>OX104131.1:25961381-27312662 GCA_944470555.2 Heterobilharzia americana | reverse complement strand
GTGTTGTGGTTGTGAACGGTGTCAGTGTGGTTGTTGTGGTCGGAGTGTCGTGTGTTGTTGTTGACGCCGGTGCTGCGGTAGTAGTTGTTGTTGACGTTGATGCCTGTGTTGGTGTTGGCGCGTGTGTTGTTTCGGTTGATGGTGATGTTGTTGCCTGTGTGAGGGTGGTTGTGCTTGTGTCGATGGTGGATGTCGGTGTGTCCCTGGTTGTTGTGGGTGGGGTGGCAGTGGTAGTTGGAGATGGGGTTGTGGTTGGAGTTGGAGTTGCGGGTGGAGTTGTGGTTGGAGTTGTGGTTGTGGTTGGATTTGGAGTTGTAGTGGTGGATTGAGTGTCAGTGGGAGTTGTATTGGGTGTTGTGGTAGTGATAGTGGTAGTGGTGGTGGAGGTGTGGGTGGTTGTGTCAGTGCGTCCGGTGGTGGTTGTGGGTGCGTGAGTGTCGGGTGCTGTCGTTGGCGTTGGTGTTTCTGTCGGTGTTTGTGTGGTTGTGGTGGTTGCGGCTGTTGTTGTGGGTGTTTGTGCAGTTGTGGTTGTGGTTGTGGATTGATCGGTGGAGTGTGTGTTGGTGGTTGTGTCGGTGGGTGTTTGTTGTCGCGTAGTGGGTATTGTTGTCGGTGTAGTTGGGACTGTTGTCGTGTATGTTTGAGCTGGTGTTGTTGATTCTGATGTGGTTGTCGGAGTTGTAGACGCGTGTGTGGTGGTTGGTGTTGTTGTCGCGATGTCCGTCGTTTGCGTAGGTGTGGATGGTTGTGTTGTGGTTGTGAACGGTGTCAGTGTGGTTGTTGTGGTCGGAGTGTCGTGTGTTGTTGTTGACGCCGGTGCTGCGGTAGTAGTTGTTGTTGACGTTGATGCCTGTGTTGGTGTTGGCGCGTGTGTTGTTTCGGTTGATGGTGATGTTGTTGCCTGTGTGAGGGTGGTTGTGCTTGTGTCGATGGTGGATGTCGGTGTGTCCCTGGTTGTTGTGGGTGGGGTGGCAGTGGTAGTTGGAGATGGGGTTGTGGTTGGAGTTGGAGTTGCGGGTGGAGTTGTGGTTGGAGTTGTGGTTGTGGTTGGATTTGGAGTTGTAGTGGTGGATTGAGTGTCAGTGGGAGTTGTATTGGGTGTTGTGGTAGTGATAGTGGTAGTGGTGGTGGAGGTGTGGGTGGTTGTGTCAGTGCGTCCGGTGGTGGTTGTGGGTGCGTGAGTGTCGGGTGCTGTCGTTGGCGTTGGTGTTTCTGTCGGTGTTTGTGTGGTTGTGGTGGTTGCGGCTGTTGTTGTGGGTGTTTGTGCAGTTGTGGTTGTGGTTGTGGATTGATCGGTGGAGTGTGTGTTGGTGGTTGTGTCGGTGGGTGTTTGTTGTCGCGTAGTGGGTATTGTTGTCGGTGTAGTTGGGACTGTTGTCGTGTATGTTTGAGCTGGTGTTGTTGATTCTGATGTGGTTGTCGGAGTTGTAGACGCGTGTGTGGTGGTTGGTGTTGTTGTCGCGATGTCCGTCGTTTGCGTAGGTGTGGATGGTTGTGTTGTGGTTGTGAACGGTGTCAGTGTGGTTGTTGTGGTCGGAGTGTCGTGTGTTGTTGTTGACGCCGGTGCTGCGGTAGTAGTTGTTGTTGACGTTGATGCCTGTGTTGGTGTTGGCGCGTGTGTTGTTTCGGTTGATGGTGATGTTGTTGCCTGTGTGAGGGTGGTTGTGCTTGTGTCGATGGTGGATGTCGGTGTGTCCCTGGTTGTTGTGGGTGGGGTGGCAGTGGTAGTTGGAGATGGGGTTGTGGTTGGAGTTGGAGTTGTAGTGGTGGATTGAGTGTCAGTGGGAATTGTATTGAATGTTGTGTTGTTGTTGTTGGGTGTTGGATTGTTGATTGTATTTGTTAAGGTGGTTGTTTCTTGTGTTTCGTTTGTTTCTTTTTTTATTGTCATTTCTGTTGTGTTTATTATCTCTCCTGTTTTTTCTGTGTTGGTTTCTATTTGTCTTTTATTTCTGATATATATATCTGAAATTTAATTTATATGTAGGCTTTTATTTTTTGTTTGTTTGTCTATTTTCTGTTTTTTTCTTTTTTTACCTGCAATTTTTTTTTATTTTTTGTTTTACATTCTTTCAAATTTTTCTTGGGTCGCATTGATCTCTGATTGTCCTGTTTTGCATTCAGTTTTATTTTTCTCTTTTGTCTGACTTACTTTTCCATCTTTTTGCAGGCTCTCTTTTTATATATTTCTGTTTTTTATCTGCTAGTTTTCTAGCAGTTTTGTATTTTTTTTCGGGAGGATTGTTCTCTCCTATACTTATTTCAGCTGCTTACTTGTTTTATTTTTCTCTTGTTTTGCTATTGTTATTTACCTATGAATTAGTGGCGTATTAACCACGCTTTGTGTATTGTGTACTTCTAAGGTCACTTTCAAATGTTATATCTGGGGTGCAGTTCTTTTTTACTACATTTTTTCACTTGAAGTATATGCTTTCATTATTTATAATAATGGTTTATATCAAAATCATTTGCTATATGTGTCATAATTATTTTTTTTCTTGAGATTAATGGGGATTTTCAATTTAGTAATAGTATTCATCATGGACTAACACCAGTTGGGGAACCAATAAAATTTGAGAGCACTGGACAGATATTTCGTCCTATTATGCGGCCTTCAGCAGTACGCACCCACAACCCGGCTAAAGATGGAACTCCGGTCCTTCAGGTTTCACGGCGAAGGGGTTGACCATTCAACCACTGGGTCGTTTTCCAGTGGTTCACAATTTCCAACCTGTGTCAATTCACGATATCGCTCGACTATCACCCAGACACAACAGACGTATAGTAGCATGTATCGGGGTCGGTAGTCTCCAAAACGAAGGAAAATACAGCTAATATATATAGATGACTTGCTTCCAGATGGATATCACGAAGCTCTAATGAGAAGTCGTGACCTGTTGGGTCATCTAGTCGAAAATGAAGTAGATGCTAACTGAAGACCTTGGGTGATTGTCGCGCGATATTGTGAATTGACAGAGGTTGGAATTGTGAACCACTGGAAAACGACCCAGTAGCTGAATGGTTAATGCTTTCCCTGGGAAACTTGAAGAGCCGGAGTTCGATCACAAGCCGGGTAGTGGGTGCGTACTGCTGAAAGCTGCATAGTAGGACGAAACAGCTGTCCAGTGCTTCCAAATTTCCAATGGTTCCCCAACAGGTGTCAGTTCATATTGCGTGCTACTTCTAAATTATTTTTTTATTTACTGTTAATTATTATATCAGAATTTTTGTATTGGTTTTTTTTTATTGATCTCCGTTGATATATATAATCTACTGTGCAAGTTCCTAGATATCAGGCAAAAGAGTGATTAAGAAAAGAAATACTTTTAATTAAGTCTTCGTCTCAGGCTCTACACTAATATATAGGTATTGCCTGAATATTCGTAGTATTGTAATTCTCTTGAGGATAGCTTACAGAGGAAGTCGGGGTATGTGTTTCTTCTCAGTGCGAACACTATCAATCACTTGACTGTATGTATATCCGACTTATGAGTGCCTATAAGGGAGAAAGGCTCTCTCTATATTCCACTACTAGGGCATTGCCGAGGAAATAACAGTTATTTTCACTTTAAGTGTTTAAAATTTTTCAAAGACTTTTCTTTTTTTCATGTTCTTTAAGATTTTATATATAATTCTGGAATTATACTAAAATCTAATGTTAATTATTGACATAGAGACAGTAGTTTGAACTCATTGTACATATATAATAATAAATATTATTGACTTAAGTCTACAAAAGAGCTGAATTCTGTCAATTCTTAAATGTTCCACTTGTGCTGATTGAAATTATGGTTAATCTAGCCACTGAGTATCCGAATTTTTAAGTTTTTTTTACACTTCCGTTAGATTGGAATTAAAATTTAGTCAACTAGTGAGACTAAAAACTCAATTACTTCAGTGGTAGAACCGGTTGTTCTTAAGATTACGGTTCAAGCTCTCTAGCTCTTCAGCTTACTTCATTTTCAATAACCGTTAATTTATACAATGAATTGTATTCAGTAATAGCCTAGAATATACGAATAATGATGGAAAGAGAAAGAGAGGATAATAGTTCTGACGTGGCTTTATATTGGATTGTTTTTTATGCATCTTATGCATAAACTGATTAAGAAGTTTGACAAAGCAGCTGTATACATATTGAAATCGATAAAATTTGGGAAAGACTTGACACAGTGATAAAAATGCTACCTAAACAACTAGTAAAATAACGAACCAGGTTTCTCTAACTCACATCGCAAAATAGATTTTGCATAAAATTAAAAACCTAACTGGTTGTTTCAATTGTTGTTAGGCTGGGCTTTTAAGCCAGTTGCCAAAACTATATTTTTGACCATTTTTGTCAAGGTGAAAGTGAACAATTATTGCAATTACTAACTTTTGTGAATATATACGTCACCAATAACTCCTTAAGAGTTTTCGTTTTAGAAAGATACACCTTACTCTTCTGAGTTAGCATTTCGTTGAAAAGTAAACTAACAAGCTTCAGCCAGACCGTAAATATGACAGTCCACTATACAAATATACTCTACTTATAAGTAGTGTGACTCGAAAGGCAAATATTTTGTTTTATATACTTTGTGAATAGTGGAGTTACTTTCAACTATATACATTTAACAAGAAATAAACAATAACTGGTTACTCAAAATTTATAAAATCATAATGAAACAAAGTTTTTTACTTCGAGGAGATACGAAAGTGGAAAAAATGGTTTAAATACCGCTTGATATCTGAAGTACAACACTAAGTTATTCGAAGAGTTTCGAGTAAAGGAAACACTTGATTTGACTCAATCGAAAAATACCAATCATTTGCACTAATACACTCACTATTCAGAACTACAATCCTTACATCTAAATGTACTAACTATACTACTACTACTTTTTAATTATTGATGTTATTTATTAAAAATTGAATAATAAGTTTAAATGACATTTTGAATTCGGAAGTACTCCAATGAATTTGAAAAGTAGGTTTGATAGGCTTATTTGCCTTAGTAAAGTTGAATAAGACAATAAGAAAAACATCTTTAAAATAGGATGATGACACTATAATAAATAAAATTTCCATCCACAGCAAACAGTCATACCATAAATTATACCAGTTGATAACATTGTAATCGGAAAAGTTTCGTGAATAATTATCAATTTATAATCTTGGTGTTTGTTGGGATTAAATTACTGATATCAGTTGGTGAACTGGACAGCTGCTTCATCCTAGTATGGGACTCCTCAGCAGTGAGTACCCATGACCCTGCCGTACCAAGTATCGAACCCAGAACCTTCAGGTTCCGTGACCAGTAGGTTATAATCGAGTCACTTGGTCGCATTCCGATGGTCCATATTTCCTACGTCTGATGTTGGTCCATGATGAATACCAACCGAATACCAATTTATACTTTGAAGGAATCTTTCCACCTTTCTGAGGGAATGAAATATCCCAATCTATCAGACAACTTTGTAGAATCTTATGATATAAACACTTTATTCATGAGCCTACCTCTTCTACAAACAGTCAACATCATTGTTGTTGCTTGTATTATCCCATTGTTGACTGGACTGAATTGGTCGTTCTCGACTACCTTGTTGCGGTGGTCTAGTGGATAATGATCTGGCGTTAAAAGTAGTCGGCCCTGAGTTCCAGCCCCCATAGGGACAACATCACTCCCTAAGAGTCAGGTACTTCTAGCCGACGAGTCCCAAATAAGATGAGACGCACGTCCTGGATTCCACTGCTAGCCACTACCCATCATTAGTAAATTAACGTTATTTTTCAGTGTACAGACTTCATAAAAACAAACATTAAGCATTTTCTGCATATATACACTAAGGATGCAAGAGTTCAATTCAACGGTATCATATAGAAACAGTGCTCAAGGCTTGACTACTTCCACTTCAACTAATAATAGTCGATATTTTTACAACACATTAAGAAGAAACTGGACCCTAAGACCTGAGATCCTTGGTACCATTTTTATTCCAGATATGTGAACGATACATTCACCAATTATGGAAGCATTCAACAAGTAAAGAAGGAACTTCAACATTTCAAAAGTACATCTGCATTGATTAGTTTACAATGAAGTGAGGCGTGAGGCAACAGTTGAATTTTTCAAACCCGTGCTTAAGGCCTGATGAAGATAGTACAACAGAGAGGAGCATTCACCAAAACACCCTATAGAAGAATAAATTTGTAAAATTTCAGTTTCTGTTCAATCAGTAGCAAGACACGTTTAGTTAAACCGTTTTATCACAGGTCAAACAGATAGTGTTCTGTAGAAGAACTTTAAGAACAACGGTTATCCGATTCATATCATACAAGAATACAGTAACAGTAAGCAGGAGAAATAGAAGTGTAACACTGTTGAAAACAAACTGATGTTTCTCACTTATCTTTCAAAGGGGGATGATATTGCAACAGTAATCAATAGACAAATTAAAGTGCAAAAATTCCAGTACCTATCCGGTTTCCAAACGTGTCTCAATGTACAAAACATTTCTCAATCTTGATTACGTAAATTTTCTTTATTTTGGTAACTCTACCGTTATTTATTAATTCATATTTAAGTGAGGAAACAAGTTCGTGGACAGAACAGAAAGATAGTTGTCTACTAGGTTTCCCAAGCACCTGCTTGAGAGTCTATGTCAAAGAGGTTTATTCTCATCCAATAGTTCAACAGCTCATCACATTTTTCACATATGAATTCCTTAAAAAGCAGTTAGCAGACAAACGACTTCATGCTTACTTTGAATTGGGGAAGACGTCGTAGCATGATGAGTTCAGTCAAAATTATGTTTTCAGAAACAGACAGTTATTAAAATTTTAATATCTTACTCTTCAAATTAAAGACACTTTCATTATTGCTGTAGTTGTTATGGTTAGGATACCTTATCTCATCCATTTACCTTTTTTTGAAATAAATCTTCACATCATTGCATAACCGCTTCTAATCTTATCTTACACATTCGTGGACATTCCTTACCCTTCCTTATATTAACATGTAATCCATTTGACTGAACTCATTACCTAAATCTCCTCAACTTCAGAACACTAAATGGTATTGAAATAATGGAGAATATTTGTAGCTCATCGTCTAGCAAGATGATGAAAGCTTCACTATTAAACAACCCAGCTCATAGAACACAATACAACCAAAACCAAATGGTATCCTGAGTAACTGTTTTGAATTACAGTGACCATTTACTTGTCCCTTCAGGCTGTATGTATTAGATGAAGTAGAAATATATCGGCTAATATTGATGACGGATAGCGACGTAGACCTTGGCACATAAGGTGGCTAACGAGACTCAAGAGGCTAGAGGGAAACTCTCTCACATTTCAAGCCATTCTCATTAAGTTCCGGTATTACAGGCAAAAGCATCACTCATCAGGAGACAGGTACATCCAACTGATAAGTTCTAAATCGGAAGAAGTGACCGCCTCCGATACCACTGTTAACCAGTGTCCGTCAATAATATCAGACTTAAAATATTGTCAATATCTATGCACCTACACAGGAGCCGATATGCTAATACTGATTTATCAATTCAGTCCAGTTAACGATGCGCAATTACAAGCTGTATCGTCAAAACAATGTAATTTTATTGTGCAGGTGGTGTTCTCATTATGTCATTCAAAAAATAGGTGTCAGCATACTGAGGGAACCGTAGAATAATAATGGATGAATGGTTAATCAAAATAAGTGTGATTATTATGAGTAGTAGTGGTATTACTAACGCTTTGATCAACCCTTAAATGGATTCGTGATGCAGGTAGAACGTTAAAAAGGTCTGTTATGTGATAACTGGTTAAAAAGAGCTTATATTACGGTATGTACAATGAAGCATTAACTTCAAGTTTTTTCGGCACTAAATTGAAAATTTTTTAAAACCTCACTCACACTGTAGTTTTACACTATCATGACTGCATTAACTAAAGTATTGACATTTCATTGAAAAATATTTGTAATTTAACGATGAAACTAAGAAAATCTTTAGTTAACATGCAGTCTAATATCGAATGTTCTAAAATGTCTTATCAGTAACTTTTTGTACCTGACCAGGTTAGCCTTTGCTGGTTTTGGTAAATAATAGCTAACCTGTAAAGTAAAGGTAAAACTACTGAACAAATTGAGTAGTTGGAAACCAAACAGGTTGATCTGTAATATTTCCATAGCCAGACCAGAGTTATTTAAACACCGGACCGCCATTCTGCTCTTTTAGGACAGAACTCATATGCGGTGTAGCCGAACAAATTCAGCTTACAGAGACTAAATTACTTCAGATCACCTAAATCTGGCTGGCTGACTTGTATGGCCCAATATCTCTAAAACAGAATGAACACTTTGGAGATGACTTACAAATTCCACGGTCCATATAGATATTTCTCACAGCTGAGTGGGTTTTTTTCAGCTGCTCAGCTGTGGTATCAGAAGGGTTTCCTCTCAATTTTTCTGGGTACGCCACTGATGACGCCGATTCCATACGAGTGAAATGGCAGTCTGGTGTTTAAATCACTCTGATCTGGGTGGTAAAATACCACAGATTAGCCTTAGTGGTTTCTAAGTACTCAAGTTGTTCATTTGTAGCATCTTTTGCCATTTCATGACACTTCTCTGTCAGAGACCACACCTTATGATCTCGACTGAGTGGTTTCCAGTGGAAAACTTGTTGACACTACACTCAAGCAGCTGAAAAACTACTCAACTGTGAAAACTATCAACTGAATTTGCGCTAAGTAATAAGTTTCACACTACGAGAAGTGAGTTTTCCAAGTCCATGCGTATGATCTGCTAAAAAATTTTACTACTATCTAGCGTTCATCAGGTCACTAGCTAATTTCAGCTTGTGATGAAAACTCTTTCTTCGATAATATATTTTAATGTTAATTGGGATTCTTATTTTATTTTTAAGATAGCATTCATCACCGAATGACATCAGTTAGAGAACCACTGAAAACCTACGGGGTAGTGGACAGATATTTCCTCCTAGTGTGGTACTACTCAGCAATACGGAGCCAAGACCCAGCTAGGAATCAAACTCAGGATCTCCAAGTTAACCATTTAGCTACTGAGTTGAAGTTCGATATAATAATTATCACTTGTTAATTTTACCATTGAACCACCAATTCTCTACACGAAGTCTTGTTGCCAGACAAAAGTGTGTAGATAAGTGATATAGAAAAATGAAGGGACCGATTAAATGCGATTTTTGAGCATTCTGATATACATGAAGCATACAAGAAGACGTTTCTCAATTTGAATCCATTCATGAACAAAGCTGCAGTTATTCAGTCTTTAACTCAACTGTATGTAGCAATGGGTAGTCTTTTTTACGTTGGTCAGTCATAAGTTTGTATCACTTAACTGTCTAGGATCACTAGTATTTCATCATATGCGGTAATTTACCACAAGTTACTAAGGCATTCAAAGGGATGTGGTTATATATGCTTCATTTTATTTATACTTCTGTCAACTTTTATGAATTCACCCTTTCAGAATCCAACACAGTAAGCAGACTAAAGATTTAAATTTCTGAAATTTCAACTTACAAAATATTGGTTCAATAGTCGGTGAAAAAATACATATAATTGGAACGATAAACAGACCGAATTTATAGAAGTGTAAAGTGGGACAGAGACTAAACTCATTTCCATGGGATACAGAAGAGAGTAACGTGTAAGTGACTTGTGGAAAATACTGGACAACCGACTGCTTCAGTACAGCATATATATATATGTGTCACAAAAGTCAATTATGTCATAAAACTAAATTTGAGTATATATATCTCCGAATATAACTAATTAGATACTCATGTATGCAAATACTTACCAAAATCACCCGCAGCTCGTTTCTGAAGCTGACGAACAATATCTTGTTTTGCTGGGTAGACATTGTTGTAGATGTCTTCGACCTCTGTTAACCAATTTTCTGAACGGTTAGATAATTTTGTCAATTTTGAAATTGATGATGATGATGACAACGATGCTAAGAAAAACGGTAGACTTTCAAGGGAGGTTACACAATTGAAAAAACAAGTGAAAATTATCAAAGTGTGTAAGATAACACTGTGAACAGATTGACTGCATCTTGTAGTCCCCATTTTCGCCACTGTTTGAAGTTAGAATTTCAAAGAATTTCGATCTGATCTAAGATGATTTTTTTAACTCAGTAATATACTTTGTTCTTTTGAAGTGAATATATCTAAAAAGAAAGAAGAAAACGAAAAGAAAAATTGTGAAAGTTTAAGTCTATCTTATGTTTTTAGCAAGCGAGTATAATATTTGATGAGTTATTTAGTGATATTAGACACTAATTGTGATTCGAAGAGAAACCGTAAACCTTTGGTCAGCACTTATCACCAAGATGTGTCAAGTAACAGAAGTAAACTAGTTCCTCTTGGATATTTCAAACCTATGCCACTCACTTGATAATTCATACAATTGAGCCCTTCAGATCAAAATTGATCGCCTGTGGTAATGGGTTACATATACACATTGGTTACTAGTCGGTAATTGGTGTAGCTGTTTGCTTCTCACTACTCTGAAATAAACCTCGCTTAGTTAACTAGTTCACCAGTTACTAGCCGGTCCTAAGACCTGAAGAAAGAGGAAAGGTTGGGCATAGGGTTAGCAACCCTACACCTTAAAACCAATCCAATAGGCAAAGAAACTTGAAAGTACAAAGAAAATATTACAAATGATAAAAAAATTATTCCTCATTGCAATCGGATAGATAAAATGAAGCCCCTTGGTCAAAGCCTTCGGGAAGCCAACTGGCCGATGTGTCTTCGATTCCCTTGATGGAAGCGAAAGTAAGAATAGGGACATAGAATGTCCACACAATGTTTGAACCTAGCAAGGCTCCCCAAATGAAAAAGGAGATGAGAAGGTATCGCACTGAAGTGTTAGGAATTCGCGAAAGCAGGTAGAATGGAAGTGAATTCTCTAAACTGTCAAATGCAGAGCCAATAATCTACTCCGGTCACCCAGACGGCAACCACGAGCATACTCACGAAATGGCTATCATGATGTACCCAAGAGAAGAGTAGAACATTATGCAGTTGGAACCAAATCTCCTCCAGAATCATAACAGCAACGTTCAACTCAAAACAAAGGAAAGTCACAATCATTCAATGCTACGCACCTATTAATAATGCAGATCAAGAGAAGAAGGAGGAATTCCACAGACAACTGCAGTCAGTACTAGACAAAACTCCAGTTGGCGACATCAAAATTCTAATGTGTGAAATGAATGACAAACTGAGAGCAGACAACACAGGAAGAGAACTTATAATGGGCCCAGAGGAACTCGATGAAATGAATCAGAATGAAGAACTCTTTGTAGACTTCTGCACAATTAATGATTTGGTGATTGAAGCTACTATTATATTATAATTTGTCCTTTGGAATCCTAGTGGAACATAAAGATTCAGTAGGACGTCTTCATTCCACTCTGTTCTCTGTAATCATTTGAACCGGACTCCCAGACTCCCCAGAAGCTCTCATTTCCTTCTCACATGATCTCGTCCATATCACTCTCGGACAACCAACTCGCAGTTTCCCATCTGGGTTCCATTCGAAGTTATGCCCTGACGCTTCATGTCCCCGAATGGTCTATCCAATGGTCTACCCAATCATTTTCCTCTTCCTTCTGAATATTTCATGAGCCAAAGATTCCAGGTCAGTTCCTCCCAGAGTTCCTAAATTCTTAGTATTTCTCACTATCCACGCTTCCGTAACGAGCGTAGGCAGCTGTTGACCAATATCTGCAGTTAACTGAAAATGCATTCCGTAAAATGTCAAAGTTTCTCAAGCATCACAGAGAAGCACTGACTTGACTAAATGAGTGATGACAACCCGAATCTTGTTCACGAGTAATGCTGAAGGCAGTGCACTGCCACGCAGTGCAGTAGATCTTAACAATGATTAATTAAAGATTAATGAAGGATACTGGTTTCGACAGCCTCATCTGTAGTAGAAACGATGCTACCTGCCTAGGTGCGTGAAAGAGGCTACTTCCTTTAAGTTTCTCCCGTTCATGATGATTGGTGCTTGTTGTTGTTGGTTGAGTATCTTCATCACCTCTGTCTCCTCTACATTCACTTGAAGTTTCATCTTCGCTGCCTCACCTCTTCTGTCAACTTGTTAGTTAGTTTTCGCCTGTAGATCTTCAAGTTTGTGCGACATTGGGCATAAAGGATCATCGACGAAATCGAAATCTTCTTCTCCCGGGGTCTTCTCATTGGTCGAATAGCGGATGCCCATCTTCTCGCTCCTCACAGTTTGTTGCATGATCCAGTCAAGTCCAGTCCAGTCCAGTCCAGAAGATCATCACTGCCGATGGTAGGCAACCTTGTCTTGTCTCACTCCTGTCTCCACTTCAAAGGCATCACTGAGATTTCCATTGTGAGCCACTTGGCATGTAGCATCATATAGCATAGCATATAACTGCTGTTGAATGAGATTGATAAAGGTTTGTGGCAATAAAAGCGTATTGTTGAAGCAGATGCCTACCAAATTACTTCTCGGTCGACGCTGTTGAAGGCCTTTTCAAAACAGATGAAGTTGAGATAGAGCTGAACTGACTGCCATTCTATGCTCTGTTCTATGATGATGCGTAGTGTAGCGTCGCAATTCGGTCCTCACATGATTTGTACTTCCTGAATCCAGCCTGTTACAGTCATAGTTTTGAATCCAGCACATCCTCTAGTCTCTCCAGGATGATGCGGCTAAATATTTTGTTTGCTTGGTGTAGACAGGAGTATGATTCCGCGCCAGTTCTTGCAAACACTCAGGTTGCCCACCCTTGTTTACGAGTTTGACAAGGTAGCCCTTCTTCCAACCAATTCGCAGGTACCTTTCATTCCTTCCTTCTCTCCTTTTTTCCACAACCTCTGCGATAGTGGTGAGCATGTGAGCATGTACACTGATGTCTCTGTGTCTGTTTTCAGTGCTTCTGGAGAGATTCCATGTGGTCCTGCTGCTCTCACGGATTTCAGTAGCCTTATGGCGTTCTCGACTTCACTTCTGCTTTCGTCGGACGGCTTGCGTTCACTGGTAATTCTGTGGTTGCTGGTGGTATTCTTCAACGATTTGCAGTTGGTGGTCGATTCAATAGTTTTTTGAAGTGATCAGACTATCTTTTGCTTTGTGTCAACTCTTTGATAACCAAGTTTCCTTCACTATCTTTCACTGGTTTCATCATCGTTGTGTTGATCTCTTCCCATCTGGTAACCTGGTTATTTGATATTGTGTTGTCAGGTCTCTGTCTCTCTTACCTGAAGCCTGTTCTGCTTCACTTGCAAGTGTGTTGTAGAAGTGTCTTTCGTCTTTGCGCGCACTCTCGTTCACTTCCTTGTCCAGTCTTCCGTGCATTGTACTCAGTTCCTCTTCTCGTTCATCATCTTCTGCTTCACCATCACCATCTTCCTCTCCATGCTCTTCCAGCTTCCGTGTGGCCATCGAGATCCATTCATTGTCTTGTCTTGTATTGTCTTGTTTCTTCTTACTTCCTAACATGCTTGCGCTGGTTTCCCTCCACGTTGTTTTCACAGAGTTTCAGTGTCTCTCCATACAATTTTCCTCATCGGGGATGTTGCCTAATGTCTCCCGTTTTGTCTTGATGGCTGATTGACGTGAAGATGTCGTTTGTAGTTTCGTGCTTCAGTTTCTGTTGTGGGTGTTCAACTTGAACTGTGGTCTATCATCACCAGCTTTATTGAAGGCTTTCAACTTGATTTTGAATGTTCCTTGCACTAGTTAGATGGTGAGTGGTGTCAACCTACATCTGCTCCTTTTCTTGATTTTGTGTTAGGTATGCTGAGTCTCCACATTCTTCTCATTTGGATGAAGTCGATCTGATTTTTAGTGTAGTGTGTGCATCTGGTGAAATCAACTCTATATCACTGCTCTGTGAATATCCATGTGCTTGTACATACTACCTTGAATCACCAACCTCGACTGGTTAACCAGTCCACCAGTTACAAGCCGGTTCTAAACCACTGAATCGACCACCAACTGCAAATCATTGAAGAATACCACCAGCAACCACAGAATTACCAGTGAACGCAAGCCGTCCGACGAAAGCAGAAGTGAAGTCGAGAACGCCATAAGGCTACTGAAATCCGTGAGAGCAGCAGGACCACATGGAATCTCTCCAGAAGCACTGAAAACAGACACAGAGACATCAGTGTACATGCTCACATGCTCACCACTATCGCAGAGGTTGTGGAAAAAAGGAGAGAAGGAAGGAATGAAAGGTACCTGCGAATTGGTTGGAGGAAGGGCTACCTTGTCAAACTCGTAAACAAGGGTGGGCAACCTGAGTGTTTGCAAGAACTGGAGCGGAATCATACTCCTGTCTACACCAAGCAAACAAAATATTTAGCCGCATCATCCTGGAGAGACTAGAGGATGTGCTGGATTCAAAACTATGACTGTAACAGGCTGGATTCAGGAAGTACAAATCATGTGAGGACCGAATTGCGACGCTACACTACGCATCATCATAGAACAGAGCATAGAATGGCAGTCAGTTCAGCTCTATCTCAACTTCATCTGTTTTGAAAAGGCCTTCAACAGCGTCGACCGAGAAGTAATTTGGTAGGCATCTGCTTCAACAATACGCTTTTATTGCCACAAACCTTTATCAATCTCATTCAACAGCAGTTATATGCTATGCTATATGATGCTACATGCCAAGTGGCTCACAATGGAAATCTCAGTGATGCCTTTGAAGTGGAGACAGGAGTGAGACAAGACAAGGTTGCCTACCATCGGCAGTGATGATCTTCTGGACTGGACTGGACTGGACTTGACTGGATCATGCAACAAACTGTGAGGAGCGAGAAGATGGGCATCCGCTATTCGACCAATGAGAAGACCCCGGGAGAAGAAGATTTCGATTTCGTCGATGATCCTTTATGCCCAATGTCGCACAAACTTGAAGATCTACAGGCGAAAACTAACTAACAAGTTGACAGAAGAGGTGAGGCAGCGAAGATGAAACTTCAAGTGAATGTAGAGGAGACAGAGGTGATGAAGATACTCAACCAACAACAACAAGCACCAATCATCATGAACGGGAGAAACTTAAAGGAAGTAGCCTCTTTCACGCACCTAGGCAGGTAGCATCGTTTCTACTACAGATGAGGATGTGAAAGCCACGATCGGATAAGCAAGACAGGCCTTCAATTATCTGAAATTAGCGTAGAGATCTTCAGCACTCCACTTTACTCAGCGTAAGCTAGATCTGGATTTTAACACTAATTCATTCATGTCTGTGCTTCCTTTTAGTCCAGAGACTGGAGCGTTACGGAAAGCATTTCCAACACACTGCATATATGCATCAACATCTGCTGCCTACGCTCAGCCGATACTGACACTGAAGATCCGATGGCCAGAATAGAATGTAATGAATAAGCAACAAGGAACTGTTGCTGGCTGGCAACTTACCAACCAAGAATTCATCGCTCAACAAGTATGCAGAAGACAGTGGAGATGGATTGGATTGGACATAGACTGAGAAGACGGTTTGGGGACATCATGCGCCAGGCTAGATCCTCGAGTATGACTCAAATAGGAAGCTATGAGTTGGGCGTCCGAGAGTGACATGGAGGTGATCGTGTGAGCAGGAAATCAAAGTTTATGGGTGGTCGTGTAGCCAGGTTAAAAAGACTGCAGAGAAGAGGGTGAAATGGTTACATGCTAGTGAAGCTCCATGTTCCCCTAGGAACCCATGAGATAAATAATAATAATAATAATAATAGTACTCATCAATGATGAAAATCTGTCGAGCACGTTTGTGACAGGGCCACTCAGAAAAGTAATGTAATACTATGGAGCATATTTTTCATCGCCTAGCGTAGTCTAATTCTCTACAGGGTAACTGTTTTCCTAGTAACATTCACTAATAATTTCAACAATTAGTGTAATCACCGGTAATAATTTTGCTTGACATATTAAAAAAATTAAGTGACATCATTGCATGTGAATATTAATTATAAACATACTGATAATAAATAAGTATTTATTAATCCTTTAAGAAGGCTTGAGAGATAGCCTATGATCACATATCAGTGTCTACAGTTATCAAAAAGAAGTCATCAAGTTTCATTGCTAGATGTAGCTAGAATGCCTTGGTGTTGATAACATTTTTCTAAGGCATTCACTGATGAAGATTTGTATTCTACAAAGTATAATGAGTAGTCACCATTAAGTCTACACGAAGCAGACTTTTAGAGGGAAGAAAATATGTGATTGATAGGCTTCTTTCATTTGCCTGCAGTACGCTAAAATCACTTCTTTGTAATCGGTTAGCCCTTTATGTTTGAATGATCTGATTGGGTGAAGTCAACTTATTACACAATCGTACATTCTTCTGAGAAAACTAAGGGCATAAAGTCAACCATTTTATTTCAGCTTATGTCGATACACACTAACCAAACAACCAGTTGGGTTATATTCAAGCAAAGTAGAGCGCTGTAAACATCGATACACAACTAATTACTTCACTTGTTAACTTAACTATGACGATGATATCAACCAGAACGTTGAGACGTTTGTCAACTAAAACCCCAGGTTAGAGAACAACTCACATTGAATATCATCAACCTAATTGGTCACATGTATTTATATATTTTGATAAACAACTCGGTCAGGTTTATATGAATTATACTGTCAAATCTGAAATAGATATGTGTATGAAAACAAATGGCACCAGAATCTGTTCAACGGAGTTAATTTTTTCATGAACAGTGTCTAACTGGTTGAACTCAACTTAAATCAAAATTTTGCTCAAAGAGAAAAAAGTCGCCCAAAAACAGTAAGATTTAAACATATAGATATACCTGAAGTAATAAGAATTCAAAAGTTCGAATTCTTATCCTGCCTTCAAAAAAAGTGTGTACAAACTCTTCCATTACTACAACCGTAGTAAAAGACTGTTCAATTTATATATATATATATATATATATATATATATATATATATATATATATATATATATATATACAATATATTTTGACGATTGACTAGCAATTACTCTGAAATTTATCTTTTCTATTGTTTATCTAGGAATGTACAGCGAAGATAATAAGTTAATCGATAAAGGAAGTTTTCTCTTCTCAGTAATCGTTTTCTTTCTTCTCCTCTGATCAAATAAGTTTATTGTGATAATTGAAATCACTTCTACTTTGGAACTTTATTTGTTTAGGATAACTTGAAGCTTAATGTTAATATTTTATAAGTCAGTAATTTATATGTTACAGCTTGTAATTGCGCATCGTTAACTGGACTGAATTGATAAGTCAGTATTAGCATATCGGCTCCTGTGTAGGTGCATAGATATTGACAATATTTTAAGTCTGATATTATTGACGGACACTGGTTAACAGTGGTATCCGAGACGCTCACTTCTTCCGATTTAGAACTTATCAGTTGGATGTACCTGTCTCCTGATGAGTGATGCTTTTGCCTGTAATACCGGAACCTAATGAGAATGGCTTGAAATGTGAGAGAGTTTCCCTCTAGCCTCTTGAGTCTCGTTAGCTATCTTTTGTGCTACGAGTACAGTTTTCATGTAGTAGCTTCTAATGAAGTAAAACAAATTTGTTTTTGGAATCTTTTGAATACTCATATTCCATTGATATTACTTCTATTGTTTTTGTGAGTTGAATTTTGAGGGAGTTGGAATTGTTTCAAGTTGTTATTCATCGTAGACTGACATCAGTTGAAGTAACAAATGAAACCTGGGAGCACTGGACAGCTGTTTCGTCCTAGCGTGAGACTCCTCAACAGTACGCACCCATGACCTTGCCAGGGATCGAAGCCACAACCTCCAGGTTCCGTGGCCAGCACGTTACCATTAAGCCACTGGGTCACGATCAAACGGTCCATGTTTCCAACTTCTGTTAGCTCACGATATAGCGCAACCGTCATCCAATGTCATCGTTGAGTAAATGTCCTCATGACCATCAGGCTTTTTGTTAATTAAATACACAAGTTGCGACTGATCGCTAATTTTTTTTTGAGCCTATTGTAATAAGCTATCAGTCTATCACCTTTAACCCTTGTTACCAAAAATGCACTATACATTCAGATTGCTGAGCTGAGTTTAGTAGCTGCATGACAAAACCAGTCGGTGGAACTTGACCAGACCACCTATATATTCAGTATCCTAAGATTAACCTTTTTAAATGATATTCTTATCTACTTCTTGCTCTCATGACTTGATTATTACACTTAAATTAATCCAGTATATACAGTAACCCAAAAAAGCTATTTCACAATTAATTACATCATCTAACGTAAAATTTCAGTGATATTTTGAGCTTAAAGGTAAAGAACTAGCATCATCAAGTCAGGAGTTTGTTTTCATGCATAAGCCTAAATATGTCAAAGTATTTGATAAACTATACAAAGAATATATAAAGCTGAAACCAAAAGTATTCCCAAGAAATTATGTGTTCACAGTTCAAGCGTGCCACTGTTAAAACTATTACCGTCATTACTAACACTAATAATAATAGTAATGCGATTAGTGCTAATACCATCATAATATTACTATTAATCCTATGGCTACTTTTATCATTACAAATAATAAGTCTATTACTGTGTACGCAACAATTTAGATTAACAAAATAAGTCACTGCATGATTCATGTTAGTCGACAATACTTACTAAAATGCATAATGCAATATGAAAACGGGATCATTCTTAAAAAACCAATGATAGGTTTGAACGCGAATGAATGTATGAATACGTTGGTAATTTGGGCTAGTATCATGATTCACCTTCACTTAAGCATTACTCACCATTTTACTATCGTTTGACTATAACTACTCATATAAGTTAGTAGCGTATATTCTATACAAGTATTGGTTTTTATTTCCGTCTAAATTCACATGTCTTATTCACCTATTCTACGGTTAACGATACTATACTTTGAATAATTACGCCTATCTATGAAATAGAATTAGCTAAAAGAATATATTATTGAAAGCCTTCCATATTGTGAATATCGTTAAGGATTCTTAATGGCCTTTTTGTGCATATATACTTCAAAACAGCATTAACTACTATTGCGAAAAAAAATGCCTAGAAGGCTTGTAATTATAGTCCTATTTATTGAAATTGAATAGTACTTATAACTGAAGAGAATTATAGATTATAAAGTATGAAATTAAGAATGAGTGGACTGTGAAGTTTGACAGATGAGTGACAGGGATTGATAGAATATTGGAAGATAAAGTACTTGTCAAAATATATTGTCAAGTCCATCTTGAGAATGATAATTGTTATCTTTTTTTTAATTTGACCTACTCAATACAATAGGACTGTAATTTAAACAATCTATTTATCCTTTTTAAGGGTGTATACGAAATGATATGTTTCAATGTAGTGAATTAAAGTATCGTATATTTCAGAAATTTGATATAAGTGGGACAAGTAGTAAGCATTATTGAGCACAGAAGAAATAGAGCTAATTCATTCCCTTCTCCAAGTATTCTCAGTTTTATTCACATATAGATAATATAAATCTGTTTATGGCCAATCCACAAGAGTATACAGTTAATATTTCGTTAATTAAACTTTCATTCAAAATAAAGAAAGATATTCACTAGTTGTTAGCCTATCATGACGGCTAAATTTTACCGATTTAGTATACGATGAATTTACTATAACTAGCTAGCTGCGTTGTAAGACATGCTGTAAATTATGAATGGGACGTGTCTTTAACGTAACAGGAAGCCTATTTTCTTTCAGTTTACCTTTAAAAGGTTGTCACAGCCAAATAACTGATGAAAGAATTCGATTATACAGTTAATTGTGATTTTTTTCAAATCCTAATTCTTATACACCCTTTCGGTACCAAGAATATACTTAAGCACTGACAAAAATACTGCTTAATCGTTGAAATCACCTTTAAGTAGACAAGTATGATTGACAAAATATTCTGACATTGGTTGCTTTAAATATGTCAGAAATTTATTAACATTAAAAACACAAGACTTCTTACAACATCATCCGATGTTGAAAGGAGATCATCAACAGAAAAGCGTACTCGGCCTAGGTTTTCTGCTTGCTGACACTTATCAGATCGGTATACAAGCAAACTCGAGGGGACTGATTTCTCTCCCCATCTATGGATTTCCATAGTCACCCAATGACATTGAAAGTTCTGTTACCTTGAACCAGTGAACAGGATTGAAAGGCTTAAGACATCTTAACCAGAGCACTTCGAAGAGATTATAACCGTGTTGGTTAGCGTGAATTTCAAAATGGATTTGACATACCTTTTCATAATTACCTTTTCTGTGACATGGAACACTTTGTCTTTATCACACCAATAAAACTATTTATCTAGTTCTCAGGTTACTGATAAGCAGCTTGTAGACAAATTTCAACAATCAGTCAGTCTTGATCAAGTAGAACTTCCTATCCCCTTGCCTATAATTATAAAAGACTAATAAATTTCTTTTAAACTGATCATGCATAATAAGGTCAGCCTAGTGGTTATTTTGAAGTTACAAATTATTTTTAAAAATTAGTTGACCAACAAGAGAGTGAGAAAAAAATACTTCATTCTAATCTGTTGTTAAAAGTATATTACAAGAGCAT
Source organism: Heterobilharzia americana (assembly GCA_944470555.2). Classification (NCBI taxonomy): domain Eukaryota; kingdom Metazoa; phylum Platyhelminthes; class Trematoda; order Strigeidida; family Schistosomatidae; genus Heterobilharzia; species Heterobilharzia americana. The sequence goes on along the minus strand of OX104131.1, from coordinate 27,292,046 downwards.
ATTCAGTGACTGGAATGTGAAAATTGATGCTCTATAATAAATGATTCACACTATTGCTGAAGACTTCAGACTGAGGTAATACTCTGCTAGAGTTTTGGCGGATCATTATATCAAAGACAACTTATTTCATTAGTGTTTTTATACAATACTGTGAATCGTGTATAACACGTGATTATTATTATTATTAGTCCCTTGGGTTCCTAGTGGAACATAGGGCTTCACTAGCACGTCTCCATTCCACTCTGTTCTCTGAGATCTTTTGAACCTGGTTCCACGACAGCCCACAACGTCTCATTTCCTCCTCGCACGATCTTCTCCATGTCACCCTCACCACGGACACCCAACTCGTCGCTTCCCATGGGGATTCCACTCGAGCAACTGGCCTGACGCGTGATGTCCCCAGTCGGCCTTCTCAGTGCATGGCCAATCCATCTCCACTTCTTCCTGCATATTTGTTGCGTGATAGGTTCTTGGTTGGTTCGTTCCCAGAGTTCCTTGTTGCTTATTCTTTCTGGCAATCCATCTGATCTTCAGTAGCGAGCCAGCGTAAGCAGTTGTTGATGAATGTCTGTAGTTTATTGGAAATCCCTTTCGTGACGCGCCAAGTCTCTGAACCATACAGAAGCACTGACTTGACTGGGTTGGTGTTGAAAATCCGTATCTTGTTCCGCATGCTGAGTGCAGAAGATCTCCACACTGGTTTCAGGCTAATGAACGCCTGTCTTGCTTTTCCGATTCTGACTTTGACGTCCTCGTCCGTCCCGCCTGTAGTTGAAACAGTGCTTCCTAGATAAGTGAAGGAGGTTGCTTCCTTTAAGTTTCTCCCATTGATGGTGACTGGAGTTTGTTGTTGTTGTTGATGGTGGTGGTGCGGTATCTTCATCACCTCTGTCTTCTCTATATTCACCTGAAGTCCCGTCTTAGCTGCCTCTCCTATCAACTTGTTAGTTTTTGCCTGCAGATCTTCAAGTTTGTGTGACATTAGGCACAAGTCATCGGCGAAATCCAAATCTTCTAGGTTCTTTTCCGTCGTCCAGCGTATCCCCCTCTTCTCGCTGCCCACTGTTTGCTGCATGATCCAGTCCACCACAATCAGGAATATCATGGGGGTAGTAGGCAACCTTGTTTCACTCCTGTCTTCACTTCAAAAGCATCACTGAGCTTCCCATTGTGAATTACTTGACATGCGGCATCTTCATATAGTTGTTGAATGAGGCGGATAAAGGTATAACACGTGATAGATTGATGGATTTAAATAAATTAGCCCGGCAAACTGTGCCTTAATATTGTCTATGAATACATCCATTGATGAACAATACAAAATACTTGTTCAAATGCATATACTGTAATGCAATTTTCTGAATATCATAAATCCTGATTCGACTTCAAGATTTATAGTATAAAAAGACTGAAGCTTAGAGGGATAGGATTCTGAGATCAAGATTCAGGGCTTGGTTTAAGTTATCTAATTTCACTTTTATTCGCAGTTTATTCATTAAAGGTGATGATGAGTCTCCCAGTGGGATAAACACACTGCAAAATGATCGATTAAATATGGTCAGCATTCAGGTACAAAAACATGAAATTGGTTACTAACCGGTGACTAACCACATTATGTCTTCCCGTCCTATAAAATATCCATCATCACCTAGAAAGCTTAGTGGTTAAGTCCCTGAGTGGATCACAAGGTGACACAGGTTTGAATCTTTGAGGTGGTATCCACTCCTTTGAGTTTCCAGAAAGGTCTTACTAGAAAGTGCTAACAATATCGTGATATGTTGATCAATTCAAAGATTCCTACCGATTGCCTTCAACCAGAATAAATCAAATAGCGGTAAGTCCCCTAACTTGATGACCATGTTGCAAAATGATCTGTGGGATGCAATCACCACTTGGGACTTGACAATACGGCTTGGTTACTGGAGATTAACAGTTGTGGGACTACTCTCAGTCATAGCTAGTATCCCCTAAAGTTATTCTACACACAATTAAAAACAAAAGTTTGACTTGACCAGTTGATCGTGAACAAAACCTTGTGCACTTTTAGAGAAGTATCATTTTGCAAGGCCCATCATCTAAATAGACTCCTGTAATATGTAGATTATCACGTTGTCCATCAAAGCTAACTGGTATGTAATCACATACTCTATCTTCACTATGCCCAATAATATCACTAACAAATAAATGGTGTGAAATATTGAGGTAGTATTCACCCGGAACTAACATAAGTTCAGGAATAATTGAAAACATGGAAGCACTTTACAACCGACTCGTCCTAGTATGGGACTGCTCAGCAGAATGCACTCACTACCCGGCCCCAAAGTGGATTAAACTCGCTACCCTCAGGCTTTACGACAAACAAGTTAACCATTCATTCACTGAGACAGATTTCGATGGTTCATAGTTTCCTGCATCTGTCAGCTCATGATATAGTCTGACTGTCATCCGAGTTCTTCAGTTGACATCCGCTTCACTTCCAACTGGTTGACCCCACAGGTCACGGTTTCTCATTAGAAGTTCAAGATATCTATCTCATAACATATCACTAATTAGTACCACAGAGTAATGTATTTTGAGGTTAATGGGGATTTTCGCACTAGGTCGTGAATGGACAGAACTAGGAATCTGTGAAATGCCGAAGTCCGACCCAGTGGCTGACTAGTTAATGCTTTCGCCTCCAAACCTGTAGGCTCTGAATTAGATCCCTAATTAGGTAGAAAATGCATACCTCTGAAATGTCGCATACTAGGACAAGACAACTTTTAAGTATCCACAGGTTCCCAATAGTTCTGCAAATAATGTCAGCTCGTGATGAATACCACTCCAAAAATTTAAAATCCCCATTAACCTCAAAATACATTGCGAAATGAAATGTATCACTTCACGTTGAAGCCTATAACACTTCTATTTTCTGATTATCACAGTTATTTGTCAATCACATAACTTATATTCATTCTATAATGAGTTAGAACATTGTCAAGATTCCCAAGCAGGCATTATGCGATTTTAATAAGGTCAAATTACATCAAAGATACCGGTAATTTGCAATTATCTTTCAAAAGTATTTCATTCTATCAAACATTTTAGACATTTCATTCTTCTTCTTGTTTTCTCTTTTTCTCCTTGTCTCTTTTCTTCGCTATGAAATCAAAGTTTACCTAATAACACATGATCAATGGTATCATTTTTTAATAGAATATTGTGTACTTCTAAATTTTAGTTCAAAAAAATTAATGAATGCCTGATTAACGCATGTTTTGTGATGGTGATAATGATACTGATTGTGATGACCATGATGATGATAACAATCCTATGCATACCTTTAATTTAACAAATGATCTTTTCAAACAATCTTTTATGATATATGTAGGTGTACATATTAACTTGATATTGCTTCTTGTTCAATGTTTCAACGATACATCAACATTGAAATGAGTAGCGCTTTTATTGAATTCTAGTTATATAATCATATTACTAGTATATTTCAAATGTGTTCATGACATTTTGATACAGTAAACTGCTTCTATAACAAATCATGAAAAGAATTTGCAGTAGAAATCAACCTTAACCAACAAAGCCTTAAAAACAAATATTTCTATCCATTTTCTAGGATTATTTAGCAAGCATTATTTTAGTTGAATGATGTACTGGTAACAGTTATCAAGTAGATGAATTCTAAAGTATAAAAAACACCTACTCATATTGAAAATAACCAAAATGTGGGCTATGCTGTCAAATAATTATAATTTTAACTGAGTACCTCATTTAAAGTATACTCTCTTATAGGAATATCAGGCATTCAATTGGAGTCTTGAATAGGTTTTACAGCGCATACTACCAGAGAATTAACTCCTCACTGACTGCACAACTCATAACCATGAAAAGAAATGACAGTAGCTAATTACTTAAGTTTAGTGTAATTGCAGGCCCTATAAACTATATGATAGACATAAATGAGACTATATTTTATGCATACATCATAGAGTTAGGTATCATTATTTTTCTACTTTAATTTTTGAAAGAAAAGTGGATTTATAAACGATGTAATTACTTTCAAGTATTTGAAAATTTAACAAATGGAGCTACATGTGATCACTAAGTGAGGGAAACAAAGTCTACTCATATAATACATACTTTAGTAAGAGACTTTTATTACTACCACTACTACTACTACTACTACTACTACTACTACTACTACTACTACTACTATTCGTTATTGGAGTTATTCCTTAAGAAATCCTCTATTTAGTAAGTAATCTGCTTCATCTAGCTCTTGCTTTCATGAGTTGATTATCATTGGAGAAGAGGAATAATTAGATGGGGGAATATTTAAGTTTTTAATGAAAAAATCCTCATGACTTCTCTGAGTAAACTTTACTCTGATTTAGCATGTAAAAAAGGTGATCTTCATGATCCCCTTCTAATAACAATGACTTCAATCTATTAGTCAATAATATTAAAGCGCTACTGAAGATATGAAAATATTTTACACTGTCTTGAATAATTCCTTTCGTTTATGTAATGCAAAATTTTGTCAGTAACTAAGTATTGGTAGATAATATACACTGCTGAAAAATTAAGGTGGAAATACAAAGTGCTTTCAGATGTAATACTAGTCCGCCAAACCATGGCTATCTCAGACAGTTAAAATGGTAAGATTATATTCATCACAAACTGACATCATTTGAGGAAACACTGAGAGTCTGAGAGCATTTGACAGCTGCTTTATTCCAGTATGGGACTCCTCAGTAGTATGCACTAACTACCCGGCCCCAAAGTGGATTAAACTCGCTACCCTCAGGCTTTACGACAAACAAGTTAACCATTCATGCACTGAGACAGATTTCGATGGTTCATAGTTTCCTACATCTGTCAGCTCATGATATAGTCTGACTGTCATCCAAATTCTTCAGTTGACATCCGCTTCACTTCCAACTGGTTGACCCCACAGGTCACGGTTTCTCATTAGAAGTTCAAGATATCCATCTCACAGTATATCATTAATGAGCACCATACAGAAATGTATTTGAGGTTTATGAGAATGAATTTTTAAGGCTGTATTCATCATGAACTGACTGCAGATGGAGTTCTATCCCTAAAGAGGTCATGTGCTCGTACTGATGAGGGTCCCATACCAGGACGAAACAGCTGTCCAGTGCACCCAGTTTCCCCAGCTGATATCACTTCATAAAGAATACAACCTTAGAAATGACCCAGTAGGTCATAAATTTGTTTCTGTTGGTGAACACGATGTCTAGATTAAAACTTCTGATAGGGTTGTGTTCTCTGACCTGGATTCTTTAATCGTACAGCTTTTGTTGTCATTCTTGTCCACATCAGCACAAAATTCTTAAGATTCCAGCTTAGATAACAGAATCCCATCAAGGTTATCCTTAGCTACAAATATTCTCCATCATTTCAAGATTGAAAATTCCCTATCAGGCGCATACAAACTATGTTGTATGAAGGGATATTCTTTTTTAGTAATGAATATTTCAGGTCAGTGGTCACACTGTATACTTTCATTGATGAATAGTTGTGTAATCCAGTGGTTTGAAGAGAAAAAACTCCGCTTTTTATTTTGCCAGTGGCGTACGCGTTAACAGCTAGTCAGTCACATCTTAATGAAAAAAGATACTGATCTTCATAGTTTTGGTTTACTAGTGACCTTCGCTTCGCTCTTTATCTACTGCTTAACTAAATAAGCTGAGATAACAAAGTTCATGGACTTTTGTGCTGTTCTTCTAGTTTTTGTGATGACTTTTTTCATTTGTCGGAACATTAAGAGATTTTTAAAAAGACAAACTGCTCTCAAAATACATAGACTGGTTAATAACCTTTAAGTTGAAGAGATAGTGCTCCTTGTTGCTATTCGCATAATGTCTTTACCCTTATAGAATTGGTTTCCTTTATTTGTATAACTTTTGCATTAAAATACAACTGTAATTCCCCAAAGATGAGGATTCAAACTAATCTCTTCATTTTTTTGATCAAATATTAATTCTTGTCAGATTTGAAGGATCTATTTGGATGACGATTATCATGAGACATCCAACATCTATCAGTGTACATAATCCAGTCTAACAAGGAGTCAGTCGTGGCTTGAACAGTTTAGTGGTTTAGTCTCTGACTAGAGCAAGTAATGGTGGTTTGGGTTTGAAGCAGTAGACGAGACTTAAGTTTCCTCATGATTGCATATAAACCTTGTTGATGAGTATCATGAAGTACGAAACCCAGTTTAAAGGCATCTCAACACCTAACAGTTAAATCAAACTGTTTTCAGTATTCCAACTTCTGTACAATGAAAACTACATACAGATTAAAAAATTCAGAATAAAACCAAAAACTGAACGCTTTAAGTTGTTAATTGGTCAAAATGAACACGAAGGAAAGATACACCAGCAGAGATAGATTGTTATAGTTCAGTAAAATAAACAATAGAATACGCAACTACAGCTGCTTAACAACTGATATCTCCTCCATTTGAGAAGGTTTCGGTAAGTTGAGAATAGTACCTGATGTGCTTCAGCTTTTTTATGTAGGTCTCCTAACTTACTAGTCAAACTTCTAGCCCAATTACTTGGACATTTTATCAAGCCTACCTTGACATATATAGGGTGAGATGATGATGTGAAATCCAAGTATCTATTCAAATGTGTTGGTTTCCTTAAGCACTAGTATCTAAGCCTCCATCTTCTCTCTTCTTGATTTTGTAGTCCAGAATAGGTGATTCCTTTTTGTCATTTTCTAACTGAATTGGATTGAATCAACGATTGTGTTAATATGTATCCAAAGACTCTGGATGTGTTCTGATTTCAATGTAGTAGACGTGTCATCTACATATCACCACCATATTTTTGGGGGTGGTTGGAATATCACTATAGACATTTGTACCCATTTGTACCTATTACGTCAATAATTAAATAAAACGTGAGCACTGTGATAGAGTCCAATTCCACTTCTTATGTTTAACAAATACACTCATAATTACATCTACTTTGATGTGATCATGAGGGTAATTCGTTTTAAAAACGTTATTCAGTAAATAAGACTGCAGTTATTGTTATCTATCAAATAAATAATGGTTTCATTTTGGGGATTTGTGGGAATTAATTAATGTCAAGCTGGAACCTGAAGGTCCTGGGTGCTATCCTTGGCAATGTGGGGTCATGAGTGTGCGCTGCTAAGGAGTTCTATACTGTAATGAAACAGCTGCTCAGTGCTCTCAGATTTTCAAAGTTTCTCCAAATGATATCGATCCATGATGAATACCAACTTGAAATACTGACCTCTCCTGGTTCCCCAGACTAGTGAATGATGGACTTGTATTAACGTGCCCTTATCATTGAATTTATTGCAGCTATCTGATTGTCATTCACTTATTTTAAAGTATGTCAACATATTTAAGGAATGAATATAATTTCACTAAAATACAGTTATTCCATTCTAATTCCGACTGAAACTTGTTCAGTATAAAATAAAATTTCAATATTTTTACTTGTATCGGTGGCCTAGTGGACAAAGCCCAGGCATTTGAAACAATCTGTCCCAAGTCCGAGTGTTGGTGGGAACAACATCGCTCACTGGGAGCAGAAACATCCAGCTGGTGAATTTCAAGCAGAACGATATGCACGTCCCGGATTCCTCTGCTGACCACTATCCATCATTAGTACAAAGAGTATTAGTGTTGTAGCTTGTGTTACTAAAATAAAATAATATTTCCTGGAAGTTTCAGAATAACTTAGTTCAAAAAACTACTTTCCATCATGGATAAACGTCTGTTGGGGGAACCTTTGGAAACCTGAGGACACTGGACTACTTTCCGTCTTGGTTTCGGACTCTCTAGGAATGTGCATCCATGACCTCATCAAGGGTCAAGTTCAAGACACACAGCTTTCGCAGTGACCATCTTACCACTCAACCAGTGGGTTAGAACTGAGTGGTCCACATTTCCCTACTCTCAGTTCACAACTTAGGGCAACCAGCATGCAATGTCACCTGCAAGTATCCACCTCACACCTTCTTTGGTTAACCCAATAGGTTGCAACCTGTCATTGAAACTTCAGAAAATCCATCTTCATTATCAGTAAACGTCACTTTTCTCCTTTTATCTCTTTCTTAATCCAATCGTTGTGAAACCACTTTCAAATCAATGAATACCGACAAACAACACATTAAATTACTTTCCAATGTTCATCAGTTATTTGCTGAATGATAAATCTTTTAAATAAAAAAAAACCAGACGTCCTGATCGGTGAGGTCAACCAATTCGAGTTTGAGATGGATGCATTCCGATGACAACGGATTATGACTGGAACATCCAGTGGTTGCCCACAAGAGCACCGAGAGATTTCTTTCAGGCGGAGGAAACTAATCTCCTCCAGGATCATAACAGCAACGTTCAACTCAAAACGAAGGAAAGTCACAATCATTCAATGCTACGCACCTATAAATAATGCAGATCAAGAGAAGAAGGAGGAATTCCACAGACAACTGCAGTCAGTACTAGACAAAACTCCAGTTGGCGACATCAAAATTATAATGGGTGAAATGAATGACAAACTGAGAGCAGACAACACAGGAAGAGAACTTATAATGGGCCCAGAGGAACTCGATGAAATGAATCAGAATGAAGAACTCTTTGTAGACTTCTGCACAATTAATGATTTGGTGATTGAAGCTACTATTATATTATTATAATTTGTCCTTTGGGTTCCTAGTGGAACATAAAGCTTCAGTAGGACGTCTTCATTCCACTCTGTTCTCTGCAATCATTTGAACCGGACTCCCAGACTCCCAGAAGCTATCATTTCCTTCTCACATGATCTCGTCCATATCACTCTCCGACGACCAACTCGCCGTTTACCCATCTGGGTTCCGTTCGAAGTTATGGCCTGATGCTTCATGTCCCCGAATGGTCTATCCAATGGTCTACCCAATCATTTTCCTCTTCCTTCTGAATATTTCATGAGCCAAAGATTCCAGGTCAGTTCCTCCCAGAGTTCCTAAATTCTTAGTATTTCTCACTATCCACGATTCCGTAACGAGCGTAGGCAGCTATTGATCAATATCTACAGTTAACTGGAAATGCTTTCCGTAAATGCCAAAGTCTCTCAAGCATCACAGAGAAGCACTGACTTGACTAAATGAGTGTTGAAAATCCGAATCTTGTTCACGATTAATGCTGAGTGCAGTGCTGCGCAGTGGATCTCAACAATGATTAATTTCAGATTAATGAAGGATCCTGGTATTAACATCGTAATCTGTAGTCAAAACGTTGCTGCCTCTCTAGGTGCGTGAAAGAGGCTACTTCCTTTAGGTTTCTCCCGTTCATGATGATTGGTGCTTGTTGTTGTTGGTTGAGTATCTTCATCACCTCTGTCTCCTCTACATTCACTTGAAGTCTCATCTTCGCTGCCTCACCTCTTCTGTCAACTTGTTAGTTAGTTTTCGCCTGTAGATCTTCAAGTTTGTGCGACATTGGGCATAAAGGATCATCGACGAAATCGAAATCTTCTTCTCCTGGGGTCTTCTCATTGGTCGAATAGCGGATGCCCATCTTCTCGCTCCTCACAGTTTGTTGCATGATCCAGTCAAGTCCAGTCCAGTCCAGTCCAGAAGATCATCACTGACGATGGTAGGCAACCTTGTCTTGTCTCACTCCTGTCTCCACTTCAAAGGCATCACTGAGATTTCCATTGTGAGCCACTTGGCATGTAGCATCATATAGCATAGCATATAACTGCTGTTGAATGAGATTGATAAAGGTTTGTGGCAATAAAAGCGTATTGTTGAAGCAGATGCCTACCAAATTACTTCTCGGTCGACGCTGTTGAAGGCCTTTTCAAAACAGATGAAGTTGAGATAGAGCTGAACTGACTGCCATTCTATGCTCTGTTCTATGATGATGCGTAGTGTAGCGTCGCAATTCGGTCCTCACATGATTTGTACTTCCTGAATCCAGCCTGTTACAGTCATAGTTTTGAATCCAGCACATCCTCTAGTCTCTCCAGGATGATGCGGCTAAATATTTTGTTTGCTTGGTGTAGACAAGAGTATGATTCCGTGCCAGTTCTTGCAAACACTCAGGTTGCCCACCCTTGTTTACGAGTTTGACAAGGTAGCCCTTCCTCCAACCAACTCGCAGGTACCTTTTATTCCTTCCTTCCTTCCTTCCTCCTTCCTCCTTTTTTCCACAACCTCTGCGATAGTGGTGAGCATGTGAGCATGTACACTGATGTCTCTGTGTCTGTTCCCAGTGCTTCTGGAGGGATTCCATGTGGTCCTGCTGCTCTCACGGATTTCAGTAGCCATATGGCGTTCACGACTTCACTTCTGCTTTCGTCGGACGGCTTGCGTTCACTGGTAATTCTGTGGTTGCTGGTGGTATTCTTCAATGATTTGCAGTTGGTGGTCGATTCAGTGGTTTAGAACTGGCTTGTAACTGGTGGACTGGTTAACCAGTCGAGGTTGGTGATTCAAGGTAGTATGTACAAGCACATGGATATTCACAGAGCAGTGATATAGAGTTGATTTCACCAGATGCACACACTACACTAAAAATCAGATCGACTTCATCCAAATGAGAAGAATGTGGAGACTCAGCATACTTAACACAAAATCAAGAAAAGGAGCAGATGTAGGTTGACACCACTCACCATCTAACTAGTGCAAGGAACATTCAAAATCAAGTTGAAAGCCTTCAATAAAGCTGGTGATGATAGACCACAGTTCAAGTTGAACACCCACAACAGAAACTGAAGCACGAAACTACAAACGACATCTTCACGTCAATCAGCCATCAAGACAAAACGGGAGACATTAGGCAACATCCCCGATGAGGAAAATTGCATGGAAGAACACTGAAACTCTGTGAAAACAACGTGGAGGGAAACCTGCACAAGCATGTTAGGAAGTAAGAAGAAACAAGACAGTACAAGACAAGACAATGAATGGATCTCGATGGCCACACGGAAGCTGGAGGAGGATGGAGAGGAAGATGGTGATGGTGAAGCAGAAGATGATGAACGAGAAGAGGAACTGAGTACAATGCACGGAAGACTGGACAAGGAAGTGAACGAGAGTGCGCGCAAAGACGAAAGACACTTCTACAACACACTTGCAAGTGAAGCAGAACAGGTTTCAGGTAAGAGAGACAGAGACCTGACAACACAATATCAAATAACCAGGTTACCAGATGGGAAGAGATCAACACAACGCAGATGAAACCAGTGAAAGATAGTGAAGGAAACTTGGTTACCAAAGAGTAGAAACAAAGGAGAATATAGTCTGATCACTTCAAAAAACTACTGAATCGACCACCAACTGCAAATCATTGAAAAATACCACCAGCAACCACAGAATTACCAGTGAACGCAAGCCCTCTGACGAAAGCAGAAGTGAAGTCGTGAACGCCATATGGCTACTGAAATCCGTGAGAGCAGCAGGACCACATGGAATCCCTCCAGAAGCACTGGGAACAGACACAGAGACATCAGTGTACATGCTCACATGCTCACCACTATCGCAGAGGTTGTGGAAAGAAGGAGGGAAGGAGGGAAGGAAGGAAGGAAGGAATAAAAGGTACCTGCCAATTGATTGGAGGAAGGGCTACCTTGTCAAACTCGTAAACAAGGGTGATCCACCTCATTCGATCATCAACTCATCAGTACAATCTAGTATTATTTCACAACATTTTATGATCCTAAATAAAGTAGTTTTTACAGAAGTGATGATTTATCCACAGTATACATAATAGTAGTAAAATATTTCTTGAAATACTTTTATAAATAAACCATGAGAGAAAGAAGACAGGAAGTAGTAGCTAGAGAGTACGCAATGTGGTTTTAAAGACTTTAGTGTTAATTAAAAACGTTTGCCTAACACAACACCGGAGTGTATTATACCTATAGATTTGTTTGTGAAGCAAGTCAGCATGAGGTCCTATTTCATCTAGCCTATGTGGATATCGAAAAGGATTAACGCTGTGCATCTGCAACCTTGACAGGAATTAAGTCTCCTCAGAGATTCACACTTATGTTAATTAGTCATGAAACCAATGACTTTACACCTAAGTTACTCTGGTCCTGAATGATTTTCGACAGTTGTCAAACTGTCAGTTTGACTGATGGACTGGGACTATTGCTAGGAACTGGATAACTAGTAACATTGTTTTTCTTCCTAAAACCAATTCGAAGTCAATAATTTGGTTCCAGGGTGACCAGCTCTGGACTAAAACACTTGGATGATGAAGTATTTAACTTCAGCACTAGGTGTGACAGACCAGGTTCTCTGTCAGAACATGATTCCTACCAATGATGTGCACATGGCTTACTAATAAATGTGGACAGCTCAGGTCTGTTGTTTCCTATCGACTAGTTCTCCATATTTAACATGAGAATCAAGTTGAGCCAGATGCATGCAATTAATTTAACTTATTCACACCCTTATAAGAGATTAAAGTTACGCATTACGAATAAGGTAAAAATGAAATTATGGGAGATGCTTTTTTGGTGATTTGAAGGTGATTAGAGTTGAGCAGGTTCTCTTAGTAAACAGGACTGATCTTTTGTAGGTAAAAGGCATAACAGCAGCAATTTATTACGGTCTAAACTGTACAAAGATGTTGCTTCTAGGTATGATAATTTACTCGATTGTGGCTAACAGAAGAATCAATTATACGCGCTTCGTCCTATTTGAGGCTCGTCAGCTGGATGTTCCTGCTCCCCAGTGAATGATGTTGTTCCCACTGAGACTTGAACCTTGAGCCCATCGCTCCAAGCCCTAAGACGTTACCCACTAGGCCACGGAGGCATGACAGCCACCTCTTGTACAACAGGTATTAGTTATTGCTATTTTTTGGTATGCTTGTAATTCTCCGTTGTTTTACTGGATCTAAATGTTCAACCTCTATCGGTATATGGTCTCCTATACGGATGCCTCGATATTCTCTGAATGTCAGTTATGCTAATTTGGTTGGTTGTGGCTGGCAGAGAAATCCAGGACGCGCGTTTCGTCCTATTTGGGGTTCGTCAGATTGATTGAAATGCGCGTCTTAGGTTTTTGTGCTATTCACAACTAAGTAAATTATCATAACTAGTATTCAAACAATATCGAGACATCCGCATAGAAGCTCATATACCGACAGCGGTCAAATAGTTCGATCCAGTAAAACAACGCCTATCAATAAACTGTAATGCTCTTAGAATTTTCAGAGTAGCATCATTTTCTCTAGGTAATAAACATGAGTTTTATTCATGGGTACCAAGAGTCATGTGTGAATGATGTGAAGTTAGCTTCTTACCAACTACATTCAAACGCCTAACATTGTAAATCATTTGAAAGTTATGGCTACATACTCACTATCTTAAGACACAATGACAGAAACAGAGAGAATGAAATCTGAAAAATATTTTTCTGAAAACTAGCTAGTTTGTTCCAAGTATATATGAAGTAAAGGAAACCAAATGATCTTTTTCGGTAACTGGTTTACAAGTCACATTATCTGTCGTTTTATGATATAGAAGGTATGAATAGAAAGATATAAAATAAAACTTGATCACGCAGATATCTATGAATAGTGTAATTAATTAGTTTAAAATCTGGGTGAAATAACAAATAAGAAAGAAAAGGGGAACTGGTTGGTTGGTTGGTTAGTTAGTTGGTTAATTTACTGTAGCGATTGCATGTGATCAAAGAATAATGGTATAGGATAATGATTCATATCAATTTTATAAGATAGTTTCTTTTAAAATCATCAGCTGAAGAACTGCTGAAAACTAGGTAGTATCAGGCAGCTGTTCTGTACTGATTTATGAGTTAATACCAGACCCCATATACATTCAAACATACACCTAGAGAATTACTGCCTTATGAGGATTATTTTATTGTTGAATTATTGAATTAAAACTCCGTGAATATCATTTGAAAAGCTTCATTGATTCACGGAATGACGAAAGAATAAGTGAGAGTTATCAATAGTGATTTAACCTTTTTACTTGATGGTTATTGGTTGGTGAGCGTAACTACCTTAAAACTATCCTTTACGGTCTGATATATCCGTCTGGATAGTATCTAATGCTTGACTGCTAAGCTCTTTTAATACATGGATCATTTTTTTATATCTGTAGCAATATAATATAATATTTGGTGTTTAGGCAGTTTAATCCAGAGCAAGAAGAAATATCCAGTTTATTTAATAGATTTACAGAAGTTGACGAATTTGATCTGACTTCTCATCTGGTGGTTGAACTGTTACTCACTTATTACTCGAACTAATTATCTGATATTTTATTCTATTTATGGTCAAGATCGAAGCATGGAATAGGTACAAAGTACTCATTAACTGTTTCTTGCTCGTCAGTGTTACTTTGACCAGTTTCAGTGGTTAATGAAAACTTCCCACTGCTTAACTAACTCAACAGTTTTTTTGAGAACAATAAATAACTTGATGAGGTATAGAGACATTTAAAAACTAAAAAGTATGAAATGCCAATTTATTTTTAGTTTACGACTTGTGACTCTTGACATATATGCACATAGTGGAGTCTATGACTATCAGCCATCATTAGGACACCGTTATTTTTTATCCAGCGAACTGAAATTCAACAGTTTTTAGTCAATCTATAAAATGCCAATTTTAATTCGGTGAAGGTGTCACAACTTTTTAACATTTGATTCCCAGTAGATTTAATCTAATTGAAATAAGACTCTTTGGATATACCCCAGAACTGGGTTACTCTTGTTTTGTTCTGCGAAATGCATGTATACTTTATCTGCGTTGAATCACGTTGGCAATTAATTGTCAGCTGAGTCAAAAGTGAAGTCTATGCCAACTGATGACTTTAGATAATAGTCGCGCTATACTGTGAATCGACAGAAGTAAGAAACTGCAAACCATTGGACTCCGACACCTAGTGACTTCATCGCCGTGAGACCTGAAGTTCTTGGGTTTGACCCCTAACAGATTTGAGGGTACAGATTGCTGTGGATGAAACGTCTGCCCAGTGCTCCCAGCTTTTCAGTGATTCTCCAACTGATATCAATACATCATGAATACTTACCTTCAACAAACAAATCCACAAAATCTTTCAGTTAAATTATTTGTGCTTACTACCAATTCCAAGCTCTCTGCTTTAAACGAGAGCATAAATATCATTCCCTTTGAAAATGCTGTCTAAGATGACAATGTAAGCATTTCAGCTAGGTTATTTACCATCACCTACATTTCGTAAATTCTGTTTTATCCGAGTTTATTTTTGTTCTACACTTTGAAAGATCATTATCAACACTACTAACCGAATCAACCAATATACAATAAAAAGGAGTGTAGTGTTTATATTGATTGATTCCAATTAGTTCATTTCATGATGACACTTGAAAAGATATGAATTTTTAAGGAAACACAGAAACTATCAGCACAGTCATAAAGAAATCTGTCTCGACTCTCCTTATGTGAGATTCTGTCAGTGATCAGATAAGTGATCTTTTTTGCTTCAATTCGTTTTCCTTCTATCAATGAATTGATCTACCACCACATTATATTCCTATTTTTATGCATTGAAGCATTCAGCAAGCAATCCATTTTTTATCGCATTCCCGAAGGTCATTGGGAAAATTACACAATTACTTCATAGCAAACAGTTTAAATTCAACGTTACTTGATCAAAAGCTTATTATTTATTGACAGTGGCTGATAACGCACTGGCATTTGAAGTATTGGGTGTTGGCGTCGAC
The DNA here is from genome assembly GCA_944470555.2 of Heterobilharzia americana. NCBI lineage: Eukaryota > Metazoa > Platyhelminthes > Trematoda > Strigeidida > Schistosomatidae > Heterobilharzia > Heterobilharzia americana. The sequence continues at coordinate 27,276,311 of OX104131.1, read as the reverse complement.
ACTCGTTGAGAATAGCATCGATCACTAGAATCCATACACATCTAGCTGACGAGTCTTAAACAGGATGAAACGCGTATTCTGGAATCCACTGATAACCACTATCAAGTGAACTACAAAATCTTTTTCACTGAAGTCAATTTTACTCTCTTAATATACTGGGTATAAGTGGCGTATTCAGAAAGATAACAAGAAAGGGAAGAAGTTGATTTCATCTAAGTGTGAAGGCAAAATTTAGTCCAGCTGAAGTTAATCAGTGTCATTATACTTTTTCTTAGTAAATGTAGGCTATTCCAGTAATTTGAAGAATCCTGCTTAAACAATTATTATTGTCTCTTTACTAGCTTGATTACATGTTGGTGATTTAATCGAACAACACTGACTGAAGACAGGTTTATACCATCAGTCTGATAGTTTTCAGTCATACCTTATATGCACTAACAGTACTGGTTTTCTGAAGATATTTGCTGACCTGTTCATAAAATCTCTTTTTATATATCCTGCTAAGTTTACCTGCCCAGTCTTTATTTGGATCGAACAAATGATAAATTTATCCAGGAGCTGTTGATCGGTAGCATGCTGTATCTTACATGAATTTGTTGTTTCTTGTCTCTGTACATGAAGGCGCGTATCTGTGGTGCCAAGATGGGTCTATAGTATCCAGTGTAATACTAGGTTATTCATACGTATCTGAATGAATATGGTTCACTTCTAGTTCACCTGTAATCTTATGTGCCTAAAATAGCTTAGTCGCCTGCCGAATGCTCTTATTCATGAAAAAGAATTATTTTACATTCAGTATTCATGCTTATCTAATCCCGTCTGAGTGAACTGATGCTGAAGTTGAACTTTTCAATATGAATCAGTAAATCCCTTATCCTTAAAAGACGTCTACTTTTTCCAGTCATTTTTCATGCTAAGCACAAGGAATAAAAGGCTCTCTATCTGTAATCTAATATCTTGATACTTTTTTAAATGAAAATATGGGATGAAGAAAATTCTAAAATCAACTTAGCAGTAGCTTACGACGTAAACAGGCATCTACCAGCCAACAGAAAAAAAGCATGAAACCGTGAATAGTTAATTCATTTTATTCCGATACTCCTCAACAGTAAGTACACTCAGCCCCATTCAGGATCAAACTCTAAGTCATTAGACTCCCTGGCGAAATCCACAGATCAGCCTTACTGGTTTCTAACAACTCAGTTCATTCGCTAGTAGCATATTTCACTAGTTTATGACACTTTTGTGTCAAAAATTACACCTTGTAATCTTGGCTGGATGAATGCCAGTAGAAACCCTATTAACACCACAGTTGAGCAGTTAGAAAACTACTCAGTCGTGAAAAATGTCAACGTGGACCATGCAATTTGTAAATCATTTGCAAAATACTAAAACTTAACATATGAGTGATTCAAAGAAATGAAAAAATTAATGGAAGATGTTTCGGAAGCACTACAATTTTCTACTCTTTGAAGCTTAATGATGTCAGTTCAATCATATTTGGCTCAAAGTATGTATCAGTAAGTCAGTGAAGAAATGATTTTATAATTCAGATTACCCGCTTGTTTCACGGTTCAGCTTGTGTACAGTTAAGTAGACATTAGTTCAGTAATTTTTACCCATCCAAGCTGTACATGTACATCACAGCCACGCTAGTCAACAATTCCTATTACAAATTCTGGAGTTCTAACTCAAACTCATTCGCAAATGATTAATCCTTTATTTTTCCGCTGAATATTATAAAATAGTTAAAATCTAGTCATGCAGTTTGCAGGTGAATCACTAGCGCATAAGTAGTACTGTTATCTCGGCATATATATATATATATATATATATATATATATATATATATATAGGCAGTAATGGATCAGTGTCTAGTCTAATAGCCTCGTAGAGTATCACTCATTTTCGATTTCTCGATCAATTAGCATTTTGTGTTCGACACAGTTATTCATTCAACATTCTAAGATTTTAACCTACAGCAATATCATAACCGACTTATCCTAACCTATGTGACTATGGTATGTAAAGGGATGTAAAACGATAAAATCTAATTTTCTTGACTAAAAATTAACAAACGTCTAAGGGAAAGCCATGACCTTTTGGGTCAGCCATGTTGGGTGTTCAGACAAACACTCACCAGTGGTAATGGATGATGTTTTCGTCATATTATGAGTTAAAAGAAGTAGAGAAATCTAAACCATCGCTTTTCAACCCAATCGCTAAATGCCAACGTGCTTGCCGTGAGACGGGATAGTCCACAGTTTGATCCCTAATTGAGTAGTGGGTGCGCAGTGTTGAAGAATCCTGAACTTGGACCAAATAGCCTTCCAATCCTTCTAGGTTTTATACTCCTCCAGCTGATATCAGTTCATAATGAATGTTGCCTTGGGGAAACGACTTTGTTACGGCTTTCTCTTCTTTTGAACGAAACAACGCACAAACAAAATCCATTATATGGTCATGTATTAAATGGTGTGAAAGGCATTTTGATACACTTCGAAAGTTAATTAATTAAATTAGTCTAATGCTCATTGCTGACTAGTTTCGAGAGGTGATTCATGAAGTTCCAATTAAAAGTCATGACCGGTGTGGCCAACCAAGTTGAACATGAAGACAGTTACTCAACAATGGTAATTGATGGAAGTTGTGAACTGACAGACGTAAAAAATATGAACCACTGGATTCTGGCCCAGTAACTCGGTGATAACACGCTAGTCATAGGACCTGGAAGTCCTAGCTTCGATCCCCGGTGGGGTCGTAGGTACGCACTGCTAAGGAGTTCCATACTAGGATAAAGCACCTATTCAGTCCTCTCAGGTTTCCAGTGTTTCTCCAACTGATACCAGTCCATGATGAATATCAACCTTGAACTCTGTTATTCTAAACATTCGCTTGCTAAGATAACGAGTTTATAAACCACATTTACTAGTTTTTTAAGGAGATGATTATTTATTCATATTAGTTCCTCAGGCAATAACCTAATTTGAAAGGAATTAAGAAATCCGATATCTCATTTAGTAGACTATCTTTAGAACAGAAATGAGGACTCACTGGAATGCACTTGTAACTGCAACTAATAACTTGTCAAAATGCCTATGTGTCAATAGAAGTTGATCATTTCAATAATTCTGAATTCAAGCCACAATGACAACTAGTGAATACTACTCATGTATTTGAAAGGATGAATGCTTAGTTCGAGTCCCTGTGGGAATGAGATTATGAATTTGGAAATAGACAGAACACAGTTGCCGGAGTTAACTGTTATCCAATACTAAACAGAATGGGAAATAATTAAGTTATTCGAGTGAAATAAAGTGACTGGGTGTAATGTGTTGTTCAGTTGACGCCAAGTAGTCTAACATTTTTTGAACTAATACGTACGTCACAATTATAATTACCTAACAGCTGTGATTTTTGAATACAATTTTTTTAAAAATCATTGTCAATAACATCTTTAAAGTTAGAAGTTTGAAAAAGTTACATATGTGGTTAGTTTGAGATTACATTAAACAGTCTTTGGGTAAACATTTAGCCACTAGAACTGTATAAAGCTGATAACCAACGGTTAGTAGTAAGTAAACTATAGCATTAATGCACAGTCATGAAAATAAAGGTAATGATGATAGTGGTGGTTATGACAGATGTGAAATATCCTATAGATGAAAGAGTACATGACAACTAAAACATAAAGTTGTTCATAGATGAATATGTATTAAGCATAGAGGAGCACAGATATCACTGGATAGATGAGAATGTTTCAAATAATTTCGACAGCAATTGATATTTTACGAATGAAAAGAGCCAGTACATAGATAATCCATCGGCCTATACAGTAATATGAATTTTTAGAAAGAACTCATGGCTATTAACCATATTAAGGTGTTGTACAAGTTGCCTGAAATTCCCTGATATCCAATGAAAATCCTCATACTAATTATTTTGGTGTTGTTGTAGAATTTGGTATCACCTTATACATAAGATTATATAAACGGAAAAATAGTGGCTTAAATAATTGACTGGACAAGTTACTGACTTCCATATCAATCATTACAAGTTAGAATGTTGGATAATAAAGGAACATGAGTCTCCTCATGATTGATGGTAAATAAATCTTTCTGATGATGCCGATGAACACGAAACCTAAGTGAAATAGAGTCTGCTTTCAAACAACTAAATTCAAATAGCATTTACATATTTATGGACATAAACACTCTAGATTTTCGACCAGAAATGAAATAATCAGCAACCACGGGAATAATATGGTATTGTGTTTAAAGAGAATGGATATGTTATCGAGAAGTTCTCAGATTAGGGAAGCGAGTGCAGATTAAAGTCATCCCCATAGCGTTCTTTGTGAAAATGTGTACTTTCTGTGTACTTATACAATATATTCTGAAATAAAAACTGTAATTGCAAATCATTTTTGCCGAAATTTGAAGTCTCACCTATGAGCATCATTCATCCCAAATAACTGTACTTACTCTCTGTCTAAGAAGTGGAGGTCCACCCATTACTTTGCACATGAATAAACGATATGAAACAAATTCAGTGGAAGATGGCATCGTGAAAACTATATGAATAGGTAAAATATTCATACAGAACACAGAAAATATGCTCGTTTTCATAAAGATCCCTAAAACCGATGAAAAATATGATAACACCTGGGGGTGACTTTTAGCTCACCCCAATGCAACACTGATTACTGTTCGGCCCCTGTCCACTATAGAAAGACTGTGATAAAGGGCGAGAGGAAAGTTCGTTATACCAGAAAATTTTTCTCTCTGTTATCAAATTGTCATAGATACTATCCAATAAGCCATCATATCACTGGAAACTATTCATTTCAACTACTTGCCAAGAAATCCTAGGTTATCATTTCGTTGAATGTCAATATTATGCCGTACTAGTCATCTCTGGGTACCTAGTATTGTGGAGTGATGAGATAACAAGTAATGTTATACTGGATAGTGGTAAGTGATTCTCGTTGAAGAAAACTAGTTCCTACTGGTTCACTATCGAAGTTGTAATTGCTGTAATGTTTTATTTTCGAAATGCTATCCAAATTCTATAGTTTAGATGTACAGGTTCACAATAACTAACCTCCGGCGCACTCCAACACTGTTCATCAAAAAGGAAAACATGTGAGGGGATTCATTTTCTCGACCATACTCACCATGCTCTATTATATGGCTGTTAAACATGATCATTAATGCCTGAAGACATGACAGGGCTTGAAGTGTCTAACCACTGTTTCCTTCGTAGCATATAACCTTGTGTCAAGGTACCACCACGATAGTAACGTAGAAGTCATATGTAGAGTTTTAGAGAGAAGGATAAAGTCTAATGATGAGGTTTAAGGCCTTCATTGACTCAGATGGTTGGGACATGTGTTAAGCATGCCTCTTCCTTCAATGTTTACTGAAATAGGCTCAGGCTGGATTAGGGTTAGAGATGATTAGGCAACAGTCAGTGAAGTCTTTGAGTGTTGGTTTGATCCGTTTGCGGTTGGGATACGCAATACTGCCAAAATCGGTGATTAGAAATTCTGGAGCAAATGTGTGCACACATAACCTTAATCCTTATCTTCAAACTGAATTCTGGTATCCTATCATTCTTTGTCACCCTTTTTTGATGACTTTCTACTACTTTGACTGCTTTCTTACTTATTTCGTTATCTTTCATTTTCGTGCATTCTCACTAATATGATGACACAAGATGCAGTAACTTCAGCAGCCACGCAGGTCCTACATTGATATTCCCTATCTGTCTGTACGATCGGTAGTTATCACTTTAATGGTCTGTTTATCAATAAATAGAACTAACTTGTGTTAAATAACCCAAATTCAGAAACAGTTTCTGCCTTTGTCACTATCTTGGTCAAACTTAAGTTGCATTTTTGTCAACGTAGACGTCAAATTCAGTTCATTTGAACATAAAAAATTGCTGACAGAAATCCGTCTCTTGTCATTGTTAGAATTTAATTTGTTGTCTGTCAATTATGCCTATTAAACTGGGTAAACATTCGTCTACCACTAATAATTAACAATCAAAATTTGTTTTACTCAGTCTTTTTTTTCCTTAAGACAAAGCGGTTAAATCAAATCAAAAATAACCATATTTAAAAAGTGGATAAATAGAAAACAAATAAATATCTTCTTCACACGAAAAGAATATCAACGAAGATAAATCAGCTTACCAACGAAATGTGTAGATTTGTTGCGTTTCTTTTAAAATTCAACGTTAGCCTACTACTGCAATGTTTTATTCTCTCACATAAATTTAACCGTAATTGTTTGACTAATAATACAGCTGTAATAGAATATATATATCAGCAAATGGAATTAATCAGTAGTATATACGCATTGGTGTTTGTTCAATGGTTCCAATTTTCAAAAAAGTAGGTGAGCTACTACGCAACAATTATCATTAAAATAATAAATGTGAGTACAGTTAACACTATAACGCGAATGAATACGCGCGCACATTAATGTCTATGGCAGATAAGCACATGTATGCATATATATAAGCAGTATATGTTTGTGTATATCGATTTCACATTTGACAATAATGATTTCAATAATGCATACTGTTATCATTTGACCAGTTCATAAATTTATTTATGATTACATAATATGAATTTAATTTATAGCAATTATGTTGTATCGTTAATCCTTATTGACAGAAACAACTTATTGCTTAAAAACAGGTGGAATAGTAGAAATATTCGCAAAATTAGGGTAAAGCTTGTCAGTGTAGCCTAGCGTGAACGTACTGAGTTGGGCAAGTTTGAATTTCTGAGAAAACATAAGTTTCCTCAGGTTCAAAGACACCTTAATCTAAGTAGTGCTTATAAATGCATAATTCACTTCATGTAGAGCTCCCTGTGAACTGATTTTTAACATCAGTGCTGAAGGTTTGTATCCTACACCGAAATTATCAGTCAATCATTCACCAACCACTTTTAGTACATGCAATGTTTGGATATTTTCTTAAGCTGCATTTTCCTCCTTTAAAAAATTCGAGCAATGAATGGAAACCTAGTGTTTGATAAAATATGCTGTAAGTTGCCATGATAATAGAGTTACCAACACTCAGCAGAATGAGTGTATAACTTATTTAACTGACGACTTTAGAATAAAGCAAAATGTATAGCATGTATTCTATTGTTTACGAGTACTAAATTCATACATAACAATTGTAAGTGCTGAATAAAATATTTAAAACAGGAGGATAATTCTTAGTAAAGGGAAAAAAGACAGACAAATTTCAGTATATGAGAAAATATGTGAAACTGGATGACAGTTTGTGCATGCTGGATAATAATTAGTCGATTTAATTATGTACAGATGAGCGATGATGTAATGCAGGAATCATACTTCATAAATTTAATTTGAGGTAGATCAATATGAGAGACGTAAAGAAGGAGTACAAATTTGGTGTTTGAAGAAAATTACAAAGGTCTGACAGTGTAACTCCACTGTACTGTTTTTCATAAGATAGGTGTTAACTTTTCTGAGAAATAGTTCAGCTGTATCACCGTCATTATAAGGATGTGAGATCATGAAAGCTGTATTGAGCGTGTTGAATAGTTATCTGGAAATCAGTCTGGTTTTAGTCCAATATTCGTTTAACCTTAGTTCATTATGGTAGCTTTTGTCCCTACCAGCATTCATCAGCAAGGCATATCTGCAACTCTGAAGTAACTAGTATTCCTTCGGCCACGGTTTCCAACTTAGCTATTGAGTGACGCATTTTCCAATCATCTCTCATATTCTCAGATACAACCGACGAACAGGTGATAATAAGGTACAAAACTCTGTGGTTCTACCTGGTAGAGTTCTAACATCTAACATAGAAACTCAGTGCACCGCAATGTGTTGTTACCTAGCCTAGTGTTCACACTACAAGCGTGATTGGTAGATCTCGGTCATTGCTGAGCACTGGATAATATATAACTAGATGGGTTACTGAGTGGTAACCAACTCACGTATTTAACCTGTTCACAAGCAGACTCATCATTACTGCCTATCGATAAAATCAGTTCAAAGAATCAAACTATCAAAGCATTATAAGCTGGATAAACAATGTACAAATTATCTAGGTATTTCACTTTAAATATGAATATTTTAAAAGGCCCACTCGTGTTTCAACCATTAAAGTGTTGTGTCTAAAAGATTTCTATTAGAAAGCCTCTAGTCAAGAAAGAAGTCTCATATTCAAGTGATATGAATACGACATATCCATGAGCAGTTAGGAAGTATTTACTTTATCTGCAAGGTGTTGCAACGCATATAACGATGATGAATATCTATGTGAACCATGTTAGAAATTTACCAAATAACAATATGAAATAAATTAGACCAAATGTGAAGCTAGTAAAAACGACACCCAATGAGTAGAATAACTATTTGGTGTCTAAATTTGCTTAGTTTCATTTGAAAATAGGACTTATGAACATCTATAAGACATCATCCAATGGTTTTAGAGTCAAGGTCATGAATTAAACCAGCCAGTGAAGTTCAGTTTACCTGTATACAGGAAGTTAGATGTCAAAGTGCACTAATATCATCAACGATTTGGCAAGTCCTAGAAGCATTAGTAAACTTCAAAATCAAAGAATAACTCCTAGAATGCCTCGTAAACACTTAGTTTAAAAAGGAAATTTTCACACTTCATAGCTTCTCATCACTTGTTAACCTGATTCAAGTGACTATAAGCTCTACCAATGCATAACGAAAAAGAATCGGGGATAATGAGAGATATACGTGAATTTCCTAGCCTACGTATGTCGACTGGTTGCTTAGCTATCACTGATGAACATATTGCAAACTATTTTATGAATCCAGAGATACAGTACAATCATTAACGTCGATATCATTGGATGATGGTAGCAATATATTGCAAACTGATAGCAGTAGGAGTATGTGGTCCATTGAATTCCTATCCAATGGCTAAGTTATAATGTATTCATTGCGTGACCCAGTGGCTCTGGGATTGATCCTTCACAGGTTCATGGATGGGCACTACTTAAGAGTACCAAACTGGAATAAGGCAACTTCTTGCTGTTCTCTGATCTTGGTTGGTTCTTTAACAGATACAAGTCCATAGTGACTACTAACTTGCGTATAATCAGTTCGTCTTGAGAAACTATCAACCGAATAACTGTCTAGTGCTTCGAACCGAATAGCTCAATAGACAGGTCTTTGGATGTTGCACTAGATGACAAGGGTTAAAATTTTCGAAAGAGCCATCAGCTGTTGAGAGGTTTCAGGTACTCCCTACCGATGAATGCCAATAAACGCGAAATCTAGGAAACGGATGGCTTTCTGTTGATAGCCTCTAACCGACTAACGTCAAACAAGATGCACCACGATGACGAGTCTCTTAGCTTGGTGACCGTATTACGAAATTTTCGATAGAATTCGTTCAGCACACAGGACTAGACAACATGAGATTGGTTGAAGGCTATTGATCAATCAGTACACAGTCGACTAATCACCAGAAATTGCTAAATGAATAGTAATAATACACTGTAGTGTAGATAAGTCGACCATCGGATAAGAAACGATGTAAATGAGTTGTGATCGATATCTGTCTCCTGAGTTCATAATGTAGCCACTAAACTAAATTCCACGACACCGTGATTAAGTGTATTTCCGTGTTGTACCCTATGTCAAACAGTAGGAAGCCTCAATTTACCTAATTTTCATAGCTGGTTGGGTTTGGAAGCAAGGTGTATTCATAACCTTCACAAATTTCAAATCCTCTAAGAGATTCCACTCTGTGTAACTCAATGATCGAGTCAAACGTTTTCCCGTTAAGCTATCAAAATCATGATTGATCCTCATAGGATTGTAATTTATGGACAAGTCAGTTGCGAGATTCTAAATGACATAGCTATCTAGTCGTATCAATGGCTAATAAGCTAAGTGACTAAAGTAGCTGACTCCATCTCTATTGACTCCAAGTATCTTATTCACCGTAGTGCAGTTTGTATCGAGCCAAATATTTGACGTCAGTTAGTAAAGAGTCTTTATTTAGTGTCCCATGTTCTTTTTATAAATTTTTAGCACGGTTAAGTGTAACGTTAAAATTTTCAGAAAAACTCAAAAAATTCATTTCATTTTGTTGAAATTGATTCAAGGATGAATGCCAGAAAGCATGAAATAAATTTTCAAAGCATCTTGTGTAGTACTTCAAATAGTCCCACGTTATCGAAGATAACTGATTATATACAGAAAATGATCTCAACTCCATCGAGCTGTGTTACATTTTGAGGTTGAAAATTTTTAACTCTTTTAGCGGCGATTTACATTTCGGTTAAACTTAACCATTGTGCCAATCACATCTGATGTAGTCTTAAAGTCCCTTGCTATAACCTAAGATATATATGTATGAGTGTGGACACTTGAACAATAACCTTGAAATTACACTCCTTGTTCAGTTCTTCAGTCAGTGGAGACGGTGGTAAGATAACACAAGATATATTGCAGTGTTAAATTTTGTAAAAAATACAATGATTTATATACATTGAAAATGGTCCTGAATATTTTTAGGCCTTTCTAAAACACTGTATCCTATTGATTTTCGCTTATTCAACCAATCTAATATTTACAAGTTGGTTCAAATGCTTACCCTAGAAACTTCGGTACAACACGATTGGTTGTCAACGGCTTCACGGATTTACGGCTTTCTATGTGGATCTTGGCAGTTTTATTGCATACTATAACAATATCTCAACGTTTGTGGAATTTATCATTTCCTGATCGATCTTTATACGAAGAAATATATGACTGATAGATAAGCATCGGCTATCCCGGAAATAGTCAGTCATTAACAGTAAATGACTGGTGAGTATTTAATTTGAATGAATCCAGCCTCCGTGCGAAGTGTACCGATTTCAGTGAAGTGTAAAAGGTTAGAAACAGTTATATATATATATATATATATATATATATATATATATATATATATATATATATATATATATATAATGTTCTTGGAAATGCGATAAGCAAATAACAACACGCTAAGTGATAACCATGCCGATAGAGAGACAAATACAATAGGGAAATTGAAGATGACTGACAGAAAATAAACGGGATTCAAATTTCGAGGAAACAATAATTAGTCAACACACTTAAGAAAATTCATGTGATTAACAAATAATGTGGTGAGCAAATTGATAATCCGTGAGTAGCTGTGCAGTCTTCAGTTCATCGCACCAATCAAAGTCTGTTAGTTACGTTTGCAATGTATCAAAGTGACAAGAAACTGCAGCGTAATGCATTTTTGTGCTGGATACTAGGAATCAGCCGATGATAAGCCGAACACCCTGACTTAGCGCATAAATTTTGGTTAGCGCTGAGTAATGAGGACCAGACAGCTACGTCAGTTATCCACTGGTTACGAATTCATGTGCTTACTCCAGATCCCCAAAATGTTGATCGTGATCTCAAAGGTCAAAAGGGGAAAGCCTTCAAATTCAGTGCTGAGTAGTGCCGGTTCGAATCAATGAGCTGGAGATATACTGCGCTGATGATTGCCAGAAAGTATGAAAGTCATGTCAACCGAACCTCTCTGCTGTGAAACCAAATGGTTAGCGAGCAGTTCAGTGAAACGGTTTTCATACAATAAGGTTAACCAATATCCAGTTATTACAAAACATAAATGAAAGTAATTCATAAAGAACTAGTTATCTGCTGTTCAGTGAATACATTCAAGTTTGCAAACCGTGGAAACTTAATTCAATGCTTTTAGCAGACTGATAGTTCTTAAAATCAAGTAATGGCATTGTTAGAACCAGGACATACTCCCACATCCTGTACCTGTATCTCACTTCTTAGTTTTTGATGTCTAGTAGGCTGGTAGGAAGATATTTAGGACATGGTATTTCATCTACCTGGCGTATAACTCTTCATATTCTGGTAAAGAAGTTCTACTTGAAAGACTACTTTGATGCCACAACTTAATTTTAATTAAATGTAGGGTGGTTATATAAATGAAGCGGAGAAGGAAACCTAGGCTACGGGATGATTTGAACTAGCAGTTTCTGAGTTACCTACTGTGAAGTCTACCGACTGCGCTTTAAGACCTTATTACGTGAAGAACATCCTCTCAAACCATACCTACCACAATCTCAGCGATAATCAAACAGTTGTTGTCTTGTCAGTTGGTTGAAGGTGACGAGCAGGAAGCTTTTCTTGACTTGTGATTCTCGCTTGTTGACACCCGCCAGCAAGCTATATCTACAAACCTGAGAGAAGTGATATCCCTCTGAGATTTAAACCTACGTCACTCAGTTTTGTAGTCAGAAACATTCCTATTAAGCTATTAAAGTCACAGTGTTCTAAGTGATTGCTTACCTAGCACTAAACTTTCAAATAATGTATGAATCACGAAATCACTTCAGAATTCTTTTACTACCTAGTCTACTTTTCATGGATATTCGAACTGAAATGTCCTGACGAAATTTACTCAACTGCATTAACTCAAAGTGGATAAACAAAATAGTAATTCAGCAACTAGATCAATTTTACCTGAACGATGACAGAAATTAACAATATCCATTGATGTTCAATCAACTAGGTTTTCAAAAAAGAAGAATACCTTATTCTGATAACCAGAGATGAGTTAGAATGATCACTACAGTCATCAAAACACTAAGTTCCTGGATTACTTCTTAGTTGGATGAATTTTAATAACGTCAATCTCTACAAAACAAGGCAAGACTGAGACTTACCCGTAAGTGTGTCAAACAAATTTCCACCCCTTATTAGATCTTAGAATAATATATCCTTATTGATTCGCGACGCCATTCATATTTCTTGACGTGAAGGTGACACTTTACTCTGTCTTATGGTAGCATCTCTTGCCAAAACTGCTTCCTGAAGATTATACTTTTTTAATGTAGACTCTATACTCTGGCACACATGTTCACTCAAAACCTGCAGTGAGCTATACTGCGAAGTGCATGAGCAAATAATAATACCATGTTATTCTACTCATGTAGTCAGTCGCTTTTGCTCTCCTCAAAAGTTCAGTTATGGTACAGTAAGTGCTATAGACACTATCATGTCGGAGTCATTCGATTGCCAATGGCTTTAAGAATTTGAGGTGACATTTGTACTACTTACTATATAATTAAGTAGTGAGCTATTGCACTGAAAAATAAAGGAAAGAACTCCACAACGTAGCATTCTTAACTGTTCAGTTACCAAAACAGATGCCATATGTACACTTATTTTGGTTGGTGCGTATCATCTTTATAGATTTTCTTGGAGGGTATAAGGGTTTTTTGTGGATTTATATTGTGTTGTATGAGGAGATGCGTCTCATAGACATGTTCCGTAACTTATCTGACTTACTAGTATAAGGGTTGATTGGACCGAATTGATCAGTCTGTATTGGCATATGGCTCCTATGCGGATGCCCCAATATTGCCAGCAATCTGATTATGTTAAGGATGGATCGTGGCTAGCAGTGGAATTCAGGATGCGCATTTCGTCCTATTTGGGACTCGTCAGCTGGATGTACCTGCTTCCCAGTGACTGTTGTTCCCACCGAGATTCGGACTCGGGAGCGATCGCTCCAAACGCCAGCGCGTTATCCACTACACCACCGAGCCACGATAGCCACTTCTTGTGCGACGGGTCCCAAATAGGACAAAATGCGCATCCTGAATTCCACTGCTAGCCACGATCCATACTTAACATATCTGACTTACTTCCCAACCTTTTCCGTATTTCAGTATTCATTACATCTAGATAGTCACTACTGAATGTAAATTTTGAGTTCAGAATTATCTCCCTCCTCTATCAAGTTAGCATAGATTTTCACCCGATTAAAAAGAGTTTTGAATTCCTCATTTTTATAGATAGTTTAGTCTATATTTTAGATACTATTCAGTGAATAGGCTTTTATTGCTAACATCTTCATGAATCGCATGCAGAATTTTCCACTATTCCTTTGATTTGGGAAAGCCATCATGTCATGATCATATCGCACCTTATGCGACATCAATACGTATTTAGTTATGTTTACTTACTCCTATGGACCGAACTACATTGGAAGTACAAAGTGCGCTCGTTCCAAACGCATTTCAAAGTATTATTCTACTTGATTATCAACGCAGATCCAACGAACATATCTCGAAACTGTGATGTCACAAGAGAGTATTTCTTTTATCGCGACAATCGAATCCACTACATGAAGTACATGCTTACCAGGTAAAATATTAAATTTCTCAACAGAAGGAACCATATACATAGAAAAGATTGTATAAATAAATTTACTGAAATGAACATAACGTAATGGACATAATGACTGACTGAGAGCAATTTCGGATGAAGTGATTCAGTACGAGGAAGACAATAGATCATTATTACATTCACTGTGTTTCCTCTTTTAGTGCTCACACTACTCAGATAGATTTATCTTTTTCTGATGTCGTAGTATGTGATTTCCTGTTGTTAATTGGATCGAAATGACCGACTATTTCTGGCACATAGGCAATTTCGGTTTCGTAGTAATGATGGACATTGGTTAGGAGTGAAATTCACAGCATAGGTGCCCGTACTATTTGGGACGCATCAGACGGAAATGTCTGCATCCTAGTATAGTATTTTTCCGACATGAGACTAGAACACAGCACCCATCTCTTAGCATTATTACTCAATACACTAGTATTTTCTTTACATAATTTGGTTAAATGTGCACTTTCGATAACACCCGTGACATAAGTATTGTTTGTGCATGCCAATATAAATCTGTACCAAAACGGTGACGTACCCATTTGTTTATAAGTACACTATGATACTTTATCCAATGCGTTCTACTGTTTCCTCATACTGTTGAAGCCACCTACTGAATATGTTCAGAAATCCCCAGGAGATTCATAGTTAATTTGAGTGCTATTGAAATTCAAGCAATATGGCTAACATGCACTCAAATAAACATAAGATAGCATACTGTGGATATCAAGTGTTCACCCTTTGTTCTAAATAACTTACTGACTCACCCTCATTGCTAGCTTTTTAGTGTAAACTTTTACTTAATTAACGTTTGGTGGTACATTTTGCTCTTGTTTAAAGAAATCTTAGACTAGTTGTTATTGATCCTTCTTTTATTTTATCCCTAACAAATGCATAGGTCACATCGACTCAACGCCAAATATAAATTGCTTAGTGATGCCTAAATTGTCAAGATGATTCCTCCAGTCTGACTGTGTTAGTCAAGTCTACAATGTCAGTCACTAAAAGTGTTGCGATTCAGACTACTACACAGATATAGTTAAACCGGGGAGTAGGCATACAAGATTGCGTTAAGAATGTATTTCATGCTAAATCGATGAATCTGCTGAGGATTTTTGAACCCCTTTATGCTTTCATTCGTGTAAAATATAACTTACAAAGTCTGACTTTATCTTTTTGGGTACTACTTCAAACTTTCCATACATTGTTCGCTTTTGGGGTTCTAAGTAATTGTTTTTACGCCTGTTGCCCCAACTTCACAAATATCCCAGCATGGCTAAGGGTAGAATGGTCACGGTCACTCTCTCGAAATGCTTACACACAACTCGCTTTAATAGCCTTCGCTGGGAAATTTCTACTCACTGCATTCATGTGGTGTGAGGTGTCTCCAAAACAATGAAAGGATGAAAGCGAATCTTCTGCGTTATTGGTGTACACGGACGGTAACCCTAATGAAAGTTGAAAAAACGTCTCCAAACTAGTGGTGCACATGGACTATACAATCCAGAACGGAGAAATAGCATGCGGACATAATTTACTCACTGAAAACCATAAGAATGCAGCACCTCACTTTACTTCACTGTCAAAGACAACCATCTGCTTTGGTCTGGACGTCCGATAGGTCTCACACGCTACATACAAATTTCGATCCTGCGATGAACAATGAAGTACCCAAAGCCTTTACGTCAAACCTTGCTGAGACGAACATACTTCTCAATTATTCAAATTGTCTTTACATCAGTTATTTAACACATGAAATAAACTACCCCTTCTTTATCATTTTCAAATTTGTCCTTATATGTAATTGGTACGTAGCAACAAAAAGGTAGACAATAAAGGAGTTGTGTTCAAGTCGTGATCAGATCATGTTCAGGTCATGATTTATGCGTGCACTGACATGAGAACCTAATTGGAGAAGTTCGACCTCATACAAGAAATCGGATTGGTTCATTTATGGCTACACTTTCTGAGAGTTTTGTAAATAAATATATGTCATGTATTTGCCTAATAAAGGTTGTCGCTGTTCTTGTAGTCACAGGCCGTCTTTGTCCTTTGATTTTTCCCCGGCTCAGTGAAGCAGAAGGTACTGAGGGAGGTCAATCGTTAAGGTATTTGTTTGAGGTGTCTATTGAGTCTCAGTACCATAATACCCACGAGCGCAACCCCACCACTCGGTCACAACAGTAATTTGGCTTCACTCAGCTACTCTCCACTGACTAGAATTCTAGTCTACCTACATAGTCTTGAGTCGCTAAACGCTTGATTTCAAAAATGTCCTTCAGTGCAACATCTTATGCAGCTATTCTGACACACAACACTCACCGTTTAAGCTGATCATCTTCTACGTATATGCTTGGACTGTCTGGAGACCGAATCCAATCAAGGATGAGTCATACCACCAACCTACCAGATGCACTTGACAGATATCTTAGTGCCAGCTAGGGACTTGAATGCACAGGTCAAACTTTTGGATCCCAAGTAGGGTCGTATAGGCGGCGCATGGGGATTAGTTGGTCGCAGACCAGATGACAAGGAATTTCTTCAGTAGCGCTGCATAGGTAACGACCTGCCTCTAGCCAGCACCAACACAGCCATCGCTGTTGTGCTACCTGGCGTCTTCTCTCTCTCGCTAAAGCTTGGACTCAGATTATATGCACTGTTACTGATGGAATGGATGTATTCAAGACTGTTGTTCCTTCTTGAGCATCTATTTAAATATCACGACTTGGAGTAGGCTAGGTCCACTTAGCATTTCGGTGCTCATCCGAAACGCGTGAACGTAAGCGAACTGGCTACACTTAGCATTACAACTAAGTTAAATATAAGGTAAGGTGTCAAACCTCCAGGAATTAAAGATGAGCATTGATTACACTTAAAGGACACCACTAAACAGCTAGTAAAGTTGCTTGTAGTTTTGGAAAACGTCCCGTTGAAAAACGCATCTCTGAGACAACAAAAGCGAAATCTCGGACTTCAGAACCAACAAGAACACTATTACTGTGAAAAAATGAGGGAAATTGCTCCATAACTCTAACATAAAACTCATGCATACAAATGAGTGAGTGACAAATGCAGTACACTAAAGTAGACCTAAATTACCTTTAACTACTCGCCAATAGATCAATCAGAGTTGTCTTTAGGGCAGAAAAAGATCCAATTCTGTCAACCACCATAATCCCTTAGTACTTTTAAGTTCATGCTTGACCGGTTAGTGATAACTTTAGTGCTAAAAACGATACCACAAACTCATTGTCAAATACCCCATCTATGGTAGCTGTGATTTGTCGTCAGTAACTAATCAATTTAAGCTAATGCGTGCCAAAATAATTCACTAATTTATGGAAACTTTGAGTGGGTCTCCTATTCAGTCAATGCTTCAATACATTTAGCTACTAAAAAGGTGCATAACTCAAGCAGAACGCATTATTTTAATGGTCATCTTCTTTTTATTACAGAAAAGCTAGTTGAAACAAGAAATTACACCTGGATAGAAATACAAATGCATAGAACGAGTGTACAATTTCCATCATAGACTGTAACAATTCAGACATGATATGATTAATATTCTAACAAAAAAATACTCCTAAGGTAGAAATGTCGATCTACGAAAGAAAAATGAAAGAATGTGTGGCTGAATACAGCATAATTACCGTACAACATGTCCATATTATATCACTCTGGATCAGGCAGCTTGCAGTCGTTGTTATCCTCCCAGCCATAACGCCATCGTTCCAATACTCGACTACAGTCGAATAATGGTTTACCAAGTTTCTTATTTACTAAATTATGCTGTAAACACAACCATCCACTTAGAGTATTTCTATCCTGAAGCTTTGGTGGATGTAAGATCATGTCTATATAAACAGAGCAAAGCCGAATAAAAGGAGAAAGGAAAATTGATGAATAACTCCAGGGTTTATACATAATTAAGCATAAAGTAAATAAAGTGCAGGTGTATTACAATCTTCACCCAACTATCAAATCACACATGCAAAGTTTGAATTCCCCTAACATTTACTATGGAAATCCTCAGACAACTAACAGCCACACCCAGGTTATTACGCGATAACAACAACCAACTAAAGAACGAAGAGTATTTATCCATGAAATAATTCGATTTATTCTACCAGATTACTTGTGCTTCTGTTTAATTAAAGTATATGGAACCAAATACATTCATCATATAAGAAACACTTTGAAATATCTGCAATTCAAACGATGTATGTACTAACGAATCTGCACTGTGTACTGGAACAAAGGGGTAGAACTTTCGATGATATTTCTAACAAGTGATTTATTCTAATTAGCTTGAACTTGACTCAAAGAGGCTAAAGGTGTGGCTTGCTGGCTTAAGCACACGACTTTCAACCAACGGGTTCCCAGTTTGAACTTCAGCTTGGTTAATCAGGCACTGTCATAAGCTGGCAAACACTAAGTGTGACTAATAGCACGTGCAACGAGTCAAGTTGCCATTTATTCGGTAGAGTAAATCCTTATGAGGTCTTTCCAGTAAACTATCCAAATTTAAATAGCGATTCCAACACAAAATATGAACTACCTACTGACCAACCAAAGGAATAAATAGCATGCAGACTTACTGGATTCAAAATCATAAGCACATGGTCGACATGGAAAGAACTGAGTGAAAGTAAGCAGAAATGTTTTCATATCTTCCTGTTGCTTCGGTGTCGGATGCAACGGATAGTATGCTGCCATAGTATGCAGTAAAGTCCATGAAGATCTCCCAAGTTCAACCTTATCTGGTGGACATTCTGAAAATAAAAACACAGTAATATCGAGTAGGTAACTGATTGCTGTTATGACCTATGTGTAACACTACAACCTGATATCTAAAGTGATATTCATAAACGTTGAAAAAAAATTTTTATTAGAAAGATGGTTGGCATGACTCAACAAACCAAAAGAAAAACTGATTTTAGAAACCCGTTAGAATGACAAAATCAACGTAGAACCTTGCAAAGAAGTGCATTATTTCAAGCTGCCACACTTGACAGTAGCATACAAAAACCAGGGAGACAAAGAAATACTGGTATCAAAGTATACAGAGTATGAGAGAAGTAATTAGAAAATTAATTAATGAAAATGTTCAAGCTGTAAAAGATGTCAAAGAGTGTATGCATCTACATTGTGTCCGGTCTTCAGCCATTTCACTGCCTCCAACCATTGACTATCTTGACAACCCCAACAAGGTGGTCTACACCTCTCTACAAGCCTCAGACCAACAGTGAGAGACTTCATGGACTGGTGTCACGTCTTGGTCTGGCCACTCTCAGTCTTCTTCCAACCCAATTCAATTTCGGCTAGCATCGCACGTTGAGATAGGCGGTGGCTCAGCAAGCGCAGCACATGGTCTAAGCCACCTTAGTCAGTGGAGGTTCACAAACTCATCAACTGACTTGTCTACTTGGCAGCCGGGAAGCGTCAACTGCCCCACCCTTCCAGTAGTACACAAGACCCAATCGAAAGCTATCCTCTTCAACTTTGTCTCTTATGCCTTTACTTCGTGATACTTATATTAATACTCTTACACCTTCCCTAACCTCTCACATTGAGACCATCGTCAATGACCAACGCCATCGAAACCCCATTCCTGTTCCCTCAAGACACCACCGTCGGTTTCAAATAGGAGCTTTCAAAGTCCGAACTCTATGCCAAAGCATCACTCGCCAGAACTCTGGAATCTCAACCCATAGGTGTATGCTGTATATTTGAGACACGTATACAGGATTCGAATGTGCTCATTAAATTGACCTCACCTGGCCAAAGCAGCGAATCTTCAAAATTCATGTTGCAAGTATCCGGAGACTAAATGGTTAGCTCTCATGGGCTCGTTGGTGTAAACATAGCATTGAGTTGTAGAGCAGAAAGTGCACTTCTCGACTAGATACCAGTCAACAACCGATTCTGTGCTGTTTGCCTGAATGGATCTCTGAGGAAAGATTAAGAAGTATCGTGAGATCAACCAATGCCTATTCGTTATCTCCGCTACACACCCACTGACTGCACTTTAGATAATGCAAAGCATGAGTTCTATGAAAAGCTGTCAACTTTGCCACAGAAAGCGAAAGGTTCACATGTATTCATAATGGCAGGTGACTTTAACGTTTATGCAGGGAAACTGAGTCAATTAAGGCATCTGGAAGGTATTTATGGAATCTCACGCCAACGAACCAACAACGGTGATCATTTGTTGCAACTTAGCTCAGACAATCACTTGTTTCTGTCATACGACATACGGAGAAACACTGTCTCGCATGACGTCCACTGATATCAAACCAGTGATGGACAGACGGATCAAATTACTATAAGCAATCGTCAGAGAGAATCGGCGGAGGGTTGCCGCTCCTTCTGGAGTACTAGTTTGGATTGCGATTACGCGCCAGTACAGTTTCGTGTATGTCTACGCTATACTGGCAGCAGGAAACAGGCGATAGTAAGGCCTGTTACTGGTTGATTGCAGGATGAGAATGTTAAGTACGTACTTAAGGAAGAATTAGCTAAGCATTTACCTGAATATGACAGCAATACTTATCCTGAGGAAACGTGGCGTGATATTAAGTCTGTGGTAGAAAAAGCGGTATATACAGTTGGTAACCTACACCCAAAAGTTAGCAAACGTCATTAAATTTCTGCAACATCATCCGAACTGATTGATGCAAGAAGACTGATTCCAATTGGCTCTGACCGCAATGAGTAGAGAAAAAAACTTAAATATAAATTGAGTAAGAATCTTTGCAATGGTCACGAGCAGTGGTGCGAGGCGAAAGCGAGAGAGATGGAGGCATCAACGATGAGTTTACTAAGGATACTGGCAAGAAGAAAACGATGGTTAATGAAGCTATCACCAAAAAGGATGGAACGCTGATAACCTCCCAGGACAGGCGGGTAGAACGTTGAGAGGAGCACTTTGAAGCACAATTCAACTGACCCCAGTAACGCTTTAGTTGCCCAACATCCAACCTGAACAGGACGTAGATGTAAGTCCTCAAACCCTCCTTGAAGTTGATAAGGCTGTGTCAAACCTGAACAGATGCAAGGCAGATGGATCTGACAGATTGTCAACTGAAGTTCACTTAAGGATGGAGGTAGGAAGTGGACTGTGAAAGGGGCACCGAGCAAGTATATAATGCTTATCAAAAATCACTAGTTAAACCCATGCGACCATGTAGGGCCAATGGAGAGTTGTCATGTGAATCGACGACAACTAGCGATATCCGCCAGCGATGCTCCCTGACCATTCCTGTCTAACTTCATCATAGAGTTTCTAGTAAACATAACCTTAAATACCTCTGACTTTGCAGGGATCCATCTACTCCATGGAGGTCACCAGGTTGACTTGGAGTTTGCAGACGACATTGCTCGGCTAGGTGACGATACCGACAAAATGCAGGCATTTAGTGGAAATCTGAGTTTGTTTGGCATGTGCTTTGGACTAGCCAAATGCAAGATGATGCTCCAAGACCGGTCTGCACATACTTCCAGTTTAATCATATGAAGTGAAGTAGCAAAATGCACTACCCACTTCACTTACTTGGGGAGTTGAATCAGCCCAAAACGGGCTGGTTACTGATGAAATATTAGCTCGGATACATAGGACGAGTTTGACATTTGCCTTACTTGCATCACTTTTAGCGCCATCATGATATCTGATTATTTATTGAAGAACGAGTATACTGCATTGCAGTTCGTTCTGTCCTGCTATACAGCTGAGACAGCCGTTGAAAGTTGAGCCGGTCACAGAATTTCGATCATAGGGGCCTTCGTATCAATGCCTGGACGATGAAACGAAACGCGCTCGGTTACCTTGTGCACATCCATGCAGTAGGTAATGAGCCAAGCTTAGTGTGTGAGGGCTAGTGATACTACCTGGCTGCCCAAACCTCCGAATATGGAGCGGTGCTCGAACCTGACGCAATGGTTGGTAGTCATCTCCCTAGACCAGTGTGCCACAGCACGTAGCATTGCTCACGCTTGGTAAAACCACCGTATGAGCACTGCTGAAGTCAGGCGAAGGGTACTAGGCAAGACAGGCAAGTCAGCCAACGAGGTTGTGAACCTTCATTGGCAGTGGTGGTTTCGGCATATATTGGGCATGCCGAGTCATTACCTACCATGATATGTCTGACAATTACACCTTGTTCCCCTAAAACATCGGAGCGATTTGGGCGACATATCGGAAAAGTATGAAAGCTAATGACAAACCTTATAACCGTGGAGTAGTGGTTTCTGTCCCAGGTAACCAAGCCTTAGGATAGATTCCCTGAAGAAGTCACCCCGTCACCAAATGGATAAGCATAAAGATCGTCTAGAAACTTGCTGGCATAAACCGACGAAATTGTATCCTCAAATCAAAAATAGAGGTAAATTAGAGTTACAAAAGAATAGGCTATTACTTGGGACTAAACACTAAAGGGTGAAATATACATTATGCCCTATATGGGGATGAGAAGAGATAGGGCTTGAAAGTAATGCATGTTAAGTTGTTTCGAGTTACGAGGACTTTTTAGTTTGATTTATGCAATAAATAAACTTTTAATTTTGGAAAAGTAACCATATTTGCCTGAGATTCTCAAAAGTATATCTAATGGTCGAAAACTATAATTCCTCACGTTGGAACCTGAGAAATGGATATCGTGAAATGTAATTAACTTGTAGAGGGAAATGTAATTTTCGATGTCTATAAATTAACTCAAAACAGTCAGGTAATTTAATTAGTAAAAGGTAACAAGTCTACTGACGAAAAGGTTCATGCTCACTGAAGTTGCTGTCTCCGTAATGTCAATTAGTCAAGGGCGAAAATAAGGTGCATCAGCATTCATCGGGTCTCAAATAACTGAAAGGCATGCATTCAATTACGGACACCACAAAATACGTCTTCAGTCTGCCCTCTAGAACGAAGTTACGAAACCAATCGTCTGACCCAAATACCTAACCTCCGATCCTAACAAAAAAGCACGGTAAGAAATGATCACGGTTGGCATATGCTGTATTACTACGTAGATTACAACCTGGGGATTTCCCTGGAACTCTCAGAATATACCTGAAGTGATTCCCGGCTGAGATTGCTCACCAAAAGTCAGTGCAGGCAGTAAACTATATTACGCTAGTGATGCCTGAGGGAGCTTCAGAAATTTCAAATTGCTTCACAATCCCATAGCAATTTCTCCGATACATTAAAGTATCATTAAGAAACAACAATCAAAATAAGTTTTTAAAAGACATACCATTTTCTGGCTTTAATAGCGACTTTTTAGCACTAAAAAGGCCATACTTAGATATGTCAATACATGCACGGCAAAACCCTTTGCCTTTAGGATCATAAATATCTTCATCTTCATCCTCGGTAACCTCAACACGCTCACTCTTCCTAAACATGCTGCAGCGACCTTCACTTTAAACCCCGGTACCCAATATTTCCAATATCCAATATCTGCTTCACGAACTTGCGTAAACCTTTCTATTTCTTCATGCTCGCTCCTAGGTCTTGTGGGGGGTTTCAGGCCTTTGGTGGATTCCGATGCATCAGATCCAACAACTAGTCTTCTATAGATCTCATATACCCAACAGACAGTTGGGTGTTTGCCTGGGACTGCAGGGCAGTTGGGTTCTTCAAGTGTTGAGTTTCTCGACAGTTGTTGGGACCGCTCGTAAGAGAACGTTAGGATTCGTAAAGAGATAACCTTAAAAGACAAATATGTGTGAGTAAAAGACAAGAAAAAGTGAAATGATGGCGTAATCTGCATACACCCACGTGAGATGAGAGAGGTGTTAGGATATGTATATCTTAGGTTCAAATGGTTCAAATAGTCGTTGAAGGAATCGAAGAATCTTTTGCTTGGCTGGCTTCCGGATCTGAAATCCATGTATCACTACTTCTTGCGGTTGCTAACCTGTGTATAAGTAGACAGGCAGCAAAATTAGTGGTCAAAATGTGAAGATTCAGTCGGTTCCAAGCAGATCCCAGCCACAGCTCAAATAAGAGCCCGGCTGGTGTTTGAATGGTTTAGGCAAATTTCCCTGGACCACTGGCTGCAGCAAGAGCATGCCAGTGTTTATCAACCCCTGGAAAATCGAAATTTCACCTGACATCCAACCTGCTATTTACCGGGCTTTGTTTTAGTATGTGTCCTCTAAGATTAGTGCGAAGAAGGATACAAATCCAGCGTGACCAGTCGTCCTTCATGTATTTTAGACCTAGGTCCTAGAACAGATCTGTTCGGGCCCCTCTGGGTGCGTTCTAAGCCTAATTTGTTCTTCTGCAGAGAAGGCTAAAAGATGATGGCCCGAATTTCAGGTGAGGCCGCTTGAAGCCGTTGAAAATTTGATGGAAGCGTCCACGATTGAATTGTCTGGAAATTCATCTAAGGGTTACCAATGCCAAGTTCCCTCAAAATGTGTTTCTGTTACAGTTGGTATAGGATTTTATGTCTTGAGGGGCTAAAATGCCTAAATCCTTCCCCTTCAACGACGACTGAAGCTCCATGTCATTGAGGCTGTATACATGGCACGCATCATGTTTTACGTGAAACATCTCGCATTCTTCAGGACTGAATGCCAGCCCGTTATTGACCGCCTGGGTTTGAAGATGAGTCAAGTCTTCCTATAGAGAAACGCTGTCTCTCTGACCTGATTTCTCTGCATAGTTTCACGTTACAGGCAACAAGAGGGATTTCGGAAGAAACCGGTTGAGGCAAGCCGTTTGAAATAGGAAAGGCCGTAGTACCGAACCCTGGGGGACATCACTGAGGTGTTATGTTTCTTCGGGCATAGAGGAACTTACCCGAACCCTAAATGAACTGCCTCTCTGATATGAAGACAGCCAGCCAATGAGTAGTGGTCCTATCCCGATTAATTTCAACTTGTCAATAAGGCACTCTCGATTAACATAATCAGTCGCCTCAGCAACGTCTGGATAAATGACATCAACTCGACCCTTATGGCCGATTATACTAGTCCATCTGTCTACCACAGCGAGCAAACTAGTGAAACAGGAGTATCCGTTTCTAAATCCGTGTTGTTGAGACGTAAAGAAGTTGGTTGTCACAAGGTGATTCCTCAGTCCATCATAGATTAACCATTCCACTTCTTTGGATGAAGGCGTCACCGGTCTATATTGCTTCGGGTTGTTTCGCTGATCCCCTCTGAAGATTGGGGTTACGCAACCGGGCATTCAAGAACGGGATTCCTTCCCCTGACTTGGAGAACTCTTGAATATGTAGCCTAAAGCTTCAGACAATACTGATGCTTCCTCCCGCACTACCGGGGCATGGGTTTTATCTGGTCCTAGAGAGGCGCCTTTTGTGAGCAGTAGAAGTTTGCGCTGCACCAGCTTAGCTCCTAAGTCAACGACCAAGAGTCCTACTTCGCTAATGGGATATTCGTGAACTACTGGGTGGGTTGACGATGACGAAAAATTTGTAAGTACCGGTTGGCTAGAGGTTCAGATGCTTTAGTATCGTTACTGTCCAGTCCTTTTGTACCTAGTGGTTGAGAGACACGCCTCGGCTTCCCGGAACGATGCTGCATAGTGGGACAGACTTCTCGGGCTAAAGACAAACAAGCTTGTAAGCCTAGCTTGATGCCTGTGCCGAATGGCTCCCAGCGCCTTCATGCATGTGTTTCCTATCTGTTTGAATATTCTATGGGTTTTCCTAGTCCCAGTGCTTTCGTGTTCGACCCAGTGGTGTCGCTCCAACCTAGATCGTTTGCTAGCGTAGTTCCTTATTGCTTTGGGCAAGTTGGGGCAATGCGATGTTGAAAGCTGATCGGACTGGCTGGGTGTACGCTCGACTTTGTCAAATGTGAATCTCCCTTGGGTGTTCACAGCCCATCATTCACGACCAACTTCCCCGTCTATCTGTTCTAGCGCCATCTGAAGAGCCTGAGTGTTACGTCATCTGAAGTTCCAGCAACGCTCATTGAAGAGTCTGGTTAGATTGGCTTTGCAGGCATACTGGAAGCCGATAACAAAGTGGTCACTCCTCCCCAAAGCAGGAAGGATTGCTAGGTTGTCAATCAAGAATCCTTCATTCATGAAGATGCAGTCAAAGCGGGACGAGATTTGAGCCCCCCTCGATCGTTTTACCATTCTACGTTTTTTGTAAGCCTCAGCTCCTCAGTCAGATTGAAGGGTCGGGCTTCAATGGAACTGCCACTTCCGTCAAACGCATTACCTGTTAGGTTAAAGTCTGGTTGATTTAGGCCGCCTAAAATTAATGTATGCGTGTCTCAGTTTTAGACAGCAACTGATTGTCTCTGTCACCTGATCATCATGCTGTGTGCCAGCGAATGCTTTCCTATAAATGACATTCACCAAGCATTTTCCGGGCCTGGACAGCTTTATGGAGCACCAGATGGACTCTTTGAGGCATTTCACTCCTTGAATGTGAACTTGGTGAAGTGAGCGGGAGGAGCTAGTGCAAAGGGTCACCCTAACCCCTTACCGCCCATCTTGTCGTTGCCAGACAACTTGGTGTTAGCAACTGCCGGCCGCTGGTCTGGTGTGCCACGAGAAACCTACATTTCATTAACACCCTTTAAATGAGCATAAGCGTGTTTACCTAGTTCCCTCAGTTTACCGATGTTTTCGGCAAACTTTGTGCATTTGTGTAGATGCAATTTATGCCATCTGCTTGGAATGGACTTCCCAAGCTCTCTTCATTGTCCCGTCGGCTGACCAAAATCCTTAGGCGTAAAGTCTGGGAACGTGCTTAAATGATGCTCACTAGCGTAACATTACACGCCCCGGCACCGCTTTTTGCATCTTAGCAGTCTCCCAGAGGCACAAACATTTCCAAGTTTTTCTGTTTTCGTTGCAGACTCGTTCTGTGACCTATCAGGCTTCATATGAACTCCAAGTGTCAAGGGACTTCTATTCGCCAAGAATGCCTCCAGTGTGAATGTTGCCGTTTGAGAGGCTGAAAGGACCACTGTGATCAGCCCTGCTCTGTGCTCATCATATATCTCGGTCACTCGTGAGGTGTTATGTGTTATCATTTTCTGAAGGCTCATAATATTCTTGGGACACCTCCACTCGTGAGGGTGTAGTAAATGTCCTTGGGGCCTGCGTTTTCAGGTAGGCCTTGTATTATCAAGTTTCTTCTACTAAAATATGCCTCACGGTTGTAGCCCGAGAGTTTCCACACTGCAGCTGTCTCAGAGGGTGGTCTGTCTGGTAGCGCCCATAATTCTCCTTCAGCGTCGACAACGTGAGAGGTTAACAGCACATTCTCAAAGCTGCGTGAGTTGGGTAACTCTAAGAGTCGGGGCTTATCCTTAATTATCGAATCGGGACCGCTTGAGGGTCCAGTTTCGGGCTCCAGCTGAAGTTTTAGATATTGCCTGTGGAAATGGCATATGTTTGCATAATTCGTCATTCTAAATATATCATTATTATTATTTTCTGCGTATGCTTTCCTGCAGAACCCTATCGTTCTTATCCTGAAGGCTGTACGGGAGATCAAGGCTGTCTGTCGGGCTCATAGTGTTCGGGCTTATTCCTGGAAGCGGTCTGTTTTGTCAGCTATTGATGCCTGGGCGTTTTCTACTGGACTTTCATTTTTTCGCCGACTTTGCTGTTATTCATGGGTAGCTCATGTGCTGGTGTGGTAAGCTGGTGGGCAATTCAAACGTTCGATTTCCTCACCATCCCAGAGTTGGCCCTCCTCATCTCTACATCACCCTGCTGGAGCTTGTTTCAGTCCTCCACGCCTTCCCAGACCCGATGGGTTTGACTGGAGTTGAAAACTGACCGTTCTTATTTCGCACAACGGACGTTCAATCCCCACCTTCGGCTTCTTTGCCGTTCCACTTGGTGCCTCATCTGTTGACGATGAAGGCCTGCTGAACGATCTCGAGACAGCTGATGTCATCGCACTGCCGGAATGCATCGTGTTTTCTGTCAAACTGGTTACTTGCTCCGTCAGACGAACTTAGCCTCTTTTCCTTTAGTTGGTTTTTGGACTCCGAAGCCCTCGTGCTTTTGCGCTGCCTTCAAACTTTTCATCTTCTCCCTTTTCCGTTTATTGTCAGCCCCTTTTGTGTTTCCGTTAGCATGTTAATGTTATCAAGTACATTTTCCAGCTGAGGTGTATACAGGCGGCGACGCAAGCTGCCACCAAGCTTGCCGAGTTTAATGTACTGAGTTTTCGTTACGTCTGGGCAAGCGTGATCGAACCACGTGTCATACTGCATGCCCGCCCGAAGACATTGATGGCAGCCCTGCCCCCCGCCAAAATGCTATTTTTGCGACCATCGTGGCAAAAAGTATGGCAGAGGAAAAAACCAACACAAATGCCCTAGAAAACTTCAAAAGGAGCAAACACCTTAGCGCTGTCGGGATCGACGAAACTCGGAACCGAGGTTAGGCCTCGTTATCCTGTTGTGAACAGCAATGCATGAAAAGTTGAGTAGGCTTATCGAACTTGGTTCTTGCGAGGAATACTACCACTGAAACCCGAGTGCTTTTGTTGTGTCCCTTCACACCGAAAGCTAAGATGCTGAATTACGATAACAATACATTTCCCTCTAAAATGCTTGCCTGAGTAGAGCTAATTCATAGAGAGTTAGATGGACAGAAAGGCCATAGGTGGTCGCCGTAGGAAGAGAATTGGTGTACAGGTAGCAATGTAGGAGTGTTGAGACGGCCGCTGATTTCTTCGATCCAGTTCTTATTCCGACTGTGTGAGCGTCAACCGCGGGTCACTGCACAAGTGCCCAGCCTTTTCCTGAAACTACTGACAAATGGGGGGGAGACCACTTCTACTGACAATGGATTCTGGTACCCGCAGACTCGAAGGGAGAAGTGCAAACGTGCGCAAGCTTTTGACCCTCGGTGGGCAATTCTCTTTGGGTTTCCGCGAGGATCGTCACACTGGCCACTTGGCAGTACCCCACTGTTCCGGTTAACCGCAGTATACAGCATTTTTCAAGCCATTACCGCACTACCTCGTAACCTCCAGCCACTGATAGGCCATAGCCCTGTCTTTTAGTTTACCCTAGCATGGTTTTTAGTTCATTCCCACAACATCCTGTGTGACTCGGCTCCGAACTTTCCGCAGGAGGTTCCTGCCTCTTCTCAGGTGTGGTGTAGTGAGGACATTATGGATCTCTGGGTGCGGTCGGTCTAAGTCTTGTAGAGTTTAAGAAATAAATTTGTGGAAAAGGCACCTAGTTGTTCACGTGCCAAGCGTAGCACAGCGCAAGCTCTTGAGGCATCTGGAAAACTGGATCTGCTGGTCACTTTCCCTGTCACCACTAAACCCAGGTCTCTCTGCGGCGGTATGAGAATGATGTGAACCACAGAGGGAATAGAATGCTTTCTGTGAATCAGCAGCGCAAAGAAGAACGGGAGGGTTGACATGCAGAGAGAGGTCAGTTACGGACAGTAGGAAAGAACACACCCAGAATTGCTCCTTGTGATGCACTAGAAGATAGTGTTCTCCTAGCCGAGTTTCGCGCGGAACTGTCCACCGTAGTTCTGCAGCCACGCTAGCTCCTGGCCAGAAATGCCCAATACCCCTACTTTGTGTATTAGGATGGTGTATGGGGCCGAATCAAAGTCTTTGGCGAGATCCAGAAAAACCGCATACACCGGAACTTTGGGATCCAAGAATTTTGTCTGGTGGTCATGGCTGTCAAGAGGTTGAAGGAGCAGGGCCTACCCTTTCAGAAGCATCAGTGGGTACTTGCTGTGTCCAGATATTCCCAATGTGATTGTCCGTTACGCCCTTTATAACTTTTGACGCTACTGCTTAAAGTGCCTTCGGTCAGGAACTGATGAATTCCTCCTTTTAAGATAGAATGGATGGTAGCCGTTTCCACTCTCGTAGGAGCCTTTTTCACTTAAAAAGTGTTGAAAAAGGTTTCAGCACGGGCCACTTTGGATACTGGCACATTGCTTCGGCACAGATAATCAAAAGTCGTCGGAACCTAGAGATTTCTTCCCACTTACGTTTGGCAGCTTACCAAGCGAAACAGCACGAGTTATTTGTAGTTCGTGTAACTCTGCTGCGTCAGAAAACGTTGGAGGCTATCCAGGATGCGGACACGCGTGCTTGCATGATGGGATATTCAGCCTTGTGTGAAAGGCGGTGCTTAACACTTAGGCGATCTCCTGCCAAGAGAGGTATGCTCTGTTCGAACCTTCGATGAAGCATACTCCTCGCCTTCTAGATTTTCTCTTCCACATGAGTCACTACGGGTTTTCGGGGTTTCCCTCAAGCTTCTTGACGGAGTTGGCCCGGGATTATCTTCCGCCTTCCCTCACCCTACTGTTGCACTGGTTTCGTAGGGTTGTATGTGCATCGCCACCTGGATACTCTCTGGGGGGTCCATTTATGCCACGCTTTCCTCTTCATTTCCAGGAAGCTCTCAGCGCCCCTTTTTAGCCGTAAGGTCCACTCTCTGGGTGTTGTTACCACCAAGGGGATGTTCTCAGAAATCACTACCTCACTGATGTCCCCTACTGGTTGCCAGTGCTGGTCAACAGATACGGAGCGCAAATCCCCCGACCATGGAGTTATCAGTCCATTACCCCGTAGTTTGTCTTACAGTAAACAAGGCAAGGGGGGTCCCTCTCACGATAATTTTTCACTCCCTTCCAGGTCGGACGCTACCAAGGCACAACCCCTGAGGAGTTTGAGCGTGGACGTTTTCGACCAAAAGATGGTCACTGGTCAACGGATATTCCAGCTCAGATGGTTTGCCGTCTGATTCATGGCGTGCATTGTCGCGAATCTTTTCGTGTAGTTCAGCCATTCGGATGCCGTTTGGCAGACCACAACCAAACTTCCTACCCGGAGTCATGCGTCCTGCTCCTGGCCGAAGTTGGGGCTTTGAAGCCACCGGCTAGTAGGACCTGGTCATACCCCATGGTCGGCACTGTGGACATTACTTATAGTAGTCTTCCACACTTCTGTTAGAGAACCTATAAGCTTCCAACTAGATACTTTGTGCTCCTGACCATGAAGTGGAAGTAGATCGAGTCTTGTGGCTCTGTGTCACTACAGTGTCTGTATTTCGCTGTCTTGTGAACTAACTGTTCAGGCATACTTCACTTTAGCGTCGCCCGTGTCCGGCGATAGTTGCATTTCCGTTAGGCCTACAATTTTCGGAACAAGTTGGGAAGGAAATGATCGGGGCTCTAAAGTTTTGCTTCAGAGTCTCCTCATGTTGTTTTAAAAAGCTTGGAAGTGCTTCTCGCGACGTGAAATATCTCTGGGTTGACTTGTAGCCCAGGTTTAGATATGGTGGTGGTTTTCGCTGATTGGTCAGTTTCGGTGGAACCGGCTGAGTTGGGCCATCTCTCTGGCTGGTTGCTGCAGCCAGTGATGAGTGGATGTTTCCGACCGGACTACAAAGATGTCGGTGTGGGGCGGTGACGACCTAGGGACGGGGAGTAACTTCTGTTTGGTGTTGTCGTAGTCTTCTGAGCCCGCTCTCGCAACAGAGAACAGTTCGGCTTATAGCCCTTTGCTTTATATCACTTCTCCAGCACTGTAGTTAGAGCGTCTGGAGATTTGAAGTTGACGTCCAGCAGTCTGGGGGTGGGGCGCGTTGCAGCCCGCCAACTGCCACTATCACAACTCCAAGTAGCTCCGTCTCTGCCGGCAACTACTCCCACTGGTGGACGTCATGGGCATGCTCATACACTGGGGTACCGGTTTCCAGTTCAGGTATTCCATGGATGACCACGGTTGTGGGTTGGTATGGACCAGGTTCCTCTCGAAAAGTCTTTCACGCCAACCATGATAGGTCAGGTCCAGCTCTAGGCTCGATATCTGTTGAGTACCAGCGCATGTGAAAGTTAAGAAACGGTTCGGCCTCGTAACTTCAGCCTGCAGTCACTTCCATCGCGGGAGGCTTTTCTGAGTGTTCATGGGCACATCGTTACAGTCGATGCATATTCGCCTCGAGTGAACTGCAAACGCTAAAATCCGATAACCTTGGCCTGAACGCGGGAAATAACTAGACCGTGCCAACTGACGCGAATCTGACTGGTTCCTGCGTTCTACTGTGTAGCTCCCTAACTTCAGCGAGTGAAGCATAGTCAAAGGTTGGATCAAAATATCAGAACACGGTTTGTAGTAATTCAATAGTGGATTCGTAACAAAATCTGTGGTGCTATCAAAGCAACAATAAGTTATGTCAAAATTACAAAAATACCTCAACAGTGCCGTTGGGTAACTATACGGTCTAAACGTTCTCGGGTACAAATACGTATTATACGGTAAAAACTGGTTAAACAAATACAATTGTTAAGTACCGGACAGTCAATAAGAATATTCCTGACAAAAAGGATCAAAACTCTGCCTATCGGAATCAAATTTACAAATCAACACTTCCGGTAGGCAGTCAAGAGACAAACAGTCGAATCACTGCACAACCGTAAGTTGAACCAAAACAAAATGTCGGGAGCAGTAAAACGGCATCACCTTGTCAACAGCCCAGCGTCACATAATAGGAAAGTGAGACATTCATGATAGGTCTCAATCATATAAAGGCAACTACCGAGTGGAAAGCCAAAGAAGACAGTCAGACAACCAAATAACATTGCGCCGGCTAAGGTCAAGGGTATACTATCCGCTGTAGGAACCTCAGCCTATCATGATACAAAGGAGTTCCCCTGCCACATGTCAAACGTGAGCCTATGCTCCAGGAGGTTCTCGCTCTATATCAGAAGTCAGACAAACCGATAGAATTTGATCGATCAGGGACGCCTACGCTTTCCGATACTATGGGTGCGTTTTAATGGCCAGTTCGAGCTTTCTTCCTTACCGAGCCCATTTGCCGCCCAGTTCCCTTGGCTTCAGCTGGTATTGCCCCGCGGCCTGGAGTGGATGTCATCGCCCCTACTCCAGCCGGGACCACTGAGGTCTATCATCATTACTGATAGCCTTTGGAATGCGGGTGTCCCTCACGGTAGTGGTTTGGAAGGGTACCTACTTTTCGGTGGATGCTGGAAGTTTATCGGCCACACCGGGTGAGCCTAAAACCAGGCGCGGTCTCGGGCGGCACTGCCGATGGATGTACCCAAGCCACACGCGTGGATGTTGCTCCACAAAAGTGTGGCAATGATTCGGTACTTCCTTGTCACAGCGGTACTCCCACCTGCTGCAGTTGTCGCACTCAAGGACTGCATTACTTTTGGTTAAGGTGACGGTAGATGTGCGGCAGTCGTCACCAAGTCCATGGGGTTCGGTCAAATGATCCCATCCTACCCTTTGACGTTCGCCCTTGGTGGTTTCCACTGTCCGTCAGAATAAGTACCAGGTGTGTGAGGGTTTGCATCCCAAAACTATCGACAAGTCCTGGGTATATAAGTGAATGTGATTTATTTTGCCGCAGATATCGCAACCACACAGCTGTAAGGTCATCAATCCGCGATAGCACTTAGGATTATTGACGTGAGTAGAGAAAACCTTCAGTTTTAGAACTATCGTGTCTCGGTCTTGAGGCTTGGTTCGTCTTTTTGTCACAGAAATTCTCTAGAAGCAGGAATCTTTCCGGTGAACCTGCTCCCGGCTTCTGAGTTGATAACCGTCTATCTGGCGGCTTTCTTCTGCGGATGTGGGGCTAATAAGTTTTAGGGGAACAACCGGGATGCTGACCAGATCACTTAAATGTTTGAATTTCTCGCTAACATAGCTATTTCTAAAGTTTGTCACTTTCACCTGTTCCCTGCCCAACTGGATGAGTGCAAGCCATGCGCCTCTGTGTAGACACCCAACCTCTGCCTGAAACTGTCGATGGATGGATCAGTAGCAATCCTGGCAGGTACCGCATTCTAACCATCGTAAACTCTCAGAGAAAAGGGTGTAGATATGCCCAGGCTCCCGCTTTTGATAGGCGATTCTCCTTGGGTTGCCACGACGACTGTTACAGCAACCCCTGACCGATAGCTGCTACCTTGACGTGGTGGTCGGGCTTGTATACCACAATGACCCAACGAGCTATGCTGGTGGAACGCTTGTTCCCTCGAGGTCCTACCATACCAGAAAGGTCTGTTGGGTAGTGGTTAGACGAAAAGCAGTTACCGTTATAGTGTAAATTGCTACACTATGATGGGGGTCTGAGGGCGAAGTCGTACTGCTGCTAGCTGGATGGGGTGTGACAGCAGTAAGGTGTTTCCCTTGGATGACCAGCAGTGCCATGCTGATGCTGCCTTCTCAGTGGAAGGGGGGTTAGAAAAGGTCGGCCCCAAAAATAACACACTCCACCACAACCACTGCCTCCGGGGCCGGCGGTGTTGGTTCACTTGTCGTTTCCTTTCGATCATCCGGCCCCAAAAATACAAAAATTCAAAATAATCATACTCAAAAGGCTGGGTGTGACAGGCCTCAAGCAGATGTCCGATGGGCTCTGCGGTCACACAAATCTCTTTCAGGTACCTTAAGAAGAAATAGCCTTCCACGGTGTGGGCAGCCGGGAAGTGTCAACCGCCCTCACAACTCTGTCAGCACCCAAGTTTCTTCTGACTGCTATCCTCCTCCTCCATCATTACCTTCTAATCTTCCTTCACGTCTCTTAATTAATGATGCTGCATCATCTTCAATTTCTCCTACCTCTGCAGCCTTCGACAACGATCTGAGTCCACAGAACAGCATCCCTGGTCTCCTTAAACCACGCTCCAAATTACATATTGGAGCCTTCAATGTCCGCACCCTCCGTCAAATTGGCCAACAGGCTTCGTTGGCAAAGACTCTAGCAACTCGGGCATGGATGTGTGCTGTGTTTGTGAGACACGCATACAGGACCCAAGTGTGGTTATTCACCTGACCTCTCCTGACCAATCTGGTGAATCTGCAAAATTCACCCTTCGAGTTTCTGGAGATTCGATAGCTAGCTCTCGTGGTCTTGCAGGTGTAGGTATAGCATTAAGCACCAGGGCAGAAAACTCACTACTAGACTGGATCCCAGTTGATAGTCGCCTCTGCGCTATGAGGCTGAACGGCACAGTGAGAACTAAAAGGAATAGTGAGACTCGCCGTTGTCTCTTTGTAATCTCTGCTTACGCACCCACTGACTGTAGTTCGGATGAAGTGAAGGACGAGTTCTACCATAAACTGTCTAACCTCCTCTCGAAAGCCAAACGTTCGGACGTAGTGGTTGTTGCAGGTGACCTCAACGCACAGGTGGGTAGACTGAGTGAGGCAGAAAGGCACTTAGGTGGCACTTTCGGAATCCCAGCTGAACGTACAGATAACGGTGATCGCCTATTACAACTATGCTCAGATAACCGCCTATTTTTAGCCAGCACAAATTTCAGACATAAAGAAAGGCACTGTCTGACCTGGCGTCCACCGAGCTCGACTCAGCGATGGACACAGATAGACCACATTGCTATTAGTCATCGCTGGAGAGGATCGGTGGAAGACTGCCGCTCCTTCTGGAGTACGTGTTTGGACAGCGATCATGCGTTGGTCCGAGCACGTATATGCCTGCGTCTCAATGGACGTAGAAAAAATTTGGCAACAAAACCACTACGAGTTCTGCTGGACAACGAAAACACCAAAGCCGTGTTCAGTGAGAAGTTGGCTAGGCAGTTATCGGAACAAAAGACTGTCACTCATCCAGAAGAAGCTTGGTGCCATCTTCAGTCTACTGTAAAAGCAGCACTGGAGACTGTAGCCGACTCCAAGATAATGGCTAAAAAGAGCCAGTGGATATCAGCAGCTTCTTCCAAACTAATGGATGCACGTGAATGCATCCCTGCAGGCTCTGAGTACAATGAAGAGCGAGCGCAACTTAAAAATAAACTGACGAAAAGTCTGCGCAACGATCGTGAACAGTGGTGGGCAGCAAAGGCTAAAGAGATGGAAAAGGCAGCGGCGATCGGTAACAGTAGACAGTTATTTAGACTTATTAAGGAGACTGGGGGGAAATGGTCAACAACAGTTAGTGAGGTTATAGCGGAGAAGGACGGATCGGCGATTCACTCGCAGGGAAGGCGACTGGGACGATGGGCAGAACACTTTGAGGAACAGTTTAACTGGCCTCCAGCCACCATTGCGCTGCCCGCTATCCAGTCGGACCCTGAATGGGACATAGAGACAGGTCCCCCAACACTAGAAGAAGTTGAGAAAGCGGTAGGTAGCCTGAAACGGGGAAGGGCAGCAGGACCAGACGGACTACCTGCTGAGGTATACAAGAATGGTGGTAGAGTTCTCTTAGTCAGGCTAACGGAAGTGTTAGCCAGTATATGGGAATCAAATACGATCCCCTCCGACTGGTCTAAGTCACTGATCATCCCAGTCTTCAAGAAAGGCGAGAAGTCCTCTTGTGATAACCACAGAGGAATCAGCCTGACAAACATAGTGTCTAAGATCCTAAGTTCTATAATTCTCCGACGCCTGAGTGGAGCTCGGGAACAGCAAGCCCGAGAAAACCAGGCAGGCTTTAGACCTGGCCGTGGATGTATCGACCAAATATTCACACTGCGCCAGGTCCTGGAACATAGGCATGCTTACAGACGCCCGACAATAGCTGTATTTCTCGACCTGAAGGCGGCATTTGACTCCGTTGATCGAGAAGTCTTATGGCAGTGTCTGTCACTGAAAGGCGTGCCTAGTAAGTACATCACCTTATTGAAAGCTCTCTACTCGAACACTTGTGGGCATGTTAGAGCCTATGGTGAGTTGTCCAGGGAGCTATACTCATCAAGTGGTGTCCGTCAAGGATGCCCACTATCCCCATTCTTATTTAATTTTATCATAGATATTCTTATGGAGGTTTCCCTCTCGTCACCTAATTACAAAGACGTTGACCGGATCACAGGTGAATTTTCCTTAGATCTAGAATATGCAGATGACATAGTCCTGTTAGGTGAAGACGCTGACAAGATGCAGAGTCTTCTGAACACTTTGAGTGGGAATTTGAGAATGTTTGGGATGCGATTTTCACCACCCAAATGCAAATTTTTGCTCCAGGACTGGTCTTCAGCGGTACCGCGGTTAACAATAGAGAGTGAAGTGGTTGAGTGTGTTGACCACTTCACTTACCTGGGAAGTAGGATCAACCCGGTGGGTTAGTTGCCGATGAGATTTCTGCACGGATACAAAAGGCTCGATTGGCTTTTGCCAATTTGCGCCACCTATGGCGCCGCCGTGATATTCGTTTGTCTATTAAGGGTCGCGTGTACTGCACAGCAGTCCGCTCTGTTCTACTGTATGGCTGTGAAACATGGCCATTGAAAGTGGAAGACATGAAAAGGTTTCAGGTATTTGACCACCGTTGCCTTCGTAGTATAGGACGTATTCCGTGGTGTCACCATGTGAGTAATGCAGAAGTTAGGTGTAGAGTTTTAGGGAGAAGAGGTAAGTCAGTCGACGAGGTTGTGAACCTTCATCGACTGAGATGGTTGGGACACGTACTACGTATGCCTAGTCACCGATTGCCTCGTCACACAATGTTGGCTGAGGTGGGTTCAGGCTGGAAAAAGGCCCGAGGTGGCCAGACTAAAACATGGCACCAATGTATGAAGTCTCTGACTGTTGGTTTAAGCCATGTAGGACGATGCAGACTAGGTGGTTGGGGTCCACGGGACAAGAGGAACCAGTGGTTGGAGACCCTAGGTGATATGGCTCAGAACCGAAGTCAGTGGCGCAGATGTATACACACATTATCCTCATCTTAACAACGCTATACCGAATCTCACTATTTTGTCACTCCTCTTTCCTTTCTTCTCGTACTTTATATTTCTTTTGACTGCATTCACTTATCTTCATCCTTCACCTCACTACCTTTTTACTTGATGTGCTGATATGAGGTGTGGCAACTCGGACCGTTACGCAGTAATGCCTGGTCCTATGTTGATAATGATGATGATGATGGCAGCAACCACTTCGTAAGGTTCCACTGTTCCGATAGCTGGGATTACTTAGCCTTTAACGTCTCCACGTGACCTACCGTAAGTAAGAGAGCGGAGCCCCAGGTCATTCAGCTTATTTCCGTTGGGTCTTCGCAGGTTTCTCATAACACCCTTCCTTGCTCACCTGCGAACTTTCTCAGAAAAGTTCACGGTACGGTGGTGCAGTGATATCACAGACCTCTACATCAGACCGTGCATATGTCAGTCAGCGTTAGTCACATGTCTTTCTCATTGGTCTTATGGAAGATCTGCTTACCACATAGGAGGTAGGATGCCTATTACAAACGGGTAGTGCGCAGAAACGTGATTCGATATCTGCACGGGTTAAAAAGCAGTCTCTGGTTATTCGCCCGTAACCTGAGGTCACTTTGTGGTGGGGTTGATTATAATTCAGGCGCCGTAGCTCTCCATCGCCTAACATCATCAGAATTGGGGAGCTGAGACTCATAAAACGAGAACGGCAGATAATGATGTTCTCCAAGCGAAGCAGACTTGGTGACATTTTTGTAGAATTTCCCGCTGTCTAAGTAGCTATTCAGACAAAGGAGAGCCTGAACGCTAACGCCCGACCTTGCTACTCTGTTTATGAGAGTGGCGTGCAAGGTCACGTCAAGGGTTCTGGCTAGATCCAAAAGAATCACATGAGTGGAGACCAATGAAGTCCCAGAAGCCGCCCTGGTGTCACCAGCTGAAAGAAGCTCTGATTCGCAGGATCAACCCTTTTGGAAGCCATGTTGAGAACCATCAAGTGATCCCCTTTTGTCTAAGTACTCTATGACATGGCCGTCTGTCCACTACTTGCGACGCAGCTAGTAGACGTCCTATGGGCCAATAGCATTTCGGGTTCTGCCCTGCTTTCTCTTTTGAAGATGAAGGAGAGAATAACACGACTGCGCTGTCACGAGAGATTAAGTTTGCCTAGGTAACGGTGGAGCAGGTTACAAGGCGAAGACATTCAAAAATTGTCTCAAAACGGATGGCGGCTGACTGTAGACTGCCAGATATGCGTATAACCCCCTTCCTTTAACAGATATGCGTTGCTGTGGTAAAAGACGTCATAAACTGCTTGTAATCCGGACGTAACTTTTGATTTCACGTGAGCGCTATGTATTGAAGCAGGAAATGTTGGGTACGTTGAGTTAGACAGGTATTTGGTTTGAGTAACAAAATGTTTCCTTTCTGAGATGACCATGTTAACGTGTTGGAAGTTTTGCTGGCCTTAATATTCTGGTGGCAAGTGAAGTTGCCGTTATGATGCTGACATCTCTTCTGAAAAGCCGTCGTTGGTTGCAAATGTAACATAACGGAACGAATGAGAATGGTACGTGAGGACTAGTATGCTGACAGTTGCCTGCTCCGGGAGACTATATGGTGTAAAGATCTCTTCTGAGGTTTTCTCAGCTCCAGTGAAAACGGTAACATTCAGATATCACCTTCGAAAATGACATGCTTTCGTACAATTCTCTATTCGAAGTTAAATGTTGTTGTCATAAATCCTTTCCCATTGATAATTGAATAGGTAGTCATGGGTTTTGACACGGCACAAGGATATGAAGCCCGTCTTCCAGGAGCAGTATGCCAAGGGCCGGTAGCCATTCTACTGCGCAGCAATAGACGTTTGAATCCTACTTTGGTCCCATGTATACACGCTCTTGCATGTACTTGTTGGTGATGTTGCTTTTAAGAAAATAAATTTCCAACTAACTTGCTAGCGCTTCTTTGGGTGTCATCAGGCTGCGTACGTGAAGCAGGACAAGCGTGAATGGCAGTTAATCGACCCCCTGCCCATCTTGATGGTTTCGAAGCAGTGCGACAGATGTTTACTTGAAAATAGGGAAGGCCCAGATGTCTCGCGAGCGAAGCAAACGCCAGGCTCTTCCATGTAGTAGGTAGTTCTTACGAGATGATGTGGTTAATTAGTTGAGAAACCACACCTGACGTCTGAGGGTTAGCTATATTACTTGGCTGGCCAGACCTCCTCTGACGAAGCGTGCCCAGAAGACATAACGCACTGGTCCTTAGTTACATACATATCCCCGTTGGTCATAGAACTAACAAAAAGCCTCCCATTTCTACTTCTATCACTGTAACCCTCCTACTTTCCGCTTCAGTAAACAAAAAACACAGAATACGTGAAAGTCTTATTTAGGGAATGAGGCTACTAAAGATTAATCTTGTAGGTGGTGCTCCTCACAAACTCCGGTGTACGTCTTAAAGAAGTTCGCCTGCTCTTTCCGAGTTCGCCTGAGAAAATAACTGCATCTCATACATCATCGCAGAAGTAAAAATTTTCATTTTTCTGATGTCTGCAGTCACCCAGTTTTGTTCAGTATGTGTCTGGCTACAATCCCAGAACCACTGTGTGAAGTTTCGAAATGCGTCTGCAAAGAAGTGAATTAACTCCTCAGAGGGCTTACCAAAGCCAAAAGACAGGAATTTACGCACATGAATAAAATGACGACAGGACATTAGCATCGCTGTGCTGGTGTGGCAGTAGCATTTGTAGTCACATTTATCGACCACGTGGTACTTCTGTCCTGCTTGAGAGACTACATAGGCCTCCTCAGATTCAACTGCTTGCATACTTCCATGCATCAGCATAGGTTGGTGCACATAATATACTGCATCATTCGTTAGAGAATGCAGCACACCAAACGGCCATGTTGCCCGCCTGTAATTACAAGGACTAGAATGGTGGACTTACATCAAACTGCGTGTCATGGTGCTGACCGCGATTCCCTTCATTGGTCTTCCAGCGATATAGTTCTATGGAGAATTTCTAAATTTCCTGAAAGCTCAACTATGGAGTAAAAAATTTATGCAACACATTCTCCACATCAATTAGGCGTTCTGGACGAGTTATACCGTACCGACCAAGTTCACAAGGAAAAACAGTATACTCGTACTTGTATTCTTGGTCGACGTTATTGTTATCGTACCTAATAATGAGAAAGTGACAAACCCTGTGCAAGCTGTTCGTTTTCTCAAGCATCTAATGACGACCTTACTGAGTGAAAAATTCAACTCTTGAAACCCTTTAACGCACGCTTTACACTCCTGCCATGTTCGTAAGTTTCCATTCCTCGCAAGTTTTCTGAATTCATCTACGAGATTTACTGACACAAGAGTCGATCTGAAAAGCATTTTGATGCTCCCTTGTCAATGCCGATTGTTACGCACATGCGTCTCTGTAGCGTGGGAACTAATTCTACAGGTAAGTTTGGTCAGAGACTAGTGCCTTGGCTTTTCTGAGGGCCGTATGGAACTGGCTAGTCGGAACAATAGTTAACTCTCTATCGCACTTGGGCGAAATTTAACACCACACTGTGCAGGTGAGAATGGCGTTTGGTGGCTGTGTAACGGAAAATTGATCTAAAAATCCCTCCCGATCACCCCTATTTCACTGTATTGACATTTACTTTGACATTTTTACCCTCGTCATGGATGGTGTACCTTTGACCCTAACCGATGCAATGTTATTTGGTTGTCTGACTGTCTTCTTTGGCTTTCCACTCGGTAGTTGCCTTTATATGATTGAGACCTATCATGAATGTCTCACTTTCCTATTATGTGACGCTGGGCTGTTGACAAGGTGATGCCGTTTTACTGCTCCCGACATTTTGTTTTGGTTCAACTTACGGTTGTGCAGTGATTCGACTGTTTGTCTCTTGACTGCCTACCGGAAGTGTTGATTTGTAAATTTGATTCCGATAGGCAGAGTTTTGATCCTTTTTGTCAGGAATATTCTTATTGACTGTCCGGTACTTAACAATTGTATTTGTTTAACCAGTTTTTACCGTATAATACGTATTTGTACCCGAGAACGTTTAGACCGTATAGTTACCCAACGGCACTGTTGAGGTATTTTTGTAATTTTGACATAACTTATTGTTGCTTTGATAGCACCACAGATTTTGTTACGAATCCACTATTGAATTACTACAAACCGTGTTCTGATATTTTGATCCAACCTTTGACTATGCTTCACTCGCTGAAGTTAGGGAGCTACACAGTAGAACGCAGGAACCAGTCAGATTCGCGTCAGTTGGCACGGTCTAGTTATTTCCCGCGTTCAGGCCAAGATTATTGGATTCTGGCCGCTACAGACTGGCACTCAGCGGATGACGAAGTGCAACTGCACTCCCGTTGCTTCCCAGTTTGGGGCTCCGAGAGATTCTAGAGACCATAGCAGGGGTCACCCTCCTTTTATACAACTGTTCCATATTAAATAGTGCTGGTAGGTGCCCGGGCAGTCACTAATTTTGGAGGGGATGACGAAAAGTGTGTCGAGTGTGACACTAAGGGCTTCAGCAATTTGCATTCCTGTGAGGTTCTACCCACTCCGACCTTCCACAAGGCAAGCTCCCTGACCGGTAGATCTTCTCCCCGCCATGAATCAATGTGGGATCTTGCAGTCCGCCTTAGGCTTTTTTGGCAAGGTGTGTCTGCAGCGACCTCCTATCCCTCCCTGCCTTGATGTGGCATCAGTTCCTTGGGTTCACATATGCACCGTGGTCTGGCTCTTTCTAGAAATCCTCAGTCTGACCCCTGCTTTCCCCTCCGCCTTCTAGAGGCTCCAAGTTCCTCGTTCTTAACATACAGTCCCAGTCTCAGGTGTTGCCGTGACTGGCAGGTTTACAGAGACTGACTTCTCAGCGATGTCTCCCACTAGTTTTCAGTGAGTAAGGTACTGCTCCCCTTGAACCATTATGCTGTCCATAGCTACGCATTTTGCCTCGCTGTGGCAAAGAAAAAGCTGGGTCCCTCCCATGGTGGTTGTTTACTGGTTACCAGCTGGAATACGCTACGCCGTGAACGCCACTGCCGAGAGGGGTTTTTGTCTGAATTTTTTCTCCCAACAGGTGGTCTCTCTCAAGTTTTGTTGACTCGTAGCTTGACCTCCACTGAGTGTCATCCTCAATCTTTTTATGCAGCCT
The DNA here is from genome assembly GCA_944470555.2 of Heterobilharzia americana. Classification (NCBI taxonomy): domain Eukaryota; kingdom Metazoa; phylum Platyhelminthes; class Trematoda; order Strigeidida; family Schistosomatidae; genus Heterobilharzia; species Heterobilharzia americana. The sequence goes on along the minus strand of OX104131.1, from coordinate 27,233,229 downwards.
AACCTTTTTGATGGCGTCAAGTACGTTTCGGTCGAACGTCTGGCTTGCCCTGTCGTGCCCAAGGTTGAGAGCTGAGGTTTTGAGATTCCCCACTATAATGACTTTTTTATACCCAAAAGTCGTCACCGCGGATATTGTCGACAGTAGTCATCGATTCTGTCCAGCGTTGCCAGCGCAGGTTCGACGGGCCTCACCTTACCAGGTCCCCAGTGTGTCGGACCGCGAAGCAGCATCACACTGTGTCAAGGGGCCCTGGCGGTATAATTTCAGCGGCCTGTTCACTTTTGAGATGGTCACTCATGAACACTGCCACCATGCATTGCTGCTAATGTTCCCTGTCTCCTTTTAGCAGCCACAAACTACCTATGTTGGCCTCCATGTTGCCAATATCCCGCGACAGCCAAGTTTAAGCTGGAGCTATAACCTTCTGAACAAGGCAAGAACAAGAGGATGTCAGTGAAGAAACAGAAGACAACTTGACAAGCGAATGTTTATTACGAACAATTGGAATGGTAGTGGTTACATGTGGTACACCTTACACTAACCCAGCCATTTGCAAATGTCTTCGTTTCCTCCTCCGTTCCTGTCTTGATCCGCTCTTGACCTGCTCTCCATACACTCTTATCAGCAGCATCCCCTGTAATACGCCTGTGTTATCCCCTGCGTCGCTCGTGGCAGAAACCTTATTCACTGCCGGTAATTTCCTATGATCCCTGCCGCCCCCTCGATATATACTACTTATATCCGTTGTTATCAGCAATGCCCACTACACTCGTCTCCCCCTCAAAATTCCAGGCTCGCAACCGTGTTAACCGTCTTGGTGCTGTCTTCTCTTGGTTTTCACTCGCCTTTTCGTCCTTCCGCTGCTTCCATTTTTGAAGTAGGCTGGCGTTTACTCTTTTCTCTATGTTCCCTTGTTTGATGGTATAGATTGACATGCGTCTCTCGGTAATGATGTATGGCCCTTTCCACTTCGGAAGTAGTCTCCTTCTGCCATACTCACCTCCCGACCTATATCCTCGTTCTTTACATTTCACCCTATCTCCAACCTCAAATGGTATCCATTTACTTTCTCCTCTCTGCTCAGATTTTTCAGCATCAGCCCTCTGCCTTCGTTTCACATTCTGATAGCCTGCTTCCGCTCATCTCTCAACCTTGTCATGTTCCAGGGCTGTTGTTGGGGCCAGGTCTTACCATGTATCGGGAGCCATGGTTTCCTGTCTTAACTGCAAAGCCGACTTCTTGGTTGTTCCTGGTACCGAGGCACGATGAGCCAACAATACTAACGGCAGTTACGTTTCGCAATTTCCCCCCTTCGAAGCTAGCCACTCCTTCAGTGTACGGTTATTCCGTTCTGTCAAACCGTTAGTCTGTGAGTGGTACGGCGTCGTTCTTATCCCCTTGATATCAAGCTGCTCTAAACAGGAGTTAAATTCTTCACTCTCGAAACAAGGACCTTGGTCGGTCAGTATCATCTTCGGCACACCGTGATCCACAACAATGTGCAGCATCACCGCTGCGGTCACTGTCTTCGCGCGTTGGTCACGAATCGCAACAGCGTCTGCCCATCGTGTAGCATGCTCCATCACCACCAACAGGTATTGGTCGCCACTAGACGCCTGCGGAAATGGTCCCATTGCGTCCACCGACCACAGGTCACCAACCGCTGCTACTGGAATCGACTGCAGTGACAGCCGTACATACCGATCACCTTTCATCAGTTGACAATGAGGACACCCCAGCAAGTATTTGGCGGCATCCTTTCTCATACCTGGCCGGCATGCACCTTGTCTGAGATGGTCAGCTGTCCGTGAGACATCTGTATGAGCCGACTGGTGGCATTCTTGTATCATTTTGTCGCGTAGACATTTCGGAATCACTGCCAACCAGCTTCCGTCATTTTCTCGCCACGTTAGCATTCCACAAGTATTCATCCGTAGGCGTTGTTTCTGCGTCAACAACGCTCTCAACTCTATCTCCCACAGACGTTTGTGTCTGTGTCCCTTCAGTTATGGCTTTGATGACTTCTTTCAGTGTCGGATCCGACTTCTGAAGGCGAATAAGTCTTAACGGATTCCATTCCACTGCATGTACGCCGTATGCGATCTCAGGCAGCTCATTTTCTTCGTCAGATCTTGATAAGAAGTCTGCTAACCAGTTTTCTTTCCCTGTCACATGGCCGATGGTGAAGTCATATTCTTGCAGTCGTAACGCCCAACGTGGTAATGTTCCTCTGGGGTCTCTCGCTGTCTTAAGCCGCTGTAGAGGGTTATGATCCGTTTCAACATGGAGTCGCTGACCGAGGAGGTACGATCTACACTTCTCCAGCGCTCAAACTATCGCTAGACATCCCTTTTCCACTGTAGAATATTTTTGTCCCGCGGGTGTTAGAACGCGGCTGGCATACTCCACTACTTCTTCAGTCTGTCTCAGGACTGCCCCTATTCCATAATCACTTGCATCGGTGGACATGATAAATGGCCTACCAGGTATTGGTAGTTTTGACGTCATCTCCTGGTCATCCAGGAGTTCTTTGATGTGATCAAATGTTTTTGTACCTCCTCCATCCACATTAATTTGGGGTTGCCCAGCAGCTTATACAACGGTGCTGGTGCCTCATTGAATTTTTTGAGGAACCGACTATAAAATGCTGCTCTACCCAAGACTTGTCGCAGTTTCCTCTTGGAATTCGGCACTGGAATAGTTCTGACTGTCAGAATTTTCTCGGGCAGTGGTTTTATTTCGCCGTTTCCAACTTTGTATCCTAGCCGCGTTACACTCTTATTGGCTACTTGAGATTTTGTCGTATTGATGCGGAGTCCAAACTTATCGATACGTCTTAAAACAGCTTCGAGGTATTCTATGTATTCCGCCCCCGTCTGGCTGTACACAACCAGGTCATCTCCGTGCACCTCCACTTTCCCTAAATTCTTCGGCGACGACATCACCAATCGTCTAAATGTAAAGGGCGCCCCTGCCTGACCAAATGGCATTCGCTTGAATTGGTAGTGCTTCTTGCCCACAATAAATGATGTTTTCTCTTTATCACTGTCTCTTATTGGTAGCTGCCAGTGGTCCGAACGGAGATCCAGAACTGTAAATACCCTCGCATTCTGCAAACGATTCAGTGTCTCAGCTATCGTCATGGCACGTGGCTTCAGCTGCGTTATGCTATTTAACTCCCGGAAGTCCACGCAGAATCTATATTTCTCACAAGGCTTTCTTACTAAAAGCACTGGGGAACTGTATTGACTGTCAGCCTCTTCAATAATAACTTCATCTAGCACTTCCTCAACCTGGCGCCCGACTTCTTGTTCCAAGTGACATGGTATTCGCCGTGTTATGAATGTTATCGTTACCTGACTGGTCACTGGGATTTCGTGCTGAACCTTGTCACAGTAACCATAGGGGCCTCCATCTCCTGTGAACAATCTGCCGTATTTCTTAACCACCTTCATGATGTTTGGCGTTTCTGGGTACGCTGCTTTTGGTAATTCAATCTCTGCCACCTCGCTGTTTTCCCGAGTGTCGAACGACCTGTACTTCGTTGCCACTATTCCTGTTCTCGTGTTAATCACTGCACCCACTTCTCTCAGAAAATCGGCCCCTGGGATTAGGCGTTGTAGGCGCGCGGTCACATTAAATGGGAGTCCAATTTTCTGGCTCCCGATCTCAACAACGCAATCTGACAAGCTCGCAATGTCCAGTACATGTCCCCCAACCGTATGGACCGTTAGCGCACATGGCCTTGTGTTCTGAGACTGACACTTATCTATTAGAGAGACTGCCGCCCCTGTATCTATGAGACACGCGGTATCCCGACCATTTATTTGCGATCCAGCATACACCGCGCCCCGATCTATGGCTCCTACGATATCTAGTCCAGTCGGAAAAACACGAAAAAAACGTTTTCTCGTCCGCCTCTGCGGACAATTCCTTCTCTAGTGTCACGGCCTCCCGCATGCGAAGCATTTACTCTGTTTGTTGATGCTCATTCGCAGTGCAGCTATCTCTTCCTGAAGGTTGTCGATCTGTTCTTGCCAGTTATTTACCTCCACTACCGCTACTACTGTGCCCATTAGCTGTCTGGTCACCTTGGCTATTTCGCTAGTGCCCATGGGCTGGGCTGCATTGACTGGTCGTAACTGGTGGGCAATGGCATTCGGGACTCTTTCAGTGAACTGTGCGGTCAGTAACTGCTGTTGGGCATCCTCATCCAACGTGGGAAGCGCTCGTCGAAGTAGTTTGGTCAACTATACAGCCAACACCAGCAGATCTTCATCTGTTCCCAGCTTCGCGCTGCGGAACTGCTGCATCACCTGCTTCCTGTCTACCGAGCAGTCGAACTCCGCCTCCACCAAGTCTCCTTCCCCTCAACACGTTCCACTCCGTCGTATGCTGCTTTCGCTTTGTCCCGCAGCAACGTTCCCAGCACCACGACCTTCGCCTTCGCCTCCGGATCCCGAACCCCCATCAGCTTCACGACCGCCTCGAAGTCCCTGAGGGAAACCTTGGTGTCTCCATCCCCGAACTCTGCAGGCTATGGGATCTTCATCACATCCAAAGGCAGCGGTACCAATTGAAGAGACAGAAGACAACTTGACAAGCGAATGTTTATTACGAACAATTGGAATGGTAGTGGTTACATGTGGTACACCTTGCACTAACCCAGCCATTTGCAAATGTCTTCGTTTCCTCCTCCGTTCCTGTCTTGATCCGCTCTTGACCTGCTCTCCATACACTCTTATCAGCAGCATCCCCTGTAATACGCCTGTGTTATCCCCTGCGTCGCTCGTGGCAGAAACCTTATTCACTGCCGGTAATTTCCTATGATCCCTGCCGCCCCCTCGATATATACTACTTATATCCGTTGTTATCAGCAACGCCCACCACATTAGTTCCTCCCTCTTACCAATAGGTCCCCTCACATTTATCTCAAAACACTTAGAGTTGTTTCCCAAGGTGAAGGGCGTCTTGGCCATGGGAGGCTGTAGAGGACTGCGTGTTGCGGTAAGAATTTTTACTGTCAAGAACGGTCTGATGAAACCGGCCCAACCAGGCTGTTTCCCTCAGCGATTCAAAACTTTAGCATTCGTTCTTGTGGGAAGAATGAGATCAGCATCCATCATTTTCGCTCCTGAATCGGACCGAAAAAGACTCTACGGATCGTAAATTAACTTCGTACCCTGGCTTTTTCTATCCCTGGACCTATGGGTAAGAGGGTTGATATTACAAAATTGCGTAACCTCTTGTAGATATGACAGTCTGATTCCTTAACGTTGTCCTACATCCCCTGTCTTCACTATATTCTATCTTGTGAAGCCCCCGCCAATAGTTGACATCTGAGGAGTGGACGTCTGCCTACTTGCAGCACGGTCATTTAGGACTTGTCCTGGTGCGAACTTGACAGACGCAAAGACCAACCACTAATTATTCGGACTTGTTATATACCCACGAATACGAGACCAAGGAAGAACACGATAGCGTAGTCGGGCGGAATAGTATATTTGGATAGTCGTGCCAAAATACCGATGCGTTCCAACCAACTGGCTAGAGAGTCGAATACAGGCAGTGCAACGTAACACGACAGCGTGCCAAATGGCGAGGATGCTTGACCAGGTGCCTTCAGCTTAGCGAGTCCAGTTAAATTATCAAGGTCAGCATCAATGTTGAAAGTCGTCAAACCCCAAGCTATTGATTTTGGGGAAGTGTGTGACGCTACAGTGTCTACGACTTCTCTCCAGATAATATCTTTTACATTTGTCTAGTGTTCATCTGCAGAAAATTGATGCTGTCCGTGTAGTTTTTGGGGTTTGAGAATTCACTCTTCATGTCCTAGTAGTCCACTTTCAGGTAACAGCGGAACGCTTCAAGCTCAACTGTTGGCAATTTCGCTTTGGTTATTAAAGGAAATCTCACTTGTGCGTGGTCGCTTTTGGTTTCAGAGGATTGGACACTGATATCGTCCACTAAATGACCATCACTTACTAGAATGTAGTTGATTCGTGGTATTTTCGCATCTGATTCCTGTCACATGTTCTTCCGAATTTTCTCCATGATTAGCCTTTAAACACGAAAATTTGTAGGTCTGTTGATTATAATGACTTGGCGCAGATTCAATTGCAAACCTTGAGCTTGCTGAATTAGCTCGGCAGTATTTTATGTTTGGGCTCCGTTTGCGATTTTGTCGCAGTTTAGGTGTATTAATGAGTTCCAAATATCACGAAAACTCAATATTGAATAATGCACATGTGCACCATCAGGTAACTTTCGATTTTTGTGTAACCATATTTTTTTGAAGAGTGCTAAGTACGAACAAATTGTACACCATGATTTCAAACTAACTGGTCTTGCACCCACATTGGGCACATTTGGAAGTGATCAGGCTGCCACTGACTACATAGAATGTGTTAGTCTCAAGAGACTGGATATGTTCAAGTCAGATTTTGACAAGTATGATTGGTTGATGCACCTATTTGATACGAATAAAACAATGTTTTTCCGACTTTTGGCAAAGCATGCAGATAAAATGATGCCTCTTGTCTACACTCCAACTGTTGGTCTGGCATGTGAGAACCTTGGTTTGGTATATAACAGTGGGAGGTTAGTTTGTAAATTGCGTATCAAATTGGAATAAATTCAAAGAACTTGCTTTTACTATGCTTCTTTTCTCATTCAGCACTTACTTCGGATGCACTTTTAAAGTTTTAGGCAAAAACTCTAAGAGGCCATTAATGCATACCTGGGGATATCCCTAGGTATGCGCATTATCTTCGCTGAAAACCTCAAGGTTCTCTCTTCCCTCCCCCCTCCCATCTCCCGAGAAACTCAGCTCTCAATGTGTCCGAATTTGTTCCCGAAAGTGTCAGAAGTCCCTAAGTTGCTAGGGTTTCGGCAGTGCGCCTGAAATATGTGGGGAACTACTGCCTCATTTCACATAATCACGTTTAAAATACTCTTTGACATCCGTTTTTTGTAGTAGAAATCGTTTGTATACTTAGAAACCTTTACAATGTGTTCTTGCCCGAAGTTGCCAAAGAGCGCCCAAACTTGATGCTGGCTAGGCTTGAGCTTGCTCATATGCATCTTATGTTCTTACCCTTAAAACTGAATTAATTTCTTTGGATCTTCCTGAAGAAAATCATTTAAGTCACTTCAATTCGTGGATCACTGAGGTGTGACAACTTCGGTTGCTCAAGTATTTACTCAAATTTCTAAAGACACCTGTTTACATTAATATGTTTGACAGGTAGTAATAATTTGCAGCATGCTTGTAAAAAATATAGTTTTTGTGAAAAAATGTACTTAAATCGAATCATTAAAAAAGACAACATGGGAAATCCAGCAGCCTGGAAATTGGTTGTTTTTATTTGTCTACCATCACTCAGTATATAATACCTATCACCATAAAAATAATAATAGGTTAAGCCAATAAACATTCACATACTTTAGGAAGAATGAGAAACATGATTACAAGATCTTACGATTGATGGGGTTAGATATCCGAAGTTAGAAACCAGTATGATTCGAAAGAAATGCACTATACGCAGTCCTAACCGACCTACAGTATCATTGACTTTCGTATGGTTGCCATTAACTCTGTTTGGATGCCAGATGATTCTAGACATTGCTATTTTATCTTATTCGTATGAGATTGTCGGCGAAGGTTTCATGTCTTTTCTCATGAATCAGAGTCGAAAACTAGAGACTTCAGTTGACACTGTTAAACTAGCTATTCCTTGGCACTTTTCTTTCAGTTTTCATAAAATATACCATAAAAGCTTGGTACTCTGTTCTACTGTGTCATAATTCTTAACCTTCATGGCAGTAAAGTTTCTGATATCTATATCTTATTCATGGTATGACTTTAGTAGATCATTATTGGGTTATTGTAGCTTGGTTGAAATACTACCTAGTTTACTACGTTTAGTTGTACTACGGGTAGACTTATGCAATACTACGTGTTGAGAAATCTGTACTGTAAACAAAATTATAGTTCGGAATAAAGCAAATATATTATTATTAGTTGAGGCCTCTAGTTTTGACCGGTTGGTCTTAGCTGTGGGAAAATGTGGACTCCCTGGTCAATGTACGCGTGCTAACCAGAAGATTAGATGGCACGATTTAGAATCTAACAGTCTCACAGATGGATGCACGCATTATATTTTTCATAGTCACATCGAATTTCGTGATTTCCCTACCTTCCCCTTCTTTTGGCTGCATTTGATTAGTTCCTGTATGCTTTTTTGTCTTTCATCTCGGTGTCTTCTCCTTCGATGTGTCACTGCGGTATGACAATTCAGGCTGTTGCGCAGTAATCCTAGGCCCCGTGTCGATATTAACCAAACTTATGATTGACCATCAATTTCTTCAAGTCATTCCACTCACTAAGTGTCAGAAAACGTCGATTATCATCTAAAGTCTATGCGTTAATATGATATATTTTACAACTAAGCGCATGGTGCTGGCTCAACGAGTTTTTCTTTAAGTACATTCTCATTACCCTCATCAAATCAAATAATAAATAACTTTCTGCCTCTCCTCACTTAACATTCATTAAAGTGTGAATGAAAAATGTCCTGATCGGTGGGTTATCATGCTCTAAGCGGCTATTACGAATAAGCAGCATTGTATTATTATATTTTACTAACTTGCACCACTTGCGGAGCCGATGAGATATTCGACTACCTATTAAAAGACAAGTATACTGCACTACGATTAGTTTTATCCCATAATCCGCGTGTGAGATATGCTCTCTATAAACAAATATATGGAGTTATTACTAATGGTTGATATACTTGTAATCCCACGTTGTTATACTGGATCGAATTGTTCTACCTCTGTTGGTATGTGGGCTCCTTGTGAATACCTCAAACGATTCGATCCAATATAACAACGGAGAATTACAAGTATATCAACAATTAGTTATAACTAATACCCTTTGTACAATATGTGGCTATTGTGGCTCCATGGCCTAGTGGATAACGCTTTGGCGTTTGAAGTGGTGGGTACGGGGTTCAAGTGTCAGTGGGAACAACATAACTTAATAGGGTGCAAGTACATCCAACTGGCGAGTCTCAAATAAGACGGAACGCGTTTCCTGGATTCTCCTGCTACCCAAAACCAATTAAATTATCATAGATATATAGAGTTTACAGGTTATTGATCACAGATATCTTATGAGCTCTTTAAAGTTAATATCTTCTCGTAACCTCTACCTGCGCACCTGATGATAGGGATTCAGGCAAAGTGAAGGCAAGTTTAACTGAACTCTGTCTGGCCTTATGCGAAGAATGAACGTGCATTATTCATAACTAAATAAACTTGCTTCACTGTTGTAAAACAGTGGTGGTGGTCGAAGACAAATCCGTTTGGAGGTTAGAAACGTTCAGTGAATCTGGTTTATATTCATCTAAATTGATTGCTGGACAGAATAATTCCAAGGAACCCTGCAGATTATAAAAAAAAGAAGCAGTTTAAATGTGAACTCACCGAGTCCACAAAGTAATCATGAGCATTGTTAGACAAATCTACAGAGATAAATGCAATGGAGATAAATAATAATGAGCAGTTGTTTCGACTTTTCTGAAAGATTTGGCGATCAATAAAGCAAACGCCAAGAAATAAGCTCCAGTAATTCATTTTCAACTAGGTTCCTGGTAGGATGGAAATAACATTCTGACAGGCAGTAATATTGTCTTGTAACCACTTAATTTGTATACTATCCATCTTCAGCATCGATGCAGTACCAGCAACTCTTAGAATTTGAGAAGAATATATGTGGCCGGATATTGGAAAGCACTAAGCCCTAATAGGTTGATACCAGAACTACTTGTTGATAATAACTTGCAAAAATTATTTGAAATGAGGGTGGAGGTTAAAAATGACTTACTTTGACTTGTCTTTATCGGTGATCATCCCAGTCAAGAGAAAAGAGGAAAACTATTTTATTTGCTTTATTTTGATTCGACTTGAATTTCGCTACCTCAGTTGTTAATCAAGATACTCAACTTTGAGCCAATGGATCACGGATTCGAAACACATCTTATGTACTAAAGTCTAGGTAGCCACAATAGATGCACTTCATTTCCCAGTACACAAACATGCACACCATTATGTAATTGCACCAAGCCTTAAACCTAAGTCTATTTATTCTTCTTCACTGGACAGAATTAGTCTGTTGACTAGAAGCTATCTACATGCAGTGCTGTTTAAAAATCCTCTTTATTAACAGGTAACATTTTTTTAGTCATCCTGTTCATCAAAAAGTTGGACCAGTTGTCATCAAAGTAAAAATTTTCTGCCCCTTTCAACACATGTTGATCCATTTAGCTTTACTAAAAGTTATTATCCTGAAGCACTTTAGTAGTATCCTCATCTCAAACAGTTAAAAACAAATTACCTCTGCTCATGATCGATGTCGATGAGGTATACGACGGAGGAAAATTGTCACGTTTAGCAACACGTATATTTTCTCTTGTGATAACCACAGAGGAGCCAGTCTGACAAACACAGTATCTAAAATTTTAGGTTCCATAGATCCTCAACGCCCGAGTGGAGCTCGGGAACAGCAAGCCCGAGAAAGCCAGGCAGGATTTAGACTCAGCCACGAGTGTATCCACCAAATACTCACACTGTGCCAGGTTGTAGAACACAGACACGCTTACTGACCGATGCCCGACAATAGCTGTATTTCTCCACCTAAAGGCGGCATTCAACTCCGTTGATCGAGAAGTCTTATGGAAATGTCTCCCACTGAAAGGTATGCCAAGTAAGTACATCACCTTATTGAAGTCTTTCTACTCGAACACTTGTGAGCACGGTAGAGCCTATGATGAGAAATCCGGGGAGCTGTGCTCGTCAAGTGGTGTCCGCCAAGGCTGTCCACTCTCTCCATTCTTATTCAATTTTATCATAGATATTCTTATGCAGGTCTCCCTCGCGTCACCTGACCTCACAGAGAGGTTCACCTAATCGCAGGAGAATTTTCAGCACACCTAGAATACGCAGATGACATAGTCCTGTTAGGTGAAGACGCTGACAACATGCAGAATCTTCTGAACACTTCGAGTAGCAATTTGAGAATGTTTGGGATGCGTTTCTCACCACCACCTAAATGCAAATGTTTACTCCACAATTGGTCTTCAACGGTGCCCCACTGTGGCTAACAATAGAGAGTGTAGTGGTTGAGTGTGTTGATCACTTCACTTGCCTGCGAAGTGGGATCAGCCCTGGTGGCTGGCTCAGTGGCCGATGAAATTTCCACACGAATACAAAGACTCGGCTGGCTTTTGAGAACTTACGCCACCTGTGGCGCCACCGTGATATCCGATTGTCTATTAAGGGTCGCGTGTACTGCACAATAGTTCGCTCTGTTCTACTGTATGACTGTGAAACATGGCCATTGAAAGTGGAAGACATGAGAAGGCTAGCTTCAGGTGTTTGTCCACCATTGCCTTTGTAGTATAGGTCGTATTCCGTGGTGTCACCACGTGAGTAACGCAGGAGTCAAGACCAGGCGTAGAGTTTTAGGGAGAAGAGGTAATTCAGTTGACACGGTTGTGAACCTTCATCGACTGAGATGGTTGGCTCCGACATGTGTTACGTATGCCTAGTCACCGACTGCCTCGTCACAGAATGGTGGCCAAAGTGGGTTCAGGCTGGCAAAAGGCTCGAGGCGTCCAGACTAAAACATGGAATCTATGTATGAAGTCTTTGACTGTTGGTTTGAGCCATGTAGAGCTATGCAGACTAGTCGTTTGGGGTGCATGGGACAAGGGAAACCAGTAGTTGGAGACTCTAGGTGATGACATGGCTCAGAACCCATGTCAGTGGCGCAGATGTATACACACATTATCCTCATTTTACGACGATATACCGAATCTCACCATTTTCTCCTTTCAGTACTTCATATTTTTTTGACTGGATTTTCTTCTCTTCATCTTCCACTTCACTGCCACTTTACTTTACATGCTGATATGCACTGTAGCAATTCAGACCGTTACTCAGTAATGCTAGTTCATATGTTGATTTCGATGTATGGATGGACACGTATATCTGTATTCTTACATATATTGTTAATTATCATTTCTTGATTGATTCCACCAAGTCTTTTTCAGGGGACTTTTCATTACTATTAAGGATAAAGGAAATATAGCTACTTTATTGAGGAATTGGCCAAACAAAGATATACGAGTAAGTCTCACGTGTTCGAATCATTGAAGCTAAATAATCTTTGGTAAAACCGTATATATAGTTAAGATATAAATGACATACATGCTCTGTTTAGTGCAAAATTGTCAGGTTTTCAATCAGTAAATATATACGTTACACTGAAGTTTTGATTAGATTTTGGTTTCATGAAATTTGTGTATATAATGGTGAATATTATAGGAGCCAGGGGTTTAAGGTTGCCATAGTTAAATGAATATAGCACATAAATAAAACTTTGAGGGTGATAAAGTATTGATATGGGAAACAAAGTACCTTTCTTCTCTCTTTATGTACTTTAATGAAAATTGATGTTCAAGTAATTTGGTTATACGAATGGAAGGTAAGTGTAGTAACTGCGTACAAGACGCTTGGAAAGTAGTTAGAAGCGCAATCATGTAACAACAAAATAATGAAAGTAGTTAACGCAAAAAAGTTTCATCAGACTAGATGCACTGTTGGTTGAGATTTCTAGCCTAAATGTTGATAGTAATTTTCTATTAATTTGCTTAGAATAATTTTGTCATTGTGAACTTTCTATCATTACTGTTGACAGTCTGAAGGACTTTTATACTCAGTGAAAACTGCTTACAAGAATAAAAGTGTGACAGGTATATATCAGTAAGAGGATATGTTTTGTGTTTGACAGATAATGCTGATCTTTTTTTCGAAAATATATACTTGTAAATAAAAGCCTTATTACCTGATGTGATAGGTAGTTAGTGAATATATTCAATTCATTATTTTGTTGTTTGTATCTCTTAAGGAATAAAAAATAAAGCAAGTTTGTTTTGGCTAATATTTCGCTATTTAGCGCGAATAGCCTCAGCAAAGTTATGTTAAACGGAATTTACAATATCCAGACCTCTATGTGATCTGAGTTTTTCTGCTTGAATGATTCTACTATATTGTTGAGAAAGATGACGACCATATGTAGTGCGTCAAGTTGGTCTGACTATGTATGCGTATATTCAATTATCATTTTGACTATCTGAGATAGCCGTGGTTTGACAGACTAGTATTGATACTGGGTGATGATTGAAGGGGAAGTGAAAATGTGGACCACAGTCGGATTAAAATCAGCGACCAATGGATTTCTTGTCCGATGCTCTACCAACTGCGCTACAAGGTCCGATTGCTGACCACATTTTTATTTCGTGAAGGGTTTTGGCCGACTACCTTATGATGTCTCTACGCGTTACTATGGCTCGATCGTACTCATACTGACTGCTAGTATAAATACTAGTTTGCCAAACCACAGCTATCTCAGATAGTCAAAATGATGATCAGTGTGGTGATCCCTCTGACTGATTCACTTAGATTTGGATTGGGATGGGAAGTCCTGACCAGGAAGCCAGTGTGAGTACGACCAAGCGATAGTAACGCGTAACGAATTCACATGGTAGTCGGGCAAAACCCTCACTGATTGGAGTAAAGTAAAAATCTGGTCAGCAGTCGGACATTGTAGCTCATTTGGTAGAGCAACGTGTTGGAAACCTGGTGGTCGCTGGTTTGAATCTGACTGCGGTCCAAATTTTCAGCTCACCTTCAATCATCACCCAATATATTCAACTTTTGTTTTTCAGCGTGTTGAAAGTCATCTTTTGAGTTTCAGCTCATAACGTTTTTCGAATCTACAACTTTTGAACCAGCTAACTAATTAGTGTTTTTGCTGGGAGTTTATAAATGACACACCTGACCCAAGAAGTATATCACCTTGAAATATGCTTTTTTGGATATAAATGAGAGGTAGATAATTTTACAATTAGTTCTATGACCAGCTAACTTTTTCCGCACTGTAAATTCGTTGGCGTTAGAACAGTGTCATCTTCTTTTTGCAAGTTCCATCCTATTTTCATCACAGGTTGGTGATTCCGATACTCAGTTGAACTCTCTTAGACCTTGCAACTGGTTCAGTTGGTGAGGGTATGAACTGCCATCGACTGAGCCGTTGTGGTAACATGGCGCGGATGCTAATCTACCATCTGTTCGAGGAATGATTTTGATAAGATTACCAATAGATTGGGCGAACCAAGAGCTAGCCAAACTAGTTAACTATCGTTTTTCTCCGTAATGTAGTTTCGAAATGCATCTACATCAAGTTCACATCTTTGTATTTCACCATTAGTCACATATTTTTTCTCATGAATCTTAGTACTGCCTGGTTTTCCTGACCTCTATTTGGAAAGCTGTTAAGATTTGTGGTCACTAGCTGCAAGTTAAACGCCTTAGCATAAGCTGTGAACCTTGAAATACTATGAATTGGGTGGTTGAAGAACCCTAGTGATATTACTGGCAATCAATCACGTTTGTGCAAACATACTGACTCTTTGAATTTCTTCAGTTCTTGGTAGTTTTGTTAACTACCATAGATCTAGGCTGTCTTTTCACTCATGTGTGTATCTTTCTGGACTTTCCTGATCTTTTATATTGTGCTTTGCTGCAGCTTGAAGTGACCATTTTGTTTTATTGTTTCACCTACGTAGCTTTAGACAACAGAGAGGTGGTGTTTTTTGGTATAACTTTAACTTCACTCCCAACTGGGTGTAAAATATGTTAGATTGCTACTAAATACTCTCAATAACATATAAATCATTCATAAATGTTGAGTTGGTCACCGGTTTCCAGTGGTATCTTGGGTTTTTATGTATAGTAAGTTATCAGAGTAGTTTTCTTCACGAATTGAAAGAAGCTTAAGAATTATTGAGAACAGGCGACCACTTGACGGCTGTTTTCATTCTAGTTTAGAGCCCTCAGCAATATCTGACCATGGTTCCAAATAAAATCAATTCCAGGGTGATAAAATCTCATGGTGATTGTATTACCGTCCAACTAGATTCGTCGTACATATTTCACCAACAGATTTGAGTAAAATGACTATTGTATATTCACATATGCAGATCCTTTTTCATTCAAGTATACCCAATACTTGTAAGTTTATTGATCTACTTTTTAACTGAAAGTCAGCAAATATCAACATAGAATCCAGTATGATTGCTTAACACTCGAATTTACTATACAAAAGAGATGTTTGAAAATAGTTTCATGGTTTTTTATCCGCAAACTTTATCTTTAACGTGTGAGGCAATTAATGCCACTCTTGGAATGTGAATCTACTGCATTCACTTCTAGTGTCAAATGATTTACCCTTAGATTGTTCTGCTCCTGAATGATCTGTAGTGAGACTGGAGTTTCTGTACTGTTATTTGGGGTCTGAAAGCAGTCAATATCATGAATATAGGAGTAAAACTCGAGCACTATAATTCCATTTTAGTCTTTTTGTTTGAAATAGTATCAATTACTGGATAACGTTCCGAACACAGTTTATTGTCCATATTCATGTCAGGTAACTTTACAACTTTGAGACAGAGTTTATATAGTTCTAATTTTTCTCTTCTTCTTCGTGACCTGTCCCAGATATATCAAAAATTTCACTGACCTTGTCGCAGAGGGAGAGATAATCAGGACTATGTAAATTCTGTCTCAAGGTGGTGGAGTTACCTGATATAAATATGGACAATTACTTGTGTCCGGAACGTTATCTAGTAAATGATACTGTTTCATTGTGTGATATTTCTAATGAACTGATTAAAATGAAGTCAATATCATGATTTAAAATTGAATGTCCTCCTAAGGTGTATTATTACCTATGTGTATTATGTTCAAAGTGCCGTACCATAAAAGTTCTAGTAAAGAAGAAGTCTCTGATTAGTGAGCAAATCAACAGTTTTGCCCTGAAACGCTAATAAATTTTATTTTCTAGATTTCAAAAAAAACTACTTATATACTTCTTAAAGCGATTGTCTATTGAAATCTTAAAACTATCTGACCTAAAATAGAATCAAACTGTAATACAAAGTGGGTAGTCAATCTCTCCTCGAGAAGCCTAAGCTCAGCTGAGACGAAAGTACTCGAAAAAGGACTAAACTTCAACATGACAATAGGTCATCTAAAACCAAAAGATGTCATACCTAGCATAGAAGTAGCGTAAAGCTCAGTGGATGCAGCAATAGCTGAACAGGTTAGAGCACAGTGTGCATTAACACTGAAAAGACAAAAGAAAAGACAGTGGAACTTAACAAAACTTGAAAATTCAGCTCTGAATAGTCTACAGAATGACAATAATATAGTAATTGTTAAGTCTGATAAAGGCAATTTAACAGTAGTTATGGACAAATTGGATTACTTCAACAAAATTAACGAGCATATCCAAACAGAACCATATGAAGAAATCAAGAAGCCGTTAAACACGGTCATGAATAAAATCAGGGAATCTACAGCCAATCTGATACGCCGACTAAAACCATCTCTAGGTGAGTCTGAACGGTTTAATTTAATGCCTAAAACTAATAATCCTAGGACAATTTACGGCACTATTAAGATTCATAAACCAGGTTATCCCATTAAACCCATAGTTGACTTCAGAAATACCCTAACATATGAACTAGCAAAGTACTTAGCTTCGATATTATGCCCTATTAGGAACCGTTCAAATTCCAGACTAGTAAACTCTTACAAGTTAAAACTTAGGCTTAATGACCTACACATAGAAGAGGATGAAAAAATGGTTAGCTTCGATGTAACTAGTCTGTATACTAAGATACCAATGAATATGGCACTGGAGGCAGTCAGAAGTCAACTAAATATTGACTCAGAACTTAATCAGAGAACAAAGATATCGGTTGGTGAGATTATATTAGGCATACAGTTATGCCTAACCTCCACAGTCTTCAAGTTTCAGGAGAAAATATACAGACAAACAGAAGGTGTAGCAATGGGATCGCCGATATCCCCAATTATAGCAGATATATTTATGGATAGTTTGGAAAACATGGCTTTACAAACGTTTAGTCCTACACCAAAAATGTGGTGGCGATATGTGGATGACCCATATACTGTGTTGAAATCGGAACATATCGACAATTTCCTCATGCATATAAACTCAGTAGTATACACCCATTTTAATTGTATATAAAAAGTAGTTGTTGGCGTTAAATTTATTATTGTAACTTCATTTCATTCGCGAAAATGTTCACTGATGACCTGTCGTCCAGTTTTGTTGATACCGATCAGGAGTACTTACTTACGGTGTTAGTTTTATTGTCCTTTAACCACTTTTCCAAACTCAAAAAAAGCTATATTCTTACTGCGCAGTATACTTTCCTAAATTGGGCAGTCTTTGTGAGAACGCCTCTGTACTGACGTGAATTACTCTTGGACGACTAATTGCCGAAAACAATCAAAGTTTTGTATTTTTAAGATTCTAGGTTTTGTGAATTCTCAATACTATTTGTTTCTATGTTACTAGGCTATCTGTGTAACTGATGGTGAACGCATTCTTGGACTAGGTGATCAGGGTGCCTTTGGAATGGGGATACCGGTTGGTAAACTAGCACTGTATACTGGTCTGGCAGGAATTCCTCCGCAGCACTTACTTCCAGTTTGTTTAGATGTTGGAACAAATAATGAGGTAACATTCAGCTATTTTCCTTTGCATGTTTTTCATATTTTGCACTTGTTCAACTAAACCAAATCTGCATGTCTAACAAGGTTTCTGCTAATTTAAGCAGCATCTTAAGACGACAGAGATTATCTGAAACATGTTGTGTATTAGCGCTATACATTTTGGACATTCGGATCACGCATGAGCTTGTTGAAAAATTTATATAAAAACTGAGAAAGGTTAGTTAAGTCAATGGAATTGTAATTGAGAATGATCATAAGAGCAGAATGAAAACAAGAAAGGCGAAAACGGTCAGATTATCATCACCAATAGTATGAGGAATTGAACTCAATATTACCATAGTAGGTTTAGCGTATAAGTGAAAACATAAAAGAGGTTAAAACTTATGAATTGAAAGTGCTTCGATCAATCTAAGTATTCGACTTTGACCATATCTTTACAACACCGAAATGGCTGTCGTCATATCAACCTTACGACCAGTGTTTAATATGGTTTGCGACCGATATGGAAGGAAGCTTGTCGCCTACACTTATCAAATTATATATTTTATTGGATATCCATTTTGCAGTGATGTATCCATCAAAAATTTTGCTTCTATTTCATTTGTATCTTCTGTACAAATGCGATCAATAGATGTAAAATCAGTACAACACTGAAACGAACTAATCAGTATTTTGTTCATCAGAAAAATGTGTAAATCACACTACTATTCAGGTGAAGTAAATAACCTAGTCTTAAAGAAAAGACTCAAACCAGTTGTTAACAGGGCATACTACGCGACCAAGGTCATCTTAGTGGAGATGGAAAAGCTCATGCTTCAACACAAACCTAAAAAGCATTTGAAAAAAGTGTATCACATCCCACTGTGTCTATCATTTCACTTTATTTGTGGACACATACATAGGAAGGAGCAATTGTGATATGCAGTTAAGACTGGTTGAAGATATGTCTAAGTGGCTGCAGAAGCAAATGACTTCTAATAGTTTGATACAGTGACCTTGAAGGTCACCCTAGGAACAACTAAGATAACCAATTAGATTTTTCGATCTATGAAAATCTGCCTCTCCAGCCGAAATGGAGAAACCTGGTTGGTTATTTCAATCGTTTGCTGGGGTGGCCTTTAAAATCGCCCATTCGATAAGTCCAGGCAACAAATATCTCCTTCGTTGGTTGCGAACCACATTAAAAACTGGTTATAAGATTGATATGACGGCAGCTTTTTCTATACTGTACAGCAGGTATGGTCAAAGTCAAATCCTTGAATTAATCGAAGCACTTTCAATCCATAAGTTTTAACCTTTACGTATTCAAAAACAATTTGCGCTTATGCCAAACCTACGTGATAATATTGATTTCAATTCTTCATACTATTGGTGATAGTGATCTGACTGTTTTCGCCTTTCTTGTTTTCGTTCTGCCCTTATTATCTTTCCTAATTACGATCACACTGACCTAATTAATCTTTCTCAGTTTTTATTTAAGTTTTCCAACAAGTTCGTATGTGATCAAAATGTTCGAAATGTATAATGTTAACGCATTACATATTTCAAATAATCTTCGTCTTCTTATTGCGCTGTTTAAATCTATCAAAAGCAGACTAATTGTTTCAAGTTTGTACTAATTATAGGGTGGGCATTTAGCATATTGATGAAACATTCTGATTCTGTTACTTGCTTAAGTTATAGTCATTGTAAATGTGTAATGATTATTCAATTGCTCGGAGTGATACGATCAATTCAGTTACCTGGATTTTAATCCTTTCTAAATATGACTTTGAACCTACAATTCATGTTTTTCATTACCGAATTCTACTGTGGAAAATTTTTGTGTAAGTTATGTGAATACCAGTACACAATTTTAATCCCCAACAGTGCGGTCATTAATGAAAGTCTAAAACTTCAGCACTGTGGTAGAATGCAACTCCATATTAGATCCGTTTATCTAATATAACCAGCACACAACGATAGAGTATTATTTACTTGATGATGATGTTTCGAGTAATAATTATTGCTCATAATCATATCAATGTGATCACACTCCTTTCAATATCTGACTTTTATAGTCATCTCACCCACCTCATCTTATTTGCTTTTATTCGTAGTAAAATCCTCCATATCTCTGGTGTAGGTATTGCATCATTCCTATTACATCTGTTGGATGTAGATTCGATGAACAAAGCTTCATGTTCTCTCTCTCTCTCTCTTCCTCTAGTTATATTGGACTCAAGTATAGTGATTTTATCCCAACCAACATATTGTGTGGTGTGGTGTGTGTGTTAATACATCCATTGCAGTAGCCCAGTTTTCTTTTACATTATTGATCTTTTCAGGTCTGTCATTCTGTATTTACCTAAATTCCCATGTTCCGTCCGCTATTCTAACTGACCCAGATAGGCTAGTTCGACCTATGTACTTGACCTCACAGTCATTACATGGAATTTGATAAATTAGATTATTTTGTTTAACTTATTCTATCGAATCCTTAAGCTGACAAAGCTTATCTCTGTCTGAGTGAGCTTGTAAGCCTGAATGCTACCCTAATTCCAACCTTGTTGAGAATCCGACATAAGGTTTCTGGTATTGTTTCTTAATAGGGTAACACTGTAGAGGCTTTGAACTCCATTCTACTCGTGTTATCGTTATTCTTCGTACTCGTAAACAGGTCAAACTAATGGGTCAGGGTCAGTTACATTTGCGGAACATAGCAGTTTAGCTAAAAAAGTAGTGACAGATATCCCAAAAAGATGAAATTCTCAAAAAAGCTCGGCAGTTGCAATGCATGCATTAACACAACCAAACAAATAGGCTGGGTGGCATAAAACCATTGTACTTAAATACAATATAATTAGGTGGAGAGATGGATTGATCACCAAATCTTTTTCTCGTTGTTATTCATTGTAGACTGACATCAGTTGGAGGAACAAAGGAAACCTGGGAGCACTGGACAGCTGTTTCGTCCTAGTATGGGACTCCTCAGCAGTGCGCACCCACGACCCACCCTTCAAAATTTAATTGAACTGGTGCTCATTGGTGACTAGTTTCGAGAAGTATTCCCGAAGTTCCAATGACAAGTCGTGACCGGTGGAGTCAAAGCCTGATGGCCATGAGGACAAATACTCAGCGATGACATTGGGTGGCGGTTGCGCTATATATCGTGAGCTAACAGAAGTTGGAAATATGGAGCATTGGATTGTGACCCAGTGGCTCAATGGTAACGCGCTGGCCGCGGAACCTGAAGGTCACGGGTTCGGTCCCTGCTGGTGGGGTCGTGGGTGCGCACTGCTGAGGAGTCCCATACTAGGACGAAACAGCTGTCCAGTGCTTCCAGGTTTCCTTTGTTCCTCCAACTGATGTCAGTCTACAATGAATAACAACTTGAAATAATTCCAAATCTCCACAACTCCCTCAAAATTTAATTAAATCTTTTTCGATAGCGTGATTAGAAGACGCAGTTTATCTGAAGTACCAATAAAAACCAAACATATGAGGTGTTGTGTTTGCGCAAAACAATCTCGAACAGTCTGATCACACATTTACTTGTCAAGTCAATTTATATATGAAAATGAAAGGTCAAATATAGTGAATATGAAAAGGTTGTGACACTAGCCTTGGTAATATAATCAGATAAGGATTACCAAGGTAAATTAAGTGAAACAACAATTTTGTATGCACAGTCAACGATTCGGCAAACTTCATTTGCCCCCCCCCTGATTATTCCTGCATAATATCTTGAAGTCTGTTCACAAGGTTAACCTTGTGATTCATTTCAGTGATATGTTTTTGCTATAGATGACGATAGATGTCTGTCACCTGCACCTATCAATGTTTATGTGGTGAATTGCTTTTCAAGCCCACTTGGGTATGTGTTCATCCACCCTAGTCTGCATTGAACGATTACTCCTCCCTATGTATGTGTGCCCATACATACATGTAAATTGGTAAACACAGTGGGATGTGACGTTATCATATTTATATGAGGTTGAGGTTTGTGGCGAAGCCAGTGTTTTGTTGTCTCAACAATGGTAAGCTGAGCTGCATAGTATGTTTACTGATAACAGATTTTAATCTCTCCTTCAATATCATACTACTCGTTTCCCCTCTGTATGGTACTTGAAGAAATATGTTTTTCTTCGGGACCGAGGAAACTATAGACTTCGGAGCCAGCTGTTTTTACAATGGTTGACAAACTGTAATGGATAACCGTTTTCCATTAGAATGTCTGTCAGAAGTTTATTCTCATCATCCATCATATTAGATGTACAAATACGTTGGATTCTATTGAACAAGCATCTTACTAAGCCTCTCTTATATTTCATCGGACAAAAACTGTAGAAATTAAATACTGTCCTGTCCAAGTAGGCTTCCTGTATATTGATCGTCTGATATCCATCTTCCCTCCGGCCAAAAGTTATGAAGAAATGCAAGTGATGGGCTTTTTCTTCCTCATATATCAGACTGATATGATCTTGTACGGTATTAAGCCTTTTTAACAAACTCTTGGCATCCTCATGTGTCACATATTACAAAGATATCATCCACATACCTTCTATAGAATGTGACATTGGTGATTAAATCTTGAGCCATTAGTTCAGTATGTGACATATATGTATCAGCTAATAACGGTCCTAATGGATTCCCCATGACCACACCATCAATTTGACGAAAGTGTTCACCTTCGAAAGTGAAATGAACCTTATAAGTACATAACAGAAGGAGCTCTTTCAAATGAATTGAAGGAATAGGGAAAGAAGAATAATTTGAAGATATATAATCGCAAAGAATATTAACTGTCTTCGTTAGAGGCACATTCAGAAACAAAGAGTTGACATCAAAAAAATACACTTTCTTACTTTTGGTGTTCAAATCAGTCAGACAATCAACAAGTTCTAAACGTATCTTTCAGTGAATACTTATATAAACCATTACGAATCGGGTTCAGTAATTTGGCTAAGCATCTCACCGATTTGTGTGTGGGAGACTGACACATTGACAATATTGGGCGTAGTGGATTATTAATTTTGTGAATTTTTGAAAGTCCATATAGATTTGGAAAATTAGATCCAATGAGTTTTAAGGAGTTGAACTCCGCTTTAGCAATAACATCCATATTAAGGAGTTTAACTAGACTAGTTGTTACTTTTCTTTCTAATTTTCTTATATCCTCTGACACAGCATCTGCCAGTCAGCGACTAGGCATACGTAACACATGTCGGAGCCAACCATCTCAGTCGATGAAGGTTCACAATCGTGTCAACTGACTCACCTCTTCTCCCCAAAACTCTACGCCTGGTCTTGACTCCTGCGTTACTCACGTGGTGACACCACGGAATACAACTATACTACAAAGGCAATGGTGGACAAACACCTGAAGCTAGCCTTCTCATGTCTTCCACTTTCAATGGCCATGTTTCACAGTCATACAGTAGAACAGAGCGAACTATTGTGCAGTACACGCGACCCTTAATAGACAATCGGATATCACGGTGGCGCCACAGGTGGCGTAAGTTCTCAAAAGCCAGCCGAGTCTTTGTATTCGTGTGGAAATTTCATCGGCCACTGAGCCAGCCACCAGGGCTGATCCCACTTCGCAGGCAAGTGAAGTGATCAACACACTCAACCACTACACTCTCTATTGTTAGCCACAGTGGGGCACCGTTGAAGACCAATTGTGGAGTAAACATTTGCATTTGGGTGGTGGTGAGAAACGCATCCCAAACATTCTCAAATTGCTACTCGAAGTGTTCAGAAGATTTTGCATGTTGTCAGCGTCTTCACCTAACAGGACTATGTCATCTGCGTATTCTAGGTGTGTTGAAAATTCTCCTGCGATTAGGTGAACCTCTCTGTGAGGTCAGGTGACGCGAGGGAGACCTGCATAAGAATATCTATCCATCTCTGAGTTGAGCTCGATGGACGCCACGTCAGACAGTGTCTTTTCTTATGTCTGAAATGTATGTTGGCTAAAAATAGGCGGTTATCTGAGCACAGTTGTAGCATACAATCACCGTTATCTGTACGTTCATCCGGGACTCCGAAAGTGCTATCTAAGGGCCTTTCTGCCTCACTTAGTCTACTCACCTGTGCGTTGAAGTCACCTGCAACAACCACGACGTCCGAACGTTTGGCTTTCGAGAGGGGGCTAGACAGTTTACGGTTGAACTGGTCTTTCACTTCATCCGAGCTGCAGTCAGTGGGTGCGTAAGCAGAGATTGCAAAGAGACAACGGTGAGTTTCACTATCCCTTTTAGTTCCCACTGTGCCGTTCAGTCGGATAGCACAGAGGCGACTATCAACTGGGATCCAGTCTAGTGGTGAGTTTTCTGCTCTAATGCTTAGTGGTATCCCTACACCTGCAAGACTGCGAGAGCCAACTATCGAATCTCCAGGAACTCGAAGGGTGAATTTTGTGGATTCACCAGATTGGTCAGGAGAAGTTAGGTGAATAACCACTCTTGGGTCCTGTATGCGTGTCTCACAAACACAGCACACATCCATGGCCCAAGTTGCTAGAGTCTTTGCTAACGAAGCCTGTTGACCAAATTGATGGAGGGTGCGGACATTAAAGGCTCCAATATGTAATTTGGAGTGTGGTTTAAGGAGACCAGTGATGCTGTTTTGCGGACTCGGATCGTTGTCGAAGGCTGCAGAGGTAGGAGAAATTGAAGATGATGTAGCATCGTTAGTTGAGAGACGTGAAGGAAGATTCGAAGGTAATGATGGAGGAGATGGACAGCAGTCTGAGGAAACTTGAGTGCTGGTAGAGTTGTGAGGGCGGTTGATACTTCCCGGTTGCTCACACCATGGAAGGTTATTTCTTCTTAAGGTACCTGAAAGAGATTTGTGTGACCGCAGAGCCCATCGGACATCTGCTTGAGGCCTGTCACACGCATCCTTTTGTGTATGATTATTTTGATTTTTTGTTGTTTTTGGGCCAGATGATCTAAAGGAAACGACAAATGAACCAACACCGCCGGCCCCGGAGGCAGTGGATTATGGTGGAGTGTGTTATTTTGAGGGAAGATCTTTTCTAACTTCCCTTCTACTGAGAAGGCAGCATCAGCATGGCACTGCTGGTCGTCCAAGGGAAACCTTACTGCTGTCACACCCCATCCAGCTTAGCAGGAGTACGACTTCGCCTTCAGACCCCCATCGTAGTGTAGCAATTTACATCACAACAGTAACTGCTTTTCATCTAACCAAAATTGAAGAGGTAGGATAAGAGTAGGGGAGAAAAGTTTTGAATGATCGACTCCGTAACATATTTTAAAAGTGGAAGGCTAGAGGGAACTACAACACAGTCACTACTGGTTTAAACATTGAGCCGTATCTATTGTCGTCTCAAACCACAGAGTTACATGATCGTTCGGACTTCATCCAGGGAGTTTTAAGGCATCAAAACTTGCTAACCTAATGCAGTTATCCTTCATCTCACCTCACTATGTCATATACTGACCACCTCTCCACTCCTCACAGCTATTTTCAGGGGTAGCAAACAGTGATTGATATAGAAGCTATCGGGACGACATTCGAGTGGTATCAATCCCTGACGAAAAACTATAATTCTGAGAAACCATCAATCACTACGGTTTTGTTCACTTTCAATCATTATCACCGTACACTACAATCAATCTGGTAACCATAGTTATTTCAAATAGTCTAAGGCATGGTTTTTATTTTTATTTTTTGTTTATTATATTACAAGTTCATTGTTTATAATAATTATAGTATTAAACTTTTAACGAGAAAATTAACTATAACAAATTCAAAATGATTGATCATAGTGTTGTCTGACATGGTTACATAAATGAAGGTTCACCTTTTTCACATTTCATGTTCAGAGCGAATTGTGATAAATCTGATTACATTTTTAAAATGTCCAACTCTGTTCAGGTGTATATTTATATCTCACTTAACTAAACTTTTGACTGAAGTAGCTCTGAACGATTTTAGTATCATCTGGTAAAACTTTATTTAGTCTCTATAAACTTCATGTCCATATGATAAGTAGTGGTTATTTTTGTTCAATGTACAGTGATTATGATGTGTGTAGCCTATGTGGCTAGACTTAGATAAAAAAAAACTATGGTTTCTTTGACTTAATTTTTTTAACCGGTTGGGTTCGAACCCTTCCCTCTTCTCCTTTGATAAAAGAGAGAATTTAAGACAAAGGCTAACGGTAATAACTTGACTATAGAAACTAAACAATAAAATTTTCAAAATAATGTGGATATATGCATTTTATTGTTACCTGAACTCTATGCGCGTCTATTTCCGTGCTCTTACGATGTCAATCTAAAAAGCTTGCAGTTACCTGAGTGAATTAAAAAGAGGATCGAGTACTTCATCAGTCTGTTTCATATCTTGATCTGGTCACTTTTATTATTCTGCTAGCCTAATCATACTTTAATTAACAAAGTTTGTCATCTCAAAAACTGATTTGTTTCTTTTATTTACGATTCTGCGAGCGATACCTAAATTATTCACATAGTGTTTTACTGTCAATGACCACATTTCGCAGTTATATATAAGGGGAAAAAAAAGCAGTGCTACTAAGTAAATTTGCTTCTCAATAGGCGTTTAGACATCATGCTGGTAATGTAAGTGTATAATTTAAGAAGAACTATTTGAACCTTTTATCTCCTTGGTGAGATCCCATGAGCCATTATATTTCCAGATTGATCCAGTTTCCTGATAAAATGAAGTGGTAAAGTCGCATAACTACTTCCGTCCATACTGTTAGATAATGTATCAATACAAACACATTCTGAAGAAACTATTCACATTTAGCAAGAAAGAAATGTAAATGATGGTCGTGGCTAGCAGTGGAATCCAGGATGCGCACTTCGTTCTATTTGGGACTCATCAGCTGGATGGGTGTGCCTGCACCCCAGTGAATGATATTGTTCCCATGGGGATTCAGACTTGGAAGCGATCGCTTCAAACGCCAGCGCGTTATCCACTACACCACCGAGCCACAATTCAGTTCAATCAACGATGGTATCATATAAAAGCCCTTATACTGAGAAATGTATACTAAATATTGTCAAAATGTCGCTTTTAGTGATCGGACGACTGTATATCAGAGTTTTCGTTTAATATAATTATATCGTTTTTCTTTAATAATCCCTTTTTTTGTTGTTGTTGAGGCTAAAGCTATTGCTCGTTACTCATAGAGATTGGTGGTGTGATTTAAATACTTGATCATAAATAATGACCAAATTTAAAGTTCCTCTGATTGCTCAAGATCATACTACTCTAGTCAGCAATCATTTTGTTATACTTATATTTTTGAACTGTAATCGAAGTGAAGTAATTGTATTACAGATATTGGGTGTAACATCTAGTGGTGGAGCTGTGCCTCATTGATTTAGCTTCTGACCAATAGGTCACAGGTTCGAAACCCTCTCCACCTACCGAGGTTTGGGCAGTCAGATAGTATCAATAATACACAATATTTGTGGCTCATTTTACCTGTTACACAAATATGCATATGATTGGTGAGTGCATTTCAACATTTGATACTTGATAATAACCTTCTCATTTAGAATTTTAATGAGGCACTTCATTCAAAGAAGTACTCTGAAAAATTAATTTCCTTGTATTGCATATTCTTTTTTTGTTTATATAGAAGCACCTTAGTGACCCAATATATTTTGGATTAAAACAGAAACGAGTCACAGGAGATGAATATGATGAGTTTATTGATGAATTTATGACAGCGTGTGTTGATGTGTAAGTTGTCTTTATAAGAAAATTAGTTTAACGTTGTTTCGTGTTTACATATGAATATACTGTGATTGTATGTGTTTTCCAAACGCCTGAAAATGTTTTCACTACTTTTGTTTTACTTTTAAATAGTTGATATGGTTTCGACTCAAGCCACTTGGTTTTCATCGGGAGAGTTGTAACACACTAACTGTTGCTAAACTAATACATCTTTTATAAACATCCAGGCCATAGTTTTTACGAATATCCTAAAAGAAGTTGAGTGACGAGTCAGGTTGATTCACTATATAGTTAGGCTTTTATATAATCCCAGCGTGTTTACAAAATCGAAAACAAAATTTTTTTCCTGAACATTTCACTGTGTATGCCACAGCTTCTTCAGCACAATATTCGGATTGTTATTCAACACCAAAATATATACTGTCAAAAGGTACATGTAGAAATTTCTGTCTTCATGTTATTGGTTAGCTGTTTTGTTATTCAGACTGATTGTTTCCAGTTAGTCATCATGAATTCATACTACAGTGTTTGTCATCATCTGTCATCAAAGAACGATTCAATAATCAGAATGTGAAGGTTTTATGTAAATTATATTTTAAAATTCTCTTTCAGGTGTTCTTTGAACAAGATAGTCTAGGAAATTCAACATTCCTGTACTCGATCCCGTTTCATTTGTAAATTTTTATGGAATTTGATAATGAGTTTAAATGTTGTAAAAGGCTTTCAAGTTCTGTTTTCTTGATAATCATAAAGGTATCATCTACATATCTACACCAAAACTTGGGTTGACAATCAAAACTATTTATAAAGCTCTTCCTTCGAATACTTTCACATGTAAACTAGCTATAATCTGGGATGCTGGTGAGACCATCACAACGCCATTAGTTTGACGGTATAACTTGTTCCTAAATGTAAAATATGTTGACTCTAAACATAATTTTAAGCATTTCATAATGTCTTCTGATGATGAAGGACATTCACTGAGTATTACTTGATCGTTATCATCAAGTAAACGATTTACAATATTAGGTGCATCAAGTATAGGAATACTTGCCATAATTTCTTCTTCTCTTATTGTGTTAACCATTAGTTTATTCTTGAATTCTTCTGAATTTCTAATATTAGAAGTAATCTCATGTTGCATTGGTTTCAATAATTTTGATAGACGATATGTTACTGAATTAGTGAAGTCCCCAACTAGTCTGAGTGGGATATCCACTTTATGTATTTTTTGTCAAATCAATAGTGATAACTAAAGCTGACAAAGGTAATGTCACAGTTATTCTAAGCAGTCAAGATTATGATGAGAAGGTATTGAAACATATTAATTCAGGTCCATATGAACCAACACCAACCATTAAGATCTCTAGCACACTGAACAAAATGAAAGCCGAAACATGCAATTTACTCAGACAGTTAAAACCGAAACTGGGGAATGCAACATGGTTTTCGTTAGCACCCAAGAAGAATTCAGCTGCAAGATTTTATGGTAGACAAAAAATATATAAAGTGGATATCCCACTCAGACTAGTTGGGGACTTCACTAATTCAGTAACATATCGTCTATCAAAATTATTGAAACCAATGCAACATGAGATTACTTCTAATATTAGAAATTCAGAAGAATTCAAGAATAAACTAATGGTTAACACAACATGTACCTTTTGACAGTATATATTTTGGTGTTGAATAACAATCCGAATATTGTGCTGAAGAAGCTGTGGCATACACAGTGAAATGTTCAGGAAAAAAATTTTGTTTTCGATTTTGTAAACACGCTGGGATTATATAAAAGCTTACCTATATAATGTATAACACATGTTTTGTTTCACTGTGATATATTATTCACTGACCACTTCTAGTCTCTTCTGTTTAGTCAACGAATCGTCTGACAGTGAACGGTATGAGATTTACTGGAATAACACACCCAAACCAATGAAGCCGTCGTTCGAAGATTTCATATATAAATAACCGTTTTCATAATGCTGTAATATTCGCCATCACATATCATAATGGTGGACTTAGTGCTTCTAGTTTTTGGTAAGAATCTTGCATAGACGGCTGCCACCAAATATATGGAGCTATTGAGTATCCTGAAGTCGGAAATTTCAAGTTTCTCAAGTGTAGAGCAGAACTGTCTCAACTGGAGGGTTGTATACTTCAGTTCCCATAGTTAGCCTATTGTCACAAGGGCTCCAGAGGTGACCCAGATTAGCCTTTGCTACTCTGACTTTCAATAAACGATTAGATTTCTCATTCGTTACACCCTCTCCACCACAGTTACCCGAAACACTAATTTTCTGATTATTTGCAACGGTTCAGTTGGAAGTTCGAGTGCTAACACTACCTCTTATCGTTCTGATCCAAAGTACTTTGCGCTTTACTGGCACAAACTGCTCACCATACTCACGAACACTGATTCCCTTTCGATCGATCCATATTTTGTCACACGGTGAGACGCTATTGTCCGTATACCTAAGATCCAACAGTCTTTAGTGTGTGGCCTACTAGACTGACACGAATTACGATAGGTTTTATGTTTTGTGTACCTGTTTGTTCGTCACTTAGATGTTTCAATGTAAACACTTCAACCGATACAATACTGTTGTACATTGTCCATTTCTCGACTAGCCGTGAAGTACATTTCTACTGGATTTTAAATGTTCATGGTTTAATTCACAGAGACGAATAGTGTTTTAAGTATAAAAGTACGACTTGTTGATTTCCAGTTGTTTGAGTTAAGAAGCCAACGGATGAAAAATATGTTATCGACAATGTAGAAGTTTTGGGCAGAGGGAACATGAAGAATATCAGAGAATTCCTAGAAGCTTGGCATTCAGGTCAGTTAGCAATCAACAGATGTATAGACATAGATCTAATCTATCAACCAGTCAGAAAAATGATAAACGAGAGAAAGGTTAGAGATCAAGCAGAGGAACAGCCAACAGGAAAATCTATACAGTCAATGACAAAACAATGATAGGAGACAACCAATCACAAACCAGTTCGTCAGAGCAAGCTACTGAAGCATCTGCAGAGAGATACTGACAGCTCACTGCATACTGAAGTTAGTGCTGATGATGTCATCTAGAAAGACGATGAAAGCTTCACGATTAAACAACCTAGCTCAGAGAACACAATACAACCAAAAATAATACTGTCTCGCTAATTGACAAAAGTAGAAAATTGTAAACTGTTAGGTTCCATCCCAGTGGCTAAATAGCAATATGCTCTCCATCTCGGGTTCGATACTTGACGGGGTTGTGGATGCAGACTTTTAAAGAGTTTTATGCTAGGACTAAACAGTTGTCTAGTGCCCCCAGGTTTTCACTGGTTCGCCAACTGATAACAGTTTGTGATGTAATAGTAATGCTGTATTTCCTTTTTTTAACCTGAGTGAATTTATGCATTCTGTTCTATCTAATTTTTATTTGACTGTTTTATGTAGATTTAATCGACAAGTCCTTATTCAGTTTGAAGATTTTGCAAATCACAATGCTTTCCGACTTTTACAAAAATATGCTCCTCACTATTGCACTTTCAACGATGATATACAAGTTAGTTGATTTTCTGCAGATAAATTACATATATATATATATATATATATATATATATATATATATATATATATAGTTGTATGTAAGAGTATTTATGAAGTCAGTTTTATATTGGCGGTCGAAACGACCTCGATGACTGATGTGAGTAGTTGGAAAAAACTCGTATGCATCAGAGCTGCTCGACAGCCGCTGTGTTAAGGAGTTGTAAACATAGGATGACGTTTTCGTCCGTTTGAGACTTGTCTCTAAGTATGGCAAATTATTCAGACTACCGCGAAACTTGTCCTGTGAGTTAGATAAGTTGGTAGAATGACACAACTAGATGTAGATGAAAAAAAATCCTTCATAACTTCTTCTGAAAACAAATGTATGATCTTTTGTTTAGTCTTTGATCTCTTATCATGGACTTTTCATTGACAGACGATAGACAAAATCCTCAGCACTAAAAAGTGAGACACACTCAGATATTACACGCGTTTTCACCGACCTCGACTGTTATCCGATCGTGTGTTATGAGAAAG
The DNA here is from genome assembly GCA_944470555.2 of Heterobilharzia americana. Lineage (NCBI taxonomy): Eukaryota > Metazoa > Platyhelminthes > Trematoda > Strigeidida > Schistosomatidae > Heterobilharzia > Heterobilharzia americana. The sequence goes on along the minus strand of OX104131.1, from coordinate 27,201,752 downwards.
ATTTTTGTCACACCTTGACTTATTTAGCTTTAAATTTCATTCATTTGGGCTATTTGTGACTAACACTGTGCTTAATTACTGTTTGGTAAATATCCACTTAACTGACAGATGATTGACTTTTGATTGACTGCTAGACTTCTTGAAATTCTCTTCCAGCCTCTAAAGCTATCTCTTGTAGGACTTCTGTATTTTCCCAGTCAAATTTGTGACTGTGATTACCTACGTGCATTGAAATCAATGATGATATATCATACTGCTTTACCACTTGTTGGTCTTCGTGAATTTTTTGGGCTGTACAATGGCTAGATTGGTCAACGTAGTAATGTGGACAATGTTTGAAGTTGATCTTGTAAATTATATTCTTCCTGTCTTTTGATAACGGATCCTTCAGCTTTGGTTTATACACCACTCCGATCCCGAACGCAAGAAGCCACCGGTTTACAATTCCTGAAATATTCTAGATGAAAAGTTGAATAGCATGCTTACTGATTCATATTGTTCTATGTTCTGCAGCCCAACAGTCTCCGAAGTGCTTCGGTGCTGTAAAGAATATTCGCTGTTGTAAGTAATGTTTGCACACAACACTAGTTATGGATTGTAGGATTTTTACTGTTATAACCCACAATATGACCGGTTTATGTGGTTCTCCTGCACATTTAAGGTTTTGCAAGGTTGCATCTTACATCCTTCTAGTGATGAAATCCAAGAATTGGATTTCGTCGTTTGGAAACCACCGACACCTACCAACCGTAACTACTAGTTCCGGTTAATGAATTCAATATCCATTAACGGTTTGATAATAATCTGGCAAATATCAGCTGGGCTAATATCGATTGTCGTGGTTCACAATGCCTGTTAACCGTTTTATCCTTGTCCTGAGACATTTTCGTGTATGCGTATATCTGTAACCCCTCTGACAGTCGAAGTAAATAAACTCAAGTTCTTTAGAAATGAGTTTGAGTGTGAAAACATTAATCGATAAATGAGAATTGAAGTTCCAAGACTTAGTATAATTTGTTCAGTGGTGACTTCTTTAGGAAAGGTTAATCGGTGCTAGGGAATTAAGAAATTGTGAAATCACTTTCGAAATTATTGACCTAATTACCCAAATAATGAGATTCATGAAACCAATCATTTTATGTTTAAAATATAATGCTTCTGATGACTTTCATATCATATTTTTCACTTCCGTAGACGGCGAAACGTAGGGCATACAGTACATATATGGCTTATCCTGAGATGTACTTTCTGAAGTTGTAGTGATACACCACAACTAATTCGGTCAACCAAGTCAGTTTTAAGGACAAATACTCACCCTGATGGGTGTTAAATGATATTCTCGCAATACATCAGACTGACAAAATCTAAAATCGTGGACCTTTTGATTTTAACCCAGTGATTGAACGACAAAATTCAGACTAAAAGATGTTTACTGGTTTTAGGTTTGTTCCTACATATTGTGCTTCCTAATCAGTATTAGTCTATGATAAGAACTTCTTTGATATCCAATAAACCTCTAAAGTGCGTATATATGTTTTGTCTTGTGATAAGCTTTTCTGTTGACTTGAATTTCTCATCTCATCTCCTCTACAATATAACTTACAATGGTATATATCCTTAATGTTTTTCAACATTTTGATTTTTTTTTTTAGATATTTGTGTAAATCACTCGGTTTATTTATTTATTCTAAGATAGTCTTGGTACAAAATAGGTACAAAAGACTCCTTATACAAAGTAATACAATTCATTATCTCAGTAGATGTGTATGCATCAGACAATTAGTGACACAAAATGTGTAACAGCTTATGATAGTACCCACTTGTCGAAGTTGAAATAAATGGCAATAGACAGCTGGGTGATTCATTGGTTAGGTAATTGAAATCTTAAGTGAGTGAGTTGTACCTCCACTCTATCCTTTATTTGATAACCTCTATCTGTTTCGATACATTTAGTTTAATTTTGTTGAACTAATTAGGATTTTATTCGTAAAGTTGGTACTCAAATACACACCATCCGACTGATAACTGCTACCTTGACATGTTGGTCAGGCTTGGGTATCACAATAACCCAACGAGGTATACTGGTAGAATACTTGCTTCTTAGAGGTCCTGCCATACTAGAATAGCCAGTTAGACGGTAGTCAGACGAAAAGAATTTATCGTTATAATGTTAATTGCTACGCTATAATAGGTTTCAGAGGGCGAAGTCATGCTGCTGACTGGATGAGGGTGGGGTGTGTGAAAACGGTAAGCTGTTTCTCACAGATGACTATTAGTACCGTGCTGCCTTCCCTATAAGAAGGGGGGGGGGTAGAAAAGATGGACCCTAAAATAGCACATTGTCTTCTACTCCGTAGTATGCTGGTGTCGGCGATATGCGTTCATAGTCGGAGTCGAAACTAGCAGATTTAAACTTTAAGCTCTTTAAAAGGTCACATTTGACCGACCTCAAACAGATGTCCCTTGGACTGTGAGGTCACGCACTAACTCTTCTTCAAGTACCTTCCACAGTGTCAGCACTCAATTCCCCTCAGATCATTATCAATCTTCTATACCCTCACCTTCTAATCTTCCTTCGCTTCTCTCGATCAACATTCCTACTTAATTAGATACACATCTAGGCCACCCACAGTGGTCAGTAGTGCTCGCTAGCCAGATAAGGGTGATTTGAACACTGGATGGCTGTTTGTGGTCGGGCACCTCAACAGCGTTCCCGGGTTGATTCAGCTTAGAGAACCGAATGGTCTATTGTGACTTCAAATCAATATATATATATATATATATATATATATATATATATGCACAGTAGGTAGTGAGCCATATACATTATGTTAGGACTATTGATGATACTACCTGACTGCTTAAACCTTAGTAGGTGGAGTGGGGTTCGAACCCTTTACCCGGTGGTTGAAGGCCATCTCCTTAGACCAACGCTCTACAGATTCACGATATGATGATAGATGGTGTATGAAAATATATTGATACTGTAATTTTGGATATTCCTCTAAAGAAGCTTGAACAAGATTTTTGTGTGAAACATTGGAGTTATCTGATTTCAAACGTGCTGATGTTTGTACAAGCGTAACCTATGCCATAGGACAACTTTTCCTTCGGCACCCAATTTTGGGCACTATTTTATTCGGTTACTTTATCCTCAGCTGCATATAACCTAATTTACAAAAGACTACTACATACTTCGATTCACTGGAAATAAGTTTGATCTGTGGTTAAAACCAATACACTGTTGTAAGTGGTCCTGATAAAGCCTTCAAAGAAGGTAAGGAAGCATATCGAGATATCGTGATTATATGCATTCTACGAGTGAAAGTTCTTAGAAGAAGAACAAGGGTAGCGACAGAAATTATGAGGTTGAGAATTTAAGATGATGTGGGATAAGAAAATGTGTGAAATTCACTGTGAAGCAAACATAGTTTAATGAAACATGAGATAACAAACTAGAAAAGAAAGTTTAGATATACATTTACGTATGAGGATTATGCAACCGGACAAGAGTTAGAATTGAGAAATCAGGTTATTAGAATAGAGGGAAGCTGGTAACTATTTTCTTTTGAATGCACAAGTTAGCCTTCGGATGTTTGATAACCTTTACCTCAGCGAACCGTGGAAGACTTAATTCATTCTGTCTGAAATACTTCAACACGTTTACCTGATGTCGTGTATCGATCAAATGATGAGCGACTGCACCATCCAAAATACTTTTTTGTCTGAGTTGTAAACTTTTCAGAATACGTCTAGTAAATCCAATACAGACGCTTTTTCGTATTGTCCCAAGGTGTATGTTTTGAAAATATGTTTAAGTATACCACTCATTGGGAGGTAACAATATAAGGGGTACCTATCAACCCCAGATTGTAATAATGAACACGTAGCCTGGTAAATGAAAGTCAACCTAGCGGTAGGATAAGTTCTGGCAAACACTGTCTTCAATCTTCTGTGTGCTGTCCCTGCAATAACATCTTTTAAGGTGATGTGTATGAAGATAGGCGTTTTATTCATTGTAATTTTCCATAAAGATTTTTATTCATACAGGATTCAGCAAACTCTGCGTTGTCACTTTATCAGTTTGAAAGTGGAAATTGTGGTTGAACTGAAGGTATATCGGACCCTATTAAAATACAGAATCATTGGATTAGCAGACCGTCATCGTTGAACTTAACATGAATTGAAACCTTAGAGATTGTGTATGAATCTAATTGTTGTGAAAATATCATTTCTTGTTTTCATCGCTTTAGATATCGAAGGGAGTTGTACAATAACCTAGTTATTGTTTTTTATTCTTTAGATATTCCTCAACCCATTGACATCAGGTAAAGAAAACCAAAGAGAGAGCAGTGTATAGCTATTTCGTTCAAGTTTAGTAGTCGTCAACAGTGTTCATCCACAAGTAAAATCCAAGGCTATCAGACGTCATGTATGACACGACATCATTCGTGATTATAACATTTCACTATTATTTTCATCATTATAATCGTCTAATATATTTGCATACTATACAGATATGCCTAAATAGTCTTCTTATAGAGTTCACCCGTGTAATGCTTAACTCAGTGTATAATCCACATGAATTATTCTGGATTATATTGTATGATCTACTGTGTAACCAACTGATTTCTATGATTTTTATTTTTCAGCAATTTGACACGAAGTGTTTCAATGTGTTAATCCTTTCATGCATACTATGCATGCTTGTTGGATATTGCTATTTCCGTAATCGATCTTATTTTTTTTTATGTATAGACCACTCACCTCGTAACTCAATTGGTAGAACACCAAGTCGGTAACCCCTGTGGTCACTAGTTCGAATTGAACCGCGGTCCAAATTTTCATTTCACCTTCAATCATCACCCACTATCACTTACCTTGTGTTCGATGTTTTATGTCTCTGCATAGTACTCATTATTGACCTAAGAAGTAATGGCAAAAAGGGTCATCAATCTGATGAATTCAGTCCAAAGTTTTAGTGAAAACCAGTGGTAACAGTAGGGCACAGATTAACCATCCATGCTGAAAATATTAATCACTCACATTGAGTACAGTGATCAACTTTAAAGACCATCCTAGCAACGATCGAAATAACCAATTAAGTTTCTTCATTCCAGCTGAAAGGGCAGATTTTCATAAAATCGAGAAGTCTGGTTGGTTGTTTCAATTGTTGCTGGGGTGGCCTTTAAAGTCATTTAGTATAGTGGTGATATTCTGTCTTTGTACAGCTGTAACTCGTTGATTTAGATATTCTGATTTCAATAATTGAATGTGGAATTTGAACCCGGAGTTCTTTCCACTCTGAAGTCTGAGGAAAGATTTAGTACTATAATTCACCTTCACACAGTCTGTATGGCTTATGGGATTTAGTCAACAAGCGTCCGTGGATCTAGTTTTCGTGCTTTTTAAGAGTCAGCAGCAGCGTGTATCTGCAATCGTTAGAGGGGTTATTTTTCTCCAGAGATTTCGATCGTAGGTTCAGAACTTTCTGTCTTATCGACTACTAATGATGCATACTCAATATTCTAACACCACCATTAGGTATCACGGAATATGGGAGTTTCTTGAAAATATTAGTTAATAATAATAATGATAATAATCGCTTCATTCCAAACAATATTTATGGCAGTATGGAATTCTCAGCATGTAATTTTTCAACAAATTCACTCCTAGAACAATACTTTCAAATAAAACTGTTATTGGATTGGAATGATGTTAATCATAACAGTATTCAAGGCAATAATGTGGAATAGCCAGCTGGTTCTGAATGGGCATCCAGTCTATAATGAAGAATCAATAGAAATGCAAGCGTAACTGTGGTGGTGGTGGTTCATTCAGACAGTGCAAATATCTGCAACTCAAGCTAGGCATCTAACGAATAGAAATTTGATGCATTTTTTTCAAACCGAAAAGTCCACTTCCATGTAACGAAACATTTTTCCTTTCCCTTGTTATTGACTCGAGAAACGAAGGGTTGGAAACAGTTTAAAAATGTTCAAGAGTACATGATGCGTTCACAGGATATATTTAAATGATTGAAACAAATTGAAAGGAAAGAATTTGATGAAAAATGTTCGATGGTTCAAGCAGGTCGCCAATAGATGATGAACATCGTATATTGTTATTTTCTGATATACTTTATAAAATAACTTCATATCATTGTCCACAGTGACCATTACATTACTATTAGCACTAAACAGTTTTGTAGAATATCTCATCATATGATGTATCCGATAAGCAAGTCAATGTATTGTGAACATGTTTTCATCTTCAAGATGATTGGTGTACCGTTATTCATAAACTGTTCGATTTATTTCCTCATTTACTCATAAGATTGACAGCATTTCCTCCTTACTTGTTGCCTTCTGCTTATATTTCATAACCAATGATATAATCTGTCATAACTGAAAAGTCAACTTCAGATAACGCCTCATCACTGGGTTGATGTGATAGGGAATTGGCAAACTGTAGAGGCAGATACTTTGAGCTAGTCACAATTCATACATCATTTTTTCTTTCTATCCATCAGTTCTGTAGAACATTTTTCATTGATTTACTAATTTCAGTATAATACAATCACTGCTGTCGAGAATAATTGTGTGTTGCCTATTCAGTGTTTACAATTTGTTCAATTTTTTGTTGCTATTTCATTAGGGTACAGCATCCGTTGTTTTAGCTGCTTTGCTTGCTTCATTGAAAGTAACTGGACGAAAGCTGACTGAAGAGAAAATTGTTTGTTATGGTGCTGGTGAAGCAAATCTTGGATTCGCTCATCTAGTTTGTTTAGCATTGAATAAAACCTATGGTTTGACAATAGAAGAAGCACGCAAAAATATCTATCTTATTGATAGCAAGGGTTTAGTGGTTGATGGCCGTAAGAGTGGTGGTATCAACAGTCAAAAATTGGAATTTGCGCGTCCTCCTGGAACACCGGAGTTGACGTCACTGGAAGAAGTAAGTACATATATATATATTACATTTATATGTATTAAATTCCATTCACATTGAGATATTATTGTTTTATCCTGGATGGTAGTGATTGAAGGTGAGCTGAAAATCTGAACCACTGCCGGACTTGAACCAGCGACCACCAGGTTACCGGCCCGGTGTTCTACCAACTGAGCTATGAGGTCCGGGCCGGTGACCCGGCAGTCGTCGGTTCGAGTCCGGCCACGGTCGAGATTTTCATCTCACCTTTAATCATCACCCAGTATAAAATACTAGTCTGCCAAACTACGGCCATCTCAGATAGTCAAATGATAATAGTGTTGTTTGTTGATGATTGTAATTGAGTAACTGTCCTCATGTTCGACCTGGTAGACCCCACTGGTCACGACTTTCCATTGGGACTTGGCGAATCACCTCTCGAAAGTAGACACTAATGAGCACTAGATTAGCTGAATTTTGTGGATTGTGGGGATTTATTAATTAATTTCAGGTTGGTATTCATCGTGGACTGATATCATTTGGAGAAACATTGGAAACCTGGAAGCCCTGGACAGCTGTTTCGTCCTAGTATGGGACTCCCTGGCAGTGCACGGTAACGACTCTACCTCACCAAGGATCGAACCCACGACCTTCAGGTTACTCGGCCAACACGTTACTGTGTATCCACTGTGTTGGAATCAACAACGATATCAGATTGAGGTCGCGCTATATTGTGAACTGTCGGAAGTAAGAAATACAAACTAATAAATAAATCCCTACAAACCATGAAATTGAGTTACTCTAGTGCTCATTGGTGCCTACTTTCGAGAGGTGATTCGCGAAGTTCCAATGAAAAGTCGTGACCAGTGGGGCTTACCAGGTCGAACATGAGGACAGTTACTCAATTATAAGGATGTGGATGCCTTGATATTACCTGAATATTTATTATTATGACTGACTTGGTTGTGGCTAGCAGTGGAATGTAGGACGCGCGTTTTGTCTTGCTTGGACCCCATCAGCTGGATGTGCCTCTACTTCACTGAATGATGTTACGCCAACCGAAACTCGAATCTCGTACCATCACTTCTAACGTTAAAGCGTTATCCACTAGGCCACTGAGGTACAATGGGCATTAGTTATTACTAATTTTTAATACTTGTAATTCTTTGCTGTTATACTGGACTGAAGTGATCGATCTCTGTTGACGTATAGGCTAAGTTTAAATATTCTTCATCTGACGAAAGACTAGTCCAGTTTGCGGCATGGGAATGCGCTCATTTTCCTTGTACGCATTTGTGCACTAGGTAGCGTGCCATATCTATTATGCGAGAAATGTTGATGACACTACCTGACTGCCTAAACCTGGGTAGGTGGAGTTGGGTTCAAACTCTTCACCCGTTACTTGAAAATCATTTCCTTAGAACAGTGAGCCACAGCTTCACAGTCTAGTTTATAGTATTCTCCGACAGACATTGACAGATGTAATTATTACAATTTCAGTAAAAAAGACCGGCAATTTCATCAGAAACGTTTTGAACATTTTAGGCAATGCATTTGTTACAGTCATCTTTTACAAAGCTAATTCCAAGTAATTGGGATTTAGCTTGTCAGGATTCCCTTCTACTAAAGAAAACTTTAGTTAGTCTCTACTGGTATTAAAAAGTACAACACCTCAAGTTACTTTGTCAAAGAGTTTTACTTTTCCGTTGAACGCAATTATTCGGACAGAAATATTTCTAGAACTAAAAATTGGCAGGTAAACAGATCTAAGTATTACTTTATCATATCTCGAAGACCTCAGCAAAATTCCTTGCATATCCCTACATGATTAAAAACAATACCCTTACATTCATACTATATTTCGATCTGATTATCCTAACATTTTTTGTTTTACTGATTTGCGTTTTTATAATACGCTAGGTATATTACTTTTGATACTTGTTTTATAGTTATAATGAATAGGTTTACTAACAAGTTACTAAGACGCGGTTGACTGTTCCTCGTATTATATTACGATATACAGTTTTACAGATCTTATCAAACATCTATAGTTCATTTCTTGACATACTTGAAATTCTTCGTTGTTTTATTGGATTGAATTGTTCGACCTTTATTGGCATTTGAAGCTATGGGTACGAGGTTCAAGTCTCTGTGGGAACAGCATCACTCACGGAGGTGCAGATACATCTAGCCGACGAGTTCCAAGTGGGGCGAAACGCGTGTCCTGGATTCTTCTAATAGCCACAACTAAACAAATCTATGGTTTTTGCATTTTCTTTTTTAACATTCAGATTATCACATTTTCAAAGTGTACATCATTAATTGGTGCAGCTGCTATACCAAACGTATTCAATGAACGTATTTTAAATTTAATGGCTGAAATGAATGAGAAACCAGTTATTATGGCTTTGAGTAATCCAACAACGAAAGCTGAATGTACAGCTGAAGAAGCTTATCGTCATACACATGTAAGAAGTACCTTCTTTTTTCTGTTTAGCTTTCTTTATTTTCAAGTTGTTATTCATCGAAGACTGACATCAGTTGGAGGAACAAAGGAAACCTGGAAGCACTGGACAGCTGTCTCATCCTAGTATGGGACTCCTCAGCAGTGCGCACCCACGACCCCACCAGCAGGGATCGAACCCGCGACCTTCACGTTCCGCGGCCAGCGCGTTACCATTGAGCCACTGGGTCACAATCCAATGCTCCATATTTCCAACTTCTGTTAGCTCACGATATAGCGCAAACCGCCACCCAATGTCATCGTTGAGTATTTGTCCTCACGGCCATCAGGCTTTGACTCCACCGGTCACGACTTGTCATTGGAACTTCGGGAATACTTCTCGAAACTAGTCACCAATGAGCACCAGTTCAATTAAATTTTTTTGAGGGAGTTGTGGAGATTTGGAAATATTTCAAGTTGTTATTCATCGAAGACTGACATCAGTTTCTTTATTTTCTTTGTAATTTTTGTACACTCATGTAATCATGCCTGCTTGATTACCTCCCTTTCTTCTTAGTCTGCTTGAATATTTTTTGGGAATTAGCCTTTGTTAAAAATTCTCACATTAATGTAAGTATAAGACTTGAGCACTGTGGTAGAATGTAATTCCATATTAGATTTGTTTATCTGATATAGCCAGCACACAATGATAGAGTATTTTTTTTACTTGATGACGACGTTTCGAGTAATAATTATTGCTCACAATCATATCGATGTCATCACACTCCTCTCACCCACCTCATATTCTTTGCTTTTATTGGTAGTAAAATTTAGCATATCTCTGGTGTAGGTGTTGCATCATGCCTATTACATGTGTTGGGTGTTGATTCGATGAGAAAAGCTCCAGTAATCAATCTCTCTCGCCACCTAATTATATTGGACTCAAGTATAGTGATTTTATCCCACCCAACTTATTGTGTGGTTGTGTGTTAATGTATACATTGTAATTGCCGAGTGTTTTTCTGGATTGTTGATCTTAAAGAGGTCTTTCCTTCAGGAAAAAATATATAGGAGAACAGAAGGAGTAGCAATGGGATCACCAGTATCCCCAATCGTAGCAGATATAATTATGGATAGTTGGGAAGAGATGGTTTTACTAACGTATAATCCTGCACCTAAGATATGGTGGTGACATATGGATGACACACTTACTTTGTTGAAATGTAAACTCAGTAGTGGGTGCAATCCAATTAACTTATGAAGTAAAAAATGGAAAAGGAGAATTACGTATGTTGGATTGCAGAATAAAATGAAGAATAGACGGTGGTTTGGATACTATCGTCTACAGGAAACCGACACATTTTAACAGGTATCTAGACTTAAAATCATCTCATTCGATGTCAGTTAAGGCAGGTTTAGTCAAGTTACTGAATGACAGAGCTACAAAACCCACTAGTTAGTGTAAGGACTTAAATAAGGAATTGAAACACAAAAGAAGCGTTAATAGTTAACAGCTACTGTCTAACGTTTACTAGGAATTCGTACAAACACATAAGAAACAAGATAATGACAGTAATACGAATACAAGTAATGGCGACAACAAGAGTATAAATAAGTTAAAAGCCTCTACAGTGTTACCCTATAAAGAAACAATACCAGAAACCTTACGTCGGATTCTCAACAAGGTTGGAATTAGGGTAGCATTCAGGCTTACAAGCTCACTCAGACGGAGATAAGCTTTGTCAGCTTAAGGATTCGATAGAACAAGTTCAGCAAAATAATCTAATTTATCAAATTCCATGTAATGACTGTGAGGTCAAGTACATAGGTCGAACTAGCCGATCTGGGTGAGTTAGAATACCGGACGGAACATGGGAATTTAGGTAAATACAGAATGACAGACCTGAAAAAGATCAATAATGTAAAAGAAAACTGGGCTACTGCAATGGATGTATTAACACACACACCACACAATAGGTTGGATGGGATAAAATCACTATACTTGAGTCCAATATAACTAGAGGAAGAGAGAGAGAGAGAGAACACTGAAGCTTTGTTCATCGAATCTACATCCAACAGATGTAATAGGAATGATGCAATACCTACACCAGAGATATGGAAGATTTTACTACGAATAAAAACAAATAATATGAGGTGGGTGAGATGACTATAAAAGTCAGATATTGAAAGGATTGTGATCACATTGATGTGATTATGAGCAATAATTATTACTCGAAACATCATCATCAAGTAAATAATACTCTATCTTTGTGCGCTTTATATAAAATAAATATATATAATCTGGAAAAGTTCTCACAGTAGGATTTTCAATAAAGCTGTAGTGGGGAATACATATCTATCAAGATATCGATGTTCAGGTTGAGTTGCTGTTTGAGCTGTAGTTTTGATCGGCAAGCGTTCTAGTATCACGCTAGGGATCACCGTTAGTCCGCCAATCTATTCAAGGAACCATTGTTGGATCAATGATGACATCCAGGATGACATTAAAACGTTTGCCAATCAAAAGCCATCAGCTCATAGGACAACTCAATTTGAACGATTTTTAACGTACTAGATAGTAATTATTCACTTAATTGGAACGTTGAGATATTAAGTGTGTACCCATAAAATTCGCTTTTTATGAGTGATTATTAATTCTAAGTTGAGATGGACTGTCTTTTTGGGATGCTTCAGAAATTCACTTTTAGTTTTGGATATATCAGTCTGTATCCATCGGTGCCACAGTTTTCGACTAAATTGATCTTTTCTTCGAGGTCCTACCATTGAAGCGTAAAATATAACCAATTAGGGTTGCTTTCATGAATTTAAGGTATGTTATACACATTGTTATGCCTTACTTTTTTATATCTTCTACATTCTCTCCGTTTGGCGATTGCGTTCTTTTTGGCGAAATCAAAACTGCTGGATGTAGGATTAGTTGTATGATTGAAGAAATTCTTCACTTTTCTTTCATAGAAATCACTTAACTTTACTATCGTCAAGACTCCAAAGTTTCTTCGTTGTCGCTTAACTCAAGAACCCTAAAGCCTGATTGACAAAGAGATAGATACTTCTAAACAAATGGTTATTTTATGAAGAATTGATTGATTTCAAGGCAGATTTCATCACGTATTGACACCACTTAAAGAACTAATGAAAGCTTACGGGTACTAGTTAACTGTTTCATCATGAGACCTGATTTTCCCAGGTTGAATTTCCCATAGGATGAAGGAAATGATGAACTTAGCATACACACTGAGAAACGAATTACGTTTATTGTGTGAGTAACTGATTATATTGTCTAGTGGTTATCCAAAGTTCAATAAGTAGAGCGTGATTCAAGTCTAGTCACTCATCCGTTTAAAGTTTAGTCTTCTTATTAATCTATTACAAAAGCTACGTGAATATATGAACAGAAATAAAACGTTATACATTTACATATCCTTCTAGTCTTCTATGGTTCATATCAACTCATCAAATGAAAGTTAGCAGAAAGACAGGAAAATAAAAAGAAGATATCAAGTCGTAAAATGACTAGAAGGCAAAAGAATGATAAAATGAATAAGATACTCAATAAAGTTTTCAAAATTGATGGAGATGTAATATTAGTGTACTTCTGCCCCTATGGTTAATTCCATGATATATTGTCTAATGTCTGTAAGTGTCAACCACGGTTATCGCATGAACGTCAACTAGAAATCCTATATACTATTTTGTGATTCACATCAACAGTCGTAGACTTTTTCAATTAGTGTAATACCTTGATTTCACGATCATCATCTTTAGTTCAAGCAAATCATAGTTCATTAGACTAGGTTATAGTTCGATATACATAGCATATCTTATTTTTTGGGTTCACTAAGACACAAGTATTATCTTTTTTTTAAGTAAAGTAACACACCTCTGTGGCTAATTTACAGAAAGGTTGTGCTAAACGAGTTCTAGTGAAACTGTAAACTATAACAATATTATGGTTACTATAAATAAGTTGTCTTGTTGACATTCATTCGCTACTTTCCAAATCTTTCTAGTATTTTCATTCAGAACTTGTTAGTTGATGAAATGGTTTGTTTTAAAGTTGTCATCAAAGCTCTGATTACTGCAACAAAACCGTGTTACATAATGACAGAAGTGTTTGGAAATCATCTACTTCTACCACTACGAGATACCATTCCTCCGACCTACAGCAATGCATGAAAAATATACCTATTCCGAAATTTTCATACATAGTTTCTTGCTTAATTTTGCTCAGCGAAATAAATTATTATGACCTTATTTCATATTATCGTTTCGCCTCAATTAGTCTTTGTCCAACGATTGTTGGGTAGCGATTTTGGATTTCAACTGATTTTGGTGTCATCAGTTTATTCAATCGTTTCCGTGTTAAAAGGATTAGTATCAGTAAGCTTAATATGGTTTTTCCCAGTGGAAACCGTTTTAACTCCGTAGTATTTCTCTAAAGGACTCAGTATTTATGAGAAAATTGATTAAAATTTACCAAGCCTTAGACAGTCGGGTAGTGTCACTATTCCTCACATTATGTTTGATCTCCACATACAGTACAAAGCAGTATTGATAGAACTGTTTGCTTGTGAATTACTTTTCATGCTTCCCTTCAATTTTTAACTCAGTTGAAAGTAAATTTGTCTTAATTCGCAAATACTTTTTCCCATTTTTTTAGGGTCGATGCGTGTTTGCCAGTGGTAGTCCATTCCTACCGCTTACTATGACACCACAACAATGTCCAGAATTAAAGGAGTCGATATCACGTTGTCCAGGACAAGCAAACAATTCTTACATATTTCCAGGTGTTGCCTTAGCAATTGTTAGTGGACAAATATTTCCTGTTACTAATGAAGATTTCTTAGTTGCATCTGAGGTGAGGAATTCACTTTCTATTTGTTTTTATACGTTTAATAAATACAATTTGAAGTTCTTGGGGATTTATTTCCAGATGGTATTCGTCACGAACTGACAGCTGTCGAATCATCGGAAATTTGGGAGCTTTGGACAACTATTCCATCCTAGCATGAGACTCCTGAACAACACACAGCAGTGACACCTCCAAGGATCGAACTCAGGACTTTCAAGTCTTTCAGTGAGCTCGTTACCATTCGGTCACTGTGTTGGAGTTTGTTGACCCACATTTTCTTACTGATGTTAGTTTGTGATGAAATACCACCTTGAAATATAAATTCATAAATGTATTTTACTACTTCTCTTGGTTATCGTCATCTACCATATATCATGTAAGTATTTATCATTTTAATCGTAGTACTGTCGTGGCCGGTGGGGGCAAAGCGTGATGGTCATGAGGACAGTTACTCAACGATGACATTGGGTGGCGCTTGCGCTATATTATGAGCTAACAAAAGTTGGAAATATGGACCATTGGATTCTGACCCAGTGGATGAATGGTAACGTGCTGGCCACGGAACGTGAAGGTCGCGGGTTCTATCCCTGGTGGGGTCGTGAGTGCGCACTGCTGAGTAGTCCCACACTAAGACGAAACAACTGTCCAGTGCTCCCAGGTTACCTCTGTTCCTCCAACTGATGTCAGTCTACGATGAATAACAACTTGAAATATTTCCGAATTCCTACAACTCCCTTAAAATTCAGATAAATTTGTGATTAGCGCCATGTCTGAATAAATGCTAATCAGTTGATAAATATCTCGGTGAATTTTGATTTCCTCCTCCAGATTCATCATCCAGTCTTCGGTACTTACCAGATACTTAGCTTATTTTAGGTGTTTGGATGTACTGTTTTACTTTGGAGATTTGTACCAGTAGTCGGGGAAATACTGTGATACTGACTATTTTTCATAAGTGTATAACAAATAAAATTTCCTAAAATCCAACCCAATAATTGAAGGTAATTGTGACACTTTTAAAAAGTTGAATTAATGATGATGTTGAATATATTCCACTTTGTTATGTTTAGAAAGTATGAAATAAGCAAAACATCCATTCCTTACCAGTTACTTTCATGTGAACCCTGTAGATGATAGCTCACTGTTAATGACAATATTTCCATCAGTGTTTGAGTACAAGATTTAAAACAGTTTGAGAGAAATAGCATCTCAATCAACACAGTCGAATACCACCTTCAGATCAAAAAATTGTTAACATTTCGCTTCGTAGTACATATTTCAATGTCCTAAAGAGTATGGATGTAATCTGTATTACCTACGGCTGTAAGATTTTAAAAATTATGTTATTCCAGCTTATTCCTCTGTTGGTGTTACAAAAAGATTTTTTCTTTTTTGTACAGACTAGAAAGATAAACGAAAGAATAGTGTTTAACTCTCCTATTCTTGCTAATAATCCTCAGATGTCATCTTTGAGTAGCTTTTATGATAGTCCGTTAGGATGTGATGCAGTTCCACATTTAAGGTTACCTACAACATTTTCAAATTTGACAAACGTTTCCTGCTTCATTTCATTATCCTATTCAAAGTATGATAGCTAAAAGAGATTTGAACTATTTTTGATTGGGTTGTCAGCTAACCTGGATACGTTGTTGTATATCTGCTGATTATCATCTTATTTATGAAGGCAGTGGGATGGGACATTTTGCCACCGAGTTTACCAACCAACATTATTTTACTTATCTATTGGATTGAATGAACAGTGCGAACTAATGTGTCGTCACCTGTTAGCTTATTCATCTGGAAGCATACATTTTACAGACCTGCATATAAAACTGGTATTCACTTTATTAGGTTGTAACTTCAACTTTTTTCTTTTTTCTTAAACTTTTTTTCTAGACACTTGCAAATTTAGTTACTGAGTCTGATTATTCAGTTGGACGATTATTCCCTCCACTAAGTGATATTAAGCGTGTTTCTTCGGAAATGGCTATGAAGATTGTTAAAAATGCAAGCAGTCAAGGTCGTTGTCGTGTTTTGAAGTTAAACACTATCATGGATAATTCAACAATTGAAGAATTAATATCAAACTTTTCATATTATCCACAAATAGAATAAATCTATTCGCATAATATTATAATTCTTTTGGTTGTGAACTAATTCGTTTTAAATAGATAACTGATTACTTAAATGATAAGAAAAATACATGAACTTTCGTATTTGGATTTACATTTTCAATATACTTGTCGAATAATTTTCTCTTTCAATAGATCGGATATTTTTAAAATAAAATATACTAATTAGATTTGTTTACAGCCGGAGATCGGCAGTAGGAAGAGGTTTTATCATCTTTTTGTGGATTTTAATGTAACCTCCAGGTTTCCTCATCAGTTATCTTTAATTGTCAGTGTATTACTGTAATCAGCATTTGACTTGTATCACTTTGACTAAATGATCAAACGTGGCATTAATGAAATTATCCTGACTGTTGGTATACACTATATAGGGAAGTAGAAACGTTACGATTTTCAAAATTGATTAGTGGAGAATTAGATTAACAACCAATCAAAATGTATTTTATGTGTTATCACGTCTATAATTAGACAAACAGAAGGTGGATTAACCAATCGATAGGGTTAGCTTTGTTTTAGTCTTCAGTCTTTCAACCCGAATACATGTTTCTACACGTCCATTGTGTCTTCTCTATTGATTACTCTGATAGGGAATCAACTAGAATTTTGTTGAACATTGATGGTTAACACTTGATATCTGTGCATCGTTAGTATCCATAACACATAACGGCTTGCAAATTTCAACAACAGCTCAGCATCAAAGTTCAAAATTACATCTATCTGTTATCTTACTTCAATTATTAAACTAAATAGTGACTGGAAGTAAGTGGTATTCATCTGCTGTGTTAAGTACGCTGAAATTTTTTTTGAATATTTTCATTGTGATATTCGAAATGTGTGCAACTTATCAGATGTTGTTCTCCACTCCAAGTAGACACACACATACAATGATTGAAGAAAATGTAGTGCTATAATCACCTTGCTAAGAGAAATTCTGGTAAATTTTCCACTGATTATTACTACCTACCAAATTTTTTTCTAACAAGAAGAATGGGATAAATAATACAGAAAACGATTTTGTTCACTAAGAGAATTACATTGACTCAAGTAGCTGAAGTGTTATCTCATGATGGATAATGATATCAACATAACTTGATATTTACTTCCATTTACTAGATTGATAAAATAATTATGGAATACAATGAAGTTATGCTCTTTGAAAGTTTTTAGAAGTAGTTAAACTACAAGTTGTATTCATATGACGAAAATGTTATGAGATAAAATTGCATCATCTTATTCTGAAAATAATAGAACAGAGTATAGAATGGCAGTCAACTCTACACCTCAACTTCATCGACTTTGACAGCGTCGACGGAGAAATAATTTGGCATTTGCTTCAACAACTATATGAAGACGCCACATACCAGCTAAGTCATTCACAATGGGAAGCTCAATGATGCTTTTGAAGTGAAGACAGAAGTGAAACAAGGCTGCCTACTATCACCCATGATATTCGTGATTGTAGTGGACTGGTTCATGCAACAAACAGTGAGGAGGGAGAACAGGGGGATATGCTGAACCAGGGAAAAGAACCTAGAAGATTTGGATTTCGCCGATGATGACAGAAGAGGCAGGGCAGCGAACACGGGAATTCAAGTGAAATGAGTGTAGAGAAGACAGAGCTGATGAAGATACCCAACCAACAACAAACACCAATCACCATTAACGAAAGAAACTTAAAGGAAGTAGCCTCTTTCACCTACCTGACCAGGCAGCATCGTTTCAACTACAGGTGGCACAGACGAGGACGTTAAAGCCAGAATGGGAAAAGCAAGACAGGCTTTCATTAACCTGAAACCGGTGTAGAGATCTTCTGCACTCAGCATGTGGAACAAGATGCAGATTTTCAACACCAACGTCAAGTCAGTGCTTCTGTGTGGCTCAGAGACTTGGCGCGTTACGAAAGGCATTTCCAACAAACTACAGACATTCTTCCCCAACTGCCTACTCCGGCTCGTTACTGAAGATCAGATGGCCAAAGAGAATAAGCAACAAGGAACTGTGGGAACGAACTAACCAAGAACCTGTCGCTGAACAAATATGCACTGGAAGGAAGTGGAGATGGATTGGACTGGTCATGTACTGAGAAGGCCGATTGGGGATATCACGCGCCAGGCCCTCGAGTGGAACCCAGATGGGGAAGCGACGAGTTGGGCGTCCGAGGTGAGGATGAGATGGAGGAGATCATGTGCAGAGGAAATGAGAGCTTCTAGGCTGTCATTGAGCGAGGTTGAAAAGATTTCAGAGAACAGAGTTTACTGGAGACGTGCTACTGAAGCCCTATGTTCCACTAGGAACCCAAGAGACAAATAATAATAATAATAAATTCTGAAAATAGTGTTCTCATTGTGTTGTCCAAGTTCATTGAAAGGACCATATATACAGAATAAACTGCAAAAATTCTATCATGGTGTTTATCAATATATCCATGAGTTGATGGCTAGTGAAGTTACTTAGCGTTTCTCAGTGTACCTAAGTCTGAGATGGTCGATGCATGTTTTTGGCAGACATTCACTCTTTCCACACTTAATTATCATGGTTAATAAAGTTTGAAATGCTCGATAGTAGTTTGCTCATAATATGACTGTAATACAATCAGTCGATGTATCTATTAATGCCCATAAGGAAGAAGAATAACTTGAAGTGATCTAAAATCAATTAAAGTATGATTGCTATGCTCAGTATTAATCGAGTTTTGGAATATTTATCGGAAATTATTTATATAAGATAGGCTTTCCACTTTTGTCCGACTAATCTTTGACCTAAGATTCTATCTATCCCGTGTACTTCCATTATTCTGGTTCTTACTGTTTGTTACAAGTACGTGAGGTAATCCACATTCTGTTTGCTTGTAGATAATTCGGTTATTTCTAACTTGAGATATGTCACTTCTGTTGTGCGTTGAATTTAGACCTCCCATGAAGTCTACAGTAGCGGTATCTATATTCTCAGGGTCTCATACAATGTCGTAGACCATAATCTTGAAAAGAAACTGGATGAGTTTAAAAGATAAGAACTGTGCATTTTCTTCAGATGACTTCTGTATCTCAGATTGTTCTTTCAAATGTTTCATTATTTACTTAACAAAAGTACCACTGCAAGCAACCAATTCAAAAAAATTACTCAATCTCAAAGTTTCTTCAACTCTACATGTGGAGGATTTATCTTCAACAATACACACAAAGTTATCTGTGTAATTGTTTTAAATCCTAGTACATTTTTACTAACTAATTTCAAGTTGATATTCATCATGGACCGATATCAGCTGAAGGAACATTGGAAACCTTGGATCACTGGACAGCTGTTTCCTTCTACTATGAGACTAACAGGGTGCACCATGACCCCGCTCCATCAGGGGTCGAACCCAGTTTCCGTGACTAGCACGTTACCACTATTAGCATAAATAACATTCTTCATTTCATTTTCATATACATTGTGTTCCGCATCTGTTTCTTATGAAAAGATAACACTTTAGGCTTCTAATTTAATGTACACTAGGGTATTAGGCACTATCTTCATTAAATGTACGCTTAGTAGCTGAACTAAAACTACTGCTTCCTATGGGTTTTGAATTATGGAGGTCTCTCAATACGATTTCTTATGCTTTGTCTTATTTAAGCTTTAAAATGAAATATAATTCAGTGAACACATTCAGGTTGTCCACCATACAGCGAGCAACACTTTTTATGTGATGGTTCAAACTTTGGTTGGTGGGTTTCGGCTTGAATCTGTAACCTACTAGTTGAAAGTCGACTACCTTGTGCAATTCGCCAAATCTGCATCAAAAGTTAATTGACACTGTTAGTATTTGGTACTTTCTGATGCGGTACGCTGAGGGAGTTACATCTGCCAAACGATTACCGGAAAAACTGGTGATGTATTTGGACTAATCCTTTTAACTGTATGAGTTTAGTTCATAATAATGTAGTGAATTGCAGAAATATGAACTAAACGATTTGATGAAAACCTGTTTTGAACTGATGTTCTTAATTATATTGATTTATGTGCAAACAAGTTTACAGAACTTGGTTTCTGTCACATACTTCTTTATCAATAAGGTCGGTCCAGAGAATTGTCAACCATACGAGCTATATACCTACCTACCATTTGAACGAATGAAATAAATTTGCAAGACATCCTTTTGATTACGTTACGTTCTGAAGATAAATAATGCTGCATCATAAGATGTTGATAATATCTCGAAATATCTTCTGTTCATGAGGTGTCATCCCGAAGAGTTTTAGATAATCTACTTCAACTGTTTTCAAAAAATGACCATTCTACTTTCTATCCTATAACAACTTCCTTCTTTTTGAGTTTTGATCACCCTTTTCTTGAGTGAATGTAAGCAAGGTCAAGCAAATTTGGGAAATGTTTTCGCCTGTGCCGAAATTTTGGCTCGCGAAATGTTTTTATCATAAATTTGTGGTTGTTGATGATATTTCAAGCTATAGTGTTGTATCTTCAACAAATCGTCGCATAATGCTAACACTTTCACGTTATTGGAAAATTTTGATGGTATTTTACCGTTTTTGATCACATATATATATTATTTTCTTGTTAGTACATTGTAAGAACTTATTGACTGTATAAACAAGTCAGCATATGTGTACACTACGTACAGTTACTGAACAGTCTACTGATATCCTGTCAATGATATCCATGTTCTATTCAACGACGTCTTCACGAAACCAAGTCAGTAGGTTTCACAAAATCTCTTTAATGAATAAACGTCACAAAGTGGTCAGGTAATAACAACTGTTTTTCCGTAGCTTGTGAAGTTGAGACAGCCAAAAATCCCTTAGTACTCAGTAGAGATTGAATAATGAAAAATGAGATATTGAACTTTGACGGACATTCATCATCCGTTGATAATTTTGTTAGTATAGGTATACCAATGCAGTTGTAGTTTTAAAACATGTTGCTTTGCTTGAAAAAAAGCGGAAATGGTAGCTAATTTTGATCGTTTCAAGCCTATTCTTTTGAATCTGTGTACACGCTTCACAACAGAGTTTCCGAAGACAAAATATTTTCAGTCAGTGTTACAGATTATGTTTCAAAAATCACCCCATTATGCCTTGTAAGACAGTATTTTCGTTTCTTTCCCTGTTTGATTATTAAAATGTCCAGATTGCTTTATGCGTCTGTAACCATATATATTGCTGATGTCAGATTTTCTGGAATAGTCTCATCATCAGTGGCATAGGACCAGACATCACTACGCAACAATCCAAACTGACACATCAAGTAACAAATTAATAGGATGAGCGATGAAGAAGAAAAGAAAACTCGGTCAAAAGCAATAGAAAGTAGTAAAAGAGAGAAAGGAGGAATCAGAAAAGGCTGAATTCAGTATAGCGGTTAAGATGAAGAAAAAGTGTGAATGCTTCTGCGCCAGTGACCTCGATTCTCAGCCATATCATCTAGAGTCTCCAACCACTGGTTTCTGTTGTTACCTGGACCCTAGCCGGCTGTTTTGAACCTCCTTGCATGGCTCAGGCTCATTAAAGGATGCCGTGTCTTAGTCTGCCCACCTTAAACCTTTCTTCAGCCTGAAGTTACTTCAGCTAACATTGCGCAACTACGCAGTTGGTGACTATGTATGCGTACACATGCCCCAGCCAGTTGATGATTGTTCGCAACTGAAGCGACTGACTTTCCTCTTCTACATAAAGCTACTCGCCTGATTTCTACCTTATTGAAGTGGTGACACTACAACATAATCTATACTACGAAGGCAGCGGTGCTTGAACACCTGAAGCCTTTTCATATTTTCTACATTTAATGTCCATGTTTCGCAGCCACTCAGTAGACCAGAGGGAACTGGATCACGGTACACCCGACCCTTGATAGACAATTGGATATCGCGGCGGCTCCACAGATGGCGAAAGTCAATTAAGCCTTTTGCTGTCGTGCAGAGATTTTGTCTGCCACTGATCTACTAGTGCTTATCTAACTTTCTAGGTAGGTGAAGTGGTCAACTCGCTCAGTGACTTCACTCTACTGAAGACTAGTTCTGAATCAGTAATTTACATGAACAGAAATGCACCCCAAATATTCTCAAATTTCGACTCTAGGTGTCCAGAAGACTGCATCTTGTCAGCGGCTTCACCTAACAGAAGTGTATCATCTGTGTATTCTAAGTCTACCAAGGATTCTTCTTCTTCAAAGCCCCATCTTGTCTGCATTGCATTCTCTTTACATTTCTTTATTTGACGTTGATACAATTAATGCATATTCGTTTGTTCCTTTGTACCGTGTTTAAATGATATTGGTTTGGTTGTAATTTTTGAACTGATTTGTATCATGAATGCATTCTCCTTTATCTTCGGTCGTGTATTCTGTTATTCACATTGTCTGGCACTGGTGTAGTAGTAACTTTTGGAGCGTTAAGAAATTTGAAAGTATTCGACATCGTATGTTCACACTTGGAGCCAGGTGCGCTCACCCTACATTCTGCATCCCAAGCTTGTTCCCTTTATGTGGACTAACGATTTGACGTAGAGTGCTGTTAAACAACTTAGAGTAAGCTTTGTGACGAAAACTATTTAAGCAGAGTATTACGTATCATATAATTAAAAACAACGTATACCATTTGAAGTAGTGACTGAATATATTTACGGTTGCCGAGCAAAAAGTCGTTCAAAAGTTTCCAACCTCTGTGCTAGTCAGTTACTGGGATGCGAAAATCTGGATTTATGCTGATTATCTGACAGTGAGTCATTCACGACACACGGAAAGACCTTGACAATGTTCCTAGACATACTAACAGTGACCAGGTTGAGTGACTGTACCTCACGGCAGGGTGTGATTAAAAACTAGCAAGACATTCCGATGATTTATTTACTCAGAAAAAGGTATAGCGCTGTCACTTAGCAAGGTGACGATTTCAAAATGAAGAACTACCACCTGTAATAGATACTGAGCTTTAGGTTGGCCACTATTTATCAGAGTTACTTCATGCAGATATGATATGCACCACATGAGATGATTTTCTCCGTTAACCATTTAAGTAAGCAAACTAGTCGCACGCTTAATTCTTCATAAACTCCATTAAGTTTCTCTTCCTAGCTAAGTCGGAAACTTAAAAACATATCTCACGAGGAACAAGTTTATGGTATTGATATTTATTGTGTCCGTTTTCTGTGAAAACTTAAAAGAAGCACAAAAAGTGCTTATTGCCCCAAGTAGAACATGAAAATATGGCTTGCCAAGATGTTCAAACAATAAACAAACTCTTCAGCGAGTGGCTTTACAACAACATAGACGTCTTTCTAGCTGCTGACACTGAGTCTAAATAAACAACGTACCGGTCAAAGGCATGTAATTTTGATGCATGCCACATTGAAAGTTCAGCTTAAACATTAAAAGTAAATGATAGCTTTGAGATAAAAAAGAAGTATAGTCAACTACGTAGAAAAAGGCTGATGTGTATCTGACTGTCCTATTACTCACAAAACGTATCCGTTAACTAGGATCTGAACGGTGACCCGACATATTCAAAAGCACTTACACACTTTTGAAACATATGGCAGTGGCCAAGACTGCCGTCCATGGCTACAGACTGAAAAATATAACTCTTGTTATCTTAAGAATCAAAAAGGAAATTAAGAACCAAATGCAAGGCTGCTTACTAGAAGCAAACCATATCAACTTTTAACATATAACTTTCTCAAAATAAGAACAAGCACTACAACCCTATTCAAATTTCAAACAAGATGGTCCACAAGAGAGATCAAAGAAATCAGTAACTACACTTTTTTGGGCATCACCAAAGCGTTCAATAGAATATCATATCATTTGCACATTGGAAATTTATGTTCCGTTGGGATTTGCGATCGACTCCTCCATAGGCAGAAATGATTTCTGTGCAACCGTTATCAAAGGGCTTAATGGTCTGAAAAGCTGTACTGATAGTTGGTAGGACAACATTCCAAGCTACTCTTCGGCATTGACAGTATATATGAACGTTTGAAGATACATAAGCAGTTTACAAATCATCTGAAAGTAGTAAACCCACGCCTCAAAAATGGCCTTAGACTGACTGTAGGGTTTGTGCAAACGAAAACTAGGATATACCAGCACTTGGTGTGACACAAGAAACCCCAACTTAATGTTGAAATATGTGGTTGGCTATGCGCAGATTACTCCATTCGTAAACTCACTTTTACGGTACCTGGACACTCACTTTCAAAATAAAATCTCCAATAGATTTGGAACACGGATATTCTCATGACCAGTTCTTCTCTTAACACACGTCTTCACACCAATCTAAATCAATCAGATTGTTGGGCTTCCTATTTCAGAACTTTCCTAGTGATGTATACAGAAGTATTATTTATAAATTCTGTGTCCAGTCGCCCCTTGAATACGACTTCCTTATCTTGAGTAGCATGCTCTGTGAAGAAAAACTGAAAGCCGTAGGACTAAAAGATATTTTGCGCTAAAAATGCCCAGCGCGACTACGACGCGAACTGCATAACAGATGCAAAGTGCTACGATATGAGCTACAGGGGTAAAGAAGACTAAAAGTGAATTTGATGATATTTTACAAGCCATTCAATAAATTTATCTGAATGATTTGATCATGGAACTTTCATTATCATTTTAGACATCATCAACACAAACCTCAGTAAGGATAGAGCCGTAAGGTTTTCTCCACGGTTTATTTAGCGACTTGTCTCCATGGCCTTTGGTCGTTTCTGCCAGAGTTTTGTCATTGTCTCCTTATTTATTTCGATTCGTTGTCCTGATGATCTGAAATTTGACCACCTTGTTGTTCCTTATTGGTAATGGACTGGGCCCACGTCAATATGTTTTCTGCTTATTGACTGACGTGAATACCTAGCTTTTAGAAATTCTCCAAAATTCTCTGTATTTCCACCATCCATGATTTTCGCAGCTGAATTCCTGTCCACAGTCGTCCATATGCATTGACACTAGCGAAGACATCTAGTGGTGCCTCACTCCTATTTGATGCTCATACAGAGGAATACAAAGAAGGCTACCACTGTATCCAACGCAGTGCTTTTCGCAGTTTCTGCAGTTCATTTTGTGGACAACTTTTTGTTAGTCTCCACTCACCATTGGATCTTTAGGCCTGCAAAACAGAGTGAAGAGTTTTTGTGTGCTTGTGAGCTACAGCTACTCCAAAGGGCTTCAATAGTTTAATAGTCACCTCGGAAACGTTCTTCATGTTAGGTGAGATAATCTGTTCGTTGGTTTCCTAGGATGACTTCTTGGTTGATGGCGAGTTATGTAAACATCTTCTGATGAAGTTGCGTGACAGTCGTTCTTCTGGAAAACAGTCATGAAATACCTTTCTTCCTTCCTCTGCAAGGTTGATGTACTACAGTACATCTTCTCTCTTTCAAACAATGTTTTATTGCAACTGATGTCGTGTGCCATTTTGTTGCTATTGCGGTTGAGGATTTGATCCATATGAGTTGGTTTCCTTCATACTTGAGTTTCCAATTTCCTCTAATCAGTTCTGGTGGTAAGAACATATAAAAATGCAAGTATGTTATTTGATTCCTCTCAAGTTTCCAATTCGATAATGTCGAAAATGTCAATTAATTTGAAAGCGTTCCCCAATTTTGTTTTTCTGAGTGATGACAAACGTGTCATTTACACATCGGGTCCGAAGTTTTGATCTGATCAATGAGAAAACCACGGTTTCCGATCGATCCATTACTGCTTTTGCAACTCCTCTTGATAAAGGCGGTCCCATTGGTGTTCCGCTTTGTCTATTAGTAGAGTTTGGCATGAAGTAAAAATACTTTGTAAGAAATAAATCAGTTAACTCCATCAAACCTGAACGTTGCGATTGCGGGTGTTCTGAAAGGTGTGTATCATTGGCGAGAAGAGCTACTATATCCTTAAATAGTTTTCGGTTCAACTGAGGTGTATTGAGTCGTAACGTTGAAAAACCCTTGTTTCATCGCTGTCATTATGAATATGCTTCACCTTTTCCGAAAATTGTGTTGAAGAGTGGTGGTGCTGGAGTGGTCGTGTGATTCCACCAGATGTTTTAGTTTTCTGAAGAGTTCTTTTGAAAAAACTGTAATGTTTAGGTTCCCAGAAGTGAAATGATTGGCTGGAGTGACATGTTTGGTTTGTATATTTCTGGTCGACTGTAGAAATGTGAGACAACAGGTTCATAGGATATCATTCTCCGTTGCTGTTACCTTGCAATTTATCCCGCTTGGACCTATTTGCTCAAGGTTCTGGTGATTCTGTTGTCAAACTTCTGAATGAGGTTTTTCTCCTTTGGTTGATGTATATTTCCGTTTATGGGCAAATTTTCCACCATTATTATGTAGCCGTCTGTATACATGACTACTGTGGTGCTCCTTTTGTCATCAGGAATTATAATAACTTTTTTATTCACCAGTTTAATTAAGACATCTCTGTCCCCACAGGTTAGCTGTGAATCGTTTTCTTCCCATCTGGTCAGAATTACGATTACTTACAGCATTTCCTATAGGGTCTCAGAGCTCAGTCCCGAAGTCTTCATTAATGACTCTAGGAACGCGAAGAATTTCTATCCTGAAGCGTCCAACATGTAACAATTTATTCCTTTCTGTAAAGGCATCTCCTCAGGTTCGGTCGGGGACTGTTTAGACAAATTGACTACGCAGCCACTTGTTTCTTCCCTTTCTGATCCTCACCATTTTGAAATCTTGGCAAGCTTCATTCGAAAGATGTTTCTCCCCTATTCTTTGTGTCGTCTGTTTGGTTTTTCAATCTCAGATGACATTGTAAGAATGACAACGAAGGCTCCAAGAAAAAACCACCCAGCTCAGAGAACACAGCATCATTCAAAAACGGTGAATGCCGCGTGAATGTAAAACTCTGGATAACTTAGCGATAATAACAACAATAATTTATTTCTGCAAGTATAGGTACACACCAGTTTACAGGAGCGATCACGTACTTACGCCAGTTCAACTATTCTGGCTGGTACAGTCTCAACGCACAAAGTTTATCAGCACTGGAATTATTGTACAGAGTATAATAAGATAATAGATATCCAAAATATCAGTATATGTCACTTTTCAAGAAGAATAATCTTATTTTTATCTCTCTAAGGAAAGGAATATTGGATGAATGTTTAGATATGTTATTGAAATCATTCAATTTTAGTACAGAGAGGGATGATAACATGGGGGCCATAAAGTTTACCAGCACTAAAAAATGTCTCATTGATTGTGTATTGTGGGCCCAAAGCAGAAGAATATCCATATCACAGCAGCAACTTGGTTAAACTTTTTGGCAAGCAGAAATTCATTTAATTGTACTGACGGGGCATTAATCAAATTCTTATTGTTTGTCCCTTGGATTCTAAGTGGAGCATAGGGTTTCAATATCACATAACCCTTTCAGTCTGTTCTCCTAAGCCCTTTTAACATGGCTCCACGAATGCCCATAGACATTCACTTCCTCCTCACATGATCTTCTCCATGTCATCCTCGGACCGGCAACTCGTCGGTTCCTATTTGAGTTCCGCTCGAGCGACTGGTGCGTGATGTCCCTAAACAGTATTCTCAGTGTATGCCAATATATCTCCACTTTTTTCTGCATATTTGTTGGGCGATGAGATCTTGGTTAGTTCGTTGACAGAGTGAGTTTCTTGTTAATTATTATTACTATTCTGGCCATATGCTCTTCAGCATCGATCATAGACAACTGTTGATGAATATCTGTCGTTTGTTGTAAGTGCTTTTCGTTACGCACCAAGTTTCAAAACCGTCAAAGAGAAGCACTTACCTGATTAATATTAGTGTTGAAAATCCGGATTTGTTTTTTGTGCCGAGTGCAGTGCAGTAGATATCTACAAGACTTTCAGGTTAATGAAGATATATACTCATGCGTTACACATCCTGGCTAAGACATTCCAAAATGTGCCGCCCCTGTATTTGAAGCTATGATGCCTAGGTAGGTGAAAGGCACAACTTCCCATAGATTTCTCCCGTCTATAGTGAATAGTTCGTGTTGTTGACACTAGGGTGTCTTCATCACCAGTGTCTTCTCCATGTTCACCCGAAGTCATGTCTTCCCTGCCACGCTGGGTAACCTGTAAGTTATCACAAGTGCAAGGCGAGAAGAGTCGATCGGCCGTCTGCCTCAAGGAGTTCGCCACTTGCGTCACAGAAGGACAGGTAATTACAAGCAACAACAAAAGCTGGGTGTGAGCATAAGGACTTCAGAACTTGTTAAATACAAGTGCTTTTCGGGATATAGAATTAACAGACAGAATAACAGTAACAGTTTGACCTCAAAGAAAGCTCTCCGGTGAGAAATCACAGGTAACTGTACCACTATGATGCTAGGTGGTCGTTTTTTAATATACATAGTTTCCGATGTGGATGAAGATAGTAAGCCTGACGATGTTCTGGAATGAGGTGTTTCCTCCATTCTCATTGACTCCGTGGTGGTCGGAGCGGAAAATGTGGCTGTTTTGCAGTGGTTCAAATATGTAGGATATCGTTTTCCCCACGCCTGCTTCCAGGTCAGCAGCTGTAAAGGGAAAACAGAAGAAAAGGCAACTCGATAATGGAAGGCTGTTAAAATTGTATGAAAAAACCTTGCAAAAACTGTGAGACTTGCAGATAAGGTAGTTTTGTTGGCAGCATTCGTCCCAGGGCCAACACCGGATACACTGAGATCTGAACAACGGCCAATTAATGGTCTCTGTCCAACCCAGAAATCCCTGTTTAAATAATGTGTATCAAACGGCAATTTTAAACTCTCAAAATTTATAGTATCCTCCGACATCCCCCTCACAGAATAAGAAGTTACTCTGATTCCTGCAATACATCGAAACCCAGTGGCCATTTTACTCGCGTAGAAAATTCATACAGACTTACTGCTAATGCTGACCCCCAATCTCCGAAAAGGGGGTATTATTGAGAGTGTGTTATTCTTCCCCAAGTGCAGCCCTGACCCAGAGATTCGGTTTTAGACAAAACTTCCAAGCCTTTATAAATAAATTTATCTCTTCCAAGTGGTACATACATCACTGGTTATTAATACTACAAAAGTGAAGGAATTTTTCGATAAACTCTGAGTTGAATGGTTACTTTATAGTGCACTTTCCTGGCACCAAAATACAACTAGGACTAAAATAAATAGATTAGATTAAACTAACTAAATAAACCCCCCGCTAGCCTCCGGATGCTCTTTGTGTTCTAAGCTTCGTTTTAACGAGCATGCATCCGAGCAGGCTTGTACGCCATTTTGCGCTCCATAATGCTGGTTACCACGCACGTACTCAGAGTCCCTAGCTCAGCCATGCTAGCCAGATAAGTTGATTAGACATTCCCCCATCCATTACTCTCATATTTACTCTAATTAAATACATTGCTTCTTCAAATATATTCCCGAACCAGTTCTTTTCATTTGTGTTTTGTTATCAGTACTTACACGTTAGGTAAGGTACTGGTTAAGCAGGTACTAGAGTACATCAAGTTAAATAGGGTTGGTCAAACGTAACGGAATCGTAACATGCACCCCTACAAGTTTATCAATATGTTCTGTTTGAAAATAGCATGAATGAGGACGTAAACTGACCACTGTGATTTGCGAAAGGTTTCAAGTAGGTTTTCACTTGCTTCATAGGATTTCCAGAAAGAGAGGAGGACACGGCTTTGCAGATGATCCATCTGGAAAAGGTGATAAAAAGGTGTTGGAGGTTTCTGCTCGGGAGAATGATACTTCAAGAGACTCAGCTCACAAGTTGACAGCCTCCTGAGGGTGGCATCTGAACGACGACAGACAGATGAACGAGATGAACCGGGAGATTCAAGGCTCAACGTTTCGTGACGATATCTGTGAGGACAACTTCACCCTTGTCACTCCGGATATTGGGTGTCTATGAGGAGGGAAATAGGTGCTATTCTGTAACCAGAATACAACACAATCTATCCTTGGCCGGCAACTGCACTGAGGAATCATTCCAAAAGCTTTATTGCCCAGACTTATAATCACGGGTAAGCAGATACGCTTTAAACATTATTCTCTGCAGAGCAAATTTCCGAGTACCACAGGCACTACAGTTACTACGATTCTGCAACAAGTGACAAGATTACCCTTGAAATACAAGGCTGGTTTCACAATAACGGCGCCCAAGTGAAAAAAGGGACAAGCAGTACGTCTGTATGAATTTTCTACGCGAGTAAAACGGCCACTGGATTTCGACGTATTGCACGAATCAGAGTAACTTCTTATTCTGTGAGGGGGATGTCGGAGGATACTATAAATTTCGAGAGTTTAAAATCGCCGTTTGATACACATTATTTAAACAAGGATTTCTGGGTTGGACAGAGACCATTAATTGGCCATTGTTCAGATTGTAGTGTATCCGGTGTCGGCCCTGGGACGAATGCTGCCAACAAAACTACCTTATCTGTTAGTCTCACAGTTTTTGTAAGGTACTTTTCATACAATTTTTACGGCCTTCCAATGTCAAGTTGCCTTTTCTTCTGTTTTCCCTTTGCAGCTGCTGACCTGGAAGCAGACGTGGGGAAAATGATATCCCACCTATTTGAACCACTGCGTAACAGCCACATTTTCCGCTCCGACCACCACGGAGTCAATGAGAATGGAGGAAACACCTCATTCCAGAACATTGTCAGGCTTACTATCTTCATTCACATCGGAAACTATATATACTAAAAAACGACCACCTAGCATCATAGCGGCACAGTTACCTGTGATTTCTCGCCGGAGGGCTTTCTTTGAGGTCAAACCGTTACTGTTATTCTGTCTGTTAATTCTATACCCCGAAAAGCACTTGTATTTAGCAAGTTCTGAAGTCCTTGTGCTCATACCCAGCTTTCATTGCTGCTTGCAATTACCTGTCTTTCTGTGACGGAAGTGGTGAATTCCTTGCGGCAGACGGCCGATTGGTGCTTTTCATTTTCTGCTTATGCCTGATTTTCATCGTTCTGGGAGAATCAGGTTGTTTCGTGCCTACCACCATGTTTATCATAATTAGTTGCTTGTCATGGATATTCCGTTGCTTTGATCTTCTAATACAACTATTGGGACAACGTTTTATGCTCGTCAGCCAGGCTGATTTCAAATCCCTTCGAAGAATCCGAGGCTGAGCTTCTGTGTCTTAGTGTGCTGCACTCTTGTAAATCTAGATTTTTCGCGCGTATAATGAGAAAGTAGGCCGTCTCTGAAAATATTGCCTTTGAAGGCTAATCTTTTGAACACTTGAGGACAAACAAGACGTGATCTCCCTGGATCCCGAAGCTTATTTGCCAGGCCCGGCTGTTAACCGCGAACAGCTGTCAGATATGTCACTTCAGTATTGGCTATATTTAAAGTGGAGGCTTTCAAATCGACCGTAACGTATGACGCCTTGTTTAATTTGACACGAGTCAGATATTTCTTTTTCGTGGTAACACTGTGTCTGGTTAAGCTTGTCATTATAGTATTTCTCTAGGTCTACACTATATGAAAAAGAATGTCAGTGTTTAGGCTGGGAAATGCAGGCTTATATCATTCTTGAGAGCACGTAAAGAATGTTGCGCCGTAAGGAACTTCCTCATTTTGATTTACAATTACAACCTCATTCATTTTGTGGAGGTAAAAATAAGACCATGTGATAATGTCAATATGTATGTTAACCACTGATATTCACTCCTTATTATGCTGGAAGGGTGTTTAAGTTGTAGCCACTTCTTTTACTTACCAGAAAAGGTATAGAGATTTTCGTAACACACCAGTACACGAGCAGAATTCTGCATGCCACCTGCAGTACATGGTAACAGTCAGCGTATGAATCTGGATATGGCAGACAGGAAAACGGTCATAGCCTTTAAAAATGTTGTATCTCCATTTAAACTCATACAACGCATGTTTGCTGTAACCTAAGTCTTAAAGGCAACTAAAGGCGTAGACGTGGTAAAGACCCAAGGCTCCCAGGAATGTTTATGCTGGCGATGCAAGAAGGTGACTTTACTATGCAGTCTACTGAAGAAAGACCCAAATAGATCTATGTGTGGTGTTAGTTCAGTTGAAGCTTACAGTCCTGGAGTGTTTTGAAATAGTTACGACCAGTCTTCGGAAATAAATCACGTGATCGAGGTCTTACTCTGCACATTCAGCAGCCTTGTGCACATTGCAATATCTGCTCAGCTGCCTGTGGCAGCTAGAGCACACCATCCTATTTTCGGTGAGCTGTTTGCTACAGAATAGCCATGACCGCGAGCTAGACTGCAACGCCATCTGACTGTTGGAAAGCCCAAAGAAATCCCTATTGGACTTTGCGTGATCTGAGAGGGCAACTACTGATGTTCTCCTAATGAGACTATGGTTACGACGGAAGAAAGCCTCAAGTCACATACTGTTCCATTTATCATTCTCAGTTTTCTGCGGAAGGCTATTTGTTCCATGATCTTCGGAAGTCCTTGATCGGTGACACTTTCTTTTGGCCCGTTGTGTCTGTAACTGCAACTGGATTTGATGCTGGCCTTAACATCTGTCATGTTCGAAGAAGAGACATAGTGGCAACTAACGCCCTTAGTCACACATCGTTGCCGATGCAAGTTTCAAATGCTGACCGTGTCGACACGGCCGACATCAAAAATACGGTTATGAAGTTGTAGCGTCATACACTTCCCCAAAATCAATAGCCTAGGGTTTGACGACTTTCGACATCGATGCTGACCTTGATAGTTCAACTGGACACGCTAAGCTGAAGGCACCCGGTCAAGCATCCTGGCCATTTGGCACGCTGTCGTGTTACGTTGCATTGCTCGTATTCGACTCTCTAGCCAGTTAGTTGGAACGCATCGGTATTTTGGCATAACCATCCAAATATACTATTCCATCCGACTACGCTATCGTGTTCTTCCTTGGTCTCGTATTCGTGGGTATATAACAAGTTCGAATAATTAGCGATTGGTCTTTGCGTCTGTCAAGTTCGCACCAGGACAAATCCTAAAAAGTTAAGTGCAAGTTCTCATACACGACGTTAAAGCTGCAAGTGCGACCTCAGGATAAAAGCAAAGGTGCAAGTTTGGTAGGGTGCCCTCTATTTTCTTCGTGTCCTTCCTTGTTGTTGGACAATGTCGGCGCACCTTCTTGATCACAGATCATAGAGCAGTGGTTTGGCTGCCCCGGAGTGAATAAGAATCCTTAGGAGAGGGATGGATACGCAATATTCATCTGTAAAGGAAACGTTCTCTAGGGCCTTCACTTATTCACTAAATCCATTCAGGTCATTCTAGTGCAGAAATTGTGGGAACGTTGGAGTATTTGGACCTTATCATGCCTTTGCTGCACTTTTGGAACTCAGTCGACTCAGAACTGTGGCCTGCCTGACGCGAAAAAGTGAAATGGTGCAAACGTTTTCCAGAAATTTGTGAAGCTCATTGGAAACCAGCTGCGAATACAGATGAGAAGAACTAGTTTCTGCAACTGCTTTTTAATTATAATTATGATTATTATTCCTGGAATTTCATAGTCTCGCTGAAACCACCTACTTCATGTTCGTTCTCAGTCCCAACACCGTGAGTTTCGAACAAACCAAGGAGGTACCGGTAGGAATCTGCCTCCCTAAAGTTCACGTTTGAATGCTTTTAGGAGGTAGTAGGTTAAGTCAGCAGTCATTCATCGAACCAGATAGTTAAACTCTTTCCATCGGATTGAGATAGCTTGGTTGGCTGCCATAATATAACCAGGCCATGCCACCCCGGCAAATAAGAACACTCACAAAGCAGATAGTCCTGAATACCTTGGAAGAGGTTGTGGTTGTATCCTTTGCTAATGCCCAGTCACTAGTAAATGAGTGATTGTACATGAGTGCCACTGCTATCAGAGCCTTAACCAAAAGCTAGTTCTGACCACAAAACGTTTTTTAAAATACTTTTCGCTAGCTGTAAAGCTGCTAACGGCAAATGGCGGAAAGCACCTTGAGGCAAACTCTTACCAGTCTTCTAGCTGTAAGTGCCTAGACTATAGGTTCTGAGAATATAGCCAGTTATTAGCAGAAAGCAAATAGAAGATGGAAACATTCTCCGCCTGGACGCCTACGGATCAAACCAAATCTCAATGAACCTAGGACATCATCTGAGGATTGAGCAGATTATTTGGCTAACATTCCCAAGGTCCTAATATTTATTTTTCCCTCAAATCCAGCAGATTTTGAGTTTGAGGCAAGTGACGAAACTGCTTCATCAGGGAATAGATGAGGGAATGTTGTTTAACTGCCTCGTCAGTGATTATGCACCCAATCATTCGAAATGAGCACCAAAATGCTTACTAAGTGGCGCAATTTAGACTTAGATTTAGGCCTTCAGGTTTGTTGTCTGAGGGTGGAAGGCTCTGGGTGTGAATCAATCCTTTTCCAATAGATCTCTTTGCTCATCCAGCCATTTTTGGAACAAGTCGATTGATTGTACGAAACGCGACTTCATCTGGGGTTAAGTTTCAGAAATTAATCACTCAACCTCTCTATGGAGACTACCTTCGCCCTTCCCTTTCGCTTCGTTCTTCAATGTCCTCTGAGTTTTCGTGACCTAGTGTTAGCCGAAGGGGTAGGTAGATAGGGTTTAAAGTCACTTCTCATAATCCTGTTTAGCATGGCTATGTCTCCTCTCTGTCTGCCATAGGATAAGGAGATGAGGCTGAGCTCCTCAAGCCGGTCTTCTTAGGTTAGGCCAGCCATCTCATTGATCATTCGATTGGCTGCGTAGCGTTTTAGACAAGGACTTGTCGCCTGTGTACAGTCATCTAGTTTGAACCTAACTAGGGATGGGCACAAGGCGGCAGCCGAAACCTGTTTTCAGAAGAGACTATCTTTTTTGTCCATGTTATGGGTTCAAAACGCTAATGGTATACGTATATATATATATATATTCCGGAACGAATATAATACGCACGCTCAGCTGACAGCTAACTTGGTGCGCAAGAGTCACTGACTGCAACCCCGGGACTAATACAGAGAAGACCTAAGCTGGCTGATAGGGGAGCGTATTACTCCGAGAATATAAGTATAATCCAATAAATTGATCCAAAACACGTGAATAAGTATACACATGAAAAATGACCCAGTCCGCACTTGGAGAAATTCGTATGGTAACAGTAAAAGTTAACCAATCAGCGAATTACTTTACAATGGGGGCAGAAATAGACTATTAGTCATATAGTACAAGTGATATGGGAATGACATGTTTAAATGTTCGGACTGATAACAATGTTTTATACAAAACCGTGGTATCGCAACAGTCCACTCCACATGCTTGGTTGGAGTGACAGCTCGTTTGCGGAACTTTGTACCCCAACAAGGTCGTGATCGAAACGGTTACGTGGTTCTGAGCCTACACTGATAGACCTTTTAAGGGGTTCCATTTTAAATACGCTCCGTGCAGTGTTTACAGCTGATTCTGAGACTGTTGCTGGCCACTTCTCATGGCCGGGTGTGGAACGCTGACCAAGTCCTGGTTCAATGACCTTAATACTGGCAGACGCAGAACGGGTTTTCATCTCTTCGTATGCACTTCAAGTCACTAACCATGACATTGCGCTGCGTGGGACCTGCGCAGTGCACAGTTATTCGGCTGGCAGTGGAAGAGTTCTAACTCTTCTTTTTCATCGGAAGCTGCCCGGATCTCGCAGCCGGCTTTTTTGGACCAGGTCAGATCGCTGTGGGGATGCGGGAGCTTGAAGGTAGTCGCTTCGCCTTGCTTTGCGTAGCGTTGTCTGAGCCACCGTCTGCAAACCCATAGGTGTTCAACGCACTCAACTTTCAGTATGCCGTTGGGCATTCCTGAAATTCCGCACAGCGATCTATGTGTCAACGGATTCTGTCATTGCTGCCATCACAGTTATCAACTTCCCATTTGGATGTCGGCCTCTCCTTGATCACACAAAGAGCAGTCTTCTTTTCTTCAAGCAGCCCACGAATGTCTGAGCAGCACAGCAGGGAAAGCGAGACAATGCTCACGATGACATACCCTTCATGTGCTGGGGGCGTAAGGTTTGCCCAACTGTCGCGGCACCAAGCCTCACATTCAGAACACTGCAACCCACAGCCCACCGCGAAGCGCCACCTCACCCGCCACAAGTATTTTAACGAGAATTAAAACCTAACGTCTAGCGGAGACTAAAGGCATACTTGACAATACAGGTGGCACGTGAGTGGGAAAACAGAAAGCCATGCGAAACCGCAAAATGCATCACCAAAAACTGCTTGCGCTGGGATATAACGAGGTGGTTAACCATGAGAAATTGACTTCCGAGAAAGTTTCTGCTCCTCCTCAATCGAAAATTATTTCAATCGCAGCAAAATACTCATAACATTTGATGTATAGACACAAAAATACCGAGAACTCAGGTGGACGTTGAAAGTCACTCCCATTTTGATGGCACGCTTCAGGAAGGCCAGATATTATATTGTTTCTATTTGTCTGAAGACGTTCGAAGAAACCTGAAACTAGGCGGATGGAAGTAAATGCAAGATATCAGAATCCTAAGCCTCACCTTTACCTTCTCAAAAAATTCTTAACACTTTGATTTGTTTAAGCTGTTCACAGAGAAACGTACTTTATATACCGCACTACTCAAAAGGTGAGTTTCAGTGTTGTTTACAAATAGGGTGATTTACTTAATCTGATTGGGATTTAGTGTACAACGAGGTACGGGTTCTAAGCTATGTGAATTAAATCGATTTATAGAGTATGTCGGTCTTTCTTCTCTTTTACAGCCTTTTAAAATCATGACACTAATATATTTATTTTAATAGTCAAGAGTTATATGCTCTTTCCCTTTGATTATGTATTTTGTTCTCATCGCTGTTTTCTTATCTATCTTAAATCCGAAAATTGGGGTTAATATTGAAGCATATTTTCGATGGGGTGGTTTGACATGTCTCCAATATGCAATATTGATAATGCGAGCGTAGAAAACTGGTAGTTTTTGATCTCTCGCGTCTAGTTCTTAGGGCTAAAAGTAGTAACTAATGTACTTAAATGTAACTTAAATATCCATGAGCACTGAAGGATCAATCTTTGATAACTGTGAATTTTCTTCAGTTGCTGCTTAGATTCTCTCATCTCTCCTGATCAGCAGTCAACTGTCAGATAGCAAAGAACTTAATAATCCCAATAGTACCAAAGTAACTTTGGAAATCGTATAACTGTCGCCAAGTTTAACCAACCATTAGGTAAACCAGGGCTACAATGCGCCAGTGGTTTGTTCTTTGCATATAAATTAACCAAAGACTTAAGACGCTCCCAAACAATTTAAAAGTATTAGTGAAGTCACCTAGTTTTTACTAGCTTGCAAATTGGATACTGATTTCCTTACTGAAAATTCCAAATCTCCAGAATACATCTGTATAACATTCTGCAGTGTGACTAATATGCGTCTGAAGTGTTCAAGGTGGTGGATTTTAGCGATGAAGAACCTTATCAACTTACAATTTTATGTTGTTGGTCAGACATGTTCACCCTTTTTAACTGACAAATCAAAATGGCAGTAAGTGTAAGTATTGAATCATTCTAATCTGAAGCACAGAGGAAGCTACTAGGAAGTAAACGCTTAGTTTGAAGAAAAAGTAAAAGCGTAAAAAAGCGACAAGGATGACCTCTACAATAGTATTAAGTAGAATAGTGTTTATTGTATAGAACATTTCCAGCATTGTGGTATTTTTGCAGGTGGACTGTAGCTCTTTATTAGGCACCAGTAAATCATGAAAAATCAGAAATATTTACAATGAAGGAATCAGTCAGTTACACTGATTCTCACCAGCCCAAAAGATTCCATAGTTCAGCATCATTTGTCAGTCATTATGCAACTATCCACATTCGTGCACTAATCTTTTGAAAACGTTTATCATGACATACGTTTTTTAATGATCCTATTCACATAGCAGCAACGTAACTGCCGCGTGAAAAATCGGTTGTTTCTTCCTAAGCTTTGTAAGTTGCTATCCTTCTCCTTATGGGAGTTCAGTTACAAATGAAATATTTTGTGATAAGATGCAAATTCTTTTTGAGTAGTTATCTCCAAATACCAGTGAAATATCTCACGTTTCCAGCATCAGGTTTGTTTTCCTAGGTGATTATTCACTTTTTAATTAGTTCGGTAAGACTTTCCGGTAAGTTATGACGTAACTGAGTGTTTTTGAAGCTTTTAGCCTGGAATATTCCCCTGAGTCAAGATGAAACTTCTTTTTTGAGATTGTTAGTGAGTAGCCAGTGCGTACTTTAGCCATACATAAGAATCGTATCGCTTCTGTATGATATTCAAAAGCCGAAAATCAACTAGATAGATATTATGCGTCTCTGAAGAATATCTTAATTTAGGAGTGCACAATAAAATAAGATTATGTTGACTGGGCTGGCTTAGTATGGGGAAGGAAGTCTATTTAGGCTAATAGTGATAATGCTAATCGTAACATGTTTCCAGTTTTCCATGCAATGAGTTTCTGTCTTAGCTTTCACGTACACTCACGAATATTAGATCTGGCCAAAGTAACTGAATTTTTTGGGCAAAATTTAGTGAAAGTTTAAGCAATAAGTTGATATAAGAACCTAGATCAGTGTGGTAAACGTATTATGACAACGAAGAGCACTAAGAAAATAAGCCGTCAGATATTAAAGGAACCGTGAATAAAGCTCATGGCTTGCAATCAATCAGATTTCATGAAAAATACTGTGGCACCATGATGAGTACTATACTACCTCACTGGTTGCTTTGTGTAAGCAAGAGCTACATTACTCCTTGAGGGGTTCTTGTGAAGTTTTTATCTTCTTATATAATCCTGAAACCGACTCAGCTTACTACCTTGATTTTATTATCACCTTTAACTTCTCTTCTTGCATCTACCAGTTTAAACTAGTCAACTGCGGCATAAATAGTGCACATATGAAAGAAAATTTGTCTTCTAAATCACCGTTTTACACCTAAATTCGGTAATTCATCATACAACATAAGCTCTTGTTCTTTATCTTACCCATTATTTCATACTGCACACCCTACGAGCCTTGATACTACCCAACAACTATCACATGCTACATTTTTGTCTTTTTTCTTCAAATATGATATTATGAATACATAATATCAATACTACCACTAAGAACTTACATTCACCACTCTGTGGCTACTGCATCTTGTTGGTTTTTTCTCAATCCATCTTCAAAACCTAGCTGAGCATGTGCAAGGTAAAAAGTTTGCAGATTTTTACCAAGATGTTCAAGTCTGTCTGTGCCAAACTGTCTTCTAATCAGATGTCGCATGAAAAATAGGTTTTAGGTCTTTGTGAAATAGAAACGATAAAGAGGCCTGGAGATTAGAGACAGATGGGTTGTCAAACTGTCACTTTGTTCTAGGTATGCTTAATCACTGCGAACGGATAAAACTTATGTAACTGTGCTGCATATGAGATGTACCAAAAGCAGTCAAATACAATACCTTGCCGCTTATCGTAAGTTTTTCTCAAAACCAAGGATTTTAAATCAAATAATGTGTACTGTCCCTTTGATTTTGATCATCTGATTGCACGTTTAAAGCGCCATTTAAAAGTAACCAAAGATCATCCTCTAAAATGATGTCACATTAGTTCATATTTCGATGAGAAAAACAGGACTCAACACGAAGGTGATCCAATAGGGAGTTTTGAACTTAACGGTGGAATCCTTTCTGGTTATCGATCTCAAAAAGGATAAATAAATGGAAGACTTAACTGTTTTGCCTAGTAACCTTCGCCGAACCTGTACATTGGTCACGTGTTGATTCCAGTGTATGTGAGAAATGCTACAAAGACACCTGTGTTCAAAAGCCAACGATTTCTTAACATACAATTTCAGTGGCCATATTTCAGGAGATTATAACAGAACAGAACGGACTGCTGAGCAGTACATACATCCTTTAATAGGTAGCCGGATATCTCGCCGACACCAGAGATGATACAGCTTGGCAAACGCCAAACGGGTCTTCTGCACCCAAGGTGAGATTCCATCAGCAGCCAGCCGTTTCAGGGTGAAATAACTGCACAAGTGGGTGAGGTGGTCGATGCATTCCACCAATCCACTCCCAATCCTCAATCTGGGTGCAGCTCCGCACCAGTTGTTAAGCATCATCTCGCATTCGTTTGGCGTGAACTGCATGCCTACCGTACTCAGATTCCTGCTTAAGGTTTTCAGAAAATCATGTATTTTCAGCATCTTCACCCAACAGGATAACGTTGTCTTAGTAGTTTTAACTAACCAGATGCCTTGCAGAGACAGTAAATCAATCCAAGTGAAGTCATAAGTACCTTAGTTTATGTCCGGCAATACATCTACAGCAAAGTCAGTCGAGAATGCTGAGAGTCAGCATCTCTAGCAGACACCACTGGATATCGTCAATTCAGATGACAACTCTCCATAAGCCCTTACACGGCTGCGTCAGTTGCAATGGAGACGTTTATTAGCCTTATATATCTGCTCTTTACTGCCTTCACAGTCAGATGTCGTCACAGTGTCTCTGGGTTAAGGAGATCAAATACCACCTTCAGGTCCAGAAATATGACAAGTATCGGCCACCGGTCTGTATTCCCATGTTTCAGAACTTGTTGAAAAGTGAAAATTTGATCAATGAATCATCGTCTAGGCCTGAAACCTGTCTGGTATTCATGAGTTTGTCGTTCTTGGGCTCCAACTAGGCATGGGTTAGCTATGAACTTCAGGATCCAGAAACGACATCGGGCAAACTGGATTCTCTGTAGTTGTATCAGGAAGATTTCTCCCTCTACACTGGAGTAGTCAGTAAAGTAGACCAATCTGACAGGGCTACCTCCGATTCCCGTGCACTAAGCATTGCCTTCGTTATTTTACCCAGTAATTTCCTACTATCATCTTTAAGAACTTCTGGTGGCGAACTGCTTCGCATCTTCTCAGGTTCGACACAGTCTTCTCAATCTTGAGGAGAGTTGGAGGACTAGCATCTTCACCCTATTGAGGTTGGCTCTGGATGCTGGATAACCGATAGGTTGCTGTAGGCCAGATGGTCCTGGATGGACCAGCTGAATTGTCACACTTCATGAGGTGTTGGAACATAGGTACACTTACAACCAACCAACACTAGCTGTATTCGTGATGTGTAAACTGTAGAGTTCTTATGTCAGTGTCTCTCACTGGAAGATGTGTTTGTTAAGTGCATTGCTTTCTTGACGACCCTGTGTTTGAACATGTGTGAGCCTGTTAAGGTCTATTTTGAGGTAACTCACGCGTTATTTACTCCAAGTGGTTTCGATCTAAGATTTCAACTTTCTCCTAGTGTTACTCATTCCTTTGGTAGACATGGTGATGGAGGTCTTACTCTTCTCATCTGACCTTACTGGGATTGACCTTTCTACAGGAGACTCTTTAGTAGTCATATGGTATGTGGGTGATATTATCCTGTTGTGTGAAGACTATGGTAGAATAAAGAATCTTCTGAACACTAGGATAGGTTTTTCACTGGTGAGATGCAGATTGATTTTCCCGGATTGACCTACGTTGATTCTTGATCTAACAATTTAAAGTGAAGTCGCTAGACGCACTGACTACTGTACTTACGTAGGAAGTGTGACCAGCTCTGTTGGGTTTGTGACCGATAAAACCATGGTACCAGGAAAAGGTTTCGAATTACTTTTACCATCTGATGCCACTTATGGAGCGGATGAGATGAGCAACTGTCTACTAGGAACCGAATGTCTTGGTGCAGCAATTCGCTCTATTCTATAGGGCTGTGAAATATGCCCAATAGAGGCAAGGTCATGAAGAGGCTTCAGATGTACGATTCTGTTGCCTTTGTAGAAAGGTTCATATGTCGTGAAAGTCAGGTGTGGATTTCTACTTTAAATGTGAATCAGTTTACGAGGTTATAAACTCTCATCGATTAAGGTGGCTGTTACGCATGCTCATTCACTGCCTACTTTGTAGTGCAGAGTTAGCTAAAGCAGTTTTAGTCTGAAAAAAGGTTAAAGACTACCGAAATAAAACATGGCACCAGCCTATGAAGTCTCTGACTGTTGGTTGAACCGCTTCGGGTAATGTAGACTTCTCGAAAGGGTTCTGCGTGGCAACCGAAACTGGTGGTTGGAAATTGTAGGCGATGTGGCTTACGATCGATCTTAGCGGCACAGATTTATTCCCAAATTATCCTCATCTAAACCATCGTAGAGAATTTACTACTGGTTTGTTTCCTTTTACTCTCTTTTTACAACCTCCTAACTCTAACTACTTTCTCCCTTGTCTCTTTGTCTTTCATCTTGATGCCTTCTACCTTGGGCCATTATTCAGGTATTCCAGGTCTCACATAGATGCTGACAACCTGGCCTGCTGATGAAATAACTGTTAAGTGGTCTCGGGTTTTCAATGTTTCTTCAGTCTGTAACTGAAACCACTCTGTCACCAACCAATCCCTAGAAATCACCATTCGACTTATGATCACTACGTCACTAATGAGGAATTTTAGAAATGTTCACCTTGTATCCCCAAACTTATACATCTAAATTATGTAAAACAGTATCTTATGCCGACTTTTAGCTAAAGTTTAATTTTACGACTTATACTGACCTGCTGATAATCCCTTGATATCACAGCCTACCTTGTCATTCCTAATTAAGTGGTGGATTGGAATTTGCTAAAAAATATGCGATAGTTCTAAAGCAGCCTAGAAGTTTTTCTGTCTGGATTTCTCCTGGGATTTTAAGGTGTAAAACTGACCTTTTAACAAAGCAGAAAGCCCTTTTCAGCTTGTTTTTTAAATATAATACAGTGAAACAGTATTATTTACTGGATAACTTTTTGAACACAATTTATCATGCATATTTACTGTATGAGATGCTTTTAATAGACAAAGTAGGACGACACTTCTGCATAAGCGGTATGATCCAACAAGCTTATTAAGTCAGAAACTGTCAGTCATTAAATGACAAAAAATTACAAGATTTGGTCCTAAAAAAGTTGACTAAGGCAGTAGATTTCTGCAAGGACTTTATTCATGATCACAACTGTTCACTGGTTACGATATGCATATTTCCTGTAAAAATTTGACTACCCAAATAATCCTTGCTGAGTAATCATTTTTTCCGCGTTACTCATCTTCTTTTTTCAGTTTCCAGCTTCGCCTACTTCATCTCTCTACCTGCCCATGTAGTATTTATATAGAGATGTGGAGAGAGTATGTCAATATTTCGGAATCTTTTGTCATGCATTTCTACTGAAAATTTCGCCTCAGCCTATGTGAATAATCCATTACAGGCAAAAAACACCTTTTCCAATAAAACTTGTATTATATGCCATGAGTCAGTAGTTACTTGTTTAAACAATAGATCAAATAAATGTTACAAATATTCAAGTAATCTACTGGGTACGCCTACAAAACACGAACAGTCACCAGGACGTCAAAATATTAAGACAACTCAACCAGAAACAATGACGACAATTTGTGTCTCATGTACAGATGCGATCAATAATCCTGTAAGTTGACTCTTAGTGTATATAGCTTTGTGCTAACTGTGTTTCGATGCTTATATCTGTCATGTATATCTTCGTTTTGATGATTTAATGTGAGTTCAATGTTCAAGGGTAGTTGTGAGCTGATAAAGATTTTGTTTATTTAGATGCATAAATCATATTTTGTTTGTTGATTGGAATCATTTTAGATAATTCGCTTCCTAATTTCTAGAACTTTCCTTGAACTAAAGGAAGACTGAAACATCGATTGTTTCAATGTACCTTTTTAATAGGATACTAGAAGAGACTCATGTTTGTTAGTCAAGTGAACGAGTATTTAATTCATTGATTCCCTGATAGTAATACTCCTATTATGGATGTAAAATGATCAATGCTCAACTGAATATGATGTTGTCGGGTTAAAATGTATTTCTCTTCTGTTATCTTCTTCGTACTCAAATATGATCAAATTATTGTGATACGCGTCTTATTTACATTGTAGAAAACATATTTCATACTGTTTGTTGATATGCTTGTAGTTCTCCGCTGTTTTACTGGATCGAATTGTACTACGTCTATTGGCATATGAACTCCTATGAGGACGTCTAGATATTGCTTGAATATTTATTATGATAATTTACTAGTTTGTGTCTAGGAGAGGAATACAGGAAGCATTTTTCGTCCTATTTGGGACTCGTCTTGTATTCCTCTGCTAGCCCACAATCAAGTAAAGTATCATAACACTTCATACTTATTAATATTCTGTACTTGTATCAGTTGCCACATCATATCTGTTAGTATACTTTTACATATTATTCATATCAATTCTGAACTATCCATGTTAGTATTCGTATAGTAGAGAAGAAGCTGGGCTATCTGATCTTAACCAATACTAATACAACATATTATGGATGATTAGTACAAGCAAATGAAATGGTAATTTGATCTTCATATCACTTTAATCTGG
The DNA here is from genome assembly GCA_944470555.2 of Heterobilharzia americana. Taxonomy (NCBI): domain Eukaryota; kingdom Metazoa; phylum Platyhelminthes; class Trematoda; order Strigeidida; family Schistosomatidae; genus Heterobilharzia; species Heterobilharzia americana. The sequence continues at coordinate 27,156,970 of OX104131.1, read as the reverse complement.
TTAATAGGTGTCAAATAGACTAAATATTTATAACTTGGATATTCTGATTTCCAAATAAAACTACAAGCAAATCTCATAATGGTTTCCGCTAAAAAAGAGTATTTTCCAGGAAATTTGTGAATTTTGGAAAAAAGATTACTTCAATTTGAAACAAATTTACTTTGTTTATTAAGACTTGTAATTTCCCGTTGCTATACAGGTTGAATCGCTTGACTTCTGTTGGCAGATAGTCTTTTAAGCAGATGACTCAATACTACGGTTATTCATGACGTTGTATTCATCTTGATGACTAGCAGAGGAGCCCATCTACGAACAGAGGTCGAGTAGTTCAACCCTGCATAGGAACGAGAACTTACAAGTATCATTAAACAACAACTGAAACCCGTTGCACCCAGTGGCCTAGTGGATATCACTTTTGTATTTGAAGCGATGCCTACTGGGTTAGAATCCCAGTGGGAATAGCATCACTCACTGGGGTGAAGGTGCATCCGACTGACGAGCCTTAAGTAGGATGAAACGCACGTCCTGAATCCCACTGTTAGTCATGGAGTTGAATACATTTAATTTGAGCAATAATGAAACTTTCAAATGAATAACAGAAAACAGACTTTAATTTTTCATTGGATTCATGGATAAAATTATTTTTTTAGTTTGTCAAATGGTGTTAAACTTTTACTGTTTCTATACATTTGTGATACACCCACCAGCTACCGATACTTCAGTCACTAAAGTTTATCATTCTGGCTTTATACTCCAATAGTATGATAAGAGATAACCTATAGGATATGATTCAGCAGGCTGACTGGTTAGTTGTATGTGGTGCACAAATGAACAATTTGGCACCGATGCGGATTAAACTAACACTCGTAAGTTACAGTTTAAAAGTTTCTTATGTATAAGTGTTGTAACTAAAGTCATAGAACAAACATCATGAAGTTTAAAGGGTAACGTTAACGGCACACACTTAGGTAGCGTATGCAGATTATTATGATCATGTTACATTAATTGAGAACTGTTAGCACATGAGCTCACTAAGTAAGAGAGGTAGGTTACTTAACGAATCTATAATCATCCAACATTTGTGATGGGAACCCATTTTTCTCCAAAGATTACGAATTGAAATCGAAATCAACTCAGAAACCTTGTGGATATCCTGCAGTAGGCAATGGGCCACACCTATTATCTGAGGGCCAATGATAATATATGGCTTCTCGAATTCCAGTAGGTGGTGCGGGGTTCGAACCCGTGACCCAATGGTTGAAATTCATCTCCCTAATACAATGAACCACAGCTCCACTTCAAAGATTATACTATGTAAAAATAATCCCTGAAAACAAGGTCAGACATAAAGATTACTATAAGTTTGAAACTCATGATCCCATTTTTCGTATTTTCAGCCATTCATTTAGAAAAATTACCATCAAACTGAGAAAATCAGTGTTCTCTTTAAGAATGAAAGAAAAAGTAAGGAAAGATAGTTTTATCTCACTGAAGGATTACATTTTTCTTGTGAACTGATGGCTTAAATTTCAATGATCATTAAGTCTGTTAGTAACTGTTTCTCGATACCGCTGGAAAAATATATCTGTAGACCATTTTCTCGAAAATTCAGGTGATATGATGTCTGTATTTGATGAACAGATATACTGTACTGTGATCATATTATGTTTGGAATAAAAAACAAGCATAGAAATAGTATTCACTAGTTAGTTTGAGGTTTATGAGGATTTTATTTATTTCAAGACAGTATTCATCATGAACTGACACTAATTGGAAAACCGTTAAGAACCTTGAAGACTCTGGAAAGGTGTTTTGTCCTGGTAGTATGCACCTGCAACCCCAATGGAGGTCGAACCAAGAACCTTCAAGTGTCACGGCGAACGTATTAACTTTGCATCCACTACGTCTGAGTTGGATAATCCACAGTTTCCTACTTCTGTCGATTCACCAATTACATTCAATTTCACAAAACAATGTCATTTTTTCATATCCAGTACTTGGCCCATCATCTGAACCTTTGTTGTCGGTTTATTAACTACTTGAGATGTTTTTAACCTTCTTACTGATTGAATTGTAAAGTATGTATCTAATTTGGGAGTTTGTGGGATATTAATTGATTTTGAAAAAAAGTTTTCATGCCTAGTTTTGATCCATGATAAGAACTGCTTGGGATACAATCACTTCCCCTCGAACCTCAAAATCAAAAAGAATCCAGTGTTTGTTACTGACTTGGTTCGAAAGAGACTTCTAGAAATTCCAGTGAAAAGCCTATGGTGGAATAAGTTACTTATAGGAAAAGAGATACTCACTGATGCCATTGTTTATGGTTGTACTTTATCACAAATTAGCCGGAGTTGAAAAAAAATGTAAGCTTGTTGGGTTCGGAGTGATAAAAAGGTTGTTTTGAAACTTGAAAATCCTTAGCGTTCCAGTGAGAACTCTAAAGTTAAGTTGATAAACCTATCCACTACCACTCTTATTCAACGATTCCCTGACTGACAACAATTCATGACAAGGACTATTTTGAAATCATTTATCAGAATGGATGAAGTTGTGTTGAATGCAGAAATACTCGAATAGAAGGCAATATAGCTTGGTCTAGGTATTTAGGTAAAAGCCATGTAAACATTCAACTTTTTTTGGAAAGCTTGGATAGTCTTGTTTTAAGTGCATGAATTTGATCAGTAAGAATATCCGGATTGACGTTTCCTGCTTGTTGGTATTCATATTGACAACCTTGGGAATATGTGTTCCCTTGCTTTTTGGAACCTGATATCAAGCTATTCAGACTATAACTCATTCAGTAGGGGCTAGATTATCTATACAGGTTGCTCACTAGATGAAAAATAATTTTGCAACTAAGTTCTAAGTGCTGTTCGAAGCCCACTGGTCGAATATGTATTGTAGTCACTAAGTTGATTAGCAATTCCCCAGAATGTAAACTGCTTGTTGTCAGGCTTTTAGAGTCAGCTGACTGTCATCAGTAGTTCATTATTTTCATGTGTAACAATCCCCTGTCTCAAATGTTTATAAATCGCAAACATAGGATGGAGCTATTAAAAAGGATAACAAAATCTATGATAGCTGATTTTCTATGCTGTTGCACAATGGTCAGTACTCAATAACTGACTAATGGATTTGAGCTTAACAATGGTAATAATGAATAATAACGATAATAATAATCAGTTTGCTTTATTCCGAACAATAATTATGTTCATAGTACAGAATTCTCACTTTAATCATAGTATAAAAGTTTTTAATATATATTAACAATGCCGCTGTTTGACAATGCATAACAGAAAATAACATGATTGTTGAAATGCTCAGTGATTTAAGGGACATGATAACTGTTCGCTATTCCAAACTTGACTAATCAACCTATGCCTAACACGATGTCCTTCACATAAAACACAACCTAAATAACGTGGTTTACTTGAATCCTTGTATGTAGTTATGCCTGCATAGAGTTTCACATATTTACTTCGTGTCTTCCCAGACGACAGACATGCAGACAAGTGAGGATGCTTGTCATCAGATAAATACCGTAAGCCTGATATTTACGAGAGTTCACATACCTATCCTCAACTTCATTCATCAAGACGGAAAGTCCTGTACCACTCGCTCTACTAGCACCATTCAAAATCCTATGCAATACAGCATAGTCCTTCTTCTGGAGTCCAGGAAACAATAAGGGACAACAATAAGTAAGTATCGAGAAAAATGTGCCAATTAATGAAATATAAGAGTAGACACTGTGTTACACCAGACAGTCTGAGTTTACTCATATAAAACGTCAAGTGAAGGATGTTTCTCGAAATAAGTAAGACATGAAGAGACCAAGAAAGATAAGAAGAAAAGCATTGGTCAAGACACATCACGCTCGATACACTCTCTACAACAGAGCCAAATACAAGATGACAGTCATGAGACTGAAGCAGTTTACAAAGGTCTTGTTCACGTCCTAAGCTAAAATCAACTGTCTGTCATTTAGAGGGATTGAGTGTGAGGCCACTCAAGGGAGACCAGTGACCAATTTCGCTCGAGAAGTTATAAGACTGAGAACAACCAGAAGAGGAGATGATCGGCTTGGATACTGTTAGTCCTTATTGTACTTGACAAAGTTAGCCTTAGTTAAGGTTGTGAAGGCATGTAAATGGGAGAGAAAGAGGAAGGAGAGAAGACAGCATCCACAGGCACGTTGGCTTCTCTCAGTAGATGAGTGGAGCGCTTCCCTCTGGACACAGTGTACTCCACTATCTTCTCTCAGATAAGTAAGAATGAAGGCAGTCTGCAATCCAGGACTGAGTGTGAGTTCTGGCAAGTTTATTTGATAAAACGGGTCTGAGGATAGAGTGGTAGGTGGAGCATAATCGAAGAAGGCAGATCTTACACACTCAGAACCTTTGTCTAGACTGGTAATGATGTTGTGATGTAAAACAAATGAGCATCTAAAGTATTCCTTCTTGTTTTGTAGGTGAATTGATGTGGGTCTCTGATAGCCTGCAAACGGGGTTCAAGCACACAAAGCAACAGCTCCTCTATGGTGTTTAGGAGTGGTGAGATTATTGCGATCGATCGGAATTCCTCTTTTGCTTCAGAAGATATGTACTTAGTTACTGGGACTATTTTGATTTGTTTGCAGGTGGTTTGTTCGTCATTCTACGGTGAACGGTTGATAACCTCCAAATCTAAAATCAACTTAAACTGAAATATCAGGTGGAAAGAATAATGGTTTTCAGTTGAAAACTATTAACTTTGACTGAATGGGACGAAATCAGATCACACAATAGCTGATTATTGTAGAGGTTAATCAGTCAGAAGTCTGGAGCTTGTTTTCGTGTCTTCTTGGACTCATCAACGTGGCATATCTACAACTACGGGGAAACTGGTGTCCTGTTGATGACTCGAACCTTCATCATGGTTATTGAAGTCACAGGTTAAACTAATAAGTTTTTCAGGTCATGAATAAGTACTTGTAGGACTGGACTATTTGCACAAATCGGTCACCACTGGGTAACCCACAAAGCTATCAAGATCATGTAGTTGGAGAGTGCTAACAGGCACAAGACTTAGGTTCAGAACTAACTGCCGATCGACTTTCACCATCTAACACCAATGCAGTACACTGCAACGTCACATCATTTCGCTTAGTGACCACATATCAAAACTTGATCGATGGACTTCGATGAGTGCTAAGTTGATTACTCATTGGTGAACAATTCGTATACAGTCAGTCATACATAATTCCATTCTTTTAGGTGTAAAATAAGTCAACAGTGTAATAAAGTATTCGAAAAGCTATTGAAACGAGTATCGTTTCAGTAGAGATGACAATGATGAATAGATTATTATTATTAGTCCCTTGGGTTCCTAGTGGAACATAGGGCTTCAGTAGCACGTCTCCAGTGACCTCTGTTCTCTGAGATCTTTTGAACCTGGCTCCACGACAGCCCAGAAGCTCTCATTTCTTCCTCGCACGACCTCCTCCATGTCACCCTCGGACGTCCAACTCGTCGCTTCCCATGGGGATAATAATGAATAGATAGTAAATGAATAATAGTCACATAAAACAGATCATTCAGAAGTGTATCAGGTAAATTAAGGGAAAATTTAGGCATTATCCCTTAGTTTATAAATATGTTGCTTTCAGATTAAGTCGTCATGATGATCTACTCTGCATACAGATGTTTAGATCAAGAACAGGATAAAGTGTATGTTCAATATTCTATGATGATCACTGGTTGTCCAGTTGTTATCGTTTTTATTTTATAGAGACCAGTTACAAACTAAACTAGATGATGAACAAACAAACAGATAGGCTTTGAACCGTTTGTTATTTTATTGTTTTTTTTAAATATTTTATGAAATGCTTCAGTGATAATATTTTTGTGAAAAGTAGCAATTTAAGCCGACACTTTGAACTGTAATCTAGCCTTATTTTTCATGCTTGAAATCATCGCCGACCAAAAATTGGTACATTGTAGTGAAATATCTTAGTTTGTATTCGACATAATGTTATAAAACGACGTCAGTAATAATGATAATAATAATAATAATAATACCGGAGAGAAATAATAGCCAATGTTTTACATCTAAACATGTATTGTGATCACATTACTCTGTAAAGAAAGGTTTCATTCCTATTGGCGCCGATTGTCTTGTCATCGTTTTCCTTGTTATTTTTGTTTAAATAAAAAAGTAGTTAATTAAATGATTTAGTAGAATAATGATTTTTTTTGTTGGTTGTACTAGATTTAGTTTAGCATAACGGATATCATGCGCTTCAATAACCAATTTATTTCTTTAGTAGTGGTAGTAGTAACAAACAATGGTAACCAGGAAATGAAAGTACTCAGCAATCAATAAGAAAAGCCTTTTAAAAAGCCTACTCATATGTGTTTGGGGGAAATAAACCCGGAAAGATAGGGAAGGTCGGGCGTGGGTCTAGCTACCGTACTTCGGAAAATCAATTCAATCGCTAAAGAAACTTCAAAACATAGAGGAAATATAAAAAGTAAATCTCTTATTCGCTGGAATTGGAGGGACGAAATGACCCTGGTTGCTGAAAGCTTTTGGGAAAGCAATTGGCTGACGTATCTTCTCTTAATGAGAGCAAAAGTAAGCCAAAAGACATGGAATGTCCGCACGATGTCTGAGGCTGACAAGGTTACTCAGATTGCACAAGAAATGAAAAGATATAATATTAAGGCACATCATCCTAGAGAGACTAAAAATGCGCTGGATTCAAAATTACGACAAGAACAGGCTGGCTGGCTCCAGGAAAAAATTATGTGCGGATCAAATTTCAACACTACGCTACTCATCATCTTAGAATAGAGTATAGAATAGCAGTCAACTCTCTACCTTAACTTCGTCGACTTTGAGAAGATCTTCGACAGCATCGACCGAGAAGTAATTTGGAAACTGCTTCAAAACTACGGAGTACCAAGAACCTTTATCAACTTCATTCAACAGTTACACGCTGTACGATGCTACATGCTAAGTGATTCACAATAGAAATCTCAGTGACCCCTCTGAAGTGAAGGCAGGAGTAAGATAAGGATGCTTACTATCATCACCGATGATCTTCCTGATTGTGGTGGACTGGATCATGCAATAAACAACTGTGAGATGCGAGAAGATGGACATGCGCTGGCTGGACTGATGAAAAGACCTCAGGAGATTTGAATTTCACCGAAGATTTATGTCTAATATCTTGTGGCACAAACTCGAAGATCTACAGGCGAAAAATAACAAGTCGATAGACGAGGTGAGACAGCTAAGACAAGACTTCAGGGGAACGTAGAGAAGACAGAGGTGATTAAGGTACTCAACCGACAACAACAACAACGATAAGCACCAACAATCACTATGAAAGGGAGGAATCTGAAGGAAGTGGTCTCTTTCACCTACCTACCTAGGTCGCATGTTTTCGACTACAAATGAGGGGGTCAAAGCCAGGACAGGCCTTCATTAACCTAAAAGCAGTGTGGAGACCTACTAGGTGCAAGTTCATCCAGCTGATGAGTCTCAAATAAGACGAAAAACATCCTGAATTCCACCGCTGGTCGCAGGCAAGTCAGTTAAAACAACAGATATCCAGGCAATATCAAGGCATCCGCAATAAGAGATCGATCGATTCGATGCAGTATAACAACGGAGAATAATAATTACACAATTAAAGATTCTGGTTTTTTGCATGTTGGCCCTCGCACAGAGAATATATTTACCTTTTTCAAAACCTTATTTTGTTGATCCTTGCATTCAAGAATTATTTTGTCATAACATTTAAGTAGCAAACTACCTATTATACGATTTGAATGGATTCTAAATTCGGTCAATAGATCAGTGTTATGCTGATGTTCTTGTCTTTAATGTTGTCTAAATTTTACGGATCAGTTATTGTAATGAATATTTAATTAGTTTCAGGGCAGTCTTCGTTGTAAATTAATGTTATCCAATAGGGATCTAAAGTCTGTGAAGAGTGTCAAGTAACTGTACCTTTAATACGCAAGAAATTGAAGCTATTTAAAGAGCAACACATTATTTCTTGTAGCATAGAATAAGAAGTCATCGATTGTTACCTATACAGATGATTCAGTTAACTAAGTTGTAAGTAGCGATATTGATTGGACTGAATTATTGAAGCTTTCACAGATAACATTCCTCTTGGATTAATCCAAGAAAAAACCTAGTCTGAGACTACGAGAATTAGTTTTCATACATGAATACTCCTTTAGGAATTTGAAAAGAGTAAGTACTACAGTAAGGGCAGAATAAAACATTTTATTTCGGTGGTATTTTGTCAACTGCTTACAACTTGGAATATCAAAATATACTTTAATTTACTGAATGGAAACGGAATATTAGTCAATGATTAGGACGGAAAGAAAAAGTCACAGAGTAGAGGTCAGTCATAACAAAAAAATCTAGCAGGATGGATGGTGGTTAGTAGTGGAATCTGAGACGCGCATTTTGTCCCATTTTGGACTCGTCTACTGGATGTCCCTGATCCTCAGTTAGCGATGTTATCCCCACAAGGACTCGGACCTAGGACTAATCGCTCCAAACTCCAGAGTGTTATCCGCTAGGTCACCGGGTCACGTTAGCCACTCACTGTACTACTGGTATAGTTTTAATTTTGTTACCTGCATGTATATGTATATTCTTTAAATTCTATCTGAACAAAAGATGATGTGACTAAGAAATAAACACTTAAAGTTGATAAGGTATGATGTAATCATTTAGTGATCAAGAAGGGTTACTAAGGTAGACAGTGATTGACTATAACTTCTTTTTAGACACATAAATCAGATTTGAAGCGTTTAATGCCTATGGCTTCAGCAAACTTCAGTAGAATTGAGATTGTTTATTATACTGAAGGAATTGGAGACTTCCGCTTAATGTCCAGTATCAATCAGATGCAGAGTCATTGCAGTATTCAAACTGTTACTTCCACTCAGTCGTAGGCTTTTCGAAATGTTTTCAGAAAACCTAAGGTGTGCCATTCTTCCTGTTCTTCCAATGTATCTGTTTCGGCATCTACAAGTAAATTGATACGTATAGATGGAGGTAACATAAAAGGCTTACTTATCAACTTGTGACCTTTTGAGTGCACCATTTGTCCTACGTTCTACAAAAATATTCAGAACATTGAACTTTCCTTTATTTTCATATTCCATGGTAAATTTAATATTGCTATGAGTGTTTTTAAAGCGTTTTAACAAATAAAATACATCAAATGAGGTTTAAGCGAATATATATATATATATATATATATATATATATATATATGGTACAAGTTGAATCAGATAAAACTTAAAAGCACTAGAAATATGTTTTATCCTGTTTTAGGACTCAGCAAAATGGTGCACTGATGACCCTGTGAGAGGTTTCCTCAAGAGATATCAGGTTTTACAGCGAGCACGTTATCTTTTGACCGCTGGATTAGGATCTGCCGGTCCACATTTTCCTATCTTTCAGAGATTCTTCAACCAATATTGACCCTTGATAAAAGCTACCTTGAAATAAATGGATCCTTACAAATCACCTAAGATATATATATATATATATATATATATATATATATATATATATATATAATTATTATGAGCACGAAAATTCTCCAGGTACTAAATATCACTGGTTGTACAAGAAGTAGTCTTCATGCTTCAGTGTGCTAATGGACAACGCGTTAGGATTTAAAGCGATGGGTACGAGGTTCGAGTCTCAGTGGAAACACCATCATTCACTGAGATGCAGATGCATTCCGCTGAGAAGTCCCAAATAGGACAAAACGCACTTCCTGGATTATGCTGGTAGTCACAGCCAAGTAACTTGTAAGAATAAATATTCAGGCGATATCGTGGTATCCGTATTGGTGCTCATCCTATAACAAAGGCTGATCATTTCAACAAATAACAAAAACTTCAGACCGTTCAAAAAGATTATCTTGGTCACACATACACACAGGTAAATCACCTAGAATGCTGATTTTTGCTTGACTGAACTCTATTGCTTTCTAAGTTGATTGCATAGATAAAATTTCATACTGAAATAAAGCATAACACGCTCTAATTTATAATGATTGAAAGCTTAATGATATCACAGCAAAGGTTATTTTCTTGTTCACTTTAAATCTTGTAAAACTGTTAACTTCCTTTTAAATCGACGTACTACTGAGTAAAGTGAGCTATTACAAATGACTCAAATAATCCACTAGTTTCGTTGATCAAATTTTAGTTGTGTTGTGTTCTTTAAACTGGAGTCTTCAATCATTTAAACAACACGAGAAGACGAAACCTGTGCTTCAAAATAAACCTCGTCACTACATTGCACGATTACGTCACATTCAGTTGTGTATACCAATTTATATGTGTGTGTGATGAAACATACAATTGGAGAAGTAGTCGAACTATAAAGTCAAGGGTGGTGAAGTACATTCCTAAACGGCTAGAAAGACAACTGTATTCAAATAATCCTATAAATACAGGTAGCAGACAGACGTCATCCTGGAAACGTCATAGGACTGACCACAAAATAGCCTTTAGATCAATACTTAAGAATCATCAGGACCGTTTACTTGAGTTCATTGAATCCTTAGCTATACGGAAGTTCGAACCCTCTTTCTGTATTCAAAAACAATGTTTTTGGCAATCTCTATTTCATTTTAATTCCAAGGGAGGTGTGAAAATGCATTATTCCTTCTTATTATCCTAATTTATTTGCTTTACCCTACCCTATTTTTGCTTTTCATATAAAATGACTTGACAAATAAATGTGTGATCACATTGTTCGAAATGCATTGTGAAAATATATCATATTTCTTAGATAACCTGCCTCTTCTTATCACATTCCTTAAGTTTCGCTAAGACAGCATTTTCTTTAGTTAACAGCCAACCTGAATCACACACACAGGTTTATGAAATGATGAAATATCTTACTGAATTGTCTTACTTATGATTATTATTTATAATTTGTCCTTTGGGTTCCCAGTGGAACATAGGGATTCAGTAGCACGTCTCCATTCCACTCTCTTCTCTGCAATCTTATGAACCTGGCTCCATGACTGCCCACAAGCTCTCATTTCTCCCTTACACGATCTCCTCCATGTCACCCTGACCTCGGACGCCCAACCCGTCGTTTCCTATCTGCTTTCCACTCGACGGCCTGGCCTGGCGCGTGATGTCCTCGAATGGTCTTCTGAGTGTATACCCAATCCATCTCCACCTCCTCCCAGTGCATATTTGTTGAGCGATAGATTCTTGGGTGGTTCGTTGCCAGCCAGAGTTCCTTGTTGCTTATTTCTTCTGGCCATCTGAGCTTCAGTAACAAGCCAGCGTAGACAGTTGTTGATGAATATCTGTAGTTTGTTGGAAATGCTTTTCATAACGCGCCAAGTCTCTGAACCATATAGAAGCACTGACTTGACATTGCTGAGTTCAGGAGATCTTCACAGTCATTTCAGGTTAATGAAACCTGTCTTGCTTTTCCCATCCTGGCTTTGACGTCCTCGTCTGTGCTGTGCCACCTGTAGTTGCAACGATGCTGCCTGGTCAGGTAGGTGGAAGAGGCTACTTCCTTTAAGTTCCTGCCGTTGATGGTGATTGCAGCTTGTTGTTGATGGCGGCGTTGGTTACGTATCTTCATCACCTCTGTCTTCTCTACATTCACTTGAAGTCCTGTCTTCGCTGCATCTTCTGTCAACTTGTTAGTTTTCTTTCGAGTTTGTGCGACATTAGACACAAGTCATCAGCGAAATCCAAATCTTCTAGGATCTTTTCGCGGTCCGGCGTATCCCCCTCTTCTCGCTCCTCACTGTTTGCTGCATGACCCAGCCGACCACAATCAGGAAGATCATGGATGACGTAGGTAACCTTGTCTTACTCCTGTCTTTCTTCACTTCAAAAGCATCCCATTGTGAATTACTTGGAATGTGGCATCTTAAGATTAGGACCTTTATTTCTTATTGGAAACACTGTGACGTTGAGTATGATTATTAATTTCTCACAGGTGAAATAAATTCTAAACTCTAGTATACTTTTGTTTTTAATCTCCTTAATTGTCCATTTTTGTTTCATATCACGAAACTAAACGAAAAAATGAAACTACACTCTAAATCTCTTTACATCACTAACATCATGAGTTATTCGAAATATAAAATACTTTTCATATTATGGCTAAAATAATATGGTATCTGTTTTGTACTGAATAACAAAGCACACTTCCTTTGTCCTGTATTATTTGTTTATAACTTAATACATATCTGAAGCACTAATGAAATTCTGTTGACCAAGATTGTAATGAAATCATAATACGTTTTGTTTTAGAGTTTAAGAGTCTAAAGATTTCACATGCCACTTACGAGTTAATAGCTCTTTCAAGTACTATCCAGTAACCGATTTTATTTATGCCTATCAGCCAGTCCTTTTTTTTGCGAGGCTGTAGGAGCGCTCAGTCATACCATGAATGCTTAAAATATAAATTTCTCTGATTTAAATAATGAATCATACCGGTTTGAACTTTCGAGAAGAAAATTCATTTCTGTTAGTTCACATATTTAAGTTTCCTAGTCTACTAACCCCTAGATATTCGATGCATCTTTATCTGTCTTCACCTAGTTAATAATTTTGTACCCTTTATCTTAATAATGCCTTATTTTTTCACTCTGAATAACTAAAATTCTATGAAATAAGTATTTTAGTCAAAAATGACTTTTCTTTCGTTATATTTAGATAAACAAAAAAGCTAAACCTTATCTAAATAATTAGTATAGGACAACTAAAAACAACTGGCAATTTTTAATCGATTAGAAGAGGTCAAAAACAGAACAATCCGAAATCAATTTCATAGAATAATAATGGTCATATATGTAAGCACATCTTGACTTAGGTTTCTTGCTTGTAGGCACTCATCAAGAAGGTGTATCTTTGATCCTTAAAGATACGAACTCACTTCACATAGAGCTGCAGTCAGAGAGGTTACCATTAGGCCTGAATAGTTTGGTAGTAGATAACATACATTCAACATTTTCTATCATGATATATAGATTTATGGACTGGTCGCTGAGTAATAATTAGTGATATATCTCAGTCTTTAGGTGTAAGGAAATTCTCAAGATCTGCAATGCTCACCCTTTCAGATAAATGGGAGGGGGAGTATATTACAGTTAACTAAAGACGTCGATACAATCCTATATAGATAGCATAGTTTGTCAAACTAATTCTGTATGACTTTAGATTTCAAGGAAATCATGGTTTGTGTGGTTCGACTCCACAACTGGTCCTGGATGTAGATTGTTGAGGAATTCATCACTGGATAGAAGAACAGTTTAGCTTTTTCAGGCTTCTAACAATGCTCCCCCAAATGATTTTAATAGTAACCTCATTTAGATTTACGGTAAAGCATGTAACTGCATTGTAAAAGAACATCATAGGTAAACTAATACAGAACTTTTTCCATATGACTACAGTTAAGTAAGGGATATACTTACTAACTGGCTGTAGAATTCGAACAGGAAATCTCGTAGCTGAAGTCGCTTCGCATAAATTGGTTGATTAGCTGGTGTACTCACAACCAGCAGTCGAAGAATACTTTGTGGATGTCACGTCAGTATCATTTAGTATTGTCTCTTCTCGAAACTAGTGTTACTTAAGAATAGTTCGTGTTTTATTCACTACTTTTCTGGTTAAATAAAACATTGAAGAAAAAAAGCATTAGCTTACTGAGATTTTCCTAATCGCTTAAGATATTATTTTGTTTGAAGAATACCAAACGATTTCGTTACCTAGTTTCGACATTGTTTTAATATTATGGTTTGTATAATTCATATAGATATATGGAGTAGTAAGTGTGTAAGTGAGAAATGTTAACTTTAAAAACTAGTGATATAGTATATATATGCGTCATATGTGAGTTTCTTTGAAATGTTAACTTTACATCTAGTGTGTGAGATAATGACTGTATAGGAACTAGGCTCGAACCTAGTGTGGTAGTGTGTGTGCACTGCTGAGGTGTCACATGCTGGGACGAAACATCCACTCAGTGCTTCCAGCTCCTCAACAGTTCGCTAATTAATCCTAGTCCGTGGTGAAAGCTACTTTTCATTTATCATGCCTCGACACAGCTGGCTAAATTAACATGTCCTCACATGAACCCACCATAAGCCAGTAGAGGATGGTCAGTTCAGTCTAAACCAATCAGCGGGGGGAAATAACAAGTCCCAATATCAAACCATAATCTTTGCACAAACAGTAGCTATCGTAGCTCAGTTACCTAGAGGATAACACTGCAGTGTTTGGAGTGACGGGTGTTTATTTTCAGTCTAAGCGGGAATGTCACCACTTACTGATAGGGAGGTACAGCGAGCTAAAGAGTACCAAGTAGGACAGATCGCACATCCTGGATTCCATCACTAACCACTATCCGCCCCTAATATGAAATTGTTACGACTGATCAGAAGAAGTAAACGAAAAGTGGTAAGCACTTCACATAATAATTATTCCCTTACTCATTTCTTATCAGAATGACTTCTGCTCGGTCCGTTATAACACAAAATAAGATAGACGAATGTAAATAATAGCATTACCCGATTTCATAAAAGGCCACAATATAGAAAAGAATAGTTGAAAGATACAACATTCCTAAAAATTTCGAATAAATAGATCGTGAAAGTATCTACATGACTATGATCTACGTTTAGCCATATCATCTATAGTTAAAAACCATTAAGTTCTGACCCAGTGGCTCAATAATAAGGCCCTGGCCTGGGAATCTGAAGACCATAGGTTCGATCTCTGGCAAGGTGGTGGGTGCGCAGTGCTGAAAAGTCGCGTACTAGGAAAAAACAACTATCCAGTGCTCCCAGATTTTCAGTGTTCCTCTAATTGATGTCAGTCCATCATGAATACAAACTTGAAAAATCTCGTAATCCCCACAAACCCCCCCCCTCCCCAAATTCTCTGACTACTTTTTTTTCCTCTATCAATTAACTTCTATATTATTTCACTGTTAAATTAATGCCTAACCTAGATTTTATTTCACTCAATTATATTTTTCATATTTTCATTTTCTCCATTGATCATTTTTTAATGCATTACTCTTTTCTATGCATTAAATTGGTTTATAAATTCATTTACCCACTGTGTACACATATACACTGAAGCCTTTTTTTTATTGACTTATAGACAGACAAGTAACCTTTAATCCTCCTTTCTTTCTAAGTAGTAATAGAAGTGATATTGTATGACTGTCTAAATATAGTTGTTACTATTATTGTTGTTTCAGTTTTACTTATTTCTTATGCTTATTCTAAAGGAATGAATTATATGCTTTTATTGAAATAAGAAAAAAAAATATCTGGCCACTGGTTCGAATCCCACCACAAGCTAAGTTTTCATTTCACATTCAACTATCATCTATATGAATAATAATATCAGTCTGCCAAACCATGATTACCTCAGATAGTCTCATGAATAAAATATCTTCTTCTTTCTTATAAGGTTCACTTTTTGTTGCACTACCTCTTTATCTTGTTGTAGTTTTTTTTTTCTTTCTGTCTCTCTTCCTCTCTCTACTTTTCATTTTTATTTGGTATTACTTTTTCTAGTCTGCCTAGTTAGTTTTATGTTTATCTATGTGTATCCATCCATTTATGTTTATATATCTATGGATTCATTTGTGCATGTTTTATGTCTATCTATGTACATAGAATGATTAGGCCACTAAAAAAAAACATGTAAAAATGTCTGTATCTATGGTAGATGAAGGTAACCTACCTGCTAAGGACTTGAAGAAAGGTCAGTCAATACAAATTTATAACTTTTTGTCTGCCTAACTATTTGACCCCATGAACTATGGAATTATGAAAAGTTGTATATAGGTAGATAGCAAAGCTTAGTATCTTGTATAGATTATGGAAATTCAGGTAGTCAGTAACTTTCGTTATCAAAGAATTCTGCGTATACATTAAATAATTAATGAAAAGTTTACTGATAATACATTAACCCATTTCACAATGCACAAACTTTTCAGCGATATAACTAACTAACCCATCTATTTATCTTATGGACAGTTTTGCATTAAAGATTTTTTCACTTAAGGATGAGACTTAAAAACAACCACATTGTAGATAGTTGGCACTAAACGGGATGTTAGGTATCAGCTTTTTGGCTATGATCAGCAAAAAACTTGTACTTTCTTTCGCATATGAGCTTGCGCCATCTAGGTGCTTAAGTTGACCGCTATACTGGCAAGCTGATGAGGTCATGATGGGATCTTTTATAGAACTGGATTAATCATTGAATAATAGTTGATGTAACCGTCAAGTTTCAAGTACTAACTAAAATTTATGAATGAAGTTTACAATGTTTCTACTAGGCTTTACTTGTGCACATTCAGTCAACAGAAAGCGTCGATTGGTCTTAACCATTATGACACAGTGATGCTGGACAGCTAAATAAAATCCCTACGAACTTTATGCATTGTAAATTAAATGAAATTCTGAAGATTTAAATTGAAAAAAAACCCGTTCATTTGTTATATTTTTCGAAATGAAGAAAATGCCTTTCAGAGTATTATCACAACCACCTAAGAACCGAAACATCTAATGAAACAGAGAAGATGGAAAGCTAGAATCACCATATTCTTACCGATCAGACTAAAAGTTGCCTACTCACTATGACACGTCAGGGTTCGTTCCTTCATGTACAAATATAGGCCATATGATCGAAGAGTCACTATCTTACTAGAACGCACTGACAGTATCACTATTCCCTGGTACTAATTTGTTTTTATTTGGTTATACGAGTTGTCATCATGCAGCAAAACAAACTTGGTCAAGCAATATAACCGCTACTCTGTGTTATTTACTGTAATAAAGTTTTTCATCTCTTCCATCTGATACAGACCCTTACCTTAGGCTCATTTACAGTTATATCAGTAAATACTGTAGTGAAGCTGTTTGCTGTACCAGGTGAAAGACAGACAAGATGGTTGACTATTATAATATATGAGGTGTTAGTTACAAGTTTTACACTATTGTAGTGCTGCTCTACAAACTCTAAAGGCTTTTAAAAAGTCGTCAGTTCATCACTTTGAATACTGCTAAACGCCCATTTGAATATATATCTTTTGAAGGGTGCAATTTGTCCGCTATCTTGAGTGATGTTACGCTGGAATATTCCATATTTTTAAATTTTATTAGTTGACCTTGTTGAAATATAGGTGTTGTTAACTCAGAATTTTGTTGTAAGGCATTTAAGGGTTTGTCTCTTCAACGTCTACTTGAAGATTTGTTAACATAATGTGATCATACTGGGTGTCAGTGATAGACTAAAGGTAGCATATCCGATGTTGTTTCCCCTTTTGCGGCTTCCTAACGTTTGCTTATAAATACGTTGTACATTCAATCAGTCATTCTAACGTAAACCTGCCAGTGTTATCTTATCCAGTTCTTCATATATAACACAAGACAGTTCCAATAATTTCAATGAAACATGTGTTCTAATGTCTAAAATCATTAAAACGTTCGCAAAGCTTCAAATCAGGTGGTATGACAGGTGTTCTGTCTGGCAAATATGTTAATATTCTATGTCATCCACTAACAAAACATTTTTGATGACTCCGTACCCAGGAATGACGAACAAACCACCTGCAAACAAATCAAAATAGTTCCAGTAACTAAGTACATATCTTCTGAAGCAAAAGAGGAATTCCGATCGATCGCAATAATCTCACCACTCCTAAACACCATAGAGGACCTGTTGCTTTGTGTGCTTGAACCCCGTTTGCAGGCTGTCAGAGACCTACATCAATTCACCTACAAAACCAGAAGGAATACTTTAGATGCCTCATTTGTTTTACATCACAACATCATTGCCAGTCTAGACAAAGGTTCTGAGTGTGTAAGATCTGCCTTCTTCGATTATGCTTCCATCTGCCACTCTATCCTCAGACCCATTTTATCAAATAAACTTGCCAGAACTCTCTCACACTCAGTCCTGGATTGCAGACTGCCTTCATTCTTACTTATCTGAGAGAAGATAGTGGAGTACACTGTGTCCAGAGGGAAGCGCTCCACTCATCTACTGAGAGAAGCCAACGTGCCTGTGGATGCTGTCTTCTCTCCTTCCTCTTTCTCTCCCATTTACATGCCTTCACAACCTTAACTAAGGCTAACTTTGTCAAGTACAATAAGGACCTAACAGTATCCAAGCCAATCATCTCCTCTTTTGGTTGTTCTCAGTCTTATAACTTCTCGAGTGAAATTGGTCACTGGTTTCCCTTGAGTGGCCTCACACTCAATCCCTCTAAATGATAGACAGTTGATTTTAGCTTAGGACGTGAACAAGAACTTTGTAAACTGCTTCAGTCTCATGACTGTCATCTTGTATTTGGCTCTGTTGTAGAGAGTGTATCGAGCGTGATGTGTCTTGACCAATGCTTTTCTTCTTATCTTTCTTGGTCTCTTCATGTCTTACTTATTTCGAGAAACATCCTTCACTTGACGTTTTATATGAGTAAACTCAGACTGTCTGGTGTAACACAGTGTCTACTCATGTATTTCATTAATTGGCACATTTTTCTCGATACTTACTTATTGTTGTCCCTTATTGTTTCCTGGACTCCAGAAGAAGGACTATGCTGTATTGCATAGAATTTTGAATGGTGCTAGTAGAGCGAGTGGTACAGGACTTTCCGTCTTGATGAATGAAGTTGAGGATAGGTATGTGAACTCTCGTAAATATCAGGCTTATGGTATGTATCTGATGACAAGCATCCTCACTTGTCTGCATGTCTGTCGTCTGGGAAGACACGAAGTAAATATGTGAAACTCTATGCAGGCATAACTACATACAAAGATTCAAGTATACCACGTAATTTAGGTTGTGTTTTATGTGAAGGACATCGTGTTAGGCATAGGTTGATTAGTCAAGTTTGGAATAGCGAACAGTTATCATGTCCCTGAAGTCAGTGATCATTTCAGCGATCATGCAATTCTTTACTATGTTTTGTTAACCAGTACCGTTTTTAAAATACATTGGATAGATTGAGAATCCTGTGCTGTAAACATAAATTTGATTCGGAAATAACCAGATATATTACTATTATGATTATTATTGAAATCATAGACGATAAGCTCATAGCCTTGCATTAATTGACTACGAATACCTTGCCGATAACACTTCACTGTTGTGTGTGTGTGTGTGTGTGTGTGTGTGTGTGTGTTTATGATAACATTTTTTTGATGGTCACATTGCCAATGGAACTGTAAAGTATAGAATTAGTTCGACATTCTGGATATTTCAGTTTTTTCCCGTAGCTGTTTTTTTTTGCCAGAATTATATCAATTTCTTTTCCATTGTCGTAATGTGGATCGGTACTTGGAAAGTGGAGATTGGTTGATTATTTAACTAAGTATCATAATCCTTCAGTGACGTTTCTCAAGTGACTTCGGGTTAAAATTCATCATGGTATGACAGCAGTGGGGAACACTGGAAACCTGGGAGCACTAGATAGCTGTCTCGTCCTGGTATGGGACTCCTCAGCACTGCGCACCCATGACCCGACAAGAAACTGAACCCAGGAGCTTCAGATTCCATGGCCAGCACATCACTATTGAGCCACTGGGTTGGAATCCAGTGGTCCATATTTCCTACCTCTGTCAGTTCACGATATAGTTCGACCTACATCTAATGTCGTCGTTGAGTAACTGTCCTCATGTTCGACTTGGTTGGTTTCATTTTTCACAACGTCTCATTAGAACTTCGGGAATCGCCTCTAGAAGCTAGTCACCAACAAATGCTGGATTGATTCAATGTGGAGGTTCGTGGAGATTTATTATTTGGTTTCATGCTGAAATTTATCATGGACTGACATCAACCTGGGAGCACTGAACAGCCGTTTCGTTCTTAATCTTAATCGTAATTCACTAGTGACGGTTAACACTGAAATCTTGAACGCACTTTTTTCCAAGCCTAGGATCGATTGAATGAGTATACCTGCATCTCACTGAATAATCATATTCCCGATGGAGCTCAAACCGCTAACTGTGGCTTTACATACCAAAGTGTTAGCCAACAAGCTACTTAATCATAGTAACTCCTCATTATGAAATGATTATTAGTTGATATTCCTACTCTATACGTATAGGCCTTCAGTAATCAGTCTATCAAGGTATGTTTAAAGTGAATATGCTCTTTCTTTTATTTTGTTAGATCGCATAATTTATAAGTGGTTTCTGATATTGATTTTTAAGGAATAAAAGACTAAGAGATTAGTGAATTAAATGGTTCAAAATAGGGAAATGAAGTAGGTTAAAGAAACATTATCACCCTTAAAAGTCTACTCTGCTAATTTATAAGGGCAAATAAATAGATAATTAGTAGTTTTACAGCTATTGATAATAAGCGCAACTAGGAGTGGATTCAAGGCTTTTTTTTTTAGTGTTACCACAGGAAAAAGGCAAGTCAGAAACCCTTTGAATGGTGGGAATAAGAATGGCATTTAAATCTATGAACTCACTTAGAAAGAAACTCAGTCAACTTAAAGATTCTGTTGATCCAATAAAACAAAATAATTCTTCCTTCTAAACAATATGGGATGATTGTCGTGTCAAGTGCATAAGTCAAGCAGACCGAATGGAATCAGTCAGAATATCAGAGCATAGAAACTTAGCTAAATTTTAAACGGTAAACCCGAATAAGATAAGTAATTCGAGTAAAATCTTGGCTATTTCAATACATACAGCGACAAACAATCATACAATAGGGTAGCAAGTAGTAACAATCCAAAGGAACAATTTTTTTGAAGTAGAGAACAAAATAGATTAGCAAACCCTTGTTCTTTATGACATTGTATTCTCTGACCTGGATGGGTTAATTGTGAAGCTTTCATTGTCATTCTAGACAACATCATAAGCAAGAAACTTCAGAAAGAAAGTAAGCAATGGATTTTTTCCATAGGTAACTTTTCTTGATGGCCTTTTGTGAGAGTTTTGTCATTGTCTACACATCTATTTTCAATTGATTATTATAACGACCTGAAGTTTGACCTTTTTGTTATTTCGTATTGGTTGATAGATTGGATCAATGTCAATATGTCTGTTAATTACTGATTGACGTAAATGCCAAGCTTCTAAAAATTCTCTGACATTCTCGTCATTTCCTCTATCCAGTATTTTCACATCTCCACAGTCAAATTCATGTTCACAGTTGTCCGTATGTTTTGGTATGGGGGAAGTTGCGTCATGGTGCTTCACTGCTAGTTGATGTTCATGTAGAGGAATACGAATAAGGCGATCACTCTGTTCAATACAGTGTTTATCGCAGTTTCTGCAATTCATTTTGTAGATAATGTTTGGTTAGTCTTCAAATGTTATTACATCCTTTGACCTGCATACCAAAGAATGAAAAGATTTTGCAGTTGACTATAAACGCGAATGACGACAAAATTTGGGAACTACCGAATGTTTTTATGTCATTACTTCTAGCCAATATCCATCATTACTATCAAACCACTGAATGTTTCTTTTGAGTATCTGTTTACACTCATATTGTCTTTTAGCATGACCTACCACTGGATAAACTTTATTGTTGTATACGTGCATATAGAACGGTCAAACTGGCCGTAGCTTTCAACCTGGAATTCATTAAAATGCGGAACTTCGATTTAGTTCAGTGGTCATATTATATAACTTTATTGTTTAGTTTCCATCAGCATTCAAGGTTTATTAATATATAACATACATTATTGATAAGAGCTTACATGACCTTATACCGTCAGTGGTCAGCTGTAAAAATTGGAGGGTACACTTCATCTGACTTGGGACTAGTCATCTAGATCCCACTATGAAGGCATTCTTACTGGGACTCGAGCCTAGTACTCTTGACTTCAGACACTAAGATTGTTAGTCAGTATGCTGCCGATATGCATGAACCATTATTTATTTTATAAAAGGTGTTTGGTTTTCGAAAAAGATTACAAACTCTTGGTCTTAAAAATCGATGATGGAAAATTCCAACTTCCAAAAACACTAAGGATGATATATATTAAATTTTATTTGCACCAGATAATTGCATTAATATGAACTAATTTTTTGCCTTATTTCACTGAAATAATTTCATGACTCTTTAAAATAATTCTGTTTCAATTTTGGCTTTCCAATATGAAGTTATATGAGTTTTTAGAAAAAAATGTGAACTTTATGATTGTGGTCGTCCACTTGACAACCCGAAATTGATGATATGAAAATGGCTGAAAAGTGATCTCAGCGGCGTAGATGCATCTATAAATAACTTTCTACTAGAAACATGCACTGTGAAAAGATGAATGAATATTATATCAACAAACGGAAAATCGGTGAGATAACCAAAATATATTAATAAAACATATTTACGAGAGGAAACTGGTTAAATTTTGAAAGTGTGAATTCAGCAGAATATCAACACTTTCAAAATTGTAGTTTGAGCAAAATCGAAACAAATATTGTCATTTCATGTTGATATTCATGATAAACTGACATCAGTTGGAGGAACATTGGAAACCTGGGAGCATAGGAAAGCTGTTTCATCTTAACATGGGAATCCTCAGCATATACTTCATAATTGAATTAATCTAGTGCTCATTGGTGACTAGCCTCGAGAGTTCATTCTTGAACTTCCAATGAGAAGTTATGACCGATAGGGCAAAACTTGGTTGCTATGAGGAAAAATACTTCACGTTGAAGTTGAGCAATGGTCGCTCTATGTCGTGAACTGACAGAACTTGGAAATATGGAGGATCGGATCCCAACCCAGTAGCAACGTGGTGGTCACGGAACCTGAACGTCCTGAGTTCGTTCCCTAGGGAGGCGGGATTATCAGAGCGTACTGTAGAAGAATCCTAAACTAGGACGAGGCAGCTATCCAGTGCTCCTAGATTTCCACTGTTCTTCCAACTGCTGTCAGTTCATTATGAATACTAACATGAAATCAATAAATCCCCACAAACCCCCAAATTTAAAAAAATTGTCACACTTTATAGTCAATAAGCAGGAATACCAATTACACAGATATTCAGTATTTATTAGATCATACTACTGAAATCAACATTCTAGTAGACCTATCACACCACTGGGTTGTTTGACTAGTGTTGACTAGCAACTAAATTGGCCTTCAAATAATATCGAAGTAAAAGTGTTGATATGTTTCTTTTAGTTGACTTATCTGCGACATTCTTGCATTGATGAATGAACGAGAACGTCGATTGAAGTTGAAAGATAACCTGGATCATTGCAAACCAAGAAACTGCAGCTTTAAAGTTACCACTCTAGCCGCCCTTTTCTTCACAGTTATTAGCTTGTGAAGAAATAATCAGGTTGATTCAGATACGCTTCACATTTTTATACTTAACATCAGCACATAAAGATACAAGGCAACAAGATGAAATATACAGAATAAGAAAAGAAAATAATCAAAAACTGTCGAAAGCCAAATGAGAATGAAGAAAAGCAGACGAAACACGACATGATGACTGGTGAAGAAGACAATATATAGATGCATTTACACTACTGAGATCCATTCTGATCTATATCATACAACCTTCAACCACCGGCTTTGGTTGCCACGCCAACCGAAACAGAAAAGTCTACATTTCCCTAGACAGCTGAGATCAGGAGTAGTCATAGACTTCATGAACTGATCCTGCCTTGTAATCTGGCAGCCATAAAGCTTTTTCCAGTCTTAACTCACTTCAGCTAATTTCGGGTGACCGGGAAGACGGTGACTAACTTAACGTAATATAGTGCTTATCAAGGCTCAGAAAGGTAGCTATGTAAGAGCATATAGAGAGTTATCATCAGAACTGACGACAACTGGTGGTGTCACCCAGTGATATTCACTGTCACCATCCCTATTAAACTTCTCTATTGATCTTATAATAGACATAACCTCAGGTACATTTAACTTCAAAGAGATTGACCTACTCCTCAGAGGTTATCTTGTTGACTCAGAGTCGTCCTGCTAGGTGAAGACATTGATAAAATCCAAAGTCTTCTGGATGCATTGGCCAGAAGTTTGAGTATATTTGGCATGTATTTCACTGCCATCTATCAACTGTAAGATGATGCTGCAGACATGGTCTATAACTACTCTTAGTTAAAGAATAAGGCGTGAAGTCGAATGCATTGACCACTTCACTTACTTCCATCAGTCAGAACAGGTTGGTTTCTGTTGAAATCTCTGGTGGGATAATTAAAGCCCATTTGGCACTTGCCAACTTGCATCACGTTTGGCGCTGACTAGCGAGGTATCAGACTATCTATCACAGGATGAGTATACTGCTCTGCAGTCCGTTCTGTCTTAGTATACGGTTGTGAGACATGGCCGTTGTAAGCAGAAGACATGAAGCTGTTACAGGTTTTCGATCACAGATGTCTTCGCATCATTGATCGCGTATGGTGGAATCACTGTGTGATCAATGTTGAGGCCAGTCAGACGAAGGGTACTATACAAAGCAGGTCAGTCGGTTGATGAGGTTGTGAACTTTAAGTGACTGAGATGACTTGAACATGTGTTGCAAATGGCGGACCACCGCATACCTCAACGGAAAATGCTTGATGAAGTCTGAATAAGTTGGAAGAGGGTTCAGGATGGTATAACGAAGACCTGGCATGAGTCCATAAAGTCACTGACTAGTAGTCTAAGCCTTACAAGAAGGTGTACACTACCTGGCTTGGGTCCTAAAGGTGATAGGAATCAATGGTTTTAGGAATCTAAGTGAAATGGGTGAAAATCAGTCACAATAGTGCAAATGTATTTATTCCTTGACATCTTCCTAAGCCTGAATATTCGCACTAACCGTTTTCTTCAGGTCAATCATTCCCTCACACCACTTCATCTGCTTTGCTACAACTTTTTATTTCCAGCTGTTCTTTGTGTACTACTGTGAAGTGTAGGAACTTGAACCAATGCGGTTGTCTGCGAGGTTCTATGGTAATTTTGTCTGTCTGTCTGTTGAAAAACACCTCAGCCGTCCGAGTAGATTAAGGTTGACAACCTGATAAACTGACTTACCTTTTCGACCTAAGCTCAAACCAAACTTTTACATCACTTACATGGTGCTTCCGCAACACATGACTAATGTTAAGAAGGCAACTGCGGTTGCACAACTGCAACCTTCTAAAACTCTCAAGTTTTTATGGCCACATTTCACAGGCATAAAGCAGGACAGTGCGAACTGCTGTTCAGTACACTCGATCTTTAGTAGGTAATCGTATGTGCTATCGGCACCATGAATGTCATACTTCTGCAAAAGCTAATCGAGTTTTTTGTATCCCCGTGGAGATTTCACCGATCACTGAACCCTTATGGCTTATCCAACTTCCGAACGAAGTGAATCGGTCAACGTACTCAAATACTTCTATTGTTGTTGTCATACGAAATATTAACGCTGTGTGTTATTCTGAAAACAAGCCAAATAACATGTACTCAATCAACTGGCCCACGTTTACTTGAGATATTTAAGAAGAGAACATCGATAAAATAATCCCCCAACTGAGTGCACGCTTTGCACTAACTTATCTAGCCGCGAAATTAACAGATGTCTACAGCACGAAGAACAGGTTCAGAGAAACTAATTTAGATATGAAACCTCCTCAAGCTACTCCAATATTATCCTTTTACATACTTGTCCCTGTAATTGTATGTATGTCGGAGGAATGGAGAGGGTTTTTACTCAAAGATTCTCTGAACATATAATGAAAAACTTGTCATTCAGAGGTGAAAAGCTACCTAGTAGTGTCATTGGTTAACACATCCTCGATGCAGGTCATGCTATTGACTCAAACATAAGCTTTCAGGATAATCACTGGGCAAAGTAATGGTAGATTACTTCATACAGAAGCAGCAGCAGTTCGTAGACTGAAACCAAACTTATGTGTATAAAAGGAGTTTGTGATTCACACTGAATTGCTTTGTTGAACTATTCTTTTCTTACAGTTTCATTTAATGTTTCATTTAGAACAAGCAAAAAAACCTTATTAAAGCAGGATTCATCGAATTTCTGTAGGACTTTTCAGTGTTTTACTCTGCATATATGATTTTGTATACTGTTATACAATGGGCATAGACTGAGAAGACCGATTGGGGACATCACGTGCCAAGTCCTCGAGTGGAATCCAAAGGGGAAGCGACGAGTTGGGCGTCCGAGGGTGATATGGAGGAGATTGTTTGGGGAAGAAATGAAAGCTTCTGGGCAGTCTCGGAGCTTGGTTGAAAAGACTGCAGTGAAGCGAGTCCAATGGCGACGTGATAGTGAACCCCTATGTTCTACTAGGAACCCAAGGGACAAATAATAAAATTATATGCACTGTAGGAATACATGCATGCATAATACAGACTATGACATTTAATGAGGCATGGTAATATAGAGTGAATAACTTAGATAGGCCAAATAGAACTAAAGATAGGTTGGAAAAATGATGATAAAAAACGAGAAGACTAGGGATGGATTGCATCATTTCACGTGGAACAGTTAACAGTTAACTAGATAGCTCGATAAAGGTGCATATTAAGGAACCAAAAATATTGATCATAATGATTCTAATATTGTTGCTTGTATTGTCCTGTCGTTGAGTGGACCGAATTTCAATTATCTATTGACGATTGATAGCGGCTAGCGGTGGAATCAAGAGTACACGTTTCATCTTATTTGGGACTCATCAGCTGGACGTACCTGCCTTCCGTCACTCAAGAAGTGGCTATCGTGGCTTGGTGGTCTGGTGAATAACACTCTGGCGTTTGAAACGTCCAAGTGTTGGTGGTAACAACGTCACCCACTCCGTGTTACCATACTTCATTCAATGTCTTAATCTGTATTATGTGTGTATAGATTCCTACATTGCATAACAATATGTAAAATCATGTATGTAGAGTAAAAGGATGACGAGTCTGTCTGTTTTTATGATATTTCCTACCACCATGAAGTGTCATCATACTATAGTCAGACGCCTGCACCACTATTAAGTCCTATTATTTTTTCTTTATGTTAACTGATCGATTTTATAGTCTAATGTGTTATCTTTCTGGGTCCCTGTGTTGGTTGATTAGGTCATGAACTTTGTCATTTATCTCTGGTCCCCATATTGATGTCTAGATATGAATGATGTATTTGGTGTTGATTTTAGTATTGAAATGTATCAAACGACTTATACTGTATACAATTTTAAATTTGAAAGGTTTAGAGTACACTAAATGAATTTGATTCATCCTGCAATGTTTATTGTTCAGGTTTTGGAAAAATTTATAACGAGAACTAATTCTATGAAATGAAAACTTCAGTGAACAGATTTGTTTTCGTTGATATCATCCTCCATAGCTTCACAGTCCCACTGAAATATAATTAGTGTGCATATAAATGGCAACATTTCTTAATCAGTAATTTAGTTTGAGGTTTAAGGGTATTTTATTTCAAGGTAGTATTTATCATGGACTGACATCATTTGGAGAGCCATTGAAAAACTGGGATTAATGGAGAGGTGTTTCGTTCTAGTTTGGAAGTCCTAAGCACTGCGCATGCACGACCTTGTCAGAGGTCGACCTCAGAACCTTCAGGAGTCGCGGTGAACGCGTTAACTGTTCCTCCCGGTCGGTTTTCAGTGGTTCATGTTTTCTTACTTCTATTGGCTTGGGATATAGCGCGACCATTGAATTCTGATCCAGTAGATGAATGGTTAACGCTTTCACAGTGAAACCTGAAGGTCCTGAGCTTGATCCCTGGCGGGTTCATAGGCTCGTGCTGCTGAGGGACTCTGTGCCAGGACGAGACAGTTATCCACTACTCTCAGGTTTTCGATGGTTTTCTAGTTAATGTCAGTCCACAGTGAATACTACCTGGTAATCAGAGATAGTCAACGTTATCACCTCTATCATTATCGTTATTATTACTTGTATTATTATCGCCATCGTTATTTTAAAACATTTATCACAACCGACAAATCTACATGATATATATATATATATATATATATATATATATATATATATATATATATATATATAGACACACCTAATGGCCATTGGCTGACACTTGCAATATTTCTTGACCTGAAGCTGGTTGCATTAGATTCAGTCGACTGTGAGGTGTTGTGGCAGTGTTTGACTGTGAAGAGGATACCGATCAAGTATATAACGCTAACCAAAGCTCTCTGCTGGAAGTCACGCAGTCACTCCAAGATTAATGGGAAGTTATCATGTGAATTGATGACAACTAGTGGTGTCCGCCAGCGATGTCCACTGACACCACTCTTATTCACCTTCTTTATTGACGTAATGATGGACATAAACTTAGGTACATCTGACTCCACAGGGATTGACCTACTCCACGCAGGTCATCTGGTTGACTTGCAGTATGCAGACGATTTTGTTCCACTAGGTGAAGACGCTAACAAAATGCAGAGTTTTCCGGACTCATTGAGCAGAAATCTGAGTATGTTTGGCACGTGTTTCGCTGGCATCTGTCAAATACAAAATGGTGCTCTGGTCTCCTGCAAATACTGTCAGTTTAATTATAGGGAGTGATGTGGTGGAATGTGCCGATCACTTCACTTACTTAGGAGGTTGTAACAGACCGAACGGGTTGGTTTCTGTCAAAATCTCATTTGGGATATAGAAGGTCTGTTTGGCATTTGCAAACTTTCTTCATGTATGGGGCCAATTGGCGAAATATCCGTCCATCTATCAAAGGGCGAGTACACTTCGCTACAGTCTGTTCCACCTTGTTATAAAGCTGTCAGACGTGGTCTTTACGAGTGGAAGACATGAAGTGGTTACAGGGTTTTGACTACAGATATCTTTGTATCACTTCTCGCGTGTGGTGGAATCCCCTGTGTGAGCAATGTTGAAGTCAGTCAGGCGAAGGATACTAGGTAAGATAGGCAAGTCTATTTATGAGGTTGTGGAACTTCACTGACTAAGGTGGCTTGAACATATGCAGAGTCACTGCCTACCTCGATGTAAAATACTAGATGGAGTTGGATTAGGTTGGATGAAGGTTCAGGGTGACTAGACGAAGACCTGGCATGAGTCCATGTAATCTTCTGCTAATGGTCTGAGGCGTGAGGGGCAATGTAAGCTGCTTGGCTGGTTGGGGTCCCAAGACGAAAGTAATCAGTGGTTGAGGACTCTGGATGATATGGCTGAAAATCAGTCACAATAGTGCAAATATATTTACTCCTTGACATCTTCCTAAGCCTGAATATTCGCACTAACCGTTTTCTTCAGATCAATCATTCTCTCATACTACTTTATCTACTTTGAAATAACTTTTTCTTCCCAGCTGTTCTTTTTTGTACTACTTTGAAGTGCAGAAACTTGAGCTGATGCACTTGAGTTGCAAGTTTCACATCGATTTCAGTCAGAGTCAATCAGTCACTCATTCGGGCTTTGATTGACCTCCTGAAGGACTGTATTACGTATATGACTAGTCACTGAAGAGTAGCGAATTTCATATTGTTTCGTCTGAGGTGCTGCTCTGATTCTATCGACCATGTTACAATCCATATGTTAGAAAAAATAATTTAGTTTTTATATCACCTAACATAATGAAAAGTTGCTGCAAATATATCTGTGGAATTCATCAGCAATAAAATTCCTATGAATTTCTCATCATTGGTAGCTAGGTTGATGGTTATATGTATTTCCTTGCTAAGCTGAATGTGAAGGGTAAACTATTGACGGAAATTGTCCTCCATAAATTTCTTACTTAGTAAACACTCTTTTCATCAGATCTTCATAAATCTTCAAAATGTTAATTTGAGTAATTTTTTTCTGTGAACAATACTAACTGAAAAGCTTTGTAGGATCACTCATTATTTACAATAGATAACTTTTAAAACTGACTGTTCATTTTAATAAACATCAGTGAACTAGCTGGGACTGTCACTGGCAGCATCTATCAGTTCTTTTCAGTATATTTTGTTATCTGTCAAAATCAGTTCAACAGATGTTATAACTTGTAGTTTGGATTCTTCGATTAGATGAATAACACTTGTAGTGTTTCATTTCGTTGCCAAACCTACGACTTATTATATGATATTTAGATGTTAAGCTTCATAGTTGAC
The DNA here is from genome assembly GCA_944470555.2 of Heterobilharzia americana. NCBI lineage: Eukaryota > Metazoa > Platyhelminthes > Trematoda > Strigeidida > Schistosomatidae > Heterobilharzia > Heterobilharzia americana. The sequence continues at coordinate 27,126,873 of OX104131.1, read as the reverse complement.
ATCCCCTTCGTACCAATCAGCCAGATCTAACGATATCACTCAGTAAATGATACTGTATCGTCACGTATTATAACAAACAAGCAATCTAATGCTAACTAACCTATTGAGAATTTGGCATTAGCACATGAGATATACAAATAAAAATAGTGCTCACTACAGGATGATTTTGATTGAAAACTAGACAGCGAATAGGATTAAAAGTAACGTGAATTGGATGGAAATTACCACTAACAGTTGCATAGAACCAATAAATTGTATCTCACTCTCCGTCTAATTGAAAATACTATTTCAATATTCGTTGAGGATATGTGTTTAGATATTTCTCACTGACATAATTACTCATAAACTATACCATATACAGAAAGAAACTATAGAGATTATTCAGTATTGTGTAGAAGAAATCATATAATATTTTATTGAGGAAACCTTGCTAAATGACATAATTCAATGAAGATGCTGTAAGATTGCTGTAACTGTTCACTTCATAAAAATAATCATTATTTTCCTTGCTTCATAAACGAAGTATCGTATACTGTTCGTCTGTTCAGAAGGCAGAATTTCTTTAGTTATATATTATCATGATTTCAGAAGAACAAATCATGCGGGGATCGAATTGCAACACTATGCATCATCATTGAACAGAGGATTTTCAACACCAACGTCAAGTCAGTGCTGTTATTTGGTTCAGAAACTTGGAGTGTCATGAAAAGCACCTCCAACAAACTACAGGCATTCATCAACAGCTGCCTACACTGGCTTGTTACTGAAGATCAGGTGGCCAGAATAATAAGAATAAGCCACAGGAAACTCTGCGAATGAACCAACCAAGAACCTATCACTCAACAAATATGCAGTAGAAGAAAGTAGAGATGGATTCGATTGGGCACACACTGAGAAGACCATTCGAGGACACCATGTGCCAGGCCAGGCCGTCGAGTGGAACCGAAATGGGAAACGACGAGCTGGGCGTCTGAGCGAGGGTGACATGGAGGAGATTCTGTGAGGAGGAAATGAAAGCTTCTAGGCATTGGTGGAGCCAGGTTCAAGAGACTGTAGTGAAGAGAGTGAAATGGTGAAGTGCTAGTGAAGCCCTCTGTTCCACTAGGAACCCAAAAGACAAGTAGTAAAAATAAAAAATATATTATCACATTGATTTGGGGATTTGTGGTGATTTTTCAACTTGGTATTCATCATGGACTGACATCAGTCGGAGGAACATTGGGAATCTGGGAGCACTGGACAGATGTTTTGTCCTAGTATTGCACTCCTCAGAAGTGCACACCATGGCCCCATATAGCCTGGGATCGAACCCGCAGCCTTCAGGTTCCGTGGCCAGCACGTTACCATCTAGTCATTGGGTCGGAATCCATTGATTAATATTCCTAACCTCTGTCAGTTCACTGCATAGCGTGATCATCATCCAACTTCATCGCTGAGTATTTGTCCTCATAGCCACCAAGTTTGCCTCACCGGTCACGACTTCTCATTGGAACTTCAGAAATCAACTCTCGAAGCTAGTCACCAACTTGAAAAGCCTCTAAATCCCCATAACCCCCCCCTAGATTAAATTGATCGAGTGCTCATTGGTGATTAACTTCGTGAGGCGATTCCTGAAGTTTCAATGAGAAATCATGACCGGTGGGGCAAACTTGGTGGGCATGAGGACAAATACTCAACAGTGACATTGGATGATGGTCATGCTATGTTGAGAAGTGACAGAAGTAGGAAATATGGACTATTGGATTTTGACTCAGTAGCTCGCTGGCCACGGAACCTGAAGGTTCTGGATTAGATCCCTGGCTGTGGTTGTGCACTTCTGAGGAGTCCGGTACTATGACGAAACATCTATCCAGTGCTCCCAGATTCCCAATGTTCCTTCAACTGATGTCAGTCCATGATGAATAACGACTTGAAAAGTACTATCATTTTGTTATGAAACGTCCTGACGACTACACTTGAACAAAAACTAACTCCAATAATATTTATCTATAAACCTTAATTCGTATCCTATTTACTTAAGCTAACATCTATTACTAGACATCATATTACGAAATCATGTAGCCTGTCTCAGACTGACAGCTACATTGTTTAATTTTATCCTATAGATAGTTATCAGTACTTGCAATCAGAGTTGTTTATTTACTATGAAATTTACTGTGGTTCCTATGAGTGTTTGTTTAACTCTCTCAATCAAGTTAGAATTGAGAATAGATGTTCACCGATGAAAGTCGTTAATGGTTGCAGTATACAGTGAATTGACAAAAGTTGAAAGACGCCGACTATTGAATACCAATACAGTGACTAAATGGGAAACCTGATGGTCCCTAGGTTGATTCCTCATGAGTTCTGAAGGTGTACTACTCAGGTGTCACCAAAATTAACAGGAATAGTTGTTCAGTGTTCCAAGGTTTCAAATGGTTCTCCAACTGGTGATGATCCTTGTGGGAAACTACTCTAAAAGTAATCGTTCCCTATAGAATGCCCCAAATTTGAAATTTAATCAAACTGTTTTATTGCAAATGCTAGTTGATTTTTTTACTGGTGACTTAATTTGTATAAGGTAATAATAATTTACTTTGCCAGTATGTTATATATGAATGTAAATTTTTGTTTTAAAATCCACTTATAGCTTAACGACAGTGAGATTCACGGTCTAACAAGTCCATCCTATCGAAATAGTCTAACACATCCATACGACACTGACACTACAACGGTAACCATGGCAACTGATACATTGAATGGAAATCATAACAGTGCTTCCACAAGTCTTCAATGCTCTAAATTTCTTGGTCGTTGGATTGATTACTGTCCAATTCTATGGGGTCAAAAAGCCTCGATGGGTATTAAATCATCATCAGCTGCCACTGAATGGATTACAACTGCAGCAACTGCTACTACTACTACTACTGCTACTTCGACGGCTATGACAACAACTCGTTTAGATACTCTACATCAATCGTATATCATTTCACAAAAGACTCAGCAAGAATCACAAAATGAAACAAGTGAGCAAAATAATGAAGACAATACGAACGACTATATCAATTCTAGTACGAATGAAGAATCTATTGAAGAGTGTTATATTCCTGAACCTGTATTCAATTTGTTTTTACATTTAGCACAAAAGGGTGTCTATGCTAAAGATTTATTTCGGCGTCCAGGAAATATGGCTCAAATAAAAGTGAGTAGTTTTGTTGATATCGTTTTTATGCTAAAAAAAATATGTGAATTTCTGTGAGAATTGCTTTCTACACTGGTATTCAATTATGCATGTCCACTTTTTACTGAAGATAACTAACTCCTTGTAGATAAGTGTATGGCATCGAAGAATCCTAGCTCGGAACATGTTTCTATAGAAGCATGTATCAATGTTTTCAGGATTCAAAAATTCAAGATTCTACACTTCATTCACTAACTTTATGATCTAGTGTAAATCGCATGAGCTGTAGAAACTCCAAAAACCAGGGAACATCTTGGAACAGTTCCATCCTGTTCTCGAACTCTCCAAGATTCCTATAGGTAGTCACCTTTTTTCCTGAGTCAGACATCCCCTTATCTTGGGCGTTTGTTTCCATTTGCTGTTATTCATAGTGGTCATTAGTCAATACTTCATTGTCATTTAGCAGGATTCCCCTATCAAAATATGAGGCTTACCGTTAAGTACGTAAGGCTACAGAAACGGTAATTGTGTAAAAATGCAACACGTTTTCACCAAGCCTGAAAACTCGGTCTCCAGTTGGTTGTAACCATATCATGAATATGCTCTACTGCTTTGACTAAATATCAGATTACCTGTTAGTAAGTAGTAGTCCTTGAAAAAAGAGAATTGCAAAATTAATCATCTCGTTATAGTGTTTTTGTTTCTATTGTCCTGTCGTTGTGTGGACTGTGCAAGAGCCTATCTGCCAATAGAGATTGGCCAACTCGGTCTAACCCGTCACATAAGAAGTAGCTATCGTGACTCAGTGGTCTAGTGGGTAACGCTCTGGCGTTAGAAGAGACCCGTCCGGGTCCGAGTCATACGATAATTCAATGTGTCTGCTGACAGACATAGTTTAGATAACATTTACAAACAGCTGGTTATGTATCATTGAATTATAGTTGTCGTTTGTAAGTATCAAAATATTTTTCTAGACTAGAGCATATTGTAATGGCGACTGAACCTATGCCTAAAACATGATAAGTAATATGAAATATTGGAGAGTAGACTTCTTATTAACCTATGTAATTTCTGCAACCAGAGATTAGCCTGTCAAACGATTGCAGTCAGGTAATCACTAGTATTCGTTTAGCTAACCAACACTTCACATTTTATCATTCAGGTAAGAAGCAAGAAATTGGTGCTTTGTTGAAAGGCAAGTCACAGTTTCAGTATGACAGTTGATGAGTTAAGGTAATTTCATTTCATCGAACACTTAAAATACTGATGGACTTCCTTCCTAAAAGGATGTATACCAAGTTCCAGCTAACGTCTGAATCAACCCTCGGGGGAGTAAGAAAGTCAAACACCATATCTGTCACTGATTGTCTTCATTCATCTTAATTACTGATACATTTGTACACTGAGTCATTTTCAAAATTGACAATAGTTATTCACTCGTTAAGTTTCTACGCCTGATTACAACCTTTATCTGCCCTTCTCATGGTACATGATTTTTTCCTTTGTCTATAGTTAGTTTGTAGGTAATTCTCTTTAAAATCAGTTAGTATTATTGAAACACTTACTCAATCCTTCGTGCTCTCTGAGTAGCAAGGAACCAATCATATAGAAGATGACTGTGATTTATTTGCATAAGCTCATCAACTGAACTATGTGTGGAGAGTAGGAATAATGAAAAACGATTATTAAAACAAAACTGATGAACACTTGTTCAGGGAAAACTGATTCTGTCCCCTAATTTGCTTATACATTATAGTTCTCCTTAAACAAATGTAAACTAACTAATTTTTTTCCCGCAAATATCAGAATAACGCTAAAACTTATGGATAGAACTAGTTATTAGCCAATAATTTTTATCCCTTAATACAGTTAACACTAAAATCTTGAAAACAGACTTTGAACTTGAATAAAATTGTCTTTATCGTTTATCGGTATCGGATCCGAAATATCTTGACGTCATACTGACTATAATTGTTTAATTCTGTAATAAATTGGAAGGCTTATACAAAACCAGCTGTTAAAAGAAGAAACAGTACATAGTAGAGATAAGTTGGATAAATAAATGTGGAATTGGCAGAAGATAAAAATACTTCCAGAACTCTGTACGTTTCATTCATCTTGACAGTTGTTTCTATGCATCAGCAAAGAGTTAAAATGTAATTAAAGTAAACTGATAACATCTTAAACATTAAATGATGAGTTAGGATATTTAGCCTCATTTTCAAAAATTCACCACTTCTTAGAGCAAAGAAGAGAAGGTAGACAGTTACATGGTTGTTCTGAAGCAATGGGTACGTTGTTCGAGTCCAAGTCCAAACAACATCAGTCATTGGGGTTCAGGTACATCCACCTGAAGAGTTGCAAATAGGATGAAACGTGCATCCTGAATTCCTCTGCTAGCTACAACCAAACAAATTACCATAACTGGCATTCAGGCAATATCGAGGCATCCGCATAGGAGCCCATGTGCCAATAGAGGTCGAACAATTCGATCCAATAAGACAACGAGAATTACAAATATATCAATAAGTAGTTACACGGTTAGTTACTGATCACCTTTCTCACATGAAAGGATGACGAAACGTTTGGGAAAATATCAACAAACTGCACGATTGAATAGTCACGTTAAAATGAATAACTAGAAATCTGTTATTATCTGCTTGGGAACTAACAGTGGAATTACAGGACGCACGTCACATCCTATTTGATAGGACACGTCAGCTAAATGTACTCGCATCCCAGTGAGAGATGGTGTTCATATGGAGACTGGAACTCAGGACTGGTCGTTTCAAACACCAAAGTGTTATGTACTAGGTCTTTGCCTGACGACAGCATGAAACTCTGTTACTTTAGAATTTGAATTTTAACAAAGATCAGTGTTTGCTGAATGCGTTCATAAGTTCATGAAGTGTTTCCCAAATTTTGGCTGGAATTTCCTCATTTTCCATACCTACAGTAACAATAGTCACTACCCAATGTAAGAATAGATTTTCATAAGAGCTTAACATAAAATCATCAGTACTCCTCACTTGAGTTGTTCTCTGAGCTAACGTTTTGGTTGGCAACGGTTTCTACATTATACCTGATATCGTCAGCTGTGCTTCATAAAAAATTCATCCTTTAAAATCTCTGATGTGCTGATGGCGATGTCTAGCATGATATGGAAAGGTTAGACAGTTAAAACCCCATTTCACAAAACAATTCTATCTGAACATCTACATCCTGAGCAACAAATATTATCCACCATCTCTTGATAATCAGCATACTTTTACCTCAATGTACAAGGAGTGTGATAAGAATGATAAAGTAGACAGCATTGATTGCTTTGAATACTCAACTGCATCAAGTTGGAAACTTTGTTTCAACTAGAGTTGAGTGAATTTGTGCGCCGGAGGTTTTAGAAAAGAATGAAGGATTGATTACCGCCCAGCCGGGGATTATTAATGTAAGCAGTCAATATCAGTGATAAAATCTTTATACCTTTAATCTCCGAAGGAAAAAAAGTTTCTTTAAGGTTGTATATGCATCTTGCTAATTGATGCGAATAATACGTGAACTCAATTTTATGACTTTTGGTCAACTGTTCATAGATATCCAAGAGAGGAAATATAAATTAAATATTCCTTTCCTGCACTTCTTATAACCACTTTCATGAAACTGATCCTTTACAGAACTTCACTCACAAAGTGTACCATTTGCGTGAACGTTGAATGAATTTTCACAGCTCACTATCTGTCAAATGGAAGTGAAAAAAATAGATGTTTGAATTTTACAGCAGTGACTGAGTTTTATCCTGCTGGCCACGAGATGTGACGCATTTGAAATTACTCCATCAGGAGATTGTGGCTATGTACTGCTGAAGGAATCGAAACTAGGACGAAATAACTGTTCAGCTCTCTCACATATTCATTGGTTCTCTGGCTGGTGTCAATTCATAGTGGAAACCTCACTGCGGTTTATAAAACTTAACGTCATAGATTGTTTCATTACACCGAAATTGATTTGATATGTTTTGAAGTTTCTTGGAGTTGTTTTACTATGTAAACTATTTTATATCCAAAGAAGATGCAACTTATTCACCCTAAAACTGTGCGCTTTTCTGAGAAGCTTTTCACTCATTTTTAGTAAAATATTGGCTAGTTACTTAAGTAAGTAAGTAAGTAGTTACTTAAGTAAGACTCAGTTCTGATTATAATGTATCAGCAATTTATCTGTTACATGTATACCAAAGAGAAAAGGGTACTTTTGAACTCCATTATAGTTACTTTCTAAATCGAACGGTATACATTTTCTTCTGGACTGAAAATGTATACTACCTTTCTATTTATAAAAGACTTCGGAAATAAAATCAATTGATCCCAATTTGAGTTCTATCTATTTTTGTTTGGTTCATGCTTTATTTAAGTGAACTTAGTTAGCCTTTCTTCAGGACAATCTTGATTTTTTTTATAAGATAATAACTCCTTTCATGTTGTTTGTTTTCATTATTATTCTACTCGATTCTCCGCCAAATTCAAAATCAACTTTTATGAGATAAAATGTCATGATTTGGTTGGTTGATGTGATTTCGAACTATCTGCGATATTAAGCATTTCCCTTCTTATCAAGTGGAAACTTGAGACCTAAAAAAAGGCTATAAAGTTATCATGAGAAAATAAAGGAATTAGTTCACTGTTTTGCTATAGCAAATAATTACCGTTTCCACTAACATATACGGTGTGCTTACTACACCGTAGTGTAATGTAACTTCGACCTTCACGCTTTCTGAATAAGGAATAGAATCGGGATGAAGTGACTTTAAAGGCTGTCCTAAAAACTGCTGAGATTACCAACTACGTTTATTTTTGCAAAAAATAATTTCCTAGTCAAAATACTGAAACTTGATTGGTTGTTTTGTCAGTTTCTAAGGTAGTCTTTACAGTTACTGTTCGAATGCATCGACATTATTGAATACGAAGTACCAAACAGGCTTTCAACTTAACTCATGGGTTGCTTTATTCTGTTTTGATTATATATATATATCAGGTGTGATAGTTGTTTTGCATGACAGTGGTTTATTATGCCAAAGACAATTTATGTCCATACAAGCAAATTGACATTGGGATCATCTGCAAGCCAGCTCTGCTTCAGACATTACATCCACTAGCCAGTAGGCAACTTGAAAACCCTGAATTCACCCAAATTCACAGGTCGCTCAAAGTGCATCAGTTGGTCAGATGCACATTATTGGAGTAGTATACTGTGATGCTGACTATAGCAGTTTATCGTACAACGGAGTACCTTACGAATGAGATCAACTAACCCCTAGATTACCGTGGCTTGAAATGGTTAAAATATCTTAGGCTGTCATTTGCAACACTTAGACTTGCTTGCAACCAGAACCAAAACGGTATGACAGCACTATCTGCTCCAGTTAGTCAATGTGTGCTACATAGGATATTTCGATAAACTTCATGCAACTTACAGAGGACTAACATGAAAAACAATCAGATGACTAGTGCTCTCCAAAAACTCAACAAGGTTGAACGTAAAAAATCCACAAGGGAAAGAGCCTTCAAGATTGTTGCTGATTATGGATATCAGTTGTTCAGACGTTTACGGAAGCCTAAGTGAATTTGGTGCATTGAACTTAGCGAATTTGTGTAGTCGTTTCTAAGTTAAAAATGCCACGGTAACGATTAAATTCAAACAACTGGTTGACGCGACTTTTGAGCAAAATCAGTGCCCAACAATATTGAAGTTTAACATCTAAAACTACTGAATATGTTTTGCAAATACTTTTCAGTTTTTTTTAAAGTTGGAGGGAGGAGGTTCATCAAGTACTCTCCTTCAAAGTGTCAACAAATCGTTCCCCTCATTGCCAGCTTCTATGGATTCAATCCAGTTCATTCAAATTAACTCATAACACAGATTCAGCAGATCACTGATGAATAATTTGTCGCGTTCAAGCCAAAACATACTAACCAATCAAAAGACACAACTGTACTATCCATCTGTATTTCAAGCAGGGGGGAGGAGTGTTATAGTGTGGAAAAGGATTGCCAAAGCCTTTGTAAATAGCCCTTAATCCCTGAAGTTTTCTACAACCAATCATGTTGTACCTATGTTTCGACAGAAAGCACATTAACCAACGTGTAAATGTAAGACTGGTTGAAGGTAAGAAGATCAATGGGACATTCAAATCTAGAAAGGCGTGGAAATACCCAAGGTCATTATATATATATATATATACATATATATATATATATATATATATACATATATATATATATATATATATATATATATATATATATATATATATATAACGTTGGAATACACCTTCTGTTACCTTACCATGTTTTCCGTGTACAGAGGAGTTGAGCGACCATCAAGGGGTGGGATTTGAAGGTTATTGTTCAAGCATCTGCATATGTATATATGACTTAGGTTAAATCAAGTCTTTACTACACGCATATAACAAGTGGCAACAAGGTTATAAAGCCATGGATATATGTGAGTACATCCGTCGCAATAACAACTGTTTTCTAGATTACTGGTCTTCGTGTGACCGACAACTCTGAACTTGGCTAAGATCCTATCCTTAGATAATCTAAATAACCCCAATCAACCCAATATATTGACCAATTTATTTAATTTAGTGACTATTACATAAAAGCTAATAAATCAGATTGTCTTGTTCGATTGGATCCACAGAATATGTAAGCCAACAGAGTTAATCTGTTAAGTTACTTCATAGGTTTGAAAGACACTTTAATTCCAACCTTGTTGGGAATTCCCCTTACAGCTTTTAATGTTCTCTTCTTGTATGCAAATGCAATGAAAGTCGTTAACTACTTTCTATTTATATGGCCGATACCATCCATATAATTATTAATACTTCATTTTTATAGGAGTATTTCTTTTATATGTTTCAATTCCCTTACTGAAAAACCTTCAATTCACTAGTGAATTTTCTACCTCTTTTATTTAAATACTTGATTGAATCCACTTTAAATTATATTTTATTTAATACGATAATCTGAAGTCTAGATAATAGCTAATGATCCTTCTTCATTTTTCTTTTCACTTCAACAGAGTTAATTCTCTTTGCTTTTTTTCTATTTTTAACTCGTAAGTGACCTAAATTGAACTTATTATCAAGTTTATATTTATGAAGAAACTTTCGATGAATTTCAAATATCTTCGTTATATCTATGGAGTAGGATTAAATGTGGTTAAAACGTGATGTAACAAAACCATAAAGATTAGTTGTTAGGACGATGAATGATTATGAGCAATAATTTATGCTGGAAATATTATCGAGTAAATAGTGCTGTTTAACTACGTGGTATATCGAATAGATTATCCTAGTATGGAATTAGATTGTACTAGAGTGTCTTTTGGATATCTGTTCAGAACATAATCTTGGAAATAATTTGAAGATTATTAAACTAAAATCCATGCTTTAGAGTATTTCTTAATCGAATCTGGCTTAGTATCACGAAGACAATAAACTGATATGTGTGAAAGTTTCACGTCCCACTAAATTTCCCTACTCATTCATGAACTAGCTTAAGAATAAAGAAGGCACAGAAAGATGGAATCAACGTAGAACCTCTCACATAAATGCGTCAAATCAAGTTGTCACACTTCAAAGTAGTACTCAAAGGACAGGTAGATAGAAAAAAAGAGTGATATCAAAGTATATAAAGTATAAACAATCTGAAGATAATACTTAGTATGAATATTCAAGCTTTAGATGTCAAAGAGTGAACACATCTGGGCCATTGTCACCAATTTTCAGGCATTTCATCAAGAGTCCTCAACCACTGATTCCAGCCAAGCGGTCTCAGTCGCTCCACACAGCTCACACTAACAGTAAGAGACTTCATTAATTGGTGCTACGTCTCAATATGAACAATCTGAACCCTCTTCCAACCTAATCCAACTTCATCTAGCATTTACGTCAAGGTAGGCGGTGACTCGGCATATGAAGTACTTTGCAAAGTCACCTTAGTCGATGAAGTTCCAGAACCTCATCATTTGACTTCCCTATCTTGCCTAGTACCCTTTGTCTGACTGACCTCAATATTACTCATACGCTAATTCCACCAAGGGCGAGCGATGTTACAAAGATATCTGTAGTCAAACCCTATGATCGCCTAATTCCTTCTACTTTTAACGGCGATATCTCACAGCCGTACAATAAGACAGAACGAACTGCCGTACAGTATACACGTCCTTTAAAATGTAGTTAGATATCTCGCTGGGGCCAAAGATGACTTAGAAAAGCTGGTTTTGAACGTATCAAGAATGAAATTCTTTTCACCCATCTTATGTAGTCAGTTTTTCAGTATCTCTTATTAGGTAATGAATACTTCCGAACAGTCCTCTTTTTAGCTGCTTTAAAAAAATTTTTATATGTCTTATTTCGTTAAAAAAATACATAGATACAAATTTGGAAGGTTGTTGATTCCACTGGTCAAAATATGTACTTTATGTTTTGGTCAGGTTAGTTTCACCTTGGATGATATAAACTTACTTGGTTACAAGATAAAAAAAAAAGCTTTAAACTCATCAGAAGAGAATAAATGACCTATCTATTACTGTGACTGTGACTTATAGAAGTGTATGATTGAATGGAGAGTTCGAAAATTTTTACGTTAAACAAATAATGTTTGTCCATTATCGGACAACTTACTGAATGATAGACAGAAAGAAATCAGATGCACAAGATCTATTAAGGATGATAGAAATCGATGATTTCTGCCTTGACGATATATAAAGTATAAAGTATAGTGAGATTATCAAGATAAAATAAGTTGTATATGTTGACGCGTTTATCTGATTTCAGTTCAGAATTATGAGTTATGTATTTACTCAGTCTTGACCTAAGAAGATTGAAATGATCAGTCCAGTTTTTCTCAGATACTTCGATACTGCCATTATAACGACAAACTTTATAATACACTGAAGAACAGTATATAGTGACTATTTCAACCCAGTCAATGGATCGATTTTATGAGTGGTTAGTTCGAATCCAAATAGGCTAACCAACACTGGAATGATAGATACATTCAAATGACAATCCTCTAAGAACACGTAACAACAAGTGCTTATTCCACTGATAGAAAACTAGCATTTAAGACAAGAATTTTAAAAATTTTTCGATTAATTACTAAATCATGCCCATCTTTCACAGTCTAACTAACAAAGAATTCAATGTTGGCCATCTCTAATTCAGCTCAATAATGACTGCAATGAAAAAGGCTGATTGACAAGCTTTTACAATTATGACGAACTGAAAGCCGTATGTCACATCCTCGTGACAACGGAGTAAGACCATCGATGACTAAAGCTAAAGCCTGGTCAGCAACTGAACCTCGCAACTCATTTGTTAGACCACCTGGTCGGTTATCTGTAGGTCGCTGGTTTGAGTCCTGCTGTGAACCAGTAACCGTACAGTTTCCGGCGTGGTGCTCTACCAACTGTGCTTCGCTACCCGACTTCTAACCAGATTTTTATTTCACTCCAATCCCCAAGGGTTTTGCCTGGCTGTCTTGAGAATCAGTGGTGTGTTACTACCACCTGGTCGTACTCACCCTGCCTGCCCAATCTGAGCTTCTTATCCCAGTCGTAATCTACTTGGATTACAGAGGGTTGATGGCTGGTTCGAATCCTGCCACAGCAAGAACTTTCATTTCACCTTCACTCATCACCCGGTATTAATATTAGTCTGCGAAACCACGACTATCTCAGTTAAAAATGATAATCAACATGGTGCTACCCCTCTCTACTTCAAGTAGATTTGGATTTGGATCAGAGGTTCTCATCGGGCAATCAGTGAGAATATGACTTAATCGATGATAACACATCAAGAATTCACATGGTAGTTGAGAAAAATCCTCGGTGACTAAAATGAGATTAAGGTCTGTTTAATGCCAGGGTCTCGTGGCTCAGTTGATAGAACAGCGGGATCATAACCCGGAGGTCATTGACTCGTTTCCTACCGTGGCACAAATTTTTATTTCATCCTTAATCACCACCCAGTATAAACATTCATAACTCACGTGACAGCAATTCAAGTGACAACATATGTATTGAACCTGAAACATCTCCCTTTATGTTAGTTATTCAGTAGGTATACTGACTGGCTTTCAACTCCATAATCATAGTATTCTGTTAATACATGAATTTATATGTTGTCTGTCTGATGGCTGTGGATAAAAAAATGAGTTCTGAAGGCTAAAGAAGTAAAGTAAAAGTCTGGTTAGCAGTCGGGTATTGTAGGTCAGTTGTTTGAGCTCTGGGCCGGAAACCCAACGGTCGTTAGTTCGAATCCTGCGGTGGCCCAAATTTTCATTTCACCTTCGATCATCACTCAGTTTCAATACCAGTCTGCCAAACCATAGCTATCTCAAAAAGTCAAACTGACATTATTATTATTATTCACTAACGCAAAGAAGAATCAGGTACATATCTGCATATATATCCGTGGGATGGATAATTAACACACTTATTGTATTAAGTTGTTATTCATCGAAGACTGACATCAGTTGGAGGAACAAAGGAAACCTGGGAGCACTGGACAGCTGTTTCGTCCTAGTATGGGACTCCTCAGCAGTGCGCACCCACGACGTGAGCTAACAGAAGTTGGAAATATGGAGCATTGGATTCTGACCCAGTGGCTCAATGGTAACGCGCTGGTCGCGGAACCTGAAGGTCGCGGGTTCGATCCCCGCTGGTGGGGTCGTGGGTGCGCACTGCTGAGGAGTCCCATACTAGGACGAAACAGCTGTCCAGTGCTCCCAGGTTTCCTTTGTTCCTCCAACTGATGTCAGTCTTCGATGAATAACAACTTAAAACATTTCCAAATCTCCACAACCCCCTCAAAACACTTATTGTATGCTGACATGTAATTTTCTGTCGGTATCCGTATTTCATATCATGTGATCAACAATTCTTCCCACTTTTTATGTGCTATAAGCATAGGAGTTGAAAATTATACTTGTATTGAAGAGAAAAACCTTCATAAATAATCAAAATTACTGATGATAACGATAGAAGGTGAATAGGATACAACAAATTTCAGTTAATGCACATAATAGGTATATAAATGATAACAGGGTAACAATGCTAATGTGTTGTAGTGGTGGAGTGATTAATTGCTATTCCACTCTGGTTCAAACAGACTATATACGAAGGGATGGACAGTATGAAGAGAATGATAATAAAGGTCATAAATAATGGATAATTATGGCAAGATATATATAAAATAACACGTCAGTAGTTATGATATATAATTAACGATTCTGTTGAAAGTTTAAGGTCTCGAGTATTAAAAACATCAAACATGGTTATGGTAATAGGACTTGATTCACTAGGATAAAGAGAAAAACTAGTTTTGTTTTCTGGAAATATTTTTTCATGACATTAGGAATTCATATTCTAATCGATGAAAATCTGGAGGTGTTATCATCAACTACAGCTATAACACACACATATCTGTTGTACTTATTATGTAAGCGGTAGTTCCATAACTTAGATGCCTAAATAACGATGGGTATCGAAGAATAAGTAACCCATGATACATACAAAGTACTTAAGTCAATCGCTAACAGTTGCATAATTAATTGAATTACCAATATCCTTTTTTCGATAGTATAGACTAGTTTCATGCCTAAATGACTAATTTCTCAGGTAACTTAAACTGTATACATTAATCGATGCTAGAAACCCAACCTAATAAACGATATCGTCTTATTCATGACGGAATTAGAGCAATAGAGGGATAGATATTTGTATGAAATATACCCATCAGGATATGAAGAAGAACAAGTATTTCATCAAAGAATCTCTTTTCAGCGATTTCATCTTCAAAGCAGTACAAACGCAAATTTATGCATTTTTTTCCACTGTAAGAATTTGATAGTTAAAAACGATTTGTCAAGCCTGGAAACACAAATATTGTCAATAAATGGGCTATCATTAAAGTACAAGACAAAAAAGTGATGGGTAGTGAATATTAATTAAAATAAGTGTGGACAAGAAGTTTCGTAACATGACGACATAATTAGAAACCGAATTGTGATCAAGCAGAATACGGCAACAAGAATGAGTAGCAAATTACTTAGGAAGTGAATAGTATCAAAACAGACAAATGAAAAGAAAAGGTGGAGGGGGTTAGTGGAGACTGAAAACTAAGACCATGAAAGGAGAAGAGGTTGAAAAAATTTCTTTCGCGTACACAGTTCAGGTTTCTCCATTTGGATGGCAAGAGATTCAGTGATGCAGAGAGTACGAAGACATATAACCTTTGGGAGGTTTCTTTTTACTATACAGATGACTTTGAACGAGGGGATTTTTGAGACAGGAAGATTGGTGTTTACAATATGTTTAATTATAGCACTCCTTATTGCTCCATTGTTACCTCTTCGTAACCACGCGGGATACTGTTCATGAACCCTTTTGGAATGACCCTTTCGAATGACCTATATACCTGGTTCCACAAGAGCAGCTGAACTGATATATACACATAGAAGTGGTTAGATGCAAACGTTTCTTCTTTGAGTTGTTAGAAATCGTTGTGTGACAGGAGAACACTAGTCTCAGCATTGATGCAAAGAATGTTCTCCGTAAAGCGTTTGATATCCTCCTTTTTAGAGTGCCAGCCGCAGAATCGCCTTTGAAGTTTAGATTCATACAGAGTGTCTTTTTTGTTACGGTGGCAAGGTTATCTTTGCAAGGTTTAGGTTTGATGTGTTCGTCTATGAAGCTTGGTGTGAGTCCATTTTCAATCAGAAACAGGAATTTCCGCTTCTAACACATTGGGACTGCAGATTTGTCTTATGCGAGTGGCAAGAGATATGATCAGATTTCGCCTATGACTCATAGGGACCCAGCTATTAAATTTCGTCAGTTGGCCATTCCACATTAGTTTTCTATGAATTGACCTACTTAACGTGTCACCAGCTGTTCTTGTCAGCTCTACATCAAGAAGGTGAATTTTCGACCGATTTTCTACCTCAAACGTGAATGTAATCGCTGAATGGCAGTTATTGGATCTTTGTAGAACGTGACTCAAATCATATTGATTATCACAGATAATAAATGTATCGTCCATGTATTTTTTGTACAGATGAAAACCTTCAATCGTTGATTTCAAGGGTCCGTTCTCCAAACTGGTCATAAAGCAGTCTGCTAGTAGTGGACCTAGTGGGGATCCCATGGCAATTCCATATTGTCTATAAATCACGTCGTTAAATGTGAACTGAACGCTGAATGTGCATCTCAGTAATAATTCCTTGAGGCAGACTGTCGGTATCCCAATAGTTATGTTGTTATCTATGTATCTGCATAAGAATGAGACAGTTTCGGCAAGTGGAACACTGGTGAAAAGTGACTCAACATCAAGTGATATCATACATTTATTAGATACATCTTCGTCTTTTATGCAATCAATAAATTCAAAAGTATCACATAATGAGTGGATGATGATTCGATGTATTACAGGTTCTAGGATTTTGAGTAGCCATTTCGCGATTGGATGGTAAGGAGATTCAGACATATCTAGAATCAGACGAAGCGGTAGATCGGATGTTTGTAGCTTGGACTACAGATTATTTGAGTCTTTTCATGTTCCTTGAGATTAACCTTTCATATGTAGCAGATTCCAATTCGATTTAGGACCATGTTCATTGCACCAACTCAAGGGACCGAATTTGGTACATTATTCACAGATATTTTTTTTGAGTTATTTAATCAATGAACTGATTGACAAGATGATTGTATCGACAGAAATCTGGTTTTTCTAGCATTTACTCTCATCTTGTTTGTACCAGCTAGTTTCTCCTGGATTTATACGCTGGAGACTTTGTCTCCAGCTTGATTGTTATGATTTGAAATGAGGTTTAATTGAAATTATATCATGTTAGATAGGATATCTTTCTTCGATAATTGTTTGGTGTTCTCCTCAGCTTCAAAGTTTATTCGTGAACTTTTAATCAACAGGCTAGGTGATTTCATCGGTATTTACTTCATACAGACTCGAAAAATACCAAATATTCTCTACTATCCTCAATGTTTGTCTTTGTTTCTAGTAAGGTTTGATTCTCTTTTCAGTTTCACTTTGATCAGTTCTCATTGATTATATTTGAATTAAGATGAACAACTGATAAGTAAAGTATTTATACAAAATAGTTATCACAGAATTATACAATACACCAATCGAATCAGAAATTAAGTCATATTCTGCTCTTATTTGGGCTAACTTAGCATATATGATTGCTGGTTTTGAGTAGAAATGGATCTGTGATTCATACCCGTCAGAAATGCGAATCTGTGTGTAGAAAAGACTGTAATTCACTTTCAGTAGCATAAACAATTTAAAGTTACCACATTGGATTTCTATTGCAGTTATTCTAATGTACTTTTTGTATACACTAGTACTGGTCTGTTAGATGATTCCAATCGTTGAAGCGCTGAGCAGATGTTTGTCCTACCGTGTGCCTCCTCATCAATACGAACCTATGACCCTGCTCACCAGGGACCGAACTCAAGACCTTCAGGTTTTATGGCGAAAGCATTAACTACTCAGCCACTGGGTTTTGGTTCAATGGTCCACAGTTTCTTACTTCTGCCAGTTTGTGAGATAGTGCAACTATCTGTTAAGGTCTTCAGCTGGTTTACGCTTCACTTCCGACTGGTTGACCTCACAGCTCATCGCTTCTCATAAGAACTTCAGGATATCCCTCTCGAAGCGTGTCACTAATGAGCACCGTTTATTAATACTATTTGTCATTTAGGTTCCTAGTGAAACATAGGGCTTCACTAGCACATCGCCATTTCACTCTCTTCACTACAGTCTTTTCAACCAGGCCCCACCAATGCCCAGAAGCTTTCATTTCCTCCTCACAGAATCTCCTCCATGTCACCCTTGGCTCAGACGCCCAACTAGTCGCTTCCCTTTGGATTCCACTCAATGGCCTGGCCTGACGCGTGATGTCCCCAAACCGTCTTCTCAATGTATGTCCAATCCAATCCATCTCGACTTTCTTCTGCACATTTGTTGGGCAACGCGTTATTGGTTGGTTGGCACCCAGCCAGCCAGAGTTCCTTGTTCCTTATTCTTATTATTCTGGCCATCTGATCTTTAGTATCGAGTAAGCGTAGGAGGCAGCTGTTAATGTATGTCTGTAGTTTGTTGGAAACGCTTTTCGTAACGTGCCAAGTCTCTCAAGCATCATATAGAAGCACTGACTTGACGTTGGTGTTTAAAACCCGGATCTTGTTCTTAATACTGAGTGGAGTGCAGTAGATTTCCACACTGATTTCGGGTAATGAATGCCTGTCTTGCCTTTCTGATCTTGACTCTGACGTCTTCAATGAGCACTGTACAGTAATGTATTTTGACGTTAGTGGGAATCTTATTTTGAGGCAGTATTCATGACAGACTGATATATATATATATATATATATATATATATATATATATATATATATATATATATATATATATAGAGAGAGAGAGAGAGAGAGAGAGAGTGGACAACTGTGAAAACGAATTTAGGCAGAAAAATAATTGTCATCTCCTAGGTTTTTTATCAGCATATCCCGAGATTTTAGAAGGCTGTACATTGACATTGGCTGTACATCATTGAAAAATACTCCACTGTATACTGGGAGTTAATCAAGCCAGTTATGTGTGCCAAAAGTCAATATATGATAAATAGGAGAAAAAGCTTACCTTCAGAAGAACTTCTGTGATAGAAATAAATAAGAACTATTACAGTCAGTGCAAATTAGCTTGAAGTATTTGAACCTCAAAATCTTCATTTCGTTTATGTTCTTTGAATACATATGCATATATCGATTAACTTCATAAATGTCGTTCACAAATCCAAGGTTTGTTCATTTGAGCATCGAGAAGCTATGGCTACTTCTCACTTATTCAAACAATGTAGGCCTTTCAGAAGATCACCACAAAGAAAGCATAAACAAAAGCGAAATACGACCATGATTTTTAGTCCTAAAGTTATAAGTTTGAAACCAGATAGATGTCGCTTGACAAATTGGAACTAATTATCATGCTAAAAGTGAGTTATTCCCGACCTTCGAATGGCTCTGCTAGGCATCAAAAGGTTCATTTTGAAATTATTAGCTTGAAGTCTAGCGAAAATACTTATACCGACAATGAGGTTAAACTGGCTATTTTCGTTTACTTGTTTTATGTGTGAAGACAACATCCAATGGACTCAGGTGTGTCTAATCTCTATCATATTTTGAAAACGAAAATGTTATCAGAATTTAGCGAAAGCTGAGTTATGCAAAGATAGTTAAGAGAGTTTTAGATTAGCTCTGAATCTTATCGACGAAAGTCGTAAATTACTCCATTTTCACACCTCATTTTCTCTTCTATTGGTCAGTATAATAACCCATGTAAACCCTAAATCAAAGCATCATAATTAATGAACGTAAATGTAAAGTAATTTAGTTGACTTCAAGTCTTCTTAATCGTATCGCACGTGTTGGCCTAGTGTGCATATTATGAACGTTGATAAGCAGATAGAACTTGAAAAGGAGATACATCATGCTGACGAATGTCAACGATCATGAGTTCTAGGTCAATCGTCGCTTCCTGCCGATTGCCTTGAACCAACTAACATCTATTGAAGTTTATCATGATGGTAAGCCCCCTAGCTTGATGACGATGTTATAAAATGATCGATAGAATCCAGTTACCAATCGGGACTAGACATTATGAAAATACCTACTCTCCAGTGACTCTTCATTTCATCAGTTACCGTTTGTTGACCAATTCAAATAGATTATTGTATTAAGTTGAAGTATTAGTTAGAGGTAGCAATTTGTATCACTTTCTTGCTTGATGTTAATCTAATCAGGATTCAACTAAACTTTAGTGACAGCGAATCCGTTCACGTACGCATTAACCAATCAGAATCAAGAATATGAAGGACGAAGTAGATACTAGTGGAAACGGTACTTTATTTTTACAATTTATTAGTCTCTTTAACCTGAGAAATTCATCTGTTTCGACCACATTACCTCTTCCAACAAATTTCATCAAAGGTTTATGTGGCGTCAACTACAAGATAAATGAACTTCACTTACAAATTGTCTCTAGCCTGGTTGGCTATCCTCAAGGTTTCCCGTCGCTAAAGTTTAGTTGAACCCTATTTACTTTTGTATTACCGTATCATAGTTCTATTTCATCATGTCTCCTGTCAATTTTTCATCTCTTTCCTAAAGCATATACTACACCGTTTCGCATCTAATCATACGATCGATTGGAAAGATTACAACATACACACTGTGGCGACTGTAGCCAAACGTGTTTTGGTTAATATACCCAATGGTTTGATTGGTTTAAAAGGTGAGAACCAACTTCTTCACACTGCTTTATTAACACAACAACAACAACATGACTCAATCCAGGTAAAAACTATTCGGAGAACTTTCCAGTCTACCCTTGGTGTCAGTAGTACTGGTGTGACTTCTAAAAGTTCGTCTGAACCCGCAAATAATTTACATGGGAAAACAGAAGATTGTATGAATACTGCCACTATTACATCGGTCCAACAATCTCAGCTAAGTGGTAATGATAATGGTGAAAATCAGACGGTAACAGAGTGTACAAAACAATCAGATCAAATCGTACGACGAGCCACAGTTATTGCAAATATTCAATCCGACAAAGAAATAAATATTAGTCTTCTATTCTCGTATGGTTCAATACAACAAATTTACCAGTTGACACCTATTGATCTACAGCGTGTACAAGTTTTTCAAAGGTGAGCACCGAACTGACAGTAATTATTCCACTTATTCACATTTTTTGCTAACTAACTAAAACAGGATAACGACTGGGGCTAAAACAAAGTCTACTGTACTACCGAATTCAAACCAATGACCCCTGACTTACTAGTCTGCCATATTGTCGACTGAGTATTCAGACTTATCTGTTAACCGAGTCTTGATCTCACATCAACAACTTAGAGTTTTCGCCACTTATCATGTGAATAAATAATTCATAAGTCTCTGACTACAATCATCATACTAGATACCCAACCAGATTTCCCCTACTTTCCTACCAGTTAAGGTTATCTTAGATGATCTAGTCAAGAAAAACGAACAGATTTTCAAAATTAGAATTCTCGGAATACATTTTTATTGATGTGTCTTCAGCATTTCACATTTTTACTACTAATGATATTTGTATTCAGAATCTTCCAGATCTGACAAGATGAATGCAGCTTTTGTGTTCAGTTCACCAATATGTGATGGATATCGACTGTAGAATACACTTGAGGCAGTTTAATTTTTGTATTTGAGGAATTTACTAGCTTCTGTATGTATATCTTCGAAACTCTCTACTCTCAGGTCTTTCTACTGAAATCACTATTTTGGTGTATTGATGTTTCAGGAGTCATTTATACATCCATTGAAAACAGCGGGCCGTAAAATGTGTTTTAAATGCTAGTATGCAGTTCACTATCTGTCAGCCAATATTAATACAATAGACAGCGAAGGATTATGATCATAGTTAACTGTTGTGTATCTGTAAAATCATCATAATCTACTTTTCATCATGGTGAGTAGAGTATGGAATCATAAATCGGTCACCAGTGGTTAACCAATGTACTAATCTAGTCCTTAATGTACATAATTGAGTCCTACGTGGGTCACTTGTGACCTGATTAGCTTAGTGGTAAAGTATTTCACTTTGTGGTACAGGTTCGAACGGCTAGGGAAACAAGGGTTATCTTATCGTTGTAAATGATGATGATGATGAACGCCAACGAAAGCAAAAACCCAAGTCTGGAGCTTTCTACTGAATAATCTTCAACAAGTAAAACCGAAGCACAGTGCGCTGTACAGTCAAATTACTCTGCTTAGTACCCTCCTTGTAAAAACTACACGGAAAGGTGTAAAGCCTAACAACTACCTATCCTTTTGGTTAACACTTTTGAGAACATGTCAGTTTTTTGAAGACCGAAAAATTAATCTGTCTGACCGTAACAGATGTCAGAAAATCGAACAGAAACTAACTCAGCAAACTTGTGCACATCCACGTAGTAGATAATAAGCCAAACCTATTGTATGAAAGCTAATAATACCTCGGTAGATGGAGCGGTGTTTAAACGCGTAACTTTTTGGATGAAAGTCGACTACCTAAGTGAATGAACCACAGCCCATGATGTAGTGAGTTATGTAGCCTTGTGGCTGATAGCCGGTTGATTAAACCAACTCATTACCTCAAATAAGATGCCTAATCATTATGATAATTTTGAGAAAACATGATAAAAACAAATCTGTCACCAAGCTTTGAGTTGTAAATGATAACAATCATCCCCCTGCTGCTATCTCACCAACCTATTTGTTGCCTCTTCACAATATAAAACACCTTTACATAGATCACGTTAACTAAGTGGGCCATATTTTGGTGCATAAATAAACACCATTGTCCCAGTAACCAAGTCAAAATCAAGTGACAATTGATAGCATGTTCATGTGTTTTGCTATAAGGAGATCAAGACAAGCTTGAAAATAAATCCAACTAGTAATCTGAAGGCCACTGGTTTGAATTTCGCCATTATTCAGGTTTTCATCTCACCTTGAGTCATTGTCTGATTTTTTATCCTAATGACGACTGACTTTAAAGGCCAACTTAGCAACAAATGAAATGACCAATTAGACATGCATTTTATGAAAATCTGCCTTTCCATTCAAAATAGAGAAACCTAATTGGTTATCTCAACAGTTGCTAAGGTGGCCTTTAAAGTCACCCCTAATGATCCTGGTGATTAGCACATAAGCTATTCTTGCCATTCAATAAATGTTGTAACACCCGATTGTTGGTTGCTTCGATACCTTTTTATTCGATCAATCGACCAGGTTAGTCCTTGCTGGTGTCTCAAGTCATTATTATTAGACCTTATTATATACTTCTAAATGTCCCTTCAGTAACTTGTGGTTTCCTCTTTGCATCGCTTCCACATTTTGGCAATCTAAAGAAATATCCATGGTTTTCTATGTATATTTATATTACTGTTTATGCATCTTTTTTAAAACTGTTAAATGATGTCTCATATAACATGCAGTTGATGAAGTAGACACCACGGATCTTTTTTCTCGGCTGTACAGAACCATCAGGTTTGCGTAACATTATTATCAGTGACTTTCTTGGCTATGGGTAGTGTTTATTGTATACTGCTTGAACAGCTGACTTGGTATTCCTGTAATATCAACTATGCGAAGCAGGTTGATCCTCATATTTGTCTGTCATTGGTAATGTGTGTGTTTGCTGATCAAGATGCCTCCTAGAAGTTGTTTGCATAATCTATTTATGTCAACCTTTTTGGATCAAATCGTTTGATTTTACTTCATTGTGAATATTGTGTACCGTAGAAACAAGAAAAGCTTTGTTATAAGAATGAAATGGAATGAAACCCAGTAATGTATATCGGCTATTCAATTCATCTTAGCTTATAATGATTTAAACTTTCCTGTATTATGAAATCTGGCATCATTTCGCTTCGATTTCTCCATACAAACTGAAGTGGCAATAATTACTAATGTACTATGGAAAAATATGCAATCCACTTTTTTTCCGCTAATACCGGAGACGCTTCAGGATTAGAACTCTTCGCACCTCTTGTCATCACTGAAGACTTCACGACTAACCTCTGCGACCCAACCGGAAATATGACAAGTAATCGTACCTCTAACCAGGAGGAGGTAAAGCAATACCCAACTAACCAGTGAATAACAGAGAACTCTCAAAAAACTGGCGAATAAAATGTATGTCGTTGAAATTCCGGATGATAAGGGGTGCACCACATTAGTCATGGATAAAGACGACTACATCAAAACCAGAAGACTTACTCATAAACCAAAATGTATCTCAACAATTTGAGATAAATTCATCCAAGTTTGGCTTTCACATCCCTGAGACCTTGAAGAAACTCGTCTAAGCGAAACAACTTACAAAGCAAGAGCAACATGAATGAAATCTAATGGACCTATTCTCAAACAATTATGTGGTAAACCAAAAGTACATGAACCGAACATCCACAATGATCAATTGTCTCACTTTCAGGGACCTCAACATACAATCTTTCTCTAGAACTTTTCAGAAAACTAAAACATCCTGCAAAACTATGTGACTACTATATCAATTCTTCGATACAAATTTTGGGAAAAAATCAGGCACATTCATAATGACAACGATGAAATGATGGTGTCTGTCTATGCTGTAGCCCCATTCACACCAAATGAACCCTAAGTGTCTAAGGATACAATGACACTTCTCCTCAACAATGATGCACACCTCGCGGAACACAAAGTTGCAATGTTCAGGTTTGATGGAACTGTTTGATTAATGTCTAACAACATACTTGCAGTTCAACGGGAAACTCTGCAAACAGGCAAATGGAACACCAATGGGATCATTTATACCAGGATGAATTCCAGAAGTGGTAATCCAAATATTGGAAACTGTGGTATTGCCATTGATTAAACCGAAACTTTGGATCTGATATGTAGATGATACGTTTGTCATCATTAAAATAAACGAATTGCAAACGCTAACAAATATTCGATTCCACCGTGATAAAATCATCAAGTATTTACAGAGTTGTAATTAAGAATTTTCTTATCTGAAGTATTGATAATTTGCCCAAAATAAACCAGTTTTAATCCGCTAATTCAGAAGACATTACTCTATCTCACATATATTGTTAGTACGTTTAGGACTATTGATAAAATTTACTGTGCAACAAAAATACTTTTTCAGTTCATACATTTCTGTTTCCACATCAAGGCCAAAGTATGGAATTTCATCTTGGAGTTGTTTTCATCTAATTAAATCCCTGTAGAAGATGAAGTAATGACAAAGTAGTTGAGAAATATAACAATCTAAAGGACGCATTATATCAATAATACTTTTATCTTAAGGGGATTTTGTCATTTTGATCGGATCGGTGTCAAAATCAATACTACACAACCAATAAACCAAGAATATTTTCCTCAGACGACATTTATTACCAGTGAGATAGTATAGACAGGAAGTATAATACCGTCTTCATTATGTAGCTTTAAAAAAGCAAATGGTCTAACCTGTAAATTCATGCAGACAGAAAGAAGTAAACAGCTATATTTGAAATAAGCTTCACTGAAATGAAAAAAGTTGCTACAAACAAACTGTTTTATCAAACCAATCTAAAGGAAAAACGCAAATTGCTGACACTGTATTCAAACTAAATTATACACTTGTATGTACATATGAAATCAAGTATATAGGTGGAACTATAAGATTCCTCTCTAATTGGTTTGTCTGACATATCTGAACGTCTTTAACAACATCCTAGCTAAAACATAGCTAGTATATTTCAAGATAATATTCATCATAGACTGATATCCGTTAGAGAATCATTGAAAAACTGGGAGGATTGGGCAGGGAAGTGTTCAGAAACCTTATTCTAGGACGAAATAGCCGTTTAGTGAGCCCAGTTTTTCAATGGCTCTCCGATTGATGTCAGTTCATGGTAAATACCACTTTGAAGTGAATAAACTACCTATTAGCGTCAAGATTAAAAATATCTCCAAATTTATTATTTTCTACTGTTTTTTTCCTTCTCTTTCAATATTTCTTGGTTTAAACTCACACGTGTGATATACACAGTATTTTAAGAGATTTAACTTCAGCACATCGACAGTTAACCATCATGATTTTGGTATTCTACATCAACTTGTCTTCAATGCTGCATTCAACACAGCTATTCAATATAGTCAACAACAGGAATCTGATAAGAATAGCGATGAGTTTCCAAAAATTCCATTGCTTAAATTAGCTGAAGGTGTTGTAAAATCTGTAGCTGGTTCAATGTTTCACACGTGTACATCATCAATATTGTTAATTGATCAAACAACACAGGTTAGTAAATGTATTTTCTTTTTCTACCTAAAATATTAATTGTTATATCGAATTTCTCTTAAAACTGGTTAGTATATCTCACCATAATAGGATATCTTTATTATGGAATTAGTCTGCGTATGTCTTTTGATTTTTGTTTGAATATCTACTTTTATAATTACTTCATGATGTGGCTCACACATCCTGTTTCCTTAAGCTTGTTTGGATATTAACAGAAGCCTTATTCGTTTTTCACAATGTTCACCCTAGATGACGCTAAATAATGTATTTATAGGATGCGTTTTCTACCTTATGTATTCCTCATTTGGGAGCCTATTTCAAATAATGCTGTTGACCTTACAAAATATTGACATGTGTTTGCAAATAACTTAAACAAACGTTTACACCTAGATTTTGTTTGAAGTTTCAAGCCGGAAGGGTTGACCTTACGGTACCTGTACCAGATAGGAATGACTTTAAAGGTCATCTTAACGACTGCTAAGATAACTAATTATGGTTCTCTATTAAACAAAATACTTAAACCCAGTAGATTATTTCAGCCTTTAAAACACTCCCAGTTATCGAATAATAACCAGCATGGTTTATCTCGACAACTAATCACATCACAGCTGAAGTGTACAAGCTTCGAAAAGATCTCCATGTGGCTGGATCAAATAATTTAGTTATTTACTACATTGTAACAATTATGTTTTTTTTGACTCCCAAATGTTCGTCAACGTTTCTCAATGAATAAGGTGGTTAATTCAAATCTCAATGTGAACATTATTTTTCAGTTCCAAATGCTATCGTTGTCTACATTCATAAAGCTTAAAAGTAAGGGTCACTCGATAGCCACTGTCAAACGTATATCACTATATAGAGATTATCATTATGTTGTGTAATGTGGCCCAACTGATTATTTCATTGAGCAACAAACAACTAATAGGCCGATAAGAATCTCCTCACGGTCTTTGTTTACCATACAGGAAGGTAATAATCATTCAGTAGATTTTTTGGGCATGCACTGAGAAGACCATTCGGGTAGAACTGAGATGCGAAACGACGAGTTGGGCGTCTGAGTGAGGGTAACATGGAGGAAATAGTGTGAGGAAGAAATGAGAGCTTCTGTGCTGTTATGGAGGCAGGTTCAAAAGATTGCAGAGAATAGAGTGCACTGGAGACGTGCTAGTGAAGCCCTATGTTCCACTAGGAACCCAAGGGGCAACAATAATAACAATCGGTTTCTTGGTTTGGTTGTAATAATTTAACTTTTTTGGCACAAATTCTTTGAAAGATACTCGCTAAAGCTAAAATATGTCGGGGTTATTAGTTGCTCTCATTCAATGGATCTGTATTAATACCTGCAAGCTATTATTCGGAAGTGTTTAACATTACCATATCTAAGACAGTCTTTTCTTTGGCTTACTGTAACTTCGTGTCAACTTCTACATTATACCTTACAAAAATTCCTAATCCAGTTAAAAACAATCTAAAACTTCTATACTAAAACTCGGGAAGGCTGCATTCATACCAAACACAAAAGACGGTCGAACTAATCACTTAATGCCTTTACCTTCCTGAAAGCTGTTGTATATCAGTCAGTGGATACTGATGTATGACAGATATATTTTTTAAGTGCTTACTGAAATTTATCTAAAAGGTTCATGAAGAACTACAAAGTGTTTAGTTTTTCGTTCAGTTTTTTGGTGTCTACTAAAAACTTTCTGCTATTTATCAGAAATGCTGATTTGTAAACTGCTACTTTATTGCAAGTGAAAACTTGTATACTTTAACACAACACCCAATAAATTAGGCCTTGAAATATTCCCTTGTCAATCCGTTGTTTGGAAGTAAGTCACAGCATGATCTTATTGAAAACCAGATTCTACTGAATCTCATTCTGTAGAAAATAGGTTTGGAAGAAGCTATTCATCAACGAATATTTTGAGACTGAAAATTTTATTCATTTGAGAGTAGGGAAATGCTTTTATCTCATGAAAAAACATCTTCAAAATAAGTCCTCAACTTTAGACTGTTGAGAATGTAACTTTATATTTTGAGGGGACCGAGTGTAACAAAGCTCTTAGATAAGAAAGACACTAATCACGATACAACATTTCAACCGAATACCCCGAAAACTGTTCAGTTAGCACCGAAATATAAACAGATGACTTTATTCTACAGAAATGCTTCATATATGTACAGTTTCTACAGACGTCAGATAAAATAACTAATCATGATTGACTCCCTGAAGTTGTCTGGTAAGATTTCTTCTAACTGCACAACAGAATCACTGAAAATCTGAAGCTCAAAAATTTCTGTTTCATTGGTCAATAACTTAAAATATTGGTTTCCATTTTAGCTGCTTCCTATTACCTTCCAAGAAGGAAGCTCCTGTCTACCTAATTTTCAGGTTTGTTGGGACTTGTCAGCACGTAGTATCTTCAATCTTGATGAAACTGATACATTGGTGAAGATTCTAACACAACACTAGTCATTCACCAAGTCAAAGGCATTGTCATCAGCCTATTCAAACTGTAGTTAACGTTCTGTGTATACCTGGATTACGTACACAAATTGGTTGCTTAGTTGCTACAGAGTTAGCTGCCAAGTTTGAAATCCTTATTGAAGTCTTTCTATCAGGTTCACTTTTAAACTGACTCATCACTAACTGGAAAAAACGTTTAGTGATTATTCTTGGCAATGTACAGTTGTAAATTTTTAGTTTCACTTTCAATATTCAATTTGTTTTTCAAAGTGATAAGCTTTTGGACTAAAGGATAAAAGTAATGAAACCCATAACTGTTTGTAAATGAAATCTACTCATGCGTCAAACAGATCATCACATCAAGTTGCAGGCGAACCAACAAACTTATCATATCACTATATCACTACTATATTTAAGCTAAATGTTATGCGGCTGTGGCAGTTAAAAGTGGAAGACATGAAGGGGTCATAAATTTTGGATCACAGGTTCCTTCGTAGCATCGCTTGCATATGATGGGATCACTATTTGAGCAGTGTCGAGGTTCGTTGAAAGATACTAACCAATACAGGCAAGTCAATCGATGAGATCGAATGAAGTGGCTTAGGTATATGCTGCGCATGCCGACTTACCGCGTACCTCTATGTGCAATGCTAGACGAAGTTGGACTAAGTTGAAAGAGGGTTCAGGGTGGCGGAACTTTAATGTAGCACCACTTGGTGAAGTCTTTTCATGCTGGTGTGAGCCGTGTGGGGGTGATGTAGACTCCTTAGCTAGTTGCGGTCCATGAGACAAAACCAACTAGTGATTGATGAATTTTGGTGAAGTAACTGAAAATCGGTGACAGTGGGGAAGATGTTTTCATTTTTTGATATCTTCTAAAGCTTGAACGTTCCGGCTAACCTTCATTTTTAAATCCCCTCTCTTCCCACATATCGTTGTTTACCTGGACATCAGTCTTCCCCTATCCAGTTGTTCTTTTTATGCACTTATAAAGTGTTGCTACTGGAATCTATGCTCTTGTGTATGAGGTTCTACGTTGGTTTTGTGCATGTGTCTGTTTGTAAATGTTATTAATTTGGTTTAATTTACTTGAGAATGAAAGTTTTCTAAATTTTGACAATGATCACGTGAATACTTAATACGCTTAGGTATCCTTTGCATAACGCTTGTCTAACTACATATAGTATCTCCAATTACATGCTTATCAGTTCATAAATTGTTCATTTCGATGAAATTATCTTTTATATTCTCAGGTTTCTGCTGTATTTCTCTCAATGCTTAATTTTTTAAACTAGTGTGATGATAATTTCATGTATTAGTTATTCAAGAAGCTTGTTATCTTTTTTTAGCTAAACCTGATCAGTTTTCAAATGCATTTCAATGATAAAAATGTGTATGAAATACAATTCAGAGTTTTTAGGGATCATATGACTCGTAAGTAATATTAACCTTGGTTAAAATTAGTTAGGAAGGAATTAGAAGCCTGGACTGCTGTTTTATCCTACTTCGAGATCTTAGAAGTGCCTACCTACAACTCCAGGAGAGATCGAGTTCTGGACCAGCTGATCTCACAATGAGCACTTCACCATTCAGTCACCTATTTAGAATCCAATGATCGGCATTTTTCAGGTTCTGTCAAGAAGGGATATTTTGCTATCATCACTTAATGGCACTAGTGAGCATTCATTTTCACTCAGGATCTTAGGAAATCCACATTGAAGCAAGTCACTGAGGGAGCACTAGACAGCGATTCTATAGGAACTTATGTGGTAATTGAGTGATTGATCTGAAACAAATTGTTGCTTGATTACTGAAGTCTTCACTGAATGAAACAACATTTTGGTTTAAATGAAAATGATCACTTATTTATACTAGGTGATGACTGAATATGAAGTAGAAATATGCGCTGCGGCAGGATTTGAACCAACGACCGCCGGGTTTCCGGTCTAGTTCTCTACCAATTGAGCTATGAAACTCGACTGCTGACCAGACTTCTATTTCACCTTCAGTCATCACTCATTATCAATACTAGTCTGCCAAACCACCGCTATTTCAGATAATCAAATGATAAGCTCACTCATTCGTTTGTATCTAAAGTGTCATACAGGAACCGGATGGTGTATTCCTTCAGTGCAAACCAAGGGATAAGCTTCGACTCCGCTAGGTTCATATGTCAAATCAATGTGAAAATTTACATTTCCGAACTGTTTGTAGCAAGTATAAATTTGAAAATCATTCTATTTCTTAGTTGTTATATAACCCAATATATACCACTGTATTTAATTATAAGGATTTTTGACTATTCTAATTGAACTCCTATATCTAAGACCCTAATTTCACTTCCAGATCCATGTTTTTGTCTTTGTACTACTGTCAGAAATCATTCCATCATGTAGTAACTGTGAATATGAAGTTCGCTAACACTAGCATCAGTTGATGAGGTCCCTTAACTGTTGATTTAAGTCGTGTGGGGATATGTAGACTGCTTGATTTGGGTTCTCCAAGACGAAAGAAATCAGTGGTTGATGACACTTGGTGATATGATTGAAAGTCGGTCACAGTGGTGCAGATGTATTCATTCCTTGATATCTTCTAAAACTTGAATATTTGCAGCAACCTTTGTCCTCAAATTGCTTATTCTCTCATACTACTTTATCCTCTTTGATATAAGTCTTTTTCTATGTAACTGTTCTTTGTGTAGTGCTGCGAAGTATAGAAATTTGAGCCAATGTACTTGTATGTAAGGTTCTACGTTGATTTTTTTAACCAGTCAGTCATTCAGTCAATCAGTAACACCGAATATGAATTGTTTACCATGGTCAGATGATGATATTTTGAGAGATGAGCTAGAATCTGCTCATCATATCGATATGGTAATAAGCAAAAGTTGAATTGTTGTATTAAATAACAATCCATTACTGGTTCAAATGATTTGATGATTACCTTTTCAAGTTTAATCATACTGTTCTACCAGTAGGTATCATTGACAGATGCTTATAAACTTAATTCGACTACCATGGATTCAATAAGCCAAACAATAATTAAGGGTTGTTTCAAACAAATTAACTTTTTTTCTCTCTAAAGTTTATTGAATGTTCAATCAAATGAATGACCTTATTTAAACAAAATGTCCTATAGAATAAGTAAACATTACTGACCATTGATGACTTCGTTTACATTTAACCTTATAGAAATAATGAAACAATATAAAAATGTTTTAGACTAATAAGCTTAATATTTAGTATATATAATTAGAAAAGTTTTTATTCCACTGGCCAATTATAACTTCAATTCAATAAATAAGTATCGAATATAATATAACGTTCATGGAGAAAAAACATAGAACCACATCACCTTTTATAAAAGGGTAGAATATGACATCCACCTGGACTGAACCCTGTGACTGAACATTAAATTAACCATTATGAGACTTACTAATCTTTAACTGGTTCCTGTGTAAGGCTATGGCTAATAATAATAAAAAAAGGTAAAATAAGTTTATTCTTTTTTTTATAATAATAATAATAATAATAATAATAATAATAATAATCACTTTATTCCAAACAATATATATGACAGTATGGAATTCTCAGCATGTAATTTTTCAAAAAATCCATTCTCAGAACAATACTTTTAGACGAAACGGTTATTATATCAGAATAATGTTAATAGTAACAGTATTCAAAGCAACAATGTGAAATAGCCAGCTGGTTCTGAATGAGCATCCAGTCCATAATGAAGAATCAATAGAAATGAAAGCGTAATTTTGGTGGTGGTGGTGGTTCATTCAGACAGTGTAAAAATCTACAGCTCAAGATAAGCATCGGACGGATAGTAATATAATGTACTTTTGTGCACCTTGAAGTTCATTTCCATATAACGTAACATTTTACGTCACCCAGTTCTGCTGTCGCAAATGCTACCACTGAGCTAAGTTTCTATCGTTTTACCATATAAGTAGATTAAGTATACTAATCGATCACTGAAAAGCAACACATCCCATGATTTCGAAATTTAAGTGTTAATTTAGCCCTATCGAGGAAGCTTATGAGCATTATTGTCACATCCATCTGTTTACCTATAAACCATCCCATTGAATAACAGTTCGCTGTTTCTTTCTGAAGTTTGAAATAGAAATGATCACCTATCCTTTGCATGGTGACTTCATTCAACTTCTAGAGTCTAACATACTCACTTTGAAACTGCGATCTCTTGAACCCGGTTTTACTAGTGTTTAGAAAGCGAGTTACTGAAAAATGATGCAACACAATAAGACATGTATACACTGCGCAATAACTTACAATGGTTCGCCAGCTGATCTAAATTATTTCATCGGAAACCTATCGTTAAATTAACCAGTTGCACATAAAATGTCAACTTTTTTGAAATCTTTCAAGGTGCTGTTTGCTTGGAATTGGTCTCTTCATAGGTTCCTACGGTTACAGAAGTGTGGATTAGTGTTTTAAAGGCAGAAGAGTGAATAGAAGGATAGGAAGAGGGGTAGTGAGTTTAAAAAACTTTTTATTTGTATCTTTAACTCTTCCTTAAAGTATTATGCAAGAATACTACACGATAGAACTTTACATTCTTGATGAAAGCATATACTTTAGTTTTTAAGATAGTATTCATCACGGACTGATATCGGTTGGGGAACCATTGAAGACCTCAAAAATTAAAATCCCAATTCATCTCGAAAATACATTACCGTAAAGCGCTCATTAGTGATTTGCCTCCAGGTGGATATCACGGAGTTCTGATGAGAAGCCGTGTGGTCAACCAGTCGGAAGGGTAGCGAATGCCATCTGAAGACCTTGGGTGATAGCTACTGGACTTCTGCCCAGTGGCTAAATCGTTAGCGCATTCGCCGCTAAGCGTGAAAGTCCTGAGTTCAACCCCTGACTGGGCCATGGGTCCCTACTGCTTAGTCCCGTACTAGGGAGAAACAGCTGTCTAGTGCCCTCAGGTTTCCAATGGTTCCCCAAATTATGTCATTTCATGATGAATACTACCTCAAAAATTAAAATCCCCATCCATCTCAAAAATATGTTCCTTAGGGTATGTTTGAGTTAATTCCAATATAGCCTTAAGGTGTCCAGTTAGATAGAAGTTAATTTTTATCTTTTATATTTCTTTTTTTCACTTGATAAGTTATGTTTAGAAATGATAAGATTTCGCATGATTTCGATTATGAACTTACTCATCAGTATCTCAGCAATACTCAGTCCAACAAGAGAGTAAACATCTGTTCATGTATTAGTAGTATAGTGTAAGTTTGTTATTTAACAATGGAGAAGGTGATAAAAAGTAGATGACTTCCCATGTGATAACACTTGTCTCTGTCACAGATTATAATATCTGACAGTAGATCAACTCACTGCTAATTTGGACCGAGAAGATGTGAAGGTAGAGCGTACAGGATAGCAGTATATTGAGTACAATACGATGGTAGATCAGAAAACTCTAGGCACTTACTAAATGAGTGTTCATTTGTCTCTTTGACCTCTCTACTCACAAAGTAGCGCATATTTGACAAATATCTATGTAGGAAATCACACGGTGCTCGAGGCTGCTACTGATGTATGAATCATTTAAAATTCTATATGGTAAAGGTGTTTGAACTGTTAGTTTGAATTAGATACTTCTGTCTGCCTGTTCATCATAATACAGATGCAATTCACCGTAGTGCAGTGTCACTCAACTTAAACTTCAAAGAAGGTTTAGTCGACAAAATTTTATCAGTATTTACGATCTGGCAGTTGTATCCTATGATGAGATACATACGTGGTTCACTATTATAAGAAATCGATCTTGGACTCAGCAGGTAAGTGGTAAAATCTTTAATCTCATAACTGAGTGGTATTAGTTTGAATCTTCAAAAGAATATGAATTCCCTCAAGGTTGTATTCACACCTTACTGATCAGTCATATATGACTTCTTGTGCACAGACTTCTGACATGTATCACTTGGCTGAGTTGTCACACTTTGAACATTGTCGACAAACTTTGACCAGCAGTCGACAACAACTCACCATCCAACGACCAGTTGATATTCCTAGTGATTGGTTGATAAAAACAGCTCATTCAGTCAATTTAACTTGATGTACTAGTCTGTTCATTATCTCTAATGCGTAGAAATCTTAAATGGATTGATCAATTTACTAATTATTTACAAATTATACGATCCATGTTTACGTTTCTGCTGAAAGAGAATTTTCTCAACTATCCAACTATGGTATCAATGAAGGAAACGGCTGTCCGGTGTTTAAGTCACTGTGATCTGACTATCGAAACCTACGGATCAGTACAGGTGGTTTCTCGGTAGTATATTTCATTAGTTCGTGCTCACACCTTGTGATCTTGGCTCTCTGGTTTCCAACAAAAATTTTGTTGACACCACAGTTGGACAGTTGAAAATCTACCTAGTTATGAGAAAACTGCTGAACAAAATAAAACATAGTCAAAACTTAATTGTTGAATAGGAAGTGATTCGCGCAACAGGACACTAAAACCGCATATATTGAGAGGAGTAGGGCGTTGAAACTTTAATTTATGCACAAGATCGATTTGAGTAATTAACCGCAGAAACACTGATATTTTAACTGTTAGGTACGTCTTATAATAATAATTTGTCCAAATACACAATAAAATCTACATACAAGAAGCGTGTTCTGTTCAATATAAAACTTGAGTAATAGGTAGTGTTTTTCGCTTTGCTCCATTAGTTTACATACACTTGCTTTCTAGGGACTTGGAGAATTTTTATGGGTTTTTGGAAGAGATATCTATTTTCTGCTATTGATTATTGGGTTCTTTTTTGTCCCGGTAACACATACCTATAAGGTTCATGCGTAACTATGAGAAACCTGAGGTTGACTTCTAGACTGAAGCTTAACTCAATGACACTCAAGTCACTATGGCTCACTCATACTGATTGTGATGCAGATCAAATATTTATTTATCGATTGATGGCAGAGTGTACTGAACAACAGTGAACTCTATTTTGTTATATGCCTGCGAAACGCAACCCATGTGGGGTGAAACCAGCATATGAATAACTTTGAGGTTAAGCATATAGTTTTAGGCAAGGAAGTACATTAGTTGGTTAGATTGTGAGGTGTCACCAACTGATCTATTTGGAAAATATATTATGCTTCTGGTCCACTATTTACAACAGTCATTATATTAGCGAAGATGGAACTCATCAGAATATAGGTAAGGATGGTTAGATTAAGAATTAGTAGTAAACCACGAATTCATTAGTTATCGATCTAAGTGGTGTAGTAAAATGTTAGCTTTCTTTTTTGTTGATTCACGAGAGTGCAGATTGTGAATGGAAGTCAACTATAGTGAGGAAAGTGAACTCATAGAATTTTTGACTGATGCGTACTTGTTCCAGGCTGCATGTAACATGACCTGTGCTTAGTATGTTCACTTAGTTAATGAGTGTATACATGAATCGATCACCTGTGGATAGGCGATGTAAGTGTTAACTCCTCAGTTTTCATCACTAATCTCATTCTGTTGATCAGGTCTTTTACTATTTGGTTACTCAGCAAAGTGATGAGACACTATGGTGCACTGTATTTTGGTCTTAAATGGTATGAGTCAATTGGCAAGACCTAGATCAAGCGGAGCTTCCTAACAGTCGACTCCCACCATCTAGCACCAAGATCAGCTTGTTTGGTCATGTTGGCTACATACTAAATTGACATTTCTGACTTCCGCAATAATAAATGGACGGGTGTTTGAAGGGGAAAACTCACTGAGTACAGTATGTATGTGAGCTGAATAAGTGAATATGCAACTTTCCCATGCACATTCATTATAACAACAAAAGCTGTCAATATGTATACGTTTTGCCCGATACGAGACCAATATAAACATGTTTGTTGATAGATTTATGAAAAAACAGATTATAAGCTTTTCTAATTCTGACTTTTTTCTGCTCCTATTCCTTCATTTTACCCTGCCTCTTATTACTATTACCATAATTACTTTCCTTCCTTCCTTGTTTGGATCAAATTCCTCTGTTGTCTGTTTTAATCACTATAAAACAGTTGACGCCTTTATTATTTTCTCGGGAGCTTTTACACTTCAGTGACAGTGTTATTCTTATCATCATTATCAACTTCATTGTCAACCGCCCACATATTTATTTCTGTGCGTTAGCATAATGTGAATAACTTGTCTGGTACATATGTGTATAATATAAATATTAACTACTTGTCGTTTAGTCGAGTGATTTTCGCTACTTTTTTATGTGTGGAAAACAATGAAATAATAGACGTGTTATTACATATTCATTTAACTATTTATCTATCGATAAATTAAAGTAGTTCAGTCCTTCAGTTGTTTTTGCTTGCACTTTGTCTTGCATATATCCACTTAACAGAATAGACGTGCGTTCTAAATGTTTGCATCTAATGATCAACAAGTTAGTGACTGAGTTCACTTCTTAGAAAACCATCCAAATTGAATTACTATGTATTTATCTATTGTTAATACAATATTGATAAACATCCATGAGCATTCTTTAGTGTTATCCTGCAAACTACTTATTTCAAAAAAGTAGAAAATTTATTTCTATATGAACAAAACAGTTGTATGCAAAAGTTTTCATAATTGTATTGATAAAAGTCGTATATTCTTCTCATGAATCGTAAACCAGTCGATTCCATCCCATAAAAATATTCGATTCAGAATGATGGTGACAACTGTAGCATAGTTCTAGTTGCTCCACTGGAGCAGTTGACCTTACAGATAAAAATAAACAATCCACATATATGTAAAAGGATTGAAATAATTTTAATTCCAAGACACTTACGGATTAATAATACAATCGCCTTAGACCGATGTGTTTAATTAAAGCTATGCAAGATTCGGGACTGTTTTATTTTGCGCCTGCAAAAATTTGGTAATTTGTTTATGTGAAACTTGAAATTCCAATTGATACGTAGGTTGAACTGTGAAGATATTCCCTCCTTAACTTTTAAATGCTACTGCCTTTCATGGACGTGAAAAAAGTGTCTATAAGAAATTTAAGAACGTAAGTTGGATGAAAAACAGTAAAATGGTCATCAAGATGCCAAATGGTTATGCACTGTATCCTACTTGTGATCGTAAGTGGAATGAATTTCTGAATGCTATCAAACCAGGTTAACACAGGTATGTATTACTCTCAAGTTTGAAATGATTCTCGAACTGATAGAAATTCGTGATGCAAAGTAATCTAAAGACAATTAGTGCCTCATAAGCCTTCCAGTTCGAGAAAACAGGCACTAGTACATACAAATGATATAGTTTGCCTGGTGGTTCCCAGCACTGGAATCCAATACGAATGTTAAATCCTTTTTGGGACTAACTACCTGCCCCTGCAACCCATGTGGTATTATTCTCACTTAACTTGACTCCAACAGTAATCACTTCGAATGCCATAGAGTTATCCACTAGGCTTCATAGTCACGAGAGCCACCTCATAGGTGACAGGTATTTATTGGCTCCTAATTTTTATCATAATGTGCCGGATTAATTTATCTCTGTTTGTATATGGACTCCTGTTCGGAGGCCTCAACATGCCTCAAGATTCGTCCTAATGTAGTTCATAGAGTCATGACTAGCAGCGGAGTCCAAGGTACACATTTCTTCTAATCTGTTATTTGTTAGCTAGACTCTGGTGCAGAGGATAATGCTATGAAGTTTGAAGCAATTATTACTGGATTCTAGTCCTAGTGAAAACACCGTCACTAACTAAGATACAGACATATCTAGACGCTGAGCGGCAGATATGACAAAATGGATCTTCACCTTCATATTCATATTAAGATGAACCTGAGTGAAAGTACTTAACAACTTATATCTAAGATTTATGTTTGCACAAACAATAAGGTATCATCAGTATACCAGTGGTAATTGATATTTTCATTTTATGAACCGCCTAATTCAGGCATTTTTAAATAGAGCGAGAATAACATTTTTATCTGAACAGTAAAGATCCATTTTATTTCTCAAGGGGGAAAATGTATGGGATTTCAAACATTTTTGTTCATTGTATACAATGTAGGTTGTTATATGAGATCTACTTTGATGATGACGTGATAGCCACTTCTTCGATTTCTTAGTACACCTAATTTATGAAACTAAAACTGGGCAATTTTGTAGAGGGACGCGGTATTCACAACAACTATATTTCCAGTAACAGAAGTAAATCATACTGCTAATATTTTCATCCACTGTTCTATATATAACTAAAGAGGGAATGTTAGGCTATATAATGACTGTATGTCAGATATCCAGATGACCCAGTTCTATCAAGATAAACAACGTGTCTTTCAAACTATGCCTTACTCAATGTTCCCTTGACGTTTTCTAACCTCATTCATTCTTTTGCTCTTCTCTGGATTCACTGTTTCTCTGTAACTCTAAATTTTTACCTACGTGATCATAGTTATATATATTCAAAATTCCTTTGTTGTTGATATACTTGTCATTCTCCGTTGTTGTACTGGGTCAAATTGCTTGACCTCTGTTGGCATATCGGCTCCTAGGTGGATAACTCTTTCACGCTTGAAATATGGGTAGGAAGTTCGGGTCTCATCGGGAACAATATCACTCACTGAGGTGCAAATACATCCAGCTGATGAGTCCTAAATAGGACGAAACGCGCGTCCTGGATTCCTCTGCTAGCCAAAACCAAGTAAATTAAAAATCACCATTATGAAAGTTATAACAAGACATATAAGCAAACAACAGTGTTTTCAATCAGATCTCATCAAGCTTTAATCCAATGAACATTGCTGTCGACTTATATATAATTCAGTAGGAATATACCTAGTGAGATCCTATTCCGCAAAATATCCAGGACTAGCTAATCTCTGTTTATCGTTTTCTGGTTGAGGGTTTGTTTATTGTTTAACGAAGGACAAGTTATCGAGTTTCGCCACTTCCATATGTATTTACCAATTTAATTTCTGATATGCGGACGGTTATATCGGGCGTACGACTAGGCAACTTAACCAACGTATTACCAAACATCTACCTTCATAGCTGGGTAAAGGACAGGTTAACTCTGTGAGTAGCTCTAGTTTGTCGCATCTAGATGACAGTGATCACAGAGTAGATAAGACGAAAGCGTTCAAGGTGATTTAGCGCATCCTACCGAATCTTTCCAACGGAGTTCGAACTCGCCTTTTATATATATAGCTGAGGCTATAGGAATTCAAATGAACAATTCCAAGCTCTCTGTTCGGAAGAAATTTGCTAAGCCTTTATCCCTGTCTTGGCCAGTGAAAACCTATGGATTTTAAAACCTACTTCTTCTCATGTTTATTTTATTTTTATCATCCTTTTCTACGCCACCACTATATTCACACTAAAACTTCATTTATTCACTGCATTTTCCCTCAGTATTACGCACCTTAATTTCCCATACCATACTTTGACCTCTTTTTTATGTATGTCTGAACACCGGTTTACATTGTCATGTCATTCTGACTAGTTGTATTATCTTCAAATCAATTAGTTGTGTTTATAGACCTCGACAAAACATTAGATGTAATTATCTGAACCGTGTAATATATTTGCACAAATCTTTCAAACTACCTGATCACACATGTACCTTTCATAGGTATTCATACGAAAATTCATAAGATGAGAGGCAAGAATATGAAAAAGGACAAGTAGGAAGGTTGGGTTAAAAGCCAAATAACAATGAAAATCAATAGAGCAAAAATAATAGTACATCGAAATTGGTTTTAGAGTTGAATTCACGAAGGAAGATTTAATGTGATAACAAATTGTTTTGAATAAAATAGCTAAGGCACTGACAAATTCAAGGATCCATCCCTAACAAGTTTTGCATATAGGTCTGTAAGAAGTAGCATTGTCAGCCCTATGACATGTGTCGACGATATGTTTTGCGATCGAAGAACTTGGAAGTTTGTTACCAACCTTTATGGGTTCATGTGATTCAGTTTGCTTCTGAAGCCACTTTGGAACATGATTTGAGGCCCTTACTTGCATGGATGTATGAGTTCTCTCTATGTATATGTCTGCACATGTACATTTAAATTGGTAAGTTCAATGGGATGTGACATTGTCGTTCACATGTTGTAGGGTTTTCGGAAAGTATACAAGCTTAGTGGGTTCTATCAATTGGACCCTAGCTGCATAGTAAGTCCTTCTAATAGCTGCATTAAGTCTCTGCTTAGGGATTGCACTGTAGGAGTCACCTTTGTACGGAAGACTGATGAAGACATCTTTCTTCGAGGCAAAGTGATAGTAGGTTTCGGCACTCTGGCTACTATCTGCCGACTAATAAATTTTGATGGATAGTTATTTTCCAACAATATTTCAGTCAATTCTTTTCTCTCATCTTCTAAAGAATAATCTATTCATATCCGTTGAATTCTGTTGAGTAAAAAACTAACACTCGCTTGTACTGAGATGGGCAAAGCTATAATATATAGTAATGATGGATAGTGGCTAGCAGTGGGTCTTGGATGAGCATTTCGTCCTATTTTGAACTCGCCAGTTATGATAAAAGCTTTAATAGTTCAAATATTACCCTGTCCAAATAGGTTTTCCGTAGATAGATCGTTTTATAGATCCGTCCTGACGTCGACTAATAAATATCTCCAAGAAAGGCAAGCAATCATCGTCTTCTTCTACACATGTCAAGCATATGCTTTTCTGCACTTCATTCATTTGATTTGAATTGAAGTGGTCTGACATGACTTCACGTATAATTAGGATATCATCAACATATCTTCCATGTGGATAGGATTTCTCAATTAAGTTCCCCTGTAAGTTTTCTACATGTGACATAAATCTGTATTATCCTTTATGCTACCACTAATTTTATTATTCTAAAGTACACAATCTGTATCCTTGTTATCATTGACTTACAAATTATGTTTAATAAAGTTGAGCCAGATAAGATTTAATTAAAAACAATATTGTTCACTGACATATCCTGCCATGATTAAATAATCATTCGTTTTGATTAAAATTCGTACTTCCCTTGTCAATTGCCTCGACTCACTATTTCATCATTATTCTTCAAATATATTAAAGTGAAGTGTATACTCGATTGTAATCCATAAAAATTGGTCCACTTTCTTATGAAAGGGATTTGCAACTAACAAGATGCTATGAAGTAAAGGTGATTGGCATGAAATTCTGAAGTTAAGCTTCATACTAATTGCCTCCTAGCAGCTAACATCAATATTTTTAAGTGAAAACCTCAATGGTGAGAGTGAATCGACAGAATCCAGTTGGTACTTAGAACTAGATAAGATAATACACTGCTACTAGATGATGGTTGAAGATGAAATGAAAATTTGGATGGCGGTAGCATTCGAACCAGTGACCACTGGATCCCTGCTCAATGCCCTACCAACTGAGCTATCAGGTCCAAGATGACATACTAATATATAATTTTACTTGACTTCAAGAAGGATCTCAGAGAATGAACGATATCAAATCTAGAACAGTAATGCTTACAGAATATATCAAG
This sequence comes from Heterobilharzia americana, assembly GCA_944470555.2. Lineage (NCBI taxonomy): Eukaryota > Metazoa > Platyhelminthes > Trematoda > Strigeidida > Schistosomatidae > Heterobilharzia > Heterobilharzia americana. The sequence goes on along the minus strand of OX104131.1, from coordinate 27,084,797 downwards.
AGTACTTTCAAATCTGTATTGTCTCCGATTATTTTTTTTCTATTCAATTATATGAACTAAATCCATCTATATGAGTTTCTTTATCTGACCTAATTTTTGGAAGTAATTTTCTATTGATTATTGTTTTTCTTTTTCAAAATTTATGTCTTTTTTCAATGTTTCCACTTTTCAATAGCATTATTGCTTATTATTTATAAGTTATTCAGTGTATTTCTCCCTTTTAGAAAGTTAAATTGTCCTGTTCTATAACTAGGCTAGTGTTAACACTTTAACAATAATAACAGTAATAATGCCTTGCAGATGAGATGTTCTCATAAACGTAGCACTTGTAACTAATGTATATGTATGAAGATGCTGAAGGATGTGTAGTTACACAGTGTTATTCTCAGGTTGTATATACACATTCATTGTCTACTTGTGCTACAACTCATCTGCAAACTAGAATGGGTAACTGAACTTGACACTGGAGCTCTTAGCTTGACAGGACTGGCTGACTCTCTTCAAATGGTAACTATGCTGTAGTCCGAATTCGTAAAAATCGGAAGATAACACTTCTAACCAACTATGTTTGTGTGTGTGTGAGTGTTTACTAACATTATCAAGCCTCACTAACACATAAAAACAAAGGGTCACCTACAGTTAATGATGAAGCTACCTTTAGTGTAAATCGTTGGGGTCGATGGCTGACAAAATCTCTGCACACATACAAAAGGTTTGACTGGCTTTCACCGATTCACGCCATCTCTGTTGCCACTGAGATATCCAACTGTCAACTAAAAGTCGAGTTTACTGCGTTGCAGTTCGCTCTTCTCTACTTTGTACCTGTGAAACATAGCCATTAATGTAGAAGAGATAAGACGGCTTTGGGTGTTCACCCATCATTGTCTTAGTAGCATAGAAGGGGTGTTTCCTAGTATCACCAAGTCAGTAACGCAGAAGTCAGGTGTGGAGTTTTAGGGAGGAAAGGGAAGTCAGTTGATGTGGTTGTGAACCTTCATCAACTGAGATTATTGGGACATGTGTTACGCATATCTGGTTATCGTCTGCCTTGCCGCGCAATGTTAACTGAAATAATTTCAAGCTCGAAAATAACTTGGGACAGCCGGACTAAAACTTGGCATCACTACATGAAGTCTTTGACTTCTGACTTGAGCCATTTAAAGAGAAGCAGACTAGCCTGTTGGGGCCCACATGAGAACAGAAACCAGAGGTTCGACACTGTAAGTGACATGGCTCAGAATCGATGTCAGTGACGCATTATCTTAATATTAATGGCTATATCGAATTCAGAATTTTCTCATTCTCCCCTCCTCTCTTTTACTACTTTTTATCGATCTTTCTTTCTTTCTTTCTTCATCTTTTACCTGATTGTTTTACTACTTGAACTGTGCAGTAATGCCTAGGCCTATGTTGATATTTATGATGGTTTCGATGTAAAGTGTCGGGTGTACAAGGCACCAGTACGGGCAGTTCTGCTCTCCGTCTGTGAAACTTGTCTCCTTCGAGTTGAAGATACCTGACGACTCTGTGTTTCTAATCATCGTTGTCTACTTAGGTTTGCTCACATCTGGGGAAAAATACCATGTAAGTAATTCAGAGGTGAGGTGGCTTGTGTTTGAAAGTGATGGTATCCCCATCCACTGAGCGTGACCATCTTAAAACACCAGCCTCATTAGCTAGGATGTGTGTTACACTTTTTTCCAGACTCTCCCACACCACTCACTGATAACTTGCCCTGGGACTGGTTGTGGGAAATGGAGAGGTGGTCACTGGATGATGCGGCACCGTGAAATGAAGGAAATTTGTACACAGTAAGCATCGCATCTATGGGCACATCACGACTTCCTAGGTGGGATTCAAGAGATCATCCAATTCAGTGGCTTAAGACAATAGCAGTATCGATCAAGCTTCAGTTTCCATGTTTTTTCTACTACTAGAAAGTAAAACAAAAGTAGCGAATAACTCTTTGAATGTATTTTTGTAACAGTTTCTTCAGTAACTCACTTTTGCCTTCCTTTCCATTCTTCCTTCGGTTCTCCGTGTCTTTTTGGCGTTGCTTTATTATTTTGTATAGTAAATTTCTTGGTGGCTATGTTGCATCAAATTTAGTTAATAACAATAATACTAATGATATGACGTTAATATAATATGAATTTAAGGAGCCAATAGCTTACCAAGTATAATCACAGGTCATTATTATTATTATTATTATTATTATTATTATTATTATTATTATTATTGTTATTATTCCCTTGGGTTCCTAGTGGAATATAGGGTTTCAGTAGCACGCCTCCATTGCACTGTGTTCTCTGCAGTCTCTTGAACCTGGCTTTACCAATCCCAAAAGCTTTCATTTCTTCCTCACACCATCTCCATGTCACCCTCGGCTCAGACGCCCAATTCGTCGTTTCCCCTTTGGATTCCATTTGAAGGCCTGGCACATGATGTTTCCAGTCGGCCTTCTCAATATATGCTCAATCCATCTTCACTTTCTACTGCATATATGTTAGATAATAGGTTCTTGGTTGGCTCGTTGCTAGCCATCTAGAGTTCGTTGTTGCTTATTCTTAACATTCTGGCCATCTGATCTTCAGTATCGAGCGCAAGCAGCTGATGATGAATGTCTGTCATTAAGCTATGAATAAATCCTAGCCATCAATGTAAGGTTGTTTTTCGATCTCTTTTAAAAGCCTGACATATAAAGGTGATTACGATGAAGGTAGCATGAAGTTAATATAACAGTACTGTGTAATTACATATATATATATATATATATATATATATATATATATATATATATATATATATTACAGACTATAATATATAGTATGAAATATAATGATATTCTGCTCGTTGGTGTTTTGTCTGTTTACCAGTCCGAACTGTTCAGTAACAATAGTTCTTGATTAGCGTCTACGGGGAAGTACGGATCACTTATTTACCAGATCAAATGTCAGAGTTCAAAACGCTTCACTTCGTATCCTATTCTAAATCTCCGAAAATCTGTTTTTATGTTTCTTAGTTGATAATACTTTCTTATGATGCTTTTTTTATTGCATCATTTGCTGAGTCATTTTTATTCCAACAGAAGTGTTGTAAGCTATGAATGACTGAATTAATCCATTATTAGCATATTTTTACACCAAATGATTATGTTTTTATTCAATGTTCAAGGTGATTTTTATTTAAATTAATGTTGAATTTACAAACCGCACACTATACGAGTTACAGAAATTATTTGAAGTGAATTATAACTGTCACACTACTAAGTGTATGATAATCCTAAGTTATTTATCTAGCATATACCAGCTTTATCCACACTGACCAGTTTGTTGTTCTCATTCTAAATAAATCTGTTCTGTGCATAGTTCCACATTCCTCAGAGAAAACTAGAGGCAAATAGTGAAACAATCAGGTTCAAAATAAGGCCATATATGCATCAAGTAACCAAACAGGTTAGACTGAAGCAAAGTAGCACGTTACAAATATCTGTGTACTAACAATTACTTCAGTTCTTTGTGAAACTCTTATGATAATGTCTGGCATGAAATTAAGACGTCCGTCAACCAAAGCTTTGGCTCAGAGAACAACTCACTTTGAACATTCACATCCATTAGCAGCTACGTATGTTCGCCACACTAACTACCCTTCTGCTGCCTAAAATAATATAAGCTCTAAGACTGCAGTCCTCATAATATAAGGAGTCAGTGATCAAAGAATTTTTATGATGAGGTCTGAACTTGAACGGAACAGCTAAAATGTATTCTCGTTTTATCCTCTTCAAAATTCCCAATGTCTCCCAAGTGTTTATTTATTTTATCTGGAGGTCTGCGGAGGTGTATTAATTGCTTTTAGGTTGGAATTCGTCATGGACTTACATCGCTCAGAGGAACATTGGAAACCTGGGAACGCTGGACAGATGTTTCGTCTTAGTATAGGACTCCTCAGCAGTGCACACCCATGACCCGGCCGGAACCGAACCTAGGACCTTCAGGTTGCGCGGTTAGCACGTTACCGCTGAGCCGCTGGGTCGGAATCCACTGATCTACATTTTCTATATCCGTCAGTTCACAATATAGCGCGACCTACGTCTAATATCGTCGTTGAGTAACTCTATTCCTGTTCGACTTGGTTGACTCCACTGGTCACGACTTCTCATCGAAACTTAAGGAACCACCACCCGAAGCTAGTCACTAATAATGGCCAAATTCATTCTATCTGGAGGTTTGTGAAGGTTTATTCATCGTTTCCCCTAATATCTTCCTTGTTTAATTCGACACTATTCTGCCTTTATTCCCTCCCTTTTCCTAAGGCTTTTGAAGTGTAATAAGTTGAACCAATATACTTCTGTACACAATTTCACGTTGGTTCATCTACTGATTAAACTCTAAATTTATCTATTCTCTGTCATCTAAGCGATTCAAAGATAGCTAACTGTGGAGAGAATGATAGAATAAGTCGAAAGTACTGTAAACTTCTCCTCAAGACTGATCACACAGGGTCATAGATAAGTATTGTCTAGGATTTCCAGTTACCTAACACCAATTCGTTCCTAATAATTTTATTATTTAATGACAGAAAGTGGTGTTAACTACTCAGTATAGATAGGAAAAAACTGACACCAAAGTAGACAAATTTGTCTAACAGAATAAAAAATATGAAGATAAAGAATAGCGCAAATTTCAAACTTTTGAAGATATCAAGGAGTGAATACATATGTTTCATAGTAATATTCTTCATATACATGAATAAATAGATGTTTTATAATAAACTAAATAGGTAGTTTATAAAAAAGAACTAACTGAGCGAAGAAATATATTCCTCTTTGATGAAATCTACAGAACTTTTGATCTATACTTCAGATACTCATTGAGGACGTTTAACGCAATTCGGTGCTCAAAAGATTTTAATTGAAAATTGAAAATTCCCATCTAGATATTTAGGAAAAAGGCTAACTGAACTAGTAAAGATCCTCAATAAGTATCTAAAGTACAGTTTAAGGTTGTTTGAAGTGAAGGCTATCATATATTTCATTGAAAAGGAATATATTTCTTCGCTCAATCAATATTTTTTGAAAAGATAACAGTGGTAATAATATTTATTCCTGAACATATAGATAGATGACACTTTTACAAAAATGATTATTAAATTTAGTGATGGAAATCTTTAGTGATGTTGTTTACAATCTCTTATTCACCCCTGGTAGTGGTATTCCTCAGACTGAAAGAAAACATATTTTACATGGTATACAAATAATGCAAGCTAAGTTACAAGAGTGATCTTTTGTGTTCATTCATAGGTACAAAGATTTTATAGCAGAAATACAAGCGAAAACCTTGTTTAAGGAGTATGGAAAAGCGTCATGCCAAGAACAGAGAGAAGTAATGCTTAGCTTAATTACTCAAGAATTTTCATTCGAAAGATCATGAATATAGACCGAGGCATCGTAGCAGATTCTTCATACTACAAAAAGTGATTTATATCTCCAAGTTCATTGTAACGTTCAATATTTCAAATTTCCTGCTGAAACGTTCTATTTTTGTTTTTTCATGTTAAATTGATCACGTATCAGCCATAGCCGCCATACAGTTTTACGTCTCACTTGATTGTTAGGTGAGTAGCAATCGAATTCCGTTCACTTTCAAGGTTGGTTCAAACGTTCGATACCTATAGGTAACTTTATGATTGGAATTAGAATAGATACTAACTAGCCAACATAAAAATTAATATTCCGGAAATTCTAATGAAAATGGCTCGCATTATAAGGAAAAGGGAGAAGTTTACTCGATGACATGGTATTTACTGATGTAGAACAATGTAGTTTACAAAGGAAAACATCGACAGCAGATTTCTTCATAGTTTACCCATTGCATAGCTGAGTACCTGGTCAGCATCTCAGAAGCCAGTGGTGTTATTCTTGTCACGGCATAAGTTTTCGACTACCTACAACCATGACCCCTTCTATATTTGTGTCCATTACAATTTTTCGGATGTATAGGGTCAAGTCTCACGAATCAAAACACTATGTGTCTGAAGAATTGAATATCCTTTAATGTTCAGTTAGGTTTTAGCTCATTACAATGTGTTTCCATCAGTAAAAGCCTTCTACAAAGGCTTGAAGAAGGTTTACCTTAGATAAAATTCAGTACGCCAAAACATCAGTACGAGTTATGTTCCAGTGAATGGTAAAAATAATTTTTTTCCCATTCGTTTCATATTAACATATATTTCTCTCATTAAAGAAAGGAGGATATGGTGAACAAAGGTGAAACAAGGTAACAAAGTACTTAAAGTTCCTTTGTCGACTGATTTGTATACTTGTTTTCAATCGAACTGGAAATTGTTAGCATTATATTTGCAATGCTCAAGTATCTACTTATAAGTAGTCAAACTTTCTTCACTTCATTTCCAATGTCTTTTGTTTTCATGATTTCCCACGTGCTTAAATATTTGGCGATAAGATTTCTCCTGTTTTTGTTTGCTAATATCTTCTAATATGAATCTAAGTATGTTACTAAAGCAAATTACTTTTCTGGTTGATTACTCCACTTTTAGTGTGTTTACTACTATTCATTTCCGTGGTTTGTGTAAATTGGTTAGTCCTGTACCTTGGTCTATGAAATGACTGTCCTACGACCCCTGATTTTCACCGACCCTCTAAATGATGCTAGTCAGTACCAAGAAATAGCTTCATCTTGATTGGTTCAGATGTCTATACTTGTCTTTACAAAGATATGAACATGATTTTGCCATAGGATTTACCTATTATTAAATTCAAGCTGATTTTTTGACAGAAGTGAATGATTGGTGTGTGGAGATTGATTAATTTTGAGATAGTATTCATCAAAAACTGGCATTATTCTGAAAACCACTGAAACCTGAGGTTACCTTTCAGCACTGCCAAATGCTTATCAGTCAGTTGCTTTCAGATGAATTTCTCGAAGTTCTAGTGAGAAGCCCTGAACTAGAGAATCAGTTCTATTTAGTGCTAAGACGAATAAAGGACGATGCATTGAATGATGATGAACAACGTCATGCTATATCACGAATGAACAGTAGTTGTAGAACGTGGACCACAGTATGCCACCCTAACGGATGAGTGATAATGTCTCTCCACAAGAGTTGATGATCCTGGACTTGATCTCTCATAGTGTCATAGGTGCTCAATGTTGAGGGGTACTAAACTTGGACGAAACAGCTTTCCAGTGATTCCAGATTTTCAGTGACTTTCAAACCTATCTCAGTCCATAATCATTACTACAATGGCTTCTGATGCAATTTAATATTGGGCATGTATCAATCAAAAATTTGACTGATAAAAAATTATGGTTATCAACAATGTTTACTGTTGATGACTATCGGTCGATGTTGGTGTCAGTAAAAAACACTTTTTCATTCTTAAAATTACTTCCCATTATTGTTGCAAGTCCTGAACAACTAAGACAAACAGTCAAAATCAACGCAGAATCTTGCAAACAAATGCATCGGTTCGAATTGCCACACTTCACAGTAGTATACAAACAACAAGTGGATAGGAAAAGACTGATATCAAAGTAGACTAAGCTACGCAAGAGAATGAACAATTTGTAAATTTCCAAGCTTTTGAAGACGTCAAGGAGTGAGTACATCTGTGCCGCTGTAACCTCTTTCCAGCCGTGTCACCAAGAGTCGTTGAACACCGACTGGTTTCGTCTTGGAGACCCCAGAGTACCAAGTACTCTACATCTCTCCACATGGCTCAGACCAACAGGCAAAGAATTTACTGAGTAGTAGCATTTTAAAGTCTCACCGTCCTCAACCCTCTTACAACTGAATCTAACTTCGTCTAGTATTGCACGTCGAGGTAGGTGGTAACTTGCCATGTGCAACACATGTTCAAGCCACCTTGTCTGGTGAAGGTTCACAACCTCATCGACTGACTTCCCTGTCTTGCCTATTGCCCCCTGCCTGACTTCAACATTGCTCACATGAGATTTCAACAAATCCGAGCGATGTAATGAAGACACCCTGTAACCGCTTCATGTCTTCTACTTTCAACGGCCATATCTCACAAGAAAGACTTCATCACAGTACACTCGTCTTTTGATGGACAGTTAGATATCTCTTCGGTGCTATAGGTGACGCAAGCCAACAAATGCTATACGGGCCTTCTGTATCCAAGCTAAGATTTCATCAGCAACCAGCCCGTTCGGACTGATGCGATTCTTCAAATTAAGTGAAGTGGTCTACACATCCCTCCATTTCACTCCCTATCATTTGAGCTACTAAACTCTTCACTGTTCACTAACAAGCAGTATCTTTGCATATAAGATTTATGCTTCATCAAAAGTGAAAACCTATCATTCAACACCGTACTCAAAGACTCTTTTCCGGCTACTAGTAAATTATCGTAGGACTAGACTGTACAATAATTAAAGATGGTTGATAATTAAAATCATTTCATTGGTGTATCTAGATTATATATATATATATATATATATATATATATATATATATATATATATATATATATATATATATATATATATATATATAGCTTGAGAATGATATAGGTGAAAAGAGTAACTCTTCGCTAGACGTCTTTTGTTCTGTGACTTGACGGGGATTTTTAAATTATTGAAATGCTTTGTTAATTGATGGTAGCGCTATTATTTTGTTATCCTTTTAGCGGTGATTTGTTGAATGTATGTTGAATGATATGCCTTTTTGGTGTGATTACCTTACCACTCTAATTTCAACTGGTTGTGGAAAATATTTAGTGAACCCTAATACGCCTACTGTATAGTAGTTCACCACAATCCAAAGAAGGAAATAATTTTCTATTTAAAAGTTTTAAAATGTTATACAAGCATTAAATTATGAGTGTTGAAAAATCTTCTCTCTGTCTTAGTTGATTCTTCCCACAGCCTCGTTGGATTACTGAGGATGGTAACAAGGAAAGACTGAAACTAACCCTGGTCCATCACTGGAGACTAATCGCTGTTACCTTATCTTATCCTTAGATATTCGTGATATGAATACCTCAATGATAACACTCCTGGCTCTTGGTTTGTTATGTGTAAAAGCAGTATCCGCCTTAAAGTCATGGATACACCTTACTGACAAATGACAACAAACGCGAAACCATGTTCTTTGGTTGCTGAAAAATTACCTCCAGTCAGTCAGCAACACACGGAAACGCCAAATAATATCAGGAATGATACAATTGATCAATAAATCCTGAATGATCTATCGTTGTAACACAAGGAAAACTTAGTCCATATGAAGTCATCCGGAGATATAATTGATCGCGCTAGCCTAAACACTAAGCTTTGCGTCAAGAAACAGACAAATCGTAGTACAACCTGGCATACAGATGCATTGGTTCTAGTTGCCACACTAAACAGCAGCATACAGGGGATAATTGGATCGAAAAAGTGATACTAATTTAGATGAAAGATCATGAGTATGGGAGAAGTAAATGGATGAAGGTTCATGAAGATATTCGGTCTCAAAGATGACAAATAGTGGATACATTTACGCCATTATGAAAGATTTCGAGCTATGTCACCAAGGTTCTCCAACCGTGAATTCCTGTGTTCTAGATGACCACACACAGACAACCTTCTCCCCACGACATAACTCAGAATGACAGTCAAAGATATTCTAAACTGGCACCATGATTTGATCTGATTACTCGTAGCTTTCTCCCAACCTAATCATACTCCGGCTTATCTTTACAAATCTACCTTCAACGGCCACATCTCACAGCTATGAGCTGCGATGCAGCATAGTTATTCTTTAACAGGTAATTGGGTGTCTTGCTGACTCCATAACCATTGTTAAACGAATCTTTTGTATCCGAGCTGTAATTTTGTCAGTAGTCAACCCGTCCGTTCTGATACAACTCTCCAGTTATGTGAAATGGTCAACTCATCCTACCACTTCACTCTCTATCCTTAAACTGGAAGTGGCTGCACATCATTCCTGAAGAACCATCTTGTATTTGACAGATGCAAACGCATACCAGACATAAGTTGACTTCTGCTTAAGACGTTCACAAAAGTTCGTCTTTTTCAGCTTCTTCACCTAACACAAAAATGTCGTTTGTATACTCCAAGTCAACTAGGCGTTCTCCATAGAGTAAGTCTATTCGTATTAAGTCGGATGTATGAAGACCTGTGTCCATTAGTACGTTCATAACAGAGCCAAACAGGAAGAGTGCTAGCGGGTATTTCTAGGGATACTACTAGTTTTCGTCAATTCAGACGACCATTGTCTATAAGCCCTTACATGGTTGCATTAGCTCAAGTAGAGAGGTTTGATTAGCACTACTCACTTTCTTGATACCCCCTTCACAATCAGACACCACCACAACACCTCTCGGTCGACAAAGTAGAAACCACCTTCGGATCAAAAAATATTGCATATCGGGCACCGTTAATTATGCTTCTGTTCAGGAACTTGTCGAATTTTAAGGGTCCCATCAATTCTTCCTATTCCAGGTTTGAAATCTGTCTCGTTTCCTCGAATTTGTTGTTCTTGAGCTGTGGTCAGGTGTCGAATAACTATAGACCGTAGAATGCGATGTTATTCAAACTGTCCACTCCCCTGTGATTATCACAAGAAGATTCCTCTCCCTTCTTATATCCCGAGATGATCAGTGAATTAGACCAATGTGATGCAACTACGTAGGTGATTATGAAACTAATCACTATTCCTTGATTCTGCCTGATAACACTCCATGATGTAAATTTGAAACGTAACATGAATCGTTGAATAATTAAGCTGAATACAATTCATAACACTCTTTAATGAGAATATCATAACAATTTGTTTGTTTTTTCAGGTACTCCAATCCTTGGTACTTTGTTTCCCTGTAGTTGATAAAGAATTCACACAATTCTACTGGGATGTTTTAAATAATCGTTATAAACTAAGAAAGTCAAAACAAACTGGTCGAGGTGCTACAAAGATAAATATTTCAAAATCAGGTGGGTAATTTATCTTCAGTATATTCGTATCATTATGCTTTTACTAAAAGAAGTATTGTTGAAAACCAATTGACTTCATGGTACTTTTCACCAACAATCGATATGAACTAGGGAACTATTTCAGAACAGAAAGCATTGAACGTATATATTTCTTCGTAGTTGAGGTCTTCCTAGCAGTTTGTATTCATATCCCTACACAAGACCAAGCCTGGGACATGAAAAACAAGTGGTTCAATATACGACACCATAACTTTTTAGGATAGTACGTCCATAGTCTAGAAAGTATTCTGCACAACCAGTGACTGGCCAATGGAGAGTAACTCATCTCATGTTGTATAGCACTGAGAGCTGACCGAATTCCATCGATCATTTAGCAATATGGTCACCAAACTGGGAGGTTCACCATCGTAGTGCACTAACATCCATCAATTGTTAAAATAAAATCTGTTCATTATCAGGTAAGAAATCCATATAGATTATCCTCTATTAGTCTGCTTGGTGGCTAGCATGGAATCTAGGGCATGCGTTTCGTCCTATTTAGGAGTCATCGACTCGATGTACCTGAATCTAGTGGATGATATTGTTCACAGTGAGACTCGAACGCAGTACTCATCACTTCTAACATCGAAGTGTTATCCAATAGGTCGCTAAAAAACTCTCAGGAGATGAATTTTGATATAAATCCTTTTAGAATGAGTGGCTATCACGTTAAATATAGCAGACTTCATTTTTCGGTAAACGTCTATTCAAACTGCTTTGTGAACTAGCCTAAAGAATTTGCCGTTACAGTATCACGGGTATTTGTATGTAGAGTAAAGAGTTAACTTCAGGTCACTGGAATAAACGCTTAACTCACTTTCATTCATACATGTTAAGGAACTTTATTGTTGTCAGAGGAAGAAGAAGATATGAGGCTGTATTGTAAAAAATAATGCAAAACAGTCTCTAGCTTTAATCTTAGTATTTTTATCTTATTGTTGCACTGTAAATGAAACAATTCAATATTGTAGTGAACCTCGTTATACACAGACTACTAGCTGACCGGACGATTTTCGGTAGTAGGGTATGAACTCCTCTAAAATCTAATTTCCCGATTCCTAAGGAATATTCTAATACACAAACACTCAATAGAAGGCTATATAGTCGAACTTTGAACCTGTTGTTACTCATCAGCAGGGAATATCTACAAACTAAGGTAAATCAAATCATTTGACCTCATAAAAGTTGGTATGAAATCTGAACTCTTGTATTACGAAAAATATCATTGAGATAAGTCACAGGATTAATGTTTATATATTCGTTATACCTATTTACAAAACGTTTTACAGATGTATCCTTGAATGTGTGTACAAAAACAATACGTCATCACATTAAACCTTAGTCGGTGGGTTCAACTTGAGGTCAGGGTCGATGCACTACTTTTTTGTGAAACATTGGAGACCTGAGATCACTGGATAGCTGTTTTTCCCTAGTGTGGGAGTGAGCAGTGCGTACCCCTAACCCTGCCAGGGATCTAACCCACGACCTTCATGTCCGCAGCCAGTACGTTATCACTAAACCGCTGGGTCAGATTATAATGTTTCATATTTCCTGATTCTATTGATTCATGAGTTCTTGAAAATTTGCTGTGTGAATATGATACAAGATAGACAAATTCTGTCTTTTATCTTCTTTTTTGTCAAAGTTCTTCTAATAGTCTGAGATTTATTCAGGGATAACATCTTGACTACGTCACTGGATGACATGGCTTCTAGTCTGTGAGTGATCACTGGTTCCCTTAAGGTTGCAAATATGCTTTGTTAGTGAGTATCAAGGAGCAGGAAACTTAAGACTACTCTAACCATCTGGTATCAACAAAGTGTATCATAATGTTGAGTCCCCTAGCTTGATGATCACACTGATTGATTACTATCTGGTGGTTAGTTGGTGGGTTTCATTTACTTCTCATAACATTTAAAAACATTACAGTTTAGCACTCTTTCCGTCTATATTCTACTATAATAATGTTCTTGTTCCAGTCGACATCAGTATTTGTTTACTCTTAAAAATAATTGTACTGTTTCAATATTTGTCCATTTATAGTTTACTCAAAATCTCCTTGTTCAGCTCGTTTCATCAATGCTGCTGGTCGTTTATTTTGCTTTACAAATGCTATTGATGCTACTGCTACTGCTAATAATAATAAAAATAGTTCAAATAACATGCTGTTATCTTCACCAACATCAATATCATCATCCCTGAAACATTTCTGTTTTCCATTGAAAGACCTAAGTCAACTACAAAAAAATAGACAATCTTCACAAATTTATAGGGAATCATCTATTGAGTCTTCATTATACCAGAATGTTAGTAAAGCAGTAGAAGATCAAGATAAAATTATGGAATCGATAGTTGTTCAACCTGTCCAGTCGATTGCATCATCTGTACATGTAAGTTAAGTAACGAGTATGAAACCAGCTTTCAATATCACATTTCTGTCTACTTTAATCTTAAAATTTAAGTATAACCCTTAATAACAATAATAATAATGATAGTAATAATAATTGTCAAAACCAGAATATTCGGCGAAGAGACTCTTTTCAATGGATTTGTTGTGACGCTGTACATTTGTATACACGGGGAAAAGTAAACACAATATGATGATGATAACAATAATAAAACGGGTGATGACATAGACATTTGTGATTATGATAACAAATGAAGTATGAATGATAACAAGGCAGATTACGTAATATATAGAATGGTTCATAAAAGGTATTTAACTTGGAAAGGGGTGAAAATTTTGATGAAAGTGGTAAATCAATCAAGTATTATGTACTAAGATTCGACAAGTTAGTCAAGATGAAATCAATGTTTTCCAAAACAAAAATTAAGCCGATTGAGTAAAACAATTCCGAGAACTAATCAAAGTGACGGTAATTATAATAACAATAATAGTGATAAACCAAGGATATATAAGGGAAACTAATAGGGTGGGAAAATGTTATGGCCATGATAAAAAACAGTGACTTTACATACTTCCTTATGTAGATATAGATCAGGTTTTATTTAATTCATGAATAGCTATAGCCTCCGCTGTTTTAAGGAGTTGAAAACGAAGAAAACGTGTGAAGTTTAGACGAACTTGCTGCGAAGAAAGTTCTACTGATTGATCTGTATAGACGATTCTTTAGTACATCTGATGCTAGATAACCTTTAAATTTTAGGTTCATGAACAATCTTTTCTTTGAGACCGAGTGGATGGTCGGCTTAGTATTTCTTTGTAGAATATTTTTATCAATAAAACAGCACGGGTAACCGTTTTCGATAAGTGTACTTTCTTAAAACGACAGCTATTCATCAATGCAATCGTCACTACACATATTTCTTATTCGATAGCAGACAGAGTGAATAAGATTTCTTTTTCGATTGACAGGCACCCAATTATAAAAATTACTTAGTTGTCCGTTTCACGTTGCTTATGTGTAGATCGATCTTTTGAGGTATTCATTCTTACGTCTGATGAGAAGCATATCAAGAAAAGGAATAGTTGATTCTGATTCCTTCTCTATGGTGAACTTGAGAGCTGGATGACAGTCATTGGACGAAAGAAGAACATCGTTTAAATCAACATCTTTATCACAGATAACAAACTTGTCGTCTGTATATCTTCTATAAAAGTCAAAGGTATTAATAGTTTGACAAAGTTGAGAATTCTCTAGTTTTGACATGAAAAAGTCTGCTAACACTGGTCCTAGTGGTGACCCGGACCAAGTGATATTGATAACTACTTATTCAGATTTACAAGAAAGTGAATTTAGCATTTTGTATAAAGCTCAACCACAAGCTAACTGATCTGATGCGATCGGACCTAATGCCTGCTATTCTTAATCCCTATGACTGAAATTGGTTTCATACAGAAATTTCTAAGTACCTGATTTTTCTTCACAGCAGAATGAAATCAGATTTTTTTATTGCCATTTTCCTATTATTGAATAATATCTGTGTTGACTATAGAATTTTCAAGCATAAGAGTGATAGACAAGCTGTAAACATCCAGGAATTTCTGTTGTAAACCGGTAATAATAAGACATTGGGTTGAAGTCGACTGATCTTCCCATTATTCATCATATAGGCTCATCTTTCAAATTTCTTTACAAACGCTTTTCAAGTCACTAACAGAGGAATCCAGGATACGTGTTTCGTCCCATTTGGGACTCATCAGCTTGATTTACATACACCCTGTTGAGTGATATTGTTCCCACTGGGACTCGAACCCAGTACCCATCGCTACAAACGCCAAATCGTACCCACCAGGCTACTGAGGTATAATAGTCATCTCTTGTGCGACGGGTATCAGTGACTGTTTTGATACTTCTTATTCCCCGTTGCTATTCAGAGTTCCATTTAAGACGAGGCACGCGTTCTGCATCCTCCTGCTAGTCACCAAGATGAATATCCGACAGTATCGAGACATCCACATAAGAATCTATCTGCCAACAGAGGTCGAGCATTTTGGCCCTTCATAGCAACGGGGAATTAAAAGTATCAAAACAACTTTTCAAATAAATTCAGACTAGTACTGATCATGAAGTGAAATCAGTTGGAGAAACACTGGAAACTTGGGGTCAGTAGACAGCTACTTCTCACCAATGGAAACTCATTACCCTTCCGGGGGTCGAACCCAAGACCTTAAGGTCTCTCGGTCAACGCGCTACCATTGAACCATTTGGTTGGTTTCCAATGGTCTATATTTCCTACTTCTGTCAGTTTACTTTTCAAATGTTTTTTTAATAATTTTTGTTTGCATTACTAATTGTAATCTTTTGATGCTGGTATCGGATTAGTTAACCTTATACAACTGTGTCATAGCAACAAGGCATACTTAACCTACAATTATACAAATTAGGTTTATGTGCCTGTGTCGTTTAGGTCTTATACAGAAAGTGTGTGTGGCTGGGTTTCACACTTGTGTCTAAGAGACATTATTGTACAAGGATAGCTAATTCTTGATTAGTATTTGTTGATGGATATTATGTTTTGATGATCGATGAAGTTGATCACGATCTTGTACTGTGGTTTAATTGTGTTGTTTGTTTGTTTTTTCTTGATTAAAATTCAGGCATCAGATTTAACAACTATTGAAAAGAATGATGTTAAATATTCTTCATATGCTAAAGCAGATGTACACGAAACTAGTAAACTGTTAACAGATGGAATGAATACAGCTTCTTATTCTACTGGTACAAATCTTCGACGTAATCAAAGTCGTTATCGTTCACTGCGTAGACGACAAATGGAGAATTTAACAAGACGTGCTGAATGGTTTTTATGTCCTACTACACTGCCTTCATTATCATTCACTCCAGATGGATTAAAACATTTACATGAAAATATATCAGTTTATGATACACATTCACAAACAGCTATGTCAACAATATCATTATTGGAGATGCATCGTAATATGAAAGATCAACTAACAACCGATATATATGTAAATTCTGATCTAGTACAAGTTGTCAGTCCAAGAATTCTATTCACTTCATCAACAAGTGATTTAATTCAGTCTAATTTTTCTGTTCAGCAAACTGATCCACGTGTAACCTTGTCAGTAAATGAAGACTGTCGTACTAAATTATGCCCATCATTATCACCAGTGTATGGACATAGTTTCAGTAGTCTTATTAATTCTCCATCACCACAATTCTTTGTAGTTTCTCAATCGAATAATTTATTCCAACATTCCACAAAATATAAAGATTGTGAACCAAATACTAGCGGTTATGAACAAAGCGTAACTACGCATTCCTTTTTAATACCTACTGCATTGCCTATAAATTCATCTGTTGACCCGCTTATATATCATCATATACCAATGCATTCACTTTCACATGATCGCACTGAGGTCAGTAAACTAACTGCTCTCAGTGGTCCTGATCTTCTGCAATCAACAAGTTATGAAAGTTTCCCTGCTCTCACATACTCCACTTTACTTCATTGTATGCATTCAGATCTAGAGGAGAAGACAAATAAAAGAGAAAATCACACAAGTAATAATAATAATAAACGTGTAAACAATGATGACATGACAAGTAATGTTCCCGGTGATCCATCTGTTATTACTCATGATGATATCGATGATGGTCAGTGTGAATTATTCAGCACCGCAGTAAAGTCTCCCACTATATGTCTTGGTATAACGTCTAAGTCAGATATGCGCAGTTCTGATTGGTCGATCGATCAACCGGTTCTAAGTGAAAATTTACATCGTCGTCGAAGTAGTGCCTTGACTACATTATACATACCTAAAAAGTGAACATTTCATATATCCAAAAGAATATACAATTAGTATGTTTTCTTCCCCCTTCATTTTTATTGACATTAAAATAACTGACAAATAAAGACGAAAAATGAAATAAGCTTTAAAAATAAGCCATGAATTCTATACTGATTGACAGGATTTCTTTTACTGAAGTAAGAATTCATCCTATGAACAATTTTTTTCGATGGATTATTTGTTCAGTTAATTGGTTTTGCGGTGAATCTTATCACTTCTCATTCCTGTGGTATGTTTTTCTCCCTCTCTTACATTATATGCTGAGTGCTTCTCCCTTCCCCTTTATCATTTACCTGTAGTTCATGTATGTGTCTTAGTAACACATAATGCTGAGAAGACTGCACACACACACACACACACACACACACACACACAAGTATGTATATCACTGAAAGCCTTCTGTTATTACTTACCCTCATTTGTTCCGTGGATTTCTATTCTGCATTTATGTTTTCGGTTCCTTTTTTTGAAAAGAAAAAAAGGGAAAAGAAATTTCCTTGAATTATCTACTACACTTTTATTGATATTCAGGTATGTATACAATAACTTCAATGTTGCAAACATAATGAAAAGTTGAAAAAAACAAACTACCTTTAGTTATCTGCAATCGTATACAACTCATGTCAATGCATATTATGTCATCATAGTGAATTGAAAGGATGAACAACTCACTCAGGTGATTGGTTACTTTGACTAATGATTTACTTTCTTACTTTAATGGCATTTATTTGTAATTTATTATTGATAATAATAATGCCTTAGGCGATTTTTCATCTCTTATCAAATGTTTATTTATAAAATATGGAGGATAATAATCTATAAGTGTTATATATTTTCGTAGATATATTCATTATTTAAAAGAAAACAAAAACAGACAATAGTCAATGCATAATCTGAGTCGTAATCAATTTCTCTACTATTTCTTTATCTACAAATTGAAATGGGGTGCCTACAATTATCATAATCATTGTTCAATATTACTTTTAATTGTGTTTAACTTATTTGTTTATTTGAACTTGATAAGAAGGCGCGAAAAATGACTTGCTCTCTTTTGGTTTATTTTAATTTTACTTTACAGGTGTTTTTCTTCATTTGATAATTTTAGTATATCATGATTTTCTGTTAGCAATAATGCTGAACAATTTCATATATATATATATATATATATATATATATATATATATATATATATATATATATATATATATATATATATATATATATATATATATACTAAAAACTGAATGTGTTGTTCTTGTTAAATATTTCCTTTGTATTTCCTTAGTAAAGTCTTATTTTATTCTTATGGGTAAACTTAACGAAGATGATAATTCTATTGCTGTTATATGTTATTAGTTTGTTTGTTTGTTTTTGGGGTGTTCATGTATGCATACACGCATGCATGTACGCACGCACGTACGCACGCACGTATCATTTTGCCCCAACATCTCCTACTTGAAAAAGCAATAGACTTACTTATTAATGATAATAATAATAATAGTGATAATGAAGTTGGTTAAATGTGCTATGCTTTCGTGTCCTTGAATTTTAAAATAACAATTATTTTCTAATAATACGATAAATTAAAAAAAAAAATTCTTGTTGTTACACAGTTTTTAGTTTTTCTTCACCATATCATCTTTCAGTCAGATGGATGGTGTCAGTTAGATTTGAAAAAAGAAGAATCAGTATTTAAAGAACAACAATCTCTTCAGTATGCTATTTCTGTTTGTTCACCGATAAACATTGAAGTTTACTTCAAAAACTCAATGTTCTGCTTAACATTCTAACAATCAATAGACTAGAAGCTATTGGTATAATGATACTTGTGAATTGCTCAACTTCTGTTGGTAGAGGATCTCCTATGCGTAAGACGTTTTATGCATTAGACATAATAAGCCAGTGTTCATTGAAATGAGCATGATTAAACAAAATATAAGTAAATCTAAAGAAAAATTAACAGTGATGAGACCTACTGGTGTTCATTTCTTCTTTCTGTGCTGTCTTGAAGTGCAACAACCTCAAAGGTTACAATTTTCTGCAGTATTCTACATTCTCTTATTTTGAAAGCAAGACCTAACTAACCAATAGGAATTTGTAAACAAAAATGAATTTATAGTTTGACCACCTGAGATAGCCGTGGTTTGACAGACTAGTATTGACGTTGGGTTATGATTGAAGAGTAAAATGTGAATTTAAACCGCCTAGGGATTCGAACCAGTAACTATCGGGTCTCCAGCAAGTGCTTCACCAACTCAGCTACAACTCTCCGCTACTGACCAGATATGCATTTATAAGTGTTACCAATAGATGTATAAATAGCTTGATGAAGTTCTTGAGGATTAGGAAGCTATATTTCGTAAGTCTGGGAACAACCCAGGAGCAATGTGATCGAGTAGACTAAGCTAATTGAACCAAATCGTTTAGGTTACATATACTTATGCAATGAACAAACATGCCTTGAAACAGCTACTCTCGTTGATCCATGCTAGGCCTCTTAAGAATAACATTTGCTATTGATTTTGCTTTTTTAACCAATCTAATACTAACATACATGATCATGTACCTTTTCTCGAAACTTCAAGGCAAAGTAATAAGCTATGAATCGCTTTAGGGATTTGAAGCTTTTCATGGGGATCTGAATAATTTATTGAACCCTGAAACAGTATTAAAACAAGATGAACAAGTTGATTTTAAACACATAAAAAGGGGTTGAACTTTCCCATAGTTAAGACTTAAATAAATCCAAGTATACGGTCGTGACAGCTCCCATATAGTGGTCTGAAGACTGTCCTGTGTTCAATCCTATATCACGTTCTTATTTGTTAACCTTGTAATGTTTAGATGTGGTTTCTCTAACAATTTTGGGATATTTGGATAATGTAATTAGAAGACGTAGATTATCTGAAAAATGTGATGTATTTACGCTATACATTCTGAACAATCTGGTCACACATTTACTTGTTAAGGCATTATATATATATGAAAACTGGAAGTGGGAATTCAATAATAAGAAAGATAATGAAAGGAAAAAAAACAAAGGATAAGACTTTAAGACAATCTTGGTAATAAGATAAAATAAGCATTACCAAGGTAGGCTTAACGTAAGGACAAACTGTTTTTGCACACACAATAGGGATTTAGATTTATTTATGGCTAGCGTCTCAACAAACTTAAGTATACGCCCTTGACAGTTTCTATACAAAATTGTAAAGTCTGTTTTAATATCAATTCTGTGACCCTTATCAATGATATGTTTAACAGCGGATGATGATGGTTGTCTGCCATCTGCGCTTATCAATGTTTGTGAGTGAATCCAGTTGCTTTCGTAGCCATTTTGTAACATATTCCCCTACTCTCAAGTGCACATCACGATTAGTCCTGTCTATGTATGTTTGTCCACACACACACACATATATAAATTTAGAAACGCAGTGGGATGTGACGTAATCGTTTACACAGAGTTGAAGTCTAGGTTGCAGAGGGTGTTTGGTCTTCTCAACTACGATAAGCTTAGCTGAATAGTACGTTTTGTTAACAGCAGATCTTAACCTTTGTTTTGATATTATGCTGTCAGATTCTACTCTGTATGGTAACGCGATGTAAACGCATTTCTTCGAAACAGAGTACAGATTAGGTTTGAATCCTCGCTGATTTTTTGCAGCGGTTTATGGACTTTAATGGATATCCATTTTCCACTGATGTTCCCGTTAGTATTTTGATATCGTCATCCATTTAGTCCTCCGTACTAATCGTGATGTGCACTTGAGAGTAGGGGAATATGTTACAAAATGGCTACGAAAGCAACTGGATTCACTCACAAACATTGATAAGCGCAGATGGCAGACAACCATCATCATCCGCTGTTAAACATATCATTGATAAGGGTCACAGAATTGATATTAAAACAGACTTTACAATTTTGTATAGAAACTGTCAAGGGCGTATACTTAAGTTTGTTGAGACGCTAGCCATAAATAAATCTAAATCCCTATTGTGTGTGCAAAAACAGTTTGTCCTTACGTTAAGCCTACCTTGGTAATGCTTATTTTATCTTATTACCAAGATTGTCTTAAAGTCTTATCCTTTGTTTTTTTCCTTTCATTATCTTTCTTATTATTGAATTCCCACTTCCAGTTTTCATATATATATATATAATGCCTTAACAAGTAAATGTGTGACCAGATTGTTCAGAATGTATAGCGCAAATACATCACATTTTTCAGATAATCAACGTCTTCTAATTACATTATCCAAATTCATAAAAAGGACTAATTGTTTCAAATTTTGGGATATATTCCACCATACTCGACTTCATAATTCCATTAGTCCTGACAACGGAGTTGTGGCTTATTGGTTTAGGTAGTTAACTTTCAACGCAGGTGTGGCTCATTGCCTACTGTATGAATGTGCAGAAGGTTGTAGAGTGAATTTTGAAAAACTACTCCTCACAACGTCTATCTTAAATCGTTACTCATAATGGGATATGACGTAATCACATATATAATAAGGAGATTTATAACTGAGCATGGGTTTTGTTTACGTTAGAATAATAAATTTCACTAAATAATTCGTACTTTTAAAATCTGAAGGAATTCTTCATCTTACAATCATACTGTTTAATTTCTGCTTATACCGTAGCTTGACATTCACGTCTTTTTTCAAGACGAAATACTAAGCAGATCGCAACTTCGAATTGTTTCCGCCCCGTGGAATGTGTGTTATTGACTAACTTCTCTGCTAAAATACTGACTTCTTCCATCGTATAAGTTTTGCACATACTTTGGGACCGGTTAAATGCACCTTTTACTAAACCTTATATGAATCGCGTCGAACAGAAGCTGTTGAAATTTAGTTGCGTTTGGATCCTTGTAGGCTTTCTGTACACTGGTCCTTGTATCGAACCACAATGCTCCCTAGTCAACAATATGTTCAGAAAAGATAGGTGGTTGTCGTTTTCTACTTCGCACTATAAAATGATATATTTTTGTATATTGTTAAATCTCTGGAATACACTTAATGCATCACAACATCTGTTGCATATTACTATGATGTCATGAGCCTATTTCTTGTATAGGAAGACTTAACTGAATAAATCTTCAGCCGAAATTTCCATATGTGATATATGGAAATCAGGTAACAATTTTCTTCAAAAACTATTCATAGTGATATCACTGACTTGTAGAAATAGTTCACCTTAGAAAATGAAGTGAATCTTATTGGTGCATAGCAGTAGTAACTCTTTCAAATGTAGCTGACGAATAGAAAGTCAAATATTATTCAAGGATATACAAACAAAAAGAATATAGACAGTCTTAGTTAAAGGTACACTGGTGAGTAAAGAGTTTATATCGAAAGAATACACTGTCTTGCCTTTGATACTGATGTCACTTAACTAGTGAATCATTGCGAAAGTATACTTGATTGGAAACTTACATAACTGCTTTCTGATTTCACCTAGCATTGGTGCCAAATATTTGACGAGTAGTGGCTAGCAATGGAATCCACAAGACGTATTTCGTCTTAATTGGCACTGGTTAGCCTGATATACTACCTCTCAGTCAGTAATGTTATCCCCACTGGGAATCGAACCTAGGACTAACTACTTCTAACTCCAGAGTATTATCCACTGAGCCACTGAGTAACGATAGTTAGTCCTCGTGCTATGGGTATGGTACGGTTCACTTGATGGTAGCACTTCTATGCCTATATCGTTGATTGGACAGAACTGGTCGGCCAGTGTTTTTTATGTATTTAGAAGAGACAGATGGAAGCCATCAGGCTTTATAGAATGCTTGCTTTGTGTATTTTGGGTGGACCATATTAGTTTACGTGTTCACACCCAACAGGTTTTAACAAGTTAAATTATTCTTTGATGATGTCATTTATATTGAGGAGTTTAACTAAATTTGCAGTTAAGTTTTTTTCCTAATGTCTTCTGTCGGATAATCCTACATAAATTTCGCTTTTGCTCATTGAAAGTCGATAACATTTTGTGTTTATTGTTTTGTATGATCATAACAACTAGACTAAATTCTCTTTATCGAAATGACAACATCATTTTGATTGATTCGATAAATTGAAATACTGTGAAGTTAAAATGCTTCTCCATTTAAAACCAGAGCTTTTAAATTGATGAGCTACATCGACAAACTAAGCTTTCAAACAACTTTGATTTTTTAGAAGAAGCTGGAGCAAGTGAACTCAGTTAATCATGTAGATATTCAATTTGAACATCAATCACTATTTCGTATGCCAATTTTATGGGCATTATAAAATCAAATCCGAGAGACAGAGCTTCTTTTTCAGTGGCAGGTAACTAAATAGATGACCCACTAATTATATATGTGTCTGAAGCAATCGAAAAAAGATTGATATGCATGGTAATCAAATGATATTTTGGACACTTTTCATACCAGACTCTCAGGGCTTCAGTAGCACGTCTCCAATGCACTGTATTCTCTGAAATCTTTTGAACCTGGCTCCACGACAGCTCACAAGCTCTCATTTCTTCCTCACACTATCTCCTCCATGTAACTCTCAGTTGGGACGCCAAACTCGTCGTTTCCATCTAGGTTTCACTCGATGGCCTGGCGCATGATGTCCCCAATCGGCCTTCTCATTGTATGCCCAATCCATCTCTACTTCCTCCTGCATATTTGTTGAGTGATAGGTTCTTGATTGGTTCGTTCTTAGAGCTCCTTGTTGCTTATTCTTATTATTCTGGCCATCTGATCTTCAGTAGCGAGCCAGCGTAAGCAGTTGCTGATGAATGTCTGTGGTTTGTTGGAAATGCTTTTCGTAACGCGCCAAGTTTCTGAATCATACAGGAGCACTGACTTGACGTTGGTGTTGAAGATCCAGATCTTGTTCTTTATGCTGAGCACAGATCTCCACACTGGTTTCAGGCTAATGAACGCCTGTCTTGCTTTTCCGATTCTGGCTTTGACGTCCTCGTCTGTGCCGCCGGATTTAAACTAGGTGTATAAATTAAATTTTTAAAACCGTAAGTTCATGCAACTAATGGTCGACCCCTTAGTATATCTATGCTCTGCATTATATCTCATTTATTTGTTAAAGATGTACTTTTAAACCTCCTTCATAGGTGGGATTTGTAGAAGTGAGCCGTAATGAATTAGTACACTCAAATATGATGCTGTTTGAAGACAGCGAAATATTATACCTGATTTAAAGTAATAATGGATGGTCACTGGCATTGGAATCTAGGACGTGCTTTTCGTCCTATTTGGAATGCGACAGCTGTATATACCTGCCTTCTAGTGAGTAATGACGACCTCACTGAGGCTGGAACAAAGGACCGATGACTTCAAATGCCAGAATCCTATCCACTAGGCCACTGAATCGCAATAGCCACTCCTTGTATGAAGCTTACAAGCCATAACATTAAAACCATGCTACACCTGTCGCACAAGGAGTCGCTATCGTGACTCAATGACCTGTTGAATAACACTCTGGCGGTTGAAGTGGTTGGTCCTAGGTTCCAGTCTCAGTTGTAACAGCATCACTCACTGGGAGGGAAGTACATCAAGTTAACGAGTCCGAAGTAGAACGAAACGTGTGTCGGTATTGATGACAAAACTGAAAATACCGGTAACTTCAAGGAATCCATACAGAACCCATACGCCAATCGTGGCGGATTGATTGGGTTCAGTCAGCGACGGAGACTTACAAGCCGTAGCGTCAAAACTAGCTGGTTTACGATAGTGTTTCTTTAAGAAACCAATGTCATGGTTTAAGTACTGTCTCGCTTTGTTTGGAAGTATGTATTTCTTTTTCTTCACTAAAGTTAGTTAAGTAATGCGCTTCGGTAACTCTTAATCTAAGCTTCGATTTCAAATGTGTAGTTTACTTAGCATAATTTACTTGACTATGGCTAGCTGTGGAATCTAGGGTATACATTTTTTCCTATTTGAAATTTGCCGGCTGGATGTACCGGCATAAGAGGTTAAATCGACCACTTTTATGAAGTATAACGGCGGAAAATCTTAGGTATCAACAAATAATAGTGGTCTAATTGTTTCATCACAAACAAGCGGTTTGACACACACATTCCTCTTCACAGCCGAAAGCAGAATACATCTTTAAGGCTTTTAAACAGTTTGATGATTGTGTTTTAATGTTGAAAGATCAACAGGTACGTTATCCAGTGTGCGACTGTGTGGTTGATGACTCTTCTGGTGAGTGTAGGTGAACGAGTGGTTTCCTAAATGAATAGCGACCTACCAAGAAGGTGTAAAATACATAAAACATTTAAGGAAAAACTTATGCATATTAAATTTCGAGGGAGTTGCGGGAATTCGGAAATATTTCATGTTGTTATTCATCATCAGTTGGAGGAACAAAGGAAACCTGGGAGCACCGGACAGCTGCTTCGTCCTAGTACGATTCTCAGCAGTGTGCACCCACGACCCCGCCAGGGTGCGAACCCGCGACCTTCAGGCCCGTGGCCAGCACGTTACCACCGAGCCACTGTGTCATGTTATCATGGACAAATTTACAAGTGCTGATTTTGTGTATTTAAAAGGTAGCAACACGACCTTCAAATAGTCCTTTAGAGCCTTGACTTCAACAGTAATCTTTTAATCAGTGTGTTCTAGATTCAGATCTTACTGCAGGAAACAAGTAGACATAGACGAAGGAATTAATGTTTATTATAGACATGTGGTATAGTAATCGTTATATGTAGTACACCTTGCACTAAGACAGTTATCTGCATAATATGCCTCACTTCCTCTTCTGCTTCTCTCTTGATTTGCTATCAATACGCCCGCCCTGTCTCTTGCATTTATCTGGGCAGAATCTTTACCCATTGCTGGTAATTCCCAATGATTTCTGCCACCCTGTCAACATATACTACTTATATCCATTCTGATCAGCAACGTCCACTACACTACTACATCTACTCCGAACTGAGCTCAGACAACATGTACTGCTTATAGCCCAGTATAGTAACTTGTAACAGAATGAGTTGCAATACTAATTTATACTAACATTACTCATGAACAATGAATCATTTTCATAGGCTGAAATGGTGTTTTAGTCGGTAGCTGAAAAATTAATGGCAATCGGAATCATGGTTATCCAAGAGAAGTAGAATTCACAAAACATGAATGAAATTTTTCTTCTCAGGTGAACTCATAACCTCATACGCATAATTTCTGTTATTATATACTTCATTCGATTAATATCTAACCAAGAAGTTAATTATTAATTAAACGAGCTTCAAGAAAATCAAACTTCCAGTATTTTTTCTAGTTACGCTTTATCTGATGTTCATCTTTAACTTCTACCTTTATTTATCTCAATTCGTATTTATACCACATCTTTTTCTGACCTGTTATGTCCATACAGAGAAAAATTATCCTTCTTTGTTTTGATATTGTAGTGAACCGTCTTGGTAACAAATTACTATTGGTTTTAAAATAAATAAATGCCTAGAATATATTAATACTAGCTAGATAATGTGTTAAGGCGTAACCGTACCGTTTAGTCGTGCAAGGTTTGTTTAAAACTTAGGCATCTGGATATAGACAACTGCCATTTTAGGCCTCATTTGCACTGATCAACGGTCCAGTAGTTTATAGCCAGATAAGTAGTAAAGTTTTCTCCAGGATAACTTTTGACCGCATATTAATAAATACACTGCAATTCTGAACGTTCTCAACTGTTTAATGTGTCTCTTTATTTGTCTTTTGTTATCAGTACTTACACATAGGTAAGGTACAATTAATTTGTTGTGAAATTATAATGACTCAGGTGAAACTGTTGGCGTGATAAGTAATCACAACGCAACCAGTTGCCAATGCTGTTCAGACATTGAAACATCCACAGTTGCGTGGTCCTATCTGCTTTTCTTCAGTTGGTTCGTCATAGTTTTGTCGTAGTGATTCTTGTTCGTTCACTCAGTCTGGACGCTGAAGCGATACGATCAGAAGTGCCGTGAAAAAAATATTGACATTATCTTGTAAATGTTGAGTAAACGCTTATCTGCCTATGTTGTTGACATTCTGAAGGAAGTGTACTAATAACCCTTGGGATTCATATTCAGGAGTTGTCTTCTGGTGTTGTTACGGGTTAATGGCGTTCATGAGTAGTATTATAAGGCTCTGCAGTCATTGTAACCCAGCTGATTACCATTGCTCCATTGACGCCAGTCCTTTGCAATTTTATATACTGTATTGCTTCTAATTTCTCTTTTGGCTACAACATCCTAGACAAAACAGCAAAAGAATGGTAAATCATGGGTAATTTTATCATACTAACGTATTGATTCTCATTCGACCGTCTGAGATAGCCGCAGTTTCGTAGACTACTATTTATACTGGGTAATGAATGAAGGTGAGATGAAAATTTGGACCGCGGCCGGATTCGAACCAGCGACCACTGGGTTTCTTGTCCGATGCTGCACCAAGTGCAGTATTTAGACTTCGTAGCCCAGTTGAGAATAATCCCTCAAATTTCGTTGAGCTATAGGCTATCCACCGGATTCAGCCTGCATTCATTTAGTAATTTGGCACTTCTAGATTAATATATTACTGGAAATACCAGCAGCATCCACAACTCTGAGACGAAAGATAATCAAAAAGAGTAAATATTTAGCTAGCGCACAACAATAATAAATTCTAGGTAAAAAGCGGAATTTTATTCGTCATGTACCCAATATAACAATATCTATGATTTCAGTTTATTTCTACTTAGCTATATTGCATTGTTTATAACTTAAGACTTGATTACCGTTCAGTTATGGTATGGTGCTTTAAGAAATTTCCTCGTGTGAAGTTGACAGATGCAGAGACCAATCACTAATTATTCGAATTTGTTATATACCCACCAATACGAGACCGAGATCGTGCAATGATACCGATGTGTTCCAACTAACTGGCTGGAGGGTCGATTACGAGCGGTGCAACGTAACACGACGGCGTGCCAAATAGCGTGGATGCTGACCGGTTGCCTTCAGCTTAGCAGGTCCTGTTAAACTATGAGGGTCAGCATCAATGTTGAATCTTGTCGAACCCTTGGTTATGATTCTGGAGGAGTGTGTGACGCTACATTTCGTTAGTAGCCTAGTAATCTCTACCATTCAGGCACTTATGTTGTCCGTTTGTGCATTGGCTATGGTAAGAAAAAATGTGAAAACTGAGATTTCGAGTGCGATAATGCTTGGGGCAGTATTCTTGTTGTTTCGTCATAAATGTATGAAATATTCTCTCTCCAGAAAGAGAGAAGAGGGACAATATGTCGGCTAAAATGTTCATACAATACAACAAAGGAATAAAGATGCTGCTTCTCATTTGCTGGTTTGAGTTTTTTATCGTAAAATGTGTCTCTTATTAATATGCAGTTTGCATGGTTTGTTTACACTATCTTAGTCAAGAAGTTAACAATCCAGCCTTTATATTCAAGTAGACAGACTGGCCAACCTTAGGTAATTTCGGCAAAATATTTGACGTTTTATAATGTCCATATGGATTTATTGTTTCTTAGCTCCATTCGAATTAAGTTAAAAGCTATTTATAATAGCTTGTTTATTCGCATTCATCCTTTTACATTCACCCTATTTCTGCGACACCTAAGTGTTTATTGAAGCAAACATTCCGTACTGTATGCGTTAATATATTTACCATGGACTCCATGGTCTAATATTTGCTTGGTTCCTTTGACATTGAACGTTTAATTGTTTTTCCGCCTACTTTGAAATTGGTGCGGCATTTATGCCTTGCATTAATTCTTGCCTTCAAACTGTCTAGCGTAGACGAATTAGCAGTATCTGCGATATTAAAGAAGCTAAACTACTTTGAGAACCTTAATATGTAGATAGGAATCGTATACATATGGAGTATTATTACTTTTCATGTTAATTTTAGTATTTCTGTTTGATACTCATGTATGATTTATTAATTTCTTGACCGTAATGAATTCACTCCTTACGCTTGGGTTTCTTGTACTATTTTTCGGCAGACTGAGGACTTTCTGACTTCGAGTCACAAAGACTACGTGTTCTTATTGCTATCCTATATGGGCTTGTATTTGACTGAAAATGACACAGTAAGCTAAAGCGAATTCATCTTCGTTCTTTCTGGCCCTTTTTATTTCATATGTGTAATGGATGGTTACATTGTATTCAATAACAACGAACTTATTCGGAAATAAACCGTCCCCCCAAATAAAAAGAAGCCGGTAATTCATCACCAGAGAAATTTTTTGCATTAGTGTAAATGCAGTAAATAGAAAATAATGACAGCGAACATTTGAGCAGTACAATATATGGATTGATCAGATTGCTGCAACGTAATACTGAATACTTTTATTTTAATGCTTTCAACATGGTCGTCATCACCGATTGACGTGGTGTTTCACACGTTTGTCGTCACTTATTTTGAAGGCATTTCCCTTTGGCTCTGGTGTTATCCCTGCCGAAGCAAAACTGCATCCTGCAGCAATCATCTCTTCCACAAAACGTTCTCTATAA
The DNA here is from genome assembly GCA_944470555.2 of Heterobilharzia americana. Classification (NCBI taxonomy): domain Eukaryota; kingdom Metazoa; phylum Platyhelminthes; class Trematoda; order Strigeidida; family Schistosomatidae; genus Heterobilharzia; species Heterobilharzia americana. The sequence continues at coordinate 27,055,015 of OX104131.1, read as the reverse complement.
ACTATATTCAGTCCTCTTCAACACCCAACATCATTACTACGAGTAGTTGGAACTTATAGTTCTGTAACTCTCCCATTTATGTCTTGAAGCTCCGTTTCTGATGTTTGGTTGTGCCCTTTTCGGTGGCTAAAGAAGTTTTCTCGGTTTACTTGCCTAGAGCTTTGGAGGCAATGACTACCTTTCTGAAGATGTTCTTTTGTAAATTGAAGGCTGGCCTTTCTGAGGGAGCATTCTCATTGTGTCCTCTTTTTAAAGTGATAATCAATTCATCAAGCTAACGACTGAGATTGTTAAGTAGGGGAAAATTCAGAAGGATACAAGAGATAATAGTAAAAACAAACAACATGGTGAATGAGCGTGAGATTTAAGCGAGTAAATAAATAGTTATGAAGTCTCAGACGGCAAAACATATCCTCAAATTCTGGCTTATCTTTGAAATTTGAAGACACATGTATTCCTAGAATGAAAATAACAGTAAATATTTCTACCTCTTAGGTTAGTCAATGAAGTCAGTTAACGTGAAAGTATGGTTACTAAGCCTGGGTCACCGCCAACGTTTGTTTCACTGTGCGTACCGATAAGGTTCCTATCACGCACTGTTATGCTTGCAAGACGACTACTTCAACATTTCAGCCAATCGGCTGATCGTTGAACCAGTAAAATGCGGAGATTTGAAAAAAATCTGTCAGTTAAATTCTCATGAATTTTTAAATGCATCGAAAACCTTTTGTTTGCACTTGGGTGTTGAACTCGAAGTGTGGTCTGTTACCAACTTCTTTGAAGGCTTTCAACCCGATTTAGCAGGTTCTTTGCATTAGATCGTAATCTTGAATCCGATAAGCTGCGTCTCCACCCTTCTCGGATTGCGATGATGTCGATCTGATTTTTAGTGCCTCCATCCGGCGAAATCCATGTCGCTTTATGAATGTTATTGTGCTCGTAAACACTTCCTACAATCACCAAATCGTTTGAAATATATAAATAATAGCCGAATAATCTATCACATCGGCATCAAGTGACTGTAGTTCTCTGGGTCTGTTCTAGTGTATAGACATCTACAGTAAAGTTCGCCACTTTCCCTTCTTCCTTGTCCTGGTTGGCAGCGACCAGCTCACAGTCCCTATCTTAGTCACTAATAGGCAGATATGTTAACACTCTTTTCTTGACATAACCTCTTTATCTGTGGCGAATAAACAAGCAGTTTGTCTGGTTACCTTTAACCATGTGACGTTTTTTTCTAATTCGTCCATTGTCGTTCGTCCAACCATAGGTAGGGTACCGGTTAGTTGCTTATTGGCACACATTAATTCATGTAAAGCTGGTCAGGTGTTAGGCAATAGTAACGCAGATAGACCCGCCCCCCATGCTCTTCATCGTTATTTCCATATGGGTTGTTACTTTTATTGACCGGGGTGTTTCGGGATCGAAAATATATACTCCCTGATCCATACTGATTCCACGTTCTTTTATGGCTGAATTATGTTATTGGCCTTGTTTACCAGAAACAATACAGAAGGTTCCCCTGACTCAATGAGAAACGGACAGTATGTCTCTCACGAAGACCCATCCAGTTCCTTGAGGTTTGGTTACACAACTTAGATAAATTTTATGTCACTTAAAATCTTTGGTACATTATTCGTGGAGTTAAATATATGTCTAAGATACAAACCAAGAGTGATCAGGCCACCAAAAGAACAATATCTAGAAAGTTTTCGAAGAAGTGTAGTATCGCATCGAGTCCACACTAATACTGACCGCTATTTGATTGACAAACGGTTGTCGCGCTGAACAGCTCGGTACAGCCAGAACTGCCAAATTCCGGGAAACTAGAGAAGCGAAAGATAAGTATGTTATGTCCCAACCTTTATTGGTCGTATTTATCACGCACTATCGAAAGGACAAAAATAGCCTACATCCAACGCTTCGTGGTCCAGTTATATTTGACGCTGATGCCGACCTTCGCAGTCTTCGCACACTCGCTTAGCTCAAGTATCAGGCATATATGTCATTTGGTATGCTTTCAGGTTACTCTGGAAACTGTGAAAAAATCCCTGGTAGCCGCTTCACAAGTGCAAGTGTTCGTCCTGACTACGGTCATGAAAAGTAGTTAACCTGTAGTGCACCTTCCTGGCACCAAAATATAACTAGGGCTAAAATAAATAGTTTAAATTAAATTAACTAAATAAATCTCTAGCTTGCCTCCGGATGCTTAGGGTGTTTTAAGTTTTGTTTTAACGAGCATGCATCCGAGCAGGCTTGGACGCCATTTTTGCGCTCCATTGTGCTGATCACCACGCACGTACTCCGAGTCCCTAGTTCAGCCTTACAAGCCAGATAAGTTGATTAAACTTTTCCCTCATTCATTATTATTACATTTACCTTAAATACATAGCTCCTTTAAATACATTGCGTATCAGTTCTTTTGATTTGTGTTTTGTTACCAGTACTTACACGTTAGGTAAAGTACTGGTTAAGCAGGTACTAGAGCACATCAAATTAAGTAGGGTTGATCAAACGTTACGGAATTGTAACACGCATCCCTACAAAATTGGTGAGCCCGAGTATCACTTCTTACTTTGTCTAGTACCTTTGTTCTCTTGCGTTGATTTGTCTGGCCTATTTTTGTTTTTGGCACGTCTAGCGTTTTTTTTAATTATTGCACTCCTCATTGGTTATTTTTGCATTGTAATTTTTTTATTATCACTATCGTGCCTCGTTAATTCCCTGATCAATGGCGGATAACGACTCGACTGCGCAGATGGCCGTAACCCTCCAGCTTCCCACCTTCTGGGCCCACAGACCATCTGCATGGTTCTCCCATGTGGAAGCTCAGTTTGCCTTGAGACACATTCAATCACAAGAAACTAAGTCCAACTTAGTCATCGTCAGCTTACCGGAAAATGTGATTGAAGACGTCTCAGATGTGCTAGATGACCCAGCACCGAATCTTTACGATCGCCTCAAAACCGCCCTCATCAAACGTGTTGCACTTACTGACCAGCAGAAAGTGCAAGAACTTTTCAGGGATGTGCATCTGGGTGATCGCAAGCCGACGCAACTGCTTCGTCAGATGAAGCAGCTGATTGCTGACTTCAACATTGATGAAGCATTTCTCAAGCAACTGTGGTTACAGAGGTTACCACAGTCGGTTCAAGGGATCCTCGCACCCTTCCATAAGTGTCCCTTAATAGAGTTGGCGGAAGCGGCTGACAGAGCTGTGGATGCTACGAAACCCAACACTAGTATCTCAGCTGCACTGTCTACTGCCACGGATTCGTCCAAAACCCACATCCTCCCTCGGCTGTTGAGCCAACAAGTTTCGATGTTATAACTCACATCTCAAAATTGTATGAGAGTTGTGCAGCATCAGGAACGAAATGCGGTCTGGTAGTTCTTCCAGAGGTCGCACGTCTCGCTCGCGCAACAGGTCTGCCTCCCGTACCGGTAGCAGACGTTCCAAATCGCGACAATCCCAACCCAGGTTGTGCTGGTACCATAAACGTTATGGTGCCAATGCCAAAAGTGCACTCGACCTTGCACCTTCGAGGCTAACCAGGCGGGAAACGTGTGAGCCAGCACGTGACGGCGACTAACGTCGCTGGCGAGCCACTTCCATGTCGCCTCTTCTTCGTCACTGATCGACATTCTGGGATACGCTTCCTAGTTGACACTGGGGCAGAAGCTAGCGTCATCCCACCTACGAAGGAAGAGCGTCTGCGGCCAATGTCTCTGCAACTTCGTGCCGCCAACGGTTCGCCCATCACAACCTATGGTCGGAGATTCCTCGATCTCAACCTTGGATTGCGTCGTCCCTTTCGTTGGGTTTTCATAGTGGCAGATGTGACCACCGGCATTATTGGTATGGATCTCTTGCAGCACTATCAGCTGCTGGTAGATGCTGGCAAGCATAAGTTGATAGATTCTACCACAACACTCTCTGTTTCCGGTATAGTCACAAAGACGCCGCCCCTCAGTCCCGTGTACTGCACGACGGACGCTTCTAGTCCCTACGCGTCTATCATTCAGTCCTTTCCGGATGTCTTTAAGCCAAGTCGTTGTGTCCCTTGTGTGACTTCGAACGTTTCTCATCACATAACGACGACTGGCCCGCCAGTGTTTGCGAAACCACGGCGATTATCCCCGGAGAAACTGCGTGCTGTAAAAGCCGAGTTCGAACACATGCTTGAAATGGGAATAATCAGACCATCCAACAGTCCATGGTCTTCACCCTTGCATGTGGTACCCAAGAACAATGGCATGGACTGGAGGCCTTGTGGTGACTACCGAAGGCTCAACGCTAAAACGATTCCAGATCGTTACCCAGTCCCTCACATTCACGACTTGACTGCATCTTTAAAAGGCTCGGTTATCTTCAGTAAGCTTGACTTGACGCGTGCATATCATCAGATCCCGGTTCATCCTGATGATGTTCCCAAGACAGCCGTCATTACACCGTTTGGTCTTTTTGAGTTCCTCCGTATGCCTTTTGGTCTTCGCAATGCAGCACAAACCTTCCAACGTTTTATTCACGATGTTTTACGTGGACTCGATTTCGCCTATGCCTACCTAGACGATATACTAATCGCTAGTCCTGACGAAGACACCCATTTTAACCACTTGAAACAGGTTTTCGCCAGACTGTCAGAGCATTCGATGACAGTCAACCTGGCCAAATGCCAATTGGCGTTCGTTCACTAAAATTTTTGGGACACGTTATCGACGAGCAAGGCATTCGCCCACTACCTGAAAAGGTACAGGCGATCCAAGACTTCCCAGTCCCAGCGTCACTTAAAGCTCTGCGTGTGTTTCTGGGTATGGTGAGCTATTATCGTCGCTTCGTTCCCCAATGTGCACACATTTTGACTGCACTGACCGACCTGCTGAAAAGTAAATGTAAAACTTTCAGCTTGACTCCGGAGGCACTAGAAGCATTTCGCAAGATCAAAACCGCAATAGCAGACGCCACGATGCTGGTGCATCAAGACGTAAACCTACCTCTTAGCATTGCGGTTGACGCCTCTAACACGGCCATTGGAGCTGTGTTGCAACAACTTTCGGATCACACTTGGATCCCAGTTGCATTCTTCTCCGGAAGTTATCCACCTGCGAAATGCGGTACAGCACTTTCGGCAGGGAACTGCTCGCCATATATGCCTCAGTGAAACATTTTCGTCATTATTACATTTACCTTAAATACATAGCTCCTTTAAATACATTGCGTATCAGTTCTTTTGATTTGTGTTTTGTTACCAGTACTTACACGTTAGGTAAAGTGCTGGTTAAGCAGGTAGTAAAGCACATCAAATTAAGTAGGGTTGATCAAACGTTGTGGAATTGTAACACGCACCCCTACAAACCCATCAAGGCAAACGGTTACAGCTCCCGGACAGCCAAGTCAGTGGACAGTTCAGAAACTGCCAGACAACTCCTGCCCTGAGGAACAACCACCTCGGTCTCAAACCCTGGACCTGTTTTGGTGAGGTATCGCAAGCCATGAGTGGCAGCAGCAGTGGACGAGATGTTCCCATGAAAACTTACACCGCAAAAGGTCGGTGAATCATCAAGTGAACTTTGCCTTTCTCCCTAATGTTTCCATGTCCAGTGGCAGCCTCCTTGAACAAAGAAAGGAAGCTGAAGAACCGTGTCTACTATATAAAGGCATCCACTCACCATATGGGAAGCCCTCATCACTGACGGCAGCGTTGGGTTCGGCAAAGGAAGGAGGAGACGTCCTGTTACTAACACACATAGGTTAGCGACCGATCAGCTAAGACGGGGTGTGGACGAGACAGGGCACGATCAGCAAGAAATTTTCCTCACGGAAGACTGTGACTGAAAAGATCCGCTGTAATGTCTACTCGAGGTATTCCGGTGCCAATGACAGAAAACTCAACGGGCAAAATGTGCGGGTCATACTGAGTAGGATGCTTCCGAAACTCATTTGTAGGCTCCCACATCATCCCACACAGGAAAGTGGTGTCCCCAGCATGACCAACAGAAATTACCATACTACTGGAATTGCCAGGCCCACACCGGACTTGCCTATTGCCTCGAGAAGTTGGGTTATAGAACCTCTTACGGCACCATGCGACAAAAACAACGGCTGCCTCAAGCAGTGTCATTGGAGTCAAATATAGTATGCTGGGAATTTCAACACCGCAACTCTCAGGCTGCAAAAGAACATTACACCGAGCCGGGAGTTCGGTTGAAACCAGCTGAATGCCATAGAAGACCAAATCTTTGAGACGAGATGAGGAACGATGCTCACTGAGCGGCAATCAGAGCAACATCAGAAGTGGACCGTATTCCTACAGGTAACTATTTAACAGGAGAGCACTTGTAGGTTGAGACTCCCCTCTGAAGTAGTGATCACGAAGTGACGATAATAATAGTAATATATATTTCATACAACAAAGGTTACATGAATACAAATCAGTTTACAGCTTTGATCACTTTGGTAAGTGTTGCCTTTGGCCATCAGGTGATAATTATCCTTCAGGAGCTCTCACCGTCTTTCTTCCCGAGGATGGTAGGCTACTTGGTGACGAACCGTCGCATACTGATAGTGTGGTGGCTTCAGGATTGGAAACTGCATACCTGCTGGTAACCAACAAAAATTAGCTAGAAACATGCTAAAGCAGACGAACTGTGAGGGCTTCCTTTTAGTAGCAACAACTCCTAGAAGATGGATAACTTGGCTTAAATGAACCAGTGAACACCTTTTTTAAGTCAGAGGGAAATCACTGTACAAGTAAAGGCTCTTCAGAATGGGGTCAAATCATGCAGTACACGATGCTTCAGAGAAATCTACTGAACGTCATGAAGCTGGAAAGTAGGAGTTTACTTCAGACATTCCTTGCACAAAAGCTTCGAGCCCACATCAGCTTATGAAGTCATATATTGTGCGTTGCTGAACGTTCAAGGCTGATAGCCCCTCCGGACAAAAGCTATCAGAATCTTCTGTACCACCTCCCATAAGCCAACCTTGCACACCGATAGTCTCAGTAGCCTCTTGTGTTGTTTAGAATTGAAGGGATTGGGACACGACGCGTAACTCCTGCTCCTAAAAGGCTGCCAAGGCTCTGTACAGAAGTACACCAGGGAAAACTGCGTTCACCTTTATTGCTGGTACTACTCGTAGACCACCCGTGACCCACAATGCAGTCTTCTTAAACACTCCTTCTATCTTCAGCAGCTATTATAGGAGCTGGACCTTGCCATTCAAAGGATTGGATCAAGAAAACCCCGAGTATTGAAAACCGTCAGCATTTTCAGCAGTAATGCAAGAAGTAATGGAAAGCATGGTTGATGCTGACATCAAGGTACACTTGTGGAGAAAGATGACCTTTAGGGGTCCTCACCCAATTTCAGAAAGGGTAGATCTTGCACTACGAAACGTCCGGGGCTCTTCAGTAAACATGTGCACCGAAACCATTGGATGCGTATCTGCGTGCCATTTGAATCCGACCGGAGCTGGAGCCACACGATACCTTCATCTTGAAAGTCACTCTGTTGAGTGTCAGGGAACAATAGCTATCCCGACCAGGAAGTTATCCATGGCAGCGAATTCTACACAGAGGTCGGCATTCTGTGATGAACCTAGAGCACGTCATCATACGGTATATCACTGGGCGCCGTTCTGTGTAGTTTGTTGTTCCTAATGTTCCCTGAAGTCTGATCCCTCGAATTTTTCCGTACAGTGGCGAAGTTAAGTTATAGAGAGCTTTAGGTCTGAAAGGAACTAAAGCACTCTGCAAGACCGCCTTGGAACACTCAAGGAAGGAGTGAAAAACAAAGTGCTGACGCTTAACATGGGCATCTTTGTACGTCGTGCTTCTGCTCCCTAGATTCTCACACTGTATCCTACACAGCTGTGCACTCACCGTTTTCGTGACACCAATGACATGGGTCTTATTTTCAGCGTAAAAGTGGACAACGGCTCACTTGACTCAGAAGACGTTTTCAACGCTCATAAGTACTACACTGTCACAGCATGCATTGGATGCCGTCCTATCGGAGCTCTTTGTCGAACTTTATAGGGCCAGCGTGCTATCTTACCTCGAAGACTACAATAGTGTTTCACCGTTTCATGAATATGAATACCAACAATTTGAACAAGGTCAAGTGACAGGAATCTTGAACCAAATTCTTAAGAGACCCAATGTATCTCGGAAAGACCAGACTAGCTCGTCTTTCCATCAAACGTTCACAGCTCTTTCTTTTTATTCCATCTATCGCCGCTGACATAACCTATTCTACCCCTCTTCAGTGAGAAACCACCTATCTCCTTCTTTGTCTGGCATTTATCTCTTCCCTTTCCTTCCCATCGTTAATATCACTACTGCTACTGATCTCCATTAGTTCTACAATGATTTCCCCCAATTGATTCCGTCTTCTAAACATTATCACTGGTGGATCTTATTCAATGAAAGTCCTTCTATCATTATTAATCGGCACACTCGCTCTAATTTTTTAGCTTCTTAGTTCATCTTTCTTCCTCCCACCCACTTCGTCCTCATCTAAGGTCCTTAGCCCTTTTTGTTCAATTCGAAGGGCCACCTGATGACATATTACTGGAACATATCTCGTTAGCACCATGTTAACAGAACAAACGGAATATATCGTGACAAATTTTTCAAACCCACAGCAGTTCGAGCTACAGCAGGCAAGTAACTAGTTACACTTTATTGGGATCTATCGAGGACCCAGAACTTCCATGCAAAACCCAACAGCCGGTGCGAATAATTCAGAACGAGGCTGTTATTATCAATAATGCAAAACTGTCTTGCGATATCTGGTGAAACGAATGTTGGATATGTTTAATTAGCTCTGCTCTCATACTTTTACAACAAGTGTATCGTCGTTGCATATTGGACAACTGAATGTGAGGCGGGGTATTTGGTTGCTGTCGTAACTCCTCAAGCTGTATAGAAACTAAGCGCGTCATTATTTCTATTTACCCTTCAATGAGGTAGCTAAGAAAAGCTGGAGATAATTAAGAGTATTATTGCCTCGAAGCCTTGGTAGATTCGTGGAACCGACATTCTGGAAAACACCTTATTACATTTTAATATGCTCCAAGCATCAGACCTCCTCACTCATCGCACTGCATCTGAATCAGATGACATTGGAGATGAAGTTGTGAGAACTATGTTTATGGTCGCATTCAAGCTTGAAGAATCTATGAGATTGGCGTATGATTCTAGTGATTTTACGTACGATGCAACAGCTGAACATTCTTCAAATGAGGAAGCATGTTACACTGAGTCGGATTCAGCAGATAACTCGAAAAATCCAAAACTTGAGTGAGTTAACTTGTAATTTGTTTTGTTGCATATGCTTAACTTAGGTTCGTTTCTACTTCCATCATCCCTACCGCAATCTCTTTTTTACCCTTTTTGGACTACCATTTCACCCTATTTCGTAAGATTCTCGATATAACTGACTTCTTTCCTGCTCTTCTGGAGTCTTTCTTGTTCTCTTCCTTCAGTTTCCTTTCCCTGCTTTTGTTTTTCTCCTTCCCTGCAAAGCACATTTTCAATTTATTATCTTTTATTACCAGTTCGAACAACTGTTTATTAATACGAAGTTTGAGGAACCCATCTGCACTATATTTCCTGAACAAATCATCTGTCTGGTTGAAAATACAAGCACCATCCTTAAGGTTTATCAGGACCTTCACAGTTGAATAAATCCAGAGAGCTGGAATCGCTAATCAAGACGTTGAAGCGAGCGCACTAAAGTAAATTGGTTTATACAAGCTTGCAAAACAGGTATTGAATATTAGTAGACTATTTTATTGGTATTTTACCAGGTCGGTTATTCATGATCGTATCGGAGGCGACGGACTTCAGGTTACTATACTGTATCCCTACCCATTCATTCTCATAGCTGTGACGATGTTAAACTGATGTAGGGCATGTGAAACACCATCCGCAATTTGATAGTGAGGTGTTTGGAGCGTTAGCTGTTGCGTAAAATTGAGCTCTCTTGTTGGTTTTTATTTATACAAACCTTTTTTGGATTTCATCGGTTAGAGTCCTAAAAATGGAGCGGAGTTAACCAATACCAAGTCAAATTTAGAAAACCCAAACAAGAATTCACTTTGTCTTAAGTAATTATAAATGGTCGATTGAACTACTATCCTCAGTGGGACATTTCAAGGCAATCGTTTAGAGTAAAAGATATAAATTTAGATCGTTTGATACCATTTTCTGGTAAACCTCTGTGAATGAAATCATAACAACATGGGTTTAATCTCGCTGCCTAGTCACTGGTTAATTATTTGAAAAAGTACTTACGCCATCTTGACACCTAGTGTCTCAGGTTATTCAAGCACGACTTTAGGCACTATTGTTCTGTTTAAGAGATTTTTTAGTTCCCTAAGTATTTTTGGCATTTCGGAAGATCTTTTTCTTTTTAGCACTGCTCACTACACAAAAGTATCTCTGTCAACTATATTAGTATTGTAGTTTTTCTTGTGGTTGCCGAATTCAAACCTACCTCTCAAATAGAGCAACGTTTGTTTGCTGACCGGTGATCGATTAGCGAAAATTCTGTTAGCCCTACTGTCGATGTTAACGTTTCAACCTGTGTTCAGCTGAAACATAAATACCAACCATTCTTGGGTATATTTTTTATATCACCATCTCTATGCTGACTCCACGAAATCGATAATTATCACTCACAAAAGTTACCTGGTCATTAACAATCAGATACACATAAATTACTCCACAATAACTGAAATTTCCTCAAGAGTAGCCGCACAATTTTTTCAACTGACTAATTTTAAAGGCGACAATAATTGGTCTGTTATTCTAAGTGTATCTGCTTCTTCAGAGGATTAGAGAACAACTGAAGTATCAAACCACTCTAAGTACGACGTCAGTAAAATCACAGTAATTGGTAGTTCATTGCGGTGATCAGCCTTTACCATTGCGAGCTGGTTTATTTACGAGGGACTAAAACAAACAGACCGTTGAGTAAAGGAAGTGTGCCTAGTCTCAGAAAGTGTATATATGATGTAGCTTGAATTAAGTGCACTGCCACTTACAATTTAGAATGTGGTGAGAGTTTATTTTTGTCCTATGCATCATGATTTTGAACTACTGGTTCACCAGTTCCTGGAATTCTGTTTGGATATAGGGTAACATTTGTAAGTCAAGTCACTGTTTAGAAATAACTTCGATTTGATTGGAAAAAATCGCACCGTATTCCAGTTGTTCATCGAGTGACCTTGAACTATCGATGATTTACTAGTAAGGTTCTTGACCATATTCGGAAGTACGATTAGCAAAGTTGAAAGAATGTGAAACATCAAACTATTTTCTTAAGTTTTCGGCACTGCATGCGAATTTCGATTTCAAATAATTTAAAAGTTGAATAAATATATTACAAAGACTTTCTTCTGGTTACTGAGTTAAGTTACCGGATGATGGTCGAAGCAAAAGGTTAGAGATTTCAATAATGTGAGTTAGAGTGTACTTTAGTTACACGTGATACATATATCAAGTCTTGTTAGGTAACGAAGCTGACAAAATATATTCTTGTGGATACCTTAAGTTACAATTCGACAGTGGTTGGGATGCTTTCCTCACCACCTGGATGCAGATTGTCGCTTCTGGACTGGGTTACTTTGATAACTCATTTGAAAATAGTCAGTGCAAGGGTTACATTTGTTGAACACTTCACTAACATGAAAAGTGGGGCCAGTCAAGAGGGGTTAGTGATTAGTGGAATCTGCGCACTGATACAAAAGGTCCAACTAACTAAATTAACCATCCTTTGTGTCGGTAAGATACCTGACTGCCTATTGGGTGGAGTGTATTGCACAGCAACTCGTTTTATTCTACTAGACAGCTGTGAACATATTCATTAAGGATACAGAACGTGAGAAGGCTTCAGATGTCGAATTATCATTGCTTTAGTAGTATTTTTTGTTTGGTGACCTAACGTAACAGTCAGTTTTAGAGAAAAGAGATGATGAGGTTGTGAACTTTCATTAGCTCAAGCAGTTGGGGTGTGTGCTACGTATGTCCAGTCACAGTCTGCTCCGTTGTACAGTGTCACCTTAAGTGACTAATGCTGGAAGAAATTTGATGGCGGCCACAGTGAAACAGCATCAACCCATGAAATCTTTGAATAGTGTTTGTTTGAGATGTGTAGGGAAATGTAGACATCTCAGTTAGGGTCGACTTAATAAATCAGATAGGTGGTCGGAGATTTAGGTGATATGGGTGAGAATCGATCCCACTGATACAAATACTACCTCACATTAATTTTGATCCTCGTGGTTTGTATTGCATTTTCTATCGATCATCTTAAACTGGATATGACCAACATAATCCCCCACCTTGTGTATTTTCGGCCGCAACTGAAATAACTAAATAAATCCTTGAAGAACTCACTAATCTAGGCACTCCGCTTCGGGATAATGGGTCGTGGGTTCGAACTTCATTGTTGGTAAAGTTTGAACAGGCAAATAGAGGCATCAGACTTAACAATAGGTGTCATCCACCCCTTAGGGCTTAGACATAAAAAGATTAGCAACAAAACCACAACTCTGTGATGGTATATATATAGGGCTTAGATATTGCTTCTTTACTTAAATTTCATATTGTATAAGGCCTTTCCACTCAGTACTACTTTGTTATCTATCACCTATTTTTATCAGAAACAACCAATACTTAAATCCCCACAAGCGGCATGATTTGGATTCACCTACTTGTTATATGGGTATGAAAACAATGCCATTTAGTCAACCACCGACAGTTATTAAGAAAACTGCAAAGAACATCAGTCCAATCAGTAACAGTAAGTGGGCTTGTTTATCTTCATTTGTTTTTTATGTAACTTATTTAATACACATTATTTGGAGTGGCATATATGCACAGCAAGCATATATATATATATATATATATATATATATATATATATATATATATATATATATATATATATAATATATATATATATATATATATAGCACTGCTCGACTGCATCTCGGTTGATAGTCTCTTTCGCGCTACTCAACTGAACGGCGTGATGAGGACTAAAATGAGTACTGAAACTCACTGCTGTTTCTATGTGATCCGTGTTTGCTCACCCACTGACTGCAGTGCATCCCCTAACATGGTGTCCACTGACCTCAACTCAATAGTAAACACAGATAGACCATATTGTTTTCACTTCTCACTAGAGAGAGTCGATGAAGGATTTTCACCCTTTCTGGGTGCGTTTTAGACAGTTATCACATGTTGGTTTGAGCACGCTAATGTGTGCATCTAAATGGGTATGGAAGAACTACAGGAGAAAGACTATGACGAGTGCTGCTTGAAAATGAGAGTGCTAAGGCTTCTTTTAATGAGAAACTGACTATACAGTTGTCAGCACCTGTGCAGAACAACATCACATCCAAAATAAGCCTGGTGCCATCTCCAGTCTTCTGTGAAAATAGCATTGAAGACGATAGCTAACTCTCAGGAAGTAGTTAGAAAGGACCAGGGGATCTCGACAACTTCTAGATTCATGCGAACGCATCGCTGAAGGTTCTGAATGCAATGAGGAACGCAACTAACTCAAACATAGACTGACGAAGAGTCTACGCAATAACCATAAATAGTGGTGGACAGCGAAGGTTAGAGAGATGGAAAAGACCGCGGTGACACTTAATAGCAGTTGGTTATTTCACCTTATCAAGGAAAATGCCGCTAAAAAGGTTAATTGTCAGTGAGAATATAGCGGAGAAAGGTGGGTCTGCGATTTGCTGGCATGGGGGACGACTAGAACGATTTGTGGGTCACTGCAATGAACAGTTCAACTAAACTTCAGCTACTATTGCATAACTTGCTGTCCAGTTGAATCATAAATGGAACATTGAAATAGGGCTTTCAACACTTGCAGAAGTTGAGAAAGGTATAAGTAGTCTGAAACGACGAAGAGCAGCAAGGCTAGAGGTACTTGAAGATAGTCGTGGGTTAGTGATCAGGCTGAGATGTTAGCTATTATATATGACCCTTTCTGACTGGTCTCAACCACTGATTTCGCCAGTCTTCAAGTCAAATGAAAACTCCTCTATTGATAACGACAAAAGGATCAGTCTGACGAACATACTGTTGGAGATTCTAGGTTCAATTATCATTAGACATTTAAGGAGAGCTCGGAAACAGCAAACCTAAAAACCCATTCAGGCTTTGAACCCGATCGTGTATGTATCGACTAAGTGTTCCCATTCCATCAGGTTCTGGAATACAGACACATTTCCCAACGTCCGACACTAGTTTTATTTTTTTACCTGAAGGCTGCATTCGACTCCGTCAATCGAGAGGTCTTATGGTGGTGTCTCTGATTCAAAGGGATGCCGAGTATGTATATCACTCTGTTCAAGGCTCTTTACTCGAACACCCATTGGGATGTTAGAGCCTGTAGTGAGTTACCGGGTGAGTTGTGTACGTTGAGTGGTGTCCGTCAAGTATGTTCACTCCATTATTATTCAACTTTATCATGGACGTACTTATGGAGATCTCCCTTTCGTTATCTGACTGCAGGAATTGATCTTATTGCAAGAAAATCCTTAGTGGATCTAGGGTACCCTGATGACATAAGACTCTTCGATGAAGACCCTGGCAAGATGCCGAGTTTCCTGGCCATATTGAATGGTGGCTTGAGAATGTTTGGGATGCGTTTCTCACCACCCAAATGCGGATTGTTGCTCTAGAACTGGTGTTCAGTAGTATCCGGCTAACAATAGAAGGTGAAGCGGTTGAGAAAGTTGACCACTTCCCTTACTTTGAAATTTGGGTCAGGCCTCGTGGGTCAATGACAGATGAAAACTCCACACGGATACAAGAGTAGATTGGCTCCCGTCAATCTACTCCACCTGTGATACTGTCGTGATATTTGACTGTCTAGCCTATTAAGCGTTAAGTATACTATGCTGCAGTTGGCTCTGTTCTACTATAAGGCTGTGAAACCGACATAAGGCTCCAGGTGTTTAACCACCATTGTCTTCGTAGCATAGCCCGTGTTTCATGGTGTCACCATATCAGTAACGCAGAAGTTAGGTGGAGTTTTAGGGTAGAGAGGAAAGTTCATTGATGAGATTGTGAACCTTCATCGACTGAGATGGCTGGACGTGTGCTACTCTTGCCAGTCACCATCTACCTCGTCACACACCGTTGACTGAAGTAGTTTCAGGCTAAAAACGGGTTGGGGTGGTCAGACTAAAACATGGCATCACTGCATGAAGTCCTTGACCGTTTATTTGAGCCATGTTGGGATATGCAGACTTCCAGGTTGTTGTCTGCATGACAACAAAAGTCAGTGGTTGGAGACCAGTAGATTTGACTCACAATCGATGTCAGAAACGCAGATTTATCCACGCATAATCTTAATCACCTTACTGAACTTCAGCATTCTCTTATTTCTCTTTACTGTCTTTTGATAACTTTGTACCAGTTTTGGCTACTTTTGTCGCTGATGTGAGCTTTTACGCAGTAATCCCAGGTCTTATGTTGATTTTATCTGTTATTCACCCGAAGGAAAGCATAGGAAAACAATGACTGATTTATACAAATTCTTGAAACTTGTCACTAACTTCTTTCATGACTTTCAGTTGTGTTAAAGGGAACACTCCCTTATAAGCAATTAGTTTCTTTAGAGTTCTTACAACGTCAAAAGGTCCACTGCTGTGGACAAAATGTGGGGTCTACTTCACAGTTTTTTGTTTGTGGAGCTTTGGATCATTGGTCTGGAGCAATGACGTTTGACCATTCGGTTTCACTATCCCCGACTCAGAGTTTAGAATATGAACTCATACTTGGTTATTGAAAAAAGTTTTTTCTCTGGATAGTTTTGAAAAAACGATAGAAACCTCATAAAAAAGCTTATCACTCTCACATCCTATGCTTTATGGTAATACAGAAGGAAAAACCCAGAAGCGATAAAAAAGTGTTCAAAGAAAAAAGATGATACTAGCAGAAAATAGAGCATAGAAGAAGGTTGAAAGAAAATGCGTTTGTATCCTTGTAATCCATTTTGAGCTAAATTACTTTCGATTTCGAACATTTTAATCACAAAAGTCGAGTAGTGTGTGCTTCTGTGCATCGATAGTCGGTGTTAATGATCAGGGTGTTTACTTATCAAGTATAGGCCCAAAAGCTCTAAGTGCACCAAATCTAGTTTTAGTTAAGCAGACGAAAATATCATAAACTTTCATTTTCTAAGTGTAGCGCATAGACTAGTACATAAACATATACGGGCCTACTGAAAAGCACTTATTTTGAGCATAAGATGTTAAGTAGCTTACACAAGGCTCATTAGATCTGTTAACAGGAACACCCAAATGAGATGGGAATAACAGATGTCTCTAAAAACCATGAAATTAAAATACTATAATCACTATTTGATTTCTAAACTTATAGCATTGTCGGGCAGTATTGTTTGGTTTTCGTTTTTAATTCCATCATCCATAACCACTAAAAATAGTAAAAGGAGTTGGTTTTTGCAGCATACTTTTTATGAGAAAGACCTCTTTTTTTACATAAGTAGCAAAACAGTATCTTGATTGCAATGAAAGTGGCACTGTATTTCATCCCTTCCAAAGCATCACAGAGGGAAGATAAATGCTAATTAGGAAAAGTTATACTTCTTGAGGGAGAGATACTATATTCTTGAAGAATATTCTGTTAATATGGATGTTAGAGAATACTTGCCAGGGAAGATTTCGCATGGTATAGAAATAGAAGCTGTATAAATAACCTACCAAGTTTCCCTCTTTAAAACTGAGACCACTGAATAATTTATAGAATAAGAAAATGTTTTACTGTCAGCGAAAAGATGCATAAACGTGACTTACTAGTTGTTGTCAAGTCTTATGCATATTTATACTCATTTGATTGTTTGATATACTTCAAATACTTATTCTTATCGTTTCTGTTAATCTACCTCACAGAAAATTCATCATTCGGATGTGAATGTGGTCGTCATTTCACATCCAAGAGTGTTTTACAAAGACATATCAGGGTTGTTCATGAAGGTGAGAAATTTTGCAAGTTTCGCGTTTTTCAGAGTTTATTTTGCACACTAGAATACTTTCAGGATAATTTCTTATAACTGGGACCTACCTAAGTAATTTAAACAGTTGTCTACTCTCACATCAATTGTTATAGGTGTATATGGCGGTTGATACTTTGTCCCAGTAATAATAAATAAGTAATCAGTAGTCTGACAGAAATTTAGGATTGTAACAGTAATCTTTTTACACTAAGCCATTGATACTCAAATATATTTATCGTTTAACAGATTCTACAATTAAGCCACAAGCAGGTTTTCAGTATTCATTATCGATTGGCGTAGGTTGTTGAAGCCGTAGAAAAAATGTTTTGTCTTTCCTCTGATAAGTACGTTTGTCGTAAATCAGTTTCTTCTAGGTTGTTTGTCTGAATTAGGCGTGGTACATGGGAGTGTTAGTTGAATTTAATTAAATCATATCGTTCCTAAATTTGCAAAATTTCACACAGGCGTATAAGAATTCTGAATGATGACTGTTCTTATGTTGTCAATACATCAACGATTGGTGAGGTGATACATACAGTCTCACATCTTGTTATGCATTCAAAATTCACTTTTTTTGCAAACATTGCAATTTAAATTGCCTATCTTATCGGTGTATACTGTCGTCTGTGGGAATGAAGTAAGTATCTTGTAAAAACGTTTTAGCGTCACAATCTATTTCAGAAACCACCATTTCCAATTAAAAGTGAGTCAGCTTTCGTCAGGTCACTTATTACGGTAAAAATCAACAACGGATTTCAAATTAATGGATTAACAGTTCCATTTTGGTTCTCAAGTACTTTATCATCATAAGTTGATAAGTTATTGGTAACTAAAACAACGCCGTTAACATGCCCAGGTTTCTGCACTAGGTTGCTATACAGACCCCTACCGTACTATGTGAAGTTTAGCGGTATTGTCTAGTGGTTGATTTTTGAGTGCCTAGATTATTGTACTATGGTAGTTCTTGATACCAGTCAGCCAAATGTTACCGATCAGAAATTACTTGGCGCATTCACAATTAATATAATGATATAGTTTGACAAGAAAAGAACACTAATGATTCTAGGGCTTTTATCTTTGAGTGAAGGTAAGGTTAACTATAAATGCCTTAAAATGTAGCACAGCTGTGTATTTTTGATGAGTGTTCAAGGTCTCGGTCAATGCACTCCCCCAACGGTCTTACAACACACTTGACTTTTTTTTCATGTTTTCTTTTCGTGAGCTTCAGATAGATGTTTGATCATTATGGTTTCTACGATCATAGAAACTTCGATCAAACTAGTTTGTCCATGGTTGTCAAAAGAAATCTCAATTCTTTTTGTGGACAACGATGGTCAAAGAGATCAGATGGAATTATACCTGAGTCTTACACTAGTTAACTTTTCATTCACTAATAATCCTAAACAACCGTCTTTCAGTACCTCAGGCATTACCATTGACTTGGTTGTGTCCAGCAGTGGAGTCCAGGACGTGCATTTCGTCCTATTTGGAATCGTCAGCCGGATATACCTGCATCCCTGTTTGTGATTTTGTTCCCACTGAGACTAGAACCTCGTAGCTATCGCTTCTAACACCAAGGCATTATCCACTAGACCACTGAGGCACGATAGCCACCTCTTGAAAAACGGGTATTAGTTACTACTATTTGTTGATACTTGTGATTCCATGTTGTTATATTGGATCGAATGGATCGACCTCTGTTGGCATATGAGCTCCTATGCGGATGTCTAGATATTGCCTGAATACTTATTGTTACAATCCAGTTTAAAAATGAAGAATTAAATGTCGACAAATAATAACTTCTGGTATTAGCCTATTAGGATCTGTTACTTCTCTCCAACCCCAGCAAGAGTGGTAAGTTGGATTTTGAAAAATGCTCTAGAGAAGAAGCGACAGTTTATTGCCCACCCTTTTCAGCGTCTAAAAGATTCAGGTACACTAGCGGAAAATTCATGGATGGATGTTGTGTTATGATCTAACCACTATCAGACTTCTTCCATTTTTGTTGCTGACATTGAACGTTGAGGTACACGATGAGCAGGAATGTGTAACATATCTAGCAGCCACATTTGTCCATGAAAATACACAGTGACACCGATTTATTTAAATCTTTTACTGAGTACTCTACATCGAATTTCCACATTCGGAAAAGATCGAAATTCATTCAGTTACCTTAAGCACAATCGTCTGGTAGGCGATGAGCCATACCTAGTGATAATACCTGACTGTCCAAACCTGGGTAGGTGGAGCGGTTTTCGAACCCATGATCCAATGGTTGAAAGTTGAATGCCTAAGCCAATGAACCACAGCTCCACTAACCTCCTTCACAATCACGCCACACCCTTATTGTGATGCAGTGAAACCAGTGGGGAAATACATGAAATCTTCGTTTATCCTGTGCACTTAGTGGTTATGTTTCAAGGAAGAATAAAAGCACAAAACATACTTCTGTGCTGTACACTGATTGATACAACTGTGTTCAGGTCTGATTACTGTTTACTTCTCTAAGGTTCATTGTTTCTGAATAGCAGTTAAACGTCAGACGATTATGGATGGTGAGATCTCAGGAATCATGTTGGCTAAGTAGATTTTCCCATGATTATCACAAAAGAATTTTCATTCTCGTGTGGACGCTCGATTTACAATTAACCTTAATCGAACTATCACATCTCAATTTAACCAACTGCTGAATCAGTATCTGTAACTCATTTTCAAGTTGTCCCATAAACACCCATGCTTCTCTTTCACGTTTCATTGGCTGCAACCTTCTTAAATTCGTAAAGTTGGAAGCCTTGAGTCAAAGTTGTGTTCAAGTGCCAACTGGAAGATTGGTAATTAAAATAAAGCTACAGACAAAACAGAATGTTTTTCAAGGTTTTCTACTCATCTATTTTATAGTCTTTTTCTGAAAGTGAATCATCAGTTCACTTACTTCAACGACAGCCTCATTAACTACCTTCCATCGTTAAGCTTCTTCAAAAGTCTAAGCAGTTACCTATCATTGCATATAGCCCTTGCTTTCCACATTTTCAAACCTTTATCACTCATCAGTGATCACGATCAGTGCATAAATCTTAAGTGGTTTCTTGTTATCGTTCTCGAAGTTGGTCGTAATGTGTCCCCATGCTTACATTAGTGCCTTGGCTACGGGATTAAACAATTTTTTTGCGTCTAAAGATAGAACTGTGATAATAAGTGGTCTTCAAAGCAAAACTGTAGCAAATAGTCATCATTATCGATCCCCTATGCTATAATTCCTAACGTCACCATCTAAGTGCTGTTTCTCAGTGGAACTTGTATTTCTCTTGGTCCGATTTTCGGCAAGCGTAGACATTACAGAAACATCAATTCGTCTCCCGACTGTTCTGAGTTCATGTTTTTCTGTCAGTTGAATGCTGCTCAGCTTGTTGCCAAAGGGTATACTTTCAGCTTAAGAGAGTGGTGTTGTGACTGCGTATGTAACACTAGAGAAGCTGCTGATCAATTTTGCGTATATCTGAAAAGTGAATCTTACTTATTCACAACCATAGACAAGTAAGATGGGTGAACACTCACATGTGAAATGTTGTATGCTTGCTTCAGAAACCCCATCATCTTCGGGTTTGCATTTTAGAGTTTTCGTTAGCTAGGACACTCATTTGTTTTTGATACCAGTTATTACCTTCTCAGAATTGTGCTAAATGCTTATATAAGCGCATAGTTCTACAGTTCTTGCCTGATTATTCTATGTAATTAGATGGTTATTCCTACCAGTTGTTTTGTTTTAATGACATGTTCTGCTTTATTATTACTAATAACAATGACATAAATTTCTCATTGTTTAAGGAATTACTTTCACTTGTGAACAGTGTGGTAGATCATTTTCACGAAAATGGAATTTGAAGCAACACATTAGTTCTGTTCATGAGCGTAAGTTTACATTAATTTTTAATCTTTCCTACCTAATTTTTAAAACAGTATTTCATTTTTCTGAGGATGAGACAGGATTCCAGCCATCAGATCACTGAAACATCGACTAATTACTTAGCTAAAAGGGAAAGTTTCTCAAATGTTTCTGATCTTAGAGTAATTTGTAATTCGTATGTCTGGCTGTTGTAACGAATCGAAATCCATTCAGCTATCTTGTGCACTTTCGTCCAGTAGGCAATACGCCGCGCCTATTGTGGAGGCGCTAACGATGGAACCTAGCCTCCTAAACCTAAAAAGAAAAAGCTGGGTTCGAAACCAAGTGCCTAAGCCAATGAGCTACTGTTCCCATTGTTTGATGTACATACAAAACACACATCTACCTGTATTTCACCATTCTGGTGTCGTCCAGTTAGGATTTCTTGCGATGACTGAAACTAACCAAATATATCTGAGAATCAACAGGCTAATAAATGCGTTACTCAGATAAACAGTGGTAACCTTTCTGTAGTACTCTATATACAGGGTGATGAAAACCGTGTGAAATATGAGTTAGTCATGCATCACTACGATTTCTTTCATAACGGTTTCGTTTTTATCGGGTTATTCTGATGCAAAAAAATTTACTTAAGTTTTTTATCGATAAACGCAATTGGTTATATCACTTTTAGGTATTACAAGGTGTCACTAGAGACTGATGACCATAATGGGTTGGTTTCAGTACGCACGTGATTGCATCTGATTATGCATAGGGATTAGGCTACCTGAAAGTCTGTGCATGTCAGGTTTGTACATGCAGATATCAAGTCTGAATATATGACTGAAGTTAATGAGTATTTATCGTGATTTGATAACTACTCTCATCTCAGTTTCACCTAGGATTGTTTTCAGTCCGCTGTTGAAATATCAATGAAAGCAGTTGGTAACTGGTAAATGAAATTTACTACAGTCGTATTGATATCATTGAATCTTTCTCAATCTAAGATTTTACGGGAAAATATCCTGTTTTAGATTTTAAATTGCTTAGATGACATGGTCTACTGGTATTTTGAATGTATTAAGTAAGAGACTGAATGCATTTGACATATATTTATCGCCTGTTAGGTTTATCGACCTATGACTCCTGATTGAAAATTAAAATTGAACTGGATATGTATGACTGGAAAGCTCCATGACCACTGATGGATGGTCAACAAAGTTACAGCATGAGTATAGAACGTTCATTTAGAATATTCCACTTTAACTTCACCGTAAGCATTGGAAACTTATTCGAATGTGTCTATCAACTTTGAAGTAAATGAAGCAGAAACATTTGCTGTTCTGCTGGATTGATGAGTATGCCGGAAAAGTATGTGGATAAATAAATCGTGACAATCCGTGAAGTCAGTGTTTTCACCTTTTAATTGTGTTGAGGGATGGTACGTATCGTCATATGAAGATAATGAATGGGCTAATACATGATAAATATGGCTTCATGCTTTATAAACTCACTTAAAACCTTGCTAATCAAATACTGAAATTTCGGAGTGAATAAAGATGACATTTAACTTAGCCCAAATACTATTGCTTAGATTTTTAATAGGATGTCCTTCTGTAGGTCGAAGATTGAACGTTTAGCGGGAAGTTTCCGTTTCCTCAAGTCAAATAAACACGTAGGAATAATTGTTAGTGAACATATTTAAGGTATATTTATACAGGTTTTGAGTAAAAGGCAATAGTTAGAGACTGTAGGTGATATGGTTCAGAATTGATCTAAATACAGGGCATGTATGCCACACATTATCTTCATCTTGAACGTCATATCACATTTGATTATTGTTTCATTCCCTCGTGTTCTCTTCCTGCTAATTTCCGCTACTTTTGATTACTCTCTTCATTATTTCTCTCTCTCTCTTTCATCTTTGTATCTCCTATGTCGATATGTTGATATGAAGGGAAGTGCAGCAAAGTCATTATTTACTGCGTAACGGTCCGAGTTGCCACACCTCATATCAGCACATCAAGTAAAAAGGTAGTGAGGCGAAGGATGAAGATAAGTGAATGCAGTCAAAAGAAATATAAAGTACGAGAAGAAAGGAAAGAGGAGTGACAAAATGGTGAGATTCGGTATAGCGTTGTTAGGATGAGGATAATGTGTGTATACATCTGTGCCACTGACATCGGTTCTCAGCCATATCACGTAGGGTCTCCAACCACTGGTTCCTCTTCTCCCGTGGACCCCAACCACCTAGTCTGCATCGTCCTACATGGCTTAAACCAACAGTCCGAGACTTCATACATTGGTGCCATGTTTTAGTCTGGCCACATTTGATTATTGTTTCATTCCCTCGTGTTCTCTTCCTGCTAATTTCCGCTACTTTTGATTACTCTCTTCATTATTTCTCTCTCTCTCTTTCATCTTTGTATCTCCTATGTCGATATGTTGATATGAAGGGAAGTGCAGCAAAGTGGGCCGTTATGCAGTCATGTCGGGTCCCGTGTGTGGTATGACTGAATCACTCTATTGTTTCGTATAATGCTTTACCCCTAATAGGGTTTGGTAGTTGTTATACCTTTTTCGTTCATTGGTACTACACCTGTTTTTCCTTTATCGAGGTTGTATGAGGGTAAAAATCCGTTCACGCTAAGGTATACGAATAAAATCAGCGTTTCTTGTGCTAAAAAAGCTTTCATAAAGGTGACCAGCCTCTTGAACAATAATCAAGGTCATTTACCTTTGGTTACTTGTTATTCACCTTCCTAGTCTTCGTATCTGTAACATATAAAATTAGTGCATTATCAGTGAATCTTTTCTAAGTGCTTATCACAAATAAATTTCATTGAGTTTTAAGCTTTTGTTTACATTTGTATCTATCTAGTTTGTAAATTATCCACACTCAATGAAAAACTTTTGAAAAGCGTGTGCTGTCTATACAAAGTGTTTGAGGAATACCTAGATGAAGTTTTGTGATAGAAGACATTGGTAAACTGCTAGACCGATAATGAAAAGAAAATTATAAACTCGAGAAGCTTATGTTCAGGATTTTACGAAAAACCACGTGGAAAAGAAGAAACATTTTGAAGCTAAATGTCTGAGATGACGAGAGCATTTTCATTTTGCTGAACATCCCACTTGTCTGTATTTATTGAGCAAGACTGCGATAGGATTTGTCTAGCAGACTAACCTTAGTGTACTGTGGCGATGAGTGAAGTAGAAGCAAAACGTTTTGTTCTTGGCAGGATTTTTGACCACTGATAACCGGATTACTAACCAGATACTCCACTAATCAGACTATGAGACTCAGCTTCTGACTACTTCTCAACTTACTACCTACTTGCATGTTATCCATGTCTTTCGTTTTCTTATGTATTACTTTCCCGTTCTTTTGTATCAGATTATGAGTGATTGAAGGCGAAGAGTTCGTGCATTGGGTAGTAGTTCACATTTATTGTTCTAGCACTAATTGTAGTAGATGAGCCGGGTTGGATCCCCCTTAGCCACGAATTGAAAGTTAACTTCCTGGATTTATGGAGCACAGTTCTGTTTTTTCTAAAAGCCTGTGTATTTTTTAGTCAGTCAGCCAGATTGTAGTAAAAACTAGGTTTCCAGTATGTTACAGTCACTTACATGCTGGTTAGCCGTTCCAGCATGTAACTGCATGCCGATTTCCTGTCTTAGACATATGTGTATTAATATTCAACATTTGTGTTTTTCCTCTTAAGGTCAAGTATTTCAGTGTGAAGTCTGTGAAAAACGTTTTTCGTCGAAAAATATTTTACTTAGGCATGTGAAGTGTTTTCATCAAGGTAAATTTCCTGGATAGTAATGGCATTTTTCCTATGGTAGTTTCTGTTATTGTTGTTTTAAAAAAATAATTTTCTACAGTTTTTGATTGTGTAGTTTCCACTCTCTTGTCTTGTATTTGTCCTTCCGTCTTGTTGTCCTATATACTGATTTGCTTATGTGAGGTGCTGCAGCTTGGACTGTTATGTTGTAATTTCAGGTCTCATGTTTGTACTAAATGATGGTAAATAGTTATATTTCCATTACTAATATACGTAATCAAATCCATAGTGCAATTATGTCGGCACCAGTCATCTTATCACAATGGATATGCTTTTTTAAATTTATATAATGCTGTTGGGAAGCTGCGGGAAACCATGACCTACTGGTCACGCGTTCAAGCTCTGCCCCACCTACCAAGGTGTAGGCAGCCAAGTAGCGTCACTAGCTCTTATACGATAAGTGTGGCTTATTGCTTGCTGCACGGATGTGCGCAAGGTGTCTGACTGCTTTCTTTCTTTTCTCTATTTCTATTATGGAGTGTACTGGGTAATATTCTGTCGGTCGTCACCAGATAATGCATGAGTTGATTTTGTCTTGTCACTGTGGGTGTTGAGCTCACCAGCAGAATAACTTGGCTGTAATATATTTGAGCAACTGACGTCCATTTCTCAGAGAAAGTGTATGCTTTATTTTGTTTGGATTACTGATACATACTTCGAAAAGTTTCACAGCTACCACCTCACTTATCTTTATCTGAAGATTTCAAAGTGCGATTTACATAAGGTTTTCGATCAAACGCTAAGTTTTATAATGCTTTTTAGCAAAATGGTATGCTATAGTTGGAACTGGAAGTAGTTCAGTTGTCGACAATTTTGAATTTCTCCAGTTTGCATCCAACTCATTCGTATTACAACCATTAGTATTGTATGTTAATGATGCGTAGTAGCTACCAGTGGGATCCAGGCGATATCGAGGCATCCGCACAGGAGCCCATGTGCCAATAGAAACCGATCGATTCGGTCCACTCAACGATGGAATAATACAAGCAACAACATTATTAGCATTGTAGTTTATCTTTATGTTGGGAGTTGGTTGGATTATTTGGAAAAGCAATGCAGCCACTACTTGAACACAGTGCACTGACTAAAAGTCAACAGGTCGTGAAATATGTTACAACAAGAAAAGTGGGATAAGAACAAGAAAGATAAAATTAACATTTGTTGGACATCGAACTCACAATTTATGATCGAGTGTAGGATAACTTCATGTACACCACCGATAACAACTTTTTCCAGCCATTTTGTGCAAAAACAAATTTATTACGTAGTTATTCCTTCGGTTTTGTACATTACACGTACCTGTTATATCAAAGCTTAAGAATCCATTCGGCTGATCAGTTTGAAATCCACTCAACAATCTTGCGCACATTCGTGCAGTAGGCAATTAGCTATACTACTACTATTTGGCTTCCCAAACTTCAGCAAGTGAAGCGGGACTCGAACCGGTGATCCACTGATGGACAGTCATCTCCTTAAGCCGAACTACACCCGATTGAGAACCCATTACTGTTGTCAAGACTTGAATAGGCGTAGTGGATATGTATGTGTGAGCCTTTTGTGGAAAATCGACTACTTTGAACTGAATTACTCTAGCCATTTCATTCTGGTTTGAATCTCTTCATATAAAGACAACATTATATATATATATATATATATATATATATATATATATATATATATATATATATATATATATGCAAGGACCGCTATGGCTGATTTCTACTTAAGTGTTTTCTTTTAGGTGTGTGTTATAAGTGCGATCAGTGTGGCAAGACATTCTCACGAACGTATGATTTAAATCAGCACATTACTAGTTTTCATAATGGTAAGATTTCTTACTTATCTCATGCATATATATTTATATGTGAAGTTTGTTGTGAATTTTATGTATATATCTCGACATTATCTACCACCCATTCAAATTAACCTCAGCGACCAAGTAGGGTTTCATTGGTTGACGTCACACTGTTTATTTCTATAGTCTGGTAAAACATATATTTTATTATTTATCCCTTGGGTTCCTAGCTGAACATAGGGTTTCAGTAGCACGTCTCCATTCCACTCTCTTCTCTGCCATCTTTTGAACCTGGCTCAACGACTGCCCAGAAGCTCTCATTTCTTCCTCACATCATCTCCTCCATGCCAACCTCTCCTCTGACGCCCGACTCGCCGTTTCCCATCTGGGTTCCACTCGAGTGCCCGGCCTGGTGTATGATGTCACCGAATGGTCTTCTCAGTGCATGTCCAATCCATCTCCACTTGCTCCTGCATATTTGTTGGGCGATGGGTTCTTGGTTGGTTCGTTGCCAGCCAGCCAGAGTTCCTTGTTGCTCATTCTTATCATTCTGGCCATTTGATCTTCAGTACCGAGCCAGCGTAGGCAGCTATTAATGAATGTTTGCATTGGTAAAACATATGTTATCAATAATTAAATTGTCTTCGTTAATATCTACATGATAACTTTTCACGCAGTGGTTATAAGTTCATTGTGCCTCACTTACATTCACTTAATTGTATTCAACTTCATCTTACTAATCTTGAAATTGTGACGTTGTCTAGTGATTCTTAGCATCACTTTAGAACCGATCAGTTGAAACTTGCCTTGATGTATGTCAAAAAATATGAGAGTACAAATAAATTAAACTCTCTCAGCACCGCCTTTATTTACTAAGCAATGGGCCACACCTCTTCTGTGAGAGCTAATGATGCTACCTCAACAACAGCAAACTCCTTAAATTCATTTGCGTAATGTCATAAGAAGCTGGAGGTCATTTAAGAAGTGTGGTGTATTTGGTGAATGCATTTCGAACAATACGCTCGCACATTTACTTATCAAGGCACTTAATATGAAAGGTGAAAAATAGGTTGGGGTATTGCAAATAAATTAGGACAATACAAGATTTAGAAAATATAAGCATTATCAGGAGGAATAATACATTTTCATACCTCCGTTGGCATTAGAATGAAATAAAGAATACCAAGGAAGGTTAGCAGTGAGGATAAATTGTTTTTGATCACACAAAAGTCGGGGTGGGTGAGTTTTAACTTCCGTGTAGCTAAGGCTTCAATGAACCTGAGTATATGGCGTTGATAGCTCCTAAATAATAGTCTAGTGTCTGTTGTGAGGTCAGTCCTGTGACCAGTTTCCATAATTTGTTTACGTATAGACCATAGAGTCTGTAAAGTGTACAGAAAACCTACAAGTACCGAACTGTGTTTAAACTTTCATAGTTTTTGTCCAATACAGTACCAACTAGGTTTAGTGAAATACTTATTCAAAAGGACGCAATGTAATCTGCGCAACAGTAACATTGGAAAAAGGAATCAAATTCACAACAGACACTTATGAAAAATGTATATAATCTGAAGTTCATCAGTCGTTATAAAAACGTTTCAACGGTGCGAACTAATCGGTATCCTCTCCCGAAAGATGTTTACATTACACTACCGTATAAGGAGGAATCAAACAGCATTATATTAAGACGAAGGCTTGTTTCAGTTATTAAAAAGGTGTACCAACCAGCCAAGCTCAATATTATTGAGAAAACGAAACCTTTGCTTCAAAATAAACCTCGTCACTGAATAGATGATTACGTCACATTAAGCTGTGTATACCCACATACATGTGTGTACGGTGATATATACATTGAGAGCAGTAGTTGGACTATGAAATGGAAGGTGATGGAGCATATTCCTAAGTATCTAGAAAGATAATTCCATTCAAATAATCCGATAAATGCGGGGAGCAGACAGACATAATCGTTTATAGTTAAACATATCATGGAAACTGGTCACAGGACTGACCTCACAACAGACACTAGACTATTATTTAGGAGCTATCAACGCCATATACTCAGGTTCATTGAAGCCTTAGCTACACGGAAGTTAAAACTCACCCACCCCGACTTTTGTGTGATCAAAAACAATTTATCCTCACTGCTAACCTTCCTTGGTATTCTTTATTTCATTCTAATGCCAACGGAGGTATGAAAATGTATTATTCCTCCTGATAATGCTTATATTTTCTAAATCTTGTATTGTCCTAATTTATTTGCAATACCCCAACCTATTTTTCACCTTTCATATTAATTGCCTTGATTATATTGTATGAAATGCATTGTGCAACTACGGTGAGAATAATATTTGAAGTTATCTGCTGCTAAATTCATGATTAATTCTCACCGTAAAGGTGAAAGCGGACTTTCATTATCCTGTTTAGGCTTCTCAAAACCTTCATATTTATTTTGATATTTATTTAGGCAATTTTGCATTCTATTCCTTGATTAATGCTGAACATTACTAGTTCTTTTCCGTGTATGAAACAAATTTTAAATTTATACTTCGTCTTCTTTGAATTATAATCATTATTATTATTATATTATTATTAGTCCCTTGGGTTCCTAATGGAACATAGGGCTTCAGTAGCACGTCTCCACTCCACTCTGTTCTCTGAAATCTTTTGAACCTGGCCCCACGACAGCCCACAAGCTCTCATTTCCTCCTCGCACGATCTCCTCCATGTCACCCTCGGACATCCAACTCGTCGCTTCCTAATGGGGTTCCGCTCGAAGACCTGGCCTGACGCGTGATGTCCCCAGTCGGCTTTCTCAACGTATGCCCAATCCATCTCCACTTCCTCCTGCATATTTGTTGGGTGATAGGTTCTTCGTTGGTTCGTTCCCAGAGCTCCTTGTTGCTTATTCTTTCTGGCAATCCATCTGATCTTCAGTATCGAGCCAGCGTAAGCAGTTGTTGATGAATGTCTGTAGTTTATTGGAAATCCCTTTCGTAACGCGCCAAGTCTCTGAACCATGCAGAAGCACTGACTTGACGTTGGTGTTGAAAATCTGTATCTTGTTCCACATGCTGAGTGCAGAAGATCTCCACACTGGTTTCAGGCTAATGAACGCCTGTCTTGCTTTTCCGATTCTGACTTTGACATCCTCATCTGTCCCGCCTGTAGTTGAAACAGTGCTTCCTAGATAGGTGAAGGAGGTTACTTCCTTTAAGTTTCTCCCGTTGATGGAGACTGGAGTTTGTTGTTGTTGGTGGTGGTGGCGTTGGTTGGGTATCTTCATCACCTCTGTCTTCTCTATATTCACTTGAAGTCCCGTCTCCGCTGCCTCGCTTCTCCTGTCAACTTGTTAGTTTTCACCTGTAGATCTTCAAGTTTGTGTGACATTAGACACGAGCCATCGGCGAAATCCGAATCTTCTAGGTTCTTTTCCGTGGTCTAGCGTATCCCCCTCTTCTCGCTCCCCACTGTTTGCTGCATGATCCAGTCGACCACAATCAGGAATATCATGGGGGATAGTAGGCAACGTTGTTTCACTCCTGTCTTCACTTCAAAAGCATCACTGAGCTTCCCGTTGTGAATTACTTGGCATGTGGTATCTTCATATAGTTGTTGAATGAGGCTGATAAAGGTTTGCGGTATTCTGTAGTATTGAAGCAGTTTCCAAATTACCTCTCGGTCGACGCTGTCAAAGGCCTTCTCAAGGTCGATAAAGTTGAGGTAGAGAGTTGACTGCCATTAATCATAATCATAACAATTACAATAGTTGTAAACGAGAATTGATGATAGCGATGACGCCTTTGTTTCTGCGTTTGTAATTAGCAGGAAGTTTATGCACGTCGGCTTTGCATATTTTTCAGTAGTTGGTCAATGTTAATTCTGAGACTAGGGATTACCTACCTATTCTTAGCTCTTCATCTTCTATATATATAAATCTAACTGACCCTGTAGAACAAGTTACATAAAACGTACTATTAGACAGGTGCGTCTCCGGATACTAGAGTATTTACAGGCTTGGTTCCATTCAAACGCATCTAGTAGATACACAACATCACATAGATATTAATAAGGCCTTCAATGTCATTTATTGTACTCCATAGACAATACCACGTGTAGTTTGCCCACTCCTGGTCAACATAACTTAGGCTGTCACAATAATGTTGATCAAATCTAAATTGTGCATTCAGATAGAATATATTCTAGCGTTATCCCTCCCTTGGGCTTCAGTAAACTAAAGAGCACTTCTGTCTTTTTTATTCCTTATCTTTTCATCCACATCATTCATCTGCATATATGTCATCCCAATATTGACAAATTTAAAACTAAAAACTTGATTCCCTTACAATACCCAAATCTTCCTCTATTTTGAAAATGTCTTGGTTGTATTGTGTTCTCTGAGCTGGGTTGTTTAATCGTGAAGCTTTCGTCGTCCTTCTAGACGACATCATTAGCACTAACTTCAGTATGAAGTGAGCTGTCAATGTCTCTCCATGAGTGCTGATGATGTCGTCTAGAAGGACGATGAAAGATTCACGATTAAACAACCCAGCTCAGAGAACAAAATACAACCAAGACCATCCACCTGAGCTTTAAATATTCTCCACTATTTTGGAAATGTATCCGAAAAGGTTGTGTGTAACTGCTCATTACTCCTTGTATATTTTTAACGTTGTGCATGTTTATGCTATATACATGATGTACACAGAAAAATGTAAACAACTTCCTCACTGATATTTTAACCATCTATAGTGAATATCCTTTTCTTCATTTTATTTTATGCATATATTGGTCAACAGTCAGTAATACTTATATGTATTGTAAGTTAAATATCATTATGACTTTTGAAATGGATATTTTCCTTTAATTTTATCTAGTTAAACTGATGGAGAACTTAGAAGAACCATCTTTAATAACTAATGGTTCTGTCAGTTCTAATTATCAATTATCTCAAGAAGGTAAGAAACATTTTGTGAATGGATATTTAAATGAAGTTGAGATATGATGGTTTAAAATATGTGGACATTAGGTAAATGTTATTCATTACTTTGACATTTGTATTTCTCAATGAATGTAAACACAAAATCATCCATCCAGAAGAACTCATATCAAGTTATCCTATATAAGCCTAGATATTGTAAATTCCAGTTTACTATTACTTTAAAATAATGATATCAGCATTAAATGACGAGACATCAGTAAAAAAAAAATTTGTTCTGTTTGACATTCATTGGGATATACAAATACCAATATAATGAAAAAGCGTCTACGTTAAAAAATTTATACTGGGTGACGATTGAAAGTGAAGTGGAGATTTGGACCGTGGCAGGATCCGAACCATCGATCACGGGGTTCCCATCTCGGTACTCTACCAACTAAGCTACAAGGTTCACCTGTTGACCACATTTTTATTTCACTTTAATCACCAAGGGTTTTGCCCAACAACCATGTGAATTCGTGATGCGTTCCCACAGCTTGATCTTACTCATAGTGGTTGCCCAGTCAGGACTTCTCACCTCAATTTAAATCTAACTGAATTTTAGAGAGGTGGAGCATCATACTGATTATCATTTGACTATCTGACATAGATGCGGTTTGGTAGGCAAGTATTGACACCAGTCTGCAAAACCACGGCTATCTCAGATGGTCAAATTGGTAATTAAAATCATTACTCTAATTCAAGTATTAGTCCGTTAATCACCTTTGTTGTGCTATTGCTTTACCAAATACGATGACTGCTTCAAGTATTTAGTGAAATATTAGGCCTAACGTGTTACCAGAGGTATGTACGCAAAGCATACAAGGCAGTTTCTAATCTGATCGTAAATACGCAGATAGTGAAAAGTAGTGACACATGTGGCATGAAAATTTAAAAGGCTTTCTGTCATTAACATTCAAAGATTTTTGGCATTGCTGTCGCACAGCATAGACACTAAATCCTAAGAAGAACTTTTCCTCGCTGATGTGTAAAAATTATAGGATCATACAATTCTTCCTCTTCACGGATTTGAACCAAGCAAGAAGAACGATAGAGTAGTAGAATTAGCATGCATGTTATTCGTGGGTTCTCTTCAGCTGCTTTATAACATAGAATAAAATATTTATGATAAAAATGAATAGTACACAACTTACGTTAATAAGTCGGCATGTTGTATGGTATGTATTTTTGCCACGGACATTATTTCCTATAGGGTTATAAAGCACCTCCATACGTGCGTACTACTTCTCCTACTATTGTTCTTCTTGCTTCAACGTCTTAATTGAGTGGGTAGATGTGATCAATGCTATTGGTGAAGAACAATAATGAATCATGTGATCAAGGTCATATACTGCTGATTGGTTGCTATCATACTACATCTACTTCAATGAGAACCAATCATTTTTAGTTGATGGCAAAGTCTAGTAAAAAGTAGGTGAAGAGAACCACTTCACAGAAATATTATCTAATTATGCTGTTGTATTGTGTACATTTTCGTACTATATATTTATGAATTTTTATAAATCTAGGGATTAGTTCACTTGTTTGAACCTTCCTCAGTAAATTGATGGTTTGAATTACAAAGTGAATTCACACTCACGGTTACTCTGTATAGGAGTGTACGTAAATGTTTTAAATCAAAAACTGTTGTATTGCTACTTAGTTTTGTTCGATAATTCTTCAGTAGGTCTCACTCATATCTTCTGATAGGATGGTTTAGAGACTGTGATCATGATAGTTTGCAATCGATGTGGCGCATTTATGTTTGCAGAAGTTTTCAACTTTTGTTGACATCTTCAAAGTGACTTAGCTGTACACATCATTTTACAGATGGACAAAAACAGAAAAATCATCGTTGAACCTGGCACAAAAGTGTATCTCTCCAAGTTGCTACATTCCACAGCAGCATGCGCAACCCTACTGCCGTACCATCAGGTTATCTGATTTTAGACTAATATCATTTCCTAGTCTCCACTGTCAATCGGTAATTGCTAGGTAAGCTTCGGTGTATTCTCCGAACTGAAGGAAACAGAATTGTGTCCCACTCTTTTTAAAGTTAAAATACCAGGTCTTGTCCTAGTCGGTACTTATCAGTCAGGTGCGTCTTTTAAATTAGAAAAGTATATATGCTCACAACAATATGGTCGATGGTGAATTAATTTTAACTCACTAGTCTAATATTCTAGTATCCGATTTTTCTCAAAATGTATATTACAACAGGTCAGCTGTATTTATTTAGGCGTATAGTAGATTTTAGAAACACTCCGACTTACGAGTTGTCTAAATATTTAGCAATGATGTTAGACCCAATAAGAAACCACTCAAAATCTCGACTTACCAACTCCTATGACTTAAAGCGCAGATTAAACGACATACACTTAGATAACAATGAAAAAATGGTTAGTTTTGACATAACTAGCCTTTACACAAATATACCGATCGACGTGGTTCTAGAGGCAGTTAAGAATGAGCTTAAGGATCACAAAGAGCTTACACATCGAACTAAGGTGCCGATCGAGGAAACCATGCTAGGGGTATGATTGCACCTAACATCTACAGTTTTTAAGTTTCAAAACAAAATATATAAACAAACTGAAGGTGTTGCCATGGGATCACCAATATCCTCTATCGTTGCAGACATATTTATGGATAGTTGGGAACAGGTAGCCCTTCAAACGTTTAGTCCTACTTCAAAGATATGGTTCCGATATGTAGATGATACCGTTTACAGCACTGAAATCGGAATACATCAATAGTTCTTGGTACATATAAATTCAGTAGTAAATGCAATCCAACTTACCTGTGACTTAGAAAATGATGGTGAGCTGGCATTGTTGGATTGCAAGATTGAGCGAACACAAGACGGGGATTTAGAGACTAGTGTCTATAGGAAACTTCCCCATTCGAATTGCTACTTAGACTTCAAATCATCTCACCCCAACTCAGTTAAAGTCGGCCTAGTTAAATGCTTAAGTGATAGGACCGAAAAGCTTACTAGCAGACCAAAAAACCAAAACAAGAAATTTGGCACATCAAGAATACCTTGCATCTCAATAATCACCCACAAAAATTTATAAATAAATTCATAAGAAATCGAAAGAAAAATATTAGCAGTGGTAGTAGTTGTAGTAGTAATACAGGTGCTATTAATAATAACTCTACTACCAACGGTTATAATGGTGACAGGGTTGAGAGAGAACTCAAAGCCTCTTCTGTGTTACTATACAAGGAAGACACCTCAGAAGCATTACGAAGAATTCTTAATAAGTCTGGTTGGAATTAAAGTGGCATTCAAACCAACAAGCTCGCTTGGAAACAAGCTTTGTAGGCTAAAAGATCCTATTGATCTAATTCTGCAAAGTAATTTGGTTTACCAAATAACTTGCAATGATTGCGAGGTCAAGTACATACGTCAAAGCAATCGACCAGGGTCGATTAGAATAACGGAGCACAAAAGCTTAGCTAAATCAAGATTAGTAGATCCTAATAAGAGAATTAGAGAAAAGTTCGACTATAGCTCTGCACGCAATTACATACAATCAAGTAAGAGGGTGGAACAGAGCGACAGTATTAAAAACGAACTTAGTTGGATGGAAGGAGGGATATATTGATAACCGAATCTTTGTTTATCGAATCAACACCAAATACATACAATCGAAATGGTTGTGCACTTGTCCCAGATATATGGAAAGTTCTACTATCCTTGTCATCTCAAAGAAGGAGAGAAAATTAGGAATATATGAACTGTCTCAAAGTTGCTGTGATATGAATATGGACAATAAGTTGTGTCCGAAACGTTATCCAGTAAATAATACTGTTCCTCCACTGTGTGACATTTCTAATAAACAGACTAAAATGGTATTCTCTAACTTGTTAATTATTGTTCCAAGGCGATAATCAACAACTACGACCTTCATTTTTGTGTCCTTAACAACTTGGCATATTTAGAAGTAGTATTTATCATGGACTGACATCAGTGGGGGAACCATTGAAAATCTGGGAGCACTGGATTGCTGTTTCGTCCTAGTATGGGACTCCTCAGTAGTACACGCCCACAACCCTTGGCATATGTTTGTAGAATATTTTGGGCATGTTATTCAGCTGGTGACCTGTAAGCGTGGAAAAACAACAGGTTAGTGCTAACAGAAGGTCATAATCATGTGATGACAGTATTGCAGGTATGTTCACAGTTAAAGGCATAAATCACATGAACCAAACTATAGGACTTTGTATGCCATCATAATGGTATGTTTCTGGTTTTTGACCATAAATTCAATGTATATGGTGAAGTGTGTTTCGCGATTACTCTTTTATAAAACACCTTGTGTATCAGTAACTTTTAAGATACTTAAAGTTCTAATTATTTACTCTGAATAATGCTTGGAATGTTTCTCTTGCATAAATCTTTCCTAAATATCCAGAAAGTATTTCAAACTCGAACGAGTGTAATGGTTCACACTTTGAGGAAGATATACAACTAAATCCTTTGCAAGCATCTAACCAAAGTGAGTATTTCTTATATCAATAATTAAAATACTAACTTTTTCTAACTTCGAATAATCTTGTGGTTTTTTGACCTATATTATATAGCAACAGGCTGACTTACATTTCTTTTCCTTTTTTGCTAATATATAATCATTATATTATTAATTCTGTACTCTATCTGTTTTTCATCTTAACTGTCAGTGTTTGTTGTTGCGATGAGCAAACAAGTGATAAAATTAATAAACTTATGGCTGACGAAGAACTTCAAAAAAGAGAAGATTTGAGTGTATCTACATGATTTTAATCGGTCCTTAACTTTAAAACCATCGATTTTGGTTGTCATTTAGATTTCCACTCAGGGAAATTTGCATCTGTATGACAGACAATCAGAGACTTCATGGATTGATGCCATGCTTGATCCAAATAACGTTAGCCTTCTCTCAGTCTATAATCCTTCTAGCATAGTAAGGATATGGGGTGGGATATGTCAACGGATTTATAACCTCATCGACTGGTCCACTGCATTTATTTGGTACACTACTTTTAAACTTTCCAATGTTCTCATAATCGACCTGACCGATAGCTGCCACCTTGACGTGGTGGTCGGGCTTGCATACCTCGATGACCCAACGAGCTACACTGGTGGAATATTTGTTCCCATCCCAGAAAGGTGTATTGAATAGTAGTAAGATGAAAAACAGTTACCGTTGTAGTGTAAATTGCTACACTATGATGTGGGGTCTGAGAGCTAAGTCCTACTGCTTCTAGCTGGATGTGGTGTGACAGCAGTAAGGTGTTTCTCTTGGATGACCAGCAGTGCCACACTCATGTTGTCTTCTCTATGCAACGGGGGTCAGAAGAGGTCGGCCCCAAAAATAACACACTGCAACGTACTCTACGGTCTTCCGGTGCCGGTGGTGTGGGTTCTCTGTACCAAGTGTTAGAACAACCAAACTTGAAAACATCTCATGGACTGTATGTGACCGGCCTCAAGCAGATGTCCCATGGACTATGGGGTCACACAAATCTTTTTCTGTTTCAGATACCCTAAAAAGAAATAGCTTCCCATGATGTGGGCAGCCGGGGAGTGTCAACCACCTACACGCTTCCAGTAGTACACAAAACCCAATCAAACATAGCCTACCTATTCTCCTCAACTCTTTCCTCTCCTTTACCTTCACCTCCCAATGCTGATAATATTACCCAGACTCTCACTGTGCAATCATTGTCAACGATCAGAGCCATAGAAACTGTATTCCAAGTGTCCCATGATGTCGCCATCGATTTCATTTGTGATTTCAACGTCCGAACTCTATGCCAAACTGGAAAGCAATCATCGCTCGACAAAACTCTGGAATCTCTAGCCATGTGTGTATACTGTCTCTGCGACACGTATACAGGACCCGAGTATGGTTAATCAATTGACCTCATATGGCCACAGCAGTTAAACATCACAATTCACTTTAAGAGTACTCAGAGACTCATTGGTCAGCTCTCATGGACTCGCTGATGTAGGCAAGGCATTGAATTAGAGCAGAAAGTGCACTTCTCTACTGATTATCAATCAACAGCAGTCTATGTGCAGTTCAGCTGAATGGATATGTGAGGACTAGGAAGGATGGTAAGACTAGGCGATGCCTATTCGTAATCTCCGACTACGCACCCACCGGTTCTAGTTCGGCTGATGGAGATGATGAATTGTATAAGAAGCTGTCAATCTTGCTACAGGAGGCAAAGCGTTCAGATGTAGTCATATTGCCAGGTGACTTTAGCGCTCCTGCAGGGAAGCTGCGCTAAGCCAATCGGAAAGGCATCTTTGGAGAGTATTTACGGAATCCCGTGCCAACGAAGTGATAAAGGTAATCGTCTATTGCAATTTTGCCGCCTGAAGTTTTCAAGGATGGAGGTAAAAATTGCTAAACGAAGTGACGGAGTTACCAGATAGTATATTGAAATCAGAGGTAATGGCGTCAGACTGGTATATTTCACTGGTTATCTCAGTCTATAGGAAGGAGGAGAAATCTTGCGACAACCACAGGGGAATTAGTTTGGGGAGTATTGTGTCGAAGATCCCAGGGTCCATAGTTATCCGACGTGTTAGTGGAGCTGAAGAAAGGCAAACTCCAAAAACCAGACAGTTTTAAGACTGAACTGGCGGAGGGTGCATCGATCATATTTTCACCTGCCGATAGGTTATGGATTACAGATATACCAACCGGCTAACGGCCGACACCTGTCATACTTCTTCCTCTGAAGGCGGCATTTGACCGAACCAGTTTACAACGCTAATGAAAGCTCTCTACTCGAACTCACGCATCCGTATCAGGGCTTATGGAGAGTTGTCATCAGAATTGGCGACAACTACTGTTGTCCACCAGGGATACCTACTGTCACCATTCCTATTTGACTTCGTTATAAACGCAGTAATGGACATAACCTTAGGTACGTCTGACTTCACAGGGATTGACCTACTCCCTGGAGGTCATCTGGTTGATTCGGAGTATGCAAACGATATTGTCGTGGTATGTGAAGACGCTGACAAAATGCAGAGTTTTCTGAACATGTCGAGCAGAAATCTGAGTATGTTTGGCATAGTTTTCTCACTTGTCAGATGTAAGATGATGCTCCTGGAGTGGTCTGCCGTGAGTTCTCCCGGTTTAATGATAAGGAGTGAAGTGGTGGGATGTGTCTACCACTTTACTTACTTGGGGAATTGGATCAACATGAATGGCTTCGTTACTGACGATATCTCATCTGGAATATGGTAGGCCAGTTTGATATTTGCCAACTTACATCATCTCTCGCGCTGACTGGCAAGATATTCGGCTACGTGTTGGAGGACGAATATACTTCGTTACAGTCTTTTCTCTCTTGATCCACGGCTGAGACAGGACCTCTTTGAATTCGCCACTTTTAGTGGATATATTTTACGGACATATACAGGGTACACAGTACTTCCTATACTATAAGTGATGTAACTTCAAAAGTACTCTACTAAGTTCCTTCGAATACCAATGCGCTGA
Organism: Heterobilharzia americana; assembly: GCA_944470555.2. Classification (NCBI taxonomy): domain Eukaryota; kingdom Metazoa; phylum Platyhelminthes; class Trematoda; order Strigeidida; family Schistosomatidae; genus Heterobilharzia; species Heterobilharzia americana. The sequence continues at coordinate 27,015,951 of OX104131.1, read as the reverse complement.
ACGGATACCAGTCTTTATATAATTTAGATAGTTGGCGTCCTCAAACATTTTACTTCCTACTGCTAAGAGATGGGTCGATGTAAATTATTTCTGAAGAGACAATTCATACTTGTAAGTGTGAAGTGTATACAACATGCAATGCAACGACTGATCTCTACTATATATTTCTCATCTCACTTGGAGCTTTGTTTATCTAGTCGACACCTAACACATGTAATAGGACTGGCGCAACATCCATTTTGGATGTGTTTAAAAACTTACGACCACTGGAAATGAAAAATATGAAACGATGGAAGCATAAAACGGCAGAGCGTTATCCACTAGACGTTTGAAGTGTTCGGTCGTGGGTTCGAGCCTTGGTTGGAAAAATACCATTTACTGGGAGGCAAGTACATCCAGTCGACGAGTCCCAAATTGGACGAAATACGTGACCTTGATTCCACTGCTACCCACTATCTATCTTTAAAACATTAAATTGTAAGGGTCAAACTAGACGTCATTCGCTTCTTCTCCTTCGTCGTTGTTATCTCAGAATAACTATTACAGCATAAAATTAATAATAATGTAGTCAGTAATGTTGATCGATTGTCGAACAATCGCATAAACAATGTAGAGGTTAATCGTAAAACCCTAGATAGACTAGTTGGTGTGAGGTTGCGGATATTCATCAACTGAGGTAGATGAGTCATATTTTACGGGTTCCAGGCTATCGTCTGTTGCGATACATTATATGTGATGCATGAGAATATAAAATCTCTGACCGTCGGTCTCAACCTTGTCAAAAAATGTAGACTTCTGGGTTAGGAGGTATATATGACTGCTCAAATTGTTATCTAAAAACGTTTAGCAATAGGTGCAACTTAACCATATCTTCATATCAGCCGTTTTTATTTGCATTTCATTATTTACTTTGTCCTCTATTTTCATTCTACGACTTTTTACTACCTTCGTTCCTGTCTTTTAGTTACCGTTTACATTGATGCATTTATGTGTTGTATGGTAAAGTGGACCCTCACGCAATAGTACCAAGTCCATAAGTTGATAATAACTGACTACCTTAAAAGATTCAAAAATACTTTATACCTGTTAGGAATTACTGATTTTCTTAATCAAATAGTATACTTTTTATGCCTTTTTTTATTTCTGTTTCTAACTATAGGATTACGATTCTCATGTGATCAATGTGATAAATCATTTTCACATAAATTTGATTTGAACACACATAAGTCATTTTATCATGATGGTGAGTAATATATGTTAAACCACTGTCTACCGTTATACATATTATTATAATAAGGTGAATTAGTTCGAAGGGGTTTCAGAAGTAACTTGACCCAGTTATCACACTGATGAATAAGTCTTTTAACAGTTTATCTGATCTGTATAGGAAAAGTATGAGCTATTTGTCTAACTTTCTTGAGATGTTAGATAGAAACCAATGATTTGGGATGCTTAATATGGTACACGATCGTTCACAGTCGTCGTCTATATGTAATTACTCTTAGTTTTCTCTTTCGGAAATTCCGACATTTTTTGAACTTACTTTTACTTCAGCTGTTCACCTCCTGCTTATATCCAATAAGCCAGCAACTTCTGTTCATTTTCTCTGTTTGTTGTTGTAAAGTGTGTCAAGTTGAATTCTTAGAATCTTGTACTAGGATATATGTCACATATGTTCATCAGAAAAGCCATTAGAGAAAGCTAACCAAGACACCAATATCAGAGCAGTTGTAATTCATGATTACTATACTGGATTGAGTTGATCGATGTGCCTGAATATTTATTGTTAAAATTGATTTGGTTGTGGTTATCTTGTCTCCGTGGTCTAGTGGGTGAGGGTTTCGAGTCTCAGCAGAAACGCCATCATTCACTGGGGTGCAGGTATATTCAGCTGATGACTCCCAAGTAGGATGAAACGCGCATCCTGGATTCCACTGCTAGCCACAACCAAATCAATCATAGTAGACAACTTTGTTGAAGAAAATGTGATTAAATAGAATCGAAGATCACTGGGAACACAGGTGAATGACTAAGTGATGAAGTTTTTAGAACAACCGTTTGAAAAATAACTATTTACTTTTTGAAAAAGTTTAAGCTGCAGATGCAGTAAACGATTCTAAAGTGGATTTCCTTTCCTCACTTGTTTGACACATAAAATGCTTAAAGTTTTTAGGGTTCTATTGTGAATCTTCATCGACTGAGGTAGCTTGGACATGTTTTACACATGCCTAATCATCATCTAACCTGTTGCACATTGTTAACTGAATTAGATTCAGGCTACAAAAAGGGTAGAAGCGGTTGGACATAAACACAGCATCAGTCCCTGAAGCCCTTGACTATCCAGGTTGAGACTCCGCGTAACAACTGAAGTTGGTGTTTGGAGACTCCAGGTGAGATAGCTCAGAATTGATTCCAATGTTACAAATATTCCCTCAAACTGTCTTCTTCTTGGTCATACTGAATTCCAGTATTCTGTTAGTTCTCTTTGCTCCCTTTTGACTACTTTCTTTTTTATTTCTGTCTTTCATCTTTGTTAATTCTCCCTTAATGTGTTGATATGAGGTATGAGACGACTCATATCGGTTCTCAATAATCCCAGATCCTACGTTTGTATTGTCTATTTGTCTGACTAAGATCGTAATTGTAGTTAATTGAATATTTAAAAATGGTAAGCTTTAAGCTAACTGAAATCATATAAAGAAAGTTGGTTTATTGATAATTAATGTATCAGGTAGGTAGCATTTTGTTCTCAGCATATATTAAAGTTTCCCTGTTCGCTCTGCAGCATATCCAGATTTGATAGTATGGTGATCGTTTGTGTAAAGCTGTAGCTCCTTAGTTTTGTGCAATACATTTCAAATTGATAGATCACGTTTTCTAACCATACTCTGTTTGGACCGAATTGATCGGTCTGTATTGGCATATGGGCTCCTGTACGGATGCCTCGATATTGTCTACGTTCTAATTATGTTAATGATGAATAGTGGCTAGCAATGGAATCCAGGATGCGCATTGCGTCCTATTTGGGACTCACAGCTGGATGGACTTGCCTCCCAGTGAGTGATGTTTTTCCCACCGGGATTTGGACGGATAAATTCGGTCCAATCAACAACGGTATAATACAAGCAATGATACTAAAACTACACCCGTCGCACAAGAAGTGACTATCGTGGCTCGGTGGTGTATTGGGTATCGCTCTGGCGTTTGAAACGATCGGTGTCGAGTCCAAATCGCGGTGGGAACAACATCACTCACTGGGAGGCAGGTGTGTCCAGCTAACGAGTCCCAAATAGGACGAAATGCGCATCCTGGATTCCAGTCCTAGCAACTATCCATCATACTCTGTTTGCTAAGGTTTTCATTAGCTAAGCAGCGTGCCTTTTCCTTACACAGTATGCATAACTAATGGCCTAGTGTATGAACTTCTTCATGAGTTTTATTAGTTTTTCATGAATAAGCGTCTGCTAGAATAACTGACACCTTACATTTCCTGTTTTCTTTCCTACCTGCCTTTTCAATCCATTTCTTTCTAGGCATAAATTTTCGCTGTGAAGTATGTGAAGAAATATTTTCACGTAAATGTGATCTCAATCAACATTTGAGTAGTATTCATTGCATTGGTAAGTTCATATGCATGAATATGTGTTAGTTAGGCATATTCCTTATAATGTTGAGCCATTACCATAGTCTTCGATACAATCATGGGTTTCGAAGACTATAAGCCATCCTGGGTAAATCGTCGTGAGGATGCTGGTCATCAGTATTTGTAATTGATGCATCTCTGCACCTATATCCCATACTATAATTTTTTGATGGCAACCTATATCCGTCCAAACACTTCTGCTCAATAAATAAAATGACATTGAGATGATGATGGTTGATGAGACTGTTACGTGACTAGAATTTGGAAACACGAAATCGTAAAATATGACGAAAATTTCTGTCTAGATTGGGTTGTAAGAATCAGATATGCAGCCTTCTTTAGCTTCTAAAACATATGCTTACAAGCCGTGGTCAGCGCTGCCCCCTGCCCTCAAATGTGAGAGTATTGGACCTTGCTTTCTTACTTCAGTGAAGTATCAGACATGAACATTCTGCTACTCAAAACTGTCTACTGGAAATCCCACTGACTCAACACGTTTTTATGTGGGTTTACAACAATAGGTTTTACCTATCAAAAGGTTTATCCGATGTCACTGTTGCTTTTCATCTATGTTCCAGACAGAAATAACAATTATTATAATTGAATTTTGGGGGTTTGTGGGGACTTAGAGGCTTTTTTTCCAAGTTGGTATTCATCGCGGGAAAAAATCCCCACAAACCCCAAAATTCAATTAAACTAGTACGCATTAGTGACTAGCTTCGAGAAGTTATTCCCGAAGTTCCAATAAGAACTGATGACCGGTGGGGCAAATCTGGTGGACCTAAGGACAAATACTCAACGATGACATTGGGTGACGGTCATGCTCTGTTGTAAACTGACAGAAGTTGGGAATATGGACCACTGAATTCCGACCCAGTGGCTCAATAATAACGTGCTGGCCATGGAACCTGAGGGTTGCTGGAGGGCACTGTTGACGAGTCCCATACTGGGACGAAACAGCTGTCCGGTCCTCCCAGGTTCTCAGTGTTCCTCCAAACTGATGTCAGTCCATGATGAATACCTACTTTGAAAAAAATTATTACTATATTGAAACAGTCAATGTTATAGGTGAATGGAGATCAAACCGAATGGAATGGTGGAATGGTAATCAGTTTAGTGTGTTGGTTGTGCAACATTTAGTTAGTATACAATATTTACGAAATGAGGAGACAAAATCTACAGATAATGATTTTTGTTTGACTGTCAGATAGCCGTAGTTTGGGAGACTAGCATTTATACTGGGTGATGCTTCATTTATATACGTGTATTGAGGCATGAATGTGTGTGTTTACTAAGGGTCAAATAATAACTATGTATTGATGAGTTATATTCTAGTGGGATGAAACCATGTGAATACTATAACGACATAGAGAATAACAAATGTGAAATGTTACGTCACGGTTAAAAATGACTACCGGTAGTGGCGTGAATAAAGAAGGGGCATAAGAAAATGAGTGTTTATCAATGTAATGACAATGGATTAAAAAAGTATGCGACTTGAAAATGTTCAATCTGTGGTGGCAAAGTTCACGAAGAATGTGTCGACCGTATTGGGGGCCAAAGTAAACAAAGTGGATGTACACTTCCTTGCGTTTATCCCAATGACTTCGGCTATAGATAAGATGTGAAGTCATGCACCTTCAGGGAGATTGCAAGGGACACGGTATATCACAGAAAAGGCATGATCTACCTAGATCTGGTGTCCGGTATCTACTAGATGTAAGAGGTTTGCACTGTTGATACTCTTTGTCATTCCTTTCCTTAACGAAGATGGTACATGTTCACGAGCATGCATGGATAGAGCCGTTTGAGTGCGGCTTATGTAAATAGCTCCACAGGAGCGGTTGAACTCATAAAGAAGGTTATTTAAAACAACTGTTCGCTCAAATTATTTTTGTTCTGAATAATATATGGGAATCTTTAAATTATTAAAAATAAAATCATGACAACTATCTCCTGTCCGAGAATCAGCTTATCAAGATAGAATTTTTTAGACGATGACTCCCATAGACTTCTGAACATCTTGAGGAAAAAATTGTGAACTTTCCTAATTTCGTAACTGATAGGCTTGTTAATGATGGAATTTCTGTTCGACATTTGCGAGTCTACGTCATGTGCATCATTTTTAAAATAGCCAGAAAGTGAATAGTACTGCTGGGGGTGTTCTGATATACCATATTTTAAATCTATCAATCACTACTAGACGTTGTTAAGGGGTCCTATGAGCTTGATTCGAGGTGTTTTCGAGGTTTACTGGTATGCGACGTAACTCAGAATATGTAGTTATGGAAGCCTAGGTAAAGAAAATAATGTATTTACTCTGGTTCTTAGCTTACGCCATATTTTGATGTATGAAATCGGTACCCATACTAGTATTTTCTTGACTGGAGGAAAATTGGGTTAGAACCACCCTATAATGTTATACATCCGTTGTCTAAATCAAGTAAATAAGTGTAGTACTTGGGATATCAGAAAAATTATGATGAAAGTGAAACCTGAGATAATTGTGTATTAGTTCGTTTTACCTTTCCAGCAAAAGAAATCGAATTCAACAGGAATAGAGTGGTAAAAACTGTCGAAGACAAATGATTAAAAACCTTGTATGTTCATGAAATCATCAGGACGTATAAGTGCGTCTAAACTACGTATTCGGGAAAGTAGGAGTAGGTTGGAAGAGGGTTCGGGGTGACCAGACCAAGATGGCACCCGTCCATGAAGCCTCCTACTGTTGGTCTGAACCGTGTAAGGAGACGTTAACTATCTGACTGGGGTCCCCGAGATGACAGGAATCAACGATTGAGGACCCTTAGTGAAATAGCTGGAAATCAGCCACAATGACACAGATGTATTCATTCCTTGACGTCTTCTAAAGCTTGAATACTTGCAGTAACCTTTGTCTTCAAATTGTTTATTCTCATACACAATTTTGTCTACTTTGATATCACTCCTTGTCTTTGTGTACTGCTGTGAAATGTGGCAACTTGTGATGATGCATTTGTGTGCAGGGTTTGATGTTGATTTTGTCTGTCTACATCACCTCGACAGCCATTTCATTTCAAAGTAGTGTTAGTAATTCATTTACGGAGAAACTGGTTAACATAGTTCACGACTGATGACCATGTCACCGATTTACTCTATCATTAACTTCCTCAAAATCCTAATTTTTTCTTATCACTATGCTTAAGTATTCGTTCATCGTTCACTTACACCTCTGTCTGTTCTATCCCCTTTCAAATGAATATTTTAAACCTGTCAAATGGCTCAGGGTTCTGCTGGAAAACAATAGAAAATTACCTCATATATGTGAAGTCGAAATCGTGTAGTTTATCTCATTGTCCAATCTGATTTGAATCATCTTTGTTTCAAACATAATTATTACTCATTCACAACCAAATTTTTCACTCGGCAACCAGCATTTGTTAACTATCAGGTCATATTTTGAACAAGATTCGTTTCCATTTCCTTGATTTTCTCATTACATATTGAATATTGGATAACTGTATCCTTTTCAATGGGACATACCGATACGCCCATGCGAGATTGAGACGAAAACTGTCAAATTTGGTAGGAAGCACCTTCCAATTCAACAGTCTAAATTCTTCAATTTCCATGGTTTCGCTGTATGCCGCTATAATGTCGTCTGTTAGTGTTTATCCTCATACTTGGCTTGTTTGATCCCACAAGTCATGGCTTCTCATTTAAAACTTTGTAAAACTCCTCTACTGGTGAGTCAGTCATGAGAACTGGCTTAGCATTCGGTCGGTAGTTTTTATACCAAATGGTAGCATATTGGCTACGAAATGTAAAAGTCTTAGCCTCGGTCTCACATGGTAGCATGTACATACAATGTTGAGGAGTTCTATGCTATGGCGAAACAGCTGTCCAGTACCTCTTTATTTCTCATATTTCTCCAGTTACATATAGTTGTCACCTACTGAATATACCTTGATAATATCAACTTGTTTTATGTTACCCTGATTATAGGTAGACAATTTCAATGTCAACATTGTGGTAGATCTTGTTCATCCGAGGGTATTTTGAGGAGGCATATTCGAGTTATTCACGAAGGTATGTTATTATACTAGGGAAGTTTTCATTTCACGTAAATATTAATCAGTAGTTTATCACATTTTCTTTTCTGCACACAGTTTTACGCATAACTAAAGATAATAATCCGCCAAAACAACGCAAGAACTGTCATAATAGTCATTTTGTATTCGAACACGAATGATTGGTGACGGTCTGAGAAGAACTAGGATAGCATGCGTATGTTACTAATGTCCGTACTGTCTACAGAATGACAACCTTGATTTGATAATGTTTTTCTCATTCGCCCCTAATTTGTCAAGATCATCTACATCTTTTTTAGACTGCGTACACATTTTCTGTGTATTTCGGAAAACGTCATTATTCATTTCAAGGGTAACAAATAACTCTGATCCTTTTTAGATGTTCTCCCATTTTTAGTACATTATATTCTCGATTGGCTTAAAAAGGTTTAAACAGGAATAGTACAACCTGAAAAAAAATATAACATATGTGTGATTGATTACTGATAAAACACCATCTAATATTGGAACAAAAAGCTTGAAAATCCTCATTTTCAGTCAGATCTTGTGATCAGGAATAAGTAACTTGAACTTATTATCCTACCAATTGTCTATCTACGTTTATTAATCTCACTCAGTATCGGCTGTTATTGAGTTTGTCTAGAAGATGATTAACTGTTAATTAAGCTGTCTAAAATACGCCTAGTTTATTAACTGTATATTCATTTGGACATCATTATTGATTTCCAAAATGGTGAATGAGATGTCAGTTGGATCGATGCAATCGGCAGGTAGCCTTGATTGGCATAGATCCTGTGATTTTGGCACTCGTCAGTGAGGTGTATCTGCCACTTCGACAGAACCATTGTCCCTACCTGAGATCTGAACCCACATCACGCAGTCGTTCAGTCAGAGATGTTACCACTAAGCTATTCGGGCTGTAGCACTGGATTAGATATATTGATTGGTCACTGGAGAGTAACCAACTTCGTGTTGTATAGTTCTAAGTGCTGACCGAATTCTATCGATCATTTTGCAGCATCGCCAGCTGACTAGAAGACTCACCGTTGAGATATCAGAAACAGATGTTAGTTGATCGTGTTGGTTTATTTGTCGTTTCTTTTTCGACCATCCGGCCCCAAAACAACCATACGCAAAAAGCTGCATGTGACAGGCCTCAAGCAGATATCTGTTAATTGATCGTGAATTGGGCTTGAATTCTAGTCGAGGTTTATGTATTCATAATTTCATTCAAACACTCATCAAGAAATCACTCATTCACATTACAACTATCGATATTGAACTTGCTTTCCATTAGTGTACATGTTTAACTTGTAATCAGAGAACCATCGATTCAAGAATTATTCCACTCGGATGACTTTCAAGTTGTCAGATGGTATCATCAACCCTGACAATTGTGTCGTAGCTCTATAACTATGGTCTATGTATCTGTATCCGGTTCTCAAGTCATATTAAAGTAGTTTTTTAATCTTAATAAATACTCATCTGTTTGTAGTTTGTTTTCACTATACTTTCACTTACTGTAGTACCAAACTGAATACTTAAAAAGTGTATGAATTTTGACCAATTTCAGGTTTCCACTGTTTATCATTTGTTTTTATTTTTATTTTTTTGACTTCATATAGGACATAATTTCCCATGTGGTCAGTGTGGTAAAACGTTTACAAGAGAATGTAATTTAAGAGAGCACAGATTGGCATTCCATGAAGGTGAATTTGATTAACTGAATTGCTTGCATAACATTTTTCTATGATAGTTTTATATTGATTGGAGAATAAAATCTATTTCACAGATAAATTACTAGCGAAGATAATTATTTCTCAGTATATCTATTACGTAATGATAAGGAAGTCTGTGTATATACATTTTAATAAATGTACTGTTTTGGAACTATTATGGTTGATCTGTTCCATTATACGACTGTTAATCGTGGCTGTTGAAAGTAGATGTGAAGAAATTACAGGCTTTTTATCACAGGCATCCTTGCAATCTCGCTTACGCATGGTAGAATCACCGTGGAAATAATGTTGAGATTAAGAGGAAGGTACTAGGCGAGGAAGGCAGGTCAGTTGATGAGGTTGTGAACCTTTATCGACCGAGGTAGTTTGGGGATGTGCTGTGCATGCTGACCCGTCGTCTACTGAGATATGCAATGTTAGCCGAAGTAGGATTAAGTTGGTAAGACTAAGATATAACACTAGTTCATTGTCCTGACTACTGGTCTGATTCATGTACTCAGGTTTAGGCTGCCTGATTTGGCTTCTTGAGACGATTGGAATCAATGGTTGGCGAACCTTGGTGAAATGGCTGAAAATTAGTCACAATAGCACAGATGTATAGGCTGCTTTTGTTTTTGAAGTCTTCAATATATATTTCCACCAATCTTCCTCTATTTACGCTACTTTCTGATGCATCTCTATCCAACTTTTCTCTGCATGCTACTGTGAAGTATGACAACTTGAATCGATGCATTTCTTTGCGAGGTTCTGAGTTCATTTGTTTGTCTGTTTTGGAGTTTAACTGTGGACTAATTCCCATACTTCGAATTTACTCTAATTTAGGACCATGCTGAAAGAAAAGAAAAAAACCTAATTTTGAATTGTTACGACATTTAAAACTAAGATAGGTGAATCATTTACACGGCGCACTGAATTTATATATGTCAATTACAGATACATGCTTTTATCTGGAGGCTTGTTAATTGATTTTAGATTGGAATTCGTCATTGACTGACGTCAATGATAACGTGCTGACCACGGAACTTGAAGGTCTTGGGTTCGATCGCTGTTAGTGCCAGGTGATGGGTGTGAACCGCCAAGGAGTCCCATGCTGGGACAAAACAGATGTCAAGGGCTCCCAGGTTTCCACTGTTCCTCCAACTGATGTCAGTCCATAATAAATTCAAACCTAAGATACATACTTTTGTATGTGTACAAAGCTGATCACTGTCGCGTATATAAGAATAAGTAATTATATTAAGACGATGTACTCAACTGTCTCATAAGTTTGCATATTGGTTATACGGGAGTCATAGATAAATGACTCATTTCATACATTTGCATGTAGTTTTACCCAAATCGACGCTGTAATAACTTCAGAAAAATAACTGATGACATGATTTTATTTCGTGAAAAATCTACCTTCTTAGCCAAAATTTAAAAAAAAACCTAGTTCTTCAATTATACACCTCCCAGATTGATCTTTGACTACCCACTCAGCAGCCTTCCGCATATTCGCACAGTAGGCAGTTAGCCATACCTACTGGCTGCCTAAACCTCGGTAGGTGGAGCTTGATTCGAACCCATGACCCGCTGATTGAAAGTCAACTGTTTAAACCAGTAAGCCACAACTCATCTAATAATCACAAATCATCAAAATAAATCACTATTCTCATTTTCACACAATGTCAAAAGCCATATATCTATCCATAAATACTTTTGTAACCAGCTTTTATTTTTATTCAGATTGCAAACCGTTTCACATAAAATCTACTTGCATCTTATTGTTTCTGTGTGTTTGTATCGCTGATCATTATCGGTATTTGATTGCTGATTTTATTATGTGTTCATTAGTTACTAAACTTTGTGTAGTAGATTAGTTATTTTCGAACCATAACGCTAACTTAAATAATAATTTTTAATTCAACCTCGTGAATAGCAATACTTTTACCGTACATTTTTCTGTTTTTAAAAAGAATTTAGCATTCTTATTGTTGGTGATTGTTTTTGAGGTAAAAAGAAGGTGTATTTTATTCATTCTCATTCATTTACCTTCGTCATATCATTAAAGCGTGATAAATAGTTATGTTGCTAACATTGTGAATGTTCATTGATTCAAGTGACTTGGATTTGCACTATGTAGGTAGACTCAGTCTATATTGTCTACATTTATGTTTGATGTTAGTTAGAATAGAATTAAGCTGTGAAAAACTTAACGTGAACTGACCAAAATATTTCATCAATCTATGAAGTCTTTAACTGTTGGCATAAGTCTTGTAAAGAAGTGTTTACCTTTTGGTTGAAGTTTTATATACATACAAAGTAGTTGAAGATGTAACTGAAAATCAATCACAGGTGTTCAAATGAATTCATACTTTATCTTCATATCAACATAATACCTTTCTATTCCCTCAATTCACATTGCTTCTTGTTTTATAGTATCGTATGTGTGTCTTGATTACTATTTTTATTTATTTGTCTTTTCTTTCTCACTGACTTTACCTTAGTGTATTCATGTTAATTTTTTGGTCATTGGAAACATCCATCAGTTTTGTCTGTTTCACCGGCTTAATATTTCTTAAACGTATACACTTTCACAATCTAAACACTGTTCAAATATCAGTATTGTCTGCAGTTTTACTTACCTTACCTTAAGGGAATTAGTTTCACTAATATTGTGTCCAAGATCCTACGGTCTATAGCTATATGATATCCAACTGGAGCAGACAAGCCTGGAAGAGGGTGCATCGATCATATTTTCACCCTCCGATAGGCTACGGAACTCAGGCATACCTACCGATAAGTGGTCGACACTTGCCATATTTCTTGATCTGAAGGTGGCATCTGACTCTGTCGACCGTGAAGTGTTGTAGCAGTGTCTGACTGTGAATAAAATACCGAGCAAGTATATGACACTAATCAAGGCTCTCTACTCAAACTTACACAACCATTTTAGGGGTTATAGAGGGTTGTCATCAGAATTGGTGACAACTAGTGGTGTTCGCTGAAATGCCTTTGTTGCTGTTCCTATTTGACTTCGTTATAGATGTATTGATAGACATAACCGTAGATACTTCTGACTTTACAGGAATTTATCTACTCTCTGGAGGTCATCTCTTTGATTTTGAGGTATGCAGACGATATTGTTTTGTTGGGTGAAGACGCTGACAAAATGCAGTCTTGTAAACACTCTGAGCAGAAATCTGATTATGTTTGACATGCCTTTCGTTGGCACCTGTTAAATGTAATCTGATACTCCAGCACTGTTCAGCAACTACTTGTAGGATAGGGGATAAAGTGGTAGAAGGCGTGGACCACTTCATTTACTTAGAGTCGCATCACCCCGATCGAGCTGGTTGCTGATATCTCATCTGGGATATAGAAGACCCGTTTGACATTTGTCAACTTGCGTTATCTCTGGCGCCATCTGGCGAGATATCCGACCACCTGCTAGAGGACGAATTTATTCTGTTGCAGTTTGTTGTGTTCTGTTATGTGGCTGTGAGACATGTAGACGATGCAAAGCGATCACTGGTCTCTGAAAACAGGTGCCTTCGTAGCACCACTTGCGTTATGTACACTGGGATCACCATGTGAGCAATGTTGAGATCAGGCGTAGGGTACTAGTCAAGACGCAAAAATTGATTAGTCAGGTTGTGAACTTAAATCACTTAGGATGCTTAAAAATGTGTTGCGCACGCCAATCCGCTGCGTGCCTTGACGTGCCATGCTAGGGGAAGATGGATTAGGTTGGAATGGGGTTTGGGGTCGCCAAACCAAGACTTGGCACCAGTCCATGAAGTCCTTAACTGTTGGTCTGAACCATATAGGAAGGTGTCGACTACTTGGCTAGGGTCCGGGAGATGACATGAATCAATGGTTTAGAATTCTTGATGACAAGGTTGAAGATCAGTTACAACGGCACAGATGTATTCACTCTTTGACGTTTTCAAAAGCTTGAACATTCAGATTGTTTATTCTCTCATGCAACTTTTTCTACTTAGACATTACTCTTTTCCAATCTATCTGTTCTTTGTATACTACTGTGAACTGTGGCAACTTGAGTTGATACACATTTGTACAAGGTTCTTTTTTTATCTATCTATTTGTTTGTCTCTGTCTAGTAGTCATTTTTTCTCAACTCATTTCACTTATTATAATATAACATACTACATTGTTTGCAATAGCTCAAAATCAAGTGGAAACTGTTACTTTTCACTGTATTCTTTTGTTAATATTCTAATGAAATGATAATATATTGATGAAATCATATGAATGAATTTTGTGTTACTGTTCATGTTTATAATTAAACATATTCCATCAAAAGTTCTAGTGAACCTTTGGCTAATGGTTCATACTGTTAATTGTGTTTTCTTTTTAGAGCAACAGTGAATGAATTCATTTCTTTTCATTATTATTGCTATCAATGTGTCAGATTCATTCTCTTGTTAATTTATTTAACGTGTGACATTCTTTAAGGGTAAATAGTTGCTACTGTTTTATGCCTATTTTATGTTGAATGCCTATATGGGGGTTTTCATTTTCATTAAATTATTATTACCGTCATCATTATAAAGCTTACGTCTACCTTTTTTTCTTCTCTCAATTAAAGGTATATTCTTCAAATGTGATGAATGTGACAGTTCGTATTCCTCCCGGAGTATATTACTCAGGCACGTTAAATATGTGCACAGAGGTAAGAAGAAATATTCAACGATATAATATTACTGTTCACCAGTATCATTTACTTTTGTCAAATATAATTGTTATTCATCGTAGACTGACATCAATTGGAGGAACAAAGGAAACCTGGGAGCACTGAACAGCTGTTTCGTTCTAGTATAGAACTCCTCAACAGTGAGCACCCACGACCCTGCCAGGTTTCCGTTGTTCCTCCAACTGATGTCAGTCTACGATGAATAACAACTTGAAATATCTCCAAATCCCCACAACTCCCTCAAAATATAATTGTAAAGATCACTTCCTTCTGATGTTACATTAAGTGATCTCTTCGGTGGAGATTTCGTAGAAAAATTAACAATGCTCAAATATTAAATGTGTTAAATGCACACACTAAAAAAAAACATCAAGTACCCTGTGAAATCAGAAAAGAATGTTTAAAATTTCTTTCAATTTTTTTCCGAGACTACTTTGTCACAACATCTTTTGAACTTTGATGGAGTTGTGGAGATTTGGAAATATTTCAGGTTGTTATTCATCGTAAACTGATATCAGTTGGAGGAACAAAGGAGCACTGGACAGCTGTTTCGTCAAAGCCTGATGGTCGTGAGGACAGTTACTCAACGATGACATTGGGTGGCGGTTGCGCTATATCATGAGCTAACAGAAGTTGGAAATATGGACTATTGGATTCTGACCCAGTAGCTCAATGATAACGTGCTGGCCGCGGAACCTGAAGGTCGCGGGTTCGATCCCTGGCGGGGTCGTGGGTGCGCACTGCCGAGGAGTCCCACAGTAGTCGGACGAAACAGCTGTCCAATGCTCCCAGGTTTCATTTCTTCCTCCAACTAATGTCAGTTTACGATGAATAACATCTTTTTACAATAAAAAGATAAATGATTTGTTGTGTTGACCGCTTTACCTACCTCAAAACTAACATCAACTTCAGTGTATTGGTGACTGACGAAAGCTAATTATGGATGTAAAATGCGAAACTGGCTTTTCTATCTTACCCCGAAGTTCACTCTTGATAGTTTTGTATTTAATCTAAGTTTGAAGTTAACTATTTTTGTATTATTGCCGAGTCTTTTTAGATTTGTTCACGTGTGATCGATGTCATACTTTGCTAAGATTTAGGTACATGCTGCTACTCCAGAAGTAGTTCATCGCTTAGTGATGTTTCATTGTTGAATTGATGACGTCCTCTATATTGTTTATCATTATTGACCTGATTTCTCATTTTCTTTCAAAGTAATCATTAGAATTCAAGGAATCTCTGTTATCCGGCATTATAATATTATTGTTATGTCCTCGTGTCTTGACGATTTGGCCGATGTTTTGGTCGTAACGTCGGTTTGGGCCCTACGGTCAAGAGACTAAAGGAAATGCCCAGCACTGGTCCTAATTAGTATTATTCCCCAATTTACTATGTACGAGTTGATCTTACAGCCATAAACGTCACGCCACCTGACTTAAAGCGTAGTCGGCTTGCTCAGAATATCAAAGAATGAGAACATGAAGAACATTCGAAAGTGATTGGTTGTGGTTCTCAGCCTCTCTGGTTACAGATACAGCATTTATGATATCGAAAATGCTTCGCTTATTTTATTAATGTTCCTCATTAGCTGAGATTTTAAAAGTAAATATGATATTCGTTTCTCGACCGTACAATCATACAGACTATTACATAGGACACGAACTTCTTGCCTATAGTTTTTTTAATTGATCAAGTTGCAGCTGGTAGTGGAATCCAGGATGCACGTTTCGTCTCATTTGGGACTCATCAGCTGCATATGCCTGCATCCCATTGAGGGGTATTGTTCCCACGGAAACTCGAATCTCATACCAATCGCTTCAATTGCACAAGGGTTATCCGCTGAGTCACGTTAACCACCCCTTATATAGGGGGTATTGGTTATTATTATTTATTGATAATTGTAATTTTCCTTTCTTATATTGCATCGAATTAGCATATAGGCTGCTACGCGGATACCTCGATTTGGTATTCATCATGGACTGACACCAACTGGAGGAACATTGGAAGCCTGGGAGCACTGGACAACTGTTTCGTCCTAGCGTGGGACCCCTCAGCAGTGCGCACCCGTCACCCCGTACCAACAGCGATCGAACCCAGGACTTTCAGGTTCCGTGGTCAGCACTTTACAATAGAACCACCTGGTAGGAATCCGGTGGTTCATATTTCAATCTTCCGTTGCCTAAGGTCGATCAATTCGATCCAGTTTAGCAACGGGGAATTACAAGTATCAACAAATAATAGTAATAATAATAGTAGTTTCTTGTTCTAGATACTTTCGCAATGTTTCACAAACACTATGTAGACCGTCTCCTTATATATCTGCAACTGCCAGTTGTGGTTTTCCAACCAAATCGTAAATTTTGACTCGTTCACACTTCAACTGAAACAGGCTTACAGATTATTTTAGAACGTGTAGTGATTTTCAACTATCTTGGAACGAAACAAGATAGATTCATCACGTAATTCTTATTCTTATTCAGCAGTGTTATGATTTTAAAACGTCTCCACTGTAATGTGCATTTTCTATTACCAATTTATTTGGATTTCTTTTTCTATAGGTGTACACTTTCGTTGCGATCGTTGTGTTAAGATCTTTTCAAGGATGTCTCATTTACGTAATCATCAAATGGCTGCACATGAAGGTGAATCATTCTTTTACTTATCACGCTAATTTTTTTTTTTGTATACTTTCATGAAATTCGTTACTCTTTGTGAGACTTTTTAAGAAATTTAGTGTACGTATCAAGTCTGTGGTGCTTATCAGAGTATATCGATGGGTTTTGAGTGTGACCACCAGGCTGAGTAATGTGTCATTGCAGCACACTATATTGTTCGGTTCTTAGCATCATATTGGTGAGTTATTTTATAAATTTGCGTAGTATGTAACCTCAGGAGATAAGAGAATTCAGTATATCCGATGTTGGCATTAATGACATCAATGCAACACTGTTTTATTTAGGTCTTTAACAGTTATACGAAATGATGTGTCCTGCAATGAGATGGCTATATTTCCCACCTCAATTTTCATTGTATATCTATGAGTAGATGCTCTCTTATTTGAATTGAGAAACGATGCTTCCCTAGGCTGCCCAGTGACAACTGCGTATTTATTCTCTTCGAAATTAAAAGTCCCACTTCAGTGAAACAAGGTGAGCTGTGATCACTTACTAATTACATTGTCAAGAACGTCAACTGTACCTACAGTGTTGCTTCGTTCCTAGAATTTTCTCATCCATCATCCTTCTGCATCCCTTTTACAGAACTCAAATTGAGTAATATCACTGCCGACATGTTTTACGCTTACGTAGTTACTGTTTATCTCGTCGCACACTTTTAGCTGAAGTAGGTTCACACTTGGAAAAGGTTAGAGGTAGCCAGACTAAAGCTTGGCATCAGTTTATGAAGTCTGTAACCTGGTTTGGGCCATGTAGGGAAATGTAGACTTCTTGGTTGAGATCCATATGACACTCAAAACCGATGGTTGGAGAATTTTGACGAAATGGCTCAAAATCGATCTGAATGATGCAGATGTATTCACATATTACCTTAGTCTTAGTCGCTATATGGAATTTCATCATTGTTTAGTTCCTTCTTTCTTTACTTTTCATAGTTTCCTACCGCGTTTGTTTACTTTCTTCCTTATTTCTTTATCTTTCATCTTGATGTATTGTTACGTGTTGTACTGATATGAGGTGTAGCAACTTGGTCCGTTACGCAGTTATGCTAATTCTCATAGTGTTATTGACTGATTAATAGATGCTTTATTCTGGAACGTCACATCATCTATCACACCTGGTTACTTTCGATGAATTATTACTTCAAATTAATTAAGACGTGTATAGCTATTTAACTGACTAAGTGTTCAACTCTAGTTTCTGTAGATCCAATTTGATTTCGATTCCATTCGCTGTTAACTTATTGCTATTGTATATACAGCTTATAGCTTATAAAAAATTTTTATAAAAAGTTGTAGTTTCTTTGATGCTACAATATCTTCGTTACTGGATGATGATTGAAAGTGAAATGAAGATTTTGGCCGCTGCAGGATTCAAACCACAGGCCAACTGAACTACGAGATTGATAATCTTCACAGATAAATGTGTTATACAAATACCACAATGAGGTTTTTAGGATAGCTTAATGTTAATTTGGTCGGTTGTAGCTAGCAGAGGAGTCCAGGATGCACGTTTCGTCTTATTCTGGACTCGCCAGTTGGACGTACCTGCACCCTAGTGATGTTGCTTCCACTGAGACTCGAACTCTGTACCCATCGCTTCAAACGCCAAGATGTTATCCACCATGCTACGGAGGGACGACAGCGACTTCTTGTATAACAGGCAATAGTTATTACTATTTACTGACATACTTGTAATTCTCCGTTGTTTTATTGGATCGACTTGTTCGATCTCTATTGGTATATGGGCTCCAACCAAATTGCCATAGTTCACACTCAGGCAATATCGAGGCATCCGGATTGGAGCCCATATGCCAAGAGACGTCGAACAATTCGATTCAATAAAACAACAAAGAATTACAAGTATGTCAATAAATAAGTAATAGCTTAATGTTTTTAGAACTGGTTACCTAGAAGTAGTAGTAGTTGTATCGTACAGATTTCATGTCTCATTATGCTATAGATCACTTCATTTTTTGACATGATGTTGTTGTTCAACAGAATTTAGTAAGGTGATTTTGTTAACAACATAATATTATTCATCTTTACAAATATCATTTTTTATTTCTTCCATTTTTCATCTTTAGGTGTACGATTTAATTGTGATCAGTGTGATAAAACATTTGTACATAAATTCGATTTGAAAAAGCATAAATTAGCTTCTCATGAAGGTAATCTAATTGATTTTCAGTACTTCAATTTTCCGAAAATCATTTTTGTGCATGGTCTTTTTGCAAGTTTATTGTTCTTCAATACTTAACAGCTGGATGATATGTAAGTCTACATCCTAGGAAGCACGTACTTAAAGTTTGATTCAGGTTGTCGAAATCGAAATGCACTCAGCAACAGTGTGCATATTTGTGCAGCAGACAATGAGCCACATAGTGTGTGACGGCTAATGATACTACCTGGCTGCACAAACCTCAGTAGGTGGAGACGTGCTTGGACCCATGACTCATTGTTTGAAAGTCAACTAGCTAAGCCAATGAGACAACTCCAAATCTATTTTACGATTAGGATGTATTTCAGCGCATACTCACCGTTTAAAGAACATCAAGACGAGATTTTTCTGAATGTTTCTCTGCATAAGACATTGTTTCTTCAGCAGAATATCTGAATCTGTATCCAACATATATAGGCATGTAGTACGCAAAATGATTTTTGTATATCAGTTATCTGTTAGTATGAACTTCATTCAATTGTCGGCCCAGTATCATTAGTGCGGTACAGACTGATTGAATTCAGAGTTTGTGCATTGATAACTATTGAACGATTTATAGCACTTTATTCGTTCCACTGTTTACTTGGTTTGACAGTATGATTTGAAGTCGGATCAGATTAGACAAAAGCTAAGAGCATTATGCTCAGTATATATATATATATATATATATATATATATATATATATATATATATATATATAATTTAGACTGAGAAGATTTGGGCTGTTTGAAGAATTCAAGTATCTCAGCTGGATTATTATGACTACATCACCGTTTAGATTGACTTACTTTGATTTCCGGTATTTCGATTATTTGGTTGTATACTGAAGTAACCGAGTTAATAATAATAATAATATATACGCGAACAGTATTAACGTAATGAGACATTTGGACCGGATACAAATAGCGACTGCTCTGCCTCAGAACCTAATACTACACTGAGCTGCTGAAATCAGAAGTCTAAGACTGGACTGTGACTGTAACGAAGACACTTTATTCGATACAAAAATAGTTTTCACATGCATACAAAATCACTGGGTCAGAAATTGAATACTTATTTTGATTGGTCAGCTATGACGTAAACTGTCCAATATGGTTTTCCTAACCACACAGCACCATAAAACAAAAATCGCAATATAAAAACTTCTACTATAGCGCTGATGACTTGAAATATTGATTTCGATTTCTCTCATATACAGAAAAATGTTCTACTTGCCAGAGGATGATTTCATGACACTCAGTATTGTATTCACATGACTCTTTATCCCCCACATTTGACCCCTTAGTTTGAGCAGTTAACTTTCAATCGTTGAGTCGGGGGTTTCGAACCCAGCTCCACTCACCGAGATTTATGAGTCCAACTAGAGTAGTATCATAGTCCTCATACAACAGTTGTTGCTCAACATCTAGCGAACAAACCTGCAGCAGGTTTATAGGTCCTATTTTAAAGTAATAACCTCTACTGTTATTTTTTAATTATTGTACTTGCATGAAATATAACCTGTTCAGGCGAGAAAAAATAAACATTATAGGTAGTATCTTTTTTTACTGTTGATCATTTTTATCGTCATTCGTACTGTACCCTTGTCTTTTTTTTGGTTTATCTTGACTAGGTATTGATATTCGTTGTGATTTGTGCAACAAAACGTTTACACGCATGTGTCGTTTAAAACATCATAAAGCAGCTGTTCATGAAGGTGAACATTTTACTGTATTCGGTGTATAAATGCTACTAAACATTGAATAAATACTTTCATCATATACGTTGTTGAATATTAATTCAACATCAATTAACTAGTATTGTCTTAATGTCTTCTCCTTCTTCTGAGGTTCACCATGTTTACTACTAAGTGATACGCAAATGTAGAAACCATTTAAATCAATAATTAGTGCCGGTTTCCCAGTTTAGTGGTATGTGTATACTTGACTAGTGTTTTGTTTACCCGTCATCGGCGTGTGTGTGTGGATTGATTCAACTTAAAAAGCCAAGTTGTATAAACCATCTCCTTTTTTTCCAATATTTAAAATCACGTTTAAATCACTTTAAACTTGACTAGCGAACACTTATGATTGATGTGAATGGAAACACAAGGTATTCTTGATGTGTCTAATTTCTTGTACCTTGCATCTCGATAATGTTCGACCTTAGTTATGAACAGATTCATAAGAAGTCGAAGGAAGATTATGACCAGTAATAACACAGGTGTTGGTAATAATTCCACTAATAATAGTAGTAATAATTCTGACAGGATGGAAAGTGAATCCAATACCTCAGAAGCGCTACGAATAATTCTCAATAAGGTTGGCTGGGATTAAAGTGGCATTTAAACCAACAAACTCGCTTAGAAACAAGCTTTATATGTTAAGAGATCCTATTGATCCAATTCTGCGAAGTAATTTGGTTTACCAAATCACTTGCAATGATTACGAGGTCAAATACATAGGTCAAAGCAGTCGACCAGAGTCGATTAGAATAACAGAGCACAAAAGTCTATCTAAATCAAGATTAGTAGATCTTAATAAGATAAGAAATCTAGGGAAAAGCTCTGCTATAGCTCTGTATGCTATGACACACAATCACATAGTAGGGTGGGATAGGGCGACAGTGTTGAAAAAACTAACTTAGTTGAGTGGAGGGAGAGATTGATAACCGAATCTTTGTTTATCGAATCAACATCAAATACATGCAATCGAAATGATTGTGCACCTGTCCCAGATATATATGGAAAATGCTACTACCTTTGTCATCACAAAGAAGGAAAGAAAATTAGAACTACATAAACTATGTCTCAAAGATGTGGAGTCACATGTTATAAATATAGACAATAATCTATGCCTGAGACGTTATCCAATAAGTGATACTGTTTTACATGTACATTTCTAACAAACAGGCTAAAATGGAATTACGCTGTATAAAAGTACCCACGTTTTACGCCTATATTAAGGGTGAAAACAGTATTGAGGTAATTTAATGAATGAGTTGATATATTATGGTTATTGCTCAGTATCGTCGGTAGGCAGCCGTATTGACACTCATCTTCTTTGACTATGTTTTTAACTACTCTTCATCGAAGGTTCATAGAACTAGAGCTGAAATAGCTTACTAATGAACACTGAGTTTTTATTATTTTCGAATTTTTTTTGGATAGTTGATTACCTTCAAAGTGGCTTTCGTCGTGAATCGATTTAAGCTAGTGGACGACTAGAAATCGAGAATTTGTGCTCAATTCCTTCTCCTTATTTTGTAACTCTTCGGTAGTTTTCCTCTGGCTGGGTACCAATCCATTATAAAATCTACTTCCGAACCTTTCAGTTCTTTGAAACTTTCCTACTTTACAGTTCCGTTGTTATAAAAGTCTGATAGTCTAAATTAGTTCTCTTTTTTGAAGAACATTGAGTCAAGCAAAGAGTAATGAATAAAGAATAATAATTGTGATTAATTGCAACTTATACTCCTCTATTTTTTTCTTTAATTTAAGGAATAAAATATGATTGTGATCAATGTAGAAAATCTTTTCTTTCGGAATTCCATTTAAAGAAACATAAAGCAGTAATTCACGATGGTATGCTATACTTTGTTAAATAGTCATAGTAAATATCACAAATTAATTTTTGAAAATACCTCTATGCTTGTTTATCCGTCTTGATATAAATCCTGTATGTAATTAAAATAATGATGCATCAGGGCTTATCACAAGCTACAGAGAATCCAGCCTGAAACTGAGTGACATGTAGATCTCTGTCCTCAACTTCTCCCTAAAGTTGATAAAGCTTCTTCTAACTTAAAACTATGCAAAACAACAAGACCTTATGCTTTAACATCCACCGTTTTCAGGTATTGAGGTAGGAAATCTCTGATTAGAGTTGTGTACATGAATCACGGTTAGTTTCATCAGACTATTCTATCCCACTAGTCATCTCATTCTATAAGAAGAAGTATAAACCTTGCGGCGTTCTTAGCAGAATCAGTTTGACTAATATTGTGTCCGAGATCCTAGGCCCATAGCTATATGACACCTAATTGAACGTGGATAATAGAAAACTAGAAAAAACTAGGTAGATTTCGAACCTGGACGGGGATATATCAATCAGATTTTCACCCGATACATTCTGGAGCACAGACATACCGGCAGATGGCCGATCAAACCTGATGGCGGCATTTGATCCTGTTCACCATGAAGTATTGTTGCAGTGTCTCACTTTGAAGGCAGTACACAGCAAATATGTGACATCAATCAGAGCCCTCTGCTCGAAATAACCCAGCCGTGTAAGAGCCTACGCAGAGTTGTCATCTGATCTGGTGACAACCACTACTGTCCACGAGAAATGGCCGCTGTTCCCATTCTTGTTTGATTTTGTTAAAGAGTTGTTGATGGACATAACTTTAGGTACATCACTTCATAGGAATGCATCTACTCTCTGAAAGAAGGTCTGATTGACTTGAACTACACAGACAAAGTTGTCACGCTAAGTGAAGACAAGACACCGACAAAATGCACACCATTCTAAACACCTTGACCAGAGATCTGAGTATTTTCGACATGCATCTAGTGCCCACTCAATGTAAGGTGATGATTCACGACTGGTGTCCAGCTACTTACAATTCAAGGATAAGAAGTGAAGGGGCAGAATGAATCGATCACTTCACTCACTTCTGCAGTTGCATCAACTGAACGGACTCGTCGCTGACAGCGTCCCACCTCGCATACACCTCCGACTAGTGAGATATCTCATCACCTGTTAAGGGATGACTATACTGCGTTGTAGTCTGTTCTCGCCTGTTATATGACTGTGAAACATGGCCTCTCGTACCAGACGATTTGAAGAGGTTACAGGTTTCCATTCACAGTCATCGTCATAGCATTGCTCACATACACTTACATGTACCTTGAAATCATCGTGTGAGCAATGTCGAGGTTAGATGAAGGGTACTAATCAAAGCAGGAAAGTCGATCGATGAGGTTGTGAATCTTCACTTACTCAGGTAGATTGAGTGTGTGGTGCACATGCTGAGTCACCACCTTCTGCGACGTGTAATGATAGTCGAAGTAGGACTGTGTCAGAAGAAGGTTGAGAGTGGTGAGAACAAGATGTAACACTAGTTAATGAAGTCTCTGACTGTTGGTCTGGTCTGAGTTGTGTAGGCATGTTTATATACCACGTGATTTGGGTCTCTGAGACTTTAGTAATATCAATGGTTGCAGATCGTTGGTGAAGTAAGTAGGTAGCTGAAAATCTATCACAATGACTGAAATGTGTTCATGTTTTGATGTCTTCTAATGCTTGAACATTTCCACTCATCTTCATTTTCAAATGCCTTTTTCTCTCATACTTATTTGTCTACTTCGATATCATATAGACCGATATAGTTGTGTTCGAGGTTCTCTGTCGCTCTTTCCTTTAACTGAAATGCGATTGAGGCGTATGTGGCATCTTATCATCCTACAAAAATGAGTATCTTACTTCTTACCCTTCTTGTTCATTTCATTTTGCACATATTCGTATTAATTTATCATTTCTGTGATACTGAGTTATTATGGAGCAAATGACTACATAGCCTACTGCGATTTCCTTGCGTTCGCTTCATATTCATCTTTAAACTGATAGAACTGATAAAATGGGTGTCATTTTTGTATTTTTTTTGTATTTAACCGGTTTTTGTTTCTCTTTAATTTATATTACTAGTAAAAACAGTGAATGACGATCGCAGAATTTCATGGGTTCACTTAAGGGGTGACCGTAGAACCAGGTGAAGTGTACAAGACTGACGATTGAATTACATCTACTTTTTAAATCTTGTCCATATATCATTGAAATTGCAGCAAATGCAGTTTGTCTTCTAAATGGTATCCAGTCTCTTACTTCATTCTTCAGTGCTGTGAGAAATGTATCAGTCACTAAATACAGTATGACCGAACCATCTGCACATTCAGAGATATTAGATTCGGATTTACCTACCTACAGACAGTAGGTACAAAGCCGCGAACTTGTTAGCTTTGAGTAATCCAGTGACATAACAGAAGATTATATTCCCTTTGGATTTCTGGTTGGGGGGGGGATTACAATTTATTCTTGTATTGACTGCTAGTTATTATATCAGTCTATTTCACTAAAAGTCGCATCCAAACAGCAGTTGTACATGGTAAATCTTGGGATCATCTGTCAACTGATTCATTTGTCTTTTGTTTATCATATAAGTTGTTTTTATGTAGAAACACAAATCGATCAGTTTGTACAGTAACTGATCTAGCTGTCAATGACTAGGTGCTGTTCCGTATCCATCGATCTATTTCCCACTGTAGTCATTAAACTGAATTACTCAGAGACTGAAGTTCCTTGTATTATGTGTATATGGTGATGGAATCAGCATGAAGTATTATTTCCTTATTCTAAATATGAACGGTCTAAGTGTGAATTGATTTGTTGACTTATTTGTATCATATGTTTTATGCTTCAGGATTTACTGTTCAGTGTGATGAATGTGATAAAACATTTACCCATGAAAATAGTTTAAAGCAACACAGGATTCTTTTTCATGAATGTAAGTTGTTCATTTATGTTTTTTATTTCGTAAACCCCTTATGAAAATCACTTTCAAGTCAATAAATCACGACAAGCCACCAATTGAAACACTTGCCAGTCCTCACTCATGACTTGTTTTAAGATACATTTCCCGAAGGTAAAATAAGGATTTCTGAGTAACCTGTGTGGTTGACGAACTTGTGTGTGAGGTGAAAGCTCACCGATGACGTTTGGCGATGATTGGACTATATTGCAAATAGATAAAACTAAGAGATATTAGACTATTGGATTCCAGCCCAGTGGCTGAATGGCAACTTGCTCTCTGTGAAACCTAGTGGTCCTGGGTTCCACTCCTCTCAGGGTTTTAGATGCATACACTGCTGAGGAGTCCTTGGACAGGATGAAACGGCTTTTCATTGCTGCGCATATAGGCTCCTACGTGGACGCCTCGATACTGCCAACAGAGGCCGAATAATTTGACCCTGTATAGCAAGTATCAATAAACAACAACTGATACCCGTTGCACCAGCAGTAGCTGTCGTGCGTCATTGGCCTAGTGGATAACACTTTGGCATTTGAATCGATGGGTAATGGGTTCATGTCTCAGAAAGTGCAACATCTATCACTGGGATATAGCTACATCTAGCTGACGAGTCCCAAAGAGGACGAAAGGCTCATCATTTATTCCATTCCTAGTCACCAAGATGAATACAAATAAATATGTAGTTTAATTCGCTCTTACTTTCTGGTTCATGCATTACTATCGTTGAGCGTTTTCGTTAACTTTGGTACCAGTTTTCTGACTAACTAGACCAAGATGACATCACATTGAGCATTGTTTGTGAATAGGAAGTAATAAATTTAGAACAGCTTATAGTAGTAGTTTTTTTATTCATTGTCTGTGTGTATATCATTCTATTTTACCTCTCTATTTTCTTCCTAGCCCATGCTATTCAGTGTCATTTATGCCCAAAAGTATTTTATTCCGATGAATATTACAGATCCCATCTGCAAGAGACACACAAAGGTGAGTACTATCATCTCACATAGATTTACTTATCTATACTATTTGATTTCATACTGCTTTCTTTATTCGTAATCACAATACTAGCACCAGGCCGGTAATCCGATGGTCGCTGATTTGAATCCGGCCGCGGTCCGGATTTTCATCTCACCTCCAGTATAAATTACAATGAGTATTATTCTTCAAAAATCTCCTAAACTTTGATGGTCAGCTCAATGATTGTGTTATAGTTTCTGAGTTCAAGTATCAATAGAAACACCATCAATCCTTGTGATACAGTTCGAAATAGACGAAATGCATGTACGGGATTCCACTACTGACCACCAACAATCAACCAAAAGGCTAGAAAAGGCTTTACTAGTGCAAATATATGGTGTTTCCACTCTAGTTTAAGTCATAATGTATGTGTAGACAATGAGTTTACCTATAGTATTCCAAACATTTAGCTCAATGTGGGACTTATTGTTGGGTGCTCAAATTGATTGCTCAGAGTGTTCTCTTGTCACTTTTTTTAAAAACTCATTGATACTGCCTATTTTTTTTTATTCCAGTAACTTTGTCCTTACAAACACACTTGTCAACACAATTCAATACTATGTCTTCATTACAAGAAGATTTTGTTGAAAAATTCCATAATGGTAAGTTCAAGTGTATATTCTTAGATTAAAGTTAAGATAAAGATAAGAAGACAGTCAACTATCTGACACTGTTCATTTTCTATCTTTTATTTGAGTACTATCGTTTTTCAATAGTTTATGCTTCCAGTTACTACAATGATACTTTTTCTTCTTTATTTTAGTAGAAAAATTTAGGTGTAATCCTTGTCAAAAGTGTTTCAGTAGGAATTATCAACTAAAACT
Source organism: Heterobilharzia americana (assembly GCA_944470555.2). Taxonomy (NCBI): domain Eukaryota; kingdom Metazoa; phylum Platyhelminthes; class Trematoda; order Strigeidida; family Schistosomatidae; genus Heterobilharzia; species Heterobilharzia americana. The sequence continues at coordinate 26,988,502 of OX104131.1, read as the reverse complement.
CCACAACAAATGGCATCATGGTAAGTAGATTTATTGATTGTATTCATTATCCATTACTATTTTTCAGTATGTACAATATTATTCAAGTTACCAGAAAATCTTCTCTTTGACTCTCAAGTCATGTTTGTGTGGGATAGCTAGTAATGTAATCCAAGATGTGCATTTCATTCTACTTACGATTCATTAGCTTGGTGTACTTACACCTCAGTGAGTAATGATGTTTCCACTAAGACTTCAGCCCAGTTCCTATCGCTTTAAATATCAAAGCGTTATCCAGTAAGCTACTGAAGCATAAAAGTCACCTTTTGTCCAATGAGTTACTAGTTATTATTTATTGATAGATTTTATTTCCTGTTGTTTTCCTGGATCGGACTTTGTTGACAGACGGATTCCTACGCGAATGCCTAGATACCGTTTGCATATCCAGTCCGTCGTAATTTACTTGGTAGCTACGGTTGGAACCCAGAATGCGTGTTTCGTCGACTAGATTTCATCATCATCATCATCGTTATCAACATAGGACCAGGCATTACTGCGTAACGGTCCGAGTTGCCACACCTCATATCAGCACATCAAGTAAAAAGGTAGTGAGGCGAAGGATGAAGATAAGTGAATGCAGTCAAAAGAAATATAAAGTACGAGAAGAAAGGAAAGAGGAGTGACAAAATGGTGAGATTCGGTATAGCGTTGTTAAGATGAGGATAATGTGTGTATACATCTGCGCCACTGACATCCGTTCTGAGCCATATGACCTAGGTTCTCCAACCACTGGTTCCTCTTGTCCCGTGGACCCCAACCACCTAGTCTGCATCGTCCTACATGGCTTAAACCAACAGTCAGCGACCGATAGCTGCTACCTTGACGTGGTGGTCGGGCTTGCGTATCACAATGACCCAACGAGCTATGCTGGTGGAACGCTTGTTCCCTCGAGGTCCTACCATACCAGAAAGGTCTGTTGGATAGTGGTTAGACGGAAAGCAGTTACCGTTATAGTGTAAATTGCTACACTATGATGGGGGTCTGAGGGCGAAGTCGTACTGCTGCTAGCTGGATGGGGTGTGACAGCAGTAAGGTGTTTCCCTTGGATGACCAGCAGTGCCATGCTGATGCTGCCTTCTCAGTGGAAGGGGGGGGTTAGAAAAGGTCGGCCCCAAAAATAACACACTCCACCACGCCCCACGGTCTGCCGGGCCGGCGGTGTTGGTTCACTTGTCGTTTCCTTTCGATTAGATTTACCTGCTCCCAAGTCATTGATGGTGTTCCCACCAAGACTTCATTCCAGTTTTCATGACTTTAAACTCTAAGGCATTAATTAAGTCAAACTTATTTGATTAATTCTTTTCGTTGGTTTTCTCGCTCATGACAAGTAACTGAAATAATTTCGTACTAGGTTTCTGCTAACATTCTTAATACTTGAAAGGTTGATCTAAACAAATGGATTTGTCACAAAAAAAGTGTTTTGTCACGTTCCATTGTTAATACTTAAGTTATATCTTGTTAAAAATGTTAAACTTACTTCATCGGGGAAAATTCTAATCAACAAAGCATTCTGCATGCGACTTCATCTATCATCGTGATAGCGAATAATATCAGAGGAACAAACAGAATTCCATTCGTTCAAGTTGCCACACTTGCCGTGCAGAGAGCAAGTGAAAAGGAAAAGATTGATATCGAAGTAGACAAATAAGTATGAGAGAAAAAGTAATTTGAAAATGAAGATGAGTGGAAATGTTCAAGCATTAGAAGACATCAAAACATGAACACATTTCAGTCATTGTGATAGATTTTCAGCTACCTACTTACTTCACCAACGATCTGCAACCATTGATATTACTAAAGTCTCAGAGACCCAAACCACGTGGTATATAAACATGCCTACACAACTCAGACCAGACCAACAGTCAGAGACTTCATTAACTAGTGTTACATCTTGTTCTCACCACTCTCAGCCTTCTTCTGACACAGTCCTACTTCGACTATCATTACACGTCGCAGAAGGTGGTGACTCAGCATGTGCACCACACACTCAATCCACCTGAGTAAGTGAAGATTCACAACCTCATCGATCGACTTTCCTGCTTTGATTAGCACCCTTCATCTAACCTCGACATTGCTCACACGATGATTTCAAGGTACATGTAAGTGTATGTGAGCAATGCTATGACGATGACTGTGAATGGAAACCTGTAACCTCTTCAAATCGTCTGGTACGAGAGGCCATGTTTCACAGTCATATAACAGGCGAGAACAGACTACAACGCAGTATAGTCATCCCTTAACAGGTGATGAGATATCTCACTAGTCGGAGGTGTATGCGAGGTGGGACGCTGTCAGCGACGAGTCCGTTCAGTCTGATGCAACTGCAGAAGTGAGTGAAGTGATCGATTCATTCTTCCCCTTCACTTCCTATCCTTGAATTGTAAGTAGCTGGACACCAGTCGTGAATCATCACCTTACATTGAGTGGGCACTAGATGCATGTCGAAAATACTCAGATCTCTGGTCAAGGTGTTTAGAATGGTGTGCATTTTGTCGGTGTCTTGTCTTCACTTAGCGTGACAACTTTGTCTGTGTAGTTCAAGTCAATCAGACCTTCTTTCAGAGAGTAGATTCATTCCTGTAACGTCAGAGGTTCTTTTGGTTCTTTTCAACAAAACATGTATAATGCCATAATTGACTTGATTCCAGCTGACAGTGGGACCCAGGACGCGCGTTTCTTCCTGTTTGGTGTTTACTTTCATCCCAATGGTGGTGTTGTTCTCATGGAACCTAAACCCCAAAACCATCGCTTCAAACCGGAAGGGTCACAGTGGCCTTTTTTCGCAGATACTGCTAGTTGTCATCAGGTCAGACGACAACTTTGCACAAACTCGTACAAGGCTGCGGGATTTTGAGTAGGGAGCTGTCGACTAACGTCATGTACATGCTCGGTAATCCGTTCTTGGTCAAAGACTGCCACAACACCTCTCAGTCCGCTGAGTCGAATACCGCGTTCCGGTCAAGAAATATTTCGAGTGTTGTCCGCTGGCTTGTATTCATGTTTTCCGTAACCTGCGAAGGTTAGTGATTTCATCAATGCTTCCTTGTCTGTGTCGGAAAACTGTATACTTTTCTCGAGTTCACTGTTCTCCAGGTCTAGTTAAGTGTCATATAGTTTTAAACCCTAGGATGCTGGACAGGACGTTAGTTAAACTGACTCACGCCTATGCTTGTCACAAAAATGCATCTTTTTTTCCATAGACTAGAATAATCAGCGATCTAGAGCAGTCCAATGGGACTATGTTGGATTCTTATATACTACTTAGTACCCCCATTACTGTGGTAACTACTTTCCTACCTACTTTTCCGAAATCTAGGGTTAAGTTGTCAGTTTCTACTGCTTTACATCGTTACAGGTTCAAAATAGTTAGAGAACCGACATCGATGTCCCATTTGGTATTGTGCTGCATGCTGGGCCACTGAAGCTTTGCGACCTGCCATTTGAATTGAGCTTCAAACTGTTCCGACCAACGTTCTACCCATTTATCCTGAGTCGTTATCGGTGTCCCATCCTTATAGGTGGCGCTATCACCAATCCTTGTTTTCTTTTTCGGGGTATCCTTAATAAGCCTAGATTCTCTCCATGCTGTACATAATGCCAAGCACTTCTCCATTCGTATTGCATTCGCCGCCCACCACTGCTCACGATCGTTGTGGCGAAGACTCTTGGTCAATTTACGTTTTATTTACTTTTGCTCTTCATTATGATCAGAGCCAGCTGGTAGGAGTCTTCTCGTGTCAGTTGGTTCGGATGATTTTGTGGGAATCCATTGATTCTTGATAACCTTAAGATATAGTTTACCAACTCTCGTTACCGCTGTTTCTACGCCAGGTTTTCTCAGGATGAGCATTGCTGTCATGTTCACATAAATGCTTAGCTAACTCCTCCCTATATGCGTATTTGGCGTTCTCATCTTCCAAACGACCATATAGAGGTTTTACTATCCACTGTTTCCTGCTACCAGTAAGGCGGAGACATACATGAATCCGTCCTAACGCGTGATCGGAGTGCGAACACACTTCAGAAAGAGACAGTGTCTCTCCTTATGATTTAAGTTCGTAATAGCCTGAAGTGACTGATTACCAGAACGAATTGCAACACATGATCCTCGTCAGTTCGCTGGCATGGGATTACGTAGATACCTTTGAGATGCCTTTCCCAGTCTCAGCTTTCCTACCTGAGCTTTGAATTCGCTTCCTGTTATGACTATATCTGAGTGTTTAGCTTTCCGTAGCGAGTGACAGCTTTTGGTAGAGTTCGTCCTTTGCATCATGCGATCTGCAGTCGTTTGGTGCGTAGACGGAGCTTATTCATAGACACCGACTAGCCTCATAACCCTTTCGAGTTTTTACAGATCTATTCAGTTGAATAACCCATAGACAGCGATTAACTACTACCCAGTTCACTCTCCACTCGAAAATATAATGCTTTGCTTACACCAGTGAGTGCACAAGAGCTAGCCATTAAATTTTCGGATACTCGTAAGGTGAATTTTGAAGATTTACTACATTTGTCGGGTGAGGTTAAGTGAATAGCCACATTCGGGTCCTGTATACGTATCTTAAAGACACAGCATACATCTATGGCTCAAGATTCCATAGTTCTAGCTAGAGACTTGCTGCCCGATTTAAAATTGTGTTCTAGCATTGGAAGTTTCAATGTGAAACCGATAGCGTGGCTTTAGGAGACTAAGAATGGCGTTTTGCTGGTTTGGGTCTTTGGCTATGCTCACAAAGTGAGAGGTTGAGTGAAGTGTAAGGGGCATCATATAGGTATCAGAGAGTGAAGGCAAGTGATGAGACAAATATAAGGAGTGTAAGTTATTGTCGATTGGGTTCCGTATACCATTGAAAGCGTGGTAGCAGTTGGTACCTCTCGGCTACTGACGCCGTAAATGTTTTTTCTACAGGATGTCTGGAAGAGAAAAAGGAAAAATATCTGTGTGACTACAAAGTCCATGTGGTATCTGCTTGAGGCCTGTCACACAGCCTTTTGAGGATTGTTAGTTTGAGATTTAGTTGTTGTGATGTCGAATGAGAAAAACCCATACCGCCATCACCAGAATATTGCTGTATAGGGAATAGTGTGCTACTTTCAGAGCCGACATTCTTTACCATACCCCTTCCCGTTTGGAAGGCAGCAGTAACATGGTCATCCTCAGGAAACACTACTGCTTTCACACCCCAGTTAGCCAGCAGTGCGACGTCCCCTCCTACCCTTACCATAGCGTATCGGTCTACACTATAATGGTAGCAGTTTTTTTGTCTTACTACTATCCAGTAGACCTTTCTAGTGTAGTGGGATATCAAGAAGCTATCGTTCCAACCAGTGTAGCTCGTTGAGTCATTGTGATATCCAAGCCCGACCATCACGTCAAAGCAGCAGGTATTGGTTGGGATAATGTCGATTTAATGGCTGTCACCAGTCACATTGTAACTATCCTTTATCACGGATATTTTATTTCACTGGCACTGAAATCTTGAAAAGTAAAGTCATTAATTAAATTGGCGTGATTTTTAGTTGATGTTAAGCAGTATGCCAACCTATGAACCACATTAATTGCATATCTCAACCTTTATCAAATGGAGCTGTGTAACAAGTCAATTACCTGATGTAGTGAACCTCATTTTCAACACACCAATCAATATCAAGTTAGAAGAACAAAGAAAGAATAACATCTTGGATATGAAGGTGCAAACGATATTTGTGTATTGTTAGCTAGTTTATATTCCATATCGCATTTTTTTTTTAGCATTGAACTTGAGATCAGAGACATGTACATTGGAATCAGCTTATCAGGATTTATGTATAGTCGCTTTCTGATGTACTGGTAAACAAGATACATGCATGTAGGAGTAATGAAACTCCATGTCGTTTTTTCAGTCACTGCCATAGCTATAAACATTGCTAATAAGTTGTTTGTTTCAAAGAAGACTAAATGAAGTATATTTTCTTATATTATCGATTGTACTGTACTGTCATTCTCCTATATATATTCTCTGTCTTACATATGTAGTTTATAAGAACACTGAAGGATTTTTGAACTATTACCAAACGATAGACATTTCAATGATGCAATAAGTATAACTGTGTATTAATCTAGAAAGTCTATTTTAAACTTTTAAGTCATGTGTTCAAATTCTGCTGTATCTGTTAAAGCTTTGGTGATCAAACGATTCTGTCAACTGTTATACAACAAGTACACAAATCTACTACATGATTTCTAATTTATATTAAACATGTTAATTGTAATGAATAAATACTTATAATGAATTTGTTAATTATTTTTCTTTTAATATTTATTTAGGTAAACGATTTCGATGTCATAAATGCGGAAAAATATTTGAATTTTATGGTTATTTAAGAAAGCATTTATTATTCTTACATAAGAGTAAGTAAATTTGTTATTTACAGTATACATAATGAATACCTCAATGTATATAATTCATTATAGTCTTAGTTTATTATGTTCAACTGGATATTTATTTTGTATAACAAAAATCTATGTTGATAGAATTACACAATGATATAGAAATGAACAATGCTGTTTTCAGTTTAACTTTCATCAAGGTCACTTTTGTATGAATCTATCAATTCAGCTGCTTCTATAGAGAAAGCTGTACTGGGCGTACCATTAGGTAGCTAGGAAAGAGATAAATAAAGTCAGCATGAAGTTCAATTCTTATTATAGGAGTAAAACTTGTATACTGTTGTACAATGTTAATCCATTTTTATTGATTTATTAAACTGATCACACAATGGAACAATATTGTTTACTGGATTACGTTTCGGACATCATTTATTGTCCATAGTCATATCAAGATAACTACACAACTTTGAGATATCCTCTATGTAGTCCTAATTTCCTCGCCTCTTTGTGAGATGGGTAGTAAGATTTTCCATATATCCGGAACAGGTGCTGAGTCATTCCTGTTGCATGTATAACGTGTTGATTTGATAAACAAAGATTCAGTTGTCAATCTCTCTCTCTCTCTACCCTACTATGTTAGTTTTAAGGATTTTCACCCTGTCCTATCCTATTGTGCGGTTGAACTTCTTTCTAAATTCCTACCAATTTTGACCTAACTAGGCTTTTTTTGCTCGGATAGCTTACTTTGACTTATGTATTTGATCGCGCAATCGTTGCAAGAGATTTAGTAAACTAAGTTATTCTGCTTAATTGGATCAATAGGATCTTTTAACCTATATAGCAGCCTTATTGAGACTAGGATGAGATAGGGTGAAAATCCTTAAAACTAACAGCACGATGGAGGGAGAGATTGGTAACGGAATCTTTATCCATCGAATCAACACCTAACACATGCAACAAGAATGACTCAACACGTGTCCCGGACTTATGGAAAATCTTAGTACCTATATCACAAAAAGGATAAGGAATTTAGGACTATATAAAGAATATCTCAAATTTGTGTAGTTATCTTGATATGACTATGGACAATAAGTTGTAAATTAGAACAAGACATATAATGAGAATTTTTAAAAGGATAAATTGTGTCCGATACGTAATCTAGCAAAGAATACTGTTCCACTGTGTCATAAATCTAATAAGTCAATAAAAATGGAGATTCAATTCTATCACATTCGGTTGATAGCGGTCATATAGCAGATGACACCAAAGGGTTCAAAATCATCTATCGCTTTCCCCAAATTCTTTTGAATCAGTTTCGCACTCGTACATTATATATATATATATATATATATATATATATATATATATATATATATATATATATATATATATATATATATATATATATATATATAGCTGGGGCTATAGAAATTAGAGGAGACAAAATTAGTGTATAGAAAAGTTTGTACAGCCTTTATCTCTTCCTTGGCCAGAGGAAAACTTAATAAATGACTTCAAAGATAAATTGAATGTTTCATCCCCTCCCTTTTCTTTACCGATTTCATACACACATGCTTATTTGCTTAGACTTTGATTATCTACACTCTTCTTTCTTTAGTATTACGTGACTGTTATTTTTCTCTGGGTTTCGACCTATACTAATTGTCTGAATGTCTACATTACCGTGATGTTCCCATTATTCTTATCATCACTGAGACAATTATTATTAGGAATATTATATATTATATATATATATATATATATATATATATATATATATATAATTATCTGTGTATTTACTATTTTAAAAATTCCCATCATATAAATTAGAACAAGACATACAAGCGAACAATATTGTTCTCAATTAGACCCTCTTCAGACTTTACAAATAGCTTAATATATATAAAATCAAACCAACCATGTAGATTTGTCGGTTGATGTGATAAATGTTTAATATGACGATGGAGATAATAATACAAATAATAATAATGAAATTGATAAAAGTGATAACGTTGACTAAAGCACATGCTATATAGATGATGATGATGTTGAGAACCAAGAAAGCAGCATGAAAATATAGACACTCTGATAGTCAAAATGGGTCAAAAGCTTGTGAAAATAAAAGTTACGTAGTGGTGAAAGGTGAGGTAAGTGGATAAACAAAGCCTAGACAAATACACAGTAAGTATACGAAAGGGGTGAAGAATAAGAAAAGGAGTAGGAAATAATAATAACTGAATGATAAAATTATTGACTAAGTATTCCCTGGCCAAGGGAGAGATAAGGGATGTACAAACTTCTTCTGGATACAAAGGCTAGGATTATTAGCTCGAATTCCCACAGCTTCTATGTGAAAAAGACAAGTTTGAATACCTTTTGAAAGATGAGATAGTATGCGGTGTATAATCGTGAAAGTAATGATCTTATCTACTGAGCCACCACTATCAACGAGGTGCGATAAAACTGAGCTTCTGATGGATTTTATCTGTCCCTTTCCCAACCATGAAGGTAGATGCTCGGCAACACGTCTGTTGTCTAGTAGTACGCCCTATATCATCACTTTTGTCAATTTCATTATTATTTGTATTATTATCTCCATCGTTATATTAAACATCTATCATTATATATATATATATATATATATATATATATATATATATATATATATATAAAGCTATTCATATTAAAGTAAAGCCTGAAGAGGATCTATTGAGAACAATATTGTTCGCTTATATGTCTCGTTCTTATTTACTATTTGCCTGCTTCATTTTCTTGTTAAACCAGACTAAAGAATTCATCATGTTTGGTTTAATATTTTATATAAGAGAACATTTATGTATATTGGAGTAAGACCTGATAAAAGCTAATTGAAATCAATATTGTTCGCGTAGATATCTCCTTCTAAAATTCCATATCATTATATTAGAGTCATCTATATACCTATTGAGGATTGAGTGAACTCTCTGTCCTATTGTATGCTATAAAAAACGGCTATCAAAGGTAAGAGATGCATAGACGCTTCATGAATTCGCCATTATTATATTCATCATATCGGTTATGTGGTTTGAAAAATGCTTTGTGTTGGTCAAGTAAAGAGGTTAGTTGTAAAGTTTCGGATAAAAGAGGTTCGCGTTGGAAAAATCCCAAAGATTATGACACCAAGATGCAGTGCCGATTCCTAAAATTATTATTTCGAGTATCTGAGATAGCCGTGTTTCGGCATACTAGTATTTATATTCGATGGTAGAGTACCAGACCGGTAACCACCCAATGGTCGCTGGTTCGAATCCGACCCCGGTCCAAATTTTTACTTCACCTTCAATCATCACCCAGTATAAATTCCTTTATCATAAAGGATTTTGATTAAAGTAAAATAAAATCATGATTATAACTCACTGTCAAAAGATTATCTCTCATGTCCACAAACATATCAACTGTGTTCCTATAATGAAAGTTTTTTATTTACATATGACTGTATAGTCTTTGGATATGAAATATTAAAAGTGATTTCTTTGACTAAAGCATTTGTTCTATGACTTGATAGGTATACTGAATGTGCGCAACAGACAGTCAATCGAAGAATATAATCGAGGTATATAGATGATATCTTTTTGCTAACCAAAAGAACCAAGTTTGGGAAAACTTTCCGAATACCTAAATATCCATTTCACCTGTATAGAATTCACTTATGAATTAGACGTAGCGTTTGTTTGAAACTCTAGCTTTCCTAAACTGTGAGGGTATACGAAACAGTGGTGTTTCTTTCAATACCATTGTTTACATTATAGAAACACATTCAAACAACTCCCCGGACATTGACTTAGTCCAACCAATCGAAAGTAAGAGAAATCTTCCTTAAAAAAGCTATTGGTGAAGTCTCAAAAGGATACCAAGTAAACAGAAATCTCGTCAATCAGATAGATAAATAACTCTGAAATAACAATCTGGAGAAGTTATTAGAAAGAATGGAAAAGAGTTTATCCTCAGAAAATAAACAGCCAATTGTAAAGACTAGGCTGGGTACTGTAGAACTTATCTCCCGGGTACATAAAGGGAAATAAGACGGATCCTAAACAGTTATGATATCAGGGTATTCTTTAGTTTGGCAAACACTCTTCATTAACACCTATCCAAATTTAGTGTCTATAGCTGATTAGTTTCAGGAGATCACCTGATGGGTCACGAGTTCGAGCCCCGCCCCACCTACCGAGGTTTGGGCAGCCGGATAGTGTCATTAGCCCTCACACAACAGGTGTGGCTCATTGCCTACTGCACGAATGTAAACGTGGTTGCTAAGTGCATTCCGATTCAAGTTTCTGACTTCGATCCGAATTAAAGGATTCAATTTTCCATCTCCAGTAGCAGAACTTCGTCCGTAAGGTAAACTGTAGTGAATATGACACTATATACACTGAAACAACCACTACAGATTCCGATACACCTGAATGAACGTGGTTGAATTCGTAAACCGTAACTAAAAGGTTCATTTTAATTAAATAACCCTTTAAAAACGAGGCTAGTTACCGACTGTATATTCAAGTCATAAAATATCTTTTGAAATCGTGAAAGTTGTGAAATGAATTTTCATTTTCGTAAAGATAAAGGTATTACAGACTCTTTGTGTATTTAATCATACTCTTCTGCAATCACGGGACAGATTACATTCCCTTTAAATATGGTAACTAACCATTAGTGAATCGCATAAAAAATTTCAGGTAATATAAAAGCAAACAACCTCACCATACCACACCATTTGGACCAATCACATATTTGGCCACTCAAAAATCGTAATTTACCCTTACTGCTTTTCTTCTCCTGATCACTTATCATTCCATTGTGTATTTCGCAGTTAGACGAAAATTCCCATCTACCTTTTTATACCACCGTATTTTTGACCGAATGACTCTGAAAGGCAACTCTGACAGCTACTGAAATAACCAATCATGATTATCGATTTCGTCTAGAAAGGTCTTTTTTTAGATAGAACAAATAAACCTGATTAACCATTCCAATAGTTGTCAAGGTGGTCTTTAAAGTTATTTCTTTCACCTCTTTATTTAATTGCTCACCGAAATCATATTGATCATCTACACTTAAATATATTAATGTAAAAGCGTAGTATCGAATCCCTAGACTCTTGAATTGTGATTCGGAATAATACAGAAGTGAAGTCCACCTAATACAATGAAGCATGTCAACTGGGTGGTTAAGTTTTTCCAAACAATTCATCGTTGGTGTACATATTTTAACACTAGTGTGATGTTATACGCTTATATAATAACCTTCAAATTTCACCTTTGATGGTTACTTGATAGAAAAGATGGTAAAGCAACAGGTTTATTTCAAGATTAAGATGTCTATAAAGTACAACGTCATATATAATTAGCCTTGGTTTTTTGCATAACTTTCTAGAAGGATATATTCCTTTGATTTTATCCCTTCAATAAATCTGGTATGATCATTTATCTTTATCCGAAAATTCAGAATATTTTGAATGATCATAATGGTTGCTGTTCAAGTGTGGAATAAGTTTAACAGAATCTTAATAAGTAACCATAAATCATGAAAGCCCTTTTTCAACCAATCGCTTTATTTCGAAGTTTCGGGGAAAAAAAACATATGAATCAACGTGTAAGTATCAGGTTGGTTGAAGAGACATAAAATCAATAGGATTTAAATCTATCAGGCCTGGAAATATCCAAGACCTTGTAATTTGTATATATTGTGAACGTTGCTGCCTTTTTCCACTATTGGGGAACTAAGTAACCCAGCAGGGAGTCGGATCTGAAGGTATTTGTACAAGCGCCCTCATATATGGTAGTCTGCACACGTATATAACTCAGGCTATATCAAGTCACAATAAAGACATAAAAATTGGCGACTGAAGTATATAACAGTCTCCACGGGTTCGGGGCTGGTTTGACGAGTCTGGACATTGGTATAACACACAGAATAAACTATTATTTGTGGATGTGAAACTGTATTTTATGTACCTTAACACTGGGGATTCAACGGTATAGTAAACTTGGTTGAGTTTTATGTGAGATGGTGAAAACGGAAAGTGATATGGTTGGAAATCAATTCCAGTAGTGCAGATTTCTTTGAAAACTTATTTCCACTGTTGACTTTCATGACCATCCTAACAACTGCAATAACCAGTCAGGTTTCCGTATTTCAGCTGGGAAGGGAGTTTTTCATAAAATAAAGGAATGTGATTGGTTATCTCATCAGTGGCCAGGGTGGCATTTAAAGTTGATTTATTTCAACGTTAACTGCGATCTACATCTCGTTATTCGCTTTATGATTGCTTCGCTTTCTACTATGGCCATCATAAGTCTATTGATATCCTTGTTATTATTTCTTTATCCCCCCTATATTTAGTTTCCACTTCAATGTGGTAATGTATAGTGCGACAACATGAATCGTCACACAGTAACCCCATATCGTATGTTATAAATCAGAGGGGCTGGTGACGGAAACAGTAAAAATCACCTGCTATCTTGATTACATCTAAATGTTTAGCTTCCTTTAGCGAAATCACCAGCTTCTCATAGAATTCATCCCTTTCATCATCCGAGGTACGGCTGTTGGCTAGTCTCGTGATTCTACCCAATCCTTACAGATTCATTCATTCAGTTGAACACCACATAGACGGCTGTTTTCTGGAGTCGGATAGAGGAGCGCACTTTCTGCTTTACAACTCAATGCTATGCCTACATCAGGTAGTCTACAAGAGCTAGCCACTAGGTCTCCGGATACTCACAAGGTGGATTTTTAAGATTCCTCGCTTTGGTTAGGTGAGATGAATTTAATAACCACACTCGGATGCTGTATACGTGTCTCCGAGACAGCATACACCGATGGCTAGAGAGTCCAGAGTTTTGGCGAAGGCTGCTTGCTGTCCGATTTGGCAGAGATTTCCGACGTTGGAAACTCCTACATGAAATCGATAGTCGGGTCTTAGGACACTAGGAATGTGGTTTCGATGGCTTTGATCGTTGACAGTGGTTGTAGAATGAGAGGTCGTGGAAGTTGTAAGGGGCTTGATATTAGTATGAGGCAGGATATGAAGACGAAGGAGGGCGAATAGTTGAGGAGAAAATGTTGTTTAATTGGATTTCGTGTACTGCTGGGGGCATTGAGGTGGTTGACACTTTTCGGGTTCCCGCACCATGGGAATCTAGTTCTTCTTTAGTTGCAGACACATAACTATGTAAATGGCTGAGCGAAGGACCTTGAGACCTCATGGCGAGCACGTTACCAACCATGCACTAGGTTTGAATCCAGTGGCCTGAATTTTTCTTCTGTTAATTTGCGATATAGCCCAACCATCATCCAATGCCATCGATGAGTATTTGTTTACTAGAACTGTGGCCCACTGGTCGTTGTTATCATATCTTTATGTCCTCCTATATTTAGTATCCACTTCAGTGTGGTAATATGTAATGCGACAACATGAATCGTCACACAGTATCCCCATATCGTATGTTATTAATCAACGGGGCTGGTAATAAAAGCAGTCGTTTTTGTTTATAAAAATTACTATTGAGACATTTTAAAAACCAGTTTAAATACTTCCTTGGAATTTTTAGCTCATCATCAATGACTGTAAACTAACTTGTGTTTCGGTTTTAACAGTTTATTTTATATCAAAGTTTCAGTATAGTGGTGATGATTACGTGAACAGTAATTATGAAGTTGGAACTATTCATAAATTTTGTACATAATGGAATAAATTTAAGCACTAGGATAAAGTGTATTACCATATTCAGTTAGTTCGTTTGCAATAGTATATAGTGATATAATGTTACTTACTAGATGATGTAAGTTTCCAGTACAACTCTTTATTGCTCTCATAATCATATCAAGGTAATCAAACAATCTTCTGGTTTAGTTTTTCATAGTTCGATTGCGTTTCATTCTTTAACTAATCTAGTATGAAATTGCATTCTATCACAATGTCTAAATTTTATGCTTACATGTGATATTTACTATTGAGATGAGAATAGATAGTATAGATGCATATGCTGCATTATTTTGAGTCTTAGACCATCTTTTTCTAATATTCTTGTAAACAAAATAACTAGGAGATCGATTCATGTCAAATTGACAGTGTTAAACGGTTTATACACTAATACCGTTTACGTCTAACCAGTTGGTAGGGAATTTCTTCCAACATAATCCTTTCCTTTACAGGGAACATTACACTTTTTTTGGATTGATAACACCTGCTATCTTGAAGGTACAAAAAGGTACCCGATTAAATAATCTTTTATATGGTAACTGGTTACTACAAGAAGCTTGTTATACGAAAAAGACAATATTTTTTGTAGTCTAGACATCTTTGATTGCTTTGCTAAATTTAATTCCTCATTTCCCGCCATTTTTTTTCTTCTCAGATCAATATAGCTTACAATTATCGTAATCCGAACCATACTTTCTTCCAAACTGTTCATTGTTTGCTTGTCGATGGGAAATCTTATTGTTTGTACATATTAATTGGTGATTTATTATAATAATACTAGTAGTAATCCCTACTGGTGTATATCTTATGTTGAAACAATGAACAATGAAAGCATAAAAATAACTTTCATCTTAGATATGTTTCCTTAGAAAGAAATGTGTATATTGTTATTTATCTATGCACATAATGCCAACTAACTGAAAGTATTGCATTTATTTTAAACTTTCCCCTTTCTTTTGTCTTTTTATTCATTTTTATATCATCACCATAAAAATAATAAATGATAATGTATAAGATTGATGTGAAATATTACTTCATACAAGATATAAACAATTCTAATTATTATCCTTCCTAATATTATTCCATTATTGTAGTACAACTCCATTATTTGTTTTGTGAAGATTATCCAATGCATTGCAATAAAATGTTTTACATGTATGGAATTTTCTAATGATATATACGTTTCGTTTAGCCTATCACGAAAAATTGAAATCTTTATCATTGAGTTATGATAAGTATTATATACTTCCTCGATATTCTATTCAAAGTCAGACACTGCTACAACACTTCACGGTTGACTGAGTCAAATACTGCCTTCAGGTTAAACAAAATATGGAAAGTGTTGACGGTCGGCCGGTAGATATGTCTATATTCCAGAATCTGATCTATTGGGGAGTGGAAATATGATCGATGTACCCTTGTTCAGCTCAATGTGAAACCTGTGTGATTTTTTCGAATTCACTCTTCTTGAGCTCCACCCAGACGTCAGATAAATATGGAGCCTAGGATCTTGGACACAACATTAGTCAAACTAATTCTGCTATGGTTGTCACAAGAAAACTTATCTTCCTTCCTATAAACTAGGATTATCCGTGAAGCATACGAGCCTGATGGCACCACCTCTGATTCCAATACACTACCTGGTAACTGTACCACTTTATTTAGTAGTTTTTACCTTCATCATCGGAAACTGTTAGGTCCTGCTGATTTCCATCATTTCAGACTCCATACAGCTTTCTCAACTTCTAAAAGGGTCGGAGGACCAACATCTACGTCTCATTGAGGTTCAGGCTGAATGCTGTGGAACTGGAGGGCTGCTGTGGGCCAGTTAAACTGTGCTTCAAAATATTCTAACCATCTGTCGTGGTAGGTTATCAGCGTTCCATCCTTCCCGGCGATGGTTCCACTCACCATCGTCTTCTTTTCCGTATCCTGATAACCCCAACCCTGATGTCTTATCCACTTCTCTCGCTTTTGCCACCCACCACTGCTCGCAGTCGACGCTAAGACTCTTGATCAATTTATGTTGGAGTTGCTTTCACTCTTCATCGTGTTCAGAGCCAGCTGGAGTCAGTTTTCTGGTACCGATCAGTTCAGATAACGTTGCGGAGATCCAATGACCTTTGTTAACCTTCGGGTGTATGCTAAAAATTGTCTTTACCTCTGTTTCTACAGCAGACTTAACATTTCATGAGGTTTCCTCAGCATGAGCGTGGCTGTCATGTTCGCATAAACGCTTATCTAACTCTTCCCTAAATACGTGTTTGGCGTCCTCGTCTTCTAGTCGACCATAGACAGGCTTCACTGCCGCATGTTTCCTACGACCAGTAAGGTGCTGATATACATTATGACGTAATCGGAGTCCAAACTGGCACTCCAGAAAAGCAGTAATCGTCCAGCGATGGCTCCTACCAATGAGATCCACCTGTTTTCATCGTTGGTTTGAAGTCGACGGAGGGGATGTGATGCAATGTCTCTTCTTATGCCTAAAGTTAATGCTGACCAGAAGCAAGTGGTTGTCAAAACAAAATCGCATCAGACGATCACCGCTGCCGGTTCGTTGGCATGGAATTCCATAAAATATCTGGCAGGTACCTTTCCAATTGGCTCGGCTTCCCTACTTGAGCGTTGAGATCATCTGCTATTTTGATTACATCTAAATGTTTAGCTTCCTTTAGTGAAATCACCAGCTTCTCATAGAATTCATCCCTTTCATCATCCGAGGTACAGTCGTTGGGTGCATAGGCAAAGATTACGAATAGGCATCAACTAGTCTCGCGATGAATGAATGAACAAGTGGTTAAAGGTTACCACTGGTAATACTTGTCCACCAGCCGAAGTTGTTTCGTGTAAAGGATTGTGTGATAAGCGTTTATCTAAAATCATCTTCGATCGTTTTTACAAATGCACATGTTGATGTTAGGGTGTACACAGTTTAGGAACGTTTCAGACTCAGACCCAGAACTTCGCAACTGCAGTTGCTCAACAAATTATCGATTGGGGTGACAAAGCAGACGCATTAACTTCCAATAAGAAAATCCCACTTCACTTCGTTTATTGGAATCGATTGTAGTCAAGTGATTTCAACCCGATCCCTAATCACAAAAGAATTCTGTGGTTACCCTAATCTAATCCACTTCCAATACAATCCTCGTTTCTTTCTTCACCTTCACATCTATCAAGTGAGCACTCAACCATCACATTTCATATCTACCAACAATTTTCATATTGATACAAAATGATGATGTTTGAAGGTGAAATGAAAACTCGGGCCGCAGTAAGATTCGAACCACCGGGTTATCGCCCTAGTTTTCTACTAACTGACCTGCAGGACCCCACTGCTGACCATGTTTTTATTTCGCTTCAATCAGCAAGGGTTACGCCTGAGTGACGTGATAATCATATTTAAGCACTTCCTCTCTCTAAATCAAGCAGATTTCGTTTGGGATGGGAAGTCCTGACTGGGCAGCCAGTTTAAGCACGACTAAGTGATAGTAACGTGTCACTTATTTACGTGGCCGTCCGGTATATCCTTTCTGATTAAAGTGAAATGAAGATGCAGTCGGGTCGCCTAGCTCAGCTGGTAGAGCACTGGGTCGGGAACCTGGTGGTCTCTGGTTCGAAACCTACTGTGGCCGAAATTTCTATTTCGCCTTCAATCATCATCCAGCATCAGTATATTATTATGTTATATTCATCCCGTTTTATTGTACACCACTTGCTAAAAAGATTCCCAATTCGTCTTCTCAATTGCTCATCACTATCGACGAAATAATAAGACGCGGTTTTTCTGAACCGTGCATTGCATTTGCGCAGCACATTTCCAACAGTCTGATCACACCCATACTGGTCTCAAATATTTATGTGATTGCTCCTGGTTTGGTAAAAATGAGGAAGTGAAGGGGTAACGTAGACAAAGTTGGGGCCGCTGTTTATGAAACGAGTTAAAAGAGGGAGAAAAGGGGGAAAACTAGACCATTAAGGGAAACGATGCAAAATCGAGGGAAAAAAGTAGACAAGTAAACATATAGGTTGAATGAGGAAAGCGACGTCAGGGGGAGAGACAATCGGGGGGAAAAGGCGTAAAAGGGGGAAATCAATTGCTTTTCCCCGCGAATGTCGCTTTATTTTCGCATTGGGTTTCCCCCTTATTTCCCACTTTCTAGCCCTTTATTCGATTTATTTTCCCCTTCTTGGTCTGTATAGGATAAAAGGTGAGAAGGTCAAATATGAAGGCTAGATAGGTCAGAATAAAAATGAAAATCAATTAAAGCAAAATTATTAACACATTGACCTTCATTTCGTTTATAGTGTGCAGTAAGATTGCCAATATCTCCGTAAGAGGCCATAGATCAAAACCAACCGTTTTCCTTAGAAGTTTAGAGAAAAGTCAAGTGAACTAACGTGTAAATATCAGATTGGTTGGAACGATAAAAGTCAATAGGACATGCCATTTTCGAAAGGCCTAGACATAATCACGGTCATTATGAGTGTAGATAAACCGTTGTATGCTGTTTACATTTGGACGTTGTAGTGTACCTTATGTTGTCTCATCACCAAGGAACTGAGTGACAATCAATGATTTAATCTGAAGGTTATTGTTCAAGTGTCCCCACTCATGAGGTTCTAAAGATAAATTCACCGTATGTAAATGTGATAACAATTTTTTTGTGCACTCATCATGCTTTCCAGTAGCTACAGCCATGATGAGTTTGAATATAGAGCTCCAACAACTTTGTAAATGGGTTTAAACATTTATTTTCTGGGCTATCTTTATGACTTGTTTAGCAGTTTAGGTGCTGGGATGTTTATTACCAGGAGTGATGGAGTCAACTGATTCAATCCATCTTCCCGACCTCATTTGAAAAGATGAACGAATCATTCATATCCATTCAAACTGATAAATACAACGGGATTTGACATCATCATTCCCATAAACTGTAGGTTCAGAAGTAATTATTGACAGTGTTCTCAACTACCCTGACCTTAGCCGCACAGTATGTCTTTCTAATGACAGCAATAAATCTCTGTTTAAGCACCCACCGAAGACGGTTGCTATTGCATAGAAGTTTAATAAGTAGTTAATATAGGAGTAAAACTTGTGCACTATGTAGAGTGTGATTCCATTTTAGTTGGTTTATTAGATGTATCACACAGTGGAACAGTATGGTTAACTGAACTACGTTTCGGACATAATTTATGGTGTCATAGTCATATCAAGATAAGTACACAACTTTGAGACATCCTTTACGTAGTCCTAATTTCCTCGTCTCTTTGTGAGATGGGTAGTAAAATTTTCCATATATCCAGAACATGTGCTGAGTCATTCCTGTTGCATGTATAATGTGTTGATTTGATAAACAAAGATTCAGTTACCAATCTCTCTCTCTACCCTACTATGTTAGTTTTAAGGATTTTCACCCTGTCCAATCTTAATGTGTAGTTTTATGTAATCGTTTACATATCAGCATGACTGAGCTTTTTTCTAAATTTCCTACCTTACTAAGATCTATCAATTTTACTTAATTGTATCAACAGGATCTGATAACCTACAAAGCTTATTTCTAAGTGAGTTTGTAGGTTTAAATGCCACTGTAATCCCAGTGGCAATAGTGTGAAGAGAGAATTCAAAAAAGTCTGAGGAAATGCTCTGATCTACAACACGGTCAACATACCTTAGTGTAAGAAAAAACAAAGACTGAGACGCAGAAAGGAATGTTCATATAGACAGTTTGTACAGTACTAATGAAATACTGTACACTTCCCATTAAAATAGTCATTTGCACAATGTGTTTCAATTCCTCTTCTGTTTCCATCTCAACTTGCTCTTAATACGCCCACATCGTCTCTTGCATTTCTCTTGGCAGAATATTAATCCAACGCTGGTAATTGCCCATGATTTCTGCCGCCTTCTCAATACATACTACTTACATTCATTCTCATCAGTAGCACCCACTACTTTAGTAAACTATGATTCGGTAAATTCACATCTTGACTTCATGAACAACACACACACACGCGAGAGAGAGAGAGATGGTCTGATA
Source organism: Heterobilharzia americana (assembly GCA_944470555.2). Taxonomy (NCBI): domain Eukaryota; kingdom Metazoa; phylum Platyhelminthes; class Trematoda; order Strigeidida; family Schistosomatidae; genus Heterobilharzia; species Heterobilharzia americana. The sequence continues at coordinate 26,968,305 of OX104131.1, read as the reverse complement.
GTTCACAGCCAAGTGTAAAAATCATGGGTGTATTTCAATTGCGGTCAACCGTAACTGAGAATTATTTTATTCTTGAGAATTTGGCCGACTTTAATTTTATCTGCTAACAATGCAAAGCACACCATCTATTTTTAATGCATTAATTCTATTCGTATGTTTAACAGACTGTTTAACGATAAAGTTCATAGATTTATAATTGCATAAACTTAGGGATGGTGTTGTCAACGATAATGGTTCATTCAGCTGGAAGTATAAAATACTAGAATAATGATGAAAACGGTGATTCACTGAAATAAAGCAGAATATCACTAAATCCTAGCAAAAACCTAGCACATAAAAAAGACATATGCACGCTGTAAACTTGTCAAGGTAACCTTGTTCAAAATAAGCCTGAGAATACAAAAGACAAGACACCTTACACTGTTTGGTCACTAGAGAACAACCTATTTCATGTTGTCTATCCTACGTGCTGACCGAGGTCTAACGATCATTTCGCAATGTGCCCACCAAGCTGCGAGGCTCACCATCACGGTACACTCTGATGGTTGTTAGTTGGTTGCAGGCAGCCATCGGCACGGAGTATTTACAACCTCAATGAAACTGATGTCTCGCCTGAGATTTGAATTTGTGTTCGCCAGTGTTGCAGTCAGCGGTATTTCCACTGAGCTACTCAGGAAACCATTGAAATCCTGTAGAACTGGATTAGATACATTGATTGATCACTGGAGAGCAACCAATTTCATGTTGTCTACTACTGAGTGTCAATCGATTTCTATCAATCATGACACATTTTTATCCGACGTATTCAACCTATCAAGGAAATTTTTAAAGAAGTTGAATCTTGAAAGCTTACAGTTCACCTTAACCTTGACAAATATAAAAATTAAAGACGAAAAATCACAAAATGTTAAAAAAAGTAAGAAAGGCTGAATAATTCTAGTGTTTAGCCATGATTTAAGTAGTACTGTACAAACCACACACTCCCACATACACCTGCTTATTACCATAATAATAATAAACTCAACGTCTACTTCGTTTCATGTAGACCTCAGAATACATGATTACTTCTGACAAGAATCACGATCAGTATTAAATGAATTCACGATGTTACGATGGACAGAACGGAAGGGGAAGGCAATTACAGTCACGAAATCTAATACTTACTCCTTGAGTTTTCTGACAGCCTAAAAGACAACAAAAATAACTCATGGGTTCGAACATCGCTAAACCTTCCATGGTTTGTGTGGCTAGGTAGTAAGTGTCATTAGCTCTCATACAATAGGTGTGGCTCATTACCTACTGAACGAATGTTCATAAGGTTGCTGAGAGAATATCTCTCTCTATTAGCACGCTATTTTCTAGAATGTTGATTATCCAGTATGCAAATTATCTTTAGGCCCATGTATACAGTGAGTAAAGTCAACAGTTATTCCCATTAGATCGGTATATATTCATTCGCATTCATTCTTATTGTCAATATGCCACACTTTGTTGCATATTCTGTCCTACGGTTGGAATTAGTAGTCAAAAGTTGGACGCAATGTACTAAGTATATATATATATATATATATATATATATATATATATATATATATATATATATATATATATATATATATTCCATAAATGCACAAACAGGACAATCAAAATCAGTCGGAAGTATTTAGTATACCCTCAATATTAATTTGAGTTGAACAGACAACATAAAAGGCATGTCGATGTTGTTGTATTGAATAGCAACCAGAAAAAATAGGCATCAGTTCACACTGGAATGAATTAATTACATTTTAACAGCATTAATCAGTCAACAAACTAAATAAGTGTATAAAGGATTTTTTTAAAAAGGCATTTGTGATTGCCATCGCATCATTTAGTAAATAGCTACAGAATTATTATTACTATTATTATTATTATTATTATTATTAGCGTCACCATTATCAGAGCTTGTTCACTGTTCCCATTCTTATCACTATTTCTGTTCAATATGTGTTTTAATTAGGTCAGCTAAAATCATTGAGTCTTTAGCAAAACGCCGAATACCATCAGTCAATTTATCACTGGCCATTTCATCTTCATTCATTTGCCAACGAAACTCTTCCTCTGTAAGTGGATGTTCAGGGCTATAACAATCATTGGATGACTTAGCTAATCATAAAAAGTGAATAAATAGAAAAGAATAGTTAATCATCTACTAAATCTCAATAAATATTATACGATTCAAATAAGATGGTTCACTGACTTGTAGGATTAAACAGTAAACCAAATGATCAGACTCTTGTAAATCTTATGATTATATACAAGGACTACTTTTGTCTCCTTTTCACTTTTGTTTTATACCACTTTCAAACAAGTGATATTTAAAAGAATTTCTTTTTATTGTCTCTCCCCTAGTTAACTTTGATCTTGATGTGTTAATTTGGAGAGTAGGTCATGTAAAAAAAGACCACATACTGATGATGGATATGGTGGGGAATATTTGTAGTTCAGGTGTACTGTGTTCTCTGAGCTGGGTTGTCTAGAAATAATAAACAACAGAAAGGTCATAGGTCAAGCAGAAGAACAACCAACAGGAAAATCTATGCAGCTAATGACACAACAATCAAAGGAAACAACCAATTACAAACCAGTTCATAAGAGCAAACTATTAAATAGCTCGCGGAGAAATATTGACATCTCACAGCTCATACTGAAGTGCCGATGATGTCATCTAGCCATACGAAGAGAACTCCACGATTAAACAACTCACCTCAGAGAACATAACACAACCAAGATGATGGATATACATTACTAAGAAGCTTCAATAATCATAGGACAATAATCAATCCAGTCAGTCAGTACCGAATCTAAGTGCGCTCACTAACCTAAACGAAAAGAAACGCTTGGATCAACGTATGCACTTGATATTTATTCACAGAAAAGCTTGTAATAAGATCTTTGTATTACCAGTACTAGTTAAGTAGTATATCTACAATGCTGAGATACGTCAACTGGAGTATGATTTTCCAGCTACTATGGGTATACCTACTTCATAACCCCAATATGAAAATGAAATCTAAGTCTGGGCACTTCCTAACTAATCCTGAACAATAGCGAACGAATGGAGCTGATCAAGACGATAAATATCTTTCCTGTAAATTTTAATTGACAAAGCAAAGAAAATATTCTACAATATATTCTAGCATTGTCTAATGGTACAAACAACGTCAACTGTTAAGGTAAATATGCACTAGACAGCCTTTAATGGTGTGTTGAAAGGCAACCAGTTCATATGTATTATGAATATAGTTTACCCATCTCGCAGCCGATAATACACTTATGTGCACCACAGTCTTTATTCTTCATTGCAACGCTATATCATCATTGATTGTGCGAGGACTAAGATGATGTCTGGATGCCAGGTCGCAGTAGTTGAGTGTGTTAGGCGACCCCTCTTACAGCTTGTGACTTTGAGGCAGTGAAGAAACGTCAGATGGCCGTAACCAGAGTAGATCCGTACTCCATTTGTTCGTCGTGGAATCTGGAACCTACTGGTTTGGAATCGCGGTATTTTAATCCCACTAGATGAATCTTCCATATCCACCAATGCAGCGATAAGCACACGATATTCGCTATTAGCTTCCAACTTTCGTGGAAGTGTCTGCACTATGGTAAATAGGATTTCTCTAACAAAGGTGATAAACACGTAACATATGAGACGAACAAGTTCATCTTACCAACTATCATACCACGGTCTTACACGTTGAGAACGCTTATAGAAAAAAGTGTTGAATGTATTTACCACAAGGAAGATAACAATATAATACAGGGATGCACTCAGTACGATCATAGGTGTTGAAATAGTTGAAGCAGTTTGAAAAGTGTAGTATGCTGAATTTTATACAAATATTCGCCCAATATTGAAGATTTATGGGTAATCATTCTGGTCACCATAACAGTTAAGGTAGAAATGAAACGCAGTGAAAAGCAGGAATTATTTACGCACTATTTGCAGTCGAATGGTTGAACACTTTTAATTGTCATGTGACAGTTATATTATTTACTTATTCAGTGATGCAGACGTTTATATGTTACGATGCCTTAGATATGCATAGAACATTATTCATTTATGGATTATTAAACAATCGTTTTGCGCCTTTCCTATATCATGACCAGAAGTTCATTCCTTCCCCTTTTCTTCAAAGTGATTCGCTGACTGGTTGATCCTTGCTTTTACCACGTCAATGTTCCAAAATCTGGACAAGGTCATTTGTCATGAGTATATATACACGTGCTTCAGAATATTTTAAATCTTTTCGTAGACAACAAATTTTGCTATACAGATCAACCTTTTTCCTCTCTCTTCTCTGGAGTCGGCGGTACCTGGAGTACGAGTTAGCTGTTAGTTAAAAGCGTACGCACTATATAAGACTCAGGAGCATAACACGTCCAACTAGTAACTATACCATCTAGGCATTGACAGGTGGTGAATTATTATTAGGAGATTAATAAAAAACGCAAACAGTGTGCGAGTAGTTCACTATCCTACTTGTAAGGTTATCAACAACAAATATCACTCAACTTGAATCAGAATTGCTTCAGATGAGAAATAATCACTAAATGCTTCATCTTTTTACACCACTGAAAAGTATGTAATGATCAGAAATATATTTTCACTATCAACTAGACAAACCAACCCGGCACAAAAGTGCATCAGTACAAGTTTCTACACTTCACAACATCATCCAAGGAGGAAGTGGATAAATAAAGAGTGGTATTAAATTAGACGAAAGTGTATGAAAGGAGAGAGAACAAAAATATTTGATGACTAGTGAGACTGTTCAAGACCCCATTATGATCGATTTTCGACCATATCATGAAGAGTCTCCAACCACTGATTCCCATCCTCTCAAGGACCCCGAGCAGGCAGTCTACACCTCCATGCACGACTCAGAACACTTATCAAAGACTTCAACAACTGGTGCCACATCTTAATCTGATCACCTCTTGCTTTTTTCCGACCTAATTCCACTTCGAATGATGTCACGCACCGAGTTAAGCGGTGGATCATCATGCACAACACATATACAAGCCATTTCGTCAACTAACATACCTTCCTTGTCTAGCACTTTAAGCCTAACTGTATCACTCTTGGTACGATAAATCCAACAGACATGCACAATGCTATGAAGGCACCTATGATCGAAATCCTGTAACATTCTCAAACCTATTTTCGACATCTATATCGTACGGTTATGTAGTGGGATAGAGCGAACTGCAGAACAGTAAATTACTCCTTCCAATTAGTAGTTAACTGTCTCGCCGACGCCAGAGATGACGTAAGCTGACAAATGCTAAGCGGATGTTTTGTATTCCAGCCAAGATTTTGTCAGCAGGTTATTCATTACCAAACAACAATTAACTGGTAAATACCGACTTCCAATAGCTTACTTTTTCAAAATTTATTCATAACACAGTTTTTTGTAAAACATAAGGCCTAGCAGTTTCTATAAAATTCAAATTACTTTTCCCGATAATATTAGGGTAATTATCAGACTGAAAACCTTTATAGACTATGCATTTAAAAACACAACTTTATTTTAGATAAAGTGCTCAAATGGTTAAAAAAGCCGAAGCCTTCAAACCAACTTATTGCATCCTACGGAATTTATGTAAGCAAGTCCAAAGCCTCCTTTTCTACAGTAAATTTTTATGAAAGGTCTAAACCATCCATATTTAGTGGAAGTTCTCATAGCATTACCACCATGTTGGTCAACAAAGATCTGATAGCATGACCTCTTTTCCATCAATCTGAAAACTACTTTCTTCCCTTTCCTTCGCTCCTTTCATATACGTACTACAATTAGGCCCTATTAATCAACTTGTTACATCCTCCAGTACTAAAAAACCTCAAGATTGTTTTTCAGGCTTTGACCTACCGTGGTTCTTAAAGTATCTACCAACGTCATCATGCTGTTTTAGATGTTGTTACCATAACTTTTATCGTAACTGCTGTCACATCCTTGTTATTGTTGAACAATCCACATTCTTGTTATCGTTAACTAAGATTGGTTTATACGTTAGATAAATGTAGAGTGATGTATGTTATATATTCAAGCAAGACCTTAGGAGGATCCAAGTGAATATTGATTGATTTCAAAGTAGTTTTCAGTATGGATTGATATCAGTTGAAAAGCCACTTAAACTCTGGGAGCAATGGATAACCACCTGGTCCTAGACTGAGACTCTTCAAGAGTGTGTACCCACTACCATGTAAGGGAGTAACTTCAGGACCATCGTGTCTCACGGTGATCATGTTTTCATTCAGCTACCGCAATAGTCCAAATGTTCATGGGACCATGATATAATTTCATACGAAAGTATTTATGATGGATGGTGGCTAGCAATGGGATTCAGGAAACACGTTTCTCCTTATTTAGGACTCGTTAGGTGGAACTACCTACCTCCGAAGGAGCAATTTTGCTCCCACTAAAACTCAAGACCGATTGCTTCATACGCCAGAGCGTCGTTATCTACTGGGGCCACTGAGTTATGATAGCTACTTCTCGTACAATGGCTACAGTTTTCAAGCTGTTGCTTGTTTTATCCTATCATTGATTGGACCAAATTGATCAGTCTCTATTGGCATATGGGAGATGGGTACATCTATCTCACGAGTCCTAAATAGGACGAAATATGCGTCCTGTATTCCACTGCTGCCCACTATCAATCATTATCACAAGATTGAAAAGACAGACAATATCCAGACATCCGCGCGCGAACCCATATGCCAATAGAGACTGATCAGTTCGGTCCAGTTAACGATGGAATAGTAAAAACAGCAAAGTATTTATCCTTACATTTGTAATTCGTAAGGTCAATCAACTGACAGGCGCAAGAAATGTTTGTCACTGTTTTCAATCCAACCCAACGGCTGAATGTCAACGTGCTCCATATGAGATATGCTAGTCCTGAGCTCTACGCTTTACAAAGTAGGTCATCGGTGCACAGCACTGAAGGAAGAAACAACGATCCAGTGCCTCAAGTTTTCAATGACTCTCCAACTGATGTCAATCCATCAAGAAAATCAATTTGCAAACAATACTGCTCGTTTACATTGCCTGTTTTAATTCTGAGAATGTCACTTTTGTGCTATGTGAATGCCATAATATGCAGTAGAGAAATGAAAGGAATAAGACAGACAGACTTATGAGATAACACAATAAGGAATAATCATCGAATGAAGGAAACAGGTAATCAGTCAAAATTTAGCAAAAAATAATTATGATAATGCGACTTAATCTGATACACGTTTATTTACTAGGCTGACACTATAAGTTACACGTGAGGGGTTATAATATCATCCAACCATCAGAGGTCCACGCCAAATCACGTAGAGTAGGATTTGAATCCAGGAAACACTGTTTGACATTCAATAGCTCAAGTTTCTATGATATAAGAGGCACAATTGTTTTATTTTCAACCATAATCCAGGTGGACCTCACCTGGTTAACTAGTTCACCAGTTACTAGTCAGTCCTAAGCCCAGATAAACAGGGAACGTTGGGCATACAGCTAGCTACCCTACCCCGTAAAATCAATCCAATCACTAAACAAACTTCAAAGCACAAAGAAATTATAAAAAATAAAAACAAACTTATTCCTCACTGGAATCGGGGAGACGAAATGACGCCGGTTGGTGAAAGCCTGTCTTCGGGAAGCCAGTCGGCCGATATTCTTCTCTCCCTTGATGAAAGCGAAAGTAAACGAGGGGACATGGAATGTCCACACCACGTTTGAACCCAGCAAGGCTGCCCAGATTACAAACGGGATGAGAAGGTATCACATTTAAGTGCTAAGAATTCGCGAAGGCAGATGGAATGGAAGTGGACTCTCCAAACTGTCAACTGGAGAATCAATAATCTACTCCGATACTATCACCCAGACGACAACCACCAGCACACTGAGTTTCCGAGTGGCTATCATGATGACCCCAACAGCATCGAAGGCTCTCATGCAGGATCATAACAGCAAGGTTCAACTCAAAAGGAAGGAAGGTCACAATCATACAATGCAACGCCACACACCTACAAATAATGCAGATGAAGAGAAAAAGGAGGAATTCTACAGACGACTGCAACCAGTACTAGACAAGACCCCACTCCAGTTGGCGACTTCAAAATTCTAATGGGTGACATGAATGCCAAACTGGGAGCAGACAACACAGGAAGAGAACTAATCATGGGTAGAGAAGCGCTACGCGAAATGAACGAGAATGGAGAATTGTTTGCACAATTCAGTGCATTCAACGATTTGATGATTGGAGGTGAGGCAGTGTGTTCAAGCACAAGGATATCCACAAAGCCATATGGATTTCACCAGACATCAGGATACACTCAAAATCATATCGACTTCATCTCAATGTGAAGAAAGTGGAGACGCAGTCAGCCTACTGGACACAAGGTCAAGAAGAGGAGCAGATGTAGGTTCAGACCACTCACTGTCTAGTGCAAGGAACCTTCCAAATCAAGTTAGAAGCCTTCAAGGAAGCTGGTGATAGAACACAGTTGAAGTTCAACACTCGGAAACTGAAGGACGAAACTACAAGGAAATCTTCACGGCAGCCAGCCATCAAAACAAAATGGGAGATGTCGAGCAACATCCCTAAAGAAACCTGTGTGGAAGAACACTGGAAGTCTTTGAAAGAGATGTGGAAAGAAACCTGCACAGCCATATTAGGGAGGAAGAAGAAAGAAGACAAGGAATGGATCTCGACGGATACCTGGAAGCTGATAGAAGAGAGGAGGATGGTGAAGCAGAAGATAAACCAGTGCAAGCATGCTCAACGACATGAGGAACTGAGTACAATGTATAAAACACTACACTGGACAAAGAAGTGAAGAAGAGTGCACACAGAGACAAAAGACACTTCTACGAAACACTGGAAAGTGAAGCAGAACAGGCTGCTGCAGGTAGGAGAGACAGAGACATGACAACATTGTATCAAATAACCAGGTTGCTATCTGGGAAGAGATCAACACAGATGAAACCAATAAAAGATGATGACGGAAATTTAATTGCGAAAGAAGAGAAACAAAGGAAACGATGGGCTAGCCGACCACTTCAAGAAGCTCTTGAATCGACCTCCACCTGCACTTCGTCCAGAAATACCACCTGCAGCCCAGCCACAGAACTACCAGTGAGCACAAATCCTCCAACAAAAATGGAAGTCCTGAACGCCATAAAGCTACTGAATTGTGGGAAAGCAGCAGGACCAGACGGGATACCGCCAGAAGCACTGAGAACAGACGCAGAGACAACAGCAGACATGCTCACACCACTATTGCAGAAGGTGTGGAAGGAACAGAAGGTACCTGGCGATTGGAAGAAGGGTTACCTTGTCAAACTCCTGAATAAGGGAGACCTCAGTGTTTGCAAGAACTGGTGCGGAATCACTCTCCTGTCCACCCAGAGTAAGTAAAATATTAAGCCACATCATCCTGGAGAGACTGAAGGATGCACTGGATTCAAAACTACGACCGGAACAGGCAGGCTTCAGGAAGTACAAATCATGTGGGGACCGAATAGCAACGCTTCACATCATCATAGAACAGAGTATAGAATGGCAGTCAACTCAACTCTACCTCAACTTCATCGACTTTGAGAAGGCCTTTGACAGCGTCAACCGAGAGGTAATTTGGAAACTGCTTCATTACTACGGAGTACCGCAAACCTTTATCAGCCTTATTCAACAACTATATGAAGACACCACATACCAGCCAAGTCATTCACAATGGGAAGCTCAGTGACACCTCTGAAGTGAAGACAGGAGTAAGACGACAAGGCTGTCTACTATCACCCATGGTATTCCTGATTGTAGTGGACTGGATCATGCAACAAACAGTGGGGAGCGAGAAGAGGGGGATACGCTAGACCACGGAAAAGAACCTAGAAGATTCGGATTTCGCCGATGGCTCGTGTCTAATGTCACACAAACTTGAAGATCTACAGGTGAAAACTAACAAGTTGACAGGAGAAGCGAGGCAGCGGAGACGGGACTTCAAGTGAATATAGAGAAGACAGAGGTGATGAAGATACCCAACCAACGCCACCACCACCAACAACAACAAACTCCAGTCTCCATCAACGGGAGAAACTTAAAGGAAGTAACCTCCTTCACCTATCTAGGAAGCACTGTTTCAACTACAGGCGGGACAGATGAGGATGTCAAAGTCAGAATCGGAAAAGCAAGACAGGCGTTCATTAGCCTGAAACCAGTGTGGAGATCTTCTGCACTCAGCATGTGGAACAAGATACAGATTTTCAACACCAACGTCAAGTCAGTGCTTCTGCATGGTTCAGAGACTTGGCGCGTTACGAAAGGGATTTCCAATAAACTACAGACATTCATCAACAACTGCCTACGCTGGTTCGTTACTGAAGCTGAGATGGCCAAAATAATAAGAATAAGCAACAAGGAACTCTGGCCGAGTAGCGAACCAACCAAGAACCTGCCACGCAACAAATATGCAGGAGGAAGTGGAGATGGATTGGGCATGCACTGAGAAGGCCGACTGGGGACATCACGCGTCAGGCCAGTTGCTCGAGTGGAATCCCCAGGGGAAGCGACGAGTTGGACGTCCGAAGGTGACATGGAGGAGGTCGTATGAGGAGGAAATGCGAGCTTCTGGGCTGTCGTGGAACCATGTTCAAAAGATCTCAGGGAACAGAGGTCACTGGAGACGTGCCACTGAAGCCCTATGTTCCACTAGGAACCCAAGGGACTAATAAATAATATATAATAAATATAATTTCTACCAGATACCGAATCTTACTGTTCAATCTATGTTATAAAAACCACTGACATCACGTCTTCTGTTACGTAATATCACTTCATTCTCTCTATACATCTATCGATTAAGTTTGGTCTTCGATCGGAAACTTGTCTAGAACGTTCTGTCGTTTTACCTTTATGCTCAGAATGTACAGCTGTGAAAACAAATCGTTGAAGGGATAATTATCTTCACTATAACCTTTTATTTTTCAATACTGTATGTTATACATATAACTTGAAGCAGATTTTTGTCGAAAAATAACAGTCAACGAATACAAGGATAACATGAGTAATAAAAAAAAACAGTCCCCTTGTTTGTCGAATAAAGCAAAAACGAAAATTTTGGAAGCATGTGGGAATTTCTCATGTATCTTCTGCTGTTTGCACAAACAAATTACAAACAATTTGACCTTTGAGTCTAACAGAAACAATGGTTGACCTTCAATAGCTACAGTAACAGAGGTTTTTTTTATCCCGTTTTACTTACCTAGTAATTACGGTTTCCTGACCTTAATTGAAGTTGATCCTTTTCACCAACTTCCTAAATTCGGATAATTACTTTCGTATTTCAATTTGGAGGTTTATGCGGAGGAAAATATTTCGCGAAAATTGATCTGGCCGACGCATACTTACAAGTCAGTCTTTACAGAATATCGTGAACTCCTAACCACTAACACCCATCAAGGTTTTTTCCTGTACAATCGTCTACCATTCGGCATTAAAAGTGCCCCCACTATTTTTCAACAGGAATTCCAAGTGTTGCTGCACTTTTAAATGGCCGTTTTCGCACAATTTTTTTACGATACGGCCAGTAGTTCATTTTTGCCTCCATTTTCAAGTCAATTCACTGATTGGTTAGTGCTTACTTTTACTATGTTAATGCTTAAAATTCCGAACAAGGTCATATGTCATACAAACGTGTTTTAGGGTTAGCTGACTATCCTTCTCGGAGGAATAAATTCCCCCAAAGCAGTCCAGTCTTCATTCCTATTTCTTTCGGGTTGGAGTCGATGGATCTTGCTTACGAAGTTAGCCGCCAGTCAAGTGTATTATATCCTTTCGGAATCCAATGATTCATATTTCCTAGTTCTGCCAGTTCAAGATATAGCAGAACCTTCCCCCAATGTCGTCGTTGATCCTGACACAGTAGTTCAACGGTAACGTGCTGGTCGCATAACCTGAACGTCCTGGGTTTGATCCCTGACATGATCATCAGTGTGCACTTTTAAGGACGAAATAGTTATGTAGGGCTCCCAGGTTCCCAATGTTTCTCCAGTTGATGTCAGTCCATGGTGAATACCAACCTGAGATACTTCCTTAATACTTCGCATAGCTGAAATCGACTTTGACGAAAATTTCAGAACTATCAACACACAGAATTTGTGAATTTATCTTTTCTCATTTTTTTCTCTAACTTTTGTAGTGGTTAAAGAACTACTAAAATTTAAAACAAACCAACTTTTATGCATATGTTACAGTTAACTCTTGTACATTTGTTGATAGTCAAATGAAACACTATGCAAGAACATAATGAATTCATGGTATCTCAATGTACTTGTTGATTTTAATCTGTGAAAAGAATTAGATAAATCAAAAACTTTTGATGGCGTTCTCAGCTCAAAGAACACAACACCATCAAACTCATCCTCCTAAGCTGCAAATATTCTCCATCATCTCAGAATGAAACACCATATCTTACAAAGAAATATATTCAACAAACTTTATGAGCTAATTTTGAAGCTACATGGACACATGGACACTACATGGTTGCCTAGACCTCGATAGGTGCAGAGGAGCTCGAACTTGCGATTCACTGGTGTTGAAAGTCATTTCTGTGAACCAGTAAATTAAAGCTCCGAAGTGAAGACATTTAAAACTTAAAAGTCTATGGAAGTATCTTCATCTCCTAATTAGTTAATTATAGGCGAATAGAGAGGCGTAGATTGGCTCTATAGACTAAAGTCTTAGAGATATTAAAAATAAATGGCTTGAAAAGCTTAGTAACATAGCTCAGAATTGATCACGCATGTATTTGCTCTGAATCTTTAAAATTCTGAACATTTTATTGATCTTCACTTAAGTATTCCTTTTTGTCTTTTTTTGTACTGTCCTACTTCCTTTTACTTGATGCTGTCAAATGTGACGACTTGAACTTGGCAGAATTCTACATTTATCTATCCGTCCGTCATTGAGTATATATATATATATATATATATATATATATATATATATATATATATATATGCATGCTTATCTTCTATGCCTTCTCGATTGTATGAGTGAAAATCACAAGTTTATAACACATGACAATATATTTTTGAACCAGAAAAACATCACCTTCACACTATTGAAAGAGATTATCTTTTCAATGTTGAAGAAATTCAATGAGAATATTGACTATTTGACCGTTGATCAACTATGTCTGTACAATATTCAAACTTTATTTACTTTAAGTTGTACTGAAATTATATTTTCATAAAGGTCACAATAATTCAATCACAAAATTTAATTAGTTCAACTATAGAAAAATCATGATATACAACGAATACCCTTAAGAATTTAGTTGCAACATTTCAGTCGATAAAGATTAGTATAACATAATTTCAGTTTAAGTATGCATTACACGACCAGTTCACCCAAAATGTCAATCAGCAGCATATACACAATTACAAATCCTATGATCCAAACTAACAGCCTCGATCGGTAGTAATCATTATGTTATGGTTTAAGAAGAAATTTCATGTAGCAAATATCTGCTTTATGACGAAAGAATATGGTACGAGAGTCCTTTTGCCTTCTGTTCATCACAGTGAATTACCACTGACTATAATGCATATGCTTACAATATAAGAAGAGATAACCATTTCAACCATCTGAACACGCTGAGCAGATATCTCAGTATGTTTGGCATGCGTTTCCCTGCCACCTATCAAATGTAAGACGATGCGCTAGCACGGTTTGCAACTACTTCCAGCTTAAGTACAGGGAGTGAAGTGGTGGAATGTGTCAACCACTTCACTTACTCGCAGAGTTACATCAGTTCGAACGAGTTGGTTGATGACGAAATCTCGAGTTGGATATAGCAGGCCCGTTTGATATTTACGAACTTGCATTACCTGTGGTGCTGACTACCAAAGTATCAGACTGTCTATCAAGGGATAAGTATACTACGGTGCAGTCAGTAGAACTCCGCACACAAGTGTATTACTCCAAGTTGCAACACTTCACAGTAATATACAAAGAACACATGGATAAAAAAAGTGATATTAAAGTCGACAAAGTTGTGTGACAAAATAAACAATCTGAAGATAATGGTTAGTGTAAATAATCAACGTTTAAAGACATCAAAGAGTGAATACATCTAAACCGCTGTGACCGATTTCCAGCTTTGCCACCAAGGATCCTCAACTACTGATTTCTTTCGCCTCGGGGACTCGAGCCACGTAGTCTACATCTCCCACAAGGCTCAGACCAACAGTCAGAGACTTTGTCGACTGGTGCCACGACTTGGTCTGGTCACCCTGAACTCTCTCCAAATCTAATCCAACTTCTCCCAGCATGGCATGTCGAGGTAGGCAGTATGTCTATAACGAAGTTAAGCAGTAAGCATCCCTGGTGGACACGACTAGCTATCATCATTTCTGAATGAGCGGATGATTAGCTTAAAATCAGTAGGCGTAGTTCATTGGTCGCTGCACAAACGTACTGAGTGCATTTCGACTTCGACTTCGACAAAAACACATAAAAGAGAATAGTAAATATTGCCTTCAGGTTACTGTTATAACCTTGTCGTCAAAGCTCTTGCTGGGTAACCATACAAGGAAGACACCTCTGAAGCATTATGAGGAACTCTTAATAAGGTTGGCTGGGATCAAAGTGGCATTTAAACCAACGAACTCGCTTAGAAACAAGCTTTGTAGGCTAAAAGATCCTATTGGTCCAATTCGGCAAAGTAATTTGGTTTACCAAATCCCTTGCAATGATTGCGAGGTCAAGTACATACGTCAAAGCAATCGACCAGGGTCGATTAGAATAACAGAGCACAAAAGCTTAGCTAAGATTAGTAGATTAGTAGATCCTAATAAGAGATTTAGAGAAAAGTTCGACTATAGCTCTGTACGCAATTACATACAATCAAGTAGGAGGGTGGAACAGAGCGACAGTATTAAAAACGAACTTAGTTGGATGGAAGGAGGGAGATATTGATAACCGAATCTTTGTTTATCGATGCAATCGAAATGAATGTGCATCCGTCCCAGATATATGGAAAATTCTACTACCCTTGTCATCTCAAAGAAGGAGAGAAAATTAGGAATATATAAACTCTGTCTCGTAGCTGTGGAGTTACCTGCTACCAATATAGACAACAATCTATTTCCGAAACGTTATCCAGTAAATGATACTGTTTCACTGTGAGATATTTCTAATAAACATACTAAAATGGGATTAGAATCCACCACAGTGTCCAAGTTTTACTACTATATTAACCCCCGTCGTCACATTTTGTCCTTGAAGTGACTACTTCATATAACCTGTTATATATATATATATATATATATATATATATATATATATATATATATATATATATATATACTGGGTGTTGATTGAAAGCGAGATTAAGATTTGGACCGCGGGTGGATTCGAACCAGCGACCACCGGGTTTCCGGCCCGATGCTCTACTGGTTGAGCTACGAGGTCCGATTGCTGACCAGATTTTTCTTTCAATGATAACCAATATGACTTTCCCACTTTTTAATTCAGTTAGATTTCTATTGGGATGAGAAGTCCTGACTAGGCAACCAGTATGAATACGATCAAACAGTATAAGTGAATCATGAAATCACATGGTAGTCGGGGAAAAACCCTTAGTAACTTAAGTGAAATAAAAATGTGGTCAGCAGTCGGATGTCGTAGCTCAGTTGGGAGAGCATCGGGTCAGAAACCCGGTGGTCACTGGTTCAAATTTTCATTTCACCTTCAATCATCACTCAGTATAAATACTGGTCTGCCAAACTAAGCCTATCTTAGATAGTTAAATGATATATGTATAAATATGATCGGTTGTTAAAAGGTTCAGGAATTCACGGCTTTTTATGAAGGTTATAGCAATCTGATTCCACATTACAACAGTTATACATAAACAAGACTGAACCAATGTCAATTAGTCATAGAATGAAAAAATTCCACCAGTTAATGATGTAATTAAAAAACCTGACACCTGGCCTGTTCGGATACACATTATTTGGAAGTTGCATCACCAAGTCCATGTTAGTAATACTTGATAAAACAGACAATAACACAAGTTTACTTATAATTCAATACAGTATTGTCAAATCTGGTATAAAAGTTACTTTGTCATTACTCACCTTTCTCTACACTTAGGCATACAGAAGGTTCCTCAGACATTTTGCTTAATTCTTCTAATAAACTGGGCGCTATTGTCAACAAATCACATCCAGTTAAGCCAAGAATTTGATTAACATTTCTAAATGAAGCTCCCATTATCTATAGCAAACAAATACACAAACAAAAGATAATTAGACTAATCGTATACAGTCTATGCAAATCAGTAGAGTTTATAGGTAGTGTATAAGTTATCAATTCAATTGTATTTATGGAATTTTTGAGATCATCCGACCCTGTTTGATCTAGAACGGTTAGTGATGCAACAAGCTGATTGAATGGCCATCAGATTATTCTTCACCTCAATGAACTGAGGTATATGAGCCACTTCTGTGCTGAACAACCAGGTGTTAGAGTTTCAACATATCAACTGAGGTTAAAATCTGTGATTGTATAGTTGTGTGCCAAAAATTCATCATAAATGAATTTTTTACCTGTCACCTAACTACAGTATGAAAAGGCTCTTCATTTTAAGCCATCCATTCAAAAATGGTCACAAGCCATGATCTGTCAAACTTAGAAGCGTCAAACTAAACTAACGAAGTATTTTACTGATCAATATGAATAACCAAGAACAAACAAATGGATAGCTAACACCAAACATACTTAAAAACTAAGCCTTTTAATGATTTCCGCTTAAACACATACATTAATTAATTGACAGAACAAGCGAAATGTAGCTGTTAAGCTACATGACACAGTGACAAACCTTATTATTACATGCCAAGCGTAAGGAGTCATTCGACAGGAAGCCTGGTAATCAGCCTACTAGTTACACAATGAACGTTTGACCGACAGTTTTCAAATATAACTGAAAAATATACAGTTACATCAGTCACCCATTGTCCATCACTTTGTGTGCAAGTAGTAAATATTACGTAACAATGCTAGATCCAGGTGAATACGTGTGAAAACTCATACCATTTTGTCATTCTCATCAATTTACATTCGTTCAAATCAAATAATACCATATGATGAATATCTAGAAAGTTTAAACAATTGACCAATGCATAGATTTCAAACATTATGTTATGTAATGATGATGAAAGAGTCTCACACTGTGGCATAATCTTTTCAAGGACGACAGAACCTTTAGTGTAAATCAGTGCAACTAACTTATAATTAGACCATATATATAAGAGGGGAAAGAGTGCATACAAAAGAACTGAATCATAATACACGCCTAAATATGCACCCTAAGAAAAGAATTGAAGTAGAAAATAATCATGCAAAAACAGTGTGTATTTATTTGTTCTAGTTATTTCTGCATGAAGTTGTGAACTGTCTGTTATACATGAAGGTTACCTAAACTATACAGTACTATCCCGTCCGATAGCTACTACCTAGACTTGGTGGTCGGGTTTGCAAATCATAATAAGCCAACAAGCTATATTGATAGAACGCTTACTCACTTGAGCTTCCACTAAACTAAAAAGGTCTGTTGGGTAATGATGGATAGTGGCTAGCAGTGGAATCCAGGATGCGCATTTCGTCCTATTTGGGACTCGTCAGCTGCATAATAATTAGACAAAAAGCAGTTATCACTATAGTGTAGATTGCTACGCTGTCTTCCCAATGGGAAGAGGGTGTTAGAAAAGGTTGGCCTCAAAAATAGCACACTCCCAACCCCTCGCGGTATGCCGATGCCAGTAAGAGGGATTTATAATCCGATTCAAAAGTAAAAGACCAAAATCTCAAACTTGCAAAAAGGCTGCATGACCGACCTCCAGCAGATGTCCTATGGGCTTCAAGAAGAACTAGCCTTCCATGGTGTGTGTAGCCGGGAAGTGTCAACCGCGCTCACAACTCTGTCAGCACTCAGGTTCCCTCAGATCACTACCCACCTTCCGCATCTTCACCTTTTAATCTTCCTCCTTCAGTCATTAGTCCTACATCATCTGAAGCTCTTGACAACGACCTGAGTTCGCACAACAATATTCTTGGTCTCCTGAAAATGCGCTCCAAATAACACATTGGAGCTCCCACTCTCCGCATCTATCACCGAATTGGCTAAAATACTCCACCAGCCAAAACTCCAACAACTTGCCCACGACGTGCTGTGTTTATATTATATATATATATATATATATATATATATATATATATATATATATATATATATATATATATATATATAAAGGAACCAAGTACGGTTATTTACTTAACCTTACTTAGTCGTATCGGTTAATCCACAAAATTCACTTTTTGAGTTTCTGGAGATTCGATGACCTAGCAGGTGCAGGCATAGCAATGAGCAGAAATTTCTCCGCTCGACTGGATCCCAGTTGACTGTCGCTTATGCGCTGTTCAACTGAACGGTACAGTGAGGACAAAAAATAATAGTGAAACTTGACGTTATCTCTTTTCAATCTCTGCTCACCTACTCATTCATTGCAGTTGGGATGAAATTAAAG
Organism: Heterobilharzia americana; assembly: GCA_944470555.2. Taxonomy (NCBI): domain Eukaryota; kingdom Metazoa; phylum Platyhelminthes; class Trematoda; order Strigeidida; family Schistosomatidae; genus Heterobilharzia; species Heterobilharzia americana. The sequence goes on along the minus strand of OX104131.1, from coordinate 26,949,676 downwards.
ATGAGTTCTACCAAAACTGTCTAAGTCAAGCACCCAGATACTGTAGTTGTTGCAGTTGATTTTAATGCACATTTAGTTAGGCCAAGAGTCAGGCAGAAAGGCACTTAAGTGGCACTTTCTGAATCCTGGCCAAAAAACAGATAAAGGGTGATCGTTTACTACAACTGTGCTCACATAATCACATACTTCTAGCCAGCACAAAATTCAGGCATAAAAAGAGATATTGTTTGACGTGGTGTCCATCGACCTCAACTCAGAAGTGGACACAGATAGATCACATCGCTATCAGTCACGGTTAGACAGGGTTAGTAGAAGACTGTCATCCTTTCTGGGTGTTTGAACAATGATCACACGTTAGTTTGAGCACGTGCATGTCTGCATCTCAATGGACGTCACAGATACAACTTTAACTAGTGTGGAATAGAAGAGGAGTGAGCCTGAAGGAGTCTTACGGTGATTTCATCAACTGACAAATTTATGGGATGATTCATTGACTGCTAATATACACCATATGAAGCAGGGGTATTTTTTTTAATAAGGTGATAAGATATCATATTTAACTAATTCGGGATGCTAAGTGTTATACTGATTTCTTCCTAAAATATTTCTTGCTACAAATATTTCTTTCTACTGGACTTCTCATTTAGGCAATTTCTTCTCATAGTTTGATTTAAAGAGCGACAAACTACGTTGATATACCATCTCCTAAGGTTATACAGTGTACTGATGAGTCAGTGTTGTTCCTTAACTCAGTAAACCCTGTAAGCTTTGACTTCATGGACGACAGCCTACTTCTTATGCTCCAGTTTACGAAGCCTGAATGGGTGCAATTCACTTACAGATGCTTTGCTCCCAATCATATTCTGTATGTGGAGTGTACTAGTTAACTTTTATAGGATTATATAGTTTTAAAAGATGAGTGTTGATTAATAAGAATGTAATAATTGTGCATGACATTCGTTTGTCAATTATTTGAACTGGATAGTATGCCTCAATAATTAATATGTTCTGTACCAATAATTAAGACTGATATTTATATGATCGACACTTTTTAGCGACCCTTCAATTGATAATAACACAATAACTTACAATCCGTGCATTGGTGTATAACTTACATGACTAAAACTTACAATAAACACTCAACTAAGCTCCTCAGAACAATTAACTTATTCACTTCTAGTCAAATGACGGTCGATTCAGAAATGGTATGCATGTTACGGATGTAGCGGATGAAAGCCAAACCTATAAATATGGCTGCAAAAATATAATATGCAGGTATCTTAGTAAAGCTTTCTTAGCACACCAAACTCGATTCACTAACATCTATTTGTTCAAATTCCATATTTTTCTTCCGCTGAAAAACTACACCCAGTAGGGGATTAAATATTCTAAGCATAAAAATTATCTGTTTGGCAAACGAATACTCAGATGATTTACTTAGATGTAGCTAGCAAAGGAATCCGGGACGTGTGTTTCGTCGCATTTGCACTGGTCAGCTGGATGCGCCTGCACCCCAGTGAGTTATGTTGTTCCCACCGAGACTCAAACCATGTACCCATCGTTCCAAGAGCCGAAGCGTTATACACTAGGCCACTGAGGCACGACAGCCACCTCTTGTACAATGGGTATTAGTGATTACTATTTGTTGACATGCATGTAATTCTCCTCTGTTTTACTGGATCGAATCGTTAGAGCTCTATTGGTATATGGGCTCCTATCCCTGGATTCCTCTGCTGGCCACAACCAAGTAAGTTATCATAATTACCATTCATGCAATATCGAGGCATCCGAATAGGAACCCATGTGCCAACGGAGGTCGAACGATTCGATCCAGTAAAACAGCGGAGAATTACGAGTATATCGATGAATAGGAATACTAAGATCATTCGTAGGATAAGATTGATTTTAGGCATTTAAAAACATTTTCCCAACTCACGCAACACTTATGAAAAAGTAAATAGATATTTGACATGAAGACTAATTCATATCTACTGTGCTTTAGAAAAGATATCAAACAACAAGTTATAGAACTACTGGTATCACTGACCGATATATTGCTTTGCTGTTAGGCGGTCGGATGTGATCGGTAAGAAATCTCATGTCTATTCTTTGTACCCGTTGACATCCAACAGAAAGATATATCTGCAAGCTTGAAGGAACTGATACAGATGTACCCTGCTGATGAGCGCCAAGCCTCGATTCTACATACACCTGACACATTAATCAAAGAGCACGAAGATGGCGCTCTTTTGAGCTTTGTGATCACACCACAAACTGAAATGATAGTATTCTATCAAAATTGAAGACTAGGTAAGACGAAAATGGCTACTTTTCACCGGAAATGAAATCAAACAGATAAATACAACTAATGATCTCACCAAAGAAAGAACAAAATACGGAAAACGTTTCAATGATGAGTAATTTTTATCCTTCGCAAGTAACAGTTTAAAAAAATAGTTTAGAGTACTGATAGTTGACGCATGTTAAAACTGGAATGTCACAGAAAACAGCTGTAACATATAAGGACTTTGATGGTAGACCTTATTCACTAACCAGAGGAGATAGATAATTAGTCCTGTCATGAATTCCTGTTTCGAACGTAAAATTCGAACCAACAGTAAATCGATCTGAAATGTTTCTTTTTCATGAGACATACAAAGATTCAATGAGAAAACTGTAGTTAACAATATTTGGATAAAGCAACTCACCTGTGTTTTATAACCATGAGCTTTATAATAGTTGTAAATGCGTGTAACCAACTTGACACCGGGATCATCTTGCCGCGTAAATTCTTTCTTACCGTGCTTGGTTGTATACCAATCTAGAACGCGTCCAACAAATGGTGAAATCAAGGTAATCTTAGCTTCAGCACACGCCACAGCCTATAAATCATCAGGAGAGGAATGCAAAATTCAATGATAGATGGACAAAATTAACGTAGAACTTTGCACACAAATGCATCGACTAAACTCGCCACGCTTCACAGTAATATACAAAGAACACATGGATAAAAAAAGTGATATTAAAGTCGACAAAGTTGTGTGACAAAATAAACAATCTGAAGATAATGGTTAGTGTAAATAATCAACGTTTAAAAGACATCAAAGAGTGAATACATCTAAACCGCTGTGACCGATTTCCAGCTTTGCCACCAAGGATCCTCAACTACTGATTCCTTTCATCTCGAGGAACCCAGCCAGGAAGTTTACATATCTCCACAAGCCTCAGACCAATAGTCAGGGACTTCGTGCATTGGTGTCACGTTTTGGTTTGGCCACCCTGAACCCTCTTCAAATGTAATCCAACTTCTTCTAGCATGACATGTCAAAGTAGGCGGTCGCTGGGAAAGAATAGTATATCTCCAAACCATTTCAGTCGACTAAGGTTCACAACGTTTCAACTACAGGCGGGACGGACGAGGACGTCAAAGTCAGAATCGGAAAAGCAAGACAGGCGTTCATTAGCCTGAAACCAGTGTGGAGATCTTCTGCACTCAGCATGCGGAACAAGATACGGATTTTCAACACCAACGTCAAGTCAGTGCTCTTGTATGGTTCAGAGACTTGGCGCGTCACAAAAGGTATTTCCAATAAACTACAGACATTCATCAACAACTGCTTACGCTCGCTGCTGAAGATCAGATGGCCAGAAAAAATAAGCAACAAGGAACTCTGGGAACGAACCAACCAAGAACCTATCACGCAACAAATATGCAGGAAGAAGTGGAGATGGATTGGGCATGCACTGAGAAGGCCGACGGAGGACATCACGCGTCAGGCCCTCGAGTGGAATCCCCATGGGAAGCGACGAGTTGGACGTCCGAGGGTGACATGGAGGAGGTCGTGCGAGGAGGAAATGAGAGGTTGTGGGCTGTCGTGGGACCAGGTTCAAAAGATCTCAGAGAACAGAGGTCACTGGAGACGTGCTACTGAAGCCCTATGTTCCACTAGGAACCCAAGGGACTAATAATAATAATAATAAGGTTCACAACCTCATTGACTGACTTGCCAATCTTGCCTAGTATCCTTCGCCTGACACCAACATTGTTCATACAGTGATTCCACCGAATGCGAGCAATGCTACGAAGACACCTGTGCTAAAAACGCTATAACCCCTTCATATCTTTTACGTTCACTTCTAAATTCAATAACTCAGCAGCCTGAAATAAAATAGTATCGAGAACATCTTTTAGGAAGTAAGTATTTCCCGGTATTTTATTACCACCACACATTTGCAATAACTGCCCAGCTGATTTCAATGATCGCATTTATTAATGCATATTATTAATGACCATGACCGTTATCGATTAAGAAAGGACCACTTGCTATGGGAAAGTAACCCCAAAAAGGAGAGCAAGAAACCAATAATAAGAATCCTGAACCAACCAATCTACCATACAAATAAAAATTCACAAGAAAAACACAACTAACAGATCTATCTGTTTTAATGCAGATTGCTAGTATACGTATGGACTCTTAAACAATAACTTGATCCTCGGTAGGTTCTTCGAAAACGAGACCAGTAGAATGATAGGTTTGTCTGTCAAACCAATAATAGGCAGAATACAACTATATATATATATATGCCCTGGTTAATTTTTGATTTTTTTGAAAACGTGTTTCGTATTGATTGTACATTCTAAACCAATCTGATAATAACACGTAGGGTAATGCGATTTTCTGGAAACTTAAAAATAAAATCAATTGGTTCTAAACATTGGTGGGAATGTAGGGTCCCTTGAAGGTTGCAGATTGTAATACTCCAAATAATAACACCCAATGAGCTCACTTTTAGCATTCTATAGGTAACGAGTAACAAGCATCAATTTTTATTGTGAGGAAAACTGAAATCCTTTCAACGATTAACAAATTTACTGGACGTTCCGCTGCAGTTTGAACAGTTTTGAATTTCAATACCGTTCTACTGAATTCTTACAAAATTGAGTTCGTCCATGTTTTATGCATCACTAGCTGTATACTTGTTGTTCATTGGTTTGTATGCAGTCGATTTTCAAATAATGGATCCTGGGTTCAACTACTCTAAGCAGTCAGGTGATACAATAAATCCTCAAAAATGACGCATAGCTCGTAGTCAGTATATTCATAAACCTGAGCTGGTCTACTGAGTTCCATCAAGTTATTCATTACGAAATAACCAGTTGACTACAAAGTCGGAGTTCTGAGTATGGAATGCCAGTTAGACTACAGTCACATTCTACCTTTTCCACACTAATTCGCATGTTTATCCTAATTTCATCACTCTCAATCACTTAAACTTCATCATGGCTACTAACTACTCTGCACTCAGTCTTCATTGTCTTCATAATTCAGAAATCGTTATGGCAACAAAATATGAATACTCTTTAGGCTCAGAAGTGTATAATATGCCAATGGGAAATATATTTAGCCAGTGAAGTTAGCTTATGGCATCAACTTTAGTGGCAGAGAAAACCATTGAAAGAATGCTAGAAAACGCTCTTGCATTCATCACTGTTGATTAACTGATGCTTTAACTACTTTGAGTAAGGCGATAAGTTAACAGGCTATGACAATGTAGTAAAATGATGTGTTAAGTTAGCATCCACTAGTTAACCACCTTGTCTATTGTAACTGTGACTTAATCTGGTGTATATGTTTACGTACGAGGCTACGAGTCACTAGTGTTGTGTTAGGTATTATGAAATAACAGGAGTAAGATTTGAACTCTGGACCCATTGCTTTGAAGTCAAATGCTTAATTATATAGGATGTATTTTTACTTGTGTAATTCCGGCGTAGTATATTAGAACAAATAACAAAATAAACAAATATTTTGTTATTTGTCCTAATATACTACGCCGGGATTACACAAGTAAAAATACATCCTATATAATGAATCATACTAACTCGGTGCCCAAGTTTTTTCAAACCATCCAGTCCATTGTTGGTCAGGATAACTTCAAATGCTTAAGCTGATGGAATAATATCTACAGTTCGTCTAGAATATTGTAAATAATATCAAATGATTGGAAGCAAACAGTATGAAACCCTGGATCTAGGTTTCGTGCTTGTTGGCACTTTGTGAGTGATGTATGTCTTCAACCACAAGAAAGCTGGTGCTACCTCAGATGTCTAAACCTGCGTCATCTAGTTGTTGCTACTTCAGTGACAACAGTGTAAAATGACCCATGGAATCCGATCGGCACTTAAGACTAGACATGAGATAGGTTACTCAATACATATGATACATATTAGTTTGAAGTGTTAGATATAGCCGAGAACCAAAACCATTTCTCAGTCATACACATTTATCGGCTAGTTACTTCGTTTTTTATTATATTACTGCATTTATGGTGCGAATCTTGTACTAATATGAGGCAAATGAACTGACTTCACATTACGGTACCACTTTTTATAGTTGGTCTGTTGCACAAAATCTCTACTCTTCAACCAACAGCTTAAACTAACTTGAAACAAACCAAAGATCAGAACACTCAGCAAGTACAAACTTTCATTCTGAAAGCCTAAATAATGCAAGTTATCTTCATACTAGAGCATAAATCTCTGGTGGTTAGCTGAATTGTCCCATACTTATTCGTTGTCTGCATATTGATGATAAATCTTGACAAAAAAATAACAAAAGGTAAAGCAGTCTTACCTGATAAAACGAGAACATCAATGTTAGGTTACAATGTATTCCATATTGAGATTCGAGTATTTCTGCCGCCTTGATGCCTTCCCATGTAGAACTGAGCTTAATTAAGATGCGTTCCTTTGATACACCTAATTCTTCATACATTGCAATAAGACGACGAGCTGTTTCAACTTGTTTTTGTATACTAAACGAATAGCTGTGCAAAAAAGAAAAAGGGGCATGTAAGTGTTAACATGTATGTGGAAGATGTGATAGGTAGAGAGACAAGATGTAATAAAAAGCTAATTTACCGAGCATCTACTTCGGTAGACACACGTCCAGGAACAACTTTCAAGATTTCGCATCCAAATAAAACAAATACCCTCTCTAATGCCGTTTCAACTTGTTCATTTAACGTTCTAAGAATAATTTAATTATAGGCCACTGACAATACTGATTAGTAGGTTACTTTTGTTTCTTCGCATATTCAATCGCAGAATCCAATAGATGAGAATATTGTGGTAATTTGCATGCAGACAAGATTAACGAAGGATTTGTTGTAGAATCGACCGGAAGATACTGTTTCATAGCTATGCACAACAGAAAATGTGATGTTAAACAGGAATTTCTCGGTTGATACAAAGCACTTACATTCGAAATCTCCAGTATCACCAACCACGACAGTGTGTTTCTTTAAGTACTCCAGTGTAGAGGGCATGGTTTAATAGAGACCTGAAAAGTCAAGGTAAATGAAAGAAGAAGGAATGAAATACAAACAAGCTAAAGATAGAAAAACGAGTTCACTAGCATTCTGAGTAACCCACTAAAACAACAGAGGAATACAGTATTCATGATATTTGGTAATCAAATGAAGATATCCCAAGAACCAAAGATAGTGGACTAATTCAGTTTATTATTCGTTCCTGATTCCCCATCATCTATAAGCCTAAATGCATAGATCTCATACTGGTCTGTAAACCAATATTTCCTATAATACAGCTCAAATGAGCTTGATAAACATTTCAGCCATAAGGTAGTCCGATACCCAGATGCCGTCAGAGACAGGAAGAAAAATCGACCTAACCTCATAGTGGCACTTCTCTACGTTGCCCTACAGTAGCATGCAAAAAAGAAGTGGATAGTAAAAGGGTGATACTCAAATAAATAGAAGTTTATGTGAGGAGAAAGTTACTGATGTGATCGATGCACTCTCATCTAGGTCTGAAAACTGTTTTGTTTTCTGGAGTTTGCTGCTCCAGCTACAGTTAGGTGTCGTATATCTATGGTCCTTATAATTTTAGACATGACGTTAGTTGAAACACGAAAAATAAAAACCTCTTTCCAACACTTGGGTGCTTAACTTATTCAATCCGCTCTTTTTCCGTATTTTATGACCAACCTTAAGAGTATTATTCCTCCTAAAAATATTTTTTACGTGATATTCAAATCTTTTTTAAACTTTTCCGGTGAGAAAATACTTTTAGCTTACTATAAAGTGTTTTAAATAATCCACATGGTGCTTGGAATAAAGGTTTTCATATTTTTCACTGTCTTCTGACTGAAATCATTCACAACATCAGGATAATCTTCAGTTGAAGTGTTTTATATTATGCCACCTTATAGCCAGTGTGATTCTAGGTTGTTTTCAGATCATGAAAAGCCAAAAGTTAAAATACTGTTTCATGTTTTTAATCTGACTAAATTCTAGTTTCACAGTATCATCTTACCGCTGAGATGAAAACCATACACTAAGCATTTCCAGATCTTCATTTAGGTCTCTTAATAAACCTCCATCGTTTCACGACGTTCATTCAAAATATCTGTCATCAGATTACCCAAGACTCATCAAAAGACCATCAGGCAGATCAATCCCTCGGATGTTACCAGTATACACAGTAACCCTCATGTAAATTTATCATGACGTTGAAGTCGTGACGAAACACCCCTGACGTGAACTGTTGGTTTTTATCAAGTAAGATACTGTTTGCCAAAGGCTCTAACACAACTATATCAATTAAAGCTAAGGCATATGACTACATAACATAAGTTTGGCATTCGTTCTAGTCAAATACTAATACAAAGTTAAATGCACCCTGCAGGTCAAGAAATAAGACGCCATGGAGCACTGGTAAGCATAAATGTTTCAGGAGACGAAGGTCATATTACCAAGCTCTCATAAATACTAAAGACTTGGTCCTTTCAAGTTGGTAGTCACAAGCTATAATAAGTCAAGTATATGTAGGTGGAAAGTTACTTTGCTCGAATTTATCTTCGCTGCTATCGTATGGGAATTATTTTACCTTATACACTCAGATGGCCAATGTGTGAGACAAGTTAGAAGATACTACCTGACTCAGTCCAAATAACAAATTCCGACCAGCATCTAAGTGATGCTGATATCTAGTTTTATTGCAGTTAGTCATGTTTCTCTTTACTGTCATACAATGGTCAGTTTTCGTCAATAGAGTTAAATGGCTGATATGGATATTTTATTCCAGATGACCGAATGATGTTAAAATGAAGAGTATTTGCAGACTAATCACACCTTCATAATGTCTCACCAAACGTTAGATTTTATTAAATGTTTTCCTTTCTACGTAGTGGTTCCCAGCCAGCATTAACTTTTGGAGCACTTTGTAATTTTTGGGCAGAAACTCGAAAACTTTGCCTCCGGCTCAGATGGGGTGATGCACGAAATTCCCCGGAAATGCCAAGCCTTTCCCCCAAAAAGTCAAAATTTCTAAAGTGCTCACAACGTTTTTGTTCCAAAGACTGGCAAATACTCCAAAACAACTAAAAGTTCCAAGAATGTTGAAAGTTTCAGAGTGTGCCTAGCGTTTCCCCTAAAACTATTAAAAGTCCCAAAGTACGCCTGAAGTTTTCACCCGCGATAAGATTTTGCAGAAACGTTTACATACACGGGTATGAACACTTATCATGAGTATAAACCTTCAATTTCAACACTAAGTACCAAGTGCGTTACAAGTGGCATGCAGCACGTGACTTTTAATACCATTCCCTGCTGTACTCGGTTTTTTAACATAAATAATTATCAAATGATAAACAATTAGACAGTTAACTGCCTAAGAAAACGAGTCAGAAACGAACCATATGAGCGAAAACAGGGGAACTGAGGAATATTATAACAAAATGCTATCACTTTTTATATATGTAGCTATCCTCAACATTACGCTTATCATATAGTAAATCAAAGATAGAATTTATTAGTTTACTTCTAACCCAGTTAGTAGCCTAATAAGACAAAAGATATCCACCTTGAGAACATCAACTAACAATAACTAGTATATGATCCAAAGTCGATTACAACAGAATGGTAACATACTACCACGCTTACAGTTCTCAGAATTTTAAATTAGCACTTTGGCCGATGGTTGTAATCTGTCCTTCTTTTCGGTGTGGTAAAACAAACGGCAACTTATAATGCTTCCTGAAACACGTGACGAATCCAGTAATCCTATAAGTCAGTCAGTTGCTATAAGCCTGCCTTTCTGTTGTGATTAAAGATAGTGAGCACTGAAAAAGCCTGGTTAACGAGTTTAGCTATCAGTTTGTTAAGCTCCTGACCAAGCTTGTAGGCTTAGTTTTCAACATTCACTATTAGTCCTTCTATTAGCTACCGCTATATAAATCCAGCACTTTGTCGAATTTTTCAACCGGAGTTGCTACCACCTATTTCGGTAGTGAGTTCCAGTTGTCGACCACAGGAAAATCACTACTCTTTGTTCATGAATAATTCGACCGCTGTATTGGGATATTTTTGATAATCTCTCTGGTGACCAGTCCTATGAATAATAAGTCAGCCAGATAAGCCAGTAAGTCGTTACTCACTATGTATAATATCGCCTCTTTTTCATTGATAAGGTGAGAGGAGTGATTTGACCCTACTAATCACTCCCCATGCGGAGATAGACAAGGATTGTTATCATATTATGGGTGACGCCTTGAGCCAATCCTGAAGCATCGGATTTCTGTCTATTTACAGTACTCTGAGTGGGCCTTATAGAAGGTCTGCAGCGAATCCTAAACATATCCTTAACAAGGCGTTTGAGTGTTCTACAGAGCGATCACAGCACGCAAAAGCTTTACCTGCACAGTCATCACTATGCCAAGTCGTCCTTAAGTCGTGACCCCTAAATACTTCCAAACCTTTTTAATCTTAGCGTGGGTTGTTAGTAAGCCATTTGCTGAGAGTTTGCCATATTGGTCACTTTCAATGTTCATCACCGCACTTTAACTGGAAATGACCCCCAGGCTTCGTGTTTTAGACCATTTAACTTGTTCATCGATGGCAAGTTGAAGTGCATGGTCCTAACCATCATCACTGACCGTCATCCGCACCTTGACGTCAGGGGTAAATACCAATGGCGATAACACGAGCATATTTGGTTTCAGCGCTGTAAAAAAAGAAGAATAGCGATAATAACATAAGCCCACCTACTTGAACTTTGGACTACTAATGAAGTTTTCACCGGATGCGTCACATCATATTCCTTCCTTTTCAGTTCGTTTTAATATGTCAGTTATTGCCTCGAAGAGTATCACGTACTCTCGCGGTTTTTAAAGTGTTCTGAGCCAGTCTTTTTTAGAGGTATCAACAAAGTGATGGGGAAATGTCACATAACACGAAATTGGCTTCTGAATGCAGGGAAATACATCATATCTCTTTTCTTCTTATACCCATCTCGAATGGTGCATTTCTTTCCCAGCCAAACACTAATGCTGAAATAATGCGTGCGAATCCAGAGACAATGCGGGTCAACTCAGTGATAACAAATGATGAAATGCGACAATTAGGCGGATTTTTACGGACAACCCGCATAATTTACGAACTTGCAGAATAATTTAAGGGTACATGCGTAAACACGGCGCTGTTTATGCATAATTCCCGTCTTATTTCCGCACCATCCGCATTACCTACATAAAATTCCAGCATTATTTCAGCTTTGGTAGCATTAAATCGGCATAGTCCACGGATTAGTTCAGTGTTACTGATGCATCAGTTGCCTTGTCTACCCACACTACATGACTCATTTAATTATTTATTGAAAAGGTATAAACTACACGCTGTGATGGGATATATATATATATATATATTTGTGGAGGATATTTATAAAAGAATTGTCTTACTACCGTGGGTTTTCATTTTTTTGTCTCCTTTATCATGGACATTCTGCGGGAAAACGGTTCACGGTGTACATGCCAACATTGATTTAGTCATCACATGAAACTGATATTTTAGAAATTAACCTATCGTTTTGGGCTGGTTGTCCATATTGCTTGAAGTTGACCTCTGTAAGTAAAAGATTAAATAACTCAGCAGGCGTTTTTGATGGTGCGATATAAATAAATCTGTATAACATACACTATGGAAATTGCGAATTCTTTCGGCTCAAACCCCTAACTACCTTGTCCCGGAACTTGTGGAAGTAGGACTTTGTAGTCGCATTCATGACACCTATTTCCGGTTGAGAAATTAGTGGTCCGAAAGACTTGGAATTTATGACAGCTATAGGGAGCAGAGTGATAAACGTGAATCCTCTATCTCATTACTTTGCAAAAGTTGTAGTTCACTATACTAGCCTTTCGTGAAGTCCCCCATCATGATAAACCGTATACCGAGATGTGGTTCCAATACACTGTTCATCCCTACCTCTCACAATGACTTCGGCTCATCTTGCACCCTTGCTACCATCTTCGTGGTCTGTAAATTTAAACTTCATTGGTTTTAACTCACAACTATTCCTCTGCGGGGGCACATCCTTCAAAGACGCTTCCGAAAAATCCAACTGGACCTCCGTTATCAGTGTAAAGTATACATGAATGTCGTTTATGGAAACGGCACTGGAAGCTGACGTAATTCCCTCTGCATACTATTAAGGGTGTGAATTACGACTTACGCGGAGGTTTCGGTTGCAATTTAAGAATCTGTGTTGCAAAGGACTCTATTGACGGGGACCCAGGGGTATTCTACGTGAAATGTTATGTAAATTTACAGGCTGCAAACATGGTCAGCACTTCGGGTTTGTGCTAGCACAGACGAAGATGCAGCAAACGTTCCCCCGATAGACGTTCTGTAGAAGGTCAGGCGACATTTGTAACCGTGTCTTGAAATTGGTGAAAGAAGTGGCTCAAGGTAACTCGTCAAAGCGCATCTACTTTGAATGCATACTGCCCGCGTTTCAGCCTCTTCAGTATCTACAGCGTTGCACAGGAAGTCAGAAACAGGCTTTTTACAGCCTCTGAAGAGTCACAAGTGATGAACAAATGGTTCACCTTTTGGCTTTCTTAGCACCCACAAGCAGCGCATCCTCGGAAATGCCTGAAGTAGATCCCGCGGGCGTCTTGAAACTAGTCAGCAGTTTCGGGGGTTTTCTGTTTCCTCGAGGGAGGCTGAAATGAATGTTACAGTAACCTCTGACTTACCACACCCGTGTAATTTTCGGCACTTCATTGAAAGTCAACTTGGACCCTGAAAATCTTCATCCATTGGACGTCGGATTTTAGCCTTCGGGTTGCACAAACACAACCCAGTCCGAAACGCCGGCAAACTGTGAACGATGAATAATGCGTCTTCCAAAGGTTGGATCAAGAATGTTTCCCATTCTTTGAGTTCTGTAAAAATGGAAGTAAGTTTAATCATGCACTACGTTACCCAAACTGCGGTGATCCGAGGTCGTGCGCTAGCAATGATGAACAACTTTTCCGCTGGTTCATAAAATTACCATTTAAACCTGGCCGCTAGACAATGTATGGCTTAATCGGATGATAACCCCATAAGTTTTTCCCAGACGGCAATCAGCTTGCAGGTGATTGCCGTCGCCGATGTCCAGAATGATTCATGGCTCGCTGAAGAACACCCAAATACGTATATGTTACTCAGGGGGAATGGAACCACGAAATCATCCCTGAAGTCTTTATAGGGCCTTAAGCGCGGCAACACGCCTTCGCCCATCTCTACAATCATGCCAGGCTTCCCTTGAATAAAACTGCGTTGTTGGGTGTGTACGTGGAGAAAGTTGCACTGAGACATTCAGCTTTCTCCTTACTACCGTGGTATATGGGCCCCAATAAAGGCTTCTCCTGCATACACTCAAGGTTTACCTTCCCCCGTGAAAATATTTTATCGGTGTATCGATTTGCAGCTTGCCTAGCTGTTGCTTAACCCAAATGAATTGAAGACCTAACATTACGCATATGAGATTCGAAAAGGAAGGCGCTAAATGATCCCAGATCCCGACGCGGTTCAACATCGTCAGCAATAGGCTTCGATGAGTGCACATCGTAAACAAGGTGTTCACTGCCGTAACAACGTTCGTATTCCAGAATAAAGTTGTTCAAGTCATTCTCAGCCTCTTTTAAATGATGCCGGTACAACCTAGGTAAGATAAACAAGAGATAAACGGCAAGCGGCAACCTACGGGAATCAAGATAAAGAGGAAGAGGCAGAAGACCTTTAGGAATGACCGGTCCCGAATAAGGTCGAAAAAACGGCATTCTGTAGCTTTTATGAGGGTACTTCGCTCAAAGAACGACATTTCCGCTGGAAGTCCACAGGTGTACGTTTCTTTGCATCCCACTAAACTATCACTGATGGAACTCAACACCTTAGTGTCCATCGTACATTCCCTCCGGGTAGCTAAACTTTGCCATAAGGAAATCAACTTCCTTACTACACCTAGGTAAATCAGGCGCATGAGCTCCAACGGAAGGCATCTGCTTATATTCAGTCATAAGTCTTCAAGGGATCTTCTACCCTGATGATGGCCATCTTCGGCTGAAGCGCGAAAAGAAGTATCAGCTAGCAGTTGGAAGTCCCGTTAGGGTATGACTTCCACCCATCTATACGGCAGCCAACAACTAAGCGCTTGTCGCAACCTTTGTTTCCGTAGTGGCCTATAGTTTTTTTAAATCTGATCGTGCCGGAGTGTTACAAATAGCTGAAGCCAGTTTGACTTTTATATGCCTATTACTGTCTTCCTTGATCAATCCATTGTTCAGCACTTAGTGAAGTTCAGTCACCAAATCATGAGCCAATTCGTTGAAATTAACGGAGTTTTTAGAACCACCATACACATCTAAGAATACTTCACTTGTACGAGGCTTAGTGATTTTGCCGAGTAACGGTCACAACCGTCGGCTCTTAGTTAAGCTGTATTTCAACATCAATTGTCGACTGACATTCACTCTATACTGCTCGGTGATGTAGTAAATTACATTTCAAACCTGCGTGGTAATAAAACCCTTGTCCGAAAAATCGTGGTTCATAAATAACACGCCCTCTCATCGATCCCCGCACACTAACTGGGACGTGAGGGCATATTCGATGCAGCTAGACCAGCATTCTACTTGCAGCAGAAGCACCCAAATTAAGGTCGAGTGGCATTTCCTGACCGTTTGCCGGACACGCTCCCACTCTGTGGTTGGTATGATTAAGCTGTCTTTTTCAGCTTCATTGGGGGCCATTTAAGGTTCCACATGGTGAGGGGCACAAACTGATGCTTCCAGTACATATTAACTGATCCCGGTTAACTAGTTCACCAGTTACTAGTCAGTCCTAAGCCTAGATAAACAGGGAACGTTGGGCATACAGCTAGCTACCCTATCCCGTAAAATCAATCCAATCACTAAACAAACTTCAAAGCACAAAGAAATTATAAAAAATAAAAACAAACTTATTCCTCACTGGAATCGGGGAGACGAAATGACGCCAGTTGGTGAAAGCCTGTCTTCGGGAGGCCAGTCGGCCGATATTCTTCTCACCCTTGATGAAAGTGAAAGTAACGAGGGGACATGGAATGTCCACACCACGTATGAACCTAGCAAGGCTGTTCAGATTGCAAACGAGATGAGGAGGTATGGCATAGAAGTGGTTGGAATCTGCAATAGCAAATGGAATGGAGGTGGACTCTCGAAACTTTTAACTGGAGAGTTAATAATCTACTCCACTATTGTCACCCAGACGACAACCACCAACACACTGAGTTTTCGAGTGGCTATCATGATGTCCCCAACAGCATCGAAGGCTCTCTCTCATGCAGTGGGAACCAATCTCCTCATGCAGGATCATAACAGCAAAGTTCAACTCAAAAGGAAGGAAGGTCACAATCATACAATGCAACGCCACACACCTACAAATAATGCAGAGCAAGAGAAAAGGAGAAGTTCTACAAGCAACTGCAAACAACACTGGACAACATCTCAGTTGGCGATGTCAAAATTCTAACAGGCAACTGAATGCCAAACTGGGAGCAGACAACGCAGGAAGAGAATTAATCATGGGTCGAGAAGCCCTCGGTGAGGTGATGAATGAGAATGGAGAATTGTTTGCACAATTCAGTGCATTCAACGATTTGATGATTGGAGGTGAGGCAGTGTGTTCAAGCACAAGGATATTCACAAAGCCATATGGATTTCACCAGACATCAGGATACACTCAAAACCATATCGACTTCATCTCAATGTGAAGAAAGTGGAGACGCAGTCAGCCTACTGGACAGAAGGTCAAGAAGAGGAGCATATGTAGGTTCAGACCACTCACTGTCTAGTACAGGAACCTTCCAAATTAAGTTAAAGGCCTTCAAGGAAGCTGGTGACAGACCACAGTTGAAGTTCAACACTCGGGAACTGAAGGACGAAACTACAAGGAAATCTTCACGGCGGCCATCAAGACAAAATGGGAGACGTCGAGCAACATCCCTGAAGAAACCTGTGTGGATGAACACTGGAAGTCTTTGAAAGAGATGTGGAAAGAAACCTGCACAGCCGTATTAGGAAAGAAGAAGAAAGAAGATAAGGAATATACCTCGACTGACGCATGGAAGCTGGTGAAGTGCGGAGCGCAGGATAGTGAAACAGAATATAAACCAGTGCATGGATGCTCAACGACAAGAGGAACTGAGCACAATATACAAAACACTGGACAAAGAAGTGAAGAAGAGTGCTCGCAAAGACAAAAGACACTTCTACGAAACACTGGCAAGTGAAGCAGAATAGGCTGCTGCAGGTAGGAGAGACAGAGACCTGACAACATTGTACCAAATAACCAGGTTGCTACCTGGGAAGAGATCAACACAGATGAAACCAATAAAAGATGATGACAGAAAATCTAATTACGAAAGAAGAGAAACAAAGGAAACGATGGGCTGGCCGACCACTTCAAGAGGCTCTTGAATCGACCTCCACCTGCACTTCCTCCAGAAATACCGCCTACAGCCCAGCCACAGAACTACAAGTGAACACAAATCCTCCAACAAAAGTCGAAGTCCTGAGCTCCATAAAGCTACTGAAATGTGGGAAAGCAGCAGGAAACACGCCAAAGGCACTGAGAACGGATGCAGAGACAACAGCAGCCGACATGCTCACACCACACCACTATTGCAGAAGGTGTGGAAGGAACAGAAGGTACCTGGCGATTGGAAGAAAGGTCACCTTGTCAAACTCTCGAAGAAGGGCGACCTCAGCCTTTGCAATAACTGGCACGGAATCATGCTCCACCCCTGTCAACCCAAAGCAAGCAAAATATTAAGCCGCATTATCCCGGAGAGACTGATGGATGCACTGGATTCAAAACTACGACCGGAACAGGCAGGCTTCAGGAGGTACAAATCATATGATAACCAAATTGCTACGCGTCGCATCACTATACAACAGAGCATAGAATGGCAGTCAACTCAACTCTGCCTCATTTTCATCGCTTTGAGAAGGCGTTTGACAGCCTCGACCGGGAGGTAATTCCGAAACTGCTTCAATACTACGGAATACCACAAGCCTTTATCAGTCTCATTCAACAACTATATGAAGACACCACATACCAGCCAAGTCATTCACAACGGGAAGCTCAGTGATGCCTTTGAAGTGAAGATAGGAGTAAGACGACAAGGCTGTCTACTATCACACATGGTATTCCTGATTGTAGTGGACTGGATCATGCAACAAACAGTGGGGAGCGAGAAGAGGGAGATACGCTGGACGGCGGAAAAGAACCCAGAAGATCTGGATTTCGCCAACGATGACTTGTGACTGATGTCACACAAACCTGAAGATCTACAGGCGAAAACTAACAAGTTGGCAGAAGAGGCAGGGCAGCGAAGACGGGACTTCAGGTGAATATAGAGAAGACAGAAGTGATGAAGATACCGCACCAACAACAACAACAAGCTCCAATCACCGTCAAATGGAGAAACTTAATGCATGTGGTCTCTTCCATCTACCTAGGCAGCATCGTTTCAACTACAGGACGGATGAGGACGTCAAAGTCAGGATCGGAAAAGCAAGACAGGTGTTCATTAGCCTGAAACCAGTGTGGAGATCTTCCGCCCTCAGCACAAAGAACAAGATCCAGATTTTCAACACCAACGTCAAGTAAGTCAGTGCTCCTGTATGGTTCAGAGACTTGGCGCGTCACCAAAGGGATTTCCAATGAACTACAGACATTCATCAACAACTGCCTACGCTCGCTACTGAAGATCAGATGGCCAGAATAATAAGAATAAGCAACATGGAGCTCTGGGAACGAACCAACCAAGGACCTGCCACTCAGCAAATATGCACTGGAAGGAAGTGGAGATGGATTGGGTATACACTGAGAAGGGTGACTGGGGACATCACGCGCCAGGCCAGGCCCTCGAGTAGAACCTATTTTATCTTAGCTTTTTGGGGCGATGGCAGTTGGTTCGATCATCGTTACTGGTCTCTTGGGGTGTCATTTAGACCTGGTTACTTGCCATTTCTGAGAGCTATGTGTTCAAGAGTTTTCAAAGTCTGGTTCTGTGGCTTCGATTCAGGCAGCCTTAGAACGGACTTGCATTCTCCTTTGCGCAGTTATCCTCACCGAATGGGTAGCCGATTGGGTAGGAACTGCAGCCTGCATAGTTCCTTGGTCACCACTGAGAGTGCCGGACTCCCGTATCTTTCATCAGAATTCGACCTAGTCTTACGGCCGGTAGTTCTCAGACTGGGTCTGCCAGCCCTAGGATGCGAGAACCCGAAGACACTCGCTTCACCTTGCTTTATGTAGTTTGCAGCGTCACTCACTTCTCCAGAATCAATAGCCTAGAGTTCGGCGAGATTCAACATTGATGCTGACCTTCATGGTTTAACTAAATCTGCTAAACTGAAAGCACCCCGTCAAGCATCCTCACCATTTGGCATGCTGTCGTGTTACGTTGTACTGCTCGTAATCAACCCTCTAGCTAGTTAGTTGGAACACATTGGTATCGTAGCACGACCTCGAAAATATACTATTCCATGCGACCACGCTATTGTTTTCTTTATTGGTCTGGTATTCGTGGGTATATAACAAGTTCGAGCAATCAGTGATTGGCCTCTGCGTCTGTCAAGTTCACACCAGGACAATACCTAAAAGTTCTTCTAAGTCACCATCAACAAACCCTGTAGGTGGTCTACATACCCGACTTACAGCTTGTCGTTGGACGCTCCCAAAATTTTGAGCAGCTATCTGTGTGTCATCGGATGCAGTGTCATTATCACTGTTTTAGCTATCGACCTTCGCTCTGAACACAGGCCAGCTCATTATTGTATTTAGCAGTGTTTTCGCTTCTTCCACCAGCGTGGGAATATCCAAACTGCACGACATAAAAAGTCAGACACTCCCTGTATTATTATACCTCTTATGTGCCGAGGAGGTAAGGCTTGTGCAGTTGTCGTGGAATTAACTCTTACATTCCGTACACTGTATATCAGAGGCCACAGCCAAGTGGCATCCCCTCCCCCCCCCCACCACAAGCATTTTCATGAGACTTTTGGTTCACTATTTCTCAGAACTGGAAACAAACTCGGTAAGATGGGCGACATTTAGATATCATGGATGTTAAAAGAGAGTGAACGTCATGACGAACGGGCAACATTTTGGAGCTAAGTTTCTCCCGGCTTTTTAACCGCACTGATTTCTAAGATACACAAGCTTAGCGTTTTTGTGTCACTTAGCAGTAAACCTGTCAATGGTTGTAAAATGTTTGCGAAGTTTCGTTTAAAGCCATGGCAAAAGTGTATACGACCAGTACAATGCCTGAGTTTTCCGAACGAACCTGAAAGAAGATTACCTGGAAATAAGACACTCCTGAAGTTATGGGTGTGCATTTACTGTGTGATCGAGGGACTGAAAGGATTTCTTGCCAACTGCACATCTATTCAGGTTGATCATTAGTTTACACTATACTACATCAATCGTTCAGAAATGTGACAGTATGCACGCTCAAAAACAATTTTTCGAGTTAATGACTGTGCAAGTCGGTTTGGGACAATCAGCAGGAAGCGATTCGCGCTTCCCGGTAATGTCTTTCACTTCAGCACCCGGTGATGCTGGTTCGAATCTCAGGTGGGACATCAGCTCCCTCGGGGTTCCATATACGCCTTGCTTACGAGTCAAAACAAGTAGGAAACCTAGGTCAAGGGCTTCCTTCTAATTCCCTCCACCCAACTTATGTGTATCTCAGCGCATCCCGATGGTGAGGATCCTAGCTAGGTAGCCACATTCCAAAATGATCGATAGAGTCCGGTATGCATTCAGGACTAGACAACATGAGATCGGTTACCCTTCTGTAAACACTCAGTCTTCACTTACCTAACTTTAAGCACTGAAGTCACGTGAGTAAGTATTATAATATGAAAAGGATTGACATAAGTATCTTTAAAAGTATTCTGTAAACCATTTTAAAATCTGTGGTTCCTTTCCACAGAAATGTTGGTAGGCTTTACTGATCGATGCTACGTAGAAACACCTATTGTTTATAAGAAGCAGTGTTATAAGATAACAGTATTTGACTGATCACTTGGGAAAAGGCGAGAAGACAACTGCCTAAAACAACGCCATGGGGCTGCAGTTGGGGTTATCATGAATGTAAATGGATTCTCTTTATCGCGGCTTAAATTTCTTTTCCATAAGAATGATGAACTATATTATGAAGATGTTCTTCAACAAGAACAACAACTGTCACTGAAGGTTTTAGAAGTGAAATTGAACCTATGATGAGATACTGTCGAACTGACTTGATTGGCATAGGAAGAGAGCAGCCTGCTTTCTTTTGTATGATCAGTTTGATTAACTCATAGTTATGTCCAGTTAGCATAAATTTAAGATTACATCTCCTTAGAGTACGTAAATTTCAGAGGAAATGTCACCTCACATTCACATTTATGATTCCAGATAAAAGATAACTAAAGTGCGCTTGCATTTAAGTGCTTACGCCAAGAGCACATAGAACAAAGACGGCGTAACCGTATGGATGTATACTGATTAGCCTTCTCAAATAAACTTGTTCTTCGGCACCATTTGTTGGGGGAAGTTACTGAACTCTTCAAGTTGTATCGTATCCCCATTTCTGGAGAATAGATGAGACATGCGTTAGTCAGGTTGTTTTTAAACCAGAAATTCAGGTTTCTATAAGGGAGGTAAAACGTTATTAGATTACGTAACAGAAAATTTCTTACAAACGAATTTTGGTTTACCTGACACCATTTCTTCTAGATGTGAACGAAATTGTTACAAGTATTTCATCTTGTTAAATATTGTTAAATATTTTATATTAGCTGTATGACTGGATACTTGTTTAATTGTCTTGATATAGAATAGTCAATTGCCTTCCAGATTTCAAAATCCTCCACGATAATCTCCTGTTTGTACTTCAGATATTCCCTCATTTTAATATTGTCTAATCCAAATAAATCAGCAATATTTGGTATATTAAGAACACAGAAAGTACTTCAGGTAGTCGGTAAATAGATTGAAGTCAAATACACATCCAGTTGGTCAAGCAACGAAATATCAGAATCATGCATAGGCATCTCAACAATGAAGTCATCTTTGACCACATATATAATCTAATCATAGGTAAATCTTCTTCATTTATACACATTCTACAACATGAATTAAGGTAAACAAAAAGTGAGATAATATCATGTTTAGTTTACACAACTTTAGTAGGCATTTTGATGGAAAGTGGAGAAGCACAATCTACTTTCATGATGGTACTATTGTAGGACTATTTCTGGTTAGAAATCAAGTAACATTAAACTTATCCTCTACAAATTCTTTTATTCTGTCGTACACATAAGCTGTTTACAAAAACTATTAGCAGTGGTTTTAAATCTATGATTTTCAAAAATTCAAGAATGAATGAACGAATGTAGCCCACTAAGTATGGACAGTTTATTTCGAAACTAGATAGATGGATAGAGTGGAGGTTAGAATCTAAGTGTTACTGATACAGCATTGATGTTTGTGATAAATAGGTTACTTCTCTATCTAGTAAGTAAAAGTAGATTGTATTAATTAGTCGTTTTTGACAAGCGATATTATTACATGTTGTTAAACAACCGGTTATATCTATGTCAAGAAAAAAGTTGCCACCATACGCTTCTTCGTTATACACGTATTACATGTTCATGCGATTTATAATTAGAATATAAACTAGCTTGGTCACTTGACCAACCTTGTCTGTAGCTTCAACATCTTGTATATTATTATTTTTATCATTATTTTTCCCTTGGGTTCCTAGTGGAACATTGGGATTCAGTAGCACGCCTCCATTCCACTCTCTTCTCTACACTCTTTTCAATATCCCTCCACCACTGCCCACAAGCTCTCATTTCTTCCTCACATCATCTCCTCCACGTCACCCTCGAATCAGACAACCAACTCGTCGTCTCCCCTTTGAATTCCACTCAAGGGAACGACCTGATGCGTGATGTATCCAGTCGGCCTTCTCAGTCCATCCCCAATCCATCTCCACATCATTCTGCTGCATATTTGTTGCGTGATAGCTTGCTTCTTGGTTGGTTCGTTACCAACCAACCAGAGTTCCTTGTTGCTTATTCTTATTATTCTGGCCATCTGATTTTCGGTATTGAGTGAGTGTAGGTGGCAGTTGTTGATGAATGTCTGTAGTTTGTTGGAAGTGCTAGTGGTGA
Source organism: Heterobilharzia americana (assembly GCA_944470555.2). Classification (NCBI taxonomy): domain Eukaryota; kingdom Metazoa; phylum Platyhelminthes; class Trematoda; order Strigeidida; family Schistosomatidae; genus Heterobilharzia; species Heterobilharzia americana. Next base: position 26,927,117 of record OX104131.1, on the reverse strand, counting down.
TGCGCCAAGTTTCTCAACCATCACACAGAAGCACTGAGTTACTTGACTGACATTGGTGTTGAAAATCCGGATGTTGTTCACACTTTATGCTGAGTGCAGAAGATCTCCACACTGATTTCAGATTAGTGAAAGCCTGTCCTGCTTTTCCGATCCTGGTTTTCACATCTTCATCTGTGGCACCTGTAATTGAAATAATGCTGCATAAGTAGGTGAAAGAAACTGCTTCCTTTAGGTTTCTCTTGTTAATGGTGATTGGTGTTTGTTGTTGATGCTGTTGTTGGTTGGGTATCTTCATCACCTCCCTTGATTGTCGTCTGGGTTACTGGAGTAGATTATTAACTCTCCAGTTAAAAGTTTCGAGAGTCCACCTCCATTCCATCTGCCTTCTCGAATTCCTAGCACTTCAATGCGATACCTCCTCATCTCGTTTGCAATCTGAGCTGCCTTGCTGGGTTCATACATGGTGTGGACATTCCATGTCCCCTCGTCTACTTTCACTTTCATCAACGGAGAGAAGACATGTCGGCCGACTGGCTTCCCGAAGACAGGCTTTCACCAACCGGTGTCATTTCATCTCCCCGATTCCAGTGAGGAATAAGTTTGTTTTTATATTTCATAATTTCTTTGTGCTTTGAAGTTTGTTTAGTGATTGGATTGATTTTACGGGGTAGGGTAGCTAGCTGTATGCCCAACGTTCCCTGTTTATCCAGGCTTAGGACTGACTAGTAACTAGTGAACTAGTTAACCAGGCGTGGTTATATATATATACACCTCACTTATTGATAAATCAAACTGTGCCCCAACCTTCATTCAGTAGAAGACAAAGAATGCCTCTGCCATCATCCTTATTAAAACCAAGGTTGTCATGAATGGGTATATCCATTACAGGCTCACAAATCAAAAAAAAATCCTTTTGTGATCAACGCTTTCATTTCAACTTCAATCAACACACTAGATAAAAAGATCATTTATCTTAGGCAGTAATCTTCAAAAGTGAGAAAGAAACAGAACTGGAAGTAAATGAAGGGTCAATGTGAACCTACTGAACAGTAAGGTAGATCAGATAATCTGACCAGCTGTACTTAACTGATATTAATATTTTCCCTTGTTTGATTTTTTATAACAATGCACATTATTTGGTATGTGCTTGATGCTGTTATCTGTGCAATATAACTGTATCAAGACATTTCTGAGAAAATCGTATCTACCTGAATGACACTTCTGTAGAGACTGACTAAGCTTCTTTGTATTGTTTTTTCGGCTAAGATAAGTAAAGCGTAGTTTATCGAATTTCATGTTGTTTATCTTCCACTTTCATTCATGATTTCGTACACTTTGTTAGTGTCTATCCGTTATGATAGATAGTTACAGATAAAAAGTATAAACTATTTGAATTGAGCTGGCTTTCTATCCCTTATGAAGTCATCAGTAGCACCCATTGCTGTTCATACGGATTCATACAAATGTGAATTGGTTAGATGCAATCTGCAGAAAGCGCTGGACGTAGGTTTCGTACTTGTTGGTACTCTCAGCGAGGCGCATCTGTAACCTGCCGGAGATTCGAATTCACGTCACCCACTGAGCTGTCCTGGCTGCGATTGACCTCCTGTAGGACTGGGCTACATGCATTGATTGGTCACGGGACAGCAACCAATTTCATGTTGTCTAGTCCTACGGATCATATCTGCAATGTGGCCACCAAGCTAGGAGGCTCAGCCTCACAGTGCATATCAGTACATTCATACAAATGCTTCAGTATCTATCAATTCGATGTGTTTCAACACAAAGTAAACACGATTTGGGGATAGGCAACAGAGAAAAGCTCAATAGTGATGATGGGCAACAACTAGCAGTGGAATCCAGAACGCATGCTTCGACCTATTTGGTGGGAACCATCAGGTGAATGTAGCTACTTCTTAATGAGTGATGTTGTTCCCACTGAAACGGGAACCCAGCATTGATCGTTCCGAATAACATAGCGTTATCCACTAGGCCACAAAGTCACGATAGGTATAGTTTTGATATCATAACTTGTAATTCCCCTGGCGTTTGAAGTGTTAGATTCTGGGTTTTAGTTTCATTGGTAGGCAGGTACATCCAGCTGACGTGTCTCACAAACTAGGATAAAGCTTTGTATTCCACTGCTTGCCATTATACATAATTACTATCAGATTGAAATTATCGGCAATATGGAGGCATCTCGGAAATATCCGATATACTAATAGCGGTAGGTAAATCAGTTCCGTCAAATCAATAAACGGGTAATTACAAGCGATAAAATCAGAGAAAAGATTGTTTAAATTTTAATTAAACCATTTCCCGGCATATTGAAATAACTTCAAACCAGACAGAAACATCGGATCATTAATTTTTTTTTATTCTTCAATAAAATACTAAATCTGAAAATAAATCTATTCAAATTTATACAATTGTTAATGATACATGCATATATCATCTTGAAATGATTTCTCACTTTTAAACTTCTCCAAATAAATATACAACCAACACAAATCGATACCACTTGATGAAATAACAATCCATAGTACACCTGAACAATTTAACTTTCATATGGATACGATACACCACACAAGTTATCAAGATTGTGAGATAAGAAAACAACCAAGTCAAGAAAAAAAACGATAAACGAAGGTTGTTCATGTAAAAAATTTTATTTTCAAGAATCAATTTATGCGAAACATATATATATATATATGAGATGAAATTCTGAAAATATATTCTACATTTTTTAAAAACTGTACAATGAAACAGAAAATTATCGATTATTTTAGCAAGAAATATTAATGTATTAACTAGACCATATCAACAGGTGTCCAATGTATCAAAGTGACAATATGAAGAAGAATATCTCTTCAAGTGAATGTTTAAAAAGGAGGAAACCTCAAATAAAACTGGTTAAATATGTGAGTTTTTGAATTTGATAGCGTTTACATCTTACTAGGCATAGATTTTTGCTAATTATAAAGATCAGAATCATGACTGACACTATGATGTTTGAAGTCTAAGTAGGTCTATGACTGTAGCACTGAGTGATATGAACTTGAGTCTCTCAGAGGATATCTATTCACTTGATCTTGTAAATATGACTTACCGATGAGTGCTAGTAAGTACGAAACCTAGGTTCAGGACTTCCTGATGGTTACCACCATCTGTCGGACAGTGTATGTTTAGGTAGACGATTGTTTGTACCCTTACTGAAGATTTGTTACATCTTACTCATTAAATCTTAGGTATAAAATACTTTGCGTTGTTGGTTAGCTCAACATATTACACTTATGATCAGTTGGACGAAGAACTGGCGTCCTTATGGATTTTAAATAGATCAACTATTGTTCCACTCATTTCTATTCCTATGCTAGTCTACGCAGTGAGTGTTCTCTGAGTTGTGATATTTTATCGTGACCTTGTGTATCTTAGGTCGATTGCAAAACCTCGGTCTGTTTGTTTTCATTCACCATTGTTCTCCTTTTGTGATTTGCTCGGCTTTTACTAAACTCCTCAGTTTCCCTTGGACCTGTCTATCCAACTGTTTAATCGGAACAGATCGGATATAATCATTCTTAAACCTGATAAGGGATCAGGTATCGCTGTGATGAATAAATTTGACTATAAAAATAAAATGCTATCCATCCTCAGCGATGAAAGCAAATTCATAGCCGATTTCTCATCACAAGATATTAGAACATTGGAAGTAAAAGTAACCACTCATGCCTTTCTTCTACGTCTATTAGGTGTTGATCTCTTTTGATTTTCACTACAGCAACAAATAATTGACGTAGTTCCTGTTATTATTGAACCAAAGAAGCGCAGAAATCAAGTTTGCCTCCATTTCCAGTGTTTTAGTTCAACCCCTCCTGAAGCAAATCATATTCTTTTCACAAATGTTATACATTTAATTCCCTTGACAAATTTGAACAGTACAAGAAAGTGGAGATTTACAGAATAAAATGAGCTCATTTTATTTTACGGCCTTTCATCAGCTGCAAACAGCCTACAATTGAAATATATATAGTAATAAAATATAATATGATATACATAATAATAATCGCTTTATTCCAAACAATATTTATGGCAGTATGCAGTTTTCAGCATGCTGTTTTTCAACAAATTCACTCCTAGAACAATACTTTCAAACGAAATGGTTATTGTGCCTGGATGATGTTAATAATAACAGTATTCAAAACAATAGCCAGCTCGTTCTGGATAGGCGAAAATTATGTGCAGTTACCAAGGTAAAGAAAGATTAATTACCGTCTCTTTCTGAGTACATAAGTTAGGTTGAAAATGTTTGATGGTGAGAGTTTACGCAAACAGTAGCGAGCACGGTGTTCTTTGTTTTTTGGTTATCCTGAAAGGTTGAGAAATATCTATTTGATGTCTTGTCTCCATCAGGTTCCTAGTGATTTCGCTGGTACAGACTATGCTACCTTTTGAGACATAGATTTCTCAGAATATGCTCATAAAATTGAGTAGACGCCCTTCCTTTGGTCCATCATATGTACTTGCTTCCACAAGTACAGGTGAGTTGATATATGCAGTTGGAGGTGACGTTATTACCACTAATACTTCATTTCAACTGTAGGCTGTTTGCAGCTTATGAAAGGCTATGAAATAAAATAAATTCATTTTAGTCTGAAAATGTCTTTTTGCTTGCATTATTCAAATTGTATTCTATTGTGGATAGTAGGCGTTCTAGAAGATTCACTGCCCATTTATCTTTTAATTCCTTCTCTGTTGGTTGTGATAGCTTGAGCAGTTTACCATTTAACTTTTGCCGCCTCTTCTTGCATTCGGTTTTAATTGTTATATTGATGGTTGATCAGAGAACACCAAACCACCATCATCCTCATCCTTAGCTACAAATCTTTTCAGTCATTTCACGAGGGGAATTCTTTGTACGGAAATGAATGACAGTGTTCATGTTGCAGGTGGATGCATATACTGCAGTCTGTAGACATGCATGACGATAAATGTCACTAACAATAGTTATTTTGTGTGTATTCAGAATACAATGGAATTAGTGTGTTTTTATTTCTTATGACTCTATTGTTAACAATCATTATTATTATTATTATTATTATTATTATTATTATTATATTTATAATTTGTCCTATGGGTTAGTAGTGGAACATTGGGATTCAGTAGCACGCCTCCATTCCACTCTCTTCTCTACACTCTTTACAACATCCCTCCACGACTACCCACAAGCTCTCATTTCTTCCTCACATCATCTCCTCCACGTCACCCTCGACTCAGACAACCAACTCGTCGTCTCCCCTTTGAATTCCACTCAAGGGAACGACCTGATGCGTGATGTATCCAGTCGGCCTTCTCAGTCCATCCCCAATCCATCTCCACATCATTCTGCTGCATATTTGTTGCGTGATAGCTTGCTTCTTGGTTGTTTCGTTACCAACCAACCAGAGTTCCTTGTTGCTCATTCTTATTACTCTGGCCATCTGATTTTCGGTATTGAGTGAGTGTAGGTGGCAGCTGTTGATGAATGTCTGTAGTTTGTTGGAAATGCTTTTCGAAACCCACCAAGTCTCTCAACCATCACACAGAAGCACTGAGTTACTTGACTGACATTGGTGTTGAAAATCCGGATGTTGTTCACACTTTATGCTGAGTGCAGAAGATCTGCACACTGGTTTCAGGTTAATGAAAGCCTATCTTGCTTTTCCGATCCTGGTTTTGATATTCTCGCCTGTGCCGCCCCCTGTAGTTGAAACAATGCTGCCTAGATAGGTGAAAGAGGCTACTCATTGTTAACAATAGTATCACTCATTTTATGGTTAGTATATGTTAAAGAATAGTTACAAGCATAAATATTCAGGTAAACTCGGTAGAAGAGAAGTTTTCATTCACCAATTGGTCCTGGTGAATCTCTAAATCAAACTACTTATTCGCTGACTGAGCCATACTTTTGTTATCAGGTGTATGGTCAATTGGTCTCATCGAAAACAAAGTAAACTGGTTTCTGTAAACAACCTTTAGTTAGTAGTTAAACTAACGGTTTCAACCACAAATATATTAGTAAATTATTCTAACTGCTTTGATAATTAACTTTACTTACTCTGAAGTTTATGGGGTTTTTAATTATTTCAAGGACATTTTCATCACGGACTGACATTAGTTGGAAAACCATCGAAAACCTAAGGGTACTACACCGCTGCTACGTCCTACTATCAGACTCCTCAGCAGTACGCACCTGAGTATGATCTTTGGCTTAGTTGTGGGTGTGTACGGCCGAGGAGTTCCATACTAAAAGGAAACAGCTAGCTGTTCAGTACAGTCAGGTTTTCAATGGTTCTCTAACTGACATCAATCATCTCGATTAAACTTAACTGAATGCTGATTAGAAATTTATAATAGACTGTTCATAAAAATGAATTGTCAAGGGTGTCTTTACACTTGTATTTCCCCCAGCAGAGATAACTTACTAAAATTGATTAGAATATGAGGACTGTAATCTGCATCGAATTCTTGACAATTTCACACTTGAAAAGTTCTTCCCGATTGTCTCAAATTTCAAATTAAATAGCTGAATGGTGCATGTATATGATATCAAGTTTCTGGAAGGTTTATACCTACTAGTTGTTGATGATATGTGGTTGGGTGGAATTTACATAAGGCTATATATAAGCATAGTGACACAGTGGACAAACAAGCTATCAAGTAGAAAGAACTACAGTGACTTACTATTGATGGAGAATGATCAGTAGTGAATTCAGGACGAGCATTTCATGTTATTTAGTTAGGTCTCATTAGCTGGAGTTGCCTGCCTACCAGTTAGAGATGTTGTCCCCCCAGGACTCGAACCCTGGACCAATCGCTAAGGACACCGGGGAGTTACCTACCAAGCCCCTGTGCCTATGTTAAAGACTGTGAATCTGCCTCGTTGACTGACACTACTATTTGCGATTATAGTTCAGTGGCCTAGCGGATAACGATCTCTCATTTGACGCGGTTGATCCTGGGTTCGAGTCCTAATGGGAAGAAATACTCATCACTAGGAGGTAGGCACATCCAACTAGCTAGTCCCAGATAAAACGAAATAAGTGCCCTGGATTCCACTACCAGCCACTATCCATCAATAATACCGAAACTGAGAATACAGGCACTATGAGGACATCCGCAAGGCAGACGGTAGCCGATCACTTCCATCCAAACAACAACGTAGATTAACAATAAAACAACATTTACTTGTGTTGACAGTATTCAAGGAGAAGAAAACAAGGATTAGCACTTACTATACAGATGAATATTAAGTTTTCCTTACGATGAGTATGTTACACTACCTTCTTCCAAGAACGCCAAGTCAGTCACTTGACGATATGTTTCTATTCTGAACGTACAATCCAGTTTACCCAGTTTACCCAGCAAGCATTTGTGTGAAAAACCTTAGGACTAGAGGGCACAAAGTTGGTTTACCTTCAGTGACCAATCAATGTACCTAATGTAGTCCTACAGGATGTCACTAGTGGCCTGAATAGATCAGTAGTTACGTATTTGACTTAAACATTGAGTGACGCAAGTGCGAATCTCAGTTGGGAGATCAGTTCCCTCGAGTTGGCAGATACGCCTTGCTGACGACCACCAACAAGCATAAATCTTAGAAGCAGGGCTTCCAGCCGATTACCTGTATTAAATTAAAATGTATTCCAATGCATCACTATGGTGAGCCCCCTAGCTTGGTGTCCACATTCCAAAATGATCGATAGAAATCGATAAACACTTAAGACTTGACTACATGAAGTTGGTTACCAGCCAGCAACCAGTCAATGTATCCTGAAATTTAGACAGAAACGAGTCACCAACACTGAGCATACAGAACATGATTCAAACATCACTTACACGGTTAAACTGCTTAAAGTAATGTCCTTGTTAAATCCGTTTTCGCGTTAGTATCATTTGCTTCCTATACCGTTAAAGCATTTCACTCAACTATTTTTTCTGAATTATATTTATACTACTTTCAATAGTAAGTAGTGTCTGATATTCAAGTTATTTTGTCACGGAGCACATTCTATAGAAAAACCATGTTTATGAGAAAAACTTTCATGAATTTGAATCAAGCATGGAAAACAGTAGTGGAAGAGTTAGAATACATGTGTTAGATGGATTCTCTTATAAAATTTAATGATGATGAACTTGTCAAGACTAGTCAAAGATCAATTGGAAATGGACACTGTAGAGAGAGTTGCGAAAATAATGGTGGTGTTGGGGAGTTTCTATGTAATGTTATTCTAGATTGGTAAAAATGACATCATGCTTAAGTAGGAGTAATAAAACGTCAACAGGTTCTCATTATATTGAACAATAAGAAGAATACAACTCGGAAAGTGAAAGTAGGTTTTCAAATAGGTCGGAAATTAAAGTGAAAGAAAACCAAGAGTCATAAGGCCTTGAAATTTTGCAATTACAAATTTTTGCGATTGAAAATTAGCATCTTTACGCAAGATTAACAAACAGTATCTCCTTTCTGAATATGTAGATGAGGTATGAGTGCTTTACTCGCAACTGCTCCCGCAAAACGCAAAACTTTGGTGGGTTTCACTTGTTTATAGATCACTTCGGACGGCTTTAATACGTTGACTTGATGTCTAGTATCAAGTGAATACATAATGATTGTGCTGTTTAAACCCTACGGATTCATAAGACTCTTATTGTTTCGGATATATTCAGAAATGTAAACAAGATCCCTCCTCTCTGTTTTTCCAGTGTATTTACTTTGGCTAGTGTATATGAATCATTAGGAACTTGTTCATTTTGGACTGTCTCCATGAACATTCAGTCTGATACTCACAGGCTGTCTTGTGGAGAATCGGTTCACGATCCATTCATGTGATGATTTCATCCCTTTTGAAGGCAAAGTATAGGTAGACTGGTTTATTCCAATGACCCTATGTTTTTTTCATTTGATCTTTTGATCCATTTGAAAACCTACTCTCACTTTCCAAGTTGTATTCTTCTTATTTTTCAATGTACTGAGAACCTGGTGATGCTTTATTACGCCTACTTAAGCATGATGTGAATTTTAACACCTCTAGAATAACGTTGTGTACAACTCCCCTCCCATTATTTTTCCTATCCCCTCTACAATATCCATTTGTTTATCGTTGTACAAACAGTTGACCTTTGAGTAATCTTGACAACTTCATCAATGTTTATGGACTAAAATCTTTGTTACCTTCGATTACATCCTTATCGATTAATTAAAGTAGGCTGTATAACATGTATTTTTAAAATAAACATTATTATATTCTGTGGGGTGTAAGGCGACAGAAGAGGCTCCATGAAACAAAGCTTTTGATAAACTTATTCTTGGTTCCCTTCATTGTATCGATTCATTCAGTTTTGCTGTTGACTATATGGTTCACTCTTTAACTCCTTGCTTATGTTTTATACGTTACTTTTTAAGCCTTCACTTATGTTTTTGCAGCAGCATGGATTTCAGCTCTGCAGTCAGACTCACTTAACCTACGATACAGTTGAGCGCTACTGATCTCTTTCCAATTTGTTACATATTTCCATTTCGATTTTATTTATTGGAAAGGTGAGACTTCATTTCATTGCACCATTGATGGCTTGGCAAACATTTAGAGATATCAGAATTCCAGATGTGCATTATTGAATTGTACTAATCGTAAATTATTACTTTATCACTATATTCTCATGCGAAATCACATAAGGGATTTTTTTTGTATAACTCGTGTGTTGGATTCAGATTTCAAGAGACCAATCTGCGAATTCATTAAGGATTAATGAGGTGTTATTACTGAATGGCACTCAAAGAATTCAAGAGTATAAAATAGACTGAATACTGTTGACTACCACGTGATCGCCACGAGACCTGATTTTCCTAGGCTTGACCCTTCGCGAAGTCGTACCAGGCGCTACTAATGAACACCACATTGGGGCAAAACACTTATTCAGGACTTCTGAGTTTTCAGCAGTCTTTCATCAGATGCCAGTCCTTGATGAGAAGTAATTCAACATTTCTCAGTTTTCATAATCCTTCAACTGATTTACAGGTTAAATATTATATTTATTATTTATTTATTCTTCCCTTGGGTTCCTAGTGGAACATTGGGATTCAGTAGCACGCCTCCATTCCACTCTCTTCTCTACACTCTTTTCAACATCCCTCCACGACTACCCACAAGCTCTCATTTCTTCCTCACATCATCTCCTCCACGTCACCCTCGACTCAGACAACCAACTCGTCGTCTCCCCTTTGAATTCCACTCAAGGGAATGACCTGATGCGTGATGTATCCAGTCGGCCTTCTCAGTCCATCCCCAATCCATCTCCACATCATTCTGCTGCATATTTGTTGCGTGATAGCTTGCTTCTCGGTTGTTTCGTTACCAACCAACCAAGTTCCTTGTTGCTCATTCTTATTACTCTGGCCATCTGATTTTCGGTATTGAGTGAGTGTAGGTGGCAGCTGTTGATGAATGTCTGTAGTTTGTTGGAAATGCTTTTCGAAACCCACCAAGTCTCTCAACCATCACACAGAAGCACTGAGTTACTTGACTGACATTGGTGTTGAAAATCCGGATGTTGTTCACACTTTATGCTGAGTGCAGAAGATCTGCACACTGGTTTCAGGTTAATGAAAGCCTATCTTGCTTTTCCGATCCTGGTTTTGATATTCTCGTCTGTGCCGCTCCCTGTAGTTGAAACGATGCCGCCTAGATAGGTGAAAGTGACTACTTCCTTTAGTTTTCTCTTGTTAATGGTGATTGGTGCTTGTTGTTGATGCTGTTGTTGGTTGGGTATCTTCATCACCTCCGTCTTCTCTACATTCACTTGAACTTCCGTCTCCGCTGCCTCGCCTCTCCTGTCAACTTGTTAGTTTTCGCCTGTAGATCTTCCAGCTTGGGTGACAAGACATAAATCATCCGGCAATCCAAATCTTCTAGGATCTTTTCGTCGGTCCAGCGTATGCCCCTCTTCTCACTCCTTACGGTTTGCTGCATTATCCGGTCCACCACAACACAATCTGGAAGATCATCGGCGATAGTAGGCAGCCTTGTCTTACCTGTTGACCTGTCTTCACTTCAAAGGCGTCACTGAGCTTTCCATTGTGAATCACTTGGCATGTGGCATCGTCATACAGCTGTTGAATGAGGTTGATAAAAGTTTGTGGCACTAAAACAGTAGTGTTGAAGCAGCTGCCTGACAAATTACTTCTCAGTCGACGCTGTCAAAGGCCTTTTCAAAGTCGATAAAGCTGAGGTTGAGTTGAGTTGACTGCCATCTTACGCTCTGTTCTATGACACGTAGGGTTGCAATTTGTTCGGCACATGATTTGTACTTCCTAAATCTAGCCAGCCTGTTCTGGTCATAATTTTGAATCCAGAGCACTTTCCAGTCTCTCCATGATGATGCGGCTTAATATTTTCCTTGGGATGGACAGGAACATGACTCTGCGCCAGATCCTGCAAGGACTTATGTCTCCCTTCTTTGCGAGTTTGACAAGTTACCCCTCCTTCCAATCTACAGGTACCTTTCATTCATTCCTTCCTTCCAAACCTTCTGCAGTAGTGGTGTAAACATATACACTACTGATATCTCTGCGTCTGTTTTCAGTGCTTCTGGAGGGATTCCATCTGGTCCTGTCGCTTTGCAGAATTTCAGCAGTTTTATGGCATTCAGGACTTCGACTTTTGTCGGAGGGCCTGTGTTCACGGGTAGTTCTACCGTTGCTGGTGGTATTTCTGGGCGAGTTGCAGGTGGTGATAGATTCAAGATCTTTTCGAAGTGATCAGCCCATTGTTTCATTCGTTTCTCCTCTTCGGTAGCTAGCTTTCCTTCACTATCGTTGGTTTCGTCTGAGTTGATCTCATCCCACATAGTAACGCGGTTTTTTGATATAATGTTGTCAGGTCTCTCCTACATGCAGCCTATTATGCTTCATTTCCTAATGTGTCGTAGAAGTGTCTTTTGTCTTTGTGTGCACTCTTTTTCACTTCTTTACAGGTTAAATACACTAACAAAATAAACTAAATTATTTTTCGAAAGATAACAGGCATAAATACCAGAACATCCTAGTTGAAATGCGTGGTGTAGTTGGGTCATAACTGCCGGTTACTCATTATCTTTTGATATGCGATTGCATCTGTTTACCACATAAAATGTGATGTAACCTGTCAATTTAAAAGCATAATTCGGGATCTGAAATGACTCTTTTCAGTTAGACTGTCTACATATTCTTATCATCAACCAGAGTGAAGAGGTGACATCATTTTCCCTAAGGATCCAGATACCTCTTGCTAAGATGTACCAACCAGAGAGTTAGTCAGGATCACAGCTTCTTGTTGACTGCCTTCCAAACTCTATCGGATTAAGAATCATTTTGATCGGATTCAGTATCTTACAATGATTATGAGGTCAAGTACAATGATCCAGTCAACCGATTGAGGTTACTTATGTCATCAGAGCATGGAGACAGTCAAGTTTAAAAAATTTATTGCATATTACTAAATAAATTTGACAGTTACTTGAAGTAACTGGTTAGTCTCTTAACGTGAATCAGTATTTAGCAAACGATTAATGATCGTACCATTCTCTCAATATATACTTCAATGATATTTCAAGTAATTTTACTTTTAAAACCATTTGCCTCCCTACATACCTAGAAAATATAGATCTGCCCAGTAATTCATCAATCAAGTCAACAGTTTATAGTAATTAATTTGTGTACAAAGATTGAAAGCATTTTCTTCCACACATACATTATATTTATAAGTATAATGATTTATTGATTAGAAATATGTCAATATTTGTGAATCAATAATCCTAATTGATTATGGCAAAGAAAATAATATGGAAATGGAAATTACATTAGAAATATGTGAATACTTGACAGTGTGAATAAGTAAACATGAGTTGAAATCAATAAGCAGAGAACTCGTAACACAGTGAGCAAAAAGTCGTCATTATAGAAGGGAATGAAAAGTTAATCACTAGGCTGCAAAAATACCTAGTTAACGAGTCTTACTAAATAGGATGAAACGTGCGTCTTGGATTCTACTACTAGCCACTAAGTAGATTAAAATATAATGAGATGAAAAGAAGTAAAAAGCTTAAAAATTAGAAATTAGGCTGGGATAACGCAAAGTGTATGACTCGATAACTCCTCCCTATGTTGTATGTATGACCACATATACATGTCAACTGATTAACACAATGGGATAGGATATGGTCATTATTCCAGTGTTTAGGTTTGCGGTGAAGTATGTGTTTTGCTCTTCACACAATGATATGATTAGCTGGATAATATGTTTTCTTAACAGCTAATATCAAAATGATACTATTCAACTCCCCTGTGTATGATAGAGTGATATGGACACTTTCATAGGAACCATGTATAGAGTTGACTTCGGTGCTACTTGACCTCTACAACGGTTTATAAACTTCAACGGATATCCATTTCCCATAAGTGTTTTGGTCAGTAATTTGATGTCTTCATCCATCGCATCTGATGTACTGATACGATAGATCCTATTAAACAGGCATTTCAGTAGACCTCGCTTGTATTGGATCGGACAAACTTGTGAAAATTAAGGTATTTTCCTGTCTATGTAGGCTTTCTGTAAACTGAACGTCTTATTGAACCATCTTCTTCTCGACTCAGGTGTATGTCTAAGAATGGAAGATGATTATCATTCTCTTTCTCACAAGTCGGGTTGATGTGAGTTTGTAGAGTGTTAAGTCTTTTTAGTAGGCAAGCTATATCCTCACCTTTCTCACAATCATTATGATGTCCTCAACATATCTCTTGTAAAGAGAAACTTTAGCGACGAAATCATCAGCCAGGTTTTCTATATATGACATAAATATCAGCTAGTAGTGGTCCTAAGGGACTAGCCATAGCTATACCGTCAACTTGTCGAAAGCGTTCACCTTCACATGTGAAGTGAAGTATGCCGGTACACAGTAATAATAGCAACCTCAGAAAAGTTGGAATAACAGGAAATGGTAGAAAGAGAATCATACACCTGAGTCGAGAAGAAGATGGTTCAATAAGACGTTCAGTTTACAGAAAGCCTACATAGACAGGAAAATACCTTAATTTTCACAAGTTTGTCCGATCCAATACAAGCGAGGTCTACTGAAATGCCTGTTTAATAGGATCTATCGTATCAGTACATCAGATGCGATGGATGAAGACATCAAATTACTGACCAAAACACTTATGGGAAATGGATATCCGTTGAAGTTTATAAACCGTTGTAGAGGTCAAGTAGCACCGAAGTCAACTCTATACATGGTTCCTATGAAAGTGTCCATATCACTCTATCATACACAGGGGAGTTGAATAGTATCATTTTGATATTAGCTGTTAAGAAAACATATTATCCAGCTAATCATATCATTGTGTGAAGAGCAAAACACATACTTCACCGCAAACCTAAACACTGGAATAATGACCATATCCTATCCCATTGTGTTAATCAGTTGACATGTATATGTGGTCATACATACAACATAGGGAGGAGTTATCGAGTCATGCAGTTGTGGATGGGAGAACATATACCTAAATGGCTTAGAAAACAGATAGTGTGAAACTGCGATAAGCACAGGTGGGAGACGGCCCTACTCATCTATAGCTAAACATATCATAGAAACAGGTCACAAAATTAATGTTCAAATATCTTTCAAGGTTTTATATAGAAACAGTCAGGGACGTATGCTGAGATTTCCAGAAACCATGACTATTAATAAACTGAAACCACCTTTATGCGTATAATGAAAATTAACGAAAGACAATTCGGTGAAGAAAATTTCCTTGTCCACAAATCATTTTCTAAAGTTGTACATTGTAATCATACTTAAAATGAGTCAATACAAAGTCATAAAAACGGTCAATAAAACCACAAGGTGATAACGGCTGTAGGGTCACCAAAAATTGCTTATAGGATGATAATAAATAAACACAGAAATGAACAGACTGTCTAGGAAAGATTATGATCAACGTAAAATTAATGATTGAATGTATCTTTTTTAAACACGAAGAGCTGGATTGCCAGAGCTTCTGGTGTGTTGAATTGGCGCATATGCACTCCCTTCGAAATGTTTTCATTCGCTTTATAAATGACTTTGAAAGAAGTCTTTCTTGGAGCACAGTGACCTGAGATAAACAAATGCTCAAGAATCTAGCTGTTAACGGCTTTACACTCTCTTTTAAACAACCATGCAGGATAGTGTTCGGAGATGCGTTTGAATAGATCACGCTCTGTATGGCCTATGTAACCAACTCCACATGACCAGGTGAATTGGTAAACAAACATGGAGGTGGCCCAAAGAGGCAGTTTATCCTTTAAGCACCCTTGAATCATTTGTTGACTGGAGTAAGCAATCCGAAGCTGAGCGGAAAAGAACGTCTTCTTCAGTGCTTAGCACAGTCAATTCTTTAGTATCTCTGCCAATGTATTTCCCTTGAATCCTTCTTCTATGGAACAATGGGGGCTTCTTCTTTGAAATTCTTATGCCTCATATTCGTCTTCATAAATCTTGAGAGATAACCATTCTCGATTAACACTCTTCAAAGCATCACCAGCTGCTCACTTACTGCAACACCCATACAAATCCTTTTAATTCGTGTGTACAGTGAATAAATTAGATTTCTTCTCCTGACTAGTGGAGCCCATGCTTTGAAAGTGAGTATGTTGACCATCTCATGATTGTTTTCTGTATATCTGTATCCTTAAGGAACCATAATATCTTCTTCTCAACAGAATGTCCAGGAAGTTGAATTCTGAGTTATCTTCACTTTCTATGGTAAATTTAATTGACTTATGACATTCACTAAACTTTCGTGAATATTTCTTCAAGGTTACGATCCTCCTCACAGATGATGAGACTGTCATCTATGTATTTCTTATATAGATGGAACTGGCAGATCAGTCGACGAAGTTTACTATTTTCTAGATTGGCTATGAAGTAGTCAGCTAGGAGAGGACCTTATGGTGAGCCCAGTTCTACCCATCCGTTTGCTGATGAAGTTTGTTATTGAATCTAAATTGTATATTAGAGGTATATCTTAGCAGCACTTCCTTCAGATAATGTTTAGGAATCCGAATTTCAAGCTTTTTGATCTCCGTATAATCACTTCGAGAGCAGATCGTTTCGTTGTATGATGACGGTGTATAACTTTCGAAAATGATTCGTCGAAAAGGAAATTTTCTCCGCTGAATTGTCGTTTATTAATTTTTGTTATTTGATGGGACTATTTCGATTGTTAAACAGGGATAATCATTGAGAATGTTACTACTCATTACATAGATCCAGTTTCAGCATCCCCAATGGATCAGCGATGCAAATCAAATGCTTACCCATACTCTACAGGGGATAATGTTACATTTTGTATACTACTGCCAGCGAATCGTATGAGTCGACCTCGGATAGTCGGTATCTGCGTGCTGCCTGTCTCTGCACGAGCAGGTGAACTGATAAAAGCAGATGGAAGCGGCTAGTGGTAACACATGTTCACCACTGACCGAGCAGTATAGATGATTTACAGAGTGGCTGCAAAGAATGTTGTTTTAACAGCCTTCATTAGTCTGCATCTGTGTACTTCATCTGTTGCATCTCCACTGAATTGTTTACACTGATAAGAGACTGACGGGCAGCATTTCAATAGGGAGAAAGTAAATCCCTCAGGATTCGAAAAGAAACAGAATGGATTGAAGTTTTTTTGTCTGATGAAAACTCACTTGCGAAAATTTATCGCTTGTCCATTCTACATAGATTTTTGACAAGTGGATCTTTTTAATGTCCTATCATCTCTTCCAGTTAATAATACATCAAGGAGTAATATATTTGAGTGTGTTTCCACCTCCACTGTAAAGTTGGTCAAGTAATGACTCATCGAAAACTGTAATACATTTTCCAAGTGAAATTCTTGTCACAAACAATGAATACAACATCAACAAGCTGAACCGAACTCCTCATCAAAGGGGCATCTTAAGAGTAATTCTTTCAGGTGTTTTGTCGGTATACCGATGCTAACCGCATCCGAGTCTATGTAGCCACAAACTATTTTAATTAGTGTGACACTTGTGAAAGTGATAAAATAACATTGTTCAAAATATTCACATTACTTAGTGAATCGGAAAACTCTAATGTTTCTCGTAGAGAATAGTTAGAAACTTGTCTTCCGATGCATTCGATAACTTGTGATAGCCATTTGGTTATTGAATAATAAGCTGAGCTAGACTTATTCATTATAGTCATAAAACTAAACGGACTTAAACGCCTACTACTTCGTTTACTTCAACGGGCACATCTAGAATGTATTGTATTGAAGAGCAATAGTAGAACATATGCAACTGTACATTAGGTAAATTACAATGACTACTAACAAAATACTGCAGGCTGAATACTGAAGCTGCCTACGTAAACCATATCCATTTCCTTGCTATTGAATAAATCTATACTATTGTGATTCGATTGTTGAATCTACCAACTGCCTGTGTGTTCCAACCATCTATAATAGAAATAAGGAAGTAAAATGAATGAATATCGACAGATTTATTGACCACTAGGGTAATCAATAATAATAACAACAACAACTGACTAAAAGTTATAATATGTATAACATTCACTTAAGTATTGACAAAATAATTGATAATGTAATTTAAAGGAATAATGATGACTAGTTTATCGATTTATTCGTTTAATCATGTAATTGATTAAATCTAAATCAGTGAATTTCACCTCTTTCTTTACAAACAGTCACCTCATCAAGATTGTTCGCTTCTTATATGACTAAATTAAGTCCAACACTAGTAGATGTTAACTGGTTGGAGTCAATCGGCAGGAAGCCCTGGACCTAGGCTTTGTGCTTTTTGGCACTTGTCCGCAAGGCGTACCTGTAACGTCTACGGAACTCATGGCCCGCCTGAGGTTCGAACCCGCGCAACCCAGTGTTGCAGTTACAGACTTCACCACTGAGCTATTTGGGCCGCGATTAACGTCCTGTAGGACTGGGTTACATGTATTGATTGGTCACGGGAGTGCAGAGCTGAGCTGAGCTTCCTAGCTTCGTTGCCACATTGCAAATATGATTGATAGAATTCGGTCTGCACTCAGGAACAGACAACATGAAACTGGTTGCACTCCCGTGACCAATCAATATAAGTCTAATACTTAATGAACTGTACTCCAATGTGCATACCTCTAATATCCAGTTCAATTTCAGCGAAGAAATCTAGGAATAGTCTAATGTAATGATAACCATTTTACCTTTTAGTTCACTTCTAACTGGTTGTTTTATGGCTTACCTTGAAAAAGGTGTCCTCAATCCACTAAATAGTTAGTTAGTTAGTTATACTTTTACCAAAGGTACATCACTGAAATGCTTACCAAACAAAATGAATAATTAGAATTGTACAACTTCTTCAACACTCTCAACGTTGCTCAGTTATGCATGAAAATTTGCTATAGAATGTGAAACAAACTCTATATCCCCATTATTGGAAGCATTACTAACAAGAAGACTGGGTAATTCTATCCAGAGATCAATGTACAGAAAAAAATCCATGTCTGAACAACTTATCAACTTTCATCCATCTTATTAGCAAAGGGAATCATGTAAATATTTTTTCTTTTAAGAATTTGAAAGATATGCTCTGAAGATACAGTAGACAAACAATTAAACTTTATGCCCAACATTCCGTATCATCCTGGAGAGACTAAAGAATGCACTGGATTCAAAACTACGACCGGAACAGGCTTCGTTCAGCAAGTACAAATCATATGCGGACCAAATTTTAAGGCTACGCTACGCATCATCATAGAACAGAGTATAGAATGGCAGTCAACTCTCTACCTCAACTTCATCGACTTTGAAAAGGCCTTTGACAGTGTCGACCGAGAAGTAATTTGGCAAACAGTTGCTTTAACATTACGGAATACCACAAAGCGAGCAGAGTGGGGTGCGCTGGACCGGGGATAAGATCCTAGAAGATTTGGATTTCGCCGATGATGACTTATGTCTAATGTCTTGTTACACAAACTCGAAGATCTACAGGCGAAAACTAACAAGTTGACAGAAGAGACGAGGCAGCAAAGACGGGACTTCAAGTGAACGTAGAGAAGACAGAGGTGATGAAGATACTCAACCAACACCACCAACAACAACAACAAGCTCCAGTCACCGTCAAAGGGAGAAACTTAAAGGAAGTAGTCTCTTTTACCTACACCTACCCAGGCAGTATGTTTTCAACTACAGGCGGCACAGGCACAGATGAGGATGTCAAAGCCAGATGCTTCTGTATGGCTCAGAGACTTGGCGCGTTACGAAAGGCATTTCCAACTGCCTACGCTCGTTACTGAAGCAACAAGGAACTCTGGGAACGAACCAACCAAGAACCCATCGCTCAACAAATATGCAGTGGAAGGAAATGGTGATGGATTGAGCATGCACTGAGCAGACCATTAGGGGACATCACGCACCAGGCAAGACCCTCTAGTGGAACCCAGATAGGAAACGGCGAGTTGGGCGTCCCAGTTGTGGGTGACATGGAGGAGATGATGTGAGGAAGAAATGAGAGCTTATGGGCTGTCGTGGAGTCAGGTTCAAAAGTTTGCAGAGAAGAGAGTGGAATGGAGACGTGCTATTGAAGTCCTATGTTCCACTAGGAACCTAAGGGACAAATAAATAATATTCCACTGGAAAATAGATATTCACCTCGACCTGTTGACTGTAACAATTACAGAAGTTGTACAGTTTCAAACAAAGCCATCTGTATAAAACTGGTATTCAAAGGTGGTAATACGGCTGAAATCCTCAGAAATTGCGTCTCAAGTCATTTGACGAAGATATTCACTTCAACTATAGCGTCAGCTACGTATTGCTGCTTTTGGTCACCTCAGTATGCATCTTTTATTTAAATTGTTTCTGTGAAGCAAAGTATACCGACTGTACAATGTCATGAACGTCGTTTCGAGCATTGTTCAACCTGGTTACTCAGAATAAATAGAAGCGATACCAGTAGAACTATTCTGGGAAATCTCATCATCCCTGAACATTTAGCCCTTTCCAATAGTTTATTCAAAGTAATGGTAAACTGATTTTTGATACTTGGAATTCCCCGTTTCTAGGCACGGTCGAATTCCTTAAACTCTGTTGGCAAATGGGCTCCAATATGGATCCCTCGATACTTAAAGATATTCATGATGTGACTCGTAGTGGAATCTAAGAAACGAGTTTCGTCCGATTTAGAACTCGTCAGCTGGATGTAACTCTACTCCAAATGAGTGATGTTATTCCCACTAAAATACGAATCCAGTACCCGTCGCTTCAAACGCTATAGTGTTATCTACTAGGACACTGGGTAACGGTAAACTGTTATTTGTTTCCATTACTTGTAAATAAGATTTGACTCCTTTATTTAGTGAAATCTTCAGAAAGGAATTTTTCTTCACCGTTGCATCTTTGTTCTATGACTTCATTTGGGAAATTTCTGTCGACTGAAAACAAACGTATCAATACAAAGGGAGTTTGGCGTTAACCTGGGATTACCATTGGTGAACTGTTTTTTTTCCGATGACTCTATTTACCATTTAGTTTTTTCATCTTCCTATCTTACATATTATTGTAATTTTAGGTTAATGGGGGTTTTATTTCTCAGGTAGTATTCATTACGAACTGAGATAAGTTGGAGGAACACTGGAAACCCGAAAGAACTGGACAACTTTTTCATCTTAGTAAGAGACTCTTCAGCAGGTCACATCCCTTAACCACCGTCCCCCTACCGAGGATCAAATTGAGGACACTCAGGTTTCACTGTGAATACGTCAACCATTTAGCCATTGGGTGGGAGTTCAGTGATCTACAGTTCCCTACTTCTGTCGACTTACAACATACCGGGACAATCTACCAAGATCTTCAGTTAGCGTCCACTTCATTTCCAACTGGTTGATCCCACAGGTCACAGCTTCTCAACAGAACTCAGAGCTATCCATCTCGAAGCATGGCACTAATCAGTAAAGTCGGAAGTGAAGCAGTCGCCAGCTGAAAACCTTGGACGATAGTCAAGACATATAGTGAACTGACAAAAGTAGGAAACTGTGGACCCCCAAAGTCTGGTCCAGTGGCGGAATGGTTAACGCATGAAACCAGAAGGTTCTGAGTTCGGTCAGTGGTATGATCGTTGCTGCTTACTACCAAAGAGTCATATACTAGAACACGACAGCTGTTCAGTGCTCTCGGGTTTTCAGTCGTCCTCCAACAGATAGCAGTTTGTGCTGAATTCCACCTTACATATTATCCTCAGACATTATTCATATTCTCATCATTTTCAACTTACTCTAATTCATTATATTTTAATTGCCGTTTTACCAGATCCTTTTTCAAACAGTTTGAGTAGACATGTGCTTATCATAGGCTACAGCAGAAAAACAATCGAGTATGTATGCAAGAACAATCCACTCGAGGTCATTCAACACCGTAACCATAGGGATTTCACTCGTCTATTTAGCTAACAGGTAATTTCAACATCAGCGGTAATATGGCTAGTAACTTTCTTCACCTCACATCCAGCATAATAACTCTGCTCATTCAGCACCATCAATCAATCGTAACTCCCTTACCTGACTCAGCTATTTCTTTATCTCAATTGTCATTCAACAAGTAGTAGCCAATATTTATATAACTCAACCACGTAAGTTTTAATATTCTACATATATGCAAACATCACCAGAAGCATTACCGCTCTCTTCATCATCATTTAACACTACACAACATCAGAAACTCCTTCCAAGGCCTTTCTTTTGAAGCCACAACTTAGTTTCGTAGCACTTCTCCCTACTACTTTGTAAGGCATCCATAGAAAAGTAAACTGTGTTCAGATAATCCAATGAAATGAGTAGAAAATAATAGACAAACTTCTCAAAAAGGTCAACTAAACAAGCAAATGTAACCAGTATGTTTAAGAAAAAATAGTTGCCTTAATAAACTTCTACAAAACAATGCAAAGACGCAATTTGTCTGAATCCAGTAATGTATTTTCTCCAACACATTTCAAACAATCTGACCACACACGTACTTGTCATAGGCATTTAGATTAAAGGTCACATTATAGAAAAGGGGTAAGACGATGAAAACAAGTCAAGTAGAAAGGCTTAATGAAAGACCAAAATAACAATGGAAACCAATACAGCAAGGATAATAGTACACCCAACTTTGTTTACTCCACTTCATTATATCTTGATGACATCACATCATCTTCGTTGTTTTCCACCACTCACCAGACTTCATACCACCTCGAACTGTAATCATACTCCTGTACCAAGATTATGTCATATTGTTTCTTCTGTGTTTACTGATCGATTTTATTGTCTGATGTCCTATTTTACTTGTTCCCTGTATTGATTGATTAGGTTGTGAACTGAGTCGTTCATCACTGTTCTCATATACTGATATCTGGATGTGATACGCAATGCTACGGTTAGTTGGATTAGGTTGGAAGAGGGTTCATAGTGGCCAGACTAAGACGCAGGACCAGTGTATGAAGTCCCTAACTGTTGGTCTGAGTTGTGCAGGCAGTTGTAGACCGATTGACTAGGGTCCTCGAAACGATAGGAGGAATCAACGACTGAGGACTCCTGGTGATATGGCTGAAAATTGGTCACAATGGCGTAGATATATTCACACTTTGGTGTCTTCTAAAGCTTGAATATCTTGACTAACCTCAATTTTTAAATTTCCTTTCCTCTCATACACCTTTGTCTACTCTGATGTTAGTCTTTCCTATCCACTTGTTCTTTGGATATTACTGCGAAGTGTGTCAACTTGAGGTGATGCGCTTCTGTACGAGGTTCCACGTTCACTTTGTCCGCCTTTCTGATTCTACTATCAAAGTGTATCAAATGACTTATACTGAATACTGACCGATTCCTGCACACAATTTTTAATTTACAGTGTATCTGGAAGATCTACACCACACTATATGATTTCAATTCATCCCACATTCCTTTGTCCTCCTCATGCCTTCCTCTAGAAATGTCATAAAATGACTGTAAACTCTTAACGTTTTGACTGACAGTATCACAGCCAGTACACACTACTTACACGGTTAATTACAGTAACATTTGCAAGTCTTGTAGAATAACATTTAGGTAAGATTTATCGCCACGTTCAACAAGAGATCACTATCGACTTTTTGTAATAAAATTTCTTCAAAATCAGTTATCTATAACTCCAATCTCTTACTTTCACTGTCAACGTTTTCTACAAACTTTTTCAGTTAATAATTTTCCCTATAGTCCAATGATTATATGTTTTGTGTTTCATTTATTGATTTTATAGTTCTGTTCGAGGTACAGTACTTGGTTCTGGCTAATAACTTTCTTAGCGATAGCCGGAGTGATCACATTGATTGAGAAGAGAGATTCAACTCCTACAAACTACAGACGAACCAGAATAACTCAGCGTTGTTTTATTTGTGATAATTATGCCAGTCTAGCGTCAGATTCTGGTTTCCGCCCTGGTGCAGCAAGTGGACTAGCATGGTTCGGTGGTAAGCCAGTAGTTGGTGGTTGGACAAGTATGTCAAGTAATGGTAACCAATTGAGAGGTGGATTAACTGCTCTACAAGTCTCAAGACTCTGTTCAGAAAGAGTAAATCGTTCAGCCATTCAATTACTGATTGATTCTGATAACTATGGTGAATGTGAGAACATAAATTATGATGGTTGTGCGAAAATCGTCACAAAGAGTTGGAGAGTTAAACCACAGCTTGGTGTGCCGACACTGGCTGCTGTAGTTGTATCTCGTACATGCGCAGCTATTCCGGAAGGATATGGTGTCGGTTGTTTCAGTTCAGTTGGTGGTGCTGGAATGCGAAGAACTGTATGTTATTGTCGTGGAAACTTTTGTAATCATAGTAGCATACTAAAAAGAAGTAATCCATTTTTTGTGGTTCTTTTTCTTTTGCTAACAACGACTGCTATTGACAAGATTCCACTCTGCTTTATATGATCAAATCATGGGTGAATGTAGTTGAACATTCCAGCATATTTATGTCATACTTTTGGCTAGAAGAAATCCCCATAAGTAACACTGGAACATGAAGCATTTACACCTATTGATGTGTTAAAACAATTCACATCAACACTTAAATGTTCCAATTTGAAAAAGTTTTTGAAGTATTCATGTATCTAGTTTGTATTTCATTTTATTTAATATGCATCTAATTCTTAAACTTTTATGGGGGGGATATAATTGAAGTTTTTGATAGTGTTGTATGATGACAAGTACTGCTGCGATAAAACATAGATGAAACTTATGATTCTTGGAGAAAAAAGAAAACTGTATGAAAACAAAAGCTATCTCTGATTAACCAACCTTTTATTTGTTGAAGCTAATTGGCGGTAAGTTCCTAAATCTAAGCATACTGCTGGCCAGCATGCATATTTAGCGCAAATGTAAAATCTCAAAGTATCTGGCTTTCTGTTTCTTTTTCGTTTGTAACCAACACCACTCACTGCAAGTGTATTCGACTTTCAAGTCAGTCATTGAGTCACCGACTGAGTATATAATGTAGTGATTTATATATTAGACCAAAAACCACTCAGTAACAGAAAATTAAAACCTTTATTTAGCTTGATGCATTATGTTTACCATAAAACATAAAAGTGTAACCTATGATGGATTCTTGTAGAAAATGCCACCGTTGCATGAAGTTGCATAGCATACCATGTGGATTTTGGATAGACACTGGTTCTATTTACCAACAATATGGTGAATGTAAGATAAGCTATAATGAGGCATTTTAATCTATCAACTATGGACAGGTTTGTGCATCAACCAATAAGGCAAACTTAATGTATGAGGGATTGCGATATCACCTAGGTGACTACACTGTGGTTGGTGGAGTAGAGTTCCGAACCACAAGTGCTTGGACCAGCGAGCCACAAATTCTTCTACTTATGGTAAATATATTTCATATGCAATCTAGTATTCAGATGATAACTAATGTAAATGTCAAGTTCTTGATGCTGGTAAAAGTTTTGTCAATCAAGTTTGCTACTTTAATGAGTGATATGACAAGACAACGGTGTTGGATGCTGAATAACACTAAACACTGCATACTTTGATCACATATTATTATGTCAATCAAAGGGTTTTCACTACAGTAATGGTGACAGACAGACATCAGTTGGAGAACCACTGAAGGACGTAGTATGTACCTCTTCAGTAGTGTGTGCTCACAATTCCGTAAGTAGTTGAGCCCAGGACCATTAGGTATCATGGCGAGTAAGTTGGCACTCGGTAACTGGGTTCGAATATAACGTTCGCCATTTCCCTGCTTCAGTCGATTCACGAAATATATGTAAGACAGTAATAAATATCATCCTGAAATCAATCAATCCCTATAAACCACCAACTGAAACAGTGGTCACTAGTGTTTTGAGATGAATTTCATGAAGTCCTAATGAGAAGCCATGACCACTTGGGTCAATCAAATGGACTATGTGGAGAAATACTCGCAAGTGCTGCTGGATAGTGGTTGTGCAGTAACACGAGTCCTAAGAAGTAGGAAATTGTGGGCCATTGGATTCTAATCTACTGGGGGAGTGACAAAATGCTCGAGGTGTGACCAGATGGTCCTCAGTTCAATCTCACACACAGTCGATGGGACTTAATGATGAGGATCCCTGCACTATAACGAAACAACTACTCCAAGGTTTTAAATAGTCCTCCAAACTAACTCTACCTTGAAACTGATCAATCCAAACGAACCACTAACTGAACAATCTTTTAGCTCACCTGAACACAAATTCAAGCCTTCAGATAAACAGACTGGCAGACAAACAGAAGTACTGAGTATAAAAGTTGAGCTTTACTAATGAACTCATCCTGTTCTGCTGCTTTCACTCAACTCCCGTTGTACTGATTAAAACTAGATTTAAAAGTCAGTTTAACGGTTTCTTGGAGCCAGACAAGTAAGACATGAGGACTATTGCTCAACGACGACATCGAACAGAGGTCGCACTTTATCGTGAACTGACAGAAGTAAGAAAATATGGACCACTGGATTCCGACTCATTAGCTTAATGATTTGCTGGCTGCGAAACCTGAAGGTCCTGGGTTCGATCCTTGAGTGCTAACTGCCAAGGAGCCCCTTGTCAGGACAAAACAGACGCACAGTCCTATCAGGTTTCCAATGTTTTTCCAACAAATATCAGTCCATGATCAAAACAACCAGCCTGAAGTCAATAAAATTCATTAGTTAGTGTTCTAACCGAGCGCAGTTTGGTGATTACTGATGGATAGTGGCTAGCAGCGTAATACAAGGGGAGCATTTCATCTACTTCGAGGCCCATCAATTGGATATACCTGCCTCCCAATGAGTGACACTGCTAGCAACAAGACTCGAACCCAAAATCGGTCGTCGTAAACTTCATGGCGTTATCCACTACGTCAACGTGCTATAATAGCCACTTTCTGTCCGACGGGTAGAGTATGGTTTTTAATGCCATAGCCTGTGATTCTCGGTCGCTGACTGGACCGAACTGATTGACTACTACTGGGTGCATAGGCTCCTGTGAGAATCCCTTCATACTGTCACTATTTTCAGGTTTGATATTAATGGTAAATAGTATCTAGTAACTGCAGTTTAGTTTATGCAAGTTCGTGGCTAATGTCTACGAAATATATGCCCATTTCAGTTGTTTATAAGATTTGTGCTTGGCGTTCCTCGCCTTTTCTATGGATGGTTCTGAACCATTCATCACTCTCCATAGGAAATTATTAACTTAAAAGCTTCTTGATCTGGTTTTCACAATGACACACCTAAATAAAGGTTGTTTATCAGGAGATTCAATTCAAGTGACTGTCAAATATTAAACTTTTGATTTTATTGCAGGTGTAAGTCGTCTGCTCAGACGGAACTTGAACATAGTGTATCATTCTCTCATTGGATAATACTTGCGATTGTGAACATTAATAAGGATGAGATTGAAATAAAATTGAGAATCTGAGTATTTGGCACACCATCGACAAGAGTGAAATTTAATACTAATGATCGCTAGTAGTTAGTAGTGAAATCCAGAGCATGTGTTGAATCATTTTTGCATCTCTACTAAAATACCAATCAATATAGCACTGGAGGCAATCAGAAGTCAACTAAATATTGATTCAGAATTTACTCATAGAACTAAGATATCGGTTGATGAAATCATATTAGGCGTAAAGTTGTGCCTGATCTCCACAGTCTTCAAGTTTCAGGACAAAATATGTCGACAAAGAGAAGGAGTAGCAATGGGGTCCCCAATATCCCCAATCGTAGCAGATCTATTTATGGATGATTGGGCAAACATGGTTTCACTGATGTTTAATCCTATACCTAAGATATAATGGCGTTATGTTGATAATACCTTTATTGTGTTGAAACTGGAAAATATCAACAGTTTCCTCACACATAAACGCAATGGTAGACGCAATCCACTTCACTTACAAGGAGGAAAGTGAACAAAAATATTATCAATGTTAGATTGCAGAATAAAACAAAGGACAGACAGTGTGGTTTGGATACTACTGTCTACAGAAAATTGACACATTCCAACAGGTATCTAGACTTCAAACCATCCCATCCAATGTCAGTCAAGGCAAAGTTAGTCAAATATCTAAATGACAGAGCTAAAAAACTCCATTGATCAGTGTCAGAAGCTTAACAACGAATTGAAACATAAGAGAAGCGTTAGTAGTTACTAATGAATAGTTATCGTCTACCGTTTATTACGAATTCGTACTAACAGATAAGAAACAAAGTGATAACAGTGATATAAATACGAATAATGGGATAACACAAGTAGAAAGGAGTTCAAAGTTTCTATTATGTTACCATATAAAGAAGGAACATCAGAAACGTTATGTAGGATACGCAGCAAGGCTGGAATGAGAGTGGCGTTTAAGCCTAAAAACTCACTCAGCAACAAGTTCTATTGGCTTAAGGATCCGATAGATCCAATTCACCAAATTAATCTAGTCTACCAAATTCCTATGCAATGGCTATGAGGTCACGTATATAGATCAAACTAACCAGTTTAGGACAGTTAGATAAGCGTAACATAGGAATTCAGCTACATATAGAATAACAGACCCCAGTAGAGTCAATAATCCAGAAAAAACTCGGCTGTTGCAATATACAACCACACAATAAGGTGGGTGGAATAAAACCCCTGTGCTTAAGTTCAAACAAACTCGTTGGAGAGAGAGATTGATTACTGAATCTTTGTTCATAGAAACGGCACCCAACATACGTAACAGGAATGATGCAACACCTATGCCAGAGGTATGGAATACTTAGTATCGAAGTAAAACTTGGGCACTGTGGCCAATTGTAATTCCATTTTAGTATGAGTGAAAGAACAGTACCATTTACTGGATAACGTTTCGGACACAGATTGTTGTCCATATTTCTAATATGTAACTCCACAGCAAATTTGAGTCACAGTTTATATAATCCTAATTCTCTCTTCTCCTTCTTTATGATGTCAAGGGTAGTAGAATTTTCCATATATCTGGGGCAGATGCACAATCATTTCTAATGAATGTATTTGGTGTTGATTCGATAAACAAAGAATCGGTTATCAATATCTCCCTACAACCAAATAAGTTAGGTTTTAACTCTGCTACCCTATCCCACCCTCCTTTGTGTTTGTGTGTAATTGCGTGCAGAGCCCAGCTTTTTTCTAAACTTCTTATCTTATCAGGATCTGCAACAAACTCACTCAGAAACAGGTTTTGTAGGTTATAAGATCCTACTGATACAATTCAGTGAAATAATTGGGTTTACCGAATGCCTTGTGATGATCGCGAGATCAAATACACAGATCAAAGTAGTCGACTAGGGTCAATCGGAATAACATAGTACAAGATTAGTAGATCCACACAGTAGGGAGGGATACAGCAATAACGTTAAAAACCAACTTATTTGGATGTAGGGAAAGATTGATAACCGAATCTTTGTTTATCCAATCAATACCAAATACATTCAATAGAAATGATTATGCACCTGCCCCAGATATATGGAAAATTCTACTACCCTTGTCATCACAAAGGAGAGAAAATCAAAACTATATAGTTAGAAGCGGAATTACGATCTACTACAGTGCCCATGTTTTACTCTTATATTAAAAAAACTACATAAACCATGTCTCAAAGGTGCTGTGGAGTTACCCGATATATTATTATTATTATTATTATTACTTGTATTACTATCTCCACCGACAAATCCACATGACTGGTTTAATTTTATATCCATTAAGTTATTTGTATTAGAGTAAAGCCTGAAGAGGATCTAATTGAAAACAATATTTAGAAGTAGTATTCATCACGGACTGACATCAATTGGGGAACCATTGAAAGTCTGGGAGAACTGGAAAGCTATTTTGTCCTAGTATAGGACTCTTCAGCAGTACGCACCCACGACCCGGCTAGGGATCTAACTCAAAGCCTTCAAGTTTCACGGCGAACACGTTAACCATTCAGCCACTAAGAAGAAGCAGCTGTCCACTGCTCTCAGATTTTCAATGGTTCCTCAACTGATGTCAATCCATGATGAACCTCGCCTGGTTAACTAGTTCACTAGTTACTAGCCGGTCCTAAGCCCGGGTAAAGAGGGAAGGTTGGGCATAGGGCTAGCAACCCTACCCCGTAAAACAAATCTAACCGCTAAAGAAACTTCAAAGCACAAACGATATATAAAATCCATGATGAATGCTACTTCTAAATTAAAAAATCCCCATTCATCTCACAAAACAATATTGTTCGCTTATATGTCTTGTTCTGATATAAATATGGACAATGAATTGCGTCCGAAACGTTATCCAGTAAATTATATTGTTTCACGATCGACGTTTATTACCCGGCACACTTCTCCCCCCCCCCCTAATTTATTTAGGGTGGAATAAAGAAACTGGAAATGAAAAATGATTGAGTGATTCCTCTGTTTAAAAGTCAATGTATTTGTATGACCAAAATACTTTCCCCTATTGGACTAGGATACTTACTTGTAGGAATCTGATTAGTTGAGCCCAGATAAGCTATCTGCATTTAGATTGACTTAGGAAATCATCATCACTTGTCACATTAAATCTGTTTTAAGAAAGTAATCGCCATCAGGTAAATATTAAATCCAAAATGAATTTAAAATTTTTAGAAAACTTCATCCTGTTTGGAACTCGGCTTAGTGGATAACGCTGTGGGGTTTGAAACGATGGGTACTGAGTTTTATCCACAATGGGAACAACATCACTCACTAGGGGGGGGGGGAAGGCAAATCCAACTGATGAGTCCCGAGTAGCACGAAACGCGTATACTGGCAGTCGCGGAGATCAGTATATATTGAGTGTAATTTATAACTGTAAATAAGGTTTCCAGAAAAATCTAAATCTTAAATGCACTTATGGAAAGTTTGTACATAATGATAAACTCTTATTTCGGGTAATAACTGGAACAAAATTACA
Source organism: Heterobilharzia americana (assembly GCA_944470555.2). NCBI lineage: Eukaryota > Metazoa > Platyhelminthes > Trematoda > Strigeidida > Schistosomatidae > Heterobilharzia > Heterobilharzia americana. Next base: position 26,896,604 of record OX104131.1, on the reverse strand, counting down.
ACCCGACGACGACGCTGACGATTATTCACTGAGATCATTTAAAGCAATATTTTGTAAACAATCATCTCTCCGTACAGTAATGATGGGCATTGGCTAGCAGTGGAATCCAGGATGCGCATTTCATCCTATTTGGGACTTGCCAGTTGGATGTACCTGGCTCCCAGTGAGTGATTTTGTTCCCACTGGGACTTGGACTCGGGAGCGATCGCTTCAAATGTGAAAGTGTTATCCACTGGATTCCACTGCCCATCATTACTGTACATATTTAAAAGACAGACAATATCGAGGCATCCACATAGGAGCCCATATGCCAACAAAGGTTGATCAATTCGGTCCAATCAACGGCGGTGTAATACAAGCAATAACACTAAATCTCTCCGTATATTTGGATATTCGGATTAGCACATGTTAACTAATACGCATCCAGATTGAACGCCACTCAGATGGATATTGCAAACAGTTGAAACAGCTTAATAGCTAAAATGTTTGCTCGCAAAGATGAGTGATATTAACTTAGGTTTCAACAGTTAAAACAATCCAGCCTCATTTGACCAGTTATTTAGTCACCATGACGTATTCGCGACGAAACGATGTTCCAATCTGGTTGCTAAGATTAAGGAGCGTCACTCAAGATGGCATAGAAACAAAATGAATGTTATCAATTTGAAACAATTAGTTTCCTTAGATTAATTCCGATTGAACAAAAAAAACGTGTAACTTGTCTGAATGATGAGTTGAGTAACATTACAAATACTAATGAATGAATGTTCAGGCTGCGCTGAAATGTACATAAGACAAATTTCACATGAAATCAAAAGTAAAAAAACGAACATCGGAGAGCTTCCACTCGACTCCCTAAAAACCCAGTGGAGCTGGAAAAGTTTGAAAACACTTCTCCTACAATAATTTCAGGTCACGCAGTCGGCTTTGATAAAATCGAAATTATTCGGAAGGACTTCAGAAATTATGTCGAACGTCTCATAGCAGAATCTCTTCACATAAAGTGAAATCAAACTTGTTTCAGCAGGAATGAACGAGTGAAAACATAGTCTGATCTGGTCTCAACCCACTCCCTTGTACTGACTTAACCAACATAAGAACTATCAGCACGTGCATGTACATATACAAATCTCAATCTGTAATTCACACACGTTTCACATGTAATACACTACATCTGGACTTCATCTTTGTTCATGAATGAGAGGATCCACCCTCCCGAAGAATGCATTACAAGTTATCCTATATGAACTTGAATATTGTCAATCCTGGCATATTGGAATTATGATAAGGCAATTGGCATTCGGTAAGGAAACGTCAGTTAGAGAAAATTCGCTTTGTTTTGCATTCATCAAAAAATAATGAAAATGAATGTTATATTACATAAAAAACATATAACAAGTTAAACAATAAACGTGATGAACAATGAATCTTGAAATAGAGTGGAGAAAGACAGCTAATAACGTTTGCAGTCATTGAAGTCGAGCGTTAAACCTTTATTCCATGAGAAAAAATTATGTGATTTCCATCAGTGACTTGCTTCCAGATGGACTTCTGGAAACGTTTGTGAGTAACTGTAGTCTATGAGGTTAGTCAAGTTGCAATTGAACAATGGCCGTACTGAATACCGCATTGGCTAAATGCCGAAAACGTAGGGGGTAGGATACCAGCCCATTTGGAGAGTAGCAAAATGCTCATTTAGAGACCTGACGGTTCTGACTTCTGTTCCTCACAGGATTATTGATGTCGCTTTCTTCGGAATCCAAAACTGAAAAGAAACAGCTCTCCAATTCTCCCAGTTTCCTAGGTAACGTTAATTCATGGTAAAAGCTCATTTGATACCAATCCATAATCTAATCGGTTGATACCTAGTTGGGTGGGTGCGATTAAAATATACGCAAGCGTTAATGATTTTAGCAATGGGTACACGGTCTTGCAGTAGATAGTATCTTCATGAAATAACTATCTAAGTGCTCAGGCAAAGAGATAACATCACCAACTACACTGCGATTCATTAAATCTCATAGTAAAAGGTGTGTAGGTGAATCACTTTGAATAATATACATTCTGAGGAGTTTGATGAGATTCCTTTATAAATAAAAAAGGTTTATCTAGTTTAGCACTTGGGAGTTCGTAGTCAGCTGTTATTGAATACCACAAATATCTGCTCAAAGTGGAGAGAATGTGAGCAGAAAGATTTCAGACAGAAACAAACATCGGGATATACAAATGAACAATTTGAAAATCAATATATGCATGTCATGATAGTGGCGCCACTAATAACAATACAGAGTTCCGACAAATCACCACCAACCCACTGAATATACACAACAAGAAATCAAAAGAATAATCACTACAATTTATAACTTTCATATATGTATACATCTCACAAACAATATACACATCAACACAATAAAACAAATGTTAACACAATAACATCATGATCGTGAATAATAAATATCATTGATATCATGAGGTGAAGAGTTTGACGAGATCGTCAATACTCCACTCCTTATCACCATCCAAATTGGTCTCCTTCAAGAATTCATCGAAACGCTCCTTCGGAATCTCACAGCCAAAATCACCCTCCAACAGATTCTTCAATTCATGTGACGACAACTTGCCTGATTTGTTGACATCGGCTTCATCGAAAAGAGCTCTGAGTTCATCCCTACACAATGGTAAGAGAAACAAGTGGTGAGAGGAGATAATGATAATGAATGATGAGACTGTCATGTTGAGAAATCAATCATAAGAGCAGAGATATTTTAGTCGTCTTCAACTCCAATCTACTTCGATCAGCCTAACCCCAACGACAGTGGAAAAAGTCAAATAAAAATTACTCACAACTGATACATATCACATCCCATATGCAAGTGAATTGGGTAGAGGAATGAATGAATGAATGTATGAATGAGTGAATGAATGAATGAATGAATGAATGAATGAATGAATGAATGAATGAATGAATGAATGAATGAATGAATGAATGAATGAATGAATGAATGAATCAGTCAGTCAGTCAGTCAGCCAGTCAGTGGAATCACTCACATTGCAGTCGGAGGAGAAGAAGGGTGACCGAGTGAAGAGGAGAGTGTAGTTGGTTGGTTTTCGAGACGACTTGAATTGAGTGAAGTTTTGTGGCCATGAGTATAGTACCAGCGTAGTATATATAGTGAAAATTCTGTCCAATGATGAGACAAGCTGTCTATGTGTTAATGTAATAGGTGAATGAATGAGTGGTGGAGTGGGTTGTTGAGTGAGGTAGGAAGGGGTCAATGAAGAATCGAGGGACAAGTAAGCACAGAGACACATGGACAATGTAGCACGTGATATTGACTGGACACACATGATATGCGGAATCATTTGATATTGACATGTGGCCAATTGATTGAGGTAGTTCAAGTGATTTGAGGGCCATGTTGTGTTGATTGTTTTGTGGGCGATGAGAACTAATGTATGCTTTGTCCCTGATTGACATATTGTCGATGAATTCTTCTCATAGAAAAGTTTATATTTCATACTCGACTTTAGTTTTTAGCTGATCATTGGATGCTTGACGACTGGTGTTCTGCAATATGGATTTATTTGCAATTTGATTACGTTTGATGGTGGAATAATACTCTGTATATACAAGTGATGGCTACCGTATTCTATCAAACAAAAGAGGTCCCCCTTAAGAGAATGTCACCTGTATAAGTATCATTGCAATGTTTAATATTACCTTATAATCCTCAGCACCTTCGATTCAAGTTCATTAATTGTATTACAGGTGTTGATAAGACACCTTAAACCCTATCCGCAAATCTTGGAAAAAAAAATATCATTTTTGTTTTAGTCTAGACGAATCTCACTCCCATCAAATTTAAATCCATATAAATACAATTCAGGAGTAAATTTATGTGTATTTTACACAGAAACGTCTTAGGCATACGGTAGGAAACCAGCGGTGATAATTCCACATTGTGAAAACATAACTTCTGAAAGCATGCTTACCTGAATTCCATGAGAAATCAGGCAACTATAGTTGCATTCCTACAACAAAAAGTGAAATCACTTCATTTCATCTGTGTCCAGTATGTCGTTCACATATACTCTACGCTCAACATACATTCCAATATAATACAAACAAACCGACAAATCCGGCTTGTCAGAATCAAGAATAAAGTAAAGCGATCCGACTTCAATGCACTGATAGAAGCAGTCAATCAACCAACTGATTAATCAATAATAACCAAGCATTTCACAATTACACAATTCAATGATATCGTTGGAGTGGAGTTAGGGAGAAAGTTGAACAGAGTGTTTGGTACACGGTGAACATGCACATGAGAAGTGGGAAGAGGTAAAATCTGTAATCATTGAGGTGGAATTGATCAGTTGACGTGAAGCGGGTCACTCTTAATCTCTGTCACAGGAGAGAGTATATGTTTGGCAGAAATAAATAATAATATTATAGGATAGAGTCGAATGGAGTGGAGTAGAATTTTTTGTGATAGGAGACAGCATGATACTGACTACCTAGTGTATCAGTGTTTCGTGCGGACAGGTGTGATGGTGATGACAATTTTGACAACAACAGCACCAGCAATAAAATACTGAGGAAGAGCATGAGTGCAACACCATTCATGGTGTAAGATATATTCGGCACTCATTCAGCGAAGACGTACCAGAAGGGAACATATGACGTTCAGTTAAATAGAGATGTCTTCATTGAACTCACTAGTAAGCAGTCTGTGTTGAAAAGTCGAATTCTCCGGTGCTTTCAAGCGCCTCCGCAACTAAAGAAAGCACCGAACACTAGTAGTTCAAGCACTTACGTTCTTCAAACGAGGATGGTGACCTGGTTCACTTGGTATAGAGTTGTGCCTATGTGTGAGTGTGTATGTGAATTTGATCCAACCGAAATGAATAAGTTTCAGTTGGGTAAATCATTGCTGTCTATCTCGATGTCTACGCTTATCTGGTTGTAACAAGAAATACACCGAGAGTTGACAGAGCAGAATGAAGATGCCAAAGGCGATTAGATCGTATTCAGATATTTGACATGATCAATATATACAAGAAGCAACTGACGGAGGTACCATTTTTTAGTGTTTCATGGTATGCGTATGCATATTTTGAATGAGGTGACACTTGTGATTGACTCGTCAAAGGATGTACTGCATAGGTTACGGCTCCATCAATGCACAAAATCATTGCTGATGATAACTCAGTCCTCCACATATGGAGACGCATTCACAACTAACTCTCGGATTACGTTGATCAACACCAATCAACTATAACCACACATCTACATGCACTGGCTTACCACACACGATGACAGGCAACTCAACTCATTCATAAGCATCCTGTCGACGCTGATGAAGTCACATCACCAATGATCACCTGTTATGTGTCACATGACTACTGGAAATCATCGACACCATTCGACTTGCTGCATTCTGCTTAATCACTCATTTATTGTCCTTGAATGGCATACCGATGATCAAACTAGCCACCAAGTGTTCAAATGTATGTTGATCAGCTGACTGATTAGTGATTAGTGTGTGTGTGTTGTTTGAATGTTAAATGATGTTCATGAGAGAGAGGGAGGGAGTGTATAGATGTCTGTGTGTATGTGTGTGCTTGACTGAGTGCTTTGTTGGTGGTGAAGGTGTAGAATGATTACAGTAACTGATTGTATTCTGAGTGTGAATAGGTAATTGAGCAAATTGACCGCTGTAATCATAGCAAACATTGGGATGTATTCTTCGAACTTCTGTGTATTCATCTATGATCAGCTGTTTAGGTGCGCATCACGTTATTCCTCCCTGAAACTGTTTCCTGTCCGCACTGCCCCTATAACACACACACACACACATACATACATACACACAGATGCAAATGTTTTTAATTTCACAAGCAGTCATGTGTAGCTGCACAAATCAGTTTGTCATGAGATGAAGATTTAATAAGGCCCGAGCACTCGACGAACTGCACGTGAGATAAACTTCCTCATGAGTGCACAATCGATTTCTCGAACTATGTCATTGTCTATCATACTCTATTACACGGCGATCCACGGTTATTCATGGATCGAAAAAGTAAACCCCAGGCATCTGATATGAGAAAGCGAATGCAGAAATGCCTTATAATGGTAAATTCTGTTAGACGTGATATTGGAAATCATAGAAGTTTATGGATAAGTTGGTCATAAAATATTTGACCAGTAGATATATAGTCAACGTCATTCGCATATAAGAAAGCAGTTAAGGAATTTCTCCGTTCGTTATCTATGAAAGAGTTGTCAGAAGATCTGACCTACTCAATAGTGGATCATGTGTATAAGGCAAGAGATATGAGAAGTTATATCATCCATTGGAATTAGCGAAAGATGTTGGTGAAAGTAGATGGATCTTACCAATCAGATCTATTGTACGACACATATTTTGTAATTTCGTAAAAATGGTAATCACTATAACATCAAAAAGTCAGTTGGAAGTAATGAATTCATCTGCAGTGAACATGCCCAGCAGTTTATCGTATACTTTTATCCATAAATCTCAAATGCCTATTAAGAATGAGGCACTCCGAATGGATTCGTATCATGTTGAATATCTGTGCTCACTTTCTGAACCACTTCAATACATATTCCATGTCCAATGTTTTTATATCACAGATTCTGCAAGTATTTTGCTCTAGATTAATGAATAGACTAAACCTTTCACATATGTCCCTGATTGAATAGTGAAACTCTAGTGAATAGTTTGAGACTTGGTTGGATCATTCCTTACAGGTGCATGTGTTGCATTGACCTATCCCACTTTGTCCACACATTTCCAAATAAAAATGTTGTCCAGGGTTCACCTACAAACATGTCTTCAAATGTCTGAAATCTCAGAACCCCTTACACAGTTCAGGTCTGGATGGTATGTTAAGCTTCGAACTCACGAAATGTACTGATATTTTATGCCATCCATTAGGTAACATGTTTAAGGGATAGTTTTTAGAAAACACTATGCCAACTGCCTGGAAAGATATTAGGTTATTCCCCGTACCTACTTCCAGGCATTTGATTTTGCCCCAAGATCTCTTTTGCTGGACAAGCTACACGGGAAAAATGCTGAATCCTGGATAATCAGCTAGTTGTATTCCCATTTCTCTGAAGGGAAAAAAATATATAGTTCACAGAGGGGGGTGCTTTACTACATTGCTTACTGAAGCTGGTGTTCCCTAAGGAGCTATCCTTTCTCCAGGTCTTTTCTCCTTCTTTCTTCATGATCTACCATTTTCAGCTAGTATCAATTTTATCAAATGAACTGATGACCCGACAGTTTCTATACCTGTCACCTCTTCAAAAAATTATTCCCAGCTGAATGGTTTCCCACCTACTGTTAGACGATGGTCTTCCTTGAATGGCCATATGCTTAGTTCTTCATAATATCATAGCACAGACTTAAGTTTCCGTCTAAAACATAACCTGTGTAAATTGCTTACGTCACATGATTCCTGTTCTATTGGTAGTTGTGCATTAGAGAATGTTACAAGTGTAATTTATCCCCGTTTGTATTTTTCTTTGAACATTTCCTGGTCCTCCAATATCTCACTAATTTCCGAAAGAATTCTCCGCCTAGCTTTCTATATTAGAAAGCTGAGAGTATCTGGTATAGCTCAGTCTCCTCCTCCATTGGTCCCCTTTATTCTGCTCCGGGTTACTGAAAAAAGACTATACTATTTTGCGTAGAACTTTGAATATTGTCCGGAGAACTAGTGGTCCACTTCTAAACCTTCTAGTTAAAACATTTGTGAAAAAACATCTTAACTCATGTAAATTTTTGGCAGGAGTTATTTTATTAGATGACCAGCATTCTCTGCGCTCAAAGTTCTCTGTCTGTTGGCTGTTATTATTATTATTATTATTATTAGTATTATTATTAGTAGTAGTAGTAGTAGTAGTAGTAGTAGTAGTAGTAGTAGTAGTATTAACTGAGGTAAACTGTTGCAGTTGTACAGTGGAAAGAAAACACTTTTGCTTTTCATGAATGCGCTGTACAAAACATACTGGATTTAGGAAGTTTGATTTATGCGCGGGAAAACATCGTGCCAACAGATTAGGTAGCAGATTAGTAGACACCTTATTTGCATACCATCATTGAGATAAAGCAAACGAAACACAGTCATTATCCGTATGATCCTATAGTATTGACGTTTGAACAGCATGTACATTCATATCTGGATGGTATTAATGCGAACTTGAATGTCGACTGACTGGTTAATTAGCTGAATTGGAGACGAAACGGGGTTTCTGACTAAGCTTTCACGATATTAAGTCACTCACCAAATCAAGCTTCGTAACAATAAATTATTGTAGTATGACTTAAGCATAACCCAGTACTTCGAATAACTGGTAATTGTAGAATTGACATTGAGCCATGTAATATTTTGATTCTGAAGGAGATTTATCGAATAGAAGTCAGATGGTAGTTTTAACTTCCACACCTGATAACTCAGTTTAACATCAAATGACAACAAATTGTTCTAAAATTTAACTCTGAAAACGATACTTGTCAAAAACGGAAGAATGTTAGTTGGTTGGACCAATTCCACCCGAATAGCTCAGTGGTAGAGTCGCTGACTACAAAACTGGGTGGTTTGTGTTCGAATTTTAAGCGGGACGGTGGTTCTGTTGAGGTTACACTTACGCCTTGTTACCGAGTGCCAAAAAACGCGAAACCTAGTTACAGGGCATCTTGCTGATTGCTTCCAACCAACTGACATCCACCAAAGTGCAGCGGGGGGGGGGGGCTAAGCCTCTTAGCTCGGCTGCCACATAGCAAAATGAGAGACAGAAATCGGCCAGCACTAACGACTAGAAAAGATGAGATTATTTGCTCGCCAGTAACCAGTCAATGTAAAAACTGAAGAATCCATTCTAGTTTGTAGAAGCTGGAAGACAAATTAGTTTCTCTAATATTTTTATGGTATCATTTGGCATTTTCCTGATTCACAAAGATTCTTATTCATAAGACTTCTGATATTATCTGTCAAAATCCAGATCTCCTCCTTCTGCCAATTTCAGAATTCAGATGCTTCTCGTCAATGTGTGCCAAAGAAGTTCAGTTTCAGTTCCATAAAACTCTTCGAAGATCCATTCATCGAAGGATTACATGGAATGGATTATATCTACTTTCCAATAGCTTCCACTTGATCCCTTTTAAACGATCCGCAGTCAAAATACTACTTTACCAGAAAAGAAGGATATTTTCAAGGGATAAATCACAAGAAGATTTTCTGAATATTGATAAGGTGGTGGAAAAGAATAGCTACTCCAAAGGAGCCATCATTTAATACGTAAGATGTCAAGACAATAAGATGAACAATCAGAAGTGGGCAAGTTCCCTTCTCATGTCACAAGTATTACGTCTATCTGCGACAGGAGTTACATTGAAAGAACAGGATATACTTTAGAATTTTTGATTAAGTACCGAATAGTCGACGTCTAAAGGAAACAAGTGCTTTACATAGTGCAATCACTTGGCATCTTATCGACACGCGACATGAAGTGAATACCTTGGAATCAGGAAATACCGCAGTGTAAACCTTCTGAAATTCATTGAGACTCTAGTGATCAAACGACTGAAACTGGAATTATGCATTCAAAAAGAAGCAGAAAGGAGTCTTTTTTTGGTAAATTAATTTCTTCATTTTTCGTCTCTTATATGATGACACAGTCTTTTGACTGAAGCACTTCCTGTTTGTACAAAACTTTGATAGCCACTTGACTAACTCAGCTCAATTCAATATATAACTTACATGGTTTACCTATTTCTCATCATCTTCGTAAGCAATTGTTTTTGCTCTATATACCAAAACACATTATTACTAAAACACTCCATTACTTGAACTCTGTCGAATCAGATAAATGACTGAAACTTCTAACCAGATAATGTTAACCTTCTCCGGATGACTGCATTCTTTACACTACGACGACAATCTGTAGAAAGTAGATTCATTAAACTCCAAAAGGTATGTTCAAACACTTTTGCTATATAGTAACGAAATGTCTTAGATTGTTAGCTGGTAACGAAAAATCATAGAGATAATTAGCCATTATATTATTCTGCGCAAAGTGGTATTCCTTCTCTGTTAAAAACCAAATGATTGACTATTAACCAAAATCAGGTATTAAACAGAATTCCCGACACTGAAAATGCACAATGAAAACCAGCGTATAATTCAGTGATAAGACACAGAAAACGTCACATCACGTAAAACTATCATGCACAAAAAAATACAAAATCTCAAGTTATGCAAAGTATTTCCATCTATTGACCACCTGTCAATATCAAATGATTCCGCATATCATGTGTGTCCAGTCAATATCACGTGCTACATTGTCCATGTGTCTCTGTGCTTACTTGTCTCTCGATTCTTCATTGACCCCTTCCTACCTCACTCAACAACCCACTCCACCACTCATTCATTCACCTATTACATTAACACATAGACAGCTTGTTTCATCATTGGACAGAATTTTCACTATATATACTACGCTGGTACTATACTCATGGCCACAAAACTTCACTCAATTCAAGTCGTCTCGAAACCAACCAACTACACTCTCCTCTTCACTCGGTCACCCTTCTTCTCCTCCGACTGCAATGTGAGTGACTCCACTGACTGGCTGACTGACTGACTGACTGATTCATTCATTCATTCATTCATTCATTCATTCATTCATTCATTCATTCATTCATTCATTCATTCATTCATTCATTCATTCATTCATTCATTCACTCATTCATACATTCATTCATTCATTCCTCTACCCAATTCACTTGCATATGGGATGTGATATGTATCAGTTGTGAGTAATTTTTATTTGACTTTTTCCACTGTCGTTGGGGTTAGGCTGATCGAAGTAGATTGGAGTTGAAGACGACTAAAATATCTCTGCTCTTATGATTGATTTCTCAACATGACAGTCTCATCATTCATTATCATTATCTCCTCTCACCACTTGTTTCTCTTACCATTGTGTAGGGATGAACTCAGAGCTCTTTTCGATGAAGCCGATGTCAACAAATCAGGCAAGTTGTCGTCACATGAATTGAAGAATCTGTTGGAGGGTGATTTTGGCTGTGAGATTCCGAAGGAGCGTTTCGATGAATTCTTGAAGGAGACCAATTTGGATGGTGATAAGGAGTGGAGTATTGACGATCTCGTCAAACTCTTCACCTCATGATATCAATGATATTTATTATTCACGATCATGATGTTATTGTGTTAACATTTGTTTTATTGTGTTGATGTGTATATTGTTTGTGAGATGTATACATATATGAAAGTTATAAATTGTAGTGATTATTCTTTTGATTTCTTGTTGTGTGTATGTTGACTGTGTAGTTTTGAGTGAACCAACGTGGTTTATTGTATTTAGTGTCGCGTACCGCCATTGAATGAAAGTTCATTTGACCCATATTTTCACAGTAAGCTGAAGTCTTCTTCAAGTGTTGTGCAATTCAAACCACCCTCTTCATTATAAGCATTGCATTTCACATTACTCGAATAATGAATTTGATCGTTTTTATCTTAAATGCCTAGTCAAGTAGTTGCTTCAAATATTCTCTACTTTCTTGTTATGAAGACTGTTTGTTGTGCTGAGTTTCATTAGGTCAATAACTGAAAAATATACTATTTAATTGAATTTGAAATATGTTTGTGGTTAATATTTCATTAGAGGTGTGAAGATTTACTTTACCTAAGGGTATCTAGATGTTTTTTCCGTCTTTTAGTTCCTACTCTCTGAATAGTACTTTGGTAGACTTCACTGACCTCACTCCCCCAATTGACGATACAGTATTATTAGTAACTTTACGATTCGCTTTTTTGATCATTTGAGATGAAGACTAAAATTAGCGTTTACTGTTAAGGCCTTCCTCTACTTGTTCTTTTCACCTCCGTCCAAATATTTTGCTGAGGAAAAACAAACGAATTCGACGCAGTGATACAGCTTGTTGTCAAAGTCGCAAAAATCCTCGTAGATGATATTGTTAAGGTAGCATCGTTCTTTAAACTGGTTTTGAAATATTGATTTTAACCTTCACACACTTTAAATCTTGTCCATATATAACCCTCCCAGGTGTAAAATATCGATAGCTGTATGTCACATGAGATGGATGGCTTCCACTAACATCTTGAATACAAAAATGAGAAATAAGCCAGGTTCTGTTGTTTCCTCAAAATTACCATTCTCACTTGGATCATTAGCACTGAATATTACTAGTTCACGTAAATTTTTTCTTTGCTTACCATGTTTCGTGTACGACAACAACCATTACTGGTGCTTTAGGGAGTGTCACTGTTTTATTGAATGTTCGGATTTGTTGTAAAATATCCGTTTGTAGTTGGATTTCAAGAAATTCTTTAATACCAGTAAAAATCCCAAGTGATTGAATAGTTTAAAATTTCAAGAAACCATTCTCTTAATAGATCATATCTTCACTGACGTGGTAGATCCAATTTTCGATAAAGTTATTCATCACTACTCTGTTTCATTTGGATCATGAAATTTGATCTTAATCTTGGTCAAGATTTGACCGGGGCCGACTGAAAGCTGACCTTTGATATAAGTTACATTTAGAAAAATCGTAGCGTATTTAAAATAAGATATTCTAACTTTTGGCATGGAAGTCTGGTCCAAGCTTCTTCAGGGAAATAATCAAAATCTACATTGTCATATATATATATATATTAAAATATATATATATAACAGGTCAAAAATTGCGCAGTTCATTTCATTGTCTAATCGTGACTCGATCATGATTGTTTCTGTTTATAAGGTGGAATTCATCACGGACTTAGATCAATTGGAGAACCATTGAAAATCTGGGAGCACTGAACATCTTAGTATGTCACAACTCATCAGTACACTCCCACTATCCTACCGAAGTCAGGACTTACAGGTTTCATGGTAAACATGTTAGTTGTTCCGCCAGTGAGTAGGAGTCAAATGGTCATTTCACGATATAGTGTAACTATCCACCAAGGTATTCCTTTAGCATCTGCTTCGTTTTCAACTCACTGACCTCAATGGTCATGGCTTTTCATTAGAAACTGGGGAGTATCCTTCTCGAAGCATGTCACTGATGAGCATTATCCAGTAATGTATTTTGAAGTTAATGCGGCTTAGTCGTGGATGCGTATTGTGAGGAGACCTTTACCGGGACGAAGCAGCTGTCCAGTAATTCCAGGTCTTCAGTGGTTCTTCAGCCCATGATGAATACCACCTTAAAAATAAAATCCCCATTAACCGCAAATAACGTCATACTAAATGGTAAAAGTGTTTCATGTTTTCCTGAATGTTATTTCCGTCAATACACTATCTGCCAACATCAGCACTTGAACACTGATTTCATGTTTATTTCTATAAACGAAGGTTGCTACAACATACACGTGTTCCTGCTTGTACATTCAGGGGAATGATTGAAGTATCCATCTTAGTTACTTTAATCTTTAATGATGCATTCTACAAAACAAGCTTCAAAGAATTTACATTCAAATGAAATATTTTAAATGTCACAGATATTCTACAGTCAGTTTCTTTCTGTCAATATGTGATCTTTCTAGATATGGTTAGTCAACAGTACTATGAAAGAGGTTTCCCTTTACACATAGGCCATTCAGATTCACATCTGGTTTCAGAATAGGATCGAAACACTAACTACTGAAGAGCAGTTTTGGATGACATCATCTAAATATGCGTATATTTCATTCTTATGAAAGGAGATCTGTCTAAAATGCGACTATTCAACAGCTATTCCGCAAGTGATTAATAACAGATGAGACAATGTCAACTTTAATCTTAACATATGAATTTAATCTGATACTTGTCAAAAAAAGTGGAATCAAAACATTACTCATTACCTTCGGTTTGCTAGTGTTGCTTGAAAACGGCTTCGTATAACATGCTCAGTGTTTTCTCAGTCAGTTTTCTATAAATAAGATACACTTTCTAACTGCTAAGGTCATAATGTCTTAAGTTGAGGAAATACTCCAGGTCATGGTTATAATGAAGACATTTATCACCCTTATTCTCGGTTATTTTTAAAGGTGGATGAGGTGGACATTTTAAGAGGAATCCAGCTACCCTCACTCTATTTCTGCTCACCTCACTCTTCAAACATGTGTCAAAATAACAAACGTGAGTATAATAGTCTATCGACTTATTAAATTATGGAAAAGATTTATAGCTCAGGATGAGGATGATGGTGAAGACTTCTTTATGACGTTAGTGCTGAAGATATCACTAAGCCTGGTGATGAAACTATTGAAGGCTACACTCAATAAGACATTCTTTAGAGGAGAATGCAACCATTTTTTGCAAGGTAATTGGTCCCATCACGCCAACAAACGTAGGTGAACATCTATCTCTTTCAATGTCAAACTGCGCTTATCAGGTAATTTGCGACCGTTAAAGTAGGTAGATTGTGTGGACAGGAACATATTCCGAGAAATCAACGTCGTGAAGGACAAAACGGCATTAACAGCTCATTAGTTCGTTATCTGTGTTGATATGAAACATGAAGTGGACATCAATAATGCCTTTACAATCCTTGGGTCTGGTTTTCGTTCATAGAAGCTATCTCAAGTAAAAGGTTAAAGCCTGACCTTTGCACTCAAAAAGATCCTTCTCAGAAACTTGAAGACTTCTATCCTCTCTTGCCCCTACTTCTGGTTTCCGCCTTAGTGATGTCTATCACGCCTTTATTTCTTACCCAGTTTCATCTTATTGTTACTGTAAGCCCATAATTATCACCTTACTGCCTTATTTAACTGAATATCACCCTACTTCTATTCTAGAACTGTTGCCTTAAATTCACAAATAGCTCCTCAGCATTTTTTCCAACCTGACATATCAGTCATTCCTACTATCCTCTAATAGAATTTGGCTTTTAAATTCGTAGGTATCTTCACTCTCCTAATGAATTGACTATTACTAACCGGTAAATGGGGCTGAAGAGACTGTGACAGCATACACTATTTGCTGAGAAATTTGTTCCTATTGCTTTATTCGAATCTGTAAAGACAAGCGAATGTTTCAAATTATTCATGCTGTTTTTAGTATATTTCTGTTGGGATATTTCATATTTGCGTGAACCATGTTTGACTTTTTTCTCTTCATTTGGTCTTACTGATATCACTGTCTAGAAAAACCCCAGAGTTGGATGAACCCTAGTGAGGTTAGAAATTTCGGTTGTAGCAAGAACCAGTTGGCATGGCAAATAGTATCTGTTCATTATCTCTACCTACATTTCGAAGCAGTCCAGACGTGGCACGTCTAAAGATGAACCGGCTAACTTTCTCAACCAGGTAATGATATGTTAGATGGGGATTTGAATGTAGAAATGGGGCATATTGGCACAAAGGAAAGTTTTTTAGTTGCTTAACAGTAGTTAACCAGCTGTGACAAAAATAACTAGGATCATTCTGTGCATCAGTGCATGTCATAACCCATTCCTAGGTGGCAAAAGCTCCTACATAATCATCGCTGTTGTGCCATCTAGTGTTCTGTTTATGCCACATGTCTCGACTAAAATGGATCATACTACAACCAGCTATAGATTATATGAGTTTATTTAGGACTATTATTCCCTCTGGAGCAATTCTTCGGACTTTTATCACACTTTACTGTGTGCTAAGTTTGCTTTCTATTTTGGTGGACGTCACAATCTTCTTCATAAACAGGTTGACGTAGATAGTCAGGCTGCTATTTGTCTTGTAAATAAATACCCAGCCAAGCTAGATTTACTACCAGCTGTCAAACTTGCGGAAAATATGGATGGTCATTGGCTATATGTACAAGATGCAATGCAAGTAGAGCATAGAACTATTTGTGGCTCCGAACAATGTCTCATTTATAAGCTCTTGGTCTCCGTAGTTTTTCTCAGAGCCTATTGGTGTTAATTAGTCTACTCCAGTTGACAACAAGGACAATATTTAGTGTAAATCTCTTACATGATCCATCATGCAGCACTTACGCTTGTACCTTGACGCCCAACGCTTATGAGACGAAGGCGAGATTAAAGCATTGCTGCACCTTGTAATAGTTAGGAGTTATTCTTCTCACTTCAGCCACCAACAAGAAGAAGCCTGACGTCAATGAGACAGTCTGTTAGGTAAGTTATACACAGAAACCTTTGAATATGTCTAGAACTCTGGCTGGAGCACTTCAGAATGTTACTCAGTTGGTCTACTACTCCAGTAACGTCAACTCCAATTTAGTATGCTCCATCGTCAGTTAATACCTACCTTCTAAACTGCATCGTGGTCCATAACAAATCCCAGATAATGGAGTCAGAGGGGACATAGAATTTTGCTAGCCTTCAGTAACTGAAAAAGGGCCTTGAGTTAGCCAGTCACGTTGAAGGTGATTATGTGGTCCTTCTGGGAAGTTTTGTATTCCTGAAAAGATCTCACTGATTATAGATGAACCTATGCACAAGTTTGATGATGATAGTCTAGATGGAATAAAGGAGACTTACTTCTCATGCTGCTGTCTTTCATCGTTTGCTAATTCTGAGGGGTTTTTCATGTGCTTGCATTTCAAAAAAGAGACGAAATTATAGACGAGAATTTCATACTTAAATATGTATCATCATTACATGGTGCCTGCACTGGAAAAGTGATATGCTGCCGTTATATTGCTGCTTTTTGACATAATTTTCAAGTTTTATGCTTTGAAATCAATAGGTCTTTACCTCATATCCATTGTCACCAGCTTAATTGCTGTGTCTCTAATTTTGCATAGCTTTACCTGCTGCTGAACTTAACGTACATGGCTTTCACAACGTTGTTAGTTTTTCTTCCCTCTGCTCTTAACTCTTAACTCTCATTGGCTAACGTTTTTAACCTATATGTGGAGTTAGTTGTCGTCAAGGTCATCTAGGAATGTGTATATTCAGCATAACTGTCAACTGCACTAACTGTTATTAAGACAACGAAAAGCTGTCTGTCAACGGTCTGTCTTCTCTTCTTGTCTTCACGTGTCGGTGGTATTGTTGTTGTTGTTGTTGTGGTGGTGGTGGTGGTTGACGTTCTGATTTGCGTTAGAGTCGATTCGTCTACGCGTTAGGTCCTATCGTTCGTAGGTTGTTAGATCGTACTACCGGCCATAACACTGATATCTTCTTTAAATTCTCGAATTCTAACTCTTAAACCCATCAATAAAGGCTAATCAAATAATTAAGAACCGATATGGTGTCAGTGGAAGGGTGATCAACGCTCACATCACAGTTTAACAATTTAACTTTATGTAGTCATACTGATGAATACCTTAATCGTACGTGCTTTTACTTCAGGTAAAAAGAAGCAGTCGAAGACGTAGATTAGTTCATAACTATCGTTTAGAATTCATATCTACCTCTATTTCCTTTCATTTGTGTTGAAAATTAGAAAAAGAAAACTGTTTTTCTTATTGGTTTGTTCAGGAGTCACTCAAAGACGACATAAAGTATCGTAACGCATCCACTCCAAACAATGTACACCTAAACTTGTTTTAGGGTCAGGGATTAGACAGTGGTAATAGTACCGACGAGACTGTTCGAAAAGGCCTGAAAAAGTGAAAGTTTGCCATGACACTTGAGTGAGATCATCACAGTTCCCATCTTCAAAAAAGGTCTATGTAACATATGTGACAACAATCAGGTTACCAATCTGCTGTCAGCCACATTCAAAATATTCGCTACTCTTATACTCCATAGGCCTTGCGAAAAGCATGAGAAACTCTTTCGTTCAGTTCGTCGATATATTGATCATTTGTTGACTTCTCATCGATAGGAAGAACATTGTTACACATAATGCAGGTTAGATATCGATATTCTGACTACCCTCTATTCTTCGGATACGGCTGTGCACTTAGATTGTTGATTAAAGAGACGTGTTCATGGAAATGAATCACCATGTTGAAAAACCTATTCAAATACACCTCGCACTGAGTAAGAGCATACAGTCACTTTTCTTCTTTGTTCCAGAGCAGCAGTGTGATTAGAAAGCGTTGTGATTCTGTCATTATCCGTTAACTTTTCCACCAATGATATGATGAAAACAGATTTGAAGGAGTTGTTTGTCGATCAGGTAGACTAAGTACCTTGAGGACGACCACCAAACACCAAGCATGTGAACGAAATCGTTTCACTCTGAAACAACATACAAACTACTGGACTCTTACTTAACCAGCTGACGTTTAATATCCCTAAACATTGTATGCACTTTGCTCTGGTGAAGTATACACAACTTTTAAAATGACGTGAGCCTGTGCTCACACTTATATCAGTATATTAGAATCAGTGGAAATCGTAAAGAAATTCAGTGAATGTAGAAAGTTGCGTGAGTGGTACTGAAGTTCTGATGGATGAGATTTCTAACTGGATGTCGAAAACTAGAGTGGCATGTGCCAATCTAGGTCGCCTTAGGCGTTAACCTATCTAAGGAAATTTAAGTGCACAATGTGTTAGTGTATGCATGTTTACTCTTACGCTCGAAAACTGGCCTCTCTGAACTGAGGATATCTCACGACGCCGGGTGCTCAATCACCGCTTTCTGTGTAGGATTCGTAGCATTCAGTGGAAATACGATGTAAGTAATTGCGAAGTGGAGCGGTGAATGCTTGGGTGTGATGTAGATCATCATTCATTGAATGCAATCACCTTGAAATGTCAACTTAAGTGACTTGAACATATGTCAAGAAAGTCATCTCAGCCGGACCCACGCCGTTTAGTGTTTGCCAACATTTGGACTAGTTAGAAGATGTGGAAAAGTGATCAGTGTTTGACGTGTTACCCTAAGATGAAGGGAATTCTGTTGAGTTAGCATCTGTTGGCTCCACAAGACTCTCTAGTTAAGGTAGAGAACAGGGAAATCTTTTCCTGAGTTCAGCTTATCCAAATGATTTTTAGGCTGCTCTCGTTGTTTACATTTCTGAAATCTCTTCATTTTTGATTTCATGATGTCATATTTAGTTGTTACTAGTACTTCTTCACTCGATGTTGCACCAAGTTTGTACTTAAACCAATAATTAAATAGGCTATTCATCATGTAGTATTCACATCTTCATTTGCCAAATCGATAGCAGTCTTTTATCATTATATAGTTAAAATATGGAAACTTCTGGCAGTTCAGTATGTCTTCAAAGTTATCTAAGTCATAATAACCAACTATGAGTAATAAATAGTCTAACTATCTTTTCTGCATTCAGCATTGTGTTAAGTCGTTCAGAGCACAATGCTGAAGGATTTCACAGGAGCACAGGCACTCCAATAACCTTATTCTAAACAGACATTTCAGATTCCTCCACAAAATTTTCCAATTCACGCTTTGACATAAACTCTGAAGTCGACAACATTTAATTTATCACTGGTAACCTGTAACACTAATTACCAACGGAGTTGTAGTGATTATTGAATTTCCAAATATGTGTCGTACAATGGATTTGATTGGTAAGTTTCAGCTGCGTTCGCCAACATCTTTCGCTAGTTCCAATGGACGACATAACTTCCCATATCGTTTATCAGATGCACAGAGTCTACTTCTTCGATCCATGCTTAACCATGAAGTGTTGTTTAATGGAATATAGTAAACGTTGGTGTACCTTGATAACTCGATTGCGCAATTATGAGGAAGGGTGTCGCGAGCAAACCAACGTAAAACTGAGTGTTGTGATTAAGCATACACAGTTTACCGAATGACGAGGCAGAACTAAATATTTGTCTCATGAAAAATTGTTTGAAAACACATGCATATATGTGTGTGTATGTGATAGAGGCTGATTACCCTATACTTCAAGTTTCATTGTACTTTCAACATTGTTGACGAGGAGCTGAACAGAATTTATTCCATGGAATATTAAATATGCTGTCATTTTATGAATGCCAGAGTAGCGGGATAAAACGGAAAAAAGATTTAGAGTGGAGTACTATGACTTGCATCTGAACAGGTTTCTGTAACCGAATTCACAAACGTTCAAAAAACACATTCCACTGTCTGCATCAATTACAGTGATACGATTGCTCAATTACCCATTCTCTCACAAAAATGTCTTTGGTGGAAACGTTAACCATAAACCAAGCACTCAATCAATTATACGAACACACACACTCCGTCCTTTTCTCTCATGAACATCATTTAACATTCAAACAACACACACATACACACACACACACTAATCACATACAACACACATCATGCACATATTAACATATCACTACTTTCACGTGAATTCAAGTGGAATTAATTTGGCCATCTGATGTCAGTCAGCTGATCAACATACATTTGAACACTTGGTGGCTAGTTTGATCATCGGTATGCCATTCAGGACAATAAATGAGTGATTAAGCAGAATGCAGCAAGTCGAATGGTGTCGATGATTTCCAGTAGTCATGTGACACGTAACAGGTGATCATTGGTGATGTGACTTCATCAGCGTCGACAGGATGCTTATGAATGAGTTGAGTTGCCTGTCATCGTGTGTGGTAAGCCAGTGCATGTAGATGTGTGGTTATAGTTGATTGGTGTTGATCAACGTAATCCGAGAGTTAGTTGTGAATGCGTCTCCATATGTGGAGGACTGAGTTATCATCAGCAATGATTTTGTGCACTGATGGACCCATTATCCATGTAACACATAATGCGACTAGTCACACACAGGATTCCTGGAATTCACAATATGCATACGTATATCATAAAACACTCAAAGTCACAACTCTGTCAAGTACATGTTGCGGACATATCGATCATGTTACGTATCCGAATCTGATCTGATTTCCTACAATTATTTTATTCTTCAGAGTTAACTCTCAATGTATCTCTTGCTTTAACTATGGGACTGTAGACACCCAAATAGACAGCAATGATTTACCCAATTCACATTTTTCCAATTCGTATGCATCGAAATCACTCACACGCACACAACTCTCTACGAAGTGAACCAGATCACCATCCTCGTTCACAGATCGTACGTCATCGAACTACTAGTACTCAATGCGTTCACTAGTTACAGAGCCGTTTGGAGGCACTAGAGAAGTCGACTTTTCAGCGCAGACTCTATATCGGTGAGATGGATGGAGATATTTGTAATTAACTGGACGCCATATGTTCTGTTTTCATATGTCTTCCTAGAAGGCATGAAGAATGTGTTTTACACCACGAATGCGATTGGAATCATGCCCATCCTCAGTATTTTATTGCTCGTACGATTGCTGTTAACAATGTCATCATATTTATCCACGTGAAACACTGATCCGAGGTAGTCTGCATCGTGATAAGTCCCAATGTTCACTTGGTTTTTGATAACACGAAACTCCACTACACAACAATACAATAGAACACAACACAATACAGTACAGAATAATACAATACAATACAATGTATCCTTCA
This sequence comes from Heterobilharzia americana, assembly GCA_944470555.2. Taxonomy (NCBI): domain Eukaryota; kingdom Metazoa; phylum Platyhelminthes; class Trematoda; order Strigeidida; family Schistosomatidae; genus Heterobilharzia; species Heterobilharzia americana. Next base: position 26,875,193 of record OX104131.1, on the reverse strand, counting down.
CTACTGTTATTCACCTCTGCATAACATACACCCTCTCATGCGACAGATTAGGAATGATCCTAATCGATCTATCGACCGACTGATTGATTGATTATATCTACCACTGCATTGAAGTGAATCGATTTACTTTGTACTTGATTCTGACAAGTAGCATTGTCGGTCTGTTTGTATGTGATTAGAATGTGTGTTTAACATAGAGCTTATGTGAACGACATATTGGACACAGATGAAATGAAATGATTTGATTTCATTCAATTAGGTTTGTTTTTCTCACTTCGTCTTAGGAATGCAACTGTAGTTGCTTACTTTTCTCATGAAATTCAGGTAAGGATGTTTTGTCAAGTTATGCGTTCAGCTTTCCTGAGTATCTGGTGATTATTTGCTGTTATCCTTTGATTATGGGATTAAATGTTTTTAGCTACTGTTCCAATCAATCTCTGACATTCTATTTTCAAGCTTGAAATTTCCTGAAATCTGAATTTACAAATACTAGAATACAGGTGGGTATTCATTGCAAATTGATATCGATTGGAGAAACAATTGAATCCTGGGAGCACCTGAGAGCTGTTTCATCGTAGTATGGGACTCCTTAGGAGTGTCTACCCACGATTCCGTCAACGATCCAACCCAAGACCTTCAGTTTCCGTTTCCAGCACGCTACCGTTGAACCACTGGATAGGAATCCAATGATTCCCATAAACCGCCAAATTCAAATACTATGTTTGTCCTATATTTCTATCATGGCTTCGTTCCATCTATCCTTAACTAAATCAAATGATATACTGGAGTCCATTTTATCGAGAAGAATTCCAACAAGTCGTCAAGAGTTGTCATCAACCTCATATGAATAGACAGGAAAAGTATGTGAACAGCTTCCTACTTCAATATGAAAATGCGAAACATACAAGAAGTGAAGAAAGTTGGACCGAACATTTCGAATGGACGCTGCTAGTGACGAACTGATTACCCACTGTATCAGTAGCAAACAAGGGGAAATCGAATGCCTATCACAGTCTAGAGTTGCACGGTCATTCCATTTGTCACAGACATATGGTTCAAGTGAAAATAACGCGGAAGTTGGTTCCATTCATAATTCCGGTGATCTTCTTCTTAATTCTAATTTTGTAGATGACTCTCAGATACAAAAGAGTTATTCCCAAGGTCATTTCAGTGTTGAATCGGAAAGAAGGTTTGAGAGGCTTACGAATTAAGTGAAAGTTTATTACGAAAAGGTAGAAAGACAGTTGGCGATTATTGGATATAGTGAATGACTGTTTCCATTACTGGAGAGCCTAAATATTCACCATTATCTATCTTTATGTATTGTAATAACACCATACAAATAATTCTGCTGAAAACAAAATTCTAATTTCCGCTATATCGTGGTCTCGTTTTGTTTACGATGCCTTTGTGATTACTACTTACAATATAAGTATGCATTACAGTAAACTAAAATATTAACTAAGCGAGAAAAATACACCTAGTTGAATGAGATCAAATCATTTCATTTTATCTCTATCCAATATGTCGTTCACATATGCTCTATGCTGAACATACATTCCAATATAATACAAACAAACCAATAATACTGCTTGTCAGAATTAAGTACAAAGTAAATCGATTCCACTACAGTGCAGTGTTGCAATTGATCAATCAACTAATCAGTCAATCAATAACTAGCAAGTATTTCACATTAAAACGGTTCAATTATATCATGGGAGTAGAGTGATGGAGAAAGTTGAGCAGAGTGTTTGGGACACTAATGAAGATGTGCATGAAGATTGTGAAGAGGTTAAATCTGTAATCACTGAGATGGGATTGGTCGACTGACTTGGAGAGGGCATTCCGAACTTTAGTCGCATGAGAGAGTGTATGTTTGGTAGAGGTGAATAATAATATTGTAAGATAGAGCGGTTATTCAGTACAATGAAGTGAGGTTTCATGTGATAGGAAAACTGGTCAGCACTGGGAAACACCACAATGTAGACTACCTAGGACATGGACGGATGTGACGATGACAATATTGACAACAACCGAACCAGCAATAAAATGTTGAGGATGGGCATGAGTGAAACCGTATTCACGGTGTAAAACACATTCTACATACATTAGAGGAAGACAAATAAGAAAGGAACACATGGCGTCCAGTGAAGTGTTAATATCTTCAATGACTTCCGTCTTGCGCAGTTTGAGTTGAAAAATCGACTTCTTCATTGCCTCCGAAAGCCACTGCAGTTACTGAATACACTGAACACTAGTCGTTCGAGTACCTGCGTTGTGTAATCGGGAAGGTAATCTGGTTCACTCTGTAGAGAGTTGTGTGCGCAATTTTTATGCAAGCGAACTGGACAGATTCGTATTTGTGACATGATCCATATGTTCAACATGCTTTTGACGAAGTTGGGACTATGAGTGTTTTATGATATATGTATGCACATTGTGAATTCCAGGAATCCTGTGTGTGACTAGTCGCATTATGTGTTACATGGATAATGGGTCCATCAGTGCACAAAATCATTGCTGATGATAACTCAGTCCTCCACACATGGAGACGCATTCACAACTAACTCTCGGATTACGTTGATCAACACCAATCAACTATAACCACACATCTACATGCACTGGCTTACCACACACGATGACAGGCAACTCAACTCATTCATAAGCATCCTGTTGACGCTGATGAAATCACATCACCAATGATCACCTGTTATGTGTCACATGACTACTGGAAATCATCGACACCATTCGACTTGCTGCATTCTGCTTAATCACTCATTTATTGTCCCTGAATGGCATACCGATGATCAAACTAGCCACCAAGTGTTCAAATGTATGTTGATCAGCTGACTGACATCAGATGGCCAAATTAATTCCACTTGAATTCACGTGAAAGTAGTGATATGTTAATGTGTGCATGATGTGTGTTATATGTGATTAGTGTGTGTGTATGTGTGTGTTGTTTGAATGTTAAATGATGTTCATGAGAGAAAGGGAGGGAGTGTATAGATGTCTGTGTGTATGTGTGTGCTTGACTGAGTGCTTTGTTGGTGGTGAAAGTGAAGACTGATTATCAGGGGTTAAATTTTTTCTGACTGTGTGGAAAATTCGAGGAGACTTACTGTAAGCGGTGTAAACAATGTGGATTTTTTTTGAAGGTCATGCTTATCCTATTCGTATCTACTTTTCAAATTCAGACTATTTCATTCCTGAGATCAACAATTTCCTGTTTTTCTGGCCGCGTCTACGTGCACTTGATGACCAAATCGTGAGTTTTCTAGTTATCTTCACTCTATCAGCCCTGATACATCTTCAAGAATATAGAAATCCTGCGGTACACATACTATTATGAAAATATTTCCAATAGGAGTCGGAGGTGGAGATCTCAGCTAGATGAACTTGTCATATGTGAAGTATTTACTACGGCCTTAATATTCGACCAACTCGTTTCTGTTGGTTTTATTAGATGAGAAGACCATAACCTTTTTCATGAAACCTGTCCATTGGCAGTATCGATCCGTATTGCCATTATCAATGAAAAACGACACATGCCCTGCTCTCCCACAAAAAACTATGCACAACAAGATCTACCCTCCTCAAATCACTTGAACTACCTCAATCAATTGGCCACATGTCAATATCAAATGATTCCGCATATCATGCGTGTCCAATCAATATCACGTGCTACATTGTCCATGTGTCTCTGTGCTTACTTGCCTCCATTCTTCATTGACCCTTCCTACCTCACTCAACAACCCACTCCACCACTCATTCATTCACCTATTACATTAACACATAGACAGCTTGTCTCATCATTGGACAGAATTTTCACTATATATACTACGCTGGTACTATACTCATGGCCACAAAACTTCACTCAATTCAAGTCGTCTCGAAAACCAACCAACTACACTCTCCTCTCCACTCGGTCACCCTTCTTCTCCTCCGACTGCAATGTGAGTGACTCCACTGACTAACTGGCTGACTGACTGATTCATTCATTCATTCATTCATTCATTCATTCCTCTACCCAATTCACTTGCATATGGGATGTGATATGTATCAGTTGTGAGTAATTTTTATTTGACTTTTTCCACTGTCGTTGGGGTTAGGCTGATCGAAGTAGATTGGAGTTGAAGACGACTAAAATATCTCTGCTCTTATGATTGATTTCTCAACATGACAGTCTCATCATTCATTATCATTATCTCCTCTCACCACTTGTTTCTCTTACCATTGTGTAGGGATGAACTCAGAGCTCTTTTCGATGAAGCCGATGTCAACAAATCAGGCAAGTTGTCGTCACATGAATTGAAGAATCTGTTGGAGGGTGATTTTGGCTGTGAGATTCCGAAGGAGCGTTTCGATGAATTCTTGAAGGAGACCAATCTGGATGGTGATAAGGAGTGGAGTATTGACGATCTCGTCAAACTCTTCACCTCATGATATCAATGATATTTATTATTCACGATCATGATGTTATTGTGTTAACATTTGTTTTATTGTGTTGATGTGTATATTGTTTGTGAGATGTATACATATATGAAAGTTATAAATTGTAGTGATTATTCTTTTGATTTCTTGTTGTGTATATTCAGTGGGTTGGTGGTGATTTGTCGGAACTCTGTATTGTTATTAGTGGCGCCACTATCATGACACGCATATATTGATTTTCAAATTGTTCATTTGTATATCCCGATATTTATTTCTGTCTGAAATCTTTCTGCTCACATTCTCTCCACTTTGAGCAGATATTTGTGGTATTCAATAACAGCTGACTACGAACTCCCAAGTGTTAAACTGGATAAACCTTTTTTATTTATAAAGGAATCTCATCAAACTCCTTAGAATGTATATTATTCAAAGTGATTCACCTACACACCTTTTACTATGAGATTTAATGAATCAAAGTGTAGTTGGTGGTGTTATCTCTTTTGACAATTATGCCTAAGCACTTAGATAATCATTTCAAAATCGTGTACCCATTGTCCGTATCCAGTTTTTGACGCTTATCTCACAAAGCTTTTTCTTCCACTATTCAATTTCACTTCATAGCCCCTTACGCTTGATGTTTTGTATATGCATTGGAGAATAAAATGGAATGTGAACCCTCAACCCCTGATTGGGTAAATTTCTTTGTAAATATACTTAAATACTGTTAGTTGTATTAAGGCAATCCACAGGAAGCCGTGCTCAACCAAGATTTTGTGCTTGTGGGCATTCATTATTAGGGCGTTTCTGCAACCTTCAAGGAACTGATGTCTTTCCTGAGATTCAAACTTACCTCACCTAGTGTTACAGTCAGAGACGTTACCAGTGAGCTGTCTAGGTCACGATAGACCTCCTGTAGGACTGCATAATGTACATTGGTTGGTAGCTAGAGGGTAACCAAATTCATGTTGTCTAGTCCAAAATCGTGATTGCATTTCGTCGATTATTTTGCAGTGTAGTCACCAGGTTAGAAGACTATCCATAACGATGCATTGAGGTAGATGTTAGTTGAATGGAGGCAGTCGACAGGAACCATGAGTCTAGGTTTTGTGTTTTTTGGCACGAATGATGGTGAGTCTCCTAGCCAGGTGACCAAATTGCAAATGACCAGTAGGATTCCATCTCCCCTTAGGAGCAGACCACATGAAGTCGACTATTGGTTTTATAGTGTTCTGTGAGCTGGGTTGTTTAGTCGTGGAGCTTTCATCGTCTTTCTAGACATCAGCAGCAATAACTTCAGTATGAACTTCATAATGAAGTTATTGCTGATGATGTCTAGAAAGACGATGAAAGCTATACGATTAAACAATCCAGCTCAAAAAACACAACACATGAGCTATAAATATTCTCCACCATTCCGAGGTTGACTATTCTCCAGTGACTAAGCAATATACTCGAAAAGTATATTGCCTATACTGACATTTAATACAGCCACTATTATTATCTTGTTAAATCCCTTTATATCACTACCAACCTGTTCTATTTTAGTCTTCGTCCAGATCTTTACTTCCTACTAGGTGAGTCCTTTTTTATCAAACAGGAACGTCCAATTGTGCTTAAACTATGAAACTGTGAAGGACATACTGCAGCAGCTATGGTGTGTGATGATTGTCATGAATTTCTTTTGATTTCTTGTGAACTACAGAACTGCTCATAACATGATATGGTAATTGAACAAAATCTCAATTTGTTTGCTTTATCAAGCTTTGAACTTTAATATTCATAACTAAGACATGATACTGCACTAATTATTTTTGAGAGGTATCCTTGACATCTGTAAATCATTATATTTTTCATAACAAACCAGATTCATTTATAAGAACAACTAGACGATTGGTGAACTAAACGTGAAGAATGGTGATTGTGAGATTCAATATGATTTCTGGTAACAGGTGTTTTCAATGACGGTTAACTATAAAGCAGAGAAACGAAATCGAAATCTGAAGGATGAGATAGAAAGGGACTTCAATGATAATTTCCCTTAGTGAATTTGGAAGCACTAAATCTTATGGCTACGTATACTTCGTAAACACATTAAAGTTTAAACAGTAAAAATCTCTTTTATCTCCTATTCTGTTATGGATCGACCACTGCCTATTTTTTTGATTTCTACTTGCTAGCCTATTATATCTAGCTGCACCCATGACCTCATCAAGGATGGGACTTGGAACCTTCAGGAGTCATGGCGAACGCGTCAGCTACCCAGCCACTGGTTTGGAGTTCAAAGGGTGCGTGCTGTTGAGGAACCCCATACTAGTACGAAACGACTTCCAGTGCTCTCACGTTTGAAATCGTTCTCCGATTGATGTCAGTCCAGGATGAATACCACCTCAAAATTAAATCCCTATTAGCATCAAACTATATTCACTTATTAATCCATGCAGTCAAAATATTAAGTGAAAATCGTTGACAACCACTACAAAGTGTTTTCCAATCATTTCTCAGTGATTGTGTCCTAACAACGCCAATTAATGAGCCTTTGTTTTCTGGACAATCAAATGTTATTGATTATTTATACAATCGTTTGAAATAACTGGTTTAATACAGAAAAGCAAGCAGACATTTCCGCTGAAAGTTTCCATCATTAGAAATATTCCCTATGGAACACATTTAACACAGATTCTTTAGATTTCACTTCAACAACTATCCGTACCATAAAAAGGACTATGGTATCAACAGTGGATGTGTTTATAACCCCCGTTATAGTGTATACAAGCATAAGCCTATTAATCTTGTAGTAGATATTCCGTATTGTATTCTTTGATATATTTAACAATGACCATCTAACTTAACGTTTGATTAATTGTCGTGACACATAACATTCTTTCTGCTTCCTGTTAGTTTCAAATTTGTTGGTTTATTATCAGTACAGCATTCCAGTTTACACTTCGCGTTATCTCCCGTTTTCACACCATCTCACAATGGTTAACCAGTAGTGTTCCAGATAATAAGCAAAGCGACAGTATTTTGGGAACATTATATAAAGATTGCGGTCAGATACGGCCCCAACAACCTGTCTATAACTGAATCTAGATTCTCCAGTATTTAGTTAAAGCACTTCTGTCACGGAATTAAAGTGACTGACTAAACCATCAAATACTCACTATAAGGAAATATGTGCAACTTTTAAATTATGTTAATTGTTAGCAAAGTTTTTCTGAAAATTATTTCTGATTTGGTTAACCTTCTGATGTGTAAGATGATGCCGTTCTAGATGTTTGTCGCTAAGTCGCGCAGTCGGAGATTTCCTTGTGCATTTTTTCTGTCTTTGGGAATTAGGTCTGCAGATCGGTTATCGGTCGATTTCGTTACTTTTATTGCAAATACCAACTTTATAACACTTACAGAATGAATGTCCTATTCTGTAAATAATTACGAACGAAATTTATTTGGATTGAGAAGTCACTTGAGGTAAAGTTGTTGAGGAGGTCTCAGAAGTCAATGAACTGGTTTTATGAGTTGTTCATTTTTTAAAGTGACTTAACCTGACAACTTAAATTAAATTATAGGGTCGTGGTCCACTGGTTCTGGTGGTTGACTATTGAATGATGCTTCATAAGCACAAACCCTACTCTATCTAATGACGTTCGAGTAGCCAGGTAGTACCATACACTACTATAACATGTATATACGATGTACATACTAACATTACCAAAAGCATTACTCCTTCGTTCATCATCACTTAACATCACACAGCATCAGAAATTCCTTTCCTACTCTTTCTTTCAATGCCACAACTTTGTTCTCTAAAACATCTTCCTACTACTTCACAAGGCATGAAGGCTGTGGAAGTTGACGTTGAGCGAATCAAATGTAGGATCCATAGAAAAGTAAACTGAGTTCAGATAATCCAATAAGACCAGTAGACAGTAACTGAAAAATTTCGTAAGGTGCGTGCAAAAAGAATATGATGGTAATAATAACCTAAGCCCGGATAAACAGGGAAGGTTGGGTGTAGCGCTAGCAACCCTACCCGGAAAACCAATCACAGCGCCACAGAAACTTCAAAGCACAAAAAAACATATAAATAAAAATAAACTTATTCCTCACTGGAATCGGGGAGACGAAATGACGCCAGTTGGTGAAAACCTGTCTTCGGGAAGCCAACTGGCCGGTGTATCTTCTCTCCCTTGATGAAAGTGAAAGTAAACATGAGGACATGGAATGTCTGCATTATGTTTGAACCCAGCAAGGCTGCCCAGATTGCAAAAGAGATGAGAAGGTATCACATCGAAGTGCTAGGAATCTGCGAAAGCAGATGGAATGGAAGTGGACTCTCCAAAACTGCCAACTGGAAAGTCAATAATCTACTCCAATATTGTCACCCAGACGTCAACCACCAGCACACTGAGTTTTCCAGTGGCTATCATGAAGTCCCCAACAGCATCGAAGGCTCTCATGCAGGATCATAACAGCAAAATTCAACTCAAAAGGAAGGAAGGTCACAATCATACAATGCAACGCCACACACCTACAAATAATGCAGATGAAGAGAAGAAGGAGAAGTTCTACAAGCAACTGCAAACAACACTGGACAAGACCCCACTCCAGTTGGCGACTTCAAAATTCTAATGGGCAACATGAATGCCAAACTGGGAGCGGACAGCACGGGAAGAGAACCAAACAGGTCAAGAAGCCCTCGGTGAGGTAATGGAATGAGAATGGAGAACTGTTTGCAGAATTCTGCGCATTCAACTATTTGGTGATTGGAAGCAGTTTGTACAAATACGAGGATATTCACAAGACAGCAACATGGACTCCACTAAATGAACACACTACACTAAAAATCAGATCAACTTGATCTCAATGTGAAGAAAGTGGAGACCCAGCCTACTGGACACAAGATCAAGAAGAGGAGCAGACATAGGTTCAGACCACCCACTTATCTAGTGCAAGGAACCCTCAAAATCAAGTTGTAAGCCTCCAAAGAAGTTGGTGATAGACCACAGTTGAAGTTCAACACCCAGAACAGAAACTAAAGGACAAAACTACAAACGACATCTTCACGTCAGTCAGTCATGATGAAAAAAGGGAGACAGTACGCAACATCCCTGAAGAAACCTGCATGGAAGAACACTGGAACTCTTTGAAAGTGACGTGGAAGGAAATCTGCATAACCGTGTTAAGAAGGAAGAAGAAGCAAGACATGGAATGGATCTTCACGGATACATGGAAGCTGATAGACGAAGGAGAGGAAGATGGTGAAGCAGAAGATGAACGAGTGTAGTACAGTGCAGAGATGAACAACGGGAAAAAAAATGAATACAATCTATAAAACACTGGACAAGGAAGTGAAGAAGAGCGCGCCCAAAGACAAAAGACACTTCTACTACACACCGGCAAGTGAAGCATAACAGGCTGCTGGTAAGAGAGACCTAACAACACTATATCAAATAACCAGGTTACTATCTAGGAGGGAAGAGATCAACACAGATGAAACCAATGAAAGATAGTGAAGGAAACTTGGTTACCAAAGAGGAGGAACAAAGGAAACGATGGGCTGACCATTTGAGGAAGAAGTGAAAGCTTGTGGGCAGTCGTGGCGCCAGGTTCAAAAGACTGAAAAGAAGAGAGTGCAATACAGGTGTGCTACTGAAGCTCCATTTTCACTAGGAACCCAAGGGAATAATAAATCAATAAATAAGATGACCAAAAATAAATTGATGTTAATAAGTCGTACTCATTCCAACGACTATCACTAATTATTTCACGGGTTTTTCAGAATTAAAAACGTCCAGTCAAATTACATCTTTGAGCGTGAGGAGAGGATGAATACAAATTTTTGTTAAGTTCGGCATCCAGATATATATATCTGCTTCTGCAGTAATAGAATTTCATGGGACGACTCTTATTTGCTTCTCACTAAGGTGCTCAAGGAAAGGAGAGAATGTTGCTGGTGGTGGATTGTTACGGTTAGCGTTCATCAAGAAATCTCCGCACACAGGATTCATTGATAAAAACTGCAGTGCACTTCTCGACAGCAGAATACCATCGGTCTCAAATAAGCAGATAAATATTTGCAAGAACCAGGTGTTAGTTCAATATTCTTCTAACAAATCAGAAGGTTTCTTAAGTCTTGTAAGCTTTGTTTTAACAAATGGCTATATGCCCTTGGACAAACACCATTCCACGTCTCCCTTATGCTGATTAGCAAATATGCACTCAGAATTCTTAGTTCAGCCATTTGTAGATCAATAAGTTAAAGTTTCTTAACCAAAATAGCTTTTCGACAGTAGAACGTTTTCATTACCTAAGTTGTTTCCTTATTTGTTTTTTGTTAGCAGTACCTACGCACAAGTAAGATTCTGATTAGTTTGCTACCGCCAAACATTAGTTTACGTAAGACTGCTCGTATGTCAGGTAATATCAATACAACTAGCCTCTAATGATTGGTGAGCCCAAGTATAACTTTATTTGTGAGTATTCAGTGATGTCTAAGTCTCTTTTTTCTTAAATCTTTGATTCAGCATCAGTAAAGGTTTTTGCTTTCGTGGCATACCTCTACATTCTACACTTTCCGTTACATCCGATCATATTTTTTTGTTGTTCCAAATTTCAGAGACGTCTGAAATGCCTGTTTTCACGCAGCTTTCTCCTTTTTGAGAGCACACACTATCAGCCTAGTTTCCCCGTGACGATGCTGAACTCGTCCCTAGACAAATCGCCTCATCAGAAGCCAAGTTCAACTTATTTACTGTTAGTCACCTGGATAACATTATAAAAGAAGTTTCGAAGGTGCTCCATGGCACCGTTCCAAACCCTTATGACCTCCCCAAGCAGGTCTTTATCAAACGTGTTACTCCAAGTGACTAACGAAAGGGGCGAAAATCACTTCAAAGTGTTTATCTAGGAGATAGTAGGGTTATACGAATGCTGAGCCAGAGGCTACAGCTTGTTTCAGACTTCGAAAATGATGGTGCCTGCTTCACATATCTGTGGCTGCAACGTCTTCCATAGTCGGTTCGAGATACCCCTGAACCTTTCCGTCAGTCTGTGTCGATGAAATTAACTGAAGTTTCGGACAGAGCGGTAGAAATGATGAAAGGCGATCTGAGCTGACAACGGCCACTGGCACAATTACTAGTACCACACCTGTCGCACATATTTATCCATCTGGTAGCTTCGAAGATTTTTATCCAGTTGCTCATACTACTAAACTGTATGAAGATTTCTGAAGCATCCAAAAAAGAGATAAAGGAATATCGATTGTTACGCAGTCATTTTTCTCAGTCACGTTTGACGTCTGCTAAAATTGCCGTCGCTTTGGATCAAAGTCAAGAAACCAGTAAACCTTAGTTTATTGGTATCATGAGCGACATGAAACCAGTGGGGAAATGCCATTAAACCATGTACTTTTGATTCCAAACAGTCAAGAAACGTGTTAGTCAGCAAGTGATGGTGACTTACGTCACTGATGAACACCTAAACTGTCGCCTTTTATATGCTGCCCTTCCTGATATATACCGGAGCAGAATTCGGCAAATCCCACCTAAAACCGAAGAGCGACTATGTCCTACTTTTCTACAATTTCATTCTGCCTACTGTTTGCCCATTATGACACACGTTCATAAACAGCACTATCCTAACAATGGACTACGTTGCTTGTTTCTTTAGGTTTTCATTGCCACTTACGTGACCAGTGGCATAATTGGTATGGATCTCTTACATCAAGATCAGTCGGTGGCAGATGCAGGCAAGCACAGGTTGATTGATTCGGTCACAATGCTTTCTAGCCCCCAGCGTTGTTACTACTTTCCTTCCTGCCAGCCCGGTTTATACCATCACTGACATTCTCCACTGGTATGTTCCCATCATCCAGTCATATACTAACATTTTCAATCCAACATTTGGCGTACCTTGATTGGCGTTTAACGGTCCATACAATATAAAGGCCGGCCTGCCAGCCTTGCCCTACTACAGCGTTTATCCCCCTTAAAATCTGCAAGCCGGCAAGACATGTGCTGGAAATAGGGGTAGCCAGGTCTTTCATCAGCCCATGGCCTTCCCGTTTGCACGTGGCCCTGAAGAAAAATGATGTGGACTAACCCCCTTGCAATGACTGTCGACGAGTCAGTGCTGCAACGACTACAGACTCCTACCATGTGCCTTATATACATAACTCAACTTCATTTCTGAAAGGCCTGAATGGTCTCGGCAAACCTGAACTTATATATGCCTATCACCAACACTCTTTCGCCTGGTCGACGTACCGAAGACAATGTTTGCCATACAGTATGACCTGCATGAATACCTTTGCATTCTTTTTGGGCTACACAACATGGCACCATCGTTCCAAAGCTTTATTCACGGGGTCTCGGGCTGTTTAAAACCTATAAATCCTGGTTCATATGACATTCTTATGGTAAATGGAAACGAGAATGCTCACTACAGTCGAATACGACAAGATTTTATGGGACTTTCTAAGCATTCAGTGACTTGTAATCCTGCCAAGTGCCAGCTTGATACCGGTTCACCGACCTTAGTGGTAACATCCTGTATGAAATGGCATGCTGACACTGACATAAAAAGTACGAGTGACTGGAACGTTTTCACTACTGACGTCCCTAAGGACACTTCATACATGTCCACCGAAAACGAGAGACAGGAACTGAGAAGAAACAGTTGGAAGCAAAGTAGAACGGAAGCGATGGAGAAACCTAGGTAGACTCATTGAAGACGGAAAAGAAAACAGTGGTAAGCGTAGCCTCATAGTTAGGGTGGAGTCACAGAGAATTGGAAGGAGGAGAAAGAACAGGCAAGATAATCGCAGAGATACTAGGAATAGGAATAGCAGTGTTGCAGGCGAGAATATGATAACTGGAGGTGAAATTTCTAAAAGGAAAGCATAAGGTTGGGTAAAGTCTGCGAAAATAGCTGCAGTACAAAAGACCCGGTGCGCAGGTGACTATGTTGAAATGCCAGGGAATCAGTTGGTTGTTTAAGCCTAGTTTGTATTTTAGCTGGAACTATGGAAAATTTTGTTGAAGTTGTCAACTCGTGGGGTTGTGGGAATCACGGCAGGCAATCCGTCTCACTGGGCGCAACCTCGGAGACAGAGGAAGAGTGAACGCACACTGGATTTCGCTCGTTGGTGGGTGGTTCTCTTCGGGTTCCCATGGGGATTTTCCCGGTGACCGTTCGTAGAACTTCTTGGCTCAGGGGGTTTAAATTAATTATTATCTTGTAAGCCATCTTCAAGTCAACCTTCGGTAACTGAAAGGGTAAGGGCTTACATCCTTCAGTCTGTCTTAATAGGGTATTCGCTGCATTCCCACAACATCCTTTGTTCCTGCCCTGCAAACTATCTCTAGAAGGTCCATGTACCTTTTTAAGGGTGATGGTGCAGTGATGCTGTGAACTTCCAAGTGAGGTCTTGTGTAGGTCTTGTACAGCTTCAAGAAGAGTTCTGTGGTTGGGGCACCTGGTTGTTTGTGCCTGACGTGCAGTGCTCAGCAGGCTCTGGGGGCGCCCTCTGGATACTTGTAACCAGTGTTTGACCTGTCTCTCAGTATTAGTCCCTGTTCTTTTTCCGTGGTCCTGTGGGAAAGGTGCGTATCACAGAGAGAGTAAGATAGTTTCTGCCATTCGGGAGCATGGAGGAAATTGTTCCGGTATCTACCCGGGTTAAATGCTATTCCGTTATTATCCACTCATTCTGCTGACAATCCAAAGTCACACTTCTCCATGACTCACCATCGTCAGTGTAATACGGAATCTGGGAGCTGAGATTAAATAAAAATCCATTCGCAAAGGTAGGAATAGCAGCTGACTCAGAATCGCCTTTTGTGATGCGCTTGACGATGATGTTCTTCAGGTTGAGTGAAGCCTGTTGGCTCTTACGCAGAACTCTGTCGTCCAAATAGTCCTCCAGCAGCCATAGCACCAGTCGCTGACACCCAACCTTACTGTTTTGCGGCTATAAAAGGTACGTGAGACTGTCGAAGCCGTGGTAAGGTCTGAAAAAATAACATGAACAGGGATCTGAAAGTCTCAGCATGCTGTCCAGTTATCGGCGGCCACCGAAAGGTTCGGGGTGCAGGGCCATTTCTTTTGGGAGTCATGGTTAGCATCACGGAGTTCAAGTATCTCCTAATGTGGTCAACTACCGGGCTTGACATCGCTATCGGCAACAGTGGTAGAAGTGCTACGGGTGTTATCGGGTTCTGTCTATATCCTCGCCCGAATATGCGAGATAGAATGTCACATTCCCACTACCTTGTAGGTTCGTGCTCATGTAATGCTTGTTCAGCAGGGTTGCAAGGCGGATTATATGGGACACTGGCTTATTTCTTTAACTCAGACTCCCGGGCGCCGTCATACTCTGACGACTTTACTCCACAAAGCCCCAATGGGTTCTCGAGGACTGTGACAGCGGCTACCTGAATTCCATTCAACTCTTCTACATCGAACAGTGTTGAAGGTTGTTCAGACAGTTGGTGATTTCGGTTTGATGATGGAACACTCAGTTGCGCGTTGAAGGTGGCGCTAGAAGCTCCGGCAACCTCTAATCTAGAAGAGTTCCTTCCTTTCGCACGCTCTATAACGCAAGCTCCCTGGATAGTAGATTTTCTCTCTCACACGAATAGACGTACGTTTTGGGGATTCGGCATGAGCTTCCGGTTAGGGTTTATCTGGAACGACCTCCTGTCCCACCCCACTCTGATGTCACATCCATTCCTTAAAGGCGTGTATGCACCATGACAAGACTGTTTCCTGGAGATCCTCCGTCTATGCCATGCTTCCCTCTCAGCTTGCAGGAGGGGGTCAGTACCTCGTCTCATCAATGGGATCCACGTTTTCGGGGTTACTGACGCAATGAAGAAGTTTTAGGAAATAGCCCCCTAGACAATGTCTCTCGCCAGTTTTCATTAAGGGTGGGTCGATAATCCCACAGCCTATCATATTCGAATGATTCCCTTACCTTGGAAGGAATGGATAGAGGTGTCACCGGTCTGCATTTCTTTGAATTGCTTCGTTGACCCTCTTTGAAGATTGGCGTTATATGAACCAGCTTCCAAGGGTGGGGTACTATCCGCTGACTCACAGAGTTCTTAAATGGCTATCAAAGGTTCAGACAAGACTGGAGCTCCCTCCCGCAGTACCGCCTAATGGATTTTACCTGGCCCTGGAGAGGTATCCTTGATGAGCAGTGGCAGTTTGCAACGTACTAGCTCAACGTTTAGGTTGACGACCGAGAGTCCCACTTTGTTAGCGGGACATTCGTATGCTCCCGAGTAGGTGAACTTTGGCGAAAAGATTTGCAGATACCGGTCGGCTAAGAGCTCAGATGTTTTGGTGTCGCTATTGGTCAGTCCGGCTGCACCTAGTAGTCGGGAGACTCTTGCTTTAGCCTGCTGGAACGAAGCAGCGTAATGCAATGACTTCTCGGGTTAGAAACAAACATGTTTGCAAACCTGACTTGATGCCGCTGCCGATCGGCTCTCAGTGCCCTGGTGCATATGTTTCACGTCTGCTTGGATTATCTGTAAGCATATTCGGTGCCGACCATTTTGTGTTCAGCCCAGTGGTGTCTCTTCAACCGGAGCAGTTACTCGTGTAGTTCCTTATCACCTTAGGCAACATGAAGCACTTCGGTCTCGAAAGTGGAACAGACTGACTGATTGCATGCATGATCTTGCCAAGTATCAATCCCTAATGGGGACTAATATCCTGCCACGCACGGTCAGCCCTCCATCCTGTCTCTTCCAGTGCGATTAGAAGAGCAGGAGCGTTAAGCCATCTGAAGTTCCGACGACGTTCATTGGAAGGTTTGGCTAGACTGATTTCGCAGACAAACTGGAAGCCGATAACAACGTGGTCACTCCTGCTCAAAAGAGGAAGGATTGCTAAGTCGTTAATCAAGAATTCTCGACTCGTGAAGACGTAATCTAAGTGAAATGGGATACGAATCCCCCTCACTTGCATTACTGTTCCCATTTTCTCGTAAGCCCCAGCTCCCCAATCAGTGGAAGAATTTGGCATCAGTGGAGTCGTCACCCCGGCTAGACGCCCGATCTGCAAAATTGACCTTCGGTAGGTTAAAGTCACCTGAAACTAATGTGTGTGCCTCAGTTTAAGAGAGTTTCTGATTGCCTCTGGTATCTGGTCGTCTCACTGTAAGTCAGAGGATGGATTCCTTTAAATGACTTCCACGAAGCCCTTTATAGTCTTGGACAGCTCTATGATGCACCAAATGGACCCTTCGGGGAATTCCAGTTCTTGAATATGGAATTGGTGGGCTGAGAGAGGGGAGCTGATGTAAAATGCTACCCCCACCCCCAACCACCCTTCTTGTCGCTGCGAAGCAGCATGGTATTAGCAATTGCCAGCTTCTGATTTGACATGTCAAGAGAAACTCATGCCTCAGTAACGCCCCTAAAGTGAGCATAAGTGACCTTAATTAGCTCCAGCACCTCGTGTGGTTTGTTAGATAATTGTATGGATGCAATTTGCGCTATCTACTTGGAAGGTAATGCCTGTACCCTCTCTAATTACCGGCCGGCTTGCCGAATCCTCGGGCGTGGCGGCTGGGAATGTGCCTAAGTGCTGCCTACCGGCGTAGTGTTTCCCGCCCCTTGCCTAGTTTTGCGTCTAAGCAGTCTCCCAAGGGTGCAACTAGATCCAGTTATTTCTGTTTTCGTTGCAGCCCTTCGTGCTGCGACCTATCAGGCTGCATGCGGACTCCGGATTAAAGGCGATTTCTGTCCTCCCAGAAAGCCTCCAGCGTGGGTGCTGCCATCTGAGAGGCCGGAGAGACCACTTTGATCATCTTTGGTCTGGAGTCATCGTCTTTTGGGCATCCGTAAAAAGCTTCGGGTGATTATTCCCTTAATGTTCATAGTATTCTCAGGGGACTCTCACTGTCGAGAATCACGGTGAATATTTTAGGCGCCCGGGTTTTCCGGTATGCCTTGTACTATAGGGTTTCTTCCCCTAAAGTGGGTGTCACGACTGTCGCCAGAGAGATTCTTTAAAGCCTTTCTGACGGGGCGTGGGATGTCTGGTGGTATCCTTACTTGCCCTCCAGCTTTTAGCACTTGAGATGCTGAGGGGGCATCCTCGACATCATTTGAGTCGGAGAAAGTGAGCCTTAAAAGACGGGGCTCGCTCTTAGTTAGTTGGATCGGGACCTCGAGAGAGTCCAGTTACAGCTACTGGCTTTATGCAGCCCAGCTTGAGTTGTCTGCGTATTTTCCCCCAAAGAACCCTATCATTCTTGTCCTGGAGGCTGTATGGGAGATCAGGGCTGTCTGTCAGGTTCATGATGATCAAAGAATAATTCCGGAGAGCGGCCAGTCTTGTTAGCCGTCGAGGCTTTAGCGTTTTCTGTTGAGCCTTCTTTTTTTCTCCAGCTTTGCCCCCGTCTGGGCAACACATATGTTTGTTTGACAAGCCTGTGAGCGACTCACATCGTTTGCTATCCATTCCACTACCCTGCAGAGCCAGGTTTAGCCTTCCTGATCTCCAGATTATCCTCCCTGGGCTTGTTTCCTGTTTCCCACCCTCTCAGACCAGATGGGTTTAACTGGAGCTGAAATTCGGCTGTTCTTATTTCGTGCAACACAGACCGATTCTCCATCTTTAGCATCCTTGCCTGGCATGACCGTTTCGTTTTGCGCCTCATCTGTTGATGAAAAAACCCCAGTGAAGGGTTGTAAGACAGCTGATGTTACTGCACTACATAGGTGCATCATGTCCTCCTTCAAACCAGTCCCTTGCTTTTGTCGAGTGACTTGAGCACACCTTCCGCAAATCGATTTTCAAACCCCGTAACCCTCGTGTTTAGGCACTTCTCTTAGGTTTTCCGGCTTCCCCTTTTCATGGTCCACTGTCAGTGTCTTGAATTTCCGTTAACATGCCGGTGATGTTCTTAAGAGCATCGCCGAGCGCAATACCACTTGGGGCTAGGCTTGCTGAGTTTGGTGTACTCAGCTTAAGTCCGCGCAAACACCATGGAACCAGCCGTCGTATTTGTCACATTACACGCCCACCTGAACAGGCCACCGACAGCCCTGTTCCTTCCACAATTGTTTGGCTGCCATTGTCGTAAAAGGTATACAAGGGTAAAAAATCAACCGAAAAACTCTGGAAAGACTTAAAAAGAGCGAAAACCCTGGCTTGATCAGACTAAACTAAAACTGGAGCAGAGTTAAAGCCTCGTTACCCCCGTGCAAACAGTGAAACATGCAAAAGTACGGTAAACTTATCGAACTGGAGGCTCCAGGGAACACTTACTGAAAACCAGAACTATCGTTGCGTTATATACGACAAAAGCTAGACTGCTAAGTCACGGTGAGATTATGCTTTCTTTCACAAGGCGCACCACTCAGAGTGGGGTAGGTAGGAGCCTTGGGATCGCTGCCATTGCTATTTGACCACACCACTATCCACAGCCATTGACTCTGTTGAACGTCATGATTCTGCTTTTCTCCTGATGTGCCGTTTGTTATTTCGTGCACACTTTGGATGAAGATGGCCGTTGATCTCAGCGTGTGAGTCCCTTTTCGTGACTTTCTTCTCATCGACCACGCCAGTCTGACGTTGCCCTAATCTCGGGCTGATGACTGGCGTGTATGACAGAAAGGTGAATCTTGTCCAAGGCCAGAATCGCTGAGATTGGTGGAGACTCTCTTGGAGATGGGCGACTGCCTTTGTACAGCCGGCAATGCTACGGGGTGACACGTCACTGCCAGCCTCAATATAAAAGCCTGGCGTCATCAGACACACCCTCAAGTGTCTGTGCAGCAAAGTGAGTGGCCTTACAGCCGAGGATAAGGCGAATAAGAACGGCATGTTTTTATCCAGGAAAGCTACGGAGGACAAGGAAGTAGGCAAATCGGAATGCACGCGGGTGAACTGAATCGGCCATCGACACCACTGATAGAGCTTCCAGGCTCCTTTCGTTAATGTTTCACAATCGTAAACAATAATTTTCAAGCAGGGTGAGTTAAATTGCCCCTCACTAAAAAAATAGAAGGGAAGTAATGACCGCTTCGAGCAATATCCGCGGTGTCGACCATGGGGTGTGACCAACTTGTCAACCATGAGGATTTCTGAACCTCAATTTCCAACTTCAGATGAGGTGGCATCATATAGAGCTGGGTGTTCTATCAACACCAACCCTTCTCTACATAAAACCAAACGCCATCCTCCTGCTAAAAACTCAAGTGATTGAGCACAAGTGGTCATCTGTCATCCCGGGTGAAAGAAGGTTTGGATGGCAGAGAATTCTGCACAAGTGTTTACAGCCGAAGAAAGTCATTCCATGGCTTCTCAGAGATATTTCTTGGAGATAGCCTATCCGGGATCGTTGCTGCTTTTTGGGTCTTTGTGGATTGCCTTCAATGCAGACCCAGCTTTCCATTTACGCAGTTGTTGGGAAGCCCCAGCGTTGCATAAAACAGTGTTATTAGTCTGAGCATTCTTAACCTGCCGTTTTCACACCGGTTTACGCTATGGCTGGTAGGTCATTTTCTACCCCTCAGTCGCAGTGTAACTTGCTCATTGGCTACTTCCTACTCTCACCGTGCCAAAGCTTCAGTTTGCGGACAATATCATATTATGTGTGTACACAAACACATGTTCTTCAATTAATCAATTGATTATTACACTCAGGGGAATAAACTCTCTCTTCCAACTTCTGTCTTCTCTATTCGTTCCGGGTTGCGGTTGGTGGCTCATGCGTACGAAGTTGACTGTCAGTTCAGCGTGCACATTATATCTGTCCGGAATATATAACGGTGGTATGTTGAAAAAGTCGGGTCATGTAAAGATTTGCGATCTGAAAAGGGCTCTAGCACACTACAAGATGACCCGTAAACTCTTGAAGAACGATTAAAAACAACTAACTGACGCTAGGCGTGAACCAGTTGCGAGCGACATCTTCCGCGTTACCGACCCTAAGGAAGTTTTCTACATTCCATATTTCACTAACCTTTCTGGCACAACCACGGAAAACTCTCTGCATGTAATGATGACTGAAAACCTGACAACTGCTCCAAATTGTTCAGAGGGTACCACCAAGGTCTATAAAGTATTATATTTAGTGCCTGAAACCTTCATTCTGGATCTCCGTTGCAAGCCTGATAGGGAATAAGTATAGTCTTGTAACGTCGCTGCACAACCAAAGACGGAAGTGAATACGTCCGAGAAACTTCAGAGAAGAGTTAGACAGGCGTTCTGGTGATGCAACGGAAACTATACAAGAACCTGTCAAGGGATGTAAGACTTTGAACTGCTAGTTATTGAGGGATACGTGGCGACCTTTAGGTGACTCACAGGATCTTAAGTAACTCGTACCGCCCGAACAGATTAATTGTAATACGTGGGTTAGGAGGGTGACCTCAGTGGAAGACTGAACTTAACCGCTCGCCGAAGGTAAAAGCCTATTTGCAATCTCGATTTACTTCCTTCCGAGTCCCTAACCAATGGAATGCATTATCTGCCGAAGTACTCACCTTCCTAGCGGTTAGAAGCTCAAGGAAAAGTTTGGACGGCAACAAAAAGACACTTTGTGTAACGAATGAGATACAGTCATCCTGGTCAGAACTCAGTGTGCGGTTCAGAAATGCTTCATCTGGCCAAAATATGTGGCTGTACTTTTTTCGTATTGTGCGCTTAGTTTCCTTGAGTTACGCGCAGCCAAAATATATCCAAAGGATAACAGCACGATTTGCCTAACTCAATCCACCTAAACAATTGCTACATTCTGCAGGACACCATACAATACCAGACCCACATTTTTCCCAGTCGTCCATTCCGGTTTCTTTTGCCATCTGTAGACAGTACAAACTTACTGAATACAGACATATCTCTGGATTCATTCGTTCGCAACATTCGACGTGCAATATACTCCTGTAGATTTCGTGACTCACTATTGCTTCTCATACTCAGTGATTATACCCTCACTGATTTTCACCACTGTTGTTTAACGATGTCTCTTTTAACCAATATTTTTGACGAGCAATATCTAAACAGTTGACTACTCCAGGAGACATTGTAGCGCACGATGATGTTTTCTCTAGATTTTTGCAGCTTCCGCAGGGAAACAACATTTAGATATTGCCTGTAAAAGTGACACGTTTTCGTACAATTCATTATTTGAAATTTATTATGATTGTTATTATTATAACCCCGCCTCAGCCTTTTACAGTCAGCAGTAACTACTTTGATGCAAAAATATTAACGGCGAATTGAATGCATTCCTAACAAAAGGTGTCCAGATACCTGTCTGCAAGAGATATATCAAACAACAGGAATGCCTCACGCAGACGCATAAATCAAAACCACGAGAACAAGGGCTCTTCATACAACTTTCAGTAGAGTAAAACGACAGTGGTGAAGGTGAAACGAAACTTCGGACGCAGTAAACTGTGGTTGAATAAACTGGATTGCAAGAGACGAATACAAATATAGTTTCAGCAAGACGGAAAACTTATGTGAATACTCCACTGAGTTTAGGCAACACCGGGAGTATGAAACCAAGGCCACAAGAATATGCTTCAATACGGAAACAAAAAACAGAACAGTAAGGGTAAATATAACCGCAAAAGTCACAAAGGAGGGATCTTCCCATTATATTCCATAGTACACAGAGCGCACCCACCCAATCGAGATATAGGCTAAACAAAGGCATATAACTGAAGTCTCTTCGATTGGGCATTTTTTATTCCCAATTTACTGGTTCTTTTCCATTGTCATAGGTATTATAGACTCAATTCAGTGCTCTGCCTTTCTACCGGGCATCCGACTCGTTCAGCTGCAGTTTCCCCAGTAACATCATAAGTACTCCCGTTACCATTGCTTTAACCGTAATTCGTCCCACCCTCTACCATTTAATCCTGTTCATCTATACTCCCCGTATCATAGTTTTCTCACACATATTCTTCAAGTTGGCCCAGATTTTCCTCGTTACCTACTTTCACTCTCTTACCTTACCCCCTCCTACCTCCTTATGCTCTCTCTGATCGCCTCCTGAAAGTTCTTATCTCTCCTTTACGACCAGTCCAAACAACAGACTGGTGACCCTACAATTGTAGGACCCATCCACACCACAGTTCCAAGGAAAAACGATACACCTCCCCACAAATTTAGCTTACAGCCAACCGTGGTCGAGTCTGCTAGAGTAACAGAAGGCACGAAGCTGGATCTATCACGATGGACTCCGCCAAACATTTGAAACCGTTACACAAGGACCAGAAGCAAGCGCGAAGAAACCCACTGGTTTATATAAGCTCACAGAACACACTGGATACCGCAACCGGACAACTTGGCCGAAATGCATTTTTGCAACCCAATAAACCCGTCCTGTCCCGTTTCATAATAAAAGCCGATGAAGGAAGAGTCAGCCTTTTAATGGGATGCAAGCAAGAAGCTGTAATCAGCCAGGTGATTGTGGAGCCGCTGTACAACAGATTTGACACTGTAATCTATCCTCCATCAAATTCCAGTAGCGTAACATAGTTAACAATAATAATGCCTATTCCTGAGTATACAAGCGCACACCATTTTCACAGGTATGAATAAGTTTCTATGTAAATAACATGTATCTTCATGGAAGGTAGTCTCGATCTCCACCTATTGTCACTAGAAGATATAGGTGCTGCATGTTCATATAATGGAACATCCCAACAGAATAAGTATGCAAAATTTACGAGTTAGACAAGTGGAAGTATTGTCTTCGCATTGATGAAAAAACCAGGTTTGTATCGCAACACTATATGTATTACCTGGGGAGAAATAAAGTCTGTAGTTAATGCTTTCATAGTAACAGTTAGTACTTCTTGCTTGAGATAATGATGAAATGTTTATGAGGGAATATATGCACAAATTATTTACCTATTGCGCTCCATTCATGACTCCGGGAGCGCATAATGCATGCATGTTAATACCATTCCACATCAGAGATTCATAATCTAGATGAACACTACGGCCGAAGGCCAAATATCTTCATTTCTCCAACTCCGGCATCCAGAAGCAAAAGGCTTGTTTGAACACGCCAAGTGGACTTCCAGGACATTTTGTCCGCCGTTTTCACTGGTTGTGACAGGCTTGCAGTCGGTAAGTGTTGGACTTTTGCTGGTCACTTTTTTAATGAGCTAATCCCACATTTTGATAATTATGAAGTTGTAGTCCAGTGAACATTTTTTATTTCTGCTTGTTGTAATTAGGTATTCTGGAAGTGGTAAAGCTGGTTACCCTCCATGAAGGTTAGTTGCAGCCGTGGTCTGTTCCTTAAGTAATTAATTATCGATAGCAACCAAGCCGACGTTTACAAATGAATTACTTTTCTACAACCGGAAAAAAAGCACAAGGCAGAAGAGAGAGAAGGATGCAAGAATTCCAACAAGGAAAGTGTCTTCTGTGTTCACGTTTCTCCTTACTTAACTTTACTTGCTATGGCGCACATTGTATGCGCTTTTTCTGTTGAGCACTCAGTAATATAAATTTCATGCTGTCATGTGGCGTAGAACTTCTGTTTTTGATTACTGTGTCGGGTAGGGCAGAATGTGACATAAGTCAGAGGTCATAACTTACGGAAGTCTCTCCAACGCTTCGTACGAAAGGCCGGTGCTGGTGTGGTGGAAGTCTCATTATACACCAAGAGGGCCCAGTACACGAAATGTCATGAAGGATACTGTTGGTGCATTCGGCAAGCTGGAAAGGTTACCAGCTGATAAGAAGTTGGCTGGTAATCGACCAAATTCAGAGGTCGATTTAAAGGCCTTCACTTTAGCAGGAGGTCTGTTTCACAACTGAGAGAATTTGACCGTGAAGAAGTTTGCGCGCAAGCAGGAGTTAAACGGTTTCGTTTTAACGCTGTAGGCGTGGTTGCGCAGATCGTACCAACTGTTGTGTTCGAACTGAAACTCACCACCAGCTGTAAAAATGAAGTCGCGTAACTCATTAGGGTGTCAGATTAATTCTAAGTCATCTCATCCGAAGTGGTTCCAGACTTAGGGTTCTGCACCAGGAGCTCTAGCCCCGTTCGCAATCGTGTCCTAGTAAGCTAGCTGTGAAATACCTTCGGACACCCTCTATTTTTTGTTTGTCTTCTAAACGGATACCACTCAATGTAAATAGACAATGTTCTAACGGTGGACGCGTGCAAGTTTTATACAGCGGTAACTTGACTTCTTTAAGGTGAAAGTTACGACCTATGCAACCCACCGGGATCCTAGATTTATGAGTTCGTGATGCCGCCCGCTCAGAAAATGCGAGGTCCCTTGAATATTTTAGTCCAAGGTCAACTACACTGTTAAGAACAGGTAGTTTTTCAGGCTGAAGATGCAGTTGGATGTTCACCGATGGAGCACCAAAACATATCCAGCCACGTTAGCTTATGTCGAAGCGAAGTTTCCAGGCAGCAGACCATGCGGATATTATATCAAGCTCCCTTCTTACTAGTGCTTGGGAGTGGGATAAATCATCTTGGGTGAATGTGTATGCCACCCTTAGGTCATCAGCAAACAAGAATGGTTTACCGTATGTAAAGCAGCTGCAGATTTCGTTGACGCATAAAGTTGGTGATGAGACAAAGAGTTAGGATCAATTCTCAACTCTCCCTTGGAAGTCGGTAGAGAGTGGAATGCCGCAAGGCACAGTCCCGGGCCCCTGATATTTCTCCTATGGGTAAATGAGCTGCCAAACATCGTAAAATCCCCTATGGTTCTCTGCGCTGATGATGTAAAAATCTGGCCGGAAATCCCGAACAATGAGGATATACATGTGCTCCAGGTAGACCTGAACAGCTTGTTTGCCTGGTCAGAGAAATGGCTGATGCCTATCAATGTAGGTAAATGTATGAGCATGCACTTGGGCACACACACACACGGCAGCACCTACGATATTGATGGGACTCCTTACCGTCAGTGCTGACCCACAATGACCTAGGAGTCACAGTAAGTTATGACTTGAAAACCACGGCTCACTGTCGACTGGTAGCAGCTACGAGTTTTAGGACCCTCTGGCATCACGTAGAACATTTACGAAAATAAGTGGCAACATGTTCACCATCTTATACACATCCTTAGTTAGGTCCAAATTAGAAAACTGTACACAGGCGGCGAATCATTGTCTGAAAGGAGAGGCAGACCTTCTAGAAAGAGCTCAGAGGGCAGTCACCAGCATGATCCCCGCTTTGGCCGGCCCCACCTATGAAGGCCGACTTAAGGAGCTGGACTTCTTCCCTTTGTCCTACCGCAGACAGAGGGGAGACCTAATCATGCTATACAGGATTCTAAAAAATGACTTTGGATCTGATCTATCTTCCCTTTTCCTTCCCCCAGGTCGGAACACCTCACAGGACACATTAGGGGACTTCAGAAGCAAAGAACGAACATAGTCTCCGCAGAGTACTGGTTCGCGTGTCGGGTAATCAACGCCTGGAACCGGCTCCAGGAAGAAAAGGTGTCCATCAAGTGAATCGTTCAAAAGGAGGCTGGACAAGCACAGAAATCTACTCAAAAAGGATTAATATGGGCTCCCAGCCTTCTATCTTGAAGGAGAGTCGTGTCAGGGAAACTGAGTTTCTCTAAAGGGAGATATAACACAACTCCAAAGACCGGCAGTCCAAAATGGCCTTGCATTTAATCCCAAAAGAACGATAGGCTGTGCATGTAAAACATAATGAATGTCATGTGTATAGCCTGGAAGACATGGAAGTTGAGACATCGCAGACGGAAAAGGATTTGAGCATTTTAGTCCCTCAAGACATAAAATACTATGCCACTCGCGACGAAGGTGAGTTTCGTGGAAACTTGGCGCCAGTAACACAGACAAATCTTAAAACGATTCGATCGTAGATGTCTTCATCGGGCTTTCAACAGCCTCGCAGAGTCACCTGGAGTTCTGGACGGTGGTCTTTCCGTTCTCCCCTGCTGAAGGATAAATTAGTCTTAGGACGCATTCACATACGTTAAGCCAAGTCTGCGCAGGGAATTAGGTCTAAACGTAAAAAGGACTTTAGGAATTATCCTGGTTTGGACTTGACAGGTGCAGAGGCCAATCACTAATTATTCGAACTTGTTACATACCCATGAATACGAGACCAAGAAAGAACACAATAGCGTACTCGGATGGAACAGTATATTTGCAAAGCCATGCCAAGATACCAATGAGTTCCAACTAAACAGCTGGAGAGTCGGTTACGAGCAGTTCAAAGTAACACGACAGCGTGTCAATTGGCAGGGATCGTTGATGAAGTGCCTTCAGCTTAGTGAATCCAGTTAAACCATGAAGATCAGCATAAATGTTGAATCTCGCCAAACTCTAGGCTATTGATTCTGGAGGTGTGTGACGCTACAGGACGGCATGCACTTGGTCTATTTCCCCTGAAAAACGGACGACTAAGAGGAGACTTGAAACAGACTAACAGCATCTTGAAACCCCCCCTGGATACCCAATTCCGTACTTCTGAATGTTGATTGTAGCACCAGTCCTAGACGATACATACGGAAACAAGGCCTAGAGCGTAGCAGGTTAGAAGTCAGACACAAATTCTGTTTCCTAACCGTTGTTAAACAGTGGGATGATCTACCTGCGAAGGCTATCCAGACAATTTTATCCTAGTCCTTTAAAAGCTAGTTTGATATTGGAGATATGAGTGAAAACTGCTCGGAACCAACTGAATTTCAGTTACTAACCGCTAGTGTTTACTCCTTGTGTAACCATATGCAGGTTACAGACAACAAGAAATAACGATCTACAGATTCTAGACATGGAAGACAGTTAAGCAGAAGCTTCTTTTCCGCTAATAACTAATTGCACTCATTTGAACCATTCGGATTGTTGTTGGAAAGTAGGCGCGTTTATCAATTAGTTTGGCACCCTACTAGGTTGTGACGATGTGAAATGAATTTTCTGTTGTAAGTTGTCAGTAGATAAGAAATATTACTCGCTTTTCAATCGAGAATTAATAAAATACGTATTAAAACTTTGGGGTCGATTCTACTCAGTTATGTGTGTGTCCATAATACCCAAAATTTTTGAAATCCACCCGAATTTTCTGCCGGCTGCCATTCATCATCGTCTCACTTCAAACTTCATGTTGTAAAGATGCTGCAGTAATGTTTGCGTAGGTTTTGCAATGAATTATCGAGGATAAATTTTTGGCACCAGTTTGTCAGTACTTTAACTTTTCAATGAATATTCCTTCAGTGCAATAGTTAGGATAGACCTATTTTCGGTAATCATTTCACGATAGGAATAAGTAGAAATGTAGATCATTATCATCCTTCCACATATCTGCTTTTTGGTCACTCCCACGTCTTTCGGTCAATATTCCAACATCATCTTTAGTTCCCTTCAGCTCTGCAGCCCTTGATAACGATTTTAGTTCACGAGACAGCATCCCTGGTTTCCCGAAGCCTCACTCCAAACTACATATTGGAGCTTTCATTGTCCTCACCTGTCCAAAAGCTTCGGTAACCGAAACTGATATTTTAAGCCGTGGATGTGTGGTGTGTTTGCGAAACACGCGTACAAGACCCATGAGGTTATTTACTTGACCTCACCCAGCTAATACGATAAATCTACGAAACTTAACCTTCGATTTTATAGAAGTTCAATGGTTAGTTCTTGTAGTTTCACAGTTGTATGGATAGCATTAGGTCCTAAATCAAAGAGAGCACAACTCGACTAGATCCTAGTTGATAGTTGTCCTTGCACTAGTAGACTGAATGGTCCAATGAGGAATAAAAAGAATATTGAAACGTCTTATCTTTTTTTAGTCTCTGCGTACTGCTGACTGCATTTCAGATGAGGTGGAGTATAAGTTTTGCCGAAGACTGTCTAGCATCCTTCTGAAAGTCAAACTCTCAGATATGATTGTCATAGCAGTTCGTTATCATGTTCAAGCGAGTGGGCTAGGTTAGGCGAAAAGACAATTGGATTCCCAGCCAAAGAACTGAATAACGATAATCGCCTGCTACAACTACGTAAACGATCATCTTTTTCCAGCATGCACGAAATTCAGGCATGAAGAAAGACATCATCTACCAACAGCTCAACGGTGGGCACTAGTAGACTATAAATATCAGCTATCTCTGGAGACAGTTGGTGGAAGACTGCCCCTTCTTCTAGAGTGTGTTTAAACAGTGACTACGCATTGGTTCAAGCAGGTGTGTATTTGTGCCCTAGAGTGTCGGATGAATAAAACTACAAGGGGATTCCAAGTGAAGCTTTGCGATGAAAATACTAAGGCTGAATTCATTGAGAACGTGACTCAACAGTTATTGGAACAGAATGCCATTCATCGTGAAGAAGCCTAGTGCTATCTCCACTCTTCCGTGTGAACAGCGTTTAAGTTCAGTAGCTAACTTTCAGAAAGAAGTTAGACAAATTCATTAGATCTCGGCCGTTTCTTGTGTATTGGTGCATGTGCGTGAACACATTTCTGCAGGTCACGAACACAATGAGGAGCACAAGCAACTCAAATGTAGGCTGACATGAAGCCTATGCATTAACCCCTAGCAATGGATGTCAACGAAGTCGAAAGAGATGAAAAAAGCAGTGGTAATAAGTAGCAGTAGAGAGTTGTTGAGACTCATCAGGGAAATTGAAGCAAGAGGTCGGTGATTAGCAAGGCTACAGGGGAAAAGAACGGATCTACATTTCATTCGCAATAGCAACGACTGGAACGACGGAAAGAACACTTAGAGAAACAATTCAGCTGACCTCCAGATAATATTTCGTTGCTGGCTACCCAATCGGATCCGGAATCAAATACTGAAACAGCCCCTTCAACCTGGAACGATGAAGGGTAATAGAACTAGATGGAATAGTATCGGAGGCATTTAAGGATGGTGATCAAGGATTATTGGTTGAATTAACTGTGGTATTAGCTAACGTACGGGAATCAGATATGATCCACCATATTCTTAATCACTGCTTGTTTCAGTTTTCAAGAAAAATGAGAAATCCTCCTGTGATGACCACAAGGAAAGTCTGATGAACGTAGTGTCCAAAATTCTAGGTTTTACGATAGTTAGAGAGAAAGCCAGGTAGGTTTCAGAACCGATCTTGAGTGTATCAACCAGCTATTCACTCTCCTCCAGGTTCCAGAACACGGGCACATTTACCAACCCCCGACATCAACTGTATTTCCTGACGAAATTTGACTCTATCCTCCTGAAGGCGCTGTATTCGGTCGAACATTCGTTGGCGTGTTAGAGCCTATGAAGAGGCATCAGGCGAGTTGTATGCATCGTCAGGGATATCCAATCTCCATTTTTATTTGGTTTTGTCATTCTTGTCGCAGTCTCCCGCTGCTTATCTGACTTTGCTGGGATTGAACTCGTTAGAAGACTCTTTGGTCGATTTGTGGTGCCTAGATGGCTTAGTACTGCTAGGTAAAAGTGCTGAAATAATGCAAAGTCTTCTAGAAACCTTCAGTGGTAATTTGAGACTTCGGGATTCGCTTTTCACCGAAAAAGTGCAAACTGTTGCTTCAGGGTTGGTCTATATTTTTATCGTGTCTTACAGTACGGAGTGAAGTGGTTAGGCGCATTGACCGCTTCACTTAACTGAGAAGTCAAATCCGCCTTGGTGATTCAGTGGCTGACGAAATCTCTGCATGGATATAAAGGACTCGCTTAGCTTTCGACAGTTTACGGTGCCATCCTGATGTCCGATTGCCTATTAGGGTTTGAGTGTGCTAAGCCATTAAAGATAGAGGACCTCAGGTGTTTGGTCAGTGTTGTCTTCGTAAAATAGGCTCTGCCGTAGTGTCACTACTCCAGTAACACAAAAGTCAGACACAGAGTTGTGTCTATAAGAAGCACATAAATTAGTGTGGTTACAAATCTTCGACTCAAATGTACGGGACACGTGGTACACATGCCTAGTCACCGTCTGCTTGGTCGCTCTTTTCATCTTGATGCTTCCTAGCTTGGTGTACTGATATGTCTAGTAACTTGAACCATTATGCAGTACTGCCAGGTCCCAAACTGCTGCCAACTGGATGACTGAAAATAGCCATCTATACCTATTTATTATCATACATTGATACCGTTTATATGCTTACAGGTTGACTGAGTTGTCAAGATCATTTTTGGATTCGTTCATTAGGACCTCCATTCCTTAACTCTATTGTTCATGTCACGACTGAAACGTCAGTACCGCTTGTCATGCTTGTGTTATTTTAGTGGGAGACAACTCGTCTGTTCCTGTTTTGAAAACTTTAAGTTATTAGGCCACCCCAATAACACTTATGTAGTCCCAGCAGATGTGGTTAGGTTTTAGTCCTGAATTTTCTTTCTGCGTAACCCACTCAGTAGAATCATGAGAACTTCACTATGTGGTTGCTTACCGTATCATATGCCACAAAAGGCGAATTTAGATGTAACAGTTTACGGTGCCGACTACTTACAGGGTTTGGAGATTATTGTTTCAGTTTATTTGTTAGCTGAAGTATCTTTTTCGAATAATGCTGAATAATGCCGAGCCTGTAACCTTTCGCTTAGTTCCACATATTGAAAGCAACTAAGCACCTGTTGAAAAATATACTCTAACCTTTTCAGATTAATTATTTAGACCATTTGAGTTCTGCTTTAACTAATTATGTCGAAGAATTGTTAAAATTTGTCACTGACTTCCAAGTTGTCAGTCCGTGATCTGGATTTACACTAGTGGCGTATTAGATAGATGTCATTCGGCTCAGCACTCTCTCTTAAAGTACTGAAGATATGTTAATTCTGTCACATCTTGGGTGTCTAGGTAGTATTTATTTCAGCAGTGGCTTCACTTATAAGTGTAGCCATACATGCAATAGGTTAATCATGATATTAGGATCTGTCTGATTGTAAAAGACGTCATTCTTTTTTAGTTTATTGTGTTCTGCAGGATACGACTGTTCAGTATCTTCCAACCTAACAGCAGATACCTCTCCCATCCAGTTAATCCTAAACAAATTACTGGTTTTCACTCATTTGAACTACTTTCAAACTGTTAGTAGTATGAGAACTTAGAGCCAATATTATTGAACCTCTGTTAGCTCCATAAAAATGTCTCCAGGGCCCTTATTGTTGTTCTGTTCTCTTCAAATGGTTTTGAACAGAAATCTTTACATATTTAACTCCCATATCTAGGAACAAGGAAATATTTACTTCTTTAGATGAAACTAATGAACAAAACTAATCTCTGACCCTGTAGAATTTGGTGTACTAGACTGTCAGCCACACCTTATAGACTAGGGCTGTGAGACAACATTTTTGCTTGGTTTAAGTTCACTGGAGCGATACTGAGGTCCGAACTTTTCGCTTTAAAGTCAGGTGTTTAACCTATGAACCTTACTTCTCTGTACCCTCATAGAAGTATCTGTAGCTCTAATGTTCAACGGCATTATTTTGTGCTCAAAAATCAGACAAGCGTGAAGTTTTGATGGAACTTACCTAGGTTAAAATTCGTGAGTCATCTCTATACAATAGGCCTTTTAAAGGATAAGTACTCTCAAGGAATAAAACCTCAGCTAAGTAGTAATGTATTTTTTATTTGTCTCTTATTCGTTGCACGAAATTTAAGTGAAACAATAAAGGGTTTGAGTTTCCTCTAAGATTCTGCCAAGATGTTCACAAAGTACCTACTTCGATTGAGGATAAGAAAAAGCTGAGGATTTTTAGTTCAATTTTGTAAAGAAACAGAAAAACTCAGGTAGTCAGAAACATCAATTGTACCGACTTACACTTTCATACTATATAACATGATGAAAAGTTTAGACGAAAATGGAAATTTTTTCCTGGTAAACAGTGGTATTGCAAAGTAGAGAGTAGTAAGTTTGAGAATTTGAATATTGGAACTCCAGAAGGTGCAAATTGGATCCATCTCAAACATTACGATTTCTTTGGTAGCCACCTCATCTTAAAGACTCCAGTCGTTAGCTTCTGACAGTGAAGTAGCCCGCACTTCTGAACACTTCACAGACTTTCAGTGACTTTATGGACTAGTGTCCTGTCTTAGGAGTTGAATTACAGTAAACCGCTTTTTCCAGCTTTGGTTTTCGACAGTATTGTGTTCTTTCTTACCCTGATATCATACGAAATTTTGTGCAGTAAGTAATGAGCAATGCCTATTATGTGAGGGCTGAAGATACTACCTGACTGGTCAGATTTACGGGGGGGGGGGGGTAAAGCGGTATTCAAACCCACAATCCACAGACTGTAAGTCCGATCTTCAAATCAACTAGCCATCGCTGCTGAAATTTAACTGTAAATTACTGGGTTGCGGGTTTAATTCTTTTCCGCCTACTTTCGTCTGGGTATTTAAATAGCATTGTGAAGCCTATTTTAGTGCTGTTTACAGCGTAGTGCGCAAATGTATTGTTGAAATTCAGTATCTACTTGTTAATGTCTGATTAGGAAGCTCTTTAATCACGGGAAGAAAGGATGTCTATTTAGAGTGTTTTCTGTTTTAAGCACCAACCTAATTCTTAAAGCTTCACTAAATGTTCTACCTAAGTTACGTAAAATATCTACTGCTTTCGCAGTAATCCAAGTTGGTGAGTTACGAATACATTTTCTGAAGATTTTGTTCGTACTTATCTCCTGTATGACCTAATTCAAGCCATCTGATGACTTGATCTCGTAAAAAGTTTTGATAAATGAATAAAGGTTATTCCACGAGAACTCATTTTGAAAACCGATAGAGTATCAAATGAAGGAAGTGAATCAAACATGCTTTAAACAGAGTTTTCGGGAAAATGAGTCAGTTGGTTCTCAACCATGAGTATAACATCTTCAAGGGTAAGCTGTAAGTCGAAGTTGTTTCCGTGTGCTACTTATACTAAGGGTTTTGGCCACTTCTACATAAATTCACGATGAGGTTTGTTTCGGATTTCATCGACAACATGAATCACTAAAGTAGGCCTTAGAATCATGCTACTGGTTAAGGTCCTTTATGCATAAATATTAAAGTTAATTCGTATGGGGTAAAAATCAAAATTTATGGCGAATATGGGAATCATATTCGAAAAGTATGCCATTCATAGATATTTTATGAAATTCTGAAAAGATAATTAAGTCCACATTGTATTATCAATCTTATCATTTCTTCAAATGTAAGGTTGTGTTTTTCTCAAACCGTTTGTTTAAACTATAACTAACATGATGTAGTTGCTTGTATTATCCTGTCGTTGAGTGGATCAAATTGATCGACCTCCATTAGTATATGGGCTCCTACATGGATGCCTCGATATTGCCTGTGTTTGAGTTATGTATAGTAATGATGGATAGTGGCTAACAGTGGAATCCAGGACTCGTATTTCGTCCTATTTGAGGAGAGGTACATCCAGCTGACGAGTCTCAAATAAGACAAAACGCACGTCTTGGATTCTACTCCTAGCCACTATCCGATATCCATAAATAACTAACATAACCCATGAACTACGTACGTATTTTTGAACTCGGTTGTAAATCACACCTTGTGAATGAGTTATTAACATTAACTAACTGCTAAATCTTCTAAATGATGAAATGTACTTTGAATTTACAACCAATTTAGTGTGCTACATACCCAAGAGCAGTTAATTATATCAGTATTGTGAAGACATCACTCATTGGCTTAAACATAGAACTTTTAGCAATTCCCACTCCAACTACTTCGGTTTGGACAGCCAGGTAGTGTCATAAGTTCTTACACAGTAATTGCAGCTCATAGCCTGGTAGATATACGTGTACCACCGGGTTGAGTTGCATCACACATAAGTATTGTCAACATTTCATTTTCTCTTAGTATTTGGTAATTAAGTCACGCAGGGGAACTGATGAACAGGTTTACATAGTTGTTGAGCATTTCTGCTAAAGGTGAAAAATTATTTTGGATTTACGGTCCCTAATAGAAGTCCCGACGATTTCTTTGTATAATTTAGTTTTTAGTCTACACGATGGTGTAAATCTTAAATTTTTGGTCAGATAAATGCATGTCGTTTGGTTTTGAAAACAGAATTGCTTACTGTTTGGTACTGTGTACTATTTGTAAAACTTTACTCTCTTCACACTTCTATGTTATTTATCGTTGAAGTTACAGATGTAACTTATAGAATATTCTATCCAGTCAGTCCTTCATATTTTTGTATATTTATTGCCAACTTTAGATAGAATCTTAACAATATTGAGGGTTGGGCATAACAGAGTATGCTCTGATTACTGGTTGAATTCAGTGTTTGTGTATGACCACCGTAAATTTCTAGCATATAAAATGTTTTCATGAGACATTCTTAAAACGAAGTTTAAGTATTCAATAACGTATAGGGTTATTGCTTAGCTTGTGTCTTTAATAACTACTTTTATTCTTACAATAAACTTGTGACATCATATCGTGTATGAGTATTCGGAAATCCCCCCAACCATTGTTAGTAGCTGTTCATTTTCATTCAATGACAAATATGCGGGCGTTTTTGTTGTTGTTGTTACTGTCAAAGTCATATTTTTTCCGTCAAGATCAATTATGTTAATTATGAGTATTGGTGGTGATTGCATTTGTGGACTAAAACATCTGTATTATAGTGCAAGTATCCATGATACAAGTGAATAAGTTCAGTTGTATCTCAAGGTTGTACTCTACAAAAGTTAATCGATACATTATGAAGTGAAAAAATGAATAATTAAATTGAAGAGATAACTGTGGAAAGAAACAGGTGATATGTTAGTGATTGTGGTGTTGTTCTCTCTCTCTCTCTCCCTCTCCCTCTCCCTCTCGAGTATATGTACTGAATTCTTTTATGAAACGTTCACTGAAATCTATAATTTTGTCAGCTTGCTTTTAGTCACCAGAGCTAGGAAGCTCAGCGATATGATACATTTTGGTGATCTAGTAATTTACAATCGTAAAATGAGAATCTCATGTTTCACTTAACTGTTAAACTTTCAAATTTTGTTGTTTCAACCATGTAAAATCCATGTAAGAAGACGCAGTACGCCTACTGAAGAAATAATTTTAATTCGTAAAAAGCACTAAGAATGAATTACAGGGATTTACATGTACATATATCGTTGCATTTTCGTCATCTACTTAAACGCTGCCAGTAATCAAGTAACGAGACGAATAAAGATCAACACACAGTTGTGGTGTGAATTTTTAAACGATGATGTTGGTCCAATGGCAAAGTCGTGCTGCTGCTAGCTGGCTGGAGTGTGACCAGCAGTGCCGCATTGATGTTGCCTCTTCCCTATGGTAAGGGTGTGGGTTGAAAAGGTTTACTCCAAAATTAGCACACGCCTCCTGTCCTACGGTCTTCCGATGCCGGTGGTACGGGTTCCCTCTCTCCTCGGCGTTAGAACAAGTATACCTAAAAACAACAACCCACAAAAGACTGTGTGTGACAGGCCCTCAAACAGGTGTCCCATAGGCTCTGCGGTCACACATATCTTCTCTTTTCAGGTACCTTAAGAAGAAATAGCCCTCCATGGTGTAAACAGTTGGGACATGTCAACCGCCCACCCGCTTCTAGTTGTACACAACGCTTTAAAGTCCATAATCCATTAAAATATAGTAGTAGTGGTAGTAGGAAAGCTTGGGGCATAGATAGTTGACTGTTAGGAGGCGGTGTAGGAAAAAGTAATAGAGTACTTCTCAAAGGGGGAACCATATATATGTCTATCATAGTACTTTAACTCATACTATGCTCACTTACCTAATACTTCTATATCCTTTATTTATAATCAACAGAGTAGTTTATGTCTCAGATTAGTGAAATCTAAAGCGAAGCAAGCGTGTATGTGTGCAACACACACACACACACGTATAAATTAAATATTTATGAATCCAATCATTATTCTTCTATTGTGTTCACGTGACTACTTTGAAAAGTGAATCAAAAATGCCTATATATATATATATATATATATATATATATATATATATGCATTGGTGCAAAATAGTCTAATCATCTTAATTGAATGATTACAGGAGCCAATAATGATGCATACTTTTTGGCGGTTAATTTTTATTTGCATCATCAAATCACGAACAAAGTCACACGATACTTAATCATAATAATAATAATAATGAATGGAATGAAAAATAAATTCTCATACTTTATTTCAATTTCATTTCTTCAGTTTATTCCACCTCTGAAACAATCTTCATATGCAGTATATCAATTAAGTTCAGTATTTTTATTTATAAATAATAATAAAAAATAATATCTATCTATACATACATTCAAAAACGTGCTCGATCAAGTGTTTTATGTGCATGTAGGTTATACGTTTCATTTTCACTAACTACGTATTGGGCGTCCTTTTCTATTAACCTATATATATATATACATTATATATATATATATATATATATATATATATTGCACAATATTAGTACTTTTTTGCAAGTACATCCCTAATTTAATGATGGACTATATGTTTAATATAAAATTATTATCACGACTTTTCAGCGGTAATCGATTATGCAGCAAGACATTCAAATCGCGAAAAAACGTTTCTGAAAACAACAACAACAACAATAATAATAACAGTAATCACAACACCACCAGTGATAATCACAATAATAATAATAATAATGACACGGGTAGTAAGCAGCATGATATACTTCCTGAAACTGCTGCTACTCTCGGTAGTGGTGATTTACGACTAGCAGTTCGTCTTCCTGAAGGTGAGGATCTACACGAATGGATAGCTATCAATAGTAAGTCTTTCAGTCTGTTTATTACTTACTTACCTCTTGTTTGAAATTTATCTTTTTTAAACTCAAATGATAATGATAATTATTGGTAGTTGAGTGTACTTGTATTTATATGATTCACTAGTTGGAACGTTATTTATCGATCTGTGGCTGATCTAAACAGTTAACATTCAACCGTCGATTTATAAATCATTGCGTTGATAACTGATTCCCAGGTGTGTTTTAGTGTATGCCAGCTGAAGATACATGGATTACGTAATATGACAAAAAGTTAGCCATTTAGCTAGATATATCATGTAGTAGTAGTAGTAGTGGTATGAATGGCTATTACAACTCTGTAACAATATATTGGTTCATGCATATCAGGTCATGAGACATTTTACCTGTGAACACTGATGATACTGGTTGGTTGCTCGAACTCAACTACCACCAGAATCTTTGTGCACTAGATAATGAACCACACTTACTGTTTAACACTACCTAAATGCTTGGGTTTTGGTAAGTGGGATGGGGGTTGAACTCATGATGAAAGTCAAGTACCCAAGCCAATAAACCATGACTCTCCATCCATCCATCTAAGTCAACATAGGACCACACACTACTGCGTAACGGTCCGAGTTGCCACAGCTTATATCACTACATCAATTAAAAAGGCAGTGAAGTGGAAGATGAAGAAAAAGGTTCAATCAAACGAAATATCAATTACTAAAATAGAGAAAGGAAGAATGAGAAAATGGTGAGTTTCGGTATAGCTGTTAAGATGAGGATAATGTGTATATACATCTGCGCCACTGACATCCGTTCTGAGCCATATCACCTAGTCTCCCATCGCTGGTTTCCCTTGTCCCTTGACCCCAACCGACTAGTCCGCATCGCCCCACATGCCTCAAACCAACAGTCAGAGACTTCATACACTGGTGCTATGTTTTAGTCTAGCCACCTCGACCCTTTCTCCGGTGTTAACCTACTTCACCCAACATTGTGTGATGAGGCAGACGGTGACTAGGCATATGTAACATGTCCCAACTATCTCAGTCGATGAAGGTTCACAACCTCGTCAACCGACTTACCTCTTCTCCCTAAAACTATACGCCTGATCCTGACGTCTGCGTTACTCACGTGGTGACACAACGGAATACGGCCTATACTACGAAGGCAATGGTGGTCAAACACTTGAAGCTAGCCTTCTCATGTCTTGCACCTTCAATGGCCATGTTTCACAGCCATACAGTAGAACACAGTGAACTGCTGTGCAGTACACACAACCCTTAATAGACAATCGGATATCACGGCGGCGCCACAGGTGGCGTAAGTTGCCAAAAGCTAGTCGAGCGTTTGTATTCGTGCAGAAATTTCATCGGCCACTGAGCCAGCCACCAGGGCTGATCCCACTTCCCAAGTAAGTGAAGTGGTCAACTCACTCAACTACTACACTCTCTATTGTTAACCGAGGCACCGTCGAAGACCAATCGTGGAGTAACAATTTACATTTGGGTGGTGAGAAACGCGTCCCAAGCATTCTCAAATTGTTACTCAAAGTGTTCAGAAGATTTTGCATGTTGTCAGCGTCTTCACCTAACAAGACTATGTCATCTGCATATTCTAGGTCTAACGAAAATTCTCCTTCGATTAGGTCAATGTCTGTAATCAGGTGACGAGAGGGAGACCTTCATAAGGATATTTATGATAAAATTGAATAAGAATGGAGACAGTGGGCAGCCTTGGTGGACACCACTCGACGAGTACAGCTCCACGGATTTATCACTATAGGCTCTAACACGCTCACAAGTGTACGAGTAAAGAGCCTTCAATAAGGTGATGTACTTACTTGCCACGCCCTTCAGTGAGAGACATTGCCATAAGATTTCTCAATGAACGGGGTCGAATGCCGCCTTCAGGTGGAGAAATACAGCTATTGTTGGGCATCGCTAAGTGTGCCTGTGTTCCAAAACCTGATGTAGTGTGAATATTTGGTCGATACCGTGACTCTACAATAGGTTAAAACGCAGATAATTCTGGATTATTTGTATGCATTTTAGCATACACTGCGTATCTGTTTATAATTCTGATCCGTTTTATTTTTGGTACTTCGTAAATATTTCCGTAGTATTTTTACTTTCAATCTTTATAATCTTGTTTATTACCGAAGTATAAATATTCATTCGTATATCACTGCCAGTGGATATACATTCATTTGGTGATAGATTCACTTTTCAGCATATATTCTTAATACTGCTAGGAATAATAAAATAGTGTACAGCTAACTGACAACTTGAGGGTTTCATGTGATGGGCCGTTTATTTATTTATTTATGTCCCTTGGGTTCCTAATAGAACATAGGGCTTCAGTAGCACGTCTCCAATGCGTTCTGTTCTCTGTAATCTTTTGAACCTGGCTCCACGACAGCTCAGAAGCTTTCATTTCTTCCTCACACAATTTCCTCCATGTCACCCTCGTCTCGGACGCCCAACTCGTCGTTTCCCATCTGGGTTCCACTCGAGTGCCTGGAGCGTGATGTCCTCTAATAGTCTTCTCAGTGCTTGCCCAATCCATCACCACTTCCTTCCAGTGCATATTTGTTGAGCGATAGGTTCTTGGTTGGTTCGTTCCCAGAGTTCCTTGTTACTTATTCTTTCTGGCCATCTGATCTTCAGCAACGAGCCAGCGTAGGCAGTTGTTGATGAATGTCTACTCGTATCTATTGTGCTAAGTATAATCATACTGCTGTAGCTTTTCTAATTCCTTGATCTCTACTTAAAAATCGAGTGTATAGTACTGAACCACATCTCCTATTACTTTCGAAGCAATGAATTACACATGGAATGAGTCAACTACTCATTCAATTTAGGTGTGATTAGAAATAAACCACTATTTACAAATTCGTCTAATAAGTATATTTTGCTAATTTTATTAATCCATAGATAAAATAAAGCAGACAAAGCGTAATTCCAATCTACTTGACTCATTACATATATCACAGGGTGGACACGTATTATCTACTGGATTACGTTTCACACGCAATCTACACTTCGTATTCAAGTTAGGTAACTCCACAACTTTAAGACATGCTTGACAAACATCCAATATCCCTTTCCTCCTTTGTGATATGAGGGTAAAATTTCCATATATCCGAGACAGATACTTAGTCATTCCCACCCCACATATTACATGTTGATTCGATAAACAAGGATTCAGTTATCCACTACACCCCACTACACCAAGTTAGTTTCAGAGATTGCCAGTCACTGCCGCATCTTCCTCTATGTGTGTATGTGTGTGTGTATTTAGTCACACGCAAAACTGTGGCCAAGCATCTCCATACATTCCATCTACCACTAGTGTCTACTAAACTTGATCTAGCTAAGCTGTCGAGCTAAGACAGAATAATCGAATGTGGTCAACTACTCTGTCTGACCCATAGGTATTTGACCTCACCAATACTGCAAGCCATTCATTCATTGGTTAAACTAAACTATTTTACCTGATTGGATCAACACGATCTTCCAACCTACAAAGATACTCTCTCAGTGAGTTGCCTGACTGAAATCCCACTAGAGAACCAGTCTTATTGGCAATCCCACGTAATGTCTCTCACTTGTCTTCCTTGTATCACATCACCGTAACAGTTTTCTATTCTTCTCCAACTGTATTGCCGTGTTACTATTACTGTCGTTATTGGCAAACATATTGAATCAGTCTTATTATTGACTTGGACTCCAAACCCACCTCATGTTACGTCAGTCAAAGTAGGTTTAGTAAAATGGCTGAGTAACAATGCTAAAAATGATTATTTGCAAAACAGAAGACGTGAGACGAGAAATCGAATAGACTGAGGACACCTTCGTTATCAGTAATCAACCTCCTTAATTATTTCGTAAGTTCAACAGTGTAATTGTTATAAAAATCTAGTGGATATTGGTATGACAGGTGGTAATAACAGTAACAATGACGGTTACACTGTGAGGAGACAATCAGAAGCGTCGAGGGTGCTATGATACAAGGAAGATAAGTGAGAGACATTACGTGGGATTGCCAATAAGACTGGTTCTCTAGTGGGATTTCAGTCAGGCAACTCACTGAGAGAGTATCTTTGTAGGTTGGAAGATCGTGTTGATCCAATCAGGTAAAATAGTTTAGTTTAACCAATGAATGAATGGCTTGCAGTATTGGTGAGGTCAAATACCTATGGGTCAGACAGAGTAGTTGACCACATTCGATTATTCTGTCTTAGCTCGACAGCTTAGCTAGATCAAGTTTAGTAGACACTAGTGGTAGATGGAATGTATGGAGATGCTTGGCCACAGTTTTGCGTGTGACTAAATACATATATATATATATAAATCACAAATTAGGCGAGTGAATTACTACTACATAAACCATGTGTCAAAGTTGTGGAACTATCCTTCTGCGTCTATCAACAATAATCCAATAAATTGTGATGTTTTACTGTATACTATGTCAATTAAGCGAATATTAATATGGATTTACATTCTACTACAGTGCCTAAGTTTTACGCCTATATTAGACAAAGCGTTCTTCACTCATGATAATACTACATGGGTCAGTAGTCAAATGGTTATGCAATTGTATAAAATCTGAAATTCTGAACTGAGTAAACTAAAGGAATGTAATGTACAAATAAATTTTACCTGATGGTATCTTGATTGTTCGAGATGTTGTAGATGAAGAATAGTATGCATTCCAGTCTGCTTAACCGTCTCACCGTTACTTGACAAGATTTCAGTGCTTACTTACTAAGTTAGTAATTGTTCATCAAAGTTAGGCAAATAAATCACTTTTTTACACGTTTCTATATTATTCTCATCATTTGTGTTCAATATTTATCGATAGCTGATAAAATGGGGATCCTTTATCGTCTATACTATGTTCTTTTATGGTGTATCATGACATGTGTTTGGCATGGTCTTCATAGATAATGATTAAACTAACGCCTTACCTTATTATAGTTTGATATCTAATATAGGTTTTACTCATGTTTGACGAAAAGTTCAATGTAGTAATCTGTGAAGTCACATTGACCAAGATAGTCCTTTTTAACATTCCAGAGTGCAATGTTCCTGCCCTCTATATGTTTACTCGATATGCTGTCTACCTACTTGTCGAATCTTCGCCAGTCGATCGTTTTCGATGTTATGCTTTATACTACTGATATATAAATTCTTATGAATAGCGTTCACCACAGTGCTAGAATTTCAGTATACAGGAGATGATGGTGAAAAGGTATGATTTATCTAGGTGCATGTGTAGAAAGAGTTGACTTTTTGATATAAAAAATGAATAGTGGCTAGCAGTGGAATTCAAGACATGCGTCTCGTCCTAATCGGGACTTGTCTGCTGAATGTACCTGCCTCCCAGTAAGTGATGTTTTCTCCACTAAGACGCGAATCGGGAATAGGATAGTACAAGCAACACTACATAAATGATACCCGTTGATCAAAAGGTGGCTATCGTAACTTGGTAGCCTAGTAGATAACGTTCTGACGTTTGAAGCAATCTGCTCCGGGTTCGAATTTTAGTGAGAACAACATCGCTCACTGGGATGCAGGTATAACCACCTGACAAGTCCCACATAGGACGAAACGCACATCCTGGATTTCACTACTAGTCACTAGCTATCACTACTAAGAAACTGAAACGACAGGCAATATTGAGGCATCCGTGCAGAAGCCTATATTGCAATAGAGCCAGATCAATTCGGTCCAATCAACGACGAGATGATGCAAACAACATAATAGAGTTAACTTTGTTAGAAATTAACATCAATATCCACTTCATGTGTCACAAATAACCTATTCATGGGTTCAGTCTAGCCACTCCTATATAGTTTATATGCCTTCCGCACGACTCTATTACCAATATAATCATCTATGTATCGTATCAGTTACACACATTACACTTCTGTTCCTTGCTGGCGAGATAAACATGAAAAACCTTTTGTTACTGGATAATTGACATCCCCACACTTTTAGGAGCATCTGTTGAGATGAATTGGCCATCACTGGTGATGTGTTTATACGTTGCTCTATGTGAAGCAGAACTACCACTTGACCGAATGGTAAAATCCTATAAATTCAGGTTGTTAAACCTTCATGTCCTGTATGCTTTGTTAACTATCTGCCTAAAAGGAAATTTATTTATCTTAATTGAATTACATTACAAAGCAGTGTGGAAACGTCGTACAACTTTCTCTTTCACCTGATGAACTACACACTCAGCCACTTTGTGCACATCTGTGCAGTAGGCAATGAGCCATACCTATTGTACCGAAGGCCAGTGATACTACCTATCTACCCGAACTTGCGTAGGTGAAGTGAGTCTTCGACTTGCAACCCGACGGTTGATAGTCATCTCCATAAGCCACATAGACACAGCCCCACCATTTGGTGAACATTAATAGTTGGTCCCATCTTCAGTTTATTATGCTTAGCATACTGAAATTGCAATTATTCTGTTTATGATTGTTGTTCTCTCTTTTTTTAAAATGCTACTAATGGTAGTATAGTTTCTTTTATTCGCGGCTTAAATGAAAAGCCTATGTAAGGCTCAAACTTAGTGATCTGTGTTTTTAAATATATAAATCTAGTTCGTTATCTAGTTGGCTGAGGTGGGTCCAGGCTGGAAAAAGGCTCGAGGTGGCCAGACAAAACATGGCACCAGTGTATGAAGTCTCTGACTGTTGGTTTAAGCCATGTAGGACGATGCAGACTAGGTGGTTGGGGTCCACGGGACAAGAGGAACCAGTGGTTGGAGACCCTAGGTCATATGGCTCAGAACGGATGTCAGTGGCGCAGATGTATACACACATTATCCTCATCTTAACAACGCTATACCGAATCTCACCATTTTGTCACTCCTCTTTCCTTTCTTCTCGTACTTTATATTTCTTTTGACTGCATTCACTTATCTTCATCCTTCACCTCACTACCTTTCTACTTGATGTAGTGATATGAGGTGTGGCAACTCGGACCGTTACGCAGTAATGCCTGGTCCTATGTTGATAATGATGATGATGCATATCTTATTCTAATGGTTTCAGAATTTCTTGTGAAATATTTGTATGTCATTCACCCCATCTCTGCATGTCGTATCAAGAAAATTTCTTACTAAATATGTCACATTGGCATATTTCTTAAGTCATTAAACAGTACTCTTAGCTGTTTTTATATTGTGATGACATTATTTTTCTCCAGTTGAAGTATTAACACTTGCCAAGTATGATCACCCACTACTGGTGTGCGTGTAATTAATCAATTACTGAGTGATATAAGCACTATGCTGCTGTGAAACCATGACCTCTAAAAGTAGGTTATGTGAAAAAATTGCAGTTCTTTAATCATAAGTGTCTTCGTGGCATTGCTTGC
Organism: Heterobilharzia americana; assembly: GCA_944470555.2. Classification (NCBI taxonomy): domain Eukaryota; kingdom Metazoa; phylum Platyhelminthes; class Trematoda; order Strigeidida; family Schistosomatidae; genus Heterobilharzia; species Heterobilharzia americana. The sequence goes on along the minus strand of OX104131.1, from coordinate 26,830,689 downwards.
ATATGATGGAATCACTGTGCGAGGAATTGTGGAGCTTTGGCTCAGTAGTTCAGGGAGATGACTACCAGCCACTGGGTCGCGGGTTTCAGCTCCACTCCGCCACCTACGGAGGTTTGGGCAACCAGGTAGTATCAATAACCTTCACACAATAGGTGCGACTGCAAGAATGTGCACAAGGTAGCTGTGTACACTTTGTTCGTTGTTCGTCGTGTGTGAGGAATTTAGAGGTTAGGTGCAGGGTACCATATAAAGAAAATAAATCAGTCAACAAAGTCATGAATCTTCACTGACTCAGACGGTTTGGATATATGTTGCATATGGTGAACCATTGTCTACCTTGACGTGCGTGGTTAACCGAAATCGGATTAAGTCGGAAGAAGGCTAAGGGTGGTCAGATCAAAAAGTAGGAAGGTATAGACTGTCCGACTGGGGTTCTCAAGGCAATAGGAACCAATAGTTGAAGACTCTTGGCGATATGGCTGAAATTCGGTCACAATAATGCATATGTACACATTTTTCATCTTCAAAGTCTTGAATATTTTCATTGACCTTCGTCTATTTATTCTCTCAACCCTCCTACACTTTTGTATACTTATATGTCATTCGTTTTCTATCCACTTGCTCATTAGATACCTTTACGAATTGTGGCGACTTGAACTGATGCACTCCTATGCTAGGTCCTACGTTGATTTTCTGTCAAATTTGGACTGCGATTATAAATTGCAATCGCTAGCTCACGTCAACTCAGCCCCAGTTAAATCAAAGTGAAAGCAGGACAATAAAAAAGCTTAAACCACTGATCGACAGCTTAATTACTTCACGCATAAGACGAACATAGGGTTATAGCACTGTCATGTGCACACTAATAGGATCAAATTGAAAATTGAAGCTATGAATGGTCAAAATAGGGCATGGTACCAGTCATTGAAGTCTTTGGTTTTTGGAATCTGGGCTATGTACTTGCTTTTAATCAAGTACCCGGTAGCTGGAGATCATTGATAACGCCGTTCTAAATTGAAAACAGTAGCTCGCATACCAGTTATGCCCTATCATCTTCCAAATTTTGAACTCATTAGCCTTCATTAAGTTATTCTTTTCTCCTCATACCACTTTATTTTTGTTTTACCATAGTTCTATTCCCAACCACTTTATTTAAAACAAAGCAGTTTCGGTGAGTGATCTTAAAAATAGAAGTTTGAGTTCGAAGAAAATTAGTAGTTATAAAAGAATGAAGTAAGAAATCTCGCTGTCACTACCATTGTCCATGAGATAGGAAAGGGAGGAGCGATAGTTAACAGTGGGCACTTTTTTGGACTAATCTAAAACTAGATCAAAAGGGTCAATGATTAGTGAAACTATTGCGGAGAAGGATAGTTCTCTGATACACTCGCAAGGGAAATGACTGGGAATATAGGCGAAACACTTCTAGAAACAGTTCAGCTGACTTCCAGCTACTATTCAGTTTTCCACTGTCCAGTCGGATGCTGAATGGAGCACTGAAATAAGTCCTCTTATTCTTGAAGAAGTTAGAAAGGCTGCAAGTAGCATGAAACGATTAAGAATAACTGTATTTTTCGACGTAGTGACATTCAACCTCGTTAACCAATAGGCTTTGTGCCAGTTTCCTCACTAAAATAGGTGTTGGGTAAGTATACCATTATGTTGAAATCTCTGCATTCAAATACCCGTGAGTATGCTGTGGTTTATGGTGGGGTGTCAGATGAGTTGGGTCGATCGAGGATGCTCACAGTAATGTAGAAGTCAGGTGTTGAGTTATGGAGAGGGAAGACAGTTGATAAGTTTGTGAACCTCCATCGACTGAGATGGCTGGGACATGTATTACTTATGCCTAGTCACCCTCCGCCTCGTCGCGCAATGTTAGCTGAAGTAGGTTCGGGCTGATAAGAGGATAAAGTATGGATACATCTGCGTGACTGAGATCGATTCTGAGTGATATCACCTACAACCGACTTCAGTTGTCACGTGGACCACACCCAGGAAGTATACCTATTCCCACATGGGTTAGACCAACAATAGAGGTCTTCGTGGACTGGCAACACGTCTTAGTGTGACCACCCTGAACCCTCTTCCAGCCTAATCTGACTTTGCCTAACACTGTACGTCGAGGTCGGTGGTGGTTGGGCATGAGCAGCACGTTTCCGAGCCACGTCAGTTGATGGAGATTCACAAACTCACCAACTTACCTAGCCTCAACACTTACACCGCAATCTCATCAAACGCGAACAATACTACGAAGACATCTGTGATCAAAACCCTGTGATCACTTCATGTCTTCTACTTTTAACAATCGTTTTACAGCGGTATAACAGGAGAGAACTGACTGGAGCGTTCAGAAGACCCTGTGTTTTGTCTCTGTCTTCTCCCAGCAGGACAATGTCGTCTATGTACCCCTAGTTAACTTGGTGTCTTCAACGAAGTAGGACCAGTCCCTATGAAGTTGGAGGTACGTAAGGTTAGGAATGCATCTATAACGAAGTTAAATAGGAGCGATGAAAGTAAGCATCCCTGGCGGACACCACTAGTTGTATTTATCGCTTGTGACAACTCTCCATAACCCTTCACATGGCTGCATGAGTTTGAGTAGATAGCTTTAATTAGCATTACTATGTGTTACATTAGTCGCTGTATTTGCAGAATTTTTTGCCATAATCTGATTATTTTTACAAAAGCTGATGGTGGAGCTGTGGCTCCTTGGTTTAGGAAAATGACTGCCGACCTGTAGGTCATTGGTTTAAATCCCACTCCACTTACCGATGTTTGGGCAGCCAGGTAGTAGCCCTCATTCAATAGGTGTAGCTCATGACCTACTACATGGATATGCAGAAGGTGGCTGAGTGCATTTACGTTTTGATCGGTTAACTCAAATTTGGCTTTATGTTAATGCCTCTGACCATGGTGCCTAACGACTCCTTGTGTTTGAAGCTGAAAGAGAACATAAGTTTCGTTGCATTAAAAAATATGTCTAACATGAGTTACAATACGTGCCTGTTGTTCATCTAGTATCAATTGCTACTGGAGCTTTTCGTCTTTTCGCTTACAGGTTAGCATGACTAAATTGACTAGCCTTTGTTAACAAATAGACTATGGACAAAATACCTCGATACTACTATTCTATTAATCTCATGTCCTGTATCCCACCGCTAAATATGTTGGTCGCATGGGATATAGAAGCATCTGCGTCAAGAACCTATATGCCACCCAGTGAAAGCTGATAATTGATTCAATTCTTCAGTTTAACAATGAGAATGTTCAAACATCTTTCAATAATCCACTGGGTTATCTTAGCATTACTGTTAGCATCGATGAGAAACTGTAAACATGAGAATAATGTTACTTTGTTGATATTGTTTTATAAAAGCAAATCAATATCTCATATTCTGCCTATCTTCATCATTTTAACAAACATATGTGCTATTTGTAAATGTGATCATGAAATATGCCTACTGTCTATTAGACTCACGCAGGAGTATGTATGTATATATGTGTGCGTGTGTATTATATTGGCCTATATTACAACACTGACTGAAATCGGCTTCTCAACCTATGAGGAGTGTAAAAAGATAACCAGTAGACTGGTTGATTATGAATAAAATCGATCGCAAGAATTCGATCATAGAACAATAGGCGAACCATTGGTTTTTTGTATTCTCACTGATTGTGTGTGTGTGTGTGTATGTGTGTGCATATTCTACTAAACGATTGACGCATGTATTTAATCTTATAAGACAATAAATACATTAAATAAAGTCTGCACATACATACACACATTTAAATCGATCACAGATCAGAAATCCAAGAGGTAGTAACTACGTTTGTTGGAACCCTTCAGTAAAATATGTCTGCAAAATTAGATGAATTGGTGCTGTCTCTCTGTGTTATTCGTAAGGCACCTGAAGGATGTTTAACTAACTGAATCCGCTTCGGATTTAATTCACGTGTACAATTCAGTATGTGGATACTACATCAACACCATCTCTAGCTCTCGTTGCTGTTCATAGCGGTGTTCTGTGTCAATTGATGGATTAGTTTCAGACGCTATGCAGAAACTCTTCAAGTTATACACTTCAACTTTTTATCAGTTGTTATTACTATAATTAAGGTTTGTTTAAATATCCACGCTTGTGATAGAATTCAATCTCCTTTTTTCCATCTGCTGTCATTCACACTGTTCATTGCAAAAGTCAACATTATTACTAAGCTATTACAACTGTGACTGATGTTTCCTTTTTCATATTCTTCCTCTTCTTATTTACTTTAATATTTTCCATTTCCATCGATTTTGGTTATATACTGTCCTGAATTATGTCAACTTAAGCCAACGTGTCGTGTTGTCCAAATTGTCTGTCTACTTACTAGTGTTCATCTTAACTTATGAGCTGTGTTCTAAATGTAAATATGACTCGGTGATATTTGTTAAGTGTTAACTGATAATGTTAACCAGCTACAGCTGTGTTGTAGACTGTTATTGTTTTATCTGTTTCTGAGGACAACAGAAAATTGAGTGTAGATCCTCAGATCCACAATCATCAGACATCTAATTGAAGGTAAGGAGAATAGAAAACTGGAGGAAAATAAACAGGTTTCAGATCAGGTTGTATCTAAGAGATCTTTACTCTTTTCCCAAATTTTATAACATAAGCATAATTATGAAAGCCCAGCACACGGTATTCTCTAACTTGAAGACAATGTTTGGTTTCATCGATCGAGAAGCCTTGTCATAGTTACTGTCGATGAAGAAATTGCTCGAAAAGTACATAATTTTACTCAAGGCTCTCTATACTCGAACATTTTTGGCTGTGTTAGGGTTTATGGTAGACCAAGTTAAGTCTATAAGGATGCTTGTCTCCTTTCCTAGATGTCATACTTTCTTCTGAATTCATGAGAATTCATCCCCTTACAGGACACTTTTTGATCAACTTAGAGTGCACAGACAATATAGTTATGTTAGGTGAAGATAATTAATAAACTGAGTATTTTCCGAACATTTTATTACTTCATAAGCCGTCTTCATCAGTATCTTATCTGAAAATAGGAAAAAAAGTCATTGAGTGCTTCGACTAATTCATTTACTTGGGAAACCATAATAGACCTGGAGGATTAATGACCCATGAAAATATCGACACGGATACAAAAGGATCGGTTGCTTTCGCTATGTTACGATACTTGTGGTGCTGACGTGTTGTTCAAACACCTATTAAAAGTTACTCTAACCGTAAAAAAAGTCCACTTTGTTATGAAGCACTGCTATTAAAGATGAAGGAGATGAGAAGGTTTGACACCTTCGCTTTGTATCATCGCTGGCATGTGATGAGACTACCACATCAGCATTATAGAGTTTCGGTTTAAAGTCCAAGATAAGGAAGACAAACCAGTTGATAAGTTTGTCAATTTTTGTCGACTAAGGTCGTTAGGAATATTTGTTTCTCAACTGGAGATACTATAGCAAAATAATTTCCCTTAAGTAGGATTAGGTAAAAGAAACCTAAACTAGTTGCTATGATGTAGAGTTACGAGATCAAACGAGAATAGTTAAAGCTGAAATATCGAGAGTTGAGACAATTCACCCCGAGTGAAATTAGAGGATAAGTATTCAATTAAATTCATAGTATGTCGAAATGAAGATATGTATAATTAACGAAGGATACTATGTATAGAGAACTACAATGACCTTGAAAAACAAAGGGTTTTTGTTTAGAACATCAAGAGAGGCAGGAGTTAATCAGAATACTAGCGGGTTATATGAAGTATTTTCTTCGCAAGCGAAAAAGGTGTGAAGGAATAAAATTCAAAAAGTACACTAAGTAAGTTTCAAAAAAGAAATATATGACCATCTCTGACAATAAATTATGGCACCAATCCAGAAAGCCTCTGGTCACTATTCTGAACTGTAATAGAGTTGTGACTCATTGCTTCATAGAGTTGGCTTTCAAACAGTGGATTGAGGGTTGGAACACCGTTCCAACCAGGAAATATCATTAACCTTCACATAATATGTATTGCTTATTATCTACTGCATGAATGTAGACAAAGTTACCGAGTGGATTTTGATTCTGAACCATACCGGAGGATGTTGACTCTTCTAGTTTCAAGTAGAGAAATGCCTAAATTGATCTTACTGACTTACATGTCTTCAAATTTCAGCTTTATTTAAGTAGCGATATTGTGTACCGTTATTCCCTTTATCTTATTTTCTTGTCTTATAGCCTCTTTCGACTTTTTACCATATTATTTTTTCCTAATTGCCTTATCTTCTTTGCTAACTTCAACGTTGATGTGCCAATATGAATTGTGGTAACTTGGATTGATACACAATTACTTCCAGTCTTATTTTCTGAAACTTGTGTGTCTACACTTTTGTCCTCTACATAAATGACTAAAAGAATGAAAAAAGAGAATAAAGATTATGATTATACTTGTAATTTCCCGTTGCTATACTGTGCTGAATTGCTCGACCTCTGTTGCCAGATGACCTCCTATACAGATGCATCGATGCAACCGGACATTCATGATGTTATATTCATCTTGGTAACTAGCAGAGGAATCCAGGACACACGTTTTCTCCTATTTGGGACTTGTCAGCTGGGTGTACATGTACACCAGTAAGTGATGTTGTTCTTACCGAGGCTCGAACCCAGTACCCGTCACTTCAAACGCCAGGGCGTTATCCTCTAAGACACTGGAGCACGATGAATTATTGGGATGAAACTTCGGTGACAATCTCTCTACATCTGACCACTGTCATCACACTATGCCTTCTTGGAAATCATCATTTTGTTACAACATTATTCCATATAGTTCATCTTTAAGAACCGGTATAAAGTTTCGGCACATTGGGGATTAAGCAATCATTTTCCTACCAGCACTTCAAGGTACGAAAGCTGATCGTCTTTTATGCATTCCAGTAGTGTCTTAACTGTCAGGCAATAGACGTAGTGCATTGTCTAGTACACGAACTGGTATGCACATGTTGAGCTACTCTTTTTATATTAATTTCGCTGCAGATAAATTAGTTCACGTTTTTGAAATTATTAGCAGTTATTGTATATTGCTTATCATTCATATATGAGTGAAACTTGGGCACTGTAGTGATATAACATGTAGAGTTTTCCATCTATCTAGAACAGAAACTGAATCATTCATACCAGACGTGTCACATGTTGATCCAATAAACAGAGATTCACCCAGCAATCTATCCCTCCACTGTACTGCACTTCACTATATTAGTTCCAGGGACTATCAGTCACTCTAACCCATCCTACCTTCTGTGTGTATGTATGTATGTAGGTAGTCACACGCATAACTGTGGCCAAGCATTTCCATACATTCCATCTACCACTAGTGTCTACTAAACTTGATCTAGCTAAGCTGTCGAGCTCAGACAGAATAATCGAATGTGGTCAACTACTCTGTCTGACCCATGTGTATTTGATCTCACCAATACTGCAAGTCATTCATTCATTGGTTAAACTAAACTATTTTACCTGATTGGATCAACACGATCTTCCAACCTACAAAGATACTCTCTCAGTGAGTTGCCTGACTGAAATCCCACTCGAGAACCAGTCTTATTGGCAATCCCACGCAATGTCTCTCACTTATCTTCCTTGTATCACATCACCGTAACAGTTTTCTATTCTTCTCCAACTGTATTGCCGGTGTTACTATTACTGTCGTTATTGGCAAACATATTGAACCAGTCTTATTATTGACTTGGACTTCAAACCCACCTCATGTTACGTCAGTCAAAGTAGGTTTAGTAAAATGGCTGAGTAACAATGCTAAAAATGATTATTTGCAAAACAGAAGACGTGAGACGAGAAATCAAATAGACTGAGGACACCTTCGTTATCAGTAATCAACCTCCTTAATTATTTCGTAAGTTCAACAGTGTAATTGTTATAAAAATCTAGTGGATATTGGTATGACAGGTGGTAATAACAGTAACAATGACGGTTACACTGTGAGGAGACAATCAGAAGCGTCGAGGGTGCTATGATACAAGGAAGATAAGTGAGAGACATTACGTGGGATTGCCAATAAGACTGGTTCTCTAGTGGGATTTCAGTCAGGCAACTCACTGAGAGAGTATCTTTGTAGGTTGGAAGATCGTGTTGATCCAATCAGGTAAAATAGTTTAGTTTAACCAATGAATGAATGGCTTGGCCACAGTTATGCGTGTGACTACCTACATACATACATACACACAGAAGGTAGGATGGGTTAGAGTGACTGATAGTCCCTGGAACTAATACAGTGAAGTGCAGTACAGTGGAGGGATAGATTGCTGGGTGAATCTCTGTTTATTGAATCAACATGTGACACGTCTGGTGTGAATGATTCAGTTTCTGTTCCAGATAGATGGAAAATTCTACTTGTTATATCACAAAGGAGGACAGGGAATTGAATGTGTATGTGGTAAGTCTTGAAGTCGTGGAGTTACCGTTCTATGAATGCGAACAAAATATTGTGTTCGTTATATTATGCAGTAGGTAACACTACCTCATTGTGCATCAAATCTAATGAACGAGCTGAAATGAAAATTCGTATTCGATTATACAAAAGCCACTCGTTTACTTGTCTTGTTAAGCTTCAAATTTAGTTGTTTTTCTAGACGTAATTGCTACTGAAATGAAATCTTAGTTTACCTGGTTATTATTTTCATTGTCAATTTTATTTTGGGTTTTTTTAAAATGTCTTTAAAGGGGCAGTAATATACGTTTTTTTATAGGTTTATATGTGTGCTATTGGTACTTTGATAGCTCGCATTTGTCTACATCTTATCAAGTAAATGTTGGCGAACTGTGGTTTTTTGGACTTAAAGCGTATTATTGACTCGTCAACTGTTAGATCTACGCAAACTTTTATGTTTCACTTCTTTAAGCCGTGAAGTCCAAACTTCTCTGTTATGTAGCTTATTTAACTGTCTCCGAAACACTGCATAATTAATTCTCTAGAAAGTATTGTATCTACCAGTCATCATTTAACTTTATATTACATCTGACAGAGATAGATTGTTAGGTGTTCCGCACGAGTGATGATGGGATCTGCTAATGTTATGTCTTTGGCTAGATAAGTTGAAGAAGTCCAAGTTAATGTGTTCTAATTTATCCTACGGCCACTATTGTCATACTATGTGACTCAATGAAAAGGTGAATGTAGATGGCTAGCCCACACAATAGAATATTATTTTTACTCAGCAAAAGATATAGCAAATATACAAGGTCTTAAAGCTTAGGTGGCCTAATTAGGGGCGACTTTAAAGAACAACTTAGCAACTGCTGAAATAGCCAATCAGATTGTGGTATTTCGTCTGAAAGGATAGTACCCCATAAAATAGAGAAATGCAATGGCTTATTCCAACAGTTATTATGGTGGTCATTATAGTCACTTAACTATTGATTTGAATCCAGTGTCATTTGTAGACTTTCGTTAGAGTTTAGTCTTTAGCATTTCCAAACAAGAAAAAAGAACGAAGGTTAATGAGACACATTCAAGACTTTGACAAAATATGTATGTATCTTTGCCATTGTAATCGGTTCTCAGCTATATCACAAATAGTCTTCAACTATTTATTCTTATCGTCTCGAGACTCCCAGACAGGCAAGCTTCAGCTTTTTATACAGGTTTAGATCAACGACAAAATACTTTATGAATTGAAACCATAATCTGCGTTTTCATCGATAAAACTTGTATCATTATATAGATTTTCTTCAAAAAATATGCAGCATCATTACCTTTTTTTTTAAAGTAATTACTATCTTAACACCCTGCTTTACTTTTCTAGCTGTAGATTTTTTCAATCAAATTAATATGCTATATGGAACATTAATTGAGTTTTGTACCGATGATACCTGCCCTATTATGTCAGCTGGTCCAAAATATGAATATCATTGGGCAGATGGACAAACAGTTAAAAAACCATTGAAATGCTCTGCACCACATTATATTGATTGTTTAATGATTTGGATACAAAAACAATTGGAGAATGAAGCTATATTCCCTTCAAAAATAGGTAATTTCTAGTTTCTAGTTATTCTCATTTCGTCTTTATACACTGCATATCCATTGAACCTTCATGTAGAATCGTCTGCATTTATACGGGTTTGTTGATGTTAATCTTCGTACGCCAACGGTTATATATATATATTCAGAATAATAGGATACGCACGCTTAGCTGACAGCCAACCTAGTGCGAAAGAGCCACTGACTGCAACCCCGTGAAGAATAGAGAGAAGACAGAAGCTGGAGGATGGGAGAGTTTATTACTCTGAGAGTATAATCATAAATCAATCCAAAACACGCGAATGAGTATACACATAAAATATGACCTTGTCCGCAATTGGAGGAATTCGCATAGTAAGTGTAAAAGTTAACCAATCAGCGAATTACATTACAATGATGGCAGAAAATAAACTACTGGTCATACTGTAAAATGGTGTGAGAATGCCAATTTAAAAGTGTTCAGATCGATAACAATGTTTTATACAAACTGGTGCCTTACAACAGTTGACTAAACAGTAAAGTCATATGGCTGTCAAAACCTGTCGACCAAAATGTACTACAGCTTTGCTAGTGACCCTAAGTGATATGATTCCTCGGTGCATCGTATTTGAGGCTGCACGTTTTTTCAATTCAGTCGACTGGAATTGTTGCTTTTTACAAGTCTTGTAATTGCTAGTATTCTCCCCAACAAAGTGTATATCTTCAACCTTAAAGAAAGTCATGTTGTTTAGAAGACTCAATTTTGTGGTCTTTCAGTTCCCTGAAGTTGAAAATTCACCACTAAGCTATTGAGATTATAGCTAAACCTCTGTAGGACTTTTTTATGCGTATACTATACTGAAGATCGCAATCGACAAATTCTCCTTGATACAAGTTGAGAACTGTACAATATATTCATTCATTCTCTTGCTCGTTTGCTTGCAAAATTTTCTATGAGCGGTCAGTTACTTAATATAAGCGTAAAACTTGGGGACTATGGTAGACTTTAGTTCCATTTTTAATTTATTGGACGTGTATCACACAGTGGAATAGTATTGTTTGATAGATTACGTTTCGGACACAAATTATCTCCCATAGTCATATTAAGATAGCTCTACAACTTTGAGACATGGTTTATATAGGTCTTATTCTTTCGCCTTATTTGCGATATAGGCAGAAAGATTTTCCATTTGTCCGGAACTGGTTCTGAGTTATTCTTGTGCGTTTGTTTAGTGTTGATTCGATAAGCAGAGATTCAGTTATCAATCTCTCCCTCCATATTATTATGTTAATTTTAAGGATTATCACTCTATCCTACCCTATTGTGTGATTGCATCCACAGTTATGGCCGAGTTTTTGTCTAAATTCCTTATCCTACTGGGATCTACAATTTTTGATTTAACTAGGTTTTTGTGCTCGGATAACTTAAGTGACTCTGGTCGATTACTTTGACCTATGCATTTGACCTCATAATCATTTTCTGCTAGAATCTGGTCAATGTTTTATACCTATAAACTGGTAGTACTGGATATTCGGGATTTAATTCTCAGACATAACGTGTACTTTGTGAAACATGCAGATACACTTTATTCCATATGTGTAGTATCAAGAAACATGAAGTCTAGATTATGAGCCTTCAATTAACTACCAACAGCCAATCAACATCAAATACAATTCATTGTGTCATATAGCGGAAATTGGTCAATATTATTCGGTGGTTGACAAGAACCAAAGTATGGGTAATTCTTGCCTGACTAACGATTGACCATAGTTTCCTGTTCATCTTAAGCTTCTAACTGTTTTCTAACTTTCATACTGATTTAGATATCAAGTTTTACGCATGTCTCATGTACCTGAGATGGTTAGATACTTAAAGATCGTACTGTACGATTATTTTTGAATAAACAAGTAGGTTAATTTTGATATTTCTAGCTAACATTTCTACAGATGACATTGTAGATATGGCTCTGAAATATTCACGCTTGATAAACCGCTAACTCATTGAATGAGAGTAGGATTTTGACATCAATTAAACGGATGATTTTTTTTTCATCATCTTTAATCTCTTATGTAACATATTGTCATGATCATGATGTCACTCGTCATCAATTTACTAGGCTATAAGTTATACATAATGTTTGAGGCCTAGGGGCCAAATCTAAGAAGGATAGTACAGAGTTTCAATCCGAACTGATTGATTTAATTCCAAGTGAAAGTGTACAAGATATTAAACTAGTAATCCGAAAGTTAAATTTTGAGGGAGTTGTGGAGATTTGGAAATATTTCAAGTTGTTATTCATCGAAGACTGACATCAGTTGGACTAAACAGGACGAAACGGCTGTCCAGTGCTTCCAGGTTTCCTTTGTTCCTCCAACTGATATCAGTCTTCGATGAATAACAACTTGAAATCTGAAAGTTGTTAATTTTCAATCCTCTTATGATCCAAGATTTTTCATATTCATTATACATTTCACACTTTATATTTCTATTATTAACAAAGACACTTGAATCAAAAGTACATACAAAATTCTGTTTTTAAAACCATAGAGTAGTACAATGCTATTTATACTGTGCATCACTAAACGTGATAGATGTGTGTGAGAGAGAGAGAGAGAGATGATCATCCGATTTTCTGTATTGTAATTGACTATTACGCATGAGGCCACTTTTATGCAATAAATTGGACACAACTTACAATCATCAGATCATGAGAATATTTCTTTCTTTCTTCAAGGTCACTGTCATTGTCCTTATAATAAACTCCCTTGTTTATTTATTTATTTATTTATTAGATTAAAATAAGCAATTCAAATTTTTGTTCTGAGCATGAAATGTTACCGTTTTGTAGGCATGTTTATGTACATGTTCTAATTAACTGTTATTCAATTAATACAATTTAAAGGAAACTTCTACTTGATAACACCTTCCTAATAATCAATCGAACCTATCATTGTATATCGGCTAGCAAGAATCGAATGAAACAGAACTTGTTTTATTCAATCAAATTACATTGTAGAGTACTATCATTTTAGTTTCATCCGTAAAGTCATTTGTCTTCATTTCAAGTTCAATTGACTGCATACACTATCCGGCTGAAAGAGGAGGAAACGTTGATTACCCAACTAACTGCTTATTGACTTTTACTGGCGAAATTATTTTCTCCTTTGATTGTATTTAAATGTCTTTGTAAATTAATTAGTCCAGTAGATAAGTTTGCAAGCAGTGTGGAAGTTGACACTGATAATCTTGCTTAGAATGACGACGGAAACTTCATCAGTAGACTATCAAGTTCAGGGGAATGCGTAAACGCCAAAATCATCGACCTATGAGCTACACATCTCATTCATTTGAACGTAAAATCTTGTACAAAAATGTATTATTTCAAGTTGTCATACGCTTATTGCATATTCCCATGCAGTTTCTGGACTATTGTATGGGCCATAAGGTTGGACTCTACCCTCACCTATCGAGAATATGGCAGTCAGGAAGTATTATTAACCTTCCTCCACGACTTATAACCTGATCTTTGAATTTGTATCTGTTTGATAAGCTACATCATCATTCGACTCCGCTTTTGAACACCATTATATACCCCATGTGTTTCAGACTGATTATATAGCTAGTATCATACTAATGGCTTTCTGCGATAACTGACGTATATCTGTTACCTTCGTTGCCCTGTCTTTTTTACTGGCCTTGGCATCATCATTTTCACCACTTAACTAATTCGGCTCTTGTTGATTTCTTCTCGCTGATGGGCTAATCTAAACTTATTGATAACACTTTAGACGCATTCATACCAAATTCTTATTGTTTATCGTAGATTGCTTATCCCTAAGTCAGGTGCACATCTAATCTAAGCCCCTCGAATAACTCATGACTAAAGTTAGGGGTTGATATCTTGACTACACTTCATCTGTGTATACAGAATGTGGTCTGGTCATTTCACGTCCACCTATGTTTGCAGTTGTTTAACATCATCTCATTTTTTGTCTCTTATAGTTAACCTTTATCATCGTCTTCTTATCAGTACACTTTTAATTCACCTCTGTAAAAACAGCCCGCAGTAATAAACCGTATGCATACCGATGTGTTCAGGTTATGGAGGGCGTGTGATATCACTCGACTTCTCAGACCTCAGTTGACAGAGTGGCATTCTTGCCTTTAACCCATTACTGACTGCAGATCGACTGCTTAAACGAGCCAACCTCAAGATATTATAAGTGGATATGTATACGCATTCTTGGTGTAGATAATATTATTTGCATAAGAAGAGATTCTTTTGGTGCTGTAATTAATTTCTGACAACTAGTTAGGTTAAATTCTTCATAATATTCAGCGTTGTGTCGATGTTGTATGTTTGTGTAAATATTTCTTATCAAGTTACATGTAGTGGTGCATTATCGTATCGCATATATATGTATGGTATGTGCTTTGCACCATTAAAGTGTAAAGTACTCTTGCAAGATTGGCAGGAGCCTATGCCTGCGCCCACCCTCCGTGGTGAGCCGTTGAGAGTAGTCGAAAAGTTCATGTATCTGGGTAGTTGTGTGATTGTTGGTGGAAGTGTGAATGGTAGAATTTCCAACCGTATATCGAAAGTGAGACGTTAGTCTGACTGTAAAAGGTCGTGTTTTACAATGCTTCGGTGCGAACAGTTCCGCTCTACGCCTATGAAACCTGGCCTCCCCGAGCCGAGGGCATGCAACAACTCTGTGTTGGATCATTGTCGTCTCCGTAGGATTGCTCGTATCCGGTGTCAGCATCATGTAAGTAATCCTAAGGTACGACAGCCTATATTTGGGCATGATAGAGATCGTCACTCAATAAGTGAAGTTATCTGAAAACATCGGCTTCAGCGACTTGGACATGTGTTATGCATGTTGTCCCAATGGCTTCCATACTGCTCATTGTTTGCTAACCCTGGGACTGGATAGAAGAAGAGGAGGGATGACCAGTGTATGACTTGGCGCCATGGGATGAAAGATACTTGTATTGGGTTAATATCTGTTGGTGAATCACGACTCTCCGGGTGGGGTCCGAGAGACCACGCAACTCATTGGCTTGAGAGGTAATCAGATATTGTTGAGGATGGAAACCAGTGACGGTCATGTTATAGCTCTTCCTTCTATCTTCTGTTGAAAAGTAATGAATGTTGTGTTTTAAATATATCTTACTGGACAGCTCTTCTAATCATTTCTTTCTTATTGTGTTTCTCTTTTTAACTCATCCACTTCCCTTCGCTTTATGTCTTTATAATGTTGGTATATTGTTTTGTGTGGCGCATTCCTTCGTTCCCTTGCTGTATCACATTTGTGTTCGAATAAGCTAATAATTATTTTCAACTAGTGTATACGATAACACTTATTACTGTTACTGCCGACTAAAGGGCCTTATACATAACCATAGCTTGAGATTATCCATTTCGACTAATTATTATTATTATTATTATTATTATATTATTTGTTCTTTAGGTTCCCAGTCGAACATAGGGCTTCAGTAGCACGTCTCTATTGTACTCTGTTCTCTGCAGTCTTTTGAACCTCGCTGCACGACTTCCCACAAGCTTTCATTTCTTCCTCACATGATCTCCTCTGTGTCACCCTCAGCTGCGACTCCCAACTCGTCGTTTTCCACACGGGTTCCACTTGAGGACCTGGTGCGTGATGTCCCTAAATGGTCTTCTCAGTGTATGCCCAATCCATCCATTTGTTGGGCGATAGGTTCTTGGTTTGTTCTTCGCCAGACCAGAGTTCCTTGTTGCTTATTCTTATTACTCTGGGGGTAGTTGTGGATCAGTCCTGGATCATTATCTTACATCTAGCAAGTACGATACGCATACTTAGCATACTCAGATTTCTGCTCGACACGTTGAGAAACATCTGTATTTTATCAGTGTCTTCACCTAACAGGACAATGTCGTCTGAGTACTCCAGGACAGTCAAATAACCTCGGACCGCCATTAAAGTATGACAATTTACCCGGCAACAGTAATTGCCTTTCTTCTTACCACTATCCAACAGACCTTTCTGACATAACAGAACTTCGAGGGAGCAAGTGTTCCACGCCCTGTAGTGCACTGGTTGATTGTTACAAACAAGCCCGACCACCACGTTATGATAGCAGCTATCGGCCGGGTAGACAATGATAATAATGATAATAGATAGTATTTTTGGCTAGTATTGCATAACAGTTTAGATGTGAAATGTATTACTTTGAAGGAACGTGTCTTTCAAATAAAATAGCGGTAATAGCTGTTTGGGTACTTGTATTTTCCCGTCGCTATACAGCGCCAAGTCGCACTACCTCTGTTGCCAGATGAGCTCCTAGGCATATACCTCGATACTGTCGGATATTCATGATGCTATATTCACCTTGGTGACTAGCAGTTGAATCTAGGACGCATGTTTCGTCCTATCTGGGACTCATCAGCTGGATGTACCTGCACCCCAGTGAGTGGTGTTGTTCCAACCGGGACTCGAACCCAGTACCCTTCGCTTCAAACACCAAAGCGTTATCCATTGGGGCACAATAACCACCTATTGTGCAACGGATATCAGTTGTTTCTTTTTGGCGTTTGAAGCGATGGATCTTGGGTTCGAGTCTCAACGGGAACAACATCATTCACCGAGGTGCAGGCGAATCTAGCTTATAGGTCCCAAATAGAACGAAACCCACTGCTAGTCATCAAGATGAATATGTTAGTAATAGCCTTCAACATTCAGTTTTTACGTTATGTACAAATGGTAGTTTTGTACACAATTTTCCTGGTTTATTTGTAAAAGTTAAGTAATTTAATCAAAATTCATCCGAGTAATAATCTCCGTTGATTGAAGCGATATCGAGATGTGATTAACAAGCTGAGTGCCATAACTTAGTTGGTAGATTGTTGAATCAATAACCTAGGACTACTAGTATGATGAATACTACTTCAACTCCAATTACTATATTATTATACACAAAATGGAAACTTTTTATGAACTTGTTCTGTCTACAAAATTCAGTCATCTTAACATAAATCAACCAATCAGATCGGTTAAAGAAATTTTTTTCTACTTCAATTAAAAGAATAATGTTTAAAGTGGTCGATTCAATGAAAATTTCCTTAAACTGGATAACAGAAAACAAAAAGTTGTAGTTTAACAGTATCAAGAAAATGCATATCAAAGAAAACGAAAGTTACCTTAAAAGTGTATTTAAAATTCAACTTTTTTCATCCTATTTTAATTATTACCAGCGTTTAACACTTCCTAGATTTCTCATCACTGTTCATTCATTGATTAGTCTTATTTTTAATCATTCAATTATTGTTTTTCTAAGCAATTCAGAAACTATATATTTATACTAAAGTGCAGTAAGCTAGTCCTGTTTTTTACTGTGACCAGTGAAAGCCACCACTCATCATCATCATCATTATTATCAACATAGGACCAGGCATTACTGCGTAACGGTCCGAGGTGCCACACCTCACGCCACTTCATCAAGTAAAAAGGTAGTGAGGTGAAGGATGAAGATAAGTGAATGCAGTCAAAAGAAATTTAAAGTACGAGAAGAAAGGAAAGAGGAGTGACAAAATGGTGAGATTCGGTATAGCGTTGTTAAGATGAGGATAATGTGTGTATACATCTGCGCCACTGACATCGGTTCTGAGCCATATCACCTAGGGTCTCCAACCACTGGTTCCTCTTGTCCCGTGGACCCCAACCACCTAGTCTGCATCGTTCTACATGGCTTAAACCAACGGTCAGAGACTTCATACATTGGTGCCATGTTTTAGTCTGGCCACCTAGAGCCTTTTTACAGCCTGGACCCACCTCAGCCAATATTGTGTGATGAGGTAATCGGGAAAGCCACCACTAATGCCAGTTGAAACGTTGAAGATGTTGGTGACTAATTTTTGATTTGATAGCTTTATTGTTATCATCACATCAGGAGTGTTGTAGTATTCTAACATTCGTTATAACACGATACTATAAACCAATAAACCTAAATATAGAAAATTATTTTATCATCAACGATGAGTTGGGCGTCCGAGGCAAGAATGACATGGAGGAGATCATGTGAGGAAGAAATAAAAGTTTGTGGGCAGGGCAGTCGTGGAGCCAGGTTCAAAAGACTGCAGAGAAGATAATGGAATGGAGACGTGCTACTGAAGCTCTATGTTTCACTAGGAACCCAAGGGAAAAATAAATAATAATAATAATAATAATAATATGCTATACTGGCATACTGCCAACTACATTCGAAAATATTCGGAAAGGAACTGTAAAGTTCATTGCTTTCTTTTCGCTGTTCTCTGTCGACAAAATATGTTTCCAACCCTGAAACGAAATTTCTTGTTTCACTCATATTGAAATCTCAATCATTTTCTACAATAATCAAAGATATTGTTACTAATCTATTCAGTAATATCTGTCTATATGTATGAATTCCCCCGCTGAATATGGGTAGTTAAAACAACTGTAGGTAATCAATTTCTATGGACAGAAAGCTGCATCGTTTTTCTAACAGGTTAAGCTAATGATAATGCATTGTTTGACAGCAGAACATTGGTCAACAAAATAATAAACTGCAAAGAAATTCAGTTTTTTAACGTCCATATACACAAAACGTACATATAGTTCACAAAATGTCGTCAACAGTATATTTGATACTGGGTGATGATTGAAGGTGAAATGAAGACTTGGACCGCGATCGGATTCGAACCAGCGACCATCGGGTTTCCAGCCCAACGCTCTACCAACTGACCTATCAGGTTCGATTGCTGACCAGAATTTTATTCCAACGATAATGAGTATGATGCCCCCTCTCTCTAATTCAGTTAGACTTGGATTGGGATGAGAAGTTCTGAGTAGGCAGCCAGTGTGAGTACGATCAAGCTATAGTAGTTCGCTACGAATTCATATGGTAGTCGGATAAAACCCTTGATGATTGAAGTGAAATAAAAATATGGTCAGTAGTCAAACCTCCTAGATCAGTTGGTAGAGCATCGAGCCCGAAATCCAATGGTCTCTGGTTCGAATTTTGCCACGGTCCAAGTTTTCATTTCACCCTTAATCATCACCCAGTATAAATACTGGTCTGCCAAACTACGACTATCTCAGATAGTCAAAATGATAAACAATATAGTTAAGAGAGTGTGGAAACAACTTACTCAGGCTATAATAAACTTACTAAATTTTGCACTTGTGAATAGATTATTTGTTGAATTTCAATATTTTTTTTATAGAGCATAATTTTTTTTGTACTCAGTGCATAAAATATTACGTTGTAAGCTTTTTTCAAAAAAAGAAATTACCAATAGTTTGCAATAATCTTTTTTAGGCTTCTCATCATTTTCCCCTGCATAGTACACTAGAAGTGTAATAATTTCAAAGTTAGAACAAAGAAGCTGTTATATAACTCAAAAGTTGCGTTGATGTACATACACAATATTATAAGTTTCCCCTATTTTGCAAAGGCTCATAATGCTACCTAACTAACTATTCAAACCTCTCAGTAGGCGAGATATGGTTCGTGACTACCACACAATATAAGTGTTCTAGACTAGTAAGTTACAACTTCGAGAGACAATCTACCTGGATTATTGGTCTAAAACCTATGTCTTTCACTCCTGGTGTTTGTAATGCTCTGAGGTTGTAGGTGTGTTGATCACCTGTTACTTCTCCATCAGACACTCGGACATGCGTATTTCGATTCGTTAGATAGAACCGTCCTCTGAAACTATAGGTTACACTAGACAAAGCTGCCCTCGAGACATTTGTTAAAATCTTGGGGATTCCATGCAGACGCAACGAGGGTAGATTAGCGGCATACAACCACCTCTCTTCATTATTCCAATCCAGTAGTGAGATCATACAAACTTGTCTGATCTTGCCAATCTTCTTTAACCTAACCATCAATGTCATTCTTCAGACAAGTTTGAAAGTCCTTGATGGTGGTGTAGATACACTCTCAGTAGATAGACATTTCAACGTAGAGTACAATATCTTCGTAATGATGGATTACATACCAGCTACTCACATCTTAATTTGTTGGCGATCAATATCCGTCTATATGGTATTTGCTTAGGACCATCGCTGTGCAAAGTACCGTTGCTAAGCTAACAAGAACCTGTACTTGTACTTACCCTTGGAGTAAACGAAAACCTCGTGTATCCTAGTAGCTTTGTAACTGCTGGAAGAAGTATTATTGATTAGATTTCTCACTGTCTATTGAAAACCAAAGTCTGCAGCATCTTGCATTCAGTTTTACTCAATGTGTAAAAAACCTTGTCTCTTTGAGCTGAGAAGATTCGATAGCTATGCTTGCTTGATAATAGTAGTCTCCTTAGAATTTTCGGTTTCCGGTGAAAATATCATGTAAGATCGTTCATTGAAATCCTTTAGGTGATAGTTGGTATCTTATGGTCATTCTCACTTGTCTTCTCTTCAAGTTCCTTTTCGTTTACGCTTTTTATCAATCTGTGCTAACTGTAGTTAAGGTTACCGCCTGAAATGTTACTGTTATGAAAAATTTGTACACATAGTTCACTTACTACTATCATACTTGAAATATTTAAAGAAATTTTTTTGCCAAATTATCCCCTCTATGTGACCTCTATACATATACTTAATGGCTTATATTTTAGGTGATGAAACTGTAAAAAAAGGATATGAATTGAAGACACTTGTTTAGATGAACTTCTTGTCACATTTCGATTATGCATTCATCAAACAATTATCTAGTAGAAACATATGATATGTAAACTTGTCTTGGGTCTACTGATTATTATTCTATCTAATCCTTTGAAATGAACAGTCATTTAACTTCTAAGTGTATCACTCGTTTTTCAAAGTAAATAACTTACGTAATTATTTTTAATTTCATTTAAATGAAGTTTAAGACATTTGATTGGCTCTGGGTTCAGTCTTTTTTGAGGTCGTGGTTATGCAAGAGTTTCAAGCTCTAGGACTAAACCGATGTCAAGTGCTTCCATATTTTTAATAGCTCTCCAAATGACGTCAATATATGACGTAAAGTGATTTTGGTGTATATCATTCTTCTGAAAACCCTTAGTTGAAGTTTTGGCGTCTTAAGTAGTTATAGGCAGTGGATGACACAGGTAACTGTGATCAATCAATCCGATTATAAAGAAGTCATGAAATGACATAAGAATAAACTGGCGACTTTTTGATGTCGTACTATCACTCACTGATTTCCTATTTTTGCGGTTTCAGCATTCAAGTACATAGGTTAGGATAAAACTATGGATATTAGAAGTGTATATCGCTGAATGTTGCTACCCTGTTAATCAATTCATCTGTAATCCCATTGCTTTTTGAAGGATATTTGTAAATGTGACTGCCATTCTAGAATGTCACTGCAGTTTATTGTGAATTTTAGTCTTGTGTAAGTCACTTGTACAAACGCATAAGGTTTGAATAACCAGACATAGTTAAATAAATGGTTACCAATTCACGCTTTGTCCATTCAGTAACTTACCGATACATTAATTCAGTTAAGTACCTTGGTACTGCACGAAACTATTTGCTTTATGATGTGTACTGGAAGATCATATGACTGATCAAAACATATTTTGCCTTGACAGTAATTTAACACTTCCTAAAACTTGTCAGATCGTTCATAATTTTATAATATACCATAAAAATGTTCACTTTTCAGTAACTGGTCTCTGATTTCAGTCTCAGGCTCGGGTGTTTGAAGAGACATCAATTCCTCTGAGGTTATAGATGCACCTTGCTGATAAGTCCCAACAAACACAAACCTTGGTCCAATGCTTCATTCCGATTGCCTTCAACCAGTTTGTGTTTAGCCTCCTTATGGTAGTGTTTTAATATTGCTGGTAATCTTATTTTGATATTTATTGAATATGACTATCAACTAGGGAGTCATGGCTTCTAACCCTACTCCACCTACCGAGGTTCAAGCAGCCAGGTACTATCAATAACCCTCACACAATAGGTGCAGCTCATGGCCTACAGCACACATGCACAAGTTTGCTGAGTTCTCTTTCTCTCTATTGAATATCAACTAATATGGAAATCCAGAAGACGCGTTCTCTCCTCATTCAGAATTCACCAATTAGATATATTTTGCTTTGCATAAAGAACCCATATATCAACAGTGATCCATGAGTACAGTTTATATAAATCGAAAACCAGAAATTACTGTTTAACCCGTTGAGCAACAACTGGTTATCGTAGTAGCCTGGTAAGCAGTTGAAACGATTGATGTGGAATTTAAGTCTGTTGAAACAATATTATAGTGCGTCTCAAATAGGTGGAAACTCATGTCCTACGTTTCTCTTCTAGCCACTGTCTGTTACTTTGTTGATGTATACACAGAATTAAGTATAAAGACTTTCCTCAACGGAAGAAACTTAAAGGAAGTAGCCTCTTTCACCTATCTAGGCAGCATCGTTTCAACTACAGGCGGCACAGGCACAGATGAGGACGTCAAAGCCACGATTGGAAAAGCGAGACAGGTGTTCATTAACCTGAAACCAGTGTGGAGATCTGCTGCACTCAGCATAAAGCGTGAACAACATCCGGATTTTCAACACTAATGTCAGTCAAGTAACTCAGTGCTTCTGTGTGATGGTTGAGAGACTTGGTGGGTTACGAAAGGCATTTCCAACAAACTGGAAATATTCATCAACAGCTGCCTACACTAACTCGATACTGAAGATGAGATCAGATGGCCAGAATAATAAGAATAAGCAACAAGGAACTCTGGTTAACTGGCAACAAAGCAACGAAGAACCTATCACTCAAGAAATATGCAGTGGAAGGAAGTGGAGATTGATTGGAGATGGAGTGAGAAGGCCGACTGAGGACATGACGCGTGAGGCCAGGCACTTGAGTGGAACCCAGATGGGAAACGACGAGTTGGGCGTCCGAGGTGATGGTGACATGGAGGAGATGGTGTGAGGAGGAAATGAGAGCTTGTGAGCAGTTGTGGAGCGAGGTTGAGAAGATTGCAGAGAAGATAGTGGAAATGGAGACGTGCTAGTGAAGCCCTGTGTTCCACCAGGAATCCAAGAGACAAATAATAATAATATAATCCTCTTATTCGACTACGGTTTCTCATTTTCATTGTCATAAATGCCATCATGTTTTCAATCAGAACTAAGGTTTGACGATGAAAAGTATTTCCTTGGATTAATTATAAGCAGCATGATCCTTTCTATCTAGTATATAAATGCATTTTTATTTGATTGATGAACTTAAGGGGCAGTTTAATTGATTTCAAAATATTCATAATAACTCGAAATCAATTTGAGAACCAGAGAGTATGTAAGAGCTATCTCATCTCAGCTTGTAACTCCCGAACAGGGCATATCTTGAACTCAGTATGGAATAAAGACCAATACTGTCAGGTCTTAAGACTAATACGTTATCATTAGGTTGGAATGCAAAGATTCATATTTTACTAATTCATGATATAGCACTGACCATCATCTAATCTCTCACTTATGTTTATATTTCCGACTCAGTGGCTGAATGGTTAACGCGTTGCTGGTGAAACCTCGAGGTCCTGAGTTTGATCTCTGATGCGGTCGTAGATGTGTTCTACTAGGGAGTTCTATCCAGTGCTCCCAGGTTTTTTATTGGCCCACCAACTAATATCACTCTGTGATGAATACAACCTTATGTCTATTTGTTTTTTCCTTCCAGGTGCTCCATTTCCTCGTGATTTTCTAAATGTTGTCAAGGTTATATTAAAGCGATTATTTCGCGTTTATGCACATATCTATTACCAGCATTTTTCTGAAGTTCGTGATCTACAAGAAGAGGCCCACCTGAATACAAGTTTTAAACATTTCATATTCTTTGTATTGGTAAGCATTTTTTTCCACTAAAAAAAAGCCTTACAATACTTATATCCACTGACTTTCTATAATAATAACCTTAATGTTTTTTTAATTTTGTTACTTATATTATCCCGTCATTGATTGGACTGAATCTATCGGTCTTTGCTGGCATATGAGCTCCTGCTCGGATACCTCTATTTTCTCTGTCGTTTCAACTTTATAGTAATGATGGATATTAGCTAGCAGTTGAAGCAAGGATGTGCGCCTAGTGGATAACGCTCTGGCGCTTGAAGCGATCGGTTCAGGTTCGAGTTTTATTGGGAATAGATCCTTCACTGGGAAGCAGGTGCATCCAGCTAACGAGTTCTGGACTTCACTAATATCCACCATCCATCATTACTATAACCTTAATATGGTTAGAAGTAGTTGTAATTCCGCTTCCCTGCAGAAGTCCTTATAGAAGACTGCTTGTTGATAGTGTCTCATGTTGAAGATCTATTCATTGCCTTTAGGCAGTGTACATGAGATCGATTTCAAAAGTTCGGACATTATTTTTTAAACTGCCATTGCTTTTGGAGGCATCCCAGTTCTCAGTCTAATAATAAAGGTAATGTACTAATGTTGTTTTCTGCTGACCGCAACCTATTTTACACACCATTACCTCCCTACATAGTCATCACGCGTATGTTATCAAACATCTTCTCATTGTCACTCAAATCTAGAATCATGCAATTATCTATATTTTGTGCTTAAGTATAAAAAAACTTGCTAGTCTTCAAAAAATATAAGTCTTCTTTATTATTGTACTAGTTTGTGTTTTGATTAGCGTTAACTACTGATTTTTCAGTGGGGCCAGTTGTTAAACAAGGTGCTGGGTCTCTGGTTCAATCACTTCACTGTATATCTAGTCCAGAATTCTATCATCCTATGCAGTCTAAGAGCGTCAACCTGATTGTTGTGTATTAATCTTATCTTCATACTATTATTTCGATACTAGCTAATTCAGAACGACTATCAACTTTCTATGTTCAAATTGAATATTAATGTATTTGAAAAAGGTATATAGATATGTACAGTGTAGCAAGATATGTCTGATCTGATTCGATTATAGCACCCAATAAGGATCCATTGATAACCCAAGATCGTACATTACTGACCAACTGTCATTCCTTTACTCAGTTTACGATGCTTCTGTTCTAAATGGTTGCGAATACAATATGATGAATCGGCTCTTAGATTGGGGAAACTGAATACCAGATTCGGGTACAGTCAAAATGTTGTGGTGTAGAACTGTTAGACATCAAGATATATGTTTAACAATCCATATGTTGTAACAAGGCCTATTTGAAACACCCATGAATATCTCCCTTTCGTTTTTGATGCGAGGTTTTCGGCTCGAACTCTATCTTAATCCATGCTTTTTGTAACGCTATTAGTTTCACACAGTTTGGGTACTGACCACAAGATCTGGTAGTTAAACTGTCTGCCGTTATGGAAATAGCAGTTCTATTTTACAGTTACCTGAAGGTAGTCAAGCTTACCCAATTCGTCAATAACGAGAAACTTGGTGTCATTATCATCATCATCAAAAACATAGGACCAGCCATTACTACGTAACAGTCTAAGTTGCCACACCTTATGTCACGACATCAAGTAACAAGGCCATAAAATAGCAGATGAAGAAGGAAAGAAAAATCAACCAAAGGAAGTAGAAGTAGAAAGTAGTAAGAGAGAAGAAGAAGAATGAGAAAATGATGAGATTAGGTATGGCGGTTAAGATGAGGATATTGTGTGTATGCATCTGAGTCACTGACATCGATTCTGAGCCATATTACCACTGATTTCTCTTATCCCGTGGACCCCAACCGACTAGTCTGCATCGCCCTACATAGCCCAAGCGAATAGTCAAGGACTTCATGCATTGATGCCATGTTTTGGTGTGGCTGTGGTGAGCCTTTTCTCGGTCATAACCTCCTTCGGCCAACATCGTGTGACGAGGTAACAGTGGCTAGGCATACACAACACATATCCCATCCATCTCAGTTGATGAAGGTTCACAACCGTATCAACTGTCTTACGTCTTCTGCCTATAACTCTACGTAGTGACACCACGAAACGCTACTACCTTTGAGCTCATAACCAACTGATTAAAAGTAGACTATTTAAATCGACCAACCACAGCTCTAGTTATTTAGTATCTGTCATTTAATAATCAGTGATGAAAGATGCTACAGCTGACAACTACTATTATTAGTCTTCGATGAAAAGGACAGTAGGCTATTAGCCCATATTGATCATTGCACTAGTTATCTCTATAAAGATCTAGTTTTTCCCTGAATGTATTCATCTAAGGGACTGCCGCTTCCGTGTTTCGGTAATGAGTTCCAGTCACTGACCACTGTATAAGAAAACCTATACTCCATGGCTTTTTTTTGATGGTCCCTAAGGTGATCAGTCTGAGAAGGAGTAATCTAAGTTATTATTCAAGGTGTAGAAGGCTAAAATAATATCACTTTTCATGCGACAAGATGATGAGAAAAGTTTTAGTCTTGTTAATCACTCTTCATGAGGAGGATGAGAAAGACCTGTCACTGATTTGAACCAGTTTCATTTTTGAAGCATGAAATAGGCAACTGAATACTCTACTCTAAATAAGACATTATTAAATGCTCTGTGAAACGGTTTAACTTCAAAAGAAATTACAATTCAAGTTATAACTTACGACAATCCTTGAGTCTTTTTGTTTCAAAATCTTGAGGTATTCACGGAGTTTCCACCAGCCTATTCACTTAAGTCATTCATTCATTATAGGATCTCCTAATTAGTATTTTTCTTAAAGCATACTTTCATCACTATTTTTGTTTTTCTATGGTTCATATAATGATAAATATTTATATTCAAATATTATATCTATTGTGTAATACATTTTGTTTTTTTTTTCCTAAAGGAATTCAATTTAGTTCAAAAACGTGAACTTGTCCCTCTTCAACATTTGATTGATTTACTAACTAGGGATTCATCAAATGATAAGACAATAAATGAATCTCCATTATCAGATAATCAACATAAACAAAACAATGGGAATAATCATAATAATAATAATAATAATAATAATACTGTTTGCAAAGGTTTATCGAATGTTAATTCTACATCAAATCATCGTTTATCACATAATGATAACAGTAATAATCATCTAAATAACAATAATGATAATTAATAGTTCTTTCAGATGAACACTCACATATTGCCTTTCATTATCATCATTATTCATCATGTTAAAAAGAAAAACAAACACAAGCCATTGTATATTATTGATTAATTACTACTTCGTTTGAATTATCTACCTTCTATATGCTGGCAATTCTATTTAGCTTGTTTTTTATCTTCCTTACTATAAAGATCTTGACTAGTTTAAACGTGTATGTGTGTATGTGTGTGTATATGTGCGTGTACACTTTTGTTTGTGTATGTATGATTTCAATTGAATTGTGTATGTGTATGCATATTATGAATGTATGTGTGTATGTATATATATATAATGTATGTATACAGGTATCTTTTAGATTAGGATAATTACCTCATCTCCATTACGGAGTTAGTATCGATCTGGTCAACAATGAACAGATATTCAGCATGTTATTATGATAATGAAGAAGTTGAAATACCTATTGATATACACATATGCCTATATGAAATTTATATACTTTAAAAAAGTAATAAAAATATAGTTTGTATTCACATGAAATGTGTTATGTTTTTCAATGTCTCTTTCAATGGATGGTAGTAGTAATAATATGTGAATAATACTTACGAATTCTATAGTACAGTTGAAAAGTTTCTGCAACTCATCTTCCTACTGGTGATTTTTTTGAATACCCTATCTGCATACTAAATATAATATTTGCTTGTAGAGTAAAAACTTGATTTTAAATACCTATGAAATAGTTTTTGAATGAAGTTGTACTGTTGATGGTATTTCTTCAATAGAAGGAGAAGAAAATAACAGGTAAACTGTCTGTAACACTTGCTCCCTCGATGTCCTGCCATACCAGAAAGTTCTGTTGGAAAAGTGATAAGACGAAAAGCAGTTGTCGTTGTAGCATAAATTCCTACACTATGATGAGGGTCTGAGGATGAAGTCGTATTGCTACTAGCTGGATAGGATGTGACACCAGTAAAGTGTTTCCCTTGGATGACTAAAAGTACCACGGTGATTCTGCCTTCCCACTGGGAGACGGGTGGTGTGGAAAAGGTTGGCTTCAAAAACTGCATATTCTTTCCTCCTCCATGGTCAGCTGGTGGCGGAGGTATAGGTTTTCTCTATCTAGCGTCAGAACAACCGCATTACAAAATAAAAACCCACAGAAGGCTGTGTGTATGACAGACCTCAGACAGTTGTCTCATAAGCTCTGCGGTCACACAAATCTTTTCCTCTTTGGCAGTTGCGAGGTGTCAACTGCCCATCCACTTCCAGTAGTACACAAGACCCAATCAAACACTGCCTATCCTCCTCAACTGTGTCTCCTCCTGATACTAATATTCTGCTTCTTACACCTTCCGCAACCTCTGAGTTCGCTACCACTGCCAACTATCAAAGCCACCGAAACTTCATTCTTAGTCTTCTGAGACCTCGCCATCGATTTCATGTAGGAGCTTTCAACATCCAACATGCCAAACCGGACAGTAAGTATCGCTCTCCAGAACCCTGGAATTTCTAACCATGGGTGTACTCTGTATCTCTGAGACACGTACACATGATCCGAGTGTGGTTATTAAATTGATCTTACCTGACTATTGTGGTGAGTTTTCAGAATTAACCTTACAAGCACTTGGAGACCCTACGAGGAATAATATACATCAATAAGTAACAACCGATGCTCACTGCACAAGCTGTGGTTCCTGTAACTCAGTAACCAAGTGCACAAGGTCCCGGCGTTTGAAGGAAACGATCCTGGATTTGAGTTCGAATTCCAGTGCTAGGCACTACCAGTGAAACAATGTAAGAGTTACCCTTCCTTCTTAAAAAAACAACATATGTAGATATGTGTAAGAGGTTAAGTATTCCACTGGACAACCAAACTACCAGTTTACAAATTGCACAGATAATGTTGATATTTCCAACTTTAGGGTCAAAAGGATTTCCGTCAGAAACCATGATCTGTGTCACAAAAGTGTTATGAAATAAAGGGGTTTGCTACTGATCACTATAGGCTGTTAAAAACCATGATATACCAGACCATCCAAGTTAGATAGCAGGATTTAAATGATCTGAGCAATTCAACTCCTTGATAATCTGAATGTCTGTGGCTACACATAAGATAAACGCAACTCCAATCCAGTGAATCTGCCCTCCAGTGTATATATAAATCACCCTGGTCTGGTTAGCAGTATAGACTCGTGAAGTGGCAGTATTGACTTCCAGACCTTTACAGCTGAAGAAGTACTTTACCTCGATGATGATGTCACTTCTGAATTCCAAGATACTGTTAGCTGATGGTAACTATTTTGTTTTAAAGGAGTGCCTTTTTTGAACGAATGGAATGTCTGTTTTGATTATCGATTCAAATGCAGTTTCATATCACCTAGTATGTATGTTATATGCGTTAAGAAATATGATTGGCCGAAATTGTAGCCAAACAATTCGCCAAATAAAAAATCTTGGAGTTAGCAACAAACTATGAAGTAACACGTCAGTCTGACAATCACATTTCCCAGCTAACGTGATTATTTTCTTTTCAGAATGTAAATGACTCAAACAAGAATATTGAAAATGACAGACAAAAAATCAACGTAGAACCTAGTACAAGTGTACACTGATTCACAGTAGTATACAAAGACAGGTGGATAAAAAAAACACAGTAATATTAAAGTAGACGAAGTTGTATGAGGGAATAAACAGTTTTAAGATGACGTTTAAGGGAAATATTCAAGCTTTAGAAGGTGTCAAGGTGTGAATACATCTACGCTATTGTGAGTGATGGATTTTCAGCCATTTCAAGATTCCTCAGCCACTGATTCCTATCGTTTTGAGGGCCCCAGCCAGGTATTCTACACCTCACAAAACGGCTCAGAAAAACAGTCATTGGAAATGTGTATGCAGCAAATGTAATTATTGCATAAATATCTATCCAAATTAAACCAGCTGTTATTCTGAATCTCAGTATATATAAGTCAAGAATTGGAAATATGTAGACCATGTTAGTTGGGTGGAGGTAATCGACAGGAAGCTCTGAAAGTGAGGTTCACGCTTTGTAGCACTTGTCAGGAAGGCATGTCTGCAACCTCAACGGAACTGGTGTCCCCCGTCGCTCAGTGCTCTAGTCAGAGACGTTACCACCGAGCTATTTGGGCAGTAATTGATCTATAGGACTGGATTACATACATTGATTGGTTATTCGAGGCTAATCGACTTCATGTAGTCTCTTTCTATGTGCTGATTGGATTCTGTCAATCATTGCAATGATCTTAACGTAGCGTCTCACACTTCAGCACTGGGTGATGCGGGTTGGAATCTCAGGCGGGACACTAGCTCCGTTGAGGTTGCGGATGCCCCTTGATGATGACTGCCAAAAGCACGAATCTTAGGTTCAGGGCTTTCGGCCGATTGCCTCCATCCAACTAAAATCTATACCAGTTCGTCGTGATGGTTAGTCTCCTAACCTGGTTACTACATAGTAAAATGATCGGTTGAATTCGATTAGCACATAGGACTAGGCAACATGAAATTGGTTAGCCTTGAGTGACCAGTCGATGTACACATAAGCCATGTGTGAAAGTTGTGGAGCTAACTTGATACATCTATGTAAAATAAATTGTGTCCGAGATCTTATGCAGTAAGGAGTACTTTTTCATTGGTTGTCGAACGAGGGGAATCACTATCATAATACATTATTTGATTGAGGCGAGCCTAATAGATATCGAACATTTGTGAATGATGAAGAGCAGCAGTAGCTGTTCAGAAAAAAATCTCACTTCTGTACTAGAAGACAGCGCAAATCATTTTATCTGTTAATTCGTTTAACTAAAGAATTCAGCCATTTCATAAATTGTTGCCTATATGCAGCTGCCATCGACCACCACCTGCACTTCGTCCAGAAATACCACCTACAACCCAGTCACAGAACTACAAGTGAACATAAATCCTCCAACAAAAATGGAAGTCCTGAACGCCATAAAGCTACTGAAATGTGGGAAAGCAGCAGGACCAGATGGGATCCCACCAGAAGCACTGAAAACAAACGCAGCGACAACAGCGGACATGCTCACACCACTATTGCAGAAGGTGTGGAAGGAAGAGAAGGTACCTGGCTAGTGATTGGAAGAAGGGTTACCTTGTCAAACTCCCGAAGAAGGGAGACCTCAGTGTTTTCAAGAACTGGCGGGAAATCACGCTCTTGTCCACCCAAAGCAAGCAAAATATTAAGCCTCATCATCCTGGAGAGACTAAAGGATGCACTGGATTCAAAACTACCACCGGAACAGGCAGGCTTCAGGAATTGCAAATCATGTGCGGACCAAATTGCAACGCTTCGCATCATCATAGAACAGAGTTCAGAATGGCAGTCAACTCTCTACCCCAACTTTATTGACTTTGAGAAGGCGTTTGACGGAGTCGACCGAGAAGTAATTTGGAAACTATTTCATTACTATGGAATACCGCAAACTTTTATCAGCCTCATTCGACAACTATATGAAGATGTCACATACCAGCCAAGTAATTCACAATGGGAAGCTCAATGACGCTTTTGAAGTGAAGACAGGAGCGAAACAAGGCTGTCTACTATCACCCATGATATTCCTGTTTGTGGTCGACTGGATTATGCAACAAACAGTGAGGAGCTGTGGGAAGAGGGGATAAGCTGGCTGGACTGCGGGAAAGAACCCAGAAGATCTAGATTTTGCCGATGACTTGTGTCGAATGTCACACAAACTTGAAGATCTACAGGCGAAAAGTAACAAGTTGGCAGAAGAGGCAGGGTAGCAAAGATGGGACTTCAAGTGAACATAGAGAAGACAGAGTTGATGATGATACCTAACCAACACCACTACCAACAACAACAACAACAAGCTCCAATCACCATCAACGGGAGAAACGTAAAGGAAGTAGCCTCTTTCACCTATCTAGGCAGCATCGTCTCAACTACAGGCGGCACAGGCACAGATGAGGACGTCAAAGCCACGATTGGAAAAGCGAGACAGGCGTTCATTAACTTGAAACCAGTGTGGAGATCTGCTGCACTCAGCATAAAGCATGAACAACATCCGGATTTCCAACACTAATGTCAGTCAAGTAACTCAGTGCTTCTGTGTGATGGTTGAGAGACTTGGTGGGTTACGAAAGGCATTTCCAACAAACTGCAAATATTCATCAACAGCTGCCTACACTAACTGGATACTGAAGATGAGATCAGATGGCCAGAATAATAAGAATAAGCAACAAGGAACTGTGGCTAACTGGCCACAAAGCAACGAAGAACCGATCACTCAAGAAATATGCAGTGGAAGGAAGTGGAGATTGATTGGTGATGGAGTGAGAAGGCCGACTGGGGACATCACGCGTGAGGCCAGGCACTTGAGTGGAACCCAGATGGGAAAGGACGAGTTGGGTGTCCGAGGTGATGGTGACATGGAGGAGGTGGTGTGAGGAGGAAATGAGAGCTTGTGGGCAGTTGTGGAGCGAGGTTGAAGAGATTGCAGAGAAGATAGTGGAAATGGAGACGTGCTAGTGAAGCCCTATGTTCTATTAGGAACCCAAGGGACAAATAATAATAATATAATATGCAGCTGTCAACACATCATCTCTACTGTAAACTAAAAAAGTGAATTAATTGGACTTGATTTCTTATACGAATTTGTGATGGTGGCAAAGTTGTCGATCGCATACTAGTCATCTATAGTGTAAAATTCATTTCCTGTGTTACACACATATCCAGCTATTTCACAACACGATCATCTGCTGACGAAGCTGCAATATACACAATGAAGAGTTCAGAGAAATCCTGTCTTGATTATCCAAGCACACTAGGTTATATTAAAACTTACTTCTACAAATAGCTTGCTAACAAACATAAAGACACAATTCTTAAGTTTAGGGAATTTACAAAACCGAATCTTACCAATTACTAATAGTTAGTAGTCTAACATATGCAACAACACATAGTACAGAGTCACTGGATATTCTGCGCTCTAAACCAGAAGTTTCTTGTATTCCTCAAGATAAAGTTAATATGTGTTCATTTCGATTCTTCAACATTTCGTCAAGTCTGATTATACAACTGTACCACAGTTCTCTTTTAATGGTATCTATAAAGTCAGGGGGAACTTCTCAAATAAGAATAGACCTTATGAACTACAAAGGCCCTGGAAATACTAGCCCCATATCTGAACTAAGAAGTATGACCAGTGTGTTGTTCTCCTGTGGTCTTAGTCATTCCTCCTGGCTTCCTATTTTTCTAATCACTCATCAGTTTACGATTATCACTGTCATTACATCTCTTCTCTACAAGTATGAAGTAAGACAGACAACTATCTTATTTCACAAATGCTAGCAACTTCCACCTTGTCATTTCACTATCCTTGTCCATTAGTTGCATCTTTCTGTCGGCTATTACTCAACTCCTTTCTATCTCTATAAGCCACTCTTTTTTTCTCGTCTCGAAGGTCAATCTAATAACGCAACTCAACTCTCTCTCTTTCTTGTTGAGTTGTCGCTTTTGCTCTTTAAGACTTAGTGAGCATCTTCTGTCGAGCAAATAAAATGGTCCGATGCTTAGTTATGCCTCAACAAGTTGTCACTTTTACAAGCTGCCTCATGATATGACTGATGTACTGAGTTCCATAAGGACATTGATGTGGCCCAATGTGCCAGCTTTTCTTTCATACATTGACCAAAACATTTTTTGCAGAAGAAAATGATTCGAAGATTGGTGTTGAAGTATGCTCCACTTAAAGATCTTGACCGTCATTGTAAAACGTACTCGTTCATAAGAACTACACAGCCTGGCTAGCAAAGAGAGAATGGAAATACATCTTCAGCTCAATACAAAAAAAACACCTTGTGAACTCAGGCTATCCAGCTTCTCGTGATTATAAACTTAATTAGCACAAGGATAAACAACAAGTGCAACCGTGTAATCCGAGCTCAGTTTTATTAGTATTTCGAGAATTTTTCTCAACTACCTACAATCTAATTAATATCAAGATGTACCATATTACAAGTCAGGTTGGCAAGATCAACTGGTAACACAGATAATGAGTGAATGAATGAATGAATGATGTAGACAGTCAAAGCAGATTAAATCGTTAAGAATGTGAGAGGAGAACTATTTGGTTAACTAGTTCACTAGTTACTAGCCGGTCCTAAGCACAGACAAAGAGGGAAGGTCGGGCATAAGCCTAGCAACCCTACCTCGTAAAAACAATCCAACCACTAAAGAAGCTTCAAAGCACAAACGAAATATAAAAAGTAAAAAAGAACTTATTACTCACTATTATCGGAGAGGCGAAATGACACCGGTTGGTGAAACCCTTCGGGAAGCCAATTGGCCGACGTGTCTTCTCTCCCTCGATGAAAGCGAGAGTAAACGTGGGGACATGGAATGTCCGCACCATGTTTGAACCTAGCAAGGCAGCCCAGATTGCAAAAGAGATGAAGAGGTATCACATTGAAGTGTTAGGAATTTGCGAAAGTAGATGGAACGGGAGTGGACTCTCCAAACTGTCAACTGGAGAATCAATAATCTACTCCGATACTGTTACCCAGGCGACAACCACCAGCACACTGAGTTATGGAGTGGCTATCATGACGTCCCCAACAGCATCGAAGGCTCTCATGCAGTGGGAACCAATGTCCTCATGCAGGATCATAACAGCAAGGTTCAACTCAAAAGGAAGGAAGGAAGGTCACAATCATACAATGCTACACTAGGCACCTACAAATAATGCAGATGAAGAGCAGAAGGAGGAACTCTACAGATAACTGCATCCAACACTGGACAAGATGTCAGTTGGCGATATCAAAATTCTAATGGGCAGGGTGATATGAATGCCAAACTGGGAGGGGACAACACAAGAAGAGAACTAACCATGGGTCGAGAAGCCCCAGAGACCTGGCGCGTTGCGAAAGGCATTTCCAATAAACTACAGAGATTCATCAACAACTGTCTACGCTGGCTCGTTACTGAAGATCAGATGGCCAGAATAATAAGAATAAGCAACAAGGAACTCTGGTTAACTGGCAACGAACCAACGAAGAGCCTATCACCCCACAAATATGCACTGGAAGGAAGTGGAGATTGATTGGGGATGGTGTGAGAAGGCCGACTGGGGACATCACGCGTGAGGCCAGGCACTTGAGTGGAACCCAGATGGGAAAGGACGAGTTGGGTGTCCGAGGTGATGGTGACATGGAGGAGGTGGTGTGAGGAGGAAATGAGAGCTTGTGGGCAGTTGTGGAGCGAGGTTGAAGAGATTGCAGAGAAGATAGTGGAAATGGAGACGTGCTAGTGAAGCCCTATGTTCTATTAGGAACCCAAGGGACAAATAATAATAATATAATTCTTGAAAAAGAATGCTAAGAAGTGGATACGAACAATGATTGACTCGAAATGTAAAATAATTATTATAGATATTGTGTAGCCCCAGAAAATGTTACAAAATCTTGAAGAGTAGGATGAGCATCATTAAGTTAAATATATAGGAAAGAGTGACACTACTTCAAAGGTAAGTAATCAGATGCAAAAAGGTTAATTTTATTGACCACATTTAATCACATCTATTAAAATTGTCCGAAATTTATGGGACTAATTAGTCCAGACTTTAAATGCTTGATGGAGCTACGACTGACTGCTTCAGGAAGATATCTTTCACTGAGTTCAAGCCCCGATCTACCTACCTAGGTTTAGGCATCCAGTTAGTTTCACTAGCCCTTATACAACAGGTGTGGCTCAATGCCTAGTGCTTGTAGACGCACAGGCTTACTGAGCGCAAATAGTCGGTATGGTTTTCCAACGTTATCAATTACAGAAGAGACATGTTACCTTGTCATATATGAATATTAGAATGGAATATGAAACATCCGATGAACCAAATAATAAAAGTTTTGCACAAGTGAAACTATCAAACACAGGAGTGTGTAAACATGAAAACTAACATGTTACATAATGAATATATGAAAGCTAAGAAGGAAATAATGTACACCTTTTTGCTCATGGTAAAAGATGGCTAAGTGGATTCACCTTCTCTTAATTCGGTTCAGTGAAACAGTAACTTACAAATAACAATAAATAACAGTCACCATCCGTTAAACTGAAAATGACTTTTGTTACTTGATAATACGGTGGATAACATTTTGATGTTTTAAGCCATGATTATTGGCTTTGAGTTTCAATGAAAATCCTATCACTGTACTATGTAGGTTGATTCATTCAATATATACTAGATGGAATGAAATTTCGACTACCAAGTAAAATTACATCTTATCTGGACAACATTTTCATATTCCAAAAAATCAGTAAGACGTAAATTTTCTCAACCGTTTAATGTATAACAGAGATATTTATATCATAAGGGGGAAACTTATTAGGGAACCTAATTGAGAAAGCCCATCTATATCGAAGATATTCTAATTACATGTGTGAGTTCAAGTCAGACCACTTCAATTATAAACCAAATGAATCAAAATGTAGAATAGCATATCTTTGACATGTGTTAAAGATGATGACTTCCTCCCTTTCTTGGACATATTGATCAGTCGACATCAGTATAAATCTATAAAACGACATGTCTAAGGAAAACATTCTTGGAAAGAGTAAGTATAATGGAGAATATTTGTAGCTTAGGTGGATGATCTTTGTTGTATTGTGTTCTCTGAGCTGGGTTATTGAATCGTGAAGCCTTCATCATCTTTCTACACGACATCTTCAGCACTAACTTCAGTATGAAGTGAACTGTCAATATTTCTCTGTGAGTGATTTAGTAGCTTGCTCTGACGATGTGGTCTGTGATTGGTTGTTTCCTTCGATTGTTGTGTCATTGAGTGTATAGACTTTCCTGTTGACTGTTCCTCTGCTTCACCTCTCACCTTTCTGTCGTTCATCATTTTTCTTATTGGTCTATGTTTATACATCTATTGATTGTTGACTGACCTGAATGCCAAGCTTCTAGAAATTCTCTGGCCAAGGAAACGATATCCCTCCTGATCGATGAAGACAAAAACCTTTCAGAACGCACAAAACTCAAATGTTCAAGTCTGATGCAACTCATCGACCTTTGTATGACAACATACTTCCACTTCAACAGCAAGATATACAAACACATGAAAGGAACTCAAATAGGATCACCGATATCCGGATTAATAGCAGAAGCAGTGATGCAGAGACTAGAAGCCATTATTCTACCTGTGATCAAACCAAAAATTTGGATTCGACACTTTTGTCATCATTAAAAAAGATGATATAGAAAATACCAACAGTTTGATCATCAACGTTTTCAATGACATCAAATTCACAATGGGGAAGGAGTCAAACAACGAACTACCATTCCTGGATGTTTTAGTCAGTAGGACAAATGCCGGAAAGCTGGAAACCCAAGTGTACAGGAAGCCAACACACACTGATCAAATCCTCAACTACAATAGCATCAACCCAACAACTCACAAAATTAGTTGCCTACAGACTTTATTCAAAAGAGCAAGAACACAGTGCAGTACAACAACTTCACGGAGAAACGAAAAAAACTGCTTGATGTCTATTTTAAAGAAAAACGCCTACCCACGAAACTTTATCAGAAGATGCCTATCCCGTGCATCACCAACTACAAAGTCATCGACAGAAATCAATAAACGCATCATCCTACCATACATTAAGGAATATATATCAGAAATCATGAAAAGATTACTGAGACCACTTCGTGGAATTGGTGTGGTTCATAAACCAACAAATTCCCTCTAAACACTATTATTCAGACCAAAGGATGCAACAAGCAAAGAAGACAAACCGAATATCATTTACAAAATCAACTGCAATAGCTAACTGTAGTCAGCACTACATTGGACAAAGTGGTCGCCCTCTTCGCCTTCGTCTACATGAACACCAATTGGCTATTAAACTTCATGACGTTTCATCACTCATTTCAATGCACATGGATAATTATGAACATGAATTCAATTTCGATAATGTAGAAATTTTGGACAGAGGAAACATAAAGAAGGTTAGAGAATTTCTAGAAGCTTGGCATTCAGGTCAGTCAACAATCAATAGATGTATAGACATAGACCAATAAGAAAAATGATGAACGACAGAAAGGTGAGAGGTGAAGCAGAGGAACAGTCAACAGGAAAGTCTATACACTCAATGACACAACAATCGAAGGAAACAACCAATCACAGACCACATCGTCAGAGCAAGCTACTAAATCACTCACAGAGAAATATTGACAGTTCACTTCATACTGAAGTTAGTGCTGATGATGTCATCTAGAAAGATGAGGAAAGCTTCATGATTAAACAACCCATCTCAGAGAACACAATACAACAAAGAGTTAGTATATTAACTACCATAGCTTTTATTACCCAGCTCATTACAAAGAAGCGTTAGTTAAGTGCTCATTCATTGTTAGACAATAACTATTCATCAAAATTTTTTAGGCAGTAGAAAGTAGGTGGAGCATCGAAACCTGCTCTTTATTTTGTTCTAATTAAAGACGTCTTTATCAGTCTTCTGTATATAGGTGACTCTTAAGCAAATACTTAATGGTGCTATTGAAAGGACTTATGTGTAGCTGGAGTCCGATTCATAGAAACCAACAAATCAGTATATTCTCCCGAACCCTTACAGCATATGAATTATAATGTCACATTCCATTGTATC
This sequence comes from Heterobilharzia americana, assembly GCA_944470555.2. Classification (NCBI taxonomy): domain Eukaryota; kingdom Metazoa; phylum Platyhelminthes; class Trematoda; order Strigeidida; family Schistosomatidae; genus Heterobilharzia; species Heterobilharzia americana. The sequence continues at coordinate 26,792,003 of OX104131.1, read as the reverse complement.
TACCACTTCAAATATTCTTATGTTGACATGTATATGGAGAGGATTCATAGATCCATGCAAGTCAGTGCTTCCGGACATATTCCAAAGTGACTTCATAAGCAAATTGAATCACATAAACACTGGTAGCAGATGTTCAAGTTCTTCGACTGTGAAACATATCGTTGAGACAGGGGAAAGACAAAATGTTTTAGTGAAAGATCCTTGAATATGTCAAAACCCTTACCTATTAACAAATATGCACGTTTTTGTGTGTTCAAAAAAAATCTGTTATCAAATAAAGCCTCCCTTGATAAACTCAACTCTGAAACCAAGTTTATCTATCATCTTTGCTGAATTGATTTTCATTGTTATTTTAGCCTTTAATTCAGCATTCCTACTTGACTTCTTTTCATGGTCTCACTCCTTATCTCTTTATAGATTTTTATACAAATACCCATGAACAGTACCTGTGTGATCAAACTGTTTCAAATGTATCCAAAAAAATACATTACTTGATTCAGACAATTTACATCTTCTTATTGTTTTGTCGAAGTTGACATAATGAACTAAATACTTTAAATCAGAAAAAAAATCCCACTGAGACACTGAAAAAACCACAAAGTAGTTCAAAGAGGAGAATTTCCTCTTCGACAAATCATTTCCAGTAACTGCACAATCAAACAAATAGATGAGTCTATTACTGGTTAGTACATCATCAAAACGGAATGTTCAACGGTGAAATAGTGGATTATTTCAAGAGTTATAAAGGCATTATGTAATCTTAGTGTGTATGAGAAAGTATAAAGTTGATTAAAGTAATGACTAATTGGTTAGAAGACTAACAGATCAAAGATAATGTCACTAATTATAATCAGTAATCGGAGTGAGTTATTATGAGAATTTTAATGGTAGATTGAGAGTAACATGCCAAGATGTGGGGAAGTAAATAACAAAATTTAAAAAATAATAACAATTAGTCAGTTAAAGTAAGATGAATACTGAAGTAATAGAGAAACTCAAGTAAGGATTATGACTACAGTGATCTAAGGGAATGGATGTACCTCTTCTGTACACAGATCTCACGCTTTAACTGTTGGATTGCCAACATCTCCTCTATAGATTAATAAAAAGCCGTTTGGCTTGACCCTGCATAGTATTTTGATAGAAGACTGTGGAGAAGCAATAAGACCGGAGTTGACTAAATGATCTACGTTCTCCTCTGGATAGCCAAGTAGGATAGTTCTCGGAGATGCGTTTGAAAAGACGATGCCTTGTGCAGCCTAAATAACTAGTTTCATAAGAACAGGTAAACTAAGAGACACATATGCATGTTGCCCAAAGAAGTAGTTTATCCTTCACACTACCTTGAATCAGCTGATGGCTGGGGAAGAACATTTGCATTTCAGTGCTACAGAATCCCTTAGAAAGATGATTCTTCAGTATTAATGATGCATTTTCCCCTCTGAGTTTAATATTCATGAAAAAGGTCTTCTTAGGAACAATAAGAACTTATTCTTGTCGGTTTGGACTACATCTATGCTCCTGTGGAGCTAGTTATATAGGCCACACAAAGCCTTGTGTTTCCAAACCCATCTCCTAGTACTATACCAGTTGACTGTCTATTGATTTTCACTGTTATTTTGGCCTTTAATTCAGCCTTCCTACTTGACCTCTTTTCATAGTCTCACTTCTAATCTCTTTATGAATTTTCATATAAATATCTATAAACAGTACGTGTTTAATCAGATTTTTCGAAATATGTTGCTGAAATACATTACATAATTCAGAAAAGTCACGTATTTATACTGGGTGATGATTGAAGGTGAAATTTAAATTTGGTTCGCAGCAGAATTTGAATCAGCGATATCATTACAAGTCTGACAAGTCATGTCTATATCAAACTGTGAATTGTCTTCTGTTTGTTAAATTTTGTGTCTCACTGTTATACTACTTTTCATTTGTAAGTAGTTAGACAGGTATCTCAGAGTCAAGTGCAACGTAAAGAGCCTCATCAGACAACTACTCAGAAAACGGGGAAACAACCGAATGTAGAAATGAGATGATGTTGGATGGAATTACGTAGTCTATGATTCGGAACTGTGTTGTAATGAAACTAATTATTTACAAACTGCGGTACTTCTAATACGGCTCATCCCACATAAACAACTACTTTGATTCTAAATGTTATTAGCTCATGAATAATATTTTAGGATTATTCCTTTATTCGACCACATTTTCTTGTTTATAGCCTCAACCGTATTACTCCTATGAAAATGATGCAAAATGATACTCTTTTCGCATTTTTTTAAACAGATCAAACCTTATTCCTAACATTCTTAAGGAACCTAGAAAATCTACACTGGTTCGACGTGTTTCGAAGATCATGAACATAAGTTTATCGTGAGGAGAATCTCCAGCGACGATCATATGAGAACTCTCGTATACTCATAGTTTCCACACGATGGTCTGAGGAATGTTATGCAAAAATGTAGTCACTTTATGCTCAGATGTGAAACTAAAAGTCCAACTCTACGTAACATATCATTGTTGATTAGCATAGGTTGATAAATGCCAATAGACGCTTTAGAATCCATACTGAGATTTCATCGGCTACCAGCTCATCAAGGTTGACATAGCTACACAGGTAAGTGATGTCGTCAAAGCCTCCAACAACTTAAGGTTCTTCAACTAGATGAGGTATAGATTTACACTGTCCAGGAAGCAATGACTAGCATGTGATAGGTGAAAAAAGTACTCAAAACATTTTAAAATTATTTATGTTTCAATAAGAGCCTCTATCTTGTAAATGTGTTTTAGGTTGACTAAATTATAGCTTGCAAGGAAATCAACTCCGTAAGGTCAATCAAAGATATGGGAAACTTTCATAAACCCACGTATAATAGATTGTAGAGAACTGAGTGAATAGCTATCCTTCAGAAGCACCACTGGATGTAGACTTCAGGCTCGAAAGTAAGCTTGGAACTCTAAAATAATCACAAGTGTTTGAATATAGAGCTCTTAGTGAGATGTTTTACTTTTAAGGGAACATTCTCGCTTAAATACATTATCAGAAAACCTTTTATTTGACAGCATCAAATGCTGCCATCACACTAATTAATACAACCAATGAGTATGTCTATATTGCAAGATCCAATGGGTGATTGAAGATCTAGTAGGTGCACTAATGATCAAGTTTCGTATATTGAACAATCCACAACACTTCATACTTTAATAATGATAAAATTAGGTGTGACTGATAGAAGATTCATGAATATTATTATCAACTAAACAACTCAAATTTTTAACTAATAAAACAAATTATTGATGTTGTTTGAATCTAATACTTCAGCTTAGGTTAGACATTATGACAAACTAAGAGAATAAGTGTTCTGTATTTTTCCATTAGATTTCAGTATTAAGTGTTTGATTAAATTGATCGAATAGAATTGAATGCCAAGGTGAAGAGGATGGTGAATGCGATAAGCTAACAACTGTTACCTGAAACCCGAAATATCAGAAAGAAAAAAATCACCTATGACTAAAATGACCACTTTATTCATCAGAAATACGTCATATATATACATATAAAACAGCAGGATCTATCAATCTACAAAACATACTTTTAACCTAGTTTGTAGATTTATATACCACTCCAATCATATCCTTACTTGGAATCGTATGCAGTGTCTCTGAAGTACCTTCCTTGTATTACCGCACCGTGGACCCTTCTAATTGTCTCCTCACAGTGTAACCATCATTGTTACTATTATTAGCACCTGTTATACGAATATTCACCAGATTTTTCGCATAACTACCGTTGAATACAATAGCTAATTAAGAAGGCTGATTATCCATGAGGAAAATATCCCTCATATATTGAATTTTTTGTCTCAAATCATCTGCATATGATCAACTGTTTTAATCATGTTTATTATTTATCATTATTACTTATCCCTAAGGACCATAGAAAAACACAGGGCTTCACTAGCACGTCTCCATTTCCACTATCTTCTCTGCAATCTTTTCAACCTCGCTCCACAACTGCCCACAAGCTCTCATTTCCTCCTCACACCATCTCCTCCATGTCACCATCACATCGGACGCCCAACTCGTCGTTTCCCATCTGGGTTCCACTCAAGTGCCTGGCCCCACGCGTCATGTCTCCAGTCGGCCTTCTCACTCCATCCCCAATAAATCTCCACTTCCTTCCACTGCATATTTCTTGAGTGATCGGTTCTTCGTTGCTTTGTGGCCAGTTAGCCACAGTTCCTTGTTGCTTATTCTTATTATTCTGGCCATCTGATCTCATCTTCAGTATCGAGTTAGTGTAGGCAGCTGTTGATGAATATTTCCAGTTTGTTGGAAATGCCTTTCGTAACCCACCAAGTCTCTCAACCATCACACAGAAGCACTGAGTTACTTGACTGACATTAGTGTTAAAGATCCGGATGTTGTTCATGCTTTATGCTGAGTGCAGCAGATCTCCACACTGGTTTCAAGTTAATGAACACCTGTCTCGCTTTTCCAATCCTGGCTTTGACGTCCTCATCTGTGCCTGTGCCGAATGTAGTTGAAACAATGCTGTCTAGATAGGTGAAAGAGGCTACTTCCTTTACGTTTCTCCCGTTGATGGTGATTGGAGCTTGTTGTTGTTGTTGTTGGTAGTGGTGTTGGTTAGGTATCATCATCAACTCTGTCTTCTCTATGTTCACTTGAAGTCCCGTGTTCGCTGAGCTACCTCTTCTGTCAACTTGTTGCATTTTACCTGTAGTTCTTCGAGTTTGTGTGACATTCGACGCAAGTCATCGGCGAAATCCAAATCTTCTTCTGAGGTTTTTTCATCGGTCCAGCCAGCATATGCCCCTCTTCTCTCTCCTCACTATTTGTTGCATGATCCAGTCCAGTCGATTACAACCAGTAGACAGCCTTGTTTCACTCCTTTGTATTTTCCGTTTAAAGTGTCACTGAGCTTCCCATTGTGAATTACTTGGCATGTGGCGTCGTCAGATAGCCAGCTGTTGAATGAGGTTGATAAAGGTTTGTGGTATTCCGTAGTGTTGAAGCAACTGTTTGCCAAATTATTTCTCGGTCGACGCTGTCGAACGCCTTCTCAAAGTCGATGAAGTTTAGGTGTAGAGTTCACTGCCATTCTATAGTCTGTTCCATGATGATGCGAAGCGTTGCGATTTGGTCCGCACTCAATTTGTACTTCCTGAATCCAGCCTGTTCTGGTCGTAGTTTTGGATCCAGTGCATCCTTTAGTCTCTCCAGGATGATGCGGTTTGATATTTTGCTTGTTTTGGGTGGACAGGAGCATGATTCCTCACCAACTCTTGCAAAGACTTAGGTCGCCCTTCTTTGGGAGTTTGACAAGGTAGCCCTTCTTCCAATCACCAGGTACCTTCCCTTCCTTCCAGACCTTCTGCAGTAGGGGTGCGAGCAAATCCGCTGTTGTCCCTAAGTCTGTTTTCAGTGCTTCTGGCGGGATTCCATCTGGTCCTGCTGCTTTTCCACATTTCAGTAGCTTCATGGAGCTTAGGGCTTCGACTTTCGTCGGAGGGCTTGTGTTCACTTGCAGTTCTGTGGCTGCAGGTGGTGGTAGATTCAAGAGCTTTTCGAAGTGGTCAGCCCATCGTTTCCTTTGTTTTTCTTCTTTGGTAATTACATTTCCTTCATCATCTTCTATTGGTTTCATCTGTGTTGATCTCTTCCCAGATAGTAACCTTGTTATATGATACCAGGTTGTCAGGTCTCTCCTACCTGCAGCCTATTCTGCTTCACTTGCCAATGCGTCGTAAAAGTGTCTTTTGTCTTTGGGCGCGCTCTTCTTCACTTCTTTATCCAGTATACATTGTACTCAGTTCCTCTTCTCATCGTTCATCCTTGCACTGCACTTGTTTATCTTCTGCCTCACCATCCTCCTCTCCTCTATCAGCTTCCATGTGTCCGTCGAGGTCCATTCCTTATCTTCTTTCTTCTTCCTTCCTAATACGGTTGTGCAGGTTTCTTTCCACATAGCTTTCAGAAACTTCCAGTGTTATTCCATGCAAGTTTCCTCCTCAGGATATTGCTCGATATCCCTCATTGTTCATGATAACTTACTGACGTGAAGACGTCCTTTGTAGTTTCGTGCTTTAGTTTCTGTTCTAGGTGTTCAACTTAAACTGTGGTCTATCACCAACTTCTTTGGCGACTTTCAACTTGACTTTGAAGGTTTCTTGCACTAGATAAGTGGGTGGTCTGAACCTATATCTGCTCCCCTCCTTGATCTTGTTTCAGTTAGGCTGCATCTCCACTTTCTTCACATTCAAATGAAGTCGATCCGACTTTTAGTGTTTCCATCTAGTGAAATCCATGTCGCTTTGTGGATATTCCTGTGCTATGAACACAGTACCTGCAATCACCTAATTGTTGAATGCACAGAATTCTGCAAACAGTTCTCCATCCTCGTTCATTTCACCAAGTGCTTCTTGACCCATGATCAGCTCTCACCCTGTGTTGTCTGCTCCCAGTTTGGCATTCATGTCGCCCATTAGAATTTTGATGTCGCCAACTGGAGTGCAGTCTTTTCCAGTGCTGATTGCAGTTGTCTGTAGAATTCCTGCTTCTTCTCTTTATATGCATTATTTGTAGATGAAAGCATAATTAGAGGATAAAATTATCAGCAAACTGGTGCCACGTCAATCTGAATGAATGTATAGGATACACACTTGTGTATGAACAACATACCTATCATACATGTCAGTAAATATCAGAAGTGCTTCTTGCCTATATTTTGTGTTAAATGCTATTCATACTTGTTTCAAGAGACTTTAGAGGAGTTACGTTTAAGGCCACCCTTTAAACTGTTAGAACAACCAATTAGATCTATTTATTTCAGATTCGAAGCTAATTTCGAATAACTTTCACGGAAGATCTGGCAACTATTGAAATAACGAATCAGATTTCAGTATTTTTCAAGTTGGAATTCATCATGAACTAACATCAGGTGGAGGGACATTGGAAACCTGGGAGCACTGGATAGCTGTCTCGTCCTGGCATGGGACTCCTCAGCAGTGTGCACCCACTACCCTGCCTCACCAAGGATTGAATCCAGGACCTTCAGGTTCTGTCACCAACACGTCACCGTTGACCCAGTAGGTTGGAATCTAGCTGTCCATATTCCCAACTCCTGTCAGTTCACGACGTAGCTTGACTACCACCTAATGTCATCGTTGAGTATTTGTCCTCATGGCCATAAGGTCCGCCCTACCCGTCAGGACTTCTCGTTGGAACTTCAGGGATCATCTGACGAAGCTAGTCACCAATGAGCACTAAATCAATTGAATTTAGGGGTTTGTGGGGATTTAGTGATTTTTCAAGTTGGCATTTATCATGGATTGACATCAGTTGGTGGAACAGTAGAAACATGAGAGCACCGGACAGTTGTTTCTTCCTAGTATTGGACTTCTCACCAGTATACACCCGTGACCCCACCAGGGATTGAATAGTAGCTTGCTGGCCACGGAACCTGAAGGTCCTGGGTTCGAATCTCAGTGAGGTGGGGTCATGGGTGTGCACTGCTGAGGAATTCCATACTAGGCCGAAACGGCTGCTAGTGCTCCTAGGTTTCCAATGTTCTTCCACCTGATATCAATCCATGATGAATACCAACTTGAAAAATTACTAAATCCCAACAACCCCCCAAATTTAATTTGGTATTTTGACTGGAAAGTTAGGTTTTCATAAAATAAGAAATCTCACTGGTTATTCCAGTAATTTCTTGGATAGCCATTACAGGAGTGGCTTCAAAGATCATGTGTCATACGTCCTCTAGAGTATGCAGATATATGAACAATCTTCACTACAGATCTGCATCAACTGTGGCAACCAGTAGAGACATAAAAGTATTTTTCAATTCTTGGAACTCATTTTCACAATCTAGATTCAGTCATAAACTGGGAATTAATTTGTGAATCACTCTTTGTGTCTGTGTGTATATATATGTGTGTGTTTTTGTGTGTTGAGCTGTATAAGAGTGAGGTTACTACACCTAAAAATATTTTTTCCTGTAGAGATATTACTACTCATGATATTCCTGAATGTGGTCGGCTGGACTGGATCATGCAACAAATAGTGAGGAGAGAGAAGAGGGGCATATGCTGGCTGGACCGATGAAAAAACCTCAGAAGAAGATTTGGATTTCGCCGATGACTTGCGTCGAATGTCACACAAACTCGAAGAACTACAGGTAAAATGCAACAAGTTGACAGAAGAGGTAGCTCAGCGAACACGGGACTTCAAGTGAACATAGAGAAGACAGAGTTGATGATGATACCTAACCAACACCACTACCAACAACAACAACAACAAGCTCCAATCACCATCAACGGGAGAAACGTAAAGGAAGTAGCCTCTTTCACCTATCTAGACAGCATTGTTTCAACTACATTCGGCACAGGCACAGATGAGGACGTCAAAGCCAGGATTGGAAAAGCGAGACAGGTGTTCATTAACTTGAAACCAGTGTGGAGATCTGCTGCACTCAGCATAAAGCATGAACAACATCCGGATTTTCAACACTAATGTCAGTCAAGTAACTCAGTGCTTCTGTGTGATGGTTGAGAGACTTGGTGGGTTACGAAAGGCATTTCCAACAAACTGGAAATATTCATCAACAGCTGCCTACACTAACTCGATACTGAAGATGAGATCAGATGGCCAGAATAATAAGAATAAGCAACAAGGAACTGTGGCTAACTGGCCACAAAGCAACGAAGAACCGATCACTCAAGAAATATGCAGTGGAAGGAAGTGGAGATTTATTGGGGATGGAGTGAGAAGGCCGACTGGAGACATGACGCGTGGGGCCAGGCACTTGAGTGGAACCCAGATGGGAAACGACGAGTTGGGCGTCCGATGTGATGGTGACATGGAGGAGATGGTGTGAGGAGGAAATGAGAGCTTGTGGGCAGTTGTGGAGCGAGGTTGAAAAGATTGCAGAGAAGATAGTGGAAATGGAGACGTGCTAGTGAAGCCCTGTGTTCCACCAGGAATCCAAGGGACAAATGTTAATAATAATGCTGATTTTCGAACTTCAACTTCGATGAAAATGAATTTAAAATGTTTATTATGATTTCCAGGTTAATAATTCAGAAGTAGTTTTACTTCATCAACTAACTAACATACATATTTCTACTAATTTTTATTGGTTGGAAAACTCGTTCATGTTGTTGTTTGATCAATTCATATTTGTTATCATGAACCTGATCAATATTCCAATGGACGATAAATTTTGATTCATGTTTTAAGACACTTTTAACACACATATGTGTACGCGGAGACTATAAAACTGGCATACTTAAATGTATACATTAATTTAATGTAATTAATGCATAATCAGTCAGTCAGCCGGTCATTTGTTTAGTTAGTTAGTAGTTTTGAATGGTAACGGTACACTATAATGTGAGAATTCATACAAACTACCTGTGAAAATTATATCCTGTAACAACGTCTACATTTCAAAAGCTTGAGTATGGGAATTTGAACGTACCCTTATATCATAACCATCTACTTTACTTAATTACAAATCTGAAAGGTTATAAATACACAAATACACTTTTTCAATTATACCATTTTAGTTGTTGGTTTCGACTGAAGCGAAAAAGCACTACAACTACTACTACTAGTCCTGCCATAGTAATAAAATGTCATGTGTTCCTTTGTTAACTACTCTAATTCTCCTTACAATGTTGAACATGAAAACAACTTGTAAAAGACAAAAACTTCGTATGGATTATACTGATTCTTGTCCATCAATGTGTAAATGTTCAATAAATTCACCTAACACTAACAATAATGATTCAATGTTCAATATGAAAAAGAATATGATAGCTAACTATGCTGAAATGAATTATTCTATACTAGCTAGATGTTGGATTACATCTGATTTAATCTTTTTGGAATGTACACCAAAATGGAATATTTTACACTTACAGATATTGAACGATTATAAGGAATACTCTAAAGATTTGAAATATACTAATAATGATATTCATATTGAACCATCAATAAATTTATTCCATAAATGTAAGTCAATTGAAAGATTAGCAATTTGGGAGAAAAGTCAAATTAATTATTTATCAAATAGTCTTTTTAAACCATTGACAAATTTAACACGTTTAATTATTCAATTACCAATGTTATATTATTTACCGAGTCATTTTTTAATTTTTATGCCACAATTAACATTTTTAATGATATCTAAATCACCACTTCTTAAAAGGATATCATATGAAGTATTTGAACCATGTCCAAGAAATTTGAAAATATTATGGCTTAATGGAAATGGATTAGAGGAGTTATTAATGATGGGATTATTTCAAAGTTGTGATCTACACGAATTATGGTTGAATGAAAATAAGCTAAAATCAATACCGGTAGGAAGTTTAAATGGATTAGAGAATCTACAATATCTAAGATTAGATCATAATAATTTATACGGTTCATTAGAAGAAGTTATGGGTGTAATATTGAAAAAACCAAGTCTGTATGATAATGATGATCAATATTCAGCATTATATGAGGTGAAAATGCTGAAATTCTTGGATTTATCATTTAATAGAATTACATCAATTCAAGGTTATCTTTGGTCAGGTCTATGCTCTTCTATGTACAATAAAGGTCTTTGTCATTTGGAACACCTTAGATTGGAATATAATGAACTTATCTATTTGGCGCCTAATTCATTCATTGGTTTACCAAAGTTAAGAAAACTTACACTTTCTGGTAATCTTAAGTTGTATTCACCAGAAGGTATTATGAGTTTAACACTATCATTACATAGTTTAGTATTTTCAACAAAATATTTGGATGAAGTATTGATACCAATAAAAAATGAAGCAATTGATACATTGAATATCTGTCAAGTGGAATTGGATGAGTCAAGAGTTTCACTTATAGATAAATGGTTGAAGTCAATCATTATTGAATTAAATCATAGTCGATGTCATAAACACGATGAGTGGAACAAAGAACTTCCTACAGAACAAACTACTTCCCTGATCATCGATCAGTCACAGACTTTTAGTCCGAATGTAACCAAATCTACAAGAGTACATAATACTTTCGTCTCAAATCTGTCAGAATATCGTAATAGACTAATAACATATGTGAGAAATTCAACTGAAATGGAGTTAGTATCAATTTTTGTTGGACTTGCATGTTTCGGAGTAGTCCTAGGCTCATCAGTTGTTGTATTAATCTGGTATTTGACTAGACCGCGCATGAAAACTATTGAATCTGGAAAATGTAATAAGGCAAAAATTCAAATAAAACAAAGTGAAAATAGATCAGTTCAAAATTACATTCCATTGACTCAGATTCCTCAATCTAGTTCAATACAAAATATCTCACAATCTTCAACCTACATCCATCCATATCATCAAATGCAATCTCAAGTATGTTATCAACTTTTGAAAAGTGATCTTATCCATTCATCAACTGGAAATTCAATTGTCTATCCCTTAATTGGTTGTAATTCACTTTGTCATATACCCACAGGTAGACTGATGAACACTGTTACTACTACTACTACTACTAACAATAATAAAAGTAATAATTATGATTACAATTTATCACATCAATCACTAAACACAATGATTATCAAGTATCCGTCAGCCTCTACTTCACCTTACATGAAACAACCTGACCTATTGTGTTCACCAACAATGGAATCTAGTATCTCAGAGTCTGTATATAGTCTGGGGACAAATCGATCCACCAGTAAGAGGTCTCAACATAAAAAATCTATGAGCAAATTTTCTTAAATGGTTGAGTACATAAATATCCAAATTTTAAATAAATGAATTTAATTTAAGATGATATATAACTTTTCAATGAAACATGAAAGTGGTTCCAAATGAAAGCTAATGGTGATATCTTGGTAGGCATCAGAATGTGTTCATTTACATATATATATATATATATATATATATATATATATATATATATATATATATATATATATATATATATATACGTATGCACGTGTGTAAAACTGACTACTTAAATTATTTAACTACTGAAATTAGACAATCACATATTTTTGTTAGTAGTATGTTTATAGTTAAATTAACCCCGAAACACGAAAACACATACACACAAAGAAGTTCGAATAATTGTGTCGTAAAAGTGAATACAAAGTAGGTTGGATAAAGGAAATTTCAAAAAATCTAAAGTAAACATTCTTTGTTAAGTTTTCATTAGAACATGCAAATGAATGTTGAACAGAAAATATTATACTAAAATTCTATGACAAGTGACTTTTACAAACGTATGATTTAGGTGTATATACAATGGTCAACTGCACATGTTTCATCCATATTCACCCAGTTTCAAGACATATGACTTGGCATATTTTAGGGACGTCAAGTGACTATATTAACTTGTCACTTGAGGACAACCATCCTCATGTTGTCTAGCCTTCAGTACCGACCGAATTCTATGGGTCATTTTGCAGTCTGGCCCCCAAGCTAGGAGGTTCGCCATCGCGGCACATTTTGATGGATGTTAGTTGGTAGGAGGGAATGGCCAGAAAGCCCTGCTCCGCTAAGATTTCTTGCCTGCTGGCACTTGTCAGTAAGGCATATCTACAGCCTCGAGGGAACTGATATCCGACTTGATAACTGAACCCACTTCATCCAGCGCTGCAGTCAGCAATGTTACCACTCAGCTATTCCGGCTATGACTCATCTCCCGTACAACTGGATTAGATACACTGGTTGGTCACTGAAGGGGAACCAATTTCATGTTGTCTAGTCCTCCTAAGGGCTGACTGAATTCTGTCGGTCATCTTCGATAAGATGACTAACTTGAAAAGGATTTACAAACTGCACGGTCCATGGTGACATTTCTTAGAGAAATGTTTCAACTATCTAACTGTGGTGTCAATAGGATTTCCCCTGGAAACTACCCCATAGCCAAGATCACGAGCTGTAGTCTCTGACACAGAAGTATCATGAACTAACGAAATATACTACTACTGAACGACTTGAGCAGTTACAAACCATTGGGGCTGACCCGTGAACTTCGTCAGCCAAATAATAGTCAGCTAAAACACCAGATGGCTGTTTCGGCAGTCTTGGCCTCTGTTGATCAATGGTACTTGGACAAATCTTGGTTAGCGAAAAATACAAATTAGCGTGAGTGCTTTCTACCTACTAACTTTATTCAATGGTATATTTCACCTTTCTCAAGGTCATCGGTACGCCCTACTGACCACTTCCAACAAGCACAACTACTTATATTCATGACTTTTTGTCTACTGTCTGCAACCATCTCAAACCAATCAAAGTATATCATGACGAAGAGGTTTTCAGCCTGATGACAACAATGAAAACTTGATCGACTGAAGTCATTCAGCACCTAGGAATAAACAGTATGACAGTAACTGCTTCTCAGTACTGAACTAAACAAGATGATCAACCAGTTAAATGAAGTATATTCTTAAGTGTTGGTTGACTGAGCTGTCTTCTTCAGTTTGACAGGGTCTCCCAGACATCCCTCACAGCCGCATGCGGTCAACCAAAATGCACTGCAATGACTAATCCCGTAGCCTACTAACTCAAGAGAATCCCTACATCAACTATGTACGACAAGGCAATACAACATAGCCACACTGTAAATTGATTAGTGCAACCTATATGACTGCGGTAGGTTATAGATATACCTTGCTAACTATTACTAACGAGCATGGAGTTTAGGTCAAGTACAACTTCCAATCATTTATAAAAAGCAAGAACTGACAAAGACGATAAATCTGCTATATAGATGAACATGCTGAAAAATTGCTAAGAAAAATTCAGTTAGGGCTGGACAGCACTATATTGAATACCTTTGAGTGATTAGTCAAAGTTAGCATAAATTATCATAAAAACTCTTCTAGAAATATACAACTGTAGCTGAGCAAGAAGGATATCAGATATATTTATCAATAAAACCCGATATACCTACGTATATAGCTGTATGAAAAAGTGAATGTGAACAACACTCAAATTTCTCATCTATCCCGTAAATAAATAAACTAGTCAACTCTTAAAAACCCTGCACGATGAAACCGTCTATCAGAACATCACATAAACAATGAAATGTGTTTACAACAGTCCTATATGGAAATAGAACTCTTGCCTACTTTGATAAACAGACAGAAATTTGACAGCGTTATGTTCTCTGAGCTGAATGATTTAATCGCAGTGCTTTCATTGTCATTCTAGACTATATCATCAACACAAACTCCAAAAAGAAGTGAGCTATAAGGTTTTCTCCACAAGTGACTTAGTACCTTGTCATCATGGCCTTGTGTGTGATTGGTTGTTTCCGTCAGGGTTTTGTTACTGTTTCCATATTTATTTTGATTGGTTGTAGTGATGGCCTAAAATTTGACCTTCTTATTGTTTCTTATTGGTTGACAGATTGGGTCAATGTCAATGTCTGCTGTTTGTTAACTGACCTGAATACCAAACTTGTAGAAATTCTCTGGAATTTTTGTATTTCCTCTATCCAAGATTTCCACATTTCAATTTCATATCCACAGTTATTCGTACTCAATGATTTTCTAGAAGAACAGCAATCCATGCAACTTCCTTAAAAGGTGTTTTCATAGTTCATCATCAACAAAGAAGTCAACCTCAAAAATTAACAAACAGATTGTTTTACCCTACATGAAGAACGTCTCCGAGATCACGACTAGATTATTGAAGCCTTTTGAAATCCCTATATCTCACGAGCCCACAAAATCCCTTCACTGTCTTTCATGCAGGTCAAAAATCCGTTACCGAAGGAAGACAAACTAAGCGTTATCTACAAGGTAAACTACAGAAACTGAGAAAAATACTTTATCTTACAGAGAGATCGCCCTCTTTGTATCCGTCTACATCAACATCAGCTAGCAGCGAAGCGTTATCACACATCTTCGCTCATATCAATCCATATGGATGAATGTGGATACAAATTTGACTGGTTAAATGTGAAAATACTGGATGAAGGAAATATAAAGAATGTCAGAGATTACTTAGAGGCTTGGTATTCAGGTCAGTCAACAATCATACTGACATTGACCCAATCTGTCAACCAATAAGAAACAATAAGAAGGTCAAATTTTAGGCCATCACTACAACCAATCAAAATAAATATGGAAACAGTAACAAAACCCTGACGGAAACAACCAATCACACACAAGGCCATGATGACAAGGTACTAAGTCACTTGTGGAGAAAACCTTATAGCTCACTTCTTTTTGGAGTTTGTGTTGATGATATAGTCTAGAATGACAATGAAAGCACTGCGATTAAATCATTCAGCTCAGAGAACACGACATCATTAAAATTATCCTCCTGAGCTACAAATATTCTTCAGCATCTCAAAACGGGCAGGAGAAATGCATCTATACTATATTCTCGAACAATTTCAATGAATGATGTTAGCTGCTAAGAATAAATTTGTTTCACTTAGATTCTGAAGGAGTCGTCAATCCTTAGAAAGGTGTGTGTGCAGCCTTGAATAATCTCACTTTACCTTACAGATCGACACCTGTGTCACTCAGTGCAAAGTTCAAAAAGCTTCAAGCTTGCTTTATGCATAACTGAATAATTTTGATAAAATCAATCATGTGATACGTATCGAGTTACCTATCAAGTCCGTAGATCGGATCAATGTTTTTAAATAGAAACTAGAAACCAATGAAACATATGGATGAAAGTAACACAATGATATGAAACAGAAATAGGATGAAAGACAGACAAATAAACTAGTTAAAAACGAAAATGATGAAAAAAACACAAGACCAACATGACAGGTTGTTAAATAAAGGAAAGAATGTGAAGAATGATTTTCTTGTGTCATCAACCGATAAGTGGAAAAAGTGGATGTTGGATAAGTATCACTGTTTGTATTATTTTATTTATCATAAAATTCATTTCATTTATGACTTAATTGGTAAATATATTGTATAACTCGGTTGAAGAGCTTTCGATTAACATATATTTCCGATATAACTGAATGTTGAGTATAACCCATTGCTGTACACTGTCCTATATTTTATGCTTGAAATTGGTGATTTCATTTCAATGAATTATGGTACATCATAGTCAAGTAATTTAGGTGTATAAACAAACGAATTACCATCGTCTAAAATATGCAAACAATATCAGCATGACACTTTGTGTTCTGTTGTAAATGGTTGAAGGTTGATGCGAATTGCGTGACTTATCATGTGGGTCTATTGAGTATACCAGGCTGGGCAAGTTTACTCAAGACCAATCACATTCAAAGTGAGTATCAAGACTGAGTTGATAGTATCATATGAATCAGGTAATCACAAGTAGACAAAGCTATAATATCTTGTTTATATGTCAGTCAAAGACTACCGCTGATTTGTAAACACTCTGGTCTATAAATCTACAGTTGAATTCATAAATCAGGCTAGTCAGTGAATTCAACTTTTGTTGTGTTTCTCCATCTGAATATAATTTGGCTTACTATGAAAGTTAATGATGGATCGTGGCTAGCAGTAGAATCCACGATGCACACTTTGTCCTATTTGGGACTCGTCAGCTGGATGTACCTGCTTTCCTAATGAGTGTTGTTCCCACCGGGATTCGAACTCGGGAGCGATCGCTTCAAACGCCAGTGGGAACAATATCACTCACTGGGAAGCAGGTACATCCAACTGACGAGTCCCAAATAGGACGAAATATGCATCCTGGATTCTACTGCCAGCCACGATATATCACTTAACATAATTAGATTGCTGGCAATATTGAGGCATCCACACAGGAGACCATATGCCAATAGACACCGATCAATTCGTTCCATTCAACGACGGTATCATATAAAAACCCTAATACTAACTTACAATGAAAGGTTTATAATCAGTTTTACAACTTTTACATAATACTCGTTCAAAGACCACATTTCACACATGTTTGGAATACCAATATCGATTCATATGTCTTAACAAACCCCTAAATTCTGATGTATAATTTCAGTGTTACTCCGTAGTTCGTCTCACTGGACAACTATCCAATTACAGGAAATGTTAGCACTGATGCTACAGTTCGCAATTTTAAAATTTGTCGGCATTTTCATGGTAGTACTTCGGTCCCTCTAAGTCACCCCAGCATATTCATTTGATTCGAATAATTTGACTATGTCAACTGAAATTTTCCAGGTACACCCCCGATAGCCAACCTCTCCAAAATAGCGAAACTAACCTCTGGCGTTTAGATCAAATCTGCCAATCTCCTTGACTGGTTCCTCATTATTCACGTCATCTAGAAGTAGTATACAGATCATAAACAATAAATGAGAAGAAGGTATTTCAAGTAGTGAAGAAGTAGAGCTTCTTGTACACTGAGATGATGCCAGTTAAGATACAGATATAATTGTAATGAATGTTAAATATCTCAATTCAGCAAAATAACATAAGATGGACGATACTACTTATCGGTAAAGAGTAGTATAAAACAAAAGGCATAAGAAGCAATAGAGTAGTCATAAGATCGGAAAAGAGAAAAAAAGAAAACAATTAAAGCATGGAAATGATGGAGGACAAAGACCTCAGTAAACAACAGGAATATTCAATCCTTTATTAATAATAATAATAATTGTGGCTTCGGCATATTTAAAGTGTCCTTGTTTACGCATAACTATACTTTAGAGGTAGTATTCATCAAGGACTGACATCAGTTGGAGAACCATTGGGAATCTGGGCGCACTGGATGGCTGTTTCGTCCTAGTATGGGACTCCTCGAGAGTATGCACCCACGACCCGACTCGGGCTGAACTCAGGACCTTTGGGTCTCATGTGACCGCGTCAGCCACTTGGTTGTTCATCAGTGGTTCACAGTTTCCAATTTCTGTCAATTCACAATTGAGCGCGACCATCACCCAAGGTCTTCAGTTGGCATCCGCTTCACTTCCAACTGGTTGACCCTACAGGTCACGGTTTCTCATTAGCGCTTAGTGATATCCATCTGGAATCATATCACTAATGAGCCGTGAAGCATGAAGGTCCCGAGTCCGACCACGAGCCGGGTCGTGGGTGCATACCGCCAAGGGGTCCATACTAGGACGAAACAGCTGGCCAGTGCCCCCAGATTTTCAATGGTTCCCCAAATGATGTCAGTCCGTGGTGAATACCTCTAAATAAAAATCCCCATTCATCTAAAAAATACATAACTATGCTTCAGTTTGTACTTGCTGAATAACTTCTTTATATTTTGGAGATTATCAAAGTCACTTGTTCATCCAAGGAAAAGTTGACTTAATGATCGACGAGAAACACTTGAATCAGCTGTCATGCTTTCACTGTTTGGTATGTAGTACAATATTTATAAAACAGCACTCATCACGGACTGTCATCATTTAGACAACCTATGGAAACCAGGACAGGCGTTTCATCCTAGTGTGAAAATCCTTAGCAGTAAACACCCACGACCCGGCTTCGGGTCGAACTCATTACCTCCAGGTTCCAAGGTGAATGCGTTACCCATGCAGCCATTGGGTTGTTTTCAGTGCTGAACAGCTTCCAACTTGCGTCAGTTCACGAAGGTCCGTGAAGGACCTGAAGGTCTTAAGTTCCGTCTGTGGTAGTTCGGCGTCACGAGCGTGCACTGATAAAGTCCCGTAATGGAGTAAAACAACTATCCAGTTCCCCTAAGTTCTCAATGGTTCTGCAAATGATATCAGTCGGTGAGGAATACCAACCTAAAAACTGGATTTCAAAGGTTACTACATTACGAATTTCTGAACTACAGCTCCGTCCTAGTTTGAAACTCATTGCAAGCGTACATCTACAGCTTTATATGGAAACGAAATCATAGCCTTGAGGTTGACTTTCAGAATCAACCAAGGTGATTGTGAAGACAAATGTTCACCAATGATATTGGATGAAGACCGCTTTATGCCACGAGTTAATAGAAGCTGGAAAACATGGGCACAATAGCTTTCCAGTGGAATCAATAAATTCCCCATCAGTCTTTGAATTGTAAGTTACATTTATTTGAAGCATACTTACAACTGTCAGCAGCCAAACACAGTAAAGGAATTCCTAAGATAAAAACACACCGAAAAGATTCTCCATAAAGAGTTATTTTTCGTTTGATTTAAAATACCCCTTCTTTTTCAGTGATTAATAAATGTAATACTGTTGAATATCTCAAACGTGGTGGAGTACTTTATACATTACTGCTAACATGGGAAAAAATAATCACGTAACCTGAAAACTAGATATAGTATTGGTACACATCAAAGATAGTAGATTCTATTCATGCGTCATCATCATAATCATAAATATCAACATAGGACCAGGTATTACTGCGTACAGTACAGTACATGAAGTAGAAAGGTAGTGAGGCGAAGGATGAAGATAAGAGAATGTAGTCAAAAGAAATATAAGGTACCAGAAGAAAGAAAAGAAGAATGACAAAATGGTGAGATTCGATATGAGCGTCGTTAAGATGAGGATAATGCATGTGCATACATCTGCACCATTGACATCGGTTCTGAGCCATATCCCCTAGAGTCTCCAACCACTAGTTCATCTTGTCCCCTGGACCCCAACCACCTGGGGCGATGCAGACTAGGTGGTTGGGGTTAGCGGAACATGCGGAACTAGTGGTTGGAGACTCAAGGGATATAGCTCAGAACCGATGTCAGTGGTGCAGATGTATACACATACATTATCCTCATCCTAACGACTCTATTTATGCATAGAAACATGTGATCTCTGTGCAGTATTTTCGGTTCACTGTGAACAGAGGTAGAATAATATATCCGATGTAGAAGTTGTCTGATCCCTGTCACACGTGATGGATACTACTGCCTTACAATCATTCTTGGAGTTAGTGAGCCAATTTTATGTGTTCTCAGTTTATGTATTCTTCTTATTAACCACAACTCATTGCTTCCTTCTGTTGTTACCGCAGATACTCCTCCTTGTGTTGTTGATGCAATGATGTCTTTCATTTTCGCAGGTATATGCAGTAGAATAGTTTTCTGTGCTATCAGATAAGCAACGAAAAGAAATTTATTATTATTATTATTTGTCGCTTGGGTTCCTAGTGGAACATAGGGCTTCAGTAGCACTTCTCCATTCCACTCTCTTCTCTGCAGTCTTTTCAACCTGCCTCCACGACAGCCCAGAAGCTTTCATTTCCTCTTCTCACAATCTCCTCCATATCACCCTCGGACACCCGTCCCGTCGTTTCCCCTTTGAATTCCATTCGAGGGCCTGGCGCGTGATGTCTCCGAATGGCTTTCTCGGTGTATGTCCAATCCATCTCCGCTTTCTTCTGCATATCTGTTGGGCGATAGGTTCTTGCTTTGTTGGTTCGTTGCCAGACCAGAGTTCCTTGTTACTTATTCTTATTATTCTGGCAATCTGAAATTCAGTAACGAGTGAGTGTGAAGGTAGCTGTTGATGAATGTCTGTAGTTTGTTGGAAATGCTTTTCGTAACGCGCCAAGTTTCTGAACCATATAGAAGCACTGACTTGACGTTAGTGCTGAAAATCCGGATGTTGTTGACGCTTTATGGTGAGGGCAGTGCAGTGCAGCGTAGTACATCTCCACACTGATTTCAAATTAATGAAGGTCTGTCTTGCTTTTCCGACCCTGGCTTCGACGTCTTCATCTGTGCCGCCTGCAGTTGAAACGATGCTGCCTAGTTAGGTAGGTAGGTAGGTAGGTGGAAGAGACTACTTCCTTTAGATTTCTCCCGTTGATGGTGATTGGTGCTTGTTGTTGCTGGGTATCTTCATCACCTCTGTCTTCTCTACGTTCACCTGAAGTCCCGTCTTCACTGCCTTTTCTGTCAACTTGTTAGTTTTTGCCTGTAGATCATCATCGGCGAAATCAAATCTTCTAGGTTCTTTTCCGCGGTCCAGCGTATCCCCTCTTCTTGCTCCTCACGGTTTGCTGCATGATCCAGTCGACCACAATCAGGAAGATCATCTGTGATAGTAGGCAGCCTTGTCTTATTCCTGTCTTAACTTCAAAGGCAACGAAAAAAATGGTTTAATTGAAAAAAAGTCTAAATAACATAAGTATAAAACTTGGCCACAATAGTAGAATGTAATTCCATATTAGACTTGTTAATTTGATACAGTATTATTTACTTGATGATTACATTTTGAGCATAAATTATTACTCATAATCATATCAATGTAATCACACTACTTTGGAAATATAACTTCTATAACCCTGTCACCTGATATCCTTTTTTCTATTGATTAATTTGTTGCATGATTCCTATTACGTGTGTTGGGTGTTGATTCGATGAACGAAGGTTCAGTAATCCATTTCTCCACCTAACTATATTGAACTTGAGTATAGCGGCTTCATCATGTGGTTGTGCGTTAATGCATGCATTGCAACAGCCGGGTTTTTTCTAGATTACTGATCTTATTCAGGTCTGTCATTCTACATTCGGCTAAATTTCTGTATTCTGATAATCTAATTGACGTCGGCTGACTGGTTTGACCAAAGTGCTTGACCTCATAGTCATTGCGTGGAATTCCGTGGATTAGATTTTTCTACTTAATTTGTTCAATCGGATGCTTAAGCCAATTGAGTTTATCACTGAGTGAGTTTGTCGGCCCTTTAATGCCAATCTAGTCGCAGCCTTGTTGAGAATCCTACGCAAAGTTTGTGGCGTTCCTTCATTATGCAATTACCGCTTTCTATTCCTGTTGCCGTTACTATTCATATATGTGTTACTCTTTTACTTCGTTTCATATATGTTCTTACGAATTTCTCAGTGAAATGTACTGGAGTTTCTCTTATGTGTTTCCATTCCTTGTTTAAGTCTTTGCAGTAACTAGTGAGTTTTGTGACTCTCTTATTTAAGCACAAAACTAAACTCGCCTTAACTAAAAGTCATTGAGGTGATCTTACTTCTAGATACCTATTAGAATGTTTTAGTTTTCTGTAGACAATAGTATATAAACTACCGTCTGTTCTTCGTTTCACTTTACACTCCATAACTACATAGCTAATTCTCCTTTTTCATTCTCTACTTCGTAAATGAACTGGGTTGCATCTACCACTGAGTTCATATTGTGTAAGGAAACCATCGATATGTTCGGATTTCAACATAGTCTATGTGTCATCCATATATCACATCCATATCTTAAGTGTAGGAAATTGATTACTGAATCTTTGTTCATCGATTCAACACTGGACACATGTGATAGGAATGATACAGCACCTATACTATGAACTATGAAAATCAGATTTCCAAAGTGATGTGATTACAGTGAACTGATTATACGTAATAATTCATACTCGGAACGTCCCCATCAAGTAAATAATACTGTGTCACTCTGTACTGTTTATCAAATAAAAATAAATCTGATATGAGAAAGAAGTCCTATCCATATTTTGAGATTAAATGTTTCAATGAAAAAATCCTTTTTCACTGAATTCATTCTCAATCTTTAGATTCATATATGGTAAAAGAGATTTCAATGAAGAAAATTTCTCTTTCCAATGATTTTATTTCCAATAGCTGTACAACCATGAATTTCAGTTTGAGGGTTTGTGAGGATTTATTGATCTCAAGTTGTTATTCATCATGAGTTGACATCAGTTGAACAAATATTAGAAACCTGGGAGAACTGGATAGCTGTTTCGTCCTAGTGTGAGACTTCTCAGCATTGCGCTCCCCCTACCTGATGGAAGTGATAAAAAAATACTCAACGATGATATTGGGTGATAGTCGCAATGTGTTGTGAACTCATAGAAGTTGGAAATACGGACCACTGGATTCTAATCCAGTGGCTCAGTAGTAACATGCTTACCATAGAAACCTGAAGGTCCTGAGTCCAATCCTTGGTGAGATGGGGTCATGAGTGTGAACTGCTGAGGAGCCCACACCACAACAAAACAACTGTCCTATGTTTTCAGGTCTCCAATGTTCCTCAGAGTAATATCA
Organism: Heterobilharzia americana; assembly: GCA_944470555.2. Taxonomy (NCBI): domain Eukaryota; kingdom Metazoa; phylum Platyhelminthes; class Trematoda; order Strigeidida; family Schistosomatidae; genus Heterobilharzia; species Heterobilharzia americana. Next base: position 26,769,053 of record OX104131.1, on the reverse strand, counting down.
GTCCATGATGAATACCGGCCTGAAACCAATAAATCTCCACAAACCCCCAAATTGAATTAAAGAACTATTGTTAGAATCAGTTGAATAATTGAGATTAACAAAATGCTCAAAGACAGATATTCTTACTCCTATTCCTTGTTAGTATGTACTGTCGTATATATGTTGACTGTATCACTGGCTTCATTTAGTGAGCATTACTCCAGTGGGAAAAAGTGAAATCCTAGATGCACACGAGAACGTCCTCTCGAGGTAGTTTGTCTCTTATACATTCACACAGAGAACAATTTACAGCTAGTTAAGATTAAATGAAGTTTAACCGTGAAAAATGATTTTGAAATAAGTCCAGAAAGATGATTTTTAAATATGTTTGATGCTAAGTTGGTATTTAAATCCCAAATTCACGGAAAATCACATTTCAGTGACTGACTTGATGACTGATCTCAGACATCCGTTGCCAAATACAGCAAGCAGACTTCTAATGGAAGCTATTTCATCTTCATCACAAGTCGTCCTACAGATATTCTTTATTCTGTAGCAAAGACAGTAGACAAGGTTTCCTCCCCATCATATACCTATCCAAATATAAAAGTTGGTTAGCTGTCGAGTTCAAATGCGTTTCCTTTGGCTGGAACTTTTTGGTAGCCTATTGTTGTGTTTCGCAAAAAAGTATATCAGGAAAACGGATTATTCATACCGAATTCTTTTTCATAATAAACTCTAGGGTTGAATGAAAATTGTGGGAGTGTCAGTGTACTCATTCAAAAATGTTGGTCTCTCTGTTTCATGAAAACTTCGTAGCTCTGGTTAACCACTAGAAAGTTAACTAATACAAGTTATGAGATCTCTGTTCTATACAAGCAAAAAGGTATCGATTTGAAAAGGAAAATTCTTCACCTAAATCATGCTAAAACTTTTACTCTGATCAATCATTTACTGAATTATTTTGCTTGTATCCAACGGCTGATAGAGAAAACACTGTGAAATAAATTGATGTTAATCTATTAGGCTATGTGTGTTCCCTCACTGCCCCATTCAAAAAATAAAATATCACCACCCAGTGTTGAATATCCACCGGAATGTCAATGGATTCAAAGACAAATTTACTGTTGCAAATGTTATGGATAGATTTTATCTTAACTAGCAAGGAAATATATGAATGCTCATAGGACAATAACACAGCTGCACGGATTGATAAGTGTCATGTCACAAAACATATTTCTTCACAACTATGTAGATTGAAACTGGGTAATGATTGAAGGTGAAATGAACATGTAAACTGCGGTAGGATTCTATCCATTGACCTCCAGGTCTTTCTGAAACACAACGAGTTCAAAGAAGCAGAAATAAGAAGTGAAAAAGTACGGATCGAAGGGTAGGCAAATAATTAGATGGAATCATTCAACGAAGGGAGATGTGATATTCGTTCATGAATCACTTGTACAGTCTTTTAATCAAAGCTGACTTTCAGCTACTTGATACTGGAGTGTGTTCAAGTCATGATAGACACCGGTCCCTTCACCTAAACTGATGGTTATATTATTTAACAGGTAGGAGAGGAAAGAACTCGTAGTCACCCACTGTTTGTTTGCTCAAGTGGGAATTACTAACTACTGATAATTTTATATTTAGAGAAATAACATTTGACTACTAACAAAAAGTAATGAGTAGGTGAATAACAAAAGCCGAGATATGTTGTCAACACACATTGCAAATAACCACATGTTCTAAATACAGATTCCACATACCTAAAACTTTAGTTCACAGAACAATGTTATCAAGAAAAGCTGCAGATGGAAGAGCTCCAAAATCTCGACGCTATCAGAAAACATTTTCTGGTTATCACTTAAAAGGTGTATGTTAGTTAAACCATACTTCCAGTGTGGTGTTTCAGGACACACTGTTAAAAAATGTTACAGCAATGTGATGAAGTAAACAGTTGAGAATTTAGCAAAAATATCATTAATAAAGGAAACTAGCCAGCAGCAGGAGGGTATCTGGTTGTGATAAATAAGACGTTAGACACAGAGGGATCTATAACCACTACTGACCTCAAAAGTTCAGTAGGAAATTTCAGCTAAATACGAAAATGTCAGAAAGTAGATGATGAATCTTATAATTTTGTTGCATTACCAGCTATATAACTGACATGTAGATATCAAATTAGATTTAATGAGCGAAGAATACTCCTTTTGATAATTTCCTCCTCTTTTTTGATAGTTTCATGTCCATATTTTTGATCCAAGGAGTTGATGTTTATCACCAACAGTTGGACTTTGATACGCACCAATCATTATTGTCAAATAATCCAAAAATTCTGTTTGCAAAAGATTTATATGATGAATAATAATATCAGAATTTAGTATCACCAATAGGATCCAGTTCAATGTAATACTGGATGTTAAAAACTAATTGTCTCAGAGTAGACCATAGTTGATAACTAATCAAAATGTTTTTTTCCTAAGAAATGTACATTGGCATAGAAGAGAAAATGAGTAGGGATCAAAAAATAGACTACGAAAGGAAAAGATTATTGCGCAACTCTTTTCCATTCTTAATTCCAGCTTTTTAGACTAGTTTGATGATTCAATTATGCTCTATTTTAGGTATTGATGACGGACTGTTATTAATTTGTGATACACATAAATAAGATTGAAGAGGTTTAGAGAAGATTATCGTCTTCATTAAGTCATCTCTTCTTCCCTTTTGTGGCTCAATGGGCATTTTCGTCACTTAAAGAAGGTTGATTTGATAGCGAGATATAATCAAGGAATTGATATGACAGTGTAAAACTAATGATTGTGTCTCTCTCTCTCACGCTCCCTTTCTATTTAAATTTAAGATATTCTGTAGAATCTGATTCTAAAAGTGGAGTTTAACCGCATTCTGTTAACTTTTGTTTTCTTTAAACTGAATTCATGAAAATCACACCAAACCAATGTACTCCTACTACCATTAATTTATTCAGTAGCTCAAAAAACAGTCTGTTGCTTCACCTCTTAACACTTTTGGTTTAGTATCTATTTTATGGCCTCAAATGTTGACCCATATGAATTCGTTGTTATTCTATTCCTGTAACTATCATTTATATTAGCCAACTAGTCAACTTTGTTCTAGTGAAGGCAGTAGGGGTTGTTCGGTACAAAGTTTTATCATTTATTTCAGTGAAAACTATCACTCCAATCGATCTAGGGTATCCTATATATGCACCAGCTTTTCTGTATCTCTCACTCTCTGTACACACACTATCCTGTTGGAGTGAATGAAAAGCTTGTCAGTTTTACTTGTTTTGTTTATATCACAATAATATTCCTTGTGCTAATAATTGACGCCATGGTTGTCGTTCAAGATTAGTTGGATATCGGCGGAATTTATGCACTAATTAACTTGATCGACCGACCGACTGACTGACTGATTGGCTGATGATGTGCTTAAGTGATAAATTTTTCCAGGAGCCAAACTAATGATGCATCACCTCTACTTAACTAATATCCGAAGACAGATATCGTTATTTTGAAACAGAAAGTTTACTCAAAAACAAAATGGTTCATATATTAGATTTACTTATTTGATACACAGTACACATTCATGCAGTATTAGTTATTGAATGACGTTTACAGTACAATACACTACTCATAATCATATCAGCGACTTTGACTATGATTTGATTATGAGTTATAAATTATGCTCAAGACGTCATTCAATGCATAATACTGCATCATTAACGTGCTATACATCGAATAAATGAATCCAATATGGAATAACATTCTACCAAACTGCTCAATTTTCACTCTGATGAAAATGGTCACCACAAATATTCATGATCAAATAAATATTAATTAGCTAAGATTATCTAAAGATTATCCACTGATCAACTGTATTAAACTGAAATTAGCATAATTTTTGATCATTATCACTTCACACTTCTGTAAAGCTGAGATTAACTCGAATCAGTTAGATTAAGGGTCTCTTTTCAAGGCTATCAAAGTTAGTCATTTCAACAGAACTTGGAAAAACCCCAGTTTTTATCAAATTTTTGTTAAATTTATATGATACATCTAGTAAAAACCAGATGAAGCTTTTGATAAACCTGTATACAACACCCTTATAAAAGAATAAATGTAGTCAATGATTCTATAGTATCCTGGAAAGTACATATCTCTTATGCTTAGCTTAACGCAAAATTGAACTGAAACGGAAAAGCTTAATTTGAGAGTTTGTAGGGATTTATTGATTTCAAGTTGGTATTTATCATGGACTAACATCAGTTGGAGGAACATTTGAAACCTAGGAGTACTGGACATCTGTTTTGTCCCAGTACGGGACTCCTCAACAGCTCCCACCCAAAATCCTGCCCTGCCAAGTATCAAAATCAGAACTTTGAGGTTTCTATCTCAGTCTGTTTAATTCATTTGCATTGTCAGTTTAATTATCTGAGATAGCTGTGATTTGGTAGGCTTGGATCTATTGGCTCAGTTGGTATAGGACAGGGTTGGAAACTCCAGGGTTGTTGGATAGAATGCTGCTGCCACGTAGATATTCATTTCATCTTCAATCGTCACCCAGTACCATTTACATCATTCAAATTAGGCAGGTAAAAGTGTTGGTCAGTGATGAATGCTGAAAGCTATATACCAGTCTAATATATAGTTCTGAAGAGAAGCCTGTCGTTATCAATTCATTCTTACACACTGGCACAAATCATATATCTCATGTGTCCACTATAAACACACAAACAATTGCTCAATGAGTATGACATAACCTGTGGTCTTTCTGTCTCATATTTCCATTGAAAAAGGACATGAAAAATAGAACAAATAGGCAACATACACAATCTTATATAGACTGGTTAGAAATTAGATTTGGTGAACAATACTCTGGAAAAGGACTGATTGAGAGAAGAAATATATTCCTTTGTAATTAGATCATTGTCATTTGGCTCAACACTAGTATATTGGTTTACAATTCATATTACAATGGCAATTAAGCGGTGATGGAAGGATCGATTTACAATAATTATCATAAAGATGATAAGTCTAAGAAACAAGGCCTAAATGATCAACCTGATTAAAAATTGCAGTTACAATAGTGTAAAACAGGTCATTCTTAAGTAAATGGCATAGAAAAAATGCAAAGTAGGTGAGGTGTTTTTTCTCGACTGGCCAGTCAAAAAACATCTGGAGAGCCAATGGAAACTTGAGAGCACTGGACAGCTGTTTCGTTCTAGTATTGGACACCTCAGCAGTGCCCATCCACGGCCTCACGAAGAATACTACCATAAAAATGAAATCCCCATAAACCTTAAACTAAATTACTGAGAAGTCCACATTAGTGATAGACTCCCAGATGAATATATAGAAGTCCTAATGAGAAACTGTGACTTATGGCATCAACCAGTCCAACGTGAAAAGGAAAATAACTAAAGACCTCAGGTGACAGTCACACTAAATTGCGAATTGATATAAGTAGGAAACTGTGAACCACTGAAGTCCAACCTAGTGGATGAATGGTTAACGCGTTCACCATGAAAACTATAGGTCCTGAGTTCGATCCATGGCATACCAGTGAGAGTCTAGTGGTAGGACAAAACAGCTGTTAAGGACTCAGGTTTACAATGGTTCTCCAGCTCACGTATATCCCTGATGAATACTACCTTTAAAAATATCTCCATAGACCTCAAAGGACAATAAATAATTACGTAAGAATACAATACGGAAAGAATATTGATAAAACAAGAGGAGGAAGAGAGATATAAAGTAATACTAGAAGTTGAATCTTCTGTGAGCCACGTTAGTGCAAGTGGTTGAACAAAGTCCTTTCGAATACACTGGTTCATCATCATCAATATCAACATAAGACCAGGCATTACTGCGTAACGGTCCGAGTTGCCACAACTCATATCAGTACATCACGTAAAAAGGCAGTTAACTGCAAGATGAAGATGAGGAAATTCAGTCAAAAGAAGTATAAAGTACGAAAAGAGAAACGAAGAATGAGAAAATGGTGAGATTCGGTATAGAGTCGTTAAGATGAGGATAGTGTGAGTATACATCTGAGCCACTGACATCGGTTCTCAGTCATATCACCTAGAGTCCCCAACCACTGGTTCCTCTCGTCCCGTAGACCCCAACCGACTAGTCTGCATCGTCCTACATGACTCAAACCAACAGTCACAGACTTCATACATTGATACCATGTTTTAGTCTGGCCACCTCGAGCCTTTTTCCAGCTTGGACCTACTTCAGCCAACATTGTGTGACGAGGTAATCGGTAACCAGGCATACATAACACATGTCTCAACCATCTCAGTCCATGAAGGTTCATAACCTCGTCAACTGACTTACCTCTTCTCTCTAAAACTCTACACCTGACTTCTACGTTACGCAGGTGGTGACACCACGGAATACAGCCTATACTACGAAGGCAATGGTGGTCAAACACCTGAAGCTAGCCTTCTCATGTCTTGCACCTTCAATGGCCATGTTTCACAGCCATACAGTAGAACACAGTGAACTGCTGTGCAGTACACACAACCCTTAATAGACAATCGGATATCACGGCGGCGCCACAGGTGGCGTAAGTTGCCAAAAGCTAGTCGAGCCTTTGTATTCGTGCAGAAATTTCATCGGCCACTGAGCCACTAGGGCTGATCCCACTTCCCAAGTAAGTGAAGTGGTCAACTCACTCAACTACTACACTCTCTATTGTTAACCGAAGCACCGTCGAAGACCAGTCGTGGAATAACAATTTACATTTGGGTGGTGAGAAGCTCATCCCAAGCATTCTCAAATTGTTACTCAAAGTGTTCAGAAGATTCTGCATGTTGTCAGCATCTTCACCTAACAAGACTATGTCATCTGCATATTCTAAGTCTAATGAAAATTCTCCTGCGATTAGGTCAATGTCTGTAATTAGGTGACGAGAGGGAGACCTTCATTAGGATATTTATGATAAAATTGAATAAGAATGGAGATAGTGAGCACCCTTGACGGACAGCACTCGAAGAGCATAGCTCGCTGGACATTATAGGCTCTGACACGCCCATAAGTGTTCAAGTAGAGAGCCTTCAATAAGGTGATGTACTTACCCGGCACGCCTTTCAATGAGAGACATTACCATGAGACTTCTCGATCAACGGAGTTGAATGCCGCCTTCAGGTGGAGAAATACAGCTATTCTCGGGCATCGGTAAGCGTGTCTATGTGCCAGGACCTGATATAGTGTGAATATTGGGTAATACACCCGCGGCCTGGTAGAATACAAAGGTTAGGTTTGTAAAGGTAGATTATATTCGTCTCTTATATGTGAAGTAGACGAATACGTAATCCAAGTACCATCCGTGACCTTCTTAGTTGGAATAGCTACCTAGCAAAGTTTGTAACTAAGCATATCAATGTTACAAAAGTTGAGTCAAGAATGTCAGTAGTTTCTAAGATGCAAATTTTTATGAAACTGGAATTCAAGGATTACATTCTTAGTGAGATCATCACACATAAAAAGCCATAGAAAAAGCATTTCTAGCTACTGGAGCATATCCTATCTTCTAAAACCACTGACTTCTAGGTGCAAGGAACCAAGACAAACTGCCTAATTCTGCCAGTCCCACGTGCATTTGCCAGTTTAAATACTCCTGGGGAGCCAGTTGTATTGGGCGTACAATGAAGCAAGTTTATCATCGAATTTTCGAGCACCCCCCGATCATGGCTGAATACAGGTTTTAACCGATCAGCGATATAGAAACATCCATACAGAAGAACTTTGATAGAGGTTTCAAATATGTAACCTTGAATATTGTAAGTTCTGGTTTAGTGTTACTTCAATAAAGCTGCCAGCAATAAGTAGCTGAATGTCAGTAAAAACAAGTTTGCTTTGTTTACTTATTCTCTTCGAAATACAAATACCGTGATCATGCAAACAATACCATTCTCTTATATATATTTCTCTGTATAACTGGTCTACGATGTGATCAAAGACTTATTCGGTTTCTCAGTTAACAGTATGACCACATAAGCCTAATCTTTTGGTCAACGAATTGCATTTTTTTAATGCCAACTTTTTGAGAACTTCAAAGCCAAGATTGGAAAAGCAATACAGGTCTTCATTGACCCAAAATCAATGTGAAGATCCACTGTACTGCACTGCACTCAGCATGAAGCATGAACAGATCCGGATTTTCAACATCAATGTCAGTCAAGTCAGTGCTTCTATGTGATGGTTGAGAGACTTGGCGGGTCACGAAAAGCATTTCCAACAAACTACAGACATTCATCAACAGCTACCTTCACACCCATTCGATACTGAAGATCGGATGACCAGAATAACAAGAATAAGCAACAAAAACGTCTAGCTAGCTGACAACGAATCAACCAAGAACCCATCGCCTTACAAATATGCGGAAGAAAGTGGAGATGGACTGGATTGGACATGCACCGAGAAGACGGTTTGGGGACATCAAGCGTTAGGTCAGGTGCTCAAGTGGAACGGAAATGGGAAACCACGAGTTGATCGTCCTAGGATGACATGGAGGAGATCGAGATCGTGTGAGGAGGAAATAAAATCTTCTTGGCTATGGTGAAGCCAGGTTGAAAAGACTGGAGAGAAGTGAATGAAATGGTGACGTGCTACTTAAGCCTTATGTTCCACTAAGAACCCAAGGGACAATAATAAAATAATATAATAACAATACCAACTATTTATCGCTCCTCATTGGTTCTTCAAACGGATTGTTTATTTCTAGAGTTTGCCACTCGTCACCGAGGCGTATCAGCAACTTTGACGGAACTGATGTCCCACCTGAGACATTTTTTTAATCTTATTTCTTAGTTAACACTGAAATTGTCGCTCATGTTTTATATGATCTATCTGTGTGGTTCACAAATCTAAACTGGAGAAAGTTCTTTGTACAGAACAAAGATTTTGTTAAATTTATTGGTAGGGATGTTATTGTTACTTTTATAACCTTCCCAGATGTGGCTTAAACTGAAGTTAACTTGATTCATATCTTACGCAGTCCTACTTCTAGTTACTACACGTGTTTTTCTCTCAATGATCTACAACTACTCATACAATAATGAGTAGTATATTTAATTCAGGTGACAAACGACACTGTTTTTGGTTGCAGTTACTTCCCACTTTCTAGTCTGAATATCTTGGTTTCCAAAAGAAACCGTGGTAGAATTTCACAACTAGGTCCTAACTAATTATTTTCTTCTCACCAGAACTATGTAAATGATCAATTTTCCCTCAGTCACTGAAAATACATACGCAATATACCGATTGTAATCAATTTACTACTCCTTTACAAAGTTACACCATCAGTGTGAGTAAAGTAGTTGGGTAGGGTATGCAGAATTTAGCTTCATATATAAGATTAGTCTATTTACAATAGTACACAGTGATAGACTGTTATTTACTGGATGAGGTTTCGAGTACAATTTTATTGCTTCCAATCATACCTTGATATGATTGATAATGTGTCACTGTGTGCTATATCGAAGTGACCAATCTTATATGAAGGATCCCCTTGATTGTTCAGATTGGTCATTACAACTTTAAGGTTTGTCATTACACTTATTCCCAATATTGTTCATCTATCACGGGTTATCATCATGACTGATTTAAAAAATTTGCCACTTTTATTAAAAATCAAAATAAATTAAGGGATATTGTTAACTTTTAGTTACTAGAAAAGAGAACAACTAATTCTCCGTGACAAGAAGTGAATGAGGACACAGATATCGAGGATACTGATTGTTAAACGGAACAAATACCGTCCTACAAAACTGTATAAATGCATAACTGAACACCACCACCACCACCATACTCAATCGCGGTAGATGCTTCACCAAGTTGGACTTAGTAGACGAACACCTCCAAACTGAAGTCGTTCCATAGTGCTGAGGACTCCTGACACTAAACACTTATTATGGTGGCTATCGACTCAACCTATTGCCTTTTTAAGTTAAGACTTCCCCTGTCATATTATAACAGATTTTGGATGCTGTGGTTTAGGGTATCGTTTGAGCAGCAGCTTACATCGATGAAATCCACGTAGAGAGACGGTCTACACCAGAGTTGCATGATAGAATTGATAATGAAGTGCATCATCGCCTCTATCTAACATTCTTTGGACTGATTAAGCATCATAGTGGTTTCTACTTTTATTCCATGATGTCCACCCACCTGTCAACTAAGTGTTCGACAAAGAAGTCAAGTATGTCTGATCTATTGATTATAAGTGAACCTTCGACAAAAATTAAGCCACTATTTAGTGCTGATTTCTTTACCAACTTACTTCAACATCAAGCCCCATCTTCATTGCTGTGTATGCTTCCTACAATGAAGTAGGCTTGCTTATCACTGATGAATTTCTCGGTAGTTCAGATAGACTGCTGCATCCCAGAACACTCATAGCTGTGCAGTGGGAGCACTCTCAGAGAGAGACAGAGAGACAGAGGGAAGAGTAAGCACTTGTACTCACAGTGAATAAATCCCACAAAATGTTGTACACCCACTGTTGAAAATTTCCGGTTCTCCGGATGGAATCCCACCACACTTCACTAGAATACTACAAGGGTAGGCAACACTACTCGTAAAACTAGCCACGCCCAAGAACTTGACCAAGCTAAACAACACTATCCTGCTTTCTTACCAAATAATGTCAATTACAAAAAGAAGCCATTACCTCAGCTATATTCTTTGACTCAGAGGTATAATCTAATTTCCTTGATCATCATTACTGTAATTCAAGTCAAACAGGAGATACACAATGATCCCAAACTGTACTAGTCTTTTAACTGTGAAAAAACCTTGTTCATCTACTAGAGAACTTAAAATTTATCAATACTAAAATCGCCTATAATTATCCTACCAGTACTTTGATCCTGGTGGAGGCAACCCGCAAGCAGTGACATTGAATATTGAATGTATAGAAAGATAGGGTATACATTATAAGTTTAGACTATGAGAGTTTTCCTGAATTCATTGTTATCATCATCAATTAGTTGGAAACTTTGCGTGTTACAGGGAAGTATTACTGGATACCCAACTAGGCAATGATGAAAAAAGTGATATGTTTATGTTTGTATCTAGTTACAATGTGAAAAAGTGTACTCTCTTTTGAATTATTAAATTATGAAATTTATTACTGTAAATTCAGTTCTCCTGCCTAGTGTTTATCTCTGTGTTTGGTAAGACCACTGTTGATATTTGTAGTATGGGAAGTGATTCAAATATTTGTTTAAATTCATATCAAAAGGTGTTTATCTCAAATAAACACTTGCACCTTATTTTTATGTTATGTCAACTTTACTTCTTGTTTACAATCGCTGTTTGTCAGTTTTTTCTAGTGAGGTTGAAATGTTTGCAGTTTTCTGTTAAATGATAAGTGACCGACTAGTTCTACACAATTAGTAGACGCATTCAGTAAATTCACTGAATTTCATCATTTGTCCTATATTATTTGTATATATTTTCATATGCGTTTACCAATTCATCTGCGCTTGTAGAGCTGGTTAAATAGACTTTACAAAGCTGCTGAGGAGTCACAGACTAGGATAAAACAGTTATCTTATACTTACCTTAATTCATTGATTCTCTAACTGATGTCAATCCATGATATGTATAATTTGTTTATTTATTATAATCCTATAGGTAATTTTCTGATGACCTTGGGTTGATGGGCTAATCACTGTCACCTTGTGACTTTACTGACCGTTTTCGATGGTTTTACATTGACCCTTTAGCTATTGATGAGTCTATATTTTATTGTAACCATAGTTATGATTGCACAGCCTGTGAAAATGATTCGTCGAAAAGAAAATCTTTTTTGCTGATTTACCTTTTGTTAATCGTTTATTATCTAATGGGACTATTTAGATGGTTTCCACTAAATCAGAAGACGATTTGAATTATACACTGGTGAACAGCTATTTTTACCCTGCTGTGGAATTTAACAGTACGTACATATCATTTACCACCGTATTAAACTGAACACTTTCAAATACTATGTGAAAATGAATTCATCATTGAACTAGTGACTTACAGTTAGTCAATTTGGAAACGTTTCCACTCCACACCCCTACCCCCTTTGGTGTTTGAAGCTATGGGTTATAGGTTCGAGACTCAGTAGGAACAACGTCACTCATCGGGATGTAGATGCATTCAACTGACGCGTCCTAAAAAGGATAAAACATGTGTACCACTACTAACCACCTAGTAGACGACTACATTATATAGTTACACGCTTTATTTTCTGGTTCTCATGAGATACTAACCACTCTGTGATTGTAATTGTATTGATTGCGCTAAAGGATTACGTGGTAAGTGTTAGGATTGTACTTCATACACTGACGTACAATTCAGTAGCTCAACTTTATAGACAGTCAACTGAAGAGTTTGGGTTCAGTCTGGAGAAAGACTATTGGTTTATAGCTATGAGGTAATGTTGAATGAGATTAAATAATCACCCGTAAATTCACTGATTTTCAGTATTTTTTCGTGACTTCAGATAATGATCAAGACTTTAATTAACCTACAAATAAATACTTAACCTTGAACGATAAAAGACCTAAGTGAATACATTTAATTTCTCTCAGAATAACAACCAGGAACTACGGACATCATTAAGTAGTAACTGACACCCATTGTACGATAGATGGAGCTCGTGCCTCAGTTACCTGCTTTGTGAATAACGATCTGACGTCTGCGATGGGTTCGATTCCCGGTGAGATCATCCTCAACTACTGGGAGGCAGGTGCATCCGGCTGACGAGTCCTAAATAGGAGAGGACGCGTCGTGTATTCCACAGCTAGGTACTAGCAAATAAATCATAGAATAAAGTTAGTTAGCGGTATACAGCATATAGCCTCTACCAGAATGCTCGTTATATGTTTATTTAATTCAATAATGACTGAAGTTGGAAATGAAACTTAATCTGATTCAGGGTGGGATTCGAACCAGTGGTTCCGTGTAATCATGACCAAGGAGAAGAGACAGTCAAGTCACTCATTCACATGAAAATTAATGAAAAACTGCGCTGCGTGACAGAATCGAAGGTAAAACCTGACCACCTACTTAATCTTCTGGCTCAGTTTGATGACAGCTGGATAGATATCTTCAAGGTCACAGATTTGAGTTCTTCGGTCAAATAGGCATAAATACAACTATGAGAACCATCACATCACACTAAAGCCAGTCTATAAAACCACAGTTAACCAAGATTGTCGTCAGAAAGACATGCATCTAATGATGGAGAATTTAATAATGCCTCTGATGTTCAAGCCAATACTTTTAGGTATTTTAGGTAACATTATCAATTGACAGCGGAATCTGCAACTAGTCTCTGTAGAACTGAATTTCCTATACGAAACGCTCGTCTATCAGTAGCCAATTTTATTTGGTGCATCCTTGAGATTTAATTCCCCATCCATCCGTCCATTCAACATTTCTCCACGTAATTATCAATGAGTACCAACAGAAGCAGATAATCTTAGAAATAGTGTAGTGTCTTGATGAGGAACGTGTTGGAAAAGTTGGCCTTTTAAGTACTGATAAGAGATGACTGTAGGTAAAATGCAAACCTACGCCAGAGAAGGCATTAGAAGCAATGACCACTGAATTGCTTCCAGGTCATTTCACCAAGTGAACTACCAAAACTGGTATTCCAGAACTTGACGGTTCGAATCTAGCCGTAACCCAGGCTTTTCTTTCACGTTCAATCACCATCCCATGTCAACAATACCAGTCTGCTTAACCATAGTCATCTGGGATAGTCCCATGAACAATCAATTCGATTCTCTCCCTGTCAAACCCAGCTCATTTTGGACTGGGATGAGAAGTTCTGGCCCAGAGGTAGTGTGATTGTGGTGAAAAGACGGTTACTCATTACGTCATCATGTGACAGCCGAGAAAATTTCGTGGTTCTTTAAGTCAAAACCTGGCCAACAGCCGGGTCTCGCAGCTCTGAGTTGAATGTCGGGTCGACAATTGAAGCACCGCTGGATTGAATCGTATCAATCCTCCCCCTGTATCAATAATACCAGATCATCTAGCCACACCCATTTCCAACAACTTCAACAAGAAGATTTTAACTAAATCTCATCAGAAGTGATCCGATTAACAAAGTAGTGAGAAAAGTAATGTGATATATTAAATACCCCATACTGACCACCTTCGTAATGAGGCGCTCCAAATTTCGGAATTATTTAAATTCAGACTGATTACAAATTGTAGGTAGATAAGCTAAAGACTAAACTACAAACAGAAAAATCGGAGCTATGGTCCATTTGTTTAGGGAGATAACTTTCAACTACTGGGTCATGGTTTCGAATCCAGATACTCAGACTCCCGTGGTTTGGATACCCAGGTGGTAGTATCATAGGCCTGCATACAATAAATGTCTCTACTGTAGGAATGAGTAGAAGGTTGTCGAGTGAACTAAGAAAACAAAATAAAGGGAAAAGAGTAACAAGAATATTTAAAACCCCTCATATGGAGTGGAAAACATGTTATTGATTCGAAGAACAACATTAGCATATTATAAAAACATGGCAAAAAGATCAATGACTGAATTTGTACTCCTTCTTACCCCCAATGCATGCAACAATCATAAATCATAAGGCATGGCTTGTCAAGTGTTATAACACACCAACACACCAACATTGTATACTCAAGTGGAACAGGAATAAGTATTTCACTAGTCAACATCAAGTTTCTTGCGACCTTAACGAATTTTAACATCACAAACATAAAATGAATATTTACATGCTTGAATCAGGTTCACATTGGAAAAACTGACTGATTGAGAAGAAGGGAAGGAGGTAGAGGGAGACAGAAACAAAGGGAATCCATTGATATACCGTTATCTAACAAAGACAAGTTGAGTAAAACATGTTGGTAAGGTGATTGGAAAGTTGTCTGCTTAAAAGGGATATTGATGAATAATATTGTCGCCTGAATTGTCCCATCGTTGAATGGGACCGAACTGATCGTTCTAGACCGGCATATGGACTCCTGTGTTTGAATTAAATATATTAATCATAGATAGTGGCTAGCAGTGGAATCTATCACACGCATTTCGTCCTCTTTGGGGCTCGTCAGCTGGATGTACCTGCCTCCCAGCGAGCGGTGTTGTTCTCACTGGTACTCGAACTGGGAACCGATTCCTCCAAACGCGTTATCCACTAGACCATAGAGCCACGATAGTCACTTCTTGTGCAATCCTAATGACCTGTCAATCAACAACATTCGATGATCGTCAAAATATGTCGTGAATTTAAGGAAGATGAAACTGGTGGACAACTAAGTTCCAGCTCAGCTGCGTTCATCATGAGTTAGAAACTGGATCCCTCATAGGGTAGTCAGTGCTCATTGCTGAGAAATCCCAAAACAGGATGAGACAGCTGTCCATTACTCTGAAGTTTTCAATGATTCTCCAACTGACTTGAATGTATGAGGAAAATTACTTCCAAGATGAGAATCATTTCTAGATGTAAAGTGAAATGAAAAGAATGAGACGAAAGTTAAGCCAAGAGTATTAACAGTTTCCAAGAAATCTGTCTCCTTGAAACTTCAAGAAATTCAGCAATGAGATGATCAACGAGACCCCAACTCAGTAACTGAGAATGGCTTTTCAGTGCTCCAAAGCTATATCTTATCTTCTAAAGTCAGGCAATCCTAGGTGCATGATGTAAGGACAGATTTCCTGATCTTGCTTGTTCATCAGTTTAAGTCTATCACGGAATATTCAAACACTATCTGTCGTGGTTCAGTAGGGTACAGACAAAAACAGTACGAAGTTTAGTGCTTGCACATATAGTAGATACAGGTCAACAAGTGAATACGAACAAGACTTGTAAAATTAGCTATTGTATACCGTACAATCTTCCAAATAGTTTCCTTTTCCATCTAAAACACACAGCAGAAGCTATTTCTACACAACTGTACAAACCAAATAATTGCATCGAGGAGAAATTTGTGTACCCTCTGTCATGACCATGGCTACCAGGTTAAATTGATGTCAAACTTCAAATTATTTTAGTTTCCTCCCAAAAGACTGCCATTCTTACATAAGATCCCTTAATCCACCCAGTTTGCATAAACTGACTTCACTTTTGATCAATGTTAGTTACTGAAACCTAATAGGCAGGAAGGCTTGAACCTAGGTATCCTAATTGTTAGCGAGTGCTAACAAGCGCGAAACCTAACTTTAAGGCGTAATACCAATCGCCTTAACCAACTAAAAACTATCAAAGTGTGTCATGAAGGTTAGACTCCCACTACAAAAGAACTCGCTCAGCACTCAAGACTAGAGAACAAGAAATCCGTTACTCTTCCACCACCCTTCAATGCATAACCTGATGGCGGTTTGGTATTCTCTGAGCTTCGATATGTTTTCGTGGACATTACATTACCACACCTGGTGACACCCTCAGTACTAAAATCACAAAGAAGTGAAACATATTCAAATGCTGAACATACTTAGGTAGTATTCTCACTGATCTTGAGTTTTGTCCAATCGCAATTTAGGAAGGAAATATTTATCACGTCTTGACCTATTTGAACTTGCATTGCATTCAGTCACGCTGATATAGGATCTTTATTGAAGTAAAACTGTTCTGTTTTCACCATCTCATTGTGCTGTACTAGTAATTTCTTTCGTCACACTGCACAAAGTTGATGGACGACTATTTTCTTTTTAAGTGGATTGTAGATCTGGTCTATATTCACATGCCTATTGATTAACGTTTCGTCGAAATACCACGCTCCCACAAATTCTCTTCAAGCTCCAATTACGCTTTTCGAAGGATTTTCACATTCTCCTCTTTGCATTTGTCATCGTGATTGTCTGTGTCCATTGAAACCAAGGAAGCCGCATCACGTCACTTTATTGCTAGTTGTTCATGAATTCTTCGGGCAATCCAACGGCTAGACTGGTCAACAATGTGTTGTGAATAGTTTTTTGTAGTAATCAATCTTGTAGATTATATTTGTTCTGTCTTTCTTTGGTTTGCACGACATGCTGTGTAGTGATGTGGTTGGTTTTTGTGCTACTCTAATCTTGAACGGAAGAAGCAACCGATTGAGAGTTTTTGAGACATTTTTGATGTACGGTGGTGTAATTGAAGAATTTAATAAAAGCTGACCATATCAAAAAGGAAGAACAATGGGGGATGAGGACGAACGGACCAGTCCTACCGAGGTTTTACTGTTGACGTAAGATATACGAGGTAGATATTCCACTGAAACCAATAGTTTCACCACCTGGAACATCTTCATTGAATCTATCGGAAGAATTATACAGCAAACTGAAGTATTTCATCAGTGGAAGTGATACTCAGTCAACTCAGCGACCAAATTTTTAGACAAAATAAATGATTTAAAGATAAACGGTAGTGAAAAGGTAATATCCTTTGATATGACTTCACTCTTTACTTCAATCGACTTAAGTCAAAAAGATAATGAATATTCTTCTGAAAAACTATCGTACTCTTTCTGATCATATGAAGCTCACTGTGCCAAACACAACAGGATTGGTCGATATATGTTTCACGAACCATTTACAAGTCAACGGGAAGATTTACAAGTAAACAAAAAGGACCCTTAAGGGATCTTTAACATCAGGATTAATTTCTAAAGCAGTTATGCAGTGTTTGGAATCAATAGTTACCCCTCTCATCAAGCCAAAAATTTGGATTTCGGGACGTTGAATATACATTGGTAATTCACAAGTAGTATGAAACAGAATACGTTCAAATTGGTCAACCAAACATTTTAAGGGATTCGGTCCACCAAGTAGGAGAAAGCTAACAACAACAGAAAACACGATAGGAATTTACTTACTCAGTTTTAAAAGGAAACTGCACATATAAAGTGATCAGCTTTTGAACTGTAACAGCAGTCATCCTACAGTCCATAAGAAATACTGTGTCGAAATATTATTCTTAGGAGACAAAACACATTGCAGCACTGAAGCTCTATGAATCAGTGTAAGGTAATCAGAGCAAGTGATTATCCATTGAACTTTGTCAAAATGTGTTTACAAGCAGGACAGAAGATGACAATTACCTCAAATCAATAGGCGCATTACACCACAGTACATCAAAAATGTCTCAAAAACTCTCAATCGGTTGCTTCTTCCGTTCAAGATTAGAGTAGCACAAAAACCAACCACATCACTACACAGCATGTCGTGCAAACCAAAGAAAGACAGAACAAATATAATCTACAAGATTGATTACTACAAAAAACTATTCACAACACATTGTTGACCAGTCTAGCCGTTGGATTGCCCGAAGAATTCATGAACAACTAGCAATAAAGTGACGTGATGCGGCTTCCTTGGTTTCAATGGACACAGACAATCACGATGACAAATGCAAAGAGGAGAATGTGAAAATCCTTCGAAAAGCGTAATTGGAGCTTGAAGAGAATTTGTGGGAGCGTGGTATTTCGACGAAACGTTAATCAATAGGCATGTGGATATAGAATAGATCTGAGTTTGGGTTAGAATTGCTGGAGTACTAGTGCCTCCATCAATCACAGTTAGGGAATCGGCTGGGTCTAATCTTGTAGACAGTTGATAATAAAAATGATTCTGGTGGAGCTATGTGACGTGAACTCACTAAATGTTCAAGTATTAAACTGCTGATGGATTTACACTGACCTCATGTTTACCATGCAGGAAAATGTTCGGAGATGCGCTTTGAAAGTGTACGCTTTGTACGGGCAAGTTAACTTCGAGATATACTGATGTGGCCCAAAGCAGCAGTTTGTCCTCAACAGACCCACAGATGAAACGAAACGCACTCATTTACATCGTGCATATTCACGCGGTGGGCTTATGATACTACCTGGCTACTCAAACCTCGGTATTTGAAGCGTGGCTTGAACCCGATACCTAATGGTTGATAGTCATCTCCCTAAACCATTGACCCAGAACTCCCCTGAAGATTATCAGAATTCGGGCAGAAAAGGATATCTGCCAGAGTGATCTGATTGGACGGTTTTTCTAGGATATCTGCAGCCTCATCACCGCTACAATATTAACAATGTTTCCTTCGAGACTACATTGATTCCCTCAGTGCTGCTTGGGTTTTAAATTCTTCCCGATAGTTTAAAGAGATATCCATATCCCAAGCGTACTTACAGAAGTCTTTCCACCTACTCTTTAATTTTATTGTCTGTGCAGATACTTTCAGTCCCTGGTCATACTGAGTGAATTTTATTTCCTTTCCTACTTATTGAGGAACAGCTTAGGAAACACATGTACTGAATTTTATACAGCAAGCTGTGAAGAGAACCATCTGGTTTTCTTTCCGATTAGCTTCGCATCCTGACACAAACTTGATCGAGTGGTGCAACCAGTAAACTGTTCGACTTTGGCTTTAGGATTGGTACCTCCATCACAGACGATCAAAGTGCCATCTGTATATCTCTCATGCAGACGAAACTGTTAATCGTCAGGCGTGACACGACCTCAAATCTAGAAAACATTGTGTTAAGCCCTATGACTGATAAATATGTAGTCAATTCCAAGCAGAGCTCAACGCTTTCCTCTTTCAGTAAGTAACAAATACATCTACTGAAAATGTATTTCTTCAGAGAAACAGAAATGATCGTTTCCACAAATCTGCAACTGGGAACAGTGATTAACCGGGTTAAACTTAGATAATCAACCTTAAGTGTTTTATCTAGTGAGTGCTGCAGTCCACACGCTTGTAGCTGTGAAAAGATAAAGGCTCTTTAGCCTCAACTGCTCAAACACCTCTTTTTCATAGTCTTCAGAACTTAACTGCAGTAATAAAGTAAACCAAACTCAAGACGACAAGTTGCCTGTTAATGTGTAATCAGTCTTATCATCTCTGAGAACCAGAGAAGAATAAAGCTACGCAACTATGTAAGCTGGGTTGTTTAACCTTGGGGCTTTCATCGTCATACTGAAGTTAGTGCTGATGATGTCGTCTAGAAAGACGATGGAAGCTCCGCAATCAAACAATCCAGCTCAGAGAACACGATACAACCAAAACCATGCGTCTGAGGTACAAAAATTCCCCACCATTCCACTAATTACGGTAGTATGGAGGTAGGCTAGTGAAAACAACCTAGGAGTATATATTAACATCATTCATTGCTGTGGATTGTGAACGCCCCTTGGTTCTGGTTGGATGTTCAAGATCATTTGATAAGTCGGAGGGTTGATGTCGGCATTCTTTATCTTTGTCAATTTACTAATTCACGTTTTGTATTCCTCTTAGCTTAACTCCCAAAATGTCACTTCGATAAAGTGTTCACACTTTTGGACACCACAACTAACCTGAGCCACGTATTTAAACCTCTCTAATCTCATTCTCCTCTTTACATGAATTCAGTAAAAAGTACCTCGTCATAAACAGAAGGATAGATCTTAGTGCAAAGTATCTCAACCCCCTTGTTATGAATGTAGTACGCTTCAAAAACATACAAACGTCTAGTTTGCTCACAGACTTGAGTTTTCACTCTTTGTTGGGATGCAGCTGTACGCTTCCAGGTAGAGTTTCAAGAAAAGTTAGCGGTTAGAGACCGTGAGTGACGTCAGTCAAATTCTTTCGGAATCATACAGACAGACTCACCCTTTGTCTTGCTTTGAATGGTCGTATTTGTGATTCTATGCTAGCGGTCGAAGTAAAAGTGCGTCCACAGCATAGAATGAGACATGTCCAAGATCCTAGGGTTCATAGTAATCCAACGCCTAACTGGAGCTCGACAACAACAATTTTGAGAAAACCAAGTAGGTTACAGACCTGATGAGTCGATCAGATTTCCACCCTACAACAGCTTCTGGAACACAGGCAAACCTACCAGGCCAATAGCCGGCATTTGTCATATTTCTCGACATGAAGACGTATATATATATATATATATATATATATATATATATATATATATATATATATATATATATATATATATATATATATATATATATATTATATATCGTTGACGAAACGCAGCCTTCCAAATGTGTTGAGCTGAAATCTGAGCATATTCGGCACACGTTTTGCACCTATCAAATTTCAGACGATGTTACAAGACTGGTCCACGACTACTCCTAGTTTAAGGATAGGGGGTGAAGTGGTGGAATGTGTACACCACTCTACTTACTTGGTCCGTTTGGTACCTCACAACTTGCGTCATCTCTGGCGCTGATTGGCGGGATATGCGACTATCTACCAAAAAACGACTATACTGCACTGCAGTCCTTTCTGTTGTATGGCTGTGAAACACAACTGTTGAAAGTAAAAGACATGAAGCAGTTACAGAGGTTTGATCTCAGACGTTTTCGTAGCACTGCTCGTGTTTGATGGGATCACCATGTGAGCAATGTTGACGGCCAGGCGAATGGTGCTAGGCAAGAAAGGTAAGCCGATTGGTGAGGTTGTTAGTCGACTGAGATACCTTGGACACATACTGCGCACGCTAAATTACCACCTACCTCAACATACCATGCTGGGAGGAGTTGGATTAGATCGTAAGACAGCTTAGGGCGGCCAGAGCAAGACGTAGCACCAGTCGATGAAGTCTTTTACTGTTGGTTAGTCGTGTGGGGAGATGGAGACTGCCTGGATGGGGTCCTGGGACGAAAAGAATCAGTGGTTGAGAACTTTTAGTGACATGTTTGAAGATGGATCACAGTGGTGCAGCTGTGTTCACTCTTTAATATCTTCTAAACCTTGAATATTTGCCCTAACCTCCATCAAATTATTTATCCCATCACACAACTTTGTCTACTGTGATGTCACTCTTCCTCTGTCCACTTGCTCTTTGTATACTACTGGAAGTTTAGCAACTTGAGATGATGCACTTGTGAGCAAGGTTTTACGTTGATTCTGTCTGTCTGAATAAAACTACATTTACTATCGTCGTTAACTGTATTTTTGCCAACAATACTTACATGAACACCAAATGTGGGATTAAAAAGCTTCGTACTTATGGAAGTATCTTTTTTTTTCCTTGATCCTTTTGTATCAGTATGAATGATGATAGCACCAGGATAACTTACATTAAGGATTGTGTTTTATCTCCGCTTGTTGTTTGGAAACGATCCTTTCTTATGTGACCTCACCCGAATTCTTAATATTTGCAAAGTAGCAATGTATACAAAAACCTAGTTATCTTTTTATTCATATGCCTACTGAAGCTATTTTGTGTCCCCCTACGGGAAATATCTAAATCCTATAATTACCACAGAGCATGTATGGGTGATAACGATGCTGGAAGCACAATCACGCTCAGAATCAACCAGTCAGTATCCACATCTAGCGGAACTATACTTACTCCGTCTCATAATGTCTTATTTCTACTCTTACTGAAGAAGGGTTTTATTGAACAGTTAGTGCTGTATACTGAGAAAATATAACTGATACTAAGCCTCACGATTTGGCTTTCATTTAAAAACTATCTCTTGTTCTGCATCTTATCGTCTGTCTGAATCTTCATCAGTCGATCGTTATCCCTTTCGACGTTGCTATATATACTACTCGTTTGTATTTTTTTATAAGTAGCGCTCATCAATCTACTGCTGCTGTCGTTTTCTAATGGCTTCTTTGAAGCTGATCAGAATGAATCAGTGCATTATGCTTCGTCAAATTCCCCATTGTCTTTCTTCATCTTCTACATCCCCACAGAAAATTTGGATTGAATGCATTAAAGCTGATATAGGAGCATGGAATAAAATGCTTAGCATGTGTTGAATAAACCTTCAGTTACCAGTAACAAGCTGAAATTAAGATGGATCAAGCTAACTATTTATCTTTAGTTTTCAAGTATTCTCTGACTGATGAGCAAGAAGAACAGAGTAAATGAGAAAATGTACTTTGAGATCATGAACTGTTTATATAAATCACATGTGAAAAAAAATATTAATAAATAATAACTAAGTAACATTCATTTGAAATAAGAATATCACGATAACAGATGAAATAATGAGGTGGTTATTGTAAATATACTGGGAAGCAGTAAGGTTCTAAAAACGTGCCTCAGACTATTCATATCACAAGATTAAGAAGTTAAGCAGTCAAAAATCCCGATAAATTTTCTAGGTGTTTTGTCTCTTTGTCTTTGACATAGCTGTATCTCTTATTTGTTTGGCCCTTTACTAAAAAGTAAAATTACTCCACAATGTTACAAGCAGCATCAAAATAATCTAATCTGGAACCAATCCATAAATCAGAATATTCTTTCTGATGTATTGGACAATATGATAATCTAGGTATGGATTTCTTTTCAGACTTTTCAATAGGAATTTGTCTCTTCAACCATGCTATACAAACACGTGCAGAGTTGGCTGGTTCAACTATTTTACCATTGGTTTTCATTTCAATCAAGGAATTTCGTGTCTCCTCATCTCCATGATCAGTTACCAGTTGAGTAAACATATCTGTATGTAATGGTCCAGGAGAATAGTTGAACACAGCGACTGATGGACGATCAACAGATAAACACCTGAAATACATTTCTCTAGCAGCTTTACCAACACAGTAATCAGACATGTATGGAAATGCCTTACAAGCTGCTAAACTCGAAATATTGACAATTGTAACAGGTTGATGAAATGATTGGCTAACAGGTGCAAAGTGCTGTAAAAACAAACTTGTCAATATCATTGGAACAGTTAAATTCATAAGATAATATGTACCTAGTGATTGGACATCAAAACGCTCATCTGATCGAAACTTTATATTTCCTAATATCGCAGCATTGTGTACAAGCATATTCCATTGACGTTCATCATTGTGCTCACTGGAAGACGATGAAGATAAATTAAATAATGGTTCAAGTTCTTTTCTCAAGACGTTTTCATCCGCATTCGACATGTCAAGAGATGATGTTGACACGAGGACAGTTAATTTCATTCCTGAAGCATTTGGCTTAGAGGCATACATCTGAAAATTTGAAATTGAAAACGAACATCTGTTACGGAATTCAAAACAACCACTTGTTCGAAATCTAATTTTTCATGGTACACTTTACTCAGTCGAACCGACCGCCCGTCGTTGATATGCGACCTCCTACTGACGGATGCCTCAAAATAACTGTTATGATGAGGGTACTACTTGTTTGACGGTAAATGAGAGTGGTTTAGTGGGAGTGCGTTCGGCTAGGATTCATCAGCCGCATTCAGGTGGATCCTAACGTGTCAACCTACTCACTATATAAACGACAAGGACTAAGTTCACATCTCAGGGAGATGAGGGATGGTTAAGCAGTCTTTCTCTCCTATATTACCTTGAGATATGTATATCGGAGACAAAATATGAGTAGTCACAAGTCTTTTGTAATACTGCTAACTTGTAGTAGGATCATTAAGTGATACTGAGATTCTGTGTGTAACTTTTTAGGTAGCAGAAGTAAATTCATCCGTTCGACTGTAAATTTGCACTCAGTGCAAATATACGTCATAACTGTGTCGAGCTACAATCTACTTTGAATGACGCCAAAGTCAGGAGTAAGGTTTAACAAAGTGGTCAGACTAAGGTATGAAAATAATTCGCAAAGCTTTCAGCTGGTAATCTAAGCCACGTAAGAGGATATTAGTAAGCCTTCTGCCTGGGACAAGTGAATTGTTAAAATTTAAATTTGGGAGACTGTAAATCAAATGGTTCAAAACAAACCAGACAAATATAGGTAAATTCACCCATTCCAATAAATCTTCAAAACCTATACAAACTTATTCATCCTTCATTTACTTCCTCCTCTTCTTTCCTCCCAACTTAGTGTTCTTCTGCCTTCGTCTACCGTTATTTTGGTCGTCGAGAATAACACCAGCTTCATGTAAGGCATTATTGTACAAGGTCCTAAGCTGTCTAACATGCCTGGGATGTATTTTCTTTGTTTCAGTTTAAATTTGACTGGTTGGATCACCAAGACAAATATCTGACCAACAGCCAACTGAAAAGAACACCAGTGAAATGATCAGCACCTCAGGTTCTATTGTGAGATAGCAAAGAATAACAGAACCCATTTGGTATTAGTTTGTATTTACCAAATGGTCACATTCAGTGTTTCAAAGTGCTTTATTTCGCTATCATGGTATCATATGGTGTAAGTTGACTTTCACTACTAAGTCAAAGAAAATTAACAAATAAGTTCAGCATGTTTTGTAAACTCACAATAAAAACATACAAATGCTATCGGACAACTAATTAATTACCTCAGACTCTGTAACTCGAAGTGCATTAACATCACGAGCCATCAATAAGATATTTAAAGAAGCAGCATGATCTTCTCCAGATGATAATGATTTCACTAGTTCTATGCAAAACGCCTGACCAAATCCACGACTTGCACCAGTTATTGCAACATAACAGTTGGCGTTGCACCATGGACTTTTTGTACTGGATAACTCGTCACAAACACAATTTTCTGTGGAAGACATCTAGATGCACGTATGAAAATAGTAAGTACTTACAATGATATTAATATTTGCTATGTGCATGCTTATTAACAAGCGACTAACAGTGTTTATGGAGCATCTGTATATAGTGTTCCTAAAAAGATTGTCCTAAAGAAATTTTTCGAAATTTGCTTAGTGAATTCAAAATCGCATACACTACCTTTTCGTTACACAGATACACTCACTACTTCAGACGAAACCTACGTATACAGGACAATATTTAGATTTTCAGTTTGTCCACTTCAGTATAAATAGGTAGTGCCAAAGTGTTATTTTTACCACCGAAATTTATTAATCAATATCAAAATATAGGTCTATCCCTCCATCTGTGCATTGACTTCGATTAATGAGGTTGTTCTTTAGCCTACCTTCTTCCAATATATAGCTTCATGTGGAGGAACACAACAGCAGATGGTGCGCGAGTTGTTTTAAGCCGCGGTCAACGGTCGGCCTTCAGCGTTCTACATGACTCAGAAATTGCCACCACCTACAAGATGAATATAGATCACAATAATATGGAATAATATGAACGGAATGCATGAATGTCGATTAGGTTCCATATTTTATAATCGAGTACTTTAGGCTTTGAAATCGCATATAGCATGAGTGGTATGTTGTTGTTGTAAGTTGACTATATATTACATCTATTATAAGTTTTAGGGGACTGATGATGATGATGAATATCGTTAAAGAAAACACGTCAGTACATACTCCTGGAAAACACTACAAATGGCTTTTCTCAACGAATTTATCCCGGCTAAAAACGAGAAACAAGATTGAAGTAGGCTGACTGCCAAAAGTATCTACTCACACAATTATTGCTACTAAAAAAAAAGACCTTTGAGAAACTACAGTTGTATATGAAATTTACGAAAGAATTCGGGACTTGTTATCGGAAGAAAATTACGTGATTTTATAGTTTCCATGACTGCCTAGCGAAAAAAGACAGAAATTGCTTGAAAGCAAAGTATGCCACACAAAAATTACCACTCGTTATAATATCACCTATGGACCGCGAAAAAGACCGACGACGGAAAATTATAATATATATATATATATATATATATATATATATATATATATATATATATAACATATTCTGTGAATTCTTCTTGTTGTAACACATGGTTATATTTGCAATGATGCAATGGCCTGTTACTACTACGCGGAATCAACCGATACTAATCATAATCATAGGGCTAGATGGAATAAGATAGTGGTAGGCTGAAGTACGGTAGTGAACAGACCCTTGGTCTAAGTCGTAAGACAGCTAAGTACAGAACTAACACTCAATACTTACCACAGTGAAGCCACACAGCTGATGACTTTGAAATGAAGAAGTCTAAGTAATTGAGATGTTATCTGGCTTCCCGTGAGTAAATAATATCTTCAAACAGTGATATGCCGATAAATTAGTTCGGATTATTGAAAACAGCGAAAAGAAGGAACATAATGCTTGAGTTTAACAGTCACACTCAAATAATATTATCAGTTTTGATAAGAGAAGTTATTTTTCGATTTTTTTCTATACTCAAGTTCAATCGCCAATTATGATACATTAAAATGCAGTATTCAGTGCGTTGTAAATATATTACATGCGATACACTTATTAGTACACTTATTAGTCCCTCGAATTTAGAAAATAAAAACATTGGTAAAATCCCAAAAAAATGTATATTAGCATTATAACCGCTAACTACATTTTTTTTCAGCTTAGTCATATAAGTGCCCTCAGACAATACAACTGAGTCCTCTGACTTTAGAAATAACCCCAATAATTAGTCAAAGAATGTATTAAATTGTTATTTTACGCACCACTGCACACCACCCAAGACTTCTATACGATCTTACAAACATCAAATAACCCACAAATTATTGGCGTCTTAACAGTTACCTTAACAAAAGAAAAATGTGTCCAATATCTAAAACAAATGCTGAGGATAGAGAAAACTTTTGAGTTTTGTACTTCAGCCTCCAGGTCTTGAGGATCGGTTGTTTTCAATCGTCTCCATCCCTTCGGCGGGCACATAAGTCTTTCCAGTTTACCTGCTTATATATTTAGATGTTCAATTTCCAATGTCTTTTCACGAGCTAGTATAAAACATTTGATTTCTTCGCGTTTGCTTGCTTGATGGATTCCGATCCAATAGGTCAACCCACTAGTTTGCTGAAGCTGTGGTATACACGGTGTGGTGATAGGTTTTGGGTAAATTGGTAGTGGTTGTATTATTTGGCCTAGGACTGTGGTGCAAATGGGTTCCTCTGGTGTCCTGTCACCAGAAAGTTGTTTGAGCTGTTTGTAAACATAAAGTAAGAAGAATGAAAAGATTACCGGAGAAAACAAGGCAGAGGAAGGAAGAGGAAACAATTTAGAAAGAAGCAAGACTAAGGGAATGCTGAAACCTAGGTAGATTCGGAGAGGGGAGAAGAAAAATGGCGAGATGAACAGTTTCGATGAATAGACCGAGGTCAGAGGGAGTCAGAGGGAGGAAAAAGAGTGGGCGAATTTGTATTTTGGATGGCGGGAGTACAAACAGTGATGATATTCGTGGTGTGGTATCTAAAGAGGTGGGATGTCTGAAACGTGACCATAAGGTCGGATCAAGTTCGTGGTAGTAGTAGCAGCACAAAAGAGCTGGTATGAAAGTTAAGGATTTATCCTGGTGCGAACTTGACAGACGCAAAGACCAATCACTAATTATTCGGACTTGTTATATACCCACGAGTACGAGACCAAGGAAGAACGCGATAGCGTAGTCTGATGGGATTGTATATTTGGATGGTTGTGCCAAAATACCGACGCGTTCCAACTAACTGTCTAGGGAGTCGAATACGAGCAGTGCAACGTGACACGACAGCGTGCCAAATGGCGAGGATGCTTGACCGGATGCCTTCAGCTTAGCGAGTCCAGTTAAACTATCAAAGTCAGCATCAATGTCGAAAGTCGTCAAACCCTAGGCTATTGATTTTGGGGGAGTGTGTGACGCTACGAAAGTAACTATCCTGGAATAATGCCGAATCAATTAGTTATTTGACCCAATCTGCACCCCATGTAGCTTAGCGTAGGCAGTGCGTTGCTGCGTAGCTGCGCAAACTTTTCCTGACGCTGTCGACAGATGAAGCGGTCTCACTATCGGCAAACAAAGCCTTCCGATAGCTGAAAACTCAAGCGTAAAGAAAATATGAAAGCACGAGGAGTTTCTTTCCTAAATGGGTGATTTTCTTCGGATTTCCAGTGGGACCTCTGTGGTGAACACTCGATGGAATTCGATTGTTTGGAGGATTTAAAATATTTGGCATCTTGTGGGCCGCTGTCAAGTCACTACGTAACGTTCAGTGACTGAGGCAGTAAAGGCTTAGATCCTTGCCGAATCTCCACCTCTGACCTTTCTCCTGGAGGTTCGCACCTATTTTGAGGTATGGTGGTGAAATGGTGATGTAAATCTCTGCGTGGGCTAGTATGTTAGTCTTGCAGAGCTCCAGAAAACGTTCTGCGATGAGTGTGCTTGGTTGTACACGTTCATTTTCCATGAACGTCACCCTCTAATCCCACGCTTACCGTGCTGGCCTTATTGGTTGCCTGTTTGCTTTGCTGTTTTTATTGTTTCCGGTGTTTCGGCCAATAGACCAGTTAAAAACAGTTTTTCCAGCTACTTGTTAAAACATCCACATACCACATCAGAAACGGAACTATTTAACGAGAAATACTACAGTAAATAAGAGAGAGTAAATGAAGTTACTGTCGAAAATACCTGTTTCACACACTATCTGAAAGAGATGACGGGCACTGTCAGTCACACCGCACTAAGTTTACGCAATAAGAAGCTGTTTACATGCAGTGGTGTAAGCAACACCTTTTAGACCCGTTCACATCTGCAGTCTCCATTCAAGGAATTAGTCCCTGACAGCGTCTCGTAGGCCTCCGAGGATGACTCTTGAGGATGTCAAATAGTCCAAGCATATATTACGCAACTCACACTTTCCGTGTTGTACAGGTTAACAAGCCCTGGTCAAGTACAGAATTGGTACATTGGGGGCGAGATGTTTTTTAATCGGTTACTTGTCATTTATGGCCTTCTTCAACCTGTGAACGTTGAGTCAGCGGCCTCATTAGCACCCGATGGAAAACAATGAAGGCTCATGTCTGATAAACTAGAATTCATAAGTATCGGGACCGGTGAGATAACCAGTTGGCGTTGCGAAAAGTTCAGGTGCTGCTGACTGACCCAATGTTAACTTCTCTGTAAAACTGTTTCATACTGACAGGGCATCAGAGATTCATTTGTTCCAGCCGTAGGTCAGCACAGTCTACCTTCCAATGCATGTGACAGGTCCAAAGTCACCACACGCATGTCTTTCAAACTGAAGCCTCCGTTGTCAGAGGGCAAATATCAGCCGAAAAATCGATTGCGAGAACTGTTCACAGCGCCACGGTGGCCAGCCTGGTAGTTGACTACTAGGAGGATTCATGAATGCTGGCGAACAACAAAGCGGCGTCACGTAGCCTCCGTGCATTTGATGCACGCAGATGACCACAGGTAAAAATTTGACGAGAAGACTCTGGAGATCCTTCAAAGACCAGATTCGAAAGTACAGCAGAATTTTGAGCGAGTACTGCGTTCATCAACAGATGTAGATATGGGCCGTATCTGCAATCTGTTTGGGAAGAAGGCAGTCACCCACCAACATGCTGCGGACCAACCAGACAGCTCAGTAATACAATACAAAAATCCTCTGCCGGTGTGACTGTGTGGGTTCAAATGGACTTAACAGCGGTGAAAATCTCCCCAACAGCTTGTGATTGGATGATATGTATGGCCAAGGAATACACTGCCAAAACATTTGTGTAACATTGGAATATGCTTCACCTCTTTATGAGGTAAGCACCGAGGGAGTTACCAGTTCTGAAGATGAAATATCTACGGTTAAATACCAGAGCTCAGAGAACACCTAACCGGCATAATCAGGTCCACGAGTAACGTCCGACAAGTTCAAACTTGTTCTTGTTAAGTATTTGGTCAAGAACTGCTGACGTATCCCCCGTTATCCATTCAATTCTAACCACTATCAGTTAGGCTGGCACAGCTGCGCAGATGGAACAAGGTGGGGCCATGTGAACTATCAAGAAAACGTGGCCATTCGGCTGCAACACGATCGAAAAGCGTCTTGCAGTTGCCCGAAATGTAAATGTAAAGTGCGCTCAGCACACAAGATCTACGTATCCCGTCTGGCCCCCGATCAAGCGGCAAGGCCTTCAAAATCCTTCAGCCTGAACCAGATAAGGAATGACTGAACTTTCAAACTGTAGCATGAACCACCCTGTCGAACCAGCGGGTCAAGCGATTGCGAGGTGACAGGGACTGAGATCTTGCAAAGTTTGGAACCCATTAAGTCTCTTGTGCTTGGTGAAAGTTGGCCATGGGTGAAAAATGTATGCACAGAAGACTTAGGATGTCGTCAAGCAACAAGTTTCCAGTTCTCCTAGAAAGGGTTATCTTGGGGCTAGGAGACAGCAGCTTTCTGGCCCATGGAAGAAGAGGGACATGAACATGGTGTTTCAAACTACAAACTGATGCTGAGATCATGGATGGAGTGACAAACGAGTTAGTCCCAACATGCGGGTCTCACAACTCGGCGTTGTCCGATTCGCAGGATCCGTTCGTACAAAACGGATAATGTAGCACCAAACTTCTGGTGGCATGGGGCATCTGAGCTGGGTAGAAAGAAGGACGAAAGTTTCATAAAGTAGCCGTCGTGGATTGTCTTAATGCCTTCAACATTGTAGACTCTGGTCTGGCATTCTGGAGGCTTCTAGGTGTAGGCATAACCCGGCCATGTTATAGTGGCCACAGGAAAAGCACAGGAACATGTTGTCCACTGTGAGGGTTGGGTCATCAATGGTTGAGGGATTTGAAACGCTCAGCGCTGCCATCACACCTCCGCAGGCTCGTCTGTCATTTACGATCATTCCAGCGGCATGAAAGGCCCTTTAACGCCCCTCTTCTACTGTTTTCTGATGGTACCAATATTTTGAGAGAGTAATCAGACCGCCGAAGACCTTTCTAGTCCAGGAAAACTCGGACAAGCCGTGCCAGTGAGCCAAGGAGAATTTGTTCCTGTTTATAGTAAGCGCAAAAGAACTATGCTGACCAATCGTTCCTCGAAATGCCCCCTGACCTATTGGAGTGACTCCGGCATTCATTTCTGCCGTAGAGCCAACATAAGGGTACCCATCGTCGACCCTCATGGTGTGTTTACAGACTTCTAATCATCTGCACAAAAGTCTGGTGTCCCTGCATGTCTATCGCAAATACAGCAGGATTTAGGAAGAAGACTGCTCAGAAGGGTTTGGGCTAGTATATCCTACTGCATACGGATATAAATTTGATTTTGGCGTCACCATACCTTGAAAGTGATGACTGCTTGGAAAAGGTTCGGAAATAGGCTACTGAGCTGTAGAATTCATGTATACTCGTAGCGTTTCACCTCAGTGACTCGTAATCTTGCTGAGTATTAAGACTGAGAGCTTGGTCGTCCGCAGATCGTGTAGATATTACATCAAGCTCCCTTCGTACAAGTGCTCGGAAGTCACATAAATCGGCTTGGGAGAATGAGTGTGCAAAATTTAGGTCATCAGCAAACAAGAATGGATCACCGTGTGTAAAGTAACCGCGAGCTTCACCCACGTATTAAACAAAGGGAAGGGGACATAATACGCTGCCTTGAAGTGCTGCAGAGGTGACTGGCGTAGGCTTCTAAGTGTGTGAGTCTACTTTCACGACTTGAGTGCGACTACTGACGAAAGACTTACCGTTATTATTGTAGCGGGCGTTGCTGGCAAGAGTGGATATGAGTAGTATATATTGAGAGGGTAGCAGAAATCACAGAAAACTAACAGCAATGGGTAAGGATTCTGCCAAGAGAAAAGCAAGGCACAACAAAGGCGTATGGAGGGCGAATTAAGAAAGCAGCAGAAGAGGAAATGGGGCACAATTTGTGAATGACGGTCCTAGAGCAAGGTGTACCATGTTTAACGACTACTGTCCCACTTGTTGACAGTAAACATTCTTTTCATCGTCTCGATCTTTTAGTTTCCTAGATTGTCGTTATTACTGTTGTCGTTGGTTACCCCACGGGTTCCTCTTGGAATATAGGGCGATAGGTTCTTGGCTGGTTCGTCGCCAGACCCTAGTTCCTCGTTGCTTTTTCTTTCTGGCCATCTGATCTTCCATATTGTGCGAGCATAGGCGGCAGCTGTTGATGTGTGTCTGTATTTTGTCTGAAATGCTCTTCGTAACGTGCTAAGTTTCTCAATCATCACAAAGGAACACTGCCTTACTTGACTGTCATTGGCGTTGAAAAACCGGATCTTGTTCACGCTTTGTGCTGAGTACAGGGCAGTGCAGCGCAGTAGGTCTACACACTGATTAATTGCAGATCACCGAGGGCCTGTCTTGCCTTTCCCATCCTTGCTTTGATAACCCCATCTGTGCAGCCGCCACCAGTAGTTGAATCAAGGCTGCCTTGTCTAGGTAGGTGAAAGAGACAACTTCCTTCAGATTCCTCCAGTTCACGGTGACTGGTGCTTGTTGTCGTTGTCGTTGGTTGGGTATCTCCATCATTTCTATCTTCTCCACGTTCACCTGAAGTAACATCTTTACTGCCTCGCCTCGTCTGCCAACTTGTTGGTTTTTGCCTGTAGACTTAGTTAGTGCGACATCAGACATAAGTCATCATCGGCGAAATCCAAATCTTCTTCTGGGGTTTCATCATTGGTCCAGCTAGCGCATCTCCATCTTCTCCCTCGTCACAGTTTCTTGCACGATCCAGTCCTGTCCAGTTGGCCACAATCAGGAAGATGATCTGTGATTGTGGGCAACCTTGTCTTGCTCCTGTCCCCTATCTTCACTTCGAAGGCATCACTGAGCTTTCCATTGCGAGTCATCATCATCACTATCACACAGTTGTTGAATGAGGCTGATAAGGGTTTGTGGCACTAAAACCGTAGTGTTGAAGCAGCCGCCTGCCAAATTACCTCTCAGCCAACACTATCAAAGGCCTTTTCAAAATCGATGAAGTTGAGGTTGATCTGAGTTGACTGCCATTCTATGCTCTGTTCTGTGATGATGTGTAGTGTATCGTTGCAATTTGATCGGTACGTGAGCATGCCCGCCGCTGTCTCTGTGTCTGTTTTCTGTACTTCTGACGGAATTTCATCTGGTCCTGCTGCTTTCACGGATTTCAGAGTTTAGGACTTCGGCCCTTGTTGGAGGGCTTATGTTCACTGGTAATTCTATGGCTGGACCGCCGGTATTATTTCTGGATGGGTTGCGGGTGGTGATGGTGGCCGATTCAAGAGTTTTTTGAAGTTGCCGCTCCGTCGTTTCCTTTCTTTCTCCTCTTTGGTAACTAAGTTTCCTTCACTACCTGTCATTGGTTTCATGTGTATTGATCCGTTCCCAGAAAGTAACCCGTTTACTTGATACAGTGCTGTCAGGTCTCTGTCTTCTCTACCTGCAGCTTGTTCTGCTTCGCTTGCAAGTGTATCGCAGAAGTGTTTTATAGGTTTCACTCAGTTCGCCTTCGCGTTGTTCATCCCTGCATTGCACTGGTCCATTCTCTGATTCACCATCTTCCCCTCCCTCCTCTGTCAGCTTTCATGTATCTTTGTAGATCCACTCCTTGTTTTGCTTCTTCTTCCTTCCCAAAGCGATTATACAAGTTTCCTTCCACATCAATCTCAAAGATTCTCAGTGTTCTTCCACGCAAGTCTCCTCCTCGGTGATGCTACTTAATGTCTCCCATTTTTTCATGACTAACTGACGTGAAGATGTCATTTATAGTTTCGTCCTTCAGTTTCTGTTCTGGGTGTTGGACTTGAGCCATGGTCTATCACCAACTTCTTTGAGGGCTTTCAACTCGACTTTGAAGGTTTTTTGTACTAGATAGTGGTCCGAACCACCCACATCTGCTCCTCTCCTCGATCTTGTGTCAAATAGGCTGCGTCTCCACTCTCTTCAGATTGAGTTGAAGTCGACCTGATTTTTAGCATGCCCTGATGTCTGGTGAAATCCATGTCGCTGCCTTGTGAATAACCTTGTGTTTGTCTACACTGCCTCCAACCACCAAATCGTTGAATATGCAGAAGCCTGCAAACAGTTCTCCCCTCTCGTTCATCTCACGGGGTGCCTCTCGACCCTTCTCTTCCTGTGTTGTCTGCTCCCACTTTGGCATACATGTCCAGCATTAGAATTCCGATGTCGCCAACTAGAGTGGGGTCCTGTCCACTAGTGATAGTAGTTGTTCGCAGAATTCCTCCTTCTTCTCTTCATCTGGATCATTTGTAGGTGCATAGCGAAGCACTGAATGACTGTAACTCTCCTTTCTTTTGAGTTGAACCTTGTTGGCGTGATCCTGAAGGAGGAGATTGGTTCTCATTGCATGAGAGCGAGCCTTCGATGATCTTGAAGACATCGTACCAGTCACTCGAAAACTCAGTGTGCTCGCGGTTTCGTCTGGGTGACAATATTAGAGTGCATTATTGACTCTCCAGTTGACAGTTTGGAGGGTTCACTCCAATTCCATCTGCTTTCGCAGATTCCTAGCACTTCGACGCTATATCTTCTCATCTCTTTTTCAATCTAGGTGGCCTTGCTAGCTTAAAACGCTATGTGGACGCTCAATATCCCAATGCTTACCTTTGCTTTCATCGACAGAAGACACATTGGCCAATTGGCCTCTCGAAGGTTTTCACCAGCTGGCGTCATTTCGCCTCCCCGACTCCAGGGGGGAATAAGTTTATTCTTGTTTTTTATATTTTCATTGTGCTTTGAAGTTTCTTTAGCGATCGGACCGATTTTACTGGGTGTGGTTGCCAGCCCCATGTCCAGCCATCCCTCTTTTTCTGGGTTTGGGGCCGGCTAGTAAACTGGTGAACTGGTAAACTATGTGATGCTCCATCAAGATTGGTCGATCCCAACGAGATAAGAAATCTGCAGAAAAGCTCGGGCATGGCTCTGCGCGCATATACATACAATCATACGGTTGGGTGGGCTAGAGCTGTAGCGTTAAAAACGAACTTAGTGGGGTGGAGGGAGAGATTGACGCCCGAATCTTAAATTATTGAATTCATACCAAAAACATGCAATCGAAATGATTCTGCACCTGTCCAGGCTAGAAAGAAAATCCTGCCACCCTTGTCATCACAGAGAAGAAGAGAAGATTGGCCGCATAAACTCTGTCCTAAAGTTGTGGAGTTAGTTATCTCACATAAACATGGACAACGAATTGTGTCCGAAACATTATCCAGTGGAGAATGCTGTCTCACTGTGTGACACTTCTAATAGAAGGGCCGAAATGGAATTACAGTCCGCCACAGTGGCCAATTTTTATTCCCATAACAACTTGTGCTGTTGTTCTCGATAAACTACGAATACGAAGTGCGGAAAAATTTCCAGGTGCGACGACACTCACCCATCTGTATTGAAACCATTTGAGAGTATCCTAAGTGGCCCACTCCGCAACCTTTTTCAACACTCCTTAGATGAAAAAAGTTTCCACAGGGTTGGGGACGCCCCATCCTCTCTCCTATCCGCAAAGGAGGAGGTAGGAAGAATCCGAACTGTTACTGGCCCGTAGCACTTTTGGCGGTAACATCAAAAGTCATGAAAGCATGATAGAATGCCACGTTAGGAAATGCCTGGACACAAAGCAGGCGCTCAGTGATGCTCAGTATGGATGGCTTCCGAAGGGGTAGGTCCTGTGTCTCCAACCCTCCGACAGACCGTAACAACTGAACAACATGCTCAGACCTCAAGGTCCTGGGCCACGCAATTTTTCCGGACCCCACCAAAGCTCTTGACACATCCCCACACCATCTTGGCCCCAGGGCCACCTGGACGGTGAGTTGTTTACCATAGTCGACAGGGTCTATTCAACTTGGGGACCATCATCAGGTGTATGGCGATGAGCAGTTCAGGGGTCCTTGTTGCTTTAACTGCCCGTTAACGACCTCCTGCGGCATATCAGCCCTCCAATTTTCCTCTACGCTGATGACGTCAAGCGACGGACAGCGGTAACTCGCGAAACGGAATCGAATGCAGAACGACCTCAAGACACTTCGGGGGAGTTGAAAAATAGCGAATTAGTATTTGACCTGGATAAACTCTGGTCCACGTTTTCCTGCGCCCCTGATCCACAGAAGGCATCCTACTGTCTTTGGGGTTCGCACCTCTCGTACCACCTCAGAGGGAGACCTGCGCTCACTAGTGATGGAGAAACTGGATACCAGTTCCAGTTACCTAAGGGATGCCTCAAAAACGCACTCTGTGCCTTACTTTGTGCGTAAACGACTAGGTGCCCTCATCCCGGAGCTCCCTTTGAAACTCTAGGAGACCCACACACGACCTCAATTGGAGGTCCTTAACGTCTTCGCTCTGCCACATCCGAAAAGGGGCACAGACCTCCTGGAGCAGGTTCGCAAGTGGGTCACAAAGGGTGTTTTGAGGGATAAGCCAAAAGCATTACATGGGAAGACTGAAAGACCCAGGCCTATACTCTCTTGGCTATCAAGGGCTATCAGGTGGTTTGGTAATGGCTAGTAAAATACTAAGTAACCCGAGTCACTCAAAAAGAGGAATGGTATCGAGCGACCACCATGGCGGCCCCGGTGGAAACTCAGAGAGAACTATCCACTGAAGGTCAGAGGCTCGTGTGCGCTCACACTTCTTCTACCCTCTAATCTGAGGGCACTGAATTACGTTACCATCACAGGTGGTCTCCGCCCCAACTGTCGAGACTAGACAGATAAGCAGTCACACATGGCTCACGCTCACCTAGTCGTAATTCGGACTAGACGGAAGAGGTCAACCGCCGTCACACCATCCCAACGCTGTTACCCCTACACCAATTTTCATTCTACTCTAACCACTTAAGTCACTTCCATCCCACTTACTCGCTATGATTTAAACTCACCCAAGCTCTACATATTTTTGCACCCCTCTCATCTTAACTGGGTGTACAAAGATTGCTCCATCATTCCACTCTTCTTGGTCTCTTACATAGATTTATCACCTAGGTTATCTCATCACCATTCCCAACTCTGCCAGTCCGAACAACTGTCTGGCAACTCGAAGTCTGAAGAACCCGAATGCACCCTAGTCCCTGGCAAACCAACCGACGCCCGACCACCTGTTGGTCATATCAGAGCTATGCCGGACAAGTGGCTGGATCTACTGCATCGGAATCCGCCAAAGACCTGAAACCATTCCTCAAGGCCTAGAAGCGAGGACGAAGAAATCGACTGGTTTACACGGACTCGTCAAATGGATACTGGTATTTATACGTACCCCTAGTGACAGCAGTGGCAAAAGGCTAGTTGATCTCACCAGTGACCACTTAACTTCTGCAAAACAAACTACTCTACAAAATAAAACCTTCAAACTCTTAATCTATAAAGGGAGAATCTGAAAAGACCATCGAGGGAGTATAACCGAACAAAAGCAGTCAAACATCAGGACCTATATATGAGACCAAGAAAGCTAAAAGTTTCTTCTACTTGCACCATTGGTGGTCGATGCCTGGCATTGGATATTGTTTATGTGGAGGCGATGTTATGAGTTTTGCGGTGCGGTGTGGTGCGTTAGTATCAAGATGCTGGTTCTGCATGCGTTCTTCTTCAAAAAGACTTTTGACGAGTGGGATCACATCTCTTACAAACGTATGTTGTAAAAACCCTGATCTGATCAAAATTGCTACCAACGATTTGGTTTTAAGAGCTAACTTTCTAACGGAAGAAGAAGAGTCAAATTTAATCAGTGAACTAGATTCTGTCCTATGTAGGCGGAAATATCAAACAAAACACTGGGATTATGTAAGTTTTTGAGAATGTAGATGTTTAAAGCAAAGTTAGCAGTGATTATGCTTACGTTACTGTGTATATCCCAGCCAACAAACACTGGGTCCAGCTTAAGATTTTTGGGTCATTCCCGAGATCAAATTTGGTCATACTACGGAATTTTTGGGTGCATCTTCGAAATTAATTGCATTTCACAAAATCCCAGCCTTAAGGATGGCATTAAACTTATGCACATTTATTATTCTACGACTAAGCATCCGCAGTTACAAATACTTGTCTTATACACTGCTTTACGGGAGTCTGTGTGCATTATGTCAAAAAGTGCACTGCAGAAAATTTGAGAAGTCCGCGTAGACTGCAGATACTGTGTATTTTAGGTGGACTTTGATATTTCTGTGATTCTTGGGTAAAATATTTGGCAAGTTTGTAATGTTTTGGAGAGAATTTAAGCGTCTTTGGGGATGGAAATGGATTGTCTGCAATGCACCCAAAATTTTCCATTAGGTTTAATCTAGAACTTCCAAAGTAGGCCCAAAGTTTTGCCGGCTGAAATGCGATTGCATCTGTCTCATATATATATAATCGAGTTCAAACACCCTAGCCCACTTGTCGACCCAAAATTTATCATCCATGTGCTAATAGGCTGAAAATTTAGTGACGTACGTTGCATACGTGTCCAGTTTGCTGTACGTCACAAATGATCTTAGTGACAGCTCTGTAGGAGCTCGAATAAGTATGAATCAACAGGCTAAAGAGAACAGATGTGGATGTCATTGGAGAACACTATGTCGTTCTCACCATGCGTCAGGCCTGATAAAATGTCACCGGAATATTTTAAAATTATTGGCTTAGCTTTACATGAGCGTATTCGTGTGCTAATTTCTACCTCACTTGTCGTCAACTCTGGGACATTCTAACTGCAGTGTTCTTGAATTTTGTGTGTCTATATTTATCGATCCAACATTTGTTTGAATTTCAGATCACCAGCACAACTGTGAACGCATGACTTTATTCATACTAATAAGACACATTTTCAGCCTTAAGAGAATTAAGAACTAAATCCAAATGGAGACTGCTTAGCATTGCAGTTGAAAAAGACAAACCAATTTTTTATATTTTTTCAATTCTATATTTTTGGTTAATTCTTCCATTGGCTGTCGCATCCTGACCACGTTCCCGATAAATCGTGGATATTTGTATAGTGCACTGCACTACCTAGTGTGTATCAGGAGCCCCATCTTCAAAGTCGCTAGAATACTAGCACTTGGATAGGTGTTCGAGTCTAACGTCTACATGGCGAGTTTAGACTCACTCCCACATACTGACTCTTGAATAAATATATGCTACCATGAGCTTTTAAAATACAAGCATAATTCACTCTCATTCCCAAACGTTAACGTAACTGCACTCACTTTGGTTGATTCTTGCTCAGTTGACAAGTGTATAAGAAGTAGGCATTTATATACTGTTGTATGAATAATCGTCCCTAGAACTGATGATGGAAGTACTTTAGGTCAATTTTCCATATAGTATGCTGATAATGAGCCTGTTTTTGCTGCAAAAGCAGAGCTGTAATTCATTAGCCCTAGCGTTGAACTTTTGACTAGCTGGTCACGAGTTGGAATCTTGCTCTACCTGGTGATAGAAGGACCCATTGATCCACTTAAGTAAGTGTAATTGAGTGACTCAAGCCGGTACATGTATACTGGGCCATGAGCCAAATTTGTGTAGGGGCTTTTGATACTACTTGGCTGCCCAAACCGAAGTAGAAACAGGATTACTTATCACATTCCAAAGTGGTTACCCAAAACCCAGTCAAATGACTAGGTCAAAGAAATGGATTTCGGACCTCATATATGGCACAACAACTGGGTTGCACACATTCTAAACCTGTTTAAAAAGCCTGTATTAGTTCCGACCAAAAAGAAACCCAAATCTCTATCGTAATCACATAACACTTATTACACTGAACCTTGATAACTCAACCTAAATACCAAGAGTTATCTACACATCTTTCGATGTGTAGTTTGACCCTCACTTATTTTTTTAACTTTTATTTTCTAACACGTCTTATTATTTGAAATATCGTGTGAATAGATTACGCATTTTAAATAGCTTTTGCTCTACTATTGTCGTTTTGAGATAGAACTTGGTTGGAAGGAAGCTAAGGGTTATGAAACCAAGAAAGCCTCAGTCTTCATATTTCCTGACTGTCGGTATGTGCCATGACGAGTGTCAGATGTCAAACTAGGGATTTTAAGGTGGTAGAAATCCACTCTTGTCAACTGTTTCAAAATTGGTCACAACAGTGCAGATGTATGCACTTCATGATTAAAATTTTAAGCATCCGTATATGGTTACTTTACTTTTCTGCTCTGTCATATATTCTCGACAGATAGCTGCTACTTTAACGTTGTGGTCGGGCTTGTGTATCACAATGACCCAACGAGCTACACTGGCTGGGACATTTGTCTCTCAGAGGTCCTATCACATCAGAAAGGTCTGTTGGATAGGGGTAGGAAACAAAGCAGTTACTGTTGTAGCGTAACTTAGTACACTGTAGTGGGGGTCGGCGAACGAAGTCCTATTGCTGGCTGAACATGGTGTATAGCAGTAAGGTGTTTCTCTTAGATGACCTACAGTGATACGCTGATGCCACTTCCCCTATAGGCGGGGAGTTAGAAAAGGTCCGCCCCAAAGTAGCGCACCCTTTCTTGTCCCACAGTCTTCTAGTGCCGATAGCATCTGTTTTCTCTATCCTGCGTTAGAACAATCAGATCTCACACCAGCAACCCTCAAAAGGCTGCGTGATAGGCTTCAAGCGCATGTGTCATAGGCTCTGCGATCAGTCAAATGTTTTTTTCTTAAGGAGAAATAGCCTTCTACAGTGCGGGTGACCAGAAATAGCCAACCGTCCACATACTTCCAGCAGCATAAAAGACCCAACCAAACATAACCTAGCCTTTTCATTTCCATCTCCCGCACTACCTTCAGTGATACTGATATTAAGTCTCTTACACCTTCCCCAACCTCTCATTCTAGGATCATCGTGAACTGTCAAAGTCATCGAAACTTCATTCCTAGTCTCCCGAGACCCCGCTATCGATTTCATGCAAGACCTTTCAACGTTCAAACTTTATTCCAAGTCGGACAGCAAGCATCGCTCACCAGAACTGGAATCTAAAGCCATGGGTGTACACTGTCTCCAAAACATGTATACAGGGCCCGAAAGTGGTTATTCACCTCACCAGGGTGGTGAATCTTCAAAATTCATGTCACAAGTATCTGAGGACCCAGTGGCTAGCTCTATTGGACTTACACTTCTCGACAACATTCATCTGTTTGCTGTCTGACTATATGGATCTGTAAGAACTAGGTAGAATCGTGAGACCAACCGACGCATATTTGTAATCTCCGCCTACGGGCCCACAGATTGCAGTTTGGATGATGCAAAAGATGAATTCTTTAAGAAGCTGTCAACTTTGCTTCAAAAAATAAGGCGTTCAGATATAGTCATTATACGTGATTTCAACGCTCAAGTAAGGAAGCTGAGCCGATCGGTAAGGCATTCTGGAGCATTAACGGAGTTCCATGTCAGTTAACCGATAACCTTAATCGTCTGCTGCGATTTTGTTTCGACAGTCACTTTTTTCTAGCCATCATTAACTTCAAGCATAAGGAGAGACATTGTTTCACATGGCATCCACTGATATCAAACCAACGACGAACACGTAGATCATATTACTATAAACCATCGTTGGAGAGAATCGGTGTCAGTGTCTTCTGCATACTCCAGATCTACCAAGGATCATCCTATGATAGGGTCAATCCATATGAAGTCACATAGCGAGAGGGAAACCTCCATACACACTTATATTATAAGTGATAAGATGATACAGCTGAATAAGAAGGGAAAAAGTGTGCGTCTTTGATGGATACCATTCGACGTACACAACTCACTTGATAATTCACCCTAGATTTAAGTACTTTAACGGGTGTTTAAGTAAACAGCGTCCAAAGGAGTGATATACTCACTCGGCACATCTTTCATTGAGATACGCTAACACAGGACCTGTCAAATGACGGAATCGAATGTCACTTCCAGATCGAGAAATGCAGCCAGTGCCGGTCATCGGTAAGTGTTCCAGAGCCTGGCGAAGGGTAAATGTCTAGTCAATGCACTCAACATTAGATCTGAAGTCTGTCTGGCTTTCACAGGTTTGCTGTTCCCGAGATCAACTTAAACATCCAATGATAATTAAGCCTAGAATCCTTGACACTTCATTCGTCAGACTAATTGCCCTGTGGTCTATAGAAATTTACTGATTATAATTGTCGATAGTATAGCAGTGTTCGGGTTGTCGTCCACATTAGAGTTCAATGCAACATTATAGTATGTCAGGTGCAAGTTTTGAGTAGACCGTAGACTTAATCAAAAATAGTGCAATACAAGCAAATGTCCATCCATGCATCCAAATCAACATAGGACTAGGCATTACTGCGTAACGGTCCGAGTTGCCCCAGCTCATATCAGTACATCATGTAAAAAGACAGTTAACTGCAAGATGAAGATAAGAAAAT
Source organism: Heterobilharzia americana (assembly GCA_944470555.2). Classification (NCBI taxonomy): domain Eukaryota; kingdom Metazoa; phylum Platyhelminthes; class Trematoda; order Strigeidida; family Schistosomatidae; genus Heterobilharzia; species Heterobilharzia americana. Next base: position 26,726,188 of record OX104131.1, on the reverse strand, counting down.
CCAGTCAAAAGAAGTATAAAGTACGAAAAGAGAAAGGAAGAATGAGAAAATGGTGTGATTTGGTATAGAGTCGTTAAGATGAGGATAGTGTGTGTATACATCTGAGCCACTGACATCGGTTCTCAGTCATATCACCTAGAGTCCCCAACCACAGGTTCCTCTCGTCCCGTAGACCCCAACCGACTAGTCTGCATCGCCCTACATGGCTCGAACCAACAGTCACAGACTTCATACATTGATGCCATGTTTTAGTCTGGCCACCTCGAGCCTTTTTCCAGCTTGGACCTACTTCAGCCAACATTGTGTGACGAGGTAATCGGTAACCAGGCATACATAACACGTGTCTCAACCATCTCAGTCCATGAAGGTTCATAACCTCGTCAACTGACTTACCTCTTCTCCCTAAAACTCTACACCTGACTTCTACGTTACGCAGGTGGTGACACCACGGAATACAGCCTATACTACGAAGGCGACGGTGGTCAAACACCTGAAGCTATCCTTCTCATGTCTTCCACTTTCAATGGCCATGTTTCATAAACATACAGGAGAACAGACAGGAATATTGTGCAGTACACATGACTGTTATGTGCAAATGACCCGAGCACAAATCCCTGAAATCTACCAACAGGGAAAGTACAAAATATGGTAATTGAAAACACTATGGGACCTTTCAAGAAATATTTCGCCAATTATTTAACATTTTCACACTAGTCTAATGTAATTAACGGTTTCTATGGCAATATAGTCGCATTTTCTCGTCTTACCAACCAGTTTGGGCTATTCTTGTCGACATTCTTATTTCTTACTAAAGGATATGTCTAAAAGTACAATACCTATGAAAAACCAATTTTGGAGAAATCTGGGCAATATCCTAACACTAACTTTATGAATTGTAACAAAAGTGATGTGTTTTTAAACGGGCAGTATCATCAAGGATTCTATGGGTCATTGGTCTAGGTACTTGACTTCTAACCGTCGGATCACGGGTTCGAACACCGCTCCACATACCGAGGTCTCGGATCCAAGTAGTAACATTAACCTTCACACAATAGATGTAGCTCGTCGCCCACTGTACGAGAGTTCACTTGGTTGCTAAACATATTTTGATTGTCAATCAAGTGATCAATAAACACTATTCTCAACTAACATAGTCACCTATTTTCATTCCTTTCCAGCTGCTCCAACTAAATTGTTTCATCCATAATCACTTTCTATGAAATCACAACTGGCTGTTTTGCGCATATAGTTGTGTTTTCCAAGGCTATACACAAACGCTATCAGTGATACTGTACAATTTTGCATCAGACTATAAATAACATTTCATGTTGATTCTGTTGCCTTGACCGAAGAATGCGGAATCGATTTTTTCAACCTATGACCCAATGATAGGCAGCAGGCATTTAAACCACTGCATCATAGTTTCATTTCGCGTACTCTTCTGTATCAATGAAATATACTTTATCGTAGGAAACTGAGTTCTAAGAGTGAAATACTCCTTTTCGAGTTATTTTTAAATAGCTGAATCTTTTTAAGTTAGCTCTCAAATAACTGTTTGTAATTAAATGTTTTGGAAAATCAAATTGAATTTTTATTGTCGAATAAGACTTCATTGAGTGACTTTTCAAAGAAGTCAAGCTTGTAATAAGTTGTGTAACTTTTTCATCGTCTATGCCTTGTTGCCACAGGCCGTACGTCGATGTCGCATTTACCAGAAATGTATCATCATATAGGTGTTTTTCAACTCTCTCACAAATTAGTTCAAAAAAACCCACTCAGAAACCTTTTGCACACTTGTACAGCAGGCAATAAGCCACACTTATTGCGTGAGGGCTAATAATACTGCCTGAGTGTTCAAACTTTGGTAGGTGAAGCGATGTTTCAACCCATGACCCACTGGTTGAAAGTCAGCTCTGCAAAACAATGAACCCCAATTCCACACAAACTGGTTTAAGTAATCACAGATACTGTTGAGAGAAGCAAAAGACTGGTATGCAGGAAGGAATGTCTATTGTCAACAAGTGGGACAGTAGTCGTTAAATTATGATACACCTTACACTAAAACCGTCATTTGCAAAATATGCTTCATTTCCTCTTCTGCTTCTTTTTTGATTTGCTCTTCATACTCCTGCCTTGTCTTCTGTGTTTCTCTTGGAAGAATCCTTACCCATTGCTGTCAATTCCCTATGATTTCTGTCACACTCTCAACATATACTACTTATATCCATTCTTATCAGCGACGCCCACTACACTGTCACCACTCAGTCAATATCAACATAGGACCCATCATTACCGAGTAATGGTCCAAGTTACCACACCTCATACCAGCACGTCAAACTAGAAGGCACCATGATAAAAGATGGAGAAATGAGTAAAGAAGCAGTTAAGAGTGGCAGCATGGTACTGCTGCTCGTCCTGCAGGAAATACCTTATTGCTATCACACCCCTGTCTAATCAACAGTAAGACTTCCTTGCGCTGCCAGTATAGTGTAGCATTTTGCACCATGGCGATAATCTCTCTGGTATGGTAGTACTTCAAGAGAATAACTGTTCCAGCTGTATAGCCTGTGGATCATTGTGATATGTAAGCCAACTAAATTCATGGTTTACATCTTGTTATTATGATCAGCTAGTAAGGTTTGTACAAGATGTTTCCCAATGCAGAGATGACGTACTGTTTTTTTTTTCTCTCTCTCTCTTTCTCACTTCAGGCCATCAAAGATTTTCGAGAATTGGAACGTAAAAGTTGGCGAAGCATCAACCAACCTGTTATCAGTCGATTAAAGGCATTAGCTGCTGACAGTCTGCTTATTAAAAATGCTGGTGAAAATATTAATCAGTCAGTCCTTCCATTAATTCATATTTTGGACTTATCTGAAAGCGGAGAAATAATGCCACATGTCGATAGTGTAAAGGTGAGCCACTCCATACACCTATGTTTCATATTTCGAATTGTGGTTTAAGCTTAAGCATAAGTGATCTGAGAATATGGAGTAACGATTGGAAGTGAAATGAAAATCTGGGCCGTGGCAAGATTCGAACCAGGAGCTTCGTGTTACCAGTTAGGTGCTCCATCATCCTAGCTACGAAACCTACTTGCTGACCAAGTTTTGATTGCACCTAGTTCACCAAGGAATTTCGCCCTACTGCCATGTGAATCCATGATATATAACTTTCCGTTCATTTTAATCACTCTGGCTGCCCAGCCGGATCTCGTCTGAGTCGAAATCTAGCTGAATTCGAATAGGGGAACGTTATATGGGATTATTGACAAGAATATCTGCAACAGCATTATTTAGCAACAGCAGGGTCTCATAGCCCAGTTGATAGAGCAATGGGACTGGGAATCCGTAGGCCAGTGGTTCAAATCCTACCGCAACCCAGGCTGTCGTTTAACCGTCGGTCATCTTTTCTTATCAATAATGTCAGTCTGCTAAACCACAGCTATCTCACACAGTCTCATTGATGATTTGGGAATAGTTTAATGCGCGTCCTGGATTCTTCTGCTAGCCACAACCAACCAAATTATCATAGTTTAACGTTGTTAAAGAATCACCTATCTCATGCTCTTTTTCTTAGTACTGTGTTTTGATTAATTGGTCTAATATTATCAACTAAATTGAAATGCCACTAGTTAACACACTCGACATTTTCTAAAATATATTTGCCTTATACTCTGTGTGCTGTTTGCAGGTGTAAGCGCTTTGAACAATGGATGCACACACACGATTTAATCATAGCTTAAACTGAATTCTTGAATTTAAAACTCTACTCAGGTCTTTAAAGTGGGAATCCATTTTTTTATATGAATACCAAAAATATAGTGACTGTCGCCTTAATTTTGAAAGCGAAAAAATCCGAGACAGCTATACCTTTTTCATAACCTCATTTTCTTGCATACAACCAAGTCATTAGTGAATAGTTGTTGTGAATGAGGAATTTTTTGAAATATCAAGTCTTGATATTTTCATTACATTTACCGGAGCTTTATTTTCATGTTGACATGATTAGTTTTATTACCATTTAAAAAGTATGACCAATAAGTAATTCAGCTGATGGTTTATGGGGACTGATTGATTTCGAAACAGTTTCATGACCGACTAGCATCAGTCGGAGAATTGGTGAAAAGTGGGACGAAACGGATGTCCTGTATCTGTATTATTCTGGGACTAAGTCTCTACCAGTCGATAACTGTAGGTTGAGAAGCTTATTTTCAACCTTCGTTATCAGGTTTGCATCACTAATGACATCTCAGGATGAACTCTCAACCTCATCATTTTGTTCGATGGTCATTAATGTATGTATCAAAACTTTGACAATATGCAGTTTCACTAGACTGAAATGCCCCTTCTTTAGTAGCCTCATCACTTTGTTTTCAGCTATAAGTTTCACACTACACACTTCAGTCTATCTGTCTCAAGAATTCTATTCACCGTTTATTTCATGAATTAAAATCCCAGTTAATCAACTGTTTAAGAATCCAAGTTAATTCACTTAAGTTTTATCCTATTTTTGTTTTCAGTTCTGTGGAGATTCAGTTACTGTAGTCAGTTTATTAGCCGACTGTATCCTACGGTTAGCTGTTGCCCCACAGAGTGAAGTTGCTGGCATTCCACATGATCAAGACGGTTACCTGCGTTCTTTGAATCTTCCACCAATCGGTTCATGGATAGATATTCTTATTCCTAGACGATCAGTGTATGTTATGCGTCGTGCTCTGCGTTATCTGTTCACGCATGCTGTCTTGTCTAATGAAAAAGTGACGCGTATGCGAGATGAACAACCAGTTAGTATGTATAATTTACATCGTGGACGCCGTGTGTCAGTTATCTGCCGTACATATCCAACCGAGGATCTTATTCCCTTTTATGATGTCACCAATGAGCCGTCTATAAATGCAAAAACTTAACCTCATGGTTCAGAAATTCTACATATTCATGTACATATGTGCTTATGGTTGTAATAGTGTGTCTATCGACAATACAGGTGTTTTTATTTCGTTTGTTTTTGCTTTAGTGAACGTCATGTTTCTGTTGGATTACTTGTTACTTTTTGAGGTTTCACTATGTTATCGAAAACTATTTGTCACTTGGGTAGGTTTTTATCTTTTTCAGCAATATTATATAAGTACTGCCTAAACTGAGGAGTATGGTAGAGCCATTTCGTCTCACATGCATACTGCTGCATCATCTCGGACGGGCTGCTTACTGGCGAAATCTCAGCTCGGACACAACAAGCAACCATTGGCGAGATATCTGACCATCTGTCAAAGGACGAGTATACTGCGCTGTAGTCTGTTATATCCTGCTATACCGCTGTGAGACATAGTCGTTAAAAGTAGAAAACGTGAATTGGTAACAGGTTTTCGGTTATAGGTGTCTTTGGACCACTGCTCACGCACATTTCGTGGAATCACTGTCTGAACAATGTTGAGGTCAGATGGAGAGTATTAGGTAAGACAGGCAAGTTGACTGATAAGGTTGTGAACCTTCATTGACTGAGGTGACTTGGACATGTACTGCACATGTCGAGCGACTGCCTACCTAGACGTACCATGCCAGGGTGAGTTGAATTAGGTTGGAAGAGAGTTTAGAGTGACTAGATCAAGACGTGGCACCAGTAATGGTAGTCACTGACTGTTAGTCTGAGTCATGTAGGGAAATGTGGACTACTTGACTGGAGTCTTGGAGATGACAGGAATCAGTGGTTGACAGCTCTTAGTGACATGATGAAAATAGGTCACAATGATGCAGATGTATTCGCTCCTTGACGTCTGATTATTTGATGAATAATTGAATATTTATACTAACCTTTAATGTAAAATTGTTTGCTGTCTCAAACAACTTTGTCTACTTTGATATCATTCTTTTTCTATTCACTTGTTAATTGTATACTACTTTGAAGCGTGTCAACTTGAAGGAATACACTTATATGCGAAGTTCTTCATTGATACTGTCCGTCTGCCATCTGAACTGTGGGACAGATGCATCAAATGTTGAATTGTTTAATTCTATTTAACTAGTTAGCACTTTTCAACGCGTAATACTTTCTATTGCAATTTGACTGTAACAATGTAGCGCATTTTATCATATATTTAAAACACTTAGTTGTACGTGTGAAAATATTATTGACTTATTAAAACCTCAAATTAGTCACTTGCCATGAAAACAACAGTGTAATGTTGTTTTTCCGACTTTAGGGTAAGTCTCTTCTCTCTCTATATTTAGATTTTTATTGGCTTTAATTCTGTGTAAAAGTATTCCTTCTTGTTGTGATATATACTTAAGTCAGTGTGTGAATGTTCATTTTAATTTTTGAATTCCTCAATACATTTTAATTGATAACACTGAAACACTGACAGACTACAATTTAGTGGATTAAAGAGTATGGAATTGTCTAACTGATGCTATTGCTTACACTATTTACTCATAGTGTATGGGCAGATAAATGTCATCTAGCCTTCGTAGTCCTTAATGATAGAAACATAAGTAGCACCTAAGAATAGAATCTAGAAGGTGGATTTTATTATTTCTTTATAGACTATGTGAAGCGATGCACTGTTATGTGAGATTTTCGAAATCGAAATACGCTCAGTAACCTTGTGCACATTCATACAGTAGACAATAAGCCCTACCTATTATGTGGGAGCCAGTAATACTACCTGGCTGCCTAAAGTTCACCTTGGTAGGTGGAGCGGGGCTCCGACCCCGTGACCCATTGGTTGAGAGCTGTCTCCTTAAACCACTGCACCACATTGTTTCTTTGGCGTGACAAACGTTAGTGTTTCCGATGAGGTTTACCTTAGAATATAAAAGTAGCCGTCAACCCTGTCATCCACAATCATTCTATGTATATTAACTTACCAATGAAAGCAAGAACTGCATGTTTGTATGTACGTTATCCAAAGAGTTTCAGTTTTTTATAAAACAAAGTATCTAGAGGCGAGATAGTTTGTGGAGAGAAATTGAATTAATGAGGGTGTATTGAAACTATCCTGTCGTATTATATCAAACATATCTTTTATTATTATTATTACTATTATTATTAATAATAATAATATCGGTTACACTGCTTTGGTTTGCAAAGTCAACTTATCCTTAACACAATAATCGAGTACATCCTTTTACTTAAACAGAATATTATTTTCGATGGAAAACGGACGTAATACCAATCTTCGAAGTCTTGTTAGACCAGTTTCACCATTATCTAGATGGCAAAAAGCACCACTTCCAGTCGATGATGACGATGATGTACGTCGGGTTGATGATCGGAAAATGGGCTCCTCTTCAAGGCATATCAATCGTACGACTCGAAGTAGAAGTCGTTCTCCAGCCATATTTTCATCTGTACATCTTGCTTCAACTGAAAGTCGCAATGGTACAATTGAAAGACCACCCAGTGAAGAGACTAGACGTATCATTGTACGTCGTCCTTTACAAGATCCCGAACCAGTAGAGTATCCAGAGAAATACTCAAAATCAAGATCTGATGATCATTCTCGACCAAGTAATGATAAAAGACGTTCAAAAAATGAACGATCAAAAAAGCCAATTCCACGACCTGTTCTATTTCAAAGTCGTTCTATGCCTCCACCGAGTGGTATTGATCGAGAAAACACTTGTCCTATCCTACTGCGTATCTTTTATTCTACAAATGCACGTCACTATTCTTTGTCAGATTACGATAAAGGTCGGACACCAGAAAATGAAATACAAATCAATACATGGTATGTTATTTTACTATACTTTTCGATGGTATATTTAAACTTTTACTCATTATTGCTTTCTAGTATGTTTTGTAATAACCCTTATGGAAGAATTTTTTCGTTTAAAACCTGTGAATCTCACAGAAATATGAGATTTCCCAATTTCTAGTTAGTCTACCACCATAGTCTGGTAATCATTCAATGTTTCATTCATTGATTATCATTTTGTTTGATTGCATAAAATATAGGGTTTTTATAGAAGCCAGATCATCTTTGTCCAGTGCAAGCTACTGATGCACTCTACATCATTGAAATGAAATAGGTGTGTAATACTTTATTTATTTATTTCGACACGCTAATTTCTTGAACCGATTCCAATCGATAATAAAGCCTATCTACAAATTTTGTAATGTTAAAATTTGGATTGTCTTCCTTGAGTTCTGATAGAAGAACAAGTATGTTTCAGCGATTTCATTTTCATAACTGAATCATCACAGATTTATACAGTTTTCTAGTGTAAAGATTTGATAGGTAAAAAACGGTTTATCAAACATGGAAATATAAATAGTGTCAATAAATGAGCTATCATTAAAATCGAAAAACCAAAAACTGATGAGTGGTGAATATTGATCAAAATACGTTTTGACAAGAAATTTCTTAGTGGTATGATGACATAATTGGAAACTGAATTGTGGTCAAGTAGAGCACAGCAACAAGGATGAATAGCAAATTACTTAAGAAGACACTCTATATCAATCTGAACTTCAAAGCTGATTCTACCAATGACACTAAAAAGGAGGATAACAAACGCTTTTAGGAGAACATTCTTTGCATCAACTCTGAGGCTAGTATTCTCTTGTCGCTAACGCATTCTGACAACTCGAAAGAGAGACTTTCACATCTGACCACTTCTATGTGCATATATCAATTCGCCTGCTCTTGTAGAGCCAGGTATATAGGTCGTTCGATGTGACTGTTATCCAAAAAGGTTCAAGAATAGTATCCCGCTTGGTTGCAAAGCGGTAACAATGGAGCGATTAGGAATACTATAAGTGATCACATCATGAACTCGAACCAAGCTGTCTAAAGAACCTTCTCGTTCCAAGTCATCTATGAAGTGAGAAGAAACCTCCCAAAGGCTGTAAGTTTTCGTATTCTCTGCATTGCCGAAGCTCTTGCCATCTATATGGAGGAACGTCAACTGTATACGCAAAAGAAGATTGTTCAAACCCTTCTTCTCAGTTTTCACTCTTTGAAATATCATCCACCTCCTACTCTTTTCTTTCCATCTTTCTGTTTTAACATTATTCACTCCTTAAGTAATTTGCTATTCATCCTTGTTGCTGTGCTCTACTTGACCACAATTCAGTTTCCAATTATGTCATCATACCACTAAGAAATTTCTTGTCAAAACGTATTTTGATCAATATTCACCACTCATCAGTTTTTGGTTTTTCGATTTTAATGATAGCTCATTTATTGACACTATTTATATTTCCATGTTTGATAAACCGTTTTTTACCTATCAAATCTTTACACTAGAAAACTGTATAAATCTGTGATGATTCAGTTATGAAAATGAAATCGCTGAAAGCGACTCTTCGTTGAAATACTTCTTTGAGTTCATCAGTGATATATAATACATATATGTATCACTTTCGTTTTAACCTTCAGGATTGATGCAAGCCTTGCTGAATTGGCTGAAGAAGTTCGTAATGTTGTCCGTGTAGCTAGACGTCGAGGAACACGTATGCATTTTGCTGTAGTCTATCCAGATAGTCGTGGTACATATGGACGTCGTCAACTCGGCGTTGTTATCACAGGCTATGGACCAAATTCTGGCGATAATTTTGAAGAGAAGCCTACTGATGAGATGAAAGACAACAACGATAATAATGCTAAAACACACAAACCTTTTAACTTGATTGATGATTCAGCAGTTACTCTTCTATCTAAAAAATTCCAAGTAAGTTGATTAACCTGTTTAGTATATTTTCTTAAAAGTGTGAACTTCCTCACTCATATTAACATAGCTGAACTGATATACTGATCGATTTTTAAAAAGGCAGTTGAAATGAGTGGATTCCTGTTTTATTCGTTTGTTATGTGTATCACACAGCGAAACAGTATCATTTACTGGATAAACTTTAAAACATAATTGATTGTCCATAATTACATCAAGGCAACTCCATGATTTTGACTCGAAAACCACTCAGCAACCATGTTCACATTCGTGCAGTAGGCAATGAACCACACCCGTTGCATGAGGGCTAATGAAAGTACTTAGCTACCAAAACCTCGGTAGATGGAATGGAGTTCGAATCCGTGACTGTGGGATATAAACTAAGTTTATTGAGTAAATAATACTCTCTCACTTAGTGTACTAGTCTGTGAATAAACTAAAATGGAATCACATCCTGCCTGCTGTAAACCTCAAAATCGTGTACTACTTTGCAGAAGGATACTTGATTGCTGAACAAAGTTGAATATAACCTAGCCATCATGTGTAATTTCACTTTTATTTATAGGCAAGTTGGGGAAATCCCTTTGTGAATATACTTTCTTAAGTTTGAAGGCCAATAATCATTTGATGCTTGAGTTGTTACTCGGTAACCAGAATATTCGAAAGAACCAAGTAAATTATACATCTGACCAAGCGTGTATCGATCAAGTCTCCACACACATGTATGCTTATCAGTTGTGACTTATTGGTTTAGGGGGATGTCCTTCGACCAATCGGTCACGGTTTCGAACCCCACCCCACATATTGAAGTTTGGATAGCCAGGTACTATCATTAGCTTTCACACAGTAGGTGTATCTCCTTGTCTACTGGACGAATATGCACAAGCTTGCTGAGTCCTTTTCAATTCAACTTCAAACGCCTAACACCGGTTCACAGTAGTCATATTTTCTGATGTGAACCTGTGTTTAAATCCGTCAATCAAGATATTGAATAACTGTGTCATGTTCACGATGGCTGTCTGTTTGCATTCACATAATTATGTGATAACCTATAGAGTATTTTCATCCAGAATAGTTGTAAAGAGAGTCTTATTCACTAATGATGTCCACTATGCAACACTGGATGGCTCAGTTTCGAACCTCACAGGGGATATCAGTTCTCTCGAGGTTGCTGATCCATATTAGACATTCCGAAGACTGTATTCTTCCCCAGATGGCTAGTTTAATATCATGTTACAGCTTCAGTGAAATCAGTTATAAAATGTAAGACATTTATTGGGAGATTATGGTTTTGTGTCTCTTGATTAACTTTATCATCTATGTGTGTGTGTGTGTACTTTCAGATTGGAGATTATGTGGATTGTGCTATCGTTGAATACACTCCAGGCTCCTTAGGTGGTTGGTCTTCCGGTCGTCGTCCGCTCGGTCCACCACCGCCTACATCTGACCCACGTAACTCTGCACGCGAAGAGGCCCGCATGATATAGACATTGTCAACACTATCCATGTGTAAAAATGTACTTTACTCTGTTTTTTCTTGTGAATAAAAGCTACTTTTCTTCTCTGCTCACTTCTGTTGCGGTCGGTTTTTTTCTTGTTATGTTCCGTTAAGTTAACACTGTTCAGTTAATGTAATTGTGCAAGTTTAATTGATGATGATAGAAGTGTCTTTTTTTGGAGGTGTCACATGAAGTACTATTCTCCCCAGCTAAGTAGATATCCCGTTATATGAAATAATTCCCGTTCATCTTATTAAAGTTTTACGTTGCAGTTTTGTCCTCCAAACTGGAAGTCAGACAGTTAAATATTCGAACGTGATTCTCATATTGTACGTACATTAATCAGAGGACTAGTAGAAAACACGGACTCCTAAACAACTGCTTAGTTCTACTTCGAATCCCATCAGTAGTTATGTTGCCTCAATTTATACAGGCAGACAGACAGACAAAATCAACGTAGAACCTCGCGCACAAATGCGTTGCCCCACTTCAGAGTAGCATATGATAACAGGTAGATAGAAAAAGAGTGATATCAAAATAGACAAAGTTGTGTGGGAGAATAAAGAGTTTGAAGATAATGGTTAGTGAAAATATTCATGCTTTACATGACGTCAAGGAGTGTATACTTCAGCTCCACAGTGACCGATTTTCACCATGTCACTAAGAGCTGTCAACCACTGATTCCTGTCATCTCCAAAACTCCAGTCAGGTAGTCCACATTTCCCTACATGACTCAGACTAACGGTCAGTGACTACCATTACCTGGTGCCACATCTTGGTCTAGTCACCCTAAACTCTCTTCCAACCTAATTCAACTCACCCTGACATGGTACGTCTAGGTAGGCAGTCGCTCGACATGTGCAGTACATGTCCAAGTCACCTCAGTCAATGAAGGTTCACAACCTTATCAGTCAACTTGCCTGTCTTACCTAATACTCTCCATCTGACCTCAACATTGTTCAGACAGTGATTCCATGAAATGTGCATGAGCAGTGGTCCAAAGACACCTATAACCGAAAACCTGTTACCACTTCATGTCTTCTACTTTTAACGACTATGTCTCACAGCGGTATAGCAGGATATAACAGACTACAGCGTAGTAAACTCGTCCCTTGATACATGGGTTTCCCGCCAGTTGGCGCCAGCGATGATACTATTTCACAAGTGCCGAACAGGCCTTGTGTATCGAGCTGATATTTTGTCAGCAAGCAGCCCGTTTGGGCTGATGTAACTCCCCAAGTAAGTGAGTGTTCGACACATTCCACCCTTTCACTCTGTATCCTTACACTAGGAGCAGTTGCAGATCAATCCTGGAGCATCTTACATTTCACAGGTGCGAAACGCGTACCAAACATACTCAGATTTCTGCTCAACGCGTTCAGAAGAACCTGCGTTTTTTCGGCATCTTCACTCAGCATAATCCAAGTCAACCAGATGTCTTCTGACGAATAGATCAATTCGTGTGAAGTTAGACGTACCTAGGGTTATTTTTATGCGTACATGTATAGTGAAATTAAATAGGAACGGTGACTGGGTATCCCTAACGAACACCACTAGTTATCGTCAACTCACATGATAACTCTGTATAAGCTCTTACATGGCTGTGGAAGTTAGAGTAGAGATCTTTGATAACCATTAAATACTTGCTTGATACTCCCTTCACAGTTAGACACTGCCACAATATCTTGCACTTGACAGAGTCAAGTGCAGAGTTCATTCCAAGAAATATGGGAAGTATCGGCCATTGGCTGGTAAGTATCCCTTTGTTCAAGGACCTGTCGTAGGGTGAAAATATGATCGACACACCCTCATCCAGATCTGAAATATGCTTGGTTTTCTCGAGTTTACTGTTCTGAAGCTTCAGTTAGGCGTCAGATAACTATGGGCCCGGGGATCTCGACACAGCATTAATCAAACTAATTCCCCTATCGTTTTCACCAGACCTCTCCCTTTTTACAGACTATGATGATCATTAAAGTAGATGAGTTCAGCAACTCCCTCTCAATGTAGCTGCATTTTGTTCTAATAGTGATAACTGGCAATGTATTCGTCAGAAGAACTTAATATTCTGTCTTTGTCTCGGTAAAAGGCCTAAATTTAATATGAAATAGTTATTCAGTTTTGTTTGATTTCCGCTAACTGGCTGATATTCGATGATAAAGTTTGTCGTTAAATTCATGAGTTCTTTTAGGAAACACAGTTGTTTGTTGACAATTATGTATCAAATTGTGTACCAGACTTTTTGAGTGCAGAAAGTCTTACTTTATTCATAGTAATAGCTGAAACAAATAGTTGTAGGACGTCTCAATGCTAGTCAGTAGTGTTCACTAACCAGATTTAGATGATGTCACCAGTTGACATATGCTTTACGCGTTTCAGATTGAGGTCACAGATGTTGCAGAAACACCACAAAAGTTTTACTACGAACAATCACTGCAGTAATTGGCTTATTTACGGCACTTCCTTACATATTTATGTGTATGTATAGTGACTGCTGTTGAAATCCACTAGTCATCTGAAGACAACCGTTTTATATTTCTTAAATCTCATAGTCCAGGCGTACAATCACTTTCTCTAGCCGTTTAGTAAGCAAGAATCGTTTCCGCTTAACAATTTTATAAGGAAAGCAGTAATTAGTTCATTTTACTCAACACTTGCAACATCTCTTTCGAATATAAACCAATAACTTGATTATGGTGAATTTAACAACTAGTGGAGGATAATGGGTAGTAACAGAATCCAGGTCCAGTGTTTCGTTCTACTTTGGGCTCATCAGCTGGATGTACTTACGTTGCTGTGAGTCATGCTGTTCCCACTTTGGCTGAAACCCATCGCTTCAAACTCCAGAGCACTATTCAATAGGTTACTGAACACATATGCCGATAGCCACCAATCAATTTGATCCAGTCAACGACGGAGAACTACAAGCCGTAGCATCAACAGATTTAACAGTCTATTCGGAGTCATTAAGATAGATGATCTATCACTGTTTATATATTCTTAAATCCATTTTCAAACTCCATACTACCTACAAATTTTCAAGTATTATTGTCCTACCATTTGCAAAATAAGATGTAGCCTTTATGTCATCATAATAACAGGTAAAATAATCATAATTTTAGGATAAAGGTTAGTGCAAGTATTTTAGCCTTAGATGACGTCAAAGAGCGAATGTGTCTGCGCCACTGTGACCGATTTTCATCCATGTCACTAAGAGTTGTCAACCACCGATTCGTATCATCTCGGGGATTGGAGCCAGGTAGTCTACATGGCCCCACATGGCTCAGACCAAGAATCAGAGACTGCATGCACTGGTGTTGCATCATAGCCTGGCCACCCTGAACTCTATTCTAAACTAATCCAGTTTATCTTAGCATGGCACGTCGAGGTAGGCAGTCACTTGACATGTACTGTACATGCCCAAGTCATCTCAGTCAATGAAGGTTCACAACCTCTTCGATCGACTTGCCTAGTATCCCTCGCTTGACATCAACATTGCTCACTCCAAAAAACAGTGACCTCTGTGTCTGCATGCACAAGTACATTCAATCTTAGGAAAATTGTCGAGTAGGATACCTCTTGGTTGAATAATGATGTCCACCACGCCGAAACACAACCTGTGGAACCTCAAAGTTACTATTGGTTACTAATCATGACCTAACACGAGCAACCCTGTATAGACGGTGACGGTGGAATACAAGTCGGTGAATGTATTCAGCTGGGAAAGATCAGGTCCTATAAGAAGAGAATGAAACCGTTTTCACTGAAGTGTTATCTAACTACATACATTGAAACCTATTAAAATGGCTCTAGGAATGACGCGGATTTATGTATAAAGCCTCTGTCTTCCGCTACGTGATGTGAAATTTTTTATATTACATCTTTTTCAGCGCTGCCGATTACGTGATTGCATCCACTTTACTAGCTTTCCGACGGTACGCCACTGAGGGTGAATACAAGTGTAGGTAACTGTCACTTGCTAAAGTAGTTCCCACTTTGGTAACATAAAGTAAATATCATGCTTACGGATACCGGTTGCCAACTGATTAGTTGCGATGATTATCGCATACATTAAGCAAACATTTGTTAAAGATGGGTACACTATTGCCTTCATTCTTGAATGATGGAACACTCAGTATGCTATACGTTCCCAAACAATGTAGTCATTTCCCTGACTGCAATCCCATTTTTAAAAAGAGTTAGGGGTTGGTTTTATTGTCTGGATACCTTATAGCACTTTAGAAACTTGAGTTCCTTGTGGTCTTCTGTTTCGCCAAGCGGGTCAATCTCAAACCTGTAAAGTACAAGACACTGAAGCCGATTTTGAAGGGAAATAATCCCCCTAAACTGCTCCATCCAGCGTTTTAAGTATCTGCAGAGATTGGTGTACCACATATTTCACTGGTCGTCTCGCTAACACTAGACATCTTATTGCTGTTGGCTCAGATTACCTGGAGGTGCTTCCGACAGTTGTCAGATTCACCTGCTGATTCCTTCCCACTCTCATGTTCTGACCACCAAGTCTTACACCTCTTACATAAATACTATTTGAACTGTTGCGTGAGGTACTCGTACACACAATTTCACTCGCTAATATGATGGACGGATGAGAGTCAAAAAGTCAGAATAAACAGAGAGAGATCCTTAGTTCATTAGTGGGAAGTTCTTCGAAATGAGAAACAGCCTTACTCACCTTTTTATAGCACTTTATAGGTGTGACCAAAGCTCATACTTTCTGGAGGTTCGACAGCTAGCCTGAGATTTACCTCTACTCGATATTTAGTTAAAGTACTAAAACCAATCAGTTTACCAATGCTGACCTATTTAGTACGACGATTTTGATGACCATCAAGATGCCAGATGAACTTTACATGCAACGAAGCGTGGTTATCGTCCAAACATTTATTCCAGAAAGAGCAGCAGTTATGATCACACTCATACCATTAGTTGAAAATTGTATTGAGATCTACTTGAATCCAAACCTGAGTGGCAGAGGAAGAATGCACGGCGGCAGCACAGGGGTTATGTTTGTGCCGGAGATTGATACTGGCTAGAAATAAGTTTCAGAAGGCAGTGTTCACTATCCTACTTGCAACCGACTAATCCCCAGTGACCACCTAAACAAGCCCTGTCTGAACTTAGACACCTGGTCTACTCGTTCCAGTTCCTGGCTAGCATCATAATACCTATCGAATGAACTTGTTAAAGAAGATAAATCAGTAGATGGTAGAACTCATTTCTAACTAATTACGTACTCCAGTCCATCAAAGCTTGTGCAGAGATGAGGAGGTATTGTTTCTTGTCAGTTACTTCTTACTGTAATCTAACCTAAACAATTACTTGTTATTGCTAGTGGGAATCCAGTCGGCTAGTGCAGCTTCGGCTTTAGAACTTGGTGTGACACACACACACACACACATTGACGATAAAGCTGAAAAGGAATGGTGGAATCTGTCAACCTTGTCTAATCTTACTGCTAGTTAACAATAATCATGTGCAGTGGTTGTGCGTCATATCTGTTGTATAGGGCTTCCGAGATTTTAATACACTTCTCAGCGGAACCCTTCCTTAACAGATAACCCCAGATGATAGTTCTATCTTATAACCGAATATAGCTCAAGTGCTGTGAAGTATACCGATAACTGATGGGCAATCAGTGTGTTGGTGTTTAGGCGTGCAGCAGACATTTAGTTAGTCGATTCGTCTACACAACCTAGCTTTTTATTCATATTTCACCTAATCTGTGTATAAGTAATAAAATAGCAGTTAATATCTAAGATTCGATCGACAATAGGTTTATGCTACGGTAACTTGAACACGCTCTAAGTACTCTGTTTTCAAAGATAAGGACCTACTTTTGGGTAGGCGTAACAAACCCAGTCTGCTATACCTTCTTAAATAATATGGTCATCTTGACCAGAGTTTCGTCTCCATTTTTGAAAAGAGACAAGAATAAGTCATTCATATCGTGTGGGGTATAGCAGTTTATCTTTTGGGGTTTCTATCATATATTCACTTCATCAAGCTGTTCGCTTTTAATGGACTATGGGTCACGAGACACTGACTGAGGTTGGCAATTCTGATTCAGTACGCCAGCTAAACTGCTCAAAGTGATTCATACAGTATCCATGATGTTTTTAAACATAACTGATCGACATATCATATATCTTTTGTACCACTCCATCTTCATCAAGTTTCTTGCTTTTGGTGACTTAGATGAAATGAAACATCTGCCAGCTAGTTCCGAATTCGGATTCTGTTTCCATTTTCTCGTAAGTATCATCACCACTTAGCTCCGCAATCCTTAGGTAGACTTTGGTTGAAGAGCCATAGAATACCACCGTACCCGTTATTTGAAACACCTTTAAATGTGATGTTTGTGGTTTCATAATGGTTGAATCAGGTATTGCACTGAAGAACACCAACTAATTAGGAACTAAAATGGTATATGTAATTAATAACGTCTAGCTATCGTGAGTAGTTGGATAAAACAAAAAATCCAGTTCATATGTAGCTGGAAAGACAAATAATTCAGCATCGATTTCAAGTTGGTATTCATCATGGGCTGACATTAATTGGATAACTGTTGAAAACCTATGACCACTGGACAGCTGTTTCGTCCTAGAATGAGACTCCTCAGTAGTGTCCACCCATGACTCCTCACCGCTAGGAGTCGAGCCGAGGACCTTCAGGTCTCCACGGCCAGCACGTTAATGTTGATCCAGTGGCTTGGAACCCAGTTGTCTATATTTCCTACTTCTTTCAGTTCACGATATAGCGCGATCTTTATCCAATGCCGTCGTCGAGTAACTGTCCGCGTATTCTTATGTGGTGTGGAGTATGTTTGATAATTAGCACATATATGGGTAGGGGCTTTGTAGTCGCTACTATAGACTTATAGTATAATCTTTGTAGGAATTAAGAAATCACATAGAAGTTCAAACTGAAGCCAATGAGGAACACTACCAAGAGTTTCATTCACAGCAGTAGATCAACATAAGAATTTGAATTACCATATTTTCCAATGTCTGGAATAGCTTCAAGATTCTAAGACACATATGCATTGTTCGTTTACAATCATTATTTTACAACTTTTAGTGGATTCTTTGGATACTGAACACCAGTTTTTATCGTTTTATTTCGCATAAACACCATCATACGAAGGTGATGATTAAAACTTGGTTAACAGACAATCAACACATAGCGGTACAGGATAGTTACTTTGTTTACTTTTGTTGATATCAGAGTACTCTGGGACATTGCCCAGTTTTGGGAAATCTAAGGTTATTCTTTTGGAGTTTAAAGCAATTGAAAGAGTTTTGATAGGACTATCTGAGATAGCTATGGTTTAACAGAAAAACGGTTACAGTTACAAGCTATCAGTATTATTCTCCCTGCCGAATTTTTTTAGCCTATGAAATAATGATACCTGTATAATCTTAAAAATAGTCAGTTTACCTTAACCCTTGAGCATTAGAACGTGATTACCAGTTGATTGAACTGTCGTTCCTAAACGAGGACAAAGCAGTTCATCAGCTCTTTCAGATTTTAAACGGAAGAAACTAATCAGTCCGTCTTGACCACCATTCTGTTTGAATTCCAAAGGTTATGTACCAGCTTTGAATTTGTGTTAACTTAAATGGCTACTTACGCCTTTGACAGTTATTTTTCTTTTCATTCTGCTAAAGGATTTGAATGGCGCATCTCTTGGTGTTCAATGCTGTACGAAGTTTATGTTCCAAATAAACCGTATAATTTAAATTTGTTTAACGATAAATAATAAATTGAAAAATTTTCAGCGAGTTAAGATGAAGAAAATAATCTTTTTCGCCATTTTACAGCACAATACTGACTTCTCACTGTTGGATCATTGAAAAAACAACACAATATTACACATGAATTCCTACGTAAAACGAAGTAATTACATCCTACTCCTTTAAGGAATTAGTATAGAATGAGAAAATACTCTGTCAAACATCAACTTATTTTGTAGTTAAATGGTCAGTTTGAAACTGACTGGTATCAGGAGGGATTTCGTAACTGATTGGCATCATCTAGAAGGCCACCACTAACTTATCGTAAGAACTGCTTTATCCTAGTTTATCACGTCTCAGCAGTACTCAAACATGCAGTAATGTTCAGGTTTCGGCGTACTGTGCTAAGAGAAGCTGGATTAGGTTGGAAGAGGATTCAGGGTGGGCAGACAAAGACTTGCCACCAGTCGATGAAGTCTCTGACTCGGCTTGAGCCGTGTAACGAGGTTCATACTACCTGGGTCGGGTCACTGAGACAATAGGAATTAGCAGTTGAGGACTGTTATTGACATGGCTGAAAGTCAGTCACAATGGTGTGGATGTATTTATTCACTGACGCCTTCTAAAGCTTGAATATCTGCACTAACCGTTATCTTCAAATTATCCATTCTCTCACACAACTCTCTTTCTATCCATTTGTCTTTTGTATAATACTGTGAAGTGTGGCAACTTGAACCGACGTAATCGTGTGCCAGCTTTTATGTTGATTTTGTCTGTCTGTCTATCTGGTCTTGAAGTGAGTACTTTCTTCGTAGTTGCCATTGATTTCCATTCTCCAACTTCACTCAGTTAACTAGTATATTGACATCATCGTTATTTAATAAAATCGGTGGTTATGCATCTCTTCTTCCAACTTCGATGACCCATATGTATAGATCTCAAGGCTTCGTAATAAAACTTTCTGGAGTTCATCTTAAAACTAGTCACTAAGGCGTACTCAATTATTACTCTGTTGTTTCGTAGGGAAACTGACTGTTTTCGTCAAGAAGTGACATCATTTAGCCATTCAATAAATTTTTCTCTTCAATAATTCTCTACTCAGTACTAACTGGTTTATGCTTATATACATATATTACTATTTTTATTGACAGAAAATGCAATCACATAAAAATATTTCCGAAGGAGAATGGTGGCGTCCAAGTGTTTTACCGCCAGATGGTTATCGATCCAAGACAAATGAACCAGACAACAATACATCTTTTTATCCGTTTAGTACTGAATTAGGTTACAGAGTGTTTAAACGATTAGTTGAAATGAAACGAACAAATGTATTGGGACTGCAAGATCATCGTCAAGAGGATGATTGTCACATAGAGATAGTTCAACAAATGGATCATGAAGGTAATAACTTCTATGTGAAAGGTTCGTGTTCACAAAATCCTATGCCAATTGAGAATTGTGCAGCAGAGAATCTGTTGAAATGCAGTCAACACGATGATAAATTTAGTAAGTTTATTCACTGTTTAAAGATAGTTGTAATAGTCGAAGTTCATCGGTATAAAGCTGGAAGATTTTGAAAACCACACTTATCCAGTTCCAAATGTTGAAAACACTACCTGCTTGCTGATCGCCTTGTGCTTTCTAATTTAGTTCCCGACTTTCAGTCTAAAAAGCTAACCGCTAACTCTTTCAATCTGAATTCCTGGACAGTAAGACGTATCTATTGTCATCGTCAGTTCACTCTGGAATGGTGATTCCTATTTTCTCACTACAACAAATCTAAACGTGAGGAAAGTTCCGAAGTGTTTTACCTATGGTATTGCAAAGAAAGTAACAAACATTTTCCATCAGTGCAATTTATTTGCTTGTTAACAGTGGTATCCAGCACGCAAGCTTTATTCACTTCGGGACTAGTCAGTTATTTATGTGACTGCATACCAGCTAGTGATGGTGTACCCCATTGAGACTTGAACGCAACACACCATCATCTTGAGTCCCACCGCATTATTCACTGGGCTACTTGGTGACAACAGCCACCTCTAGTACAAAGGTAGGATCTACGACCACCAGGTCTCACAGCGAATGCGTTAACCATCCAGCCACCAAGTCAGAGTCTAATTTTCCACAGTTTCTTACTTCTGTTGATACGCGATACAGCATGAATATCCACAAAAGTCTTCAGTTAATATCCACTTCACTTCCAACCGGTCACGGCTTCTCGTTAGAACTTCTAGATATCCATCTCGAAGCCTGTCACTAATGACCACTATGCAGCATTTGAGTAGTTACTCACTGTCTGCAGTATGATTTGGTGATAGGAATAAGAAAGTGCGTTGGCAAAAAAACTACCTGTTGCAAGATTTAGTTGAATCACCAGTGTTCATAATACTAGGAAATAAAAACAAGTGGTTCGGTGAAAAGACTCTTTTCAGCTATTTCACTCACTCAGTTGTACAATCGCATTTACATACAACTTTTGATGAGAATGAACAATTTGTTTCATGTATGAAAACAGTTAGTTAGGCATGGTGACAAGCAAGATGATAGGTCCCGGGTCAGAGTCCCAGTGGGAGCAACACAGTCCTCTGGGAGACACGTACATCCAGCTGACGAATCCCATATGGGACGAAACACACTTCCTGGATTCCAGTGGTAGCCACTACCCATCATTAATATAAAAGGTGATTAGGTTTGAGTAAAGAGTTGAGTGATATGACAACATATTTACTGAATGTATTGTTATCAGGGGGGATATACAAACAAGCAATACTTGATGATATACAAGAAGTGAATTGAATGCAAAGGTTATAAAGAGGGGGAGGAATGCTTGAAAAACTAAAGGTTAAGACCATGAAAGGTGAAAAGGCTGAACAAGTCACTTCTGCATGCAGAGGTTCCGCTTTTCTATTCGAATTGCTAATGTTTCAGAAATACAAGGATAGCGGATGCACACTCTCTTTTTAGCAAGTTTGCTTTCCACCTTTCAAATAGCTTTGAAGAGGTGGTTGTTAGGGTTGAATGATCACTGCCGATATAGTGTTCTATTGCCTCACTTCTTATAGACCCACTTCCCCCTTTGTAGCCACGCAGGATGGTGTTCTTGAACCCTTTTAGGACAGACTCGCGTTGAACGACCCATATACCCGGCTCCATAGGAGCAGATGAACTGATATGCACAGGCAGAGGTGGCCAGATGTAATATCGTGTCTTTATGGTTTTATCTAGGTAAAAAGCAACTAGAAAATACTACTCTGAGAGTTGCTACAAAGAAAGTTCTCTTCAGGGAACTTGAAATCCTTTTCTTTAGGATGTCAGAAACTAAGTCACCCTTGAATTCAAGGTTCGTACATTACATCTTTTTCGACACGGAAAATGAATCATGTTTTGGGATGTCAGTTTGATGTTTTCAACTGTTTTCCATCAAATTTTCTCTTGGAATGTCTATCCTTTCACAAAGAGTAGCAAGAGATATATGTAAATTTCTCTTCTGACCAATGGGCATATATCTGTAGAAATCTGTCCGTTGCTCATTCTATCTGTGGTTTCTATGAATTGACATCCTCAGATTTCCATCAGTTTGTCTTGTTAGGTCTACATCAAAATAGGACATCCACGTCGATGGTGAATTTTATCGTCGGATGGCAGCTATTAGACATATGCAAAACATCATTCAAGTCATATATATCATCACAAATACTGAAAATATCGTCGACATACCTTTTGTACAACAGAGAATCGTTGATTGTTGATTTCAAACTTCTCATGAAGTAACCTACCATTAATGACCTCAAGGGGGAATCTCATGGCAATTCTGTCTTTCTGTCATTGAAAATGAATTGTACATTTTAATAGCGATTCCATCATATGAACAGTTAGTATCCCAATGTTCAGGTTATCATCTATATAGTTATATATAAAACAAATACTTTTCATAAGATGGAACACTAGTGAAGAATGATTCGACTTTGAGAGATATCATACACTTGTGAGAAACATTAATATTTTTTATACAATCGATAAATTCAAAGGTTTCCCGAAGGGAAAAAAGCTAACCATTTAGCGATTGGTTGAATGATAGGGTGATCCAAACATATCCAGAATCGGGTGAAGTGGAAGGTCGGCGTAGAAATTCGCATATTCTTTTCGATGATCAGTTTGTATATGTAGTCCAACTCTACACAACACCAGTCATGGTGAAATCTTTGACTTCATCATTGAAGTAATCAAGTTCGGATTTCCCTAGGGGACAAATACACTTAACAGCTGATAAGTAGTAAAAAGCGATGAAATCAAGGGTAGAGTTTCTTCTTAACTGACTTTAGTTTATATACTGCATATAATAAACCTGAGACCAAAGCTATCAAACATCCATTTTCTAACAGTTGTGACTTTTATTATCTTTCTTTATTCATACGCTAATCAGAAAAACTTTGGTGCTCATTAGTGACTTGTTTTGAGACGAGGTTCCTGAAGTTCTGATGAGAAGTCGTGACTGGTGGAGCCGACATGAAGATGGTTACTTAACGACAGTATTGGATAAAGATCGCGCTATATCGTGAACTGATAGAAGTAGGAAATATAGACAACTGGATTCCAAGCCACGGACCAATAGTAATATGCTGGCCGTGGAGACCTGAAGGTCCTCGGCTCGACTCCTAGCAGTGTGGAGTCATGGGTGGACACTACTGAGGAGTCTCATTCTAGGACGAAACAGCTGTCCAGTGGTCATAGGTTTTCAACAGTTATCCAATTAATGTCAGTCCATGATGAATAACAACCTGAAATCAGACAATAGCACTGCTAGCTGATAAATTAACCAAGATTTTGTATGCGCATTCGCGCATAATAATATAAGCTCTCAGTAATAATACACAAAATATTTGAAAAAGAATCTTTTTAACTATTCATCAGATAGTAAATAATCAACCAACGATCGATGGTTTCAAGGTCATTAGGTAGGCAGTGAGTACATACCGTGGAGTGTAAAGTTGAAGTTACTCCTGTCACTTTATGCATATAAAGCTTTTGTTACTTTATTTCAACTGCTGCATATGACCTAAATCAATCAATCAATCATGAATGCATGAAGTTTCAACAGAATTTAAAAGAAGGATAATCAGATATTAGATCGTGATGGCAGTTTGGTGTTCTCTAAGCTTTAATATATGTTGTCGTGGTCAGTTCATCACCAGGCTGAGTGAAATCCTCAGAACTAACTTTACAAAGAAGTGAAGCATATTTAAATATTACACAAAAGTTCAGTTAGTGTTTCCATTGGCTCCAATAACAAGTTGGAGAAGATATTTCTATCACACCTTGACGCCTTTCACTTTATATTTCACTCAATCACGTTGGTAGAGGATCTTTGTTAGAGTCAGATTGTGTTATTTGTTACTGTCTCATCATGCTTTATTGTTGGTTTGTTGGGTCAATTTGTCCTTTATTGATGGATGGCTGTTTCCCTCCTAAGTGGATTATGGATATGGTCAATATCCACACCTCTGTTGACTAATTTTTCATCAGAATATCATGCTTCTAGGTATTCTCTGAAAGCTTTTAAATTTGTTCTTTGGAGTACTTCCACATTCTCCTTGCTGAATTCCTGATTGTGATTGTCTGCGTCCATCAAGAGCTAAGACGCTACTTCATTTCACTTTGTTGTTGGTTGGTGTTCATAATTTCCTCGATCAATCTAACAGCCAGACTTATCAACACGATGTAGTGGATAATGTCTGCAGTTGATTTTGAAAATTGTGTTTGTTCTGCCTTCCTTTGGCTTGTAAAATCTCAGTTTTTCTGATCAGCGAAATCGCAAACTGGCACGCGAATAAAGTAAGTGGAAATGTTTCACAACAACTAACTATTTCAAGTTGGTATTCATCATGGACTGACATCAGTTGAAGAAAAATCGGAAACCTGGGCATCCATGACCCTACCAGGGCTCGAACCCGGGTCCTTCAGGTGCTGTGGCCAGTTAATTGGTGATTGGCTTCAAGGGGTGATTTCTGAAGTTCCAATGAGAAGTTTTGAGGCAAACCGAGTGAACTTAAGGACATATACTGAACGATGATACTGGTTGAAGGTCACGCTATATCGTGAGCTGACAGAAGTAGGAAATACAGACCGTCGGACTTCGTCTCGGTAGCTCAATGCCAACGTGCTGGGTGCGGAACCTGAAGGTCCTGGGTTCGTCCCCCATTGGGACGGGGTCGTGGATGTGCACTGCTGAGAAATCCGATACTAGGACGGAACGGCTCTCCAGTGCTCCCAGATTCCCAGTGTTTCTGCAACTGATGTCAGTCCATGATGAATACCAACTTGGAATAAATAAATCTCTGCAAAAATGCCCAAACTAGCTATTTATTCAGACTGGATGAAGCTGATGAAAGATGACACCATCTTAGTTGATGTCAGTCTAATTGTCAGCCAGCGTAAACTTAGTCATATTTTTACCATTATGGCTATGTGATTAACTAATTACTACTTTAAGTCACGTAATTCCCTTGTTTGTTGTTTAGCCTATCTAATTGAACTGTATTTACAATAAAGAATGGGTTTCATACACATAGCCGTATATATTCACTTTTAAGGTGAGGTAAACGTAATAAATTTCCTTCCCCCTCACCCCCCCCCCACTTCACTCTAGCCTCATGAAAGTGAGAATGATTAATGAGCTAAATTTAGTGTCGCCAGCTGACACAATGAGTTGTGAGCTCCACTTAATAGATAAACAGGCTATATAGAGTATTATCTGAAAAAAGAGAACAGTTTCCTGACCAAGCTGCATTGTTCTTCCACTTCTAAATGAACCATCGCGTAGTCACATTGTTCAAAGAGAAGGAATATGAGATATAGGTGTATTACCTGAGATGGAAAACAGATGTTGAATTGTTTCACATCCGTTTTGTTAATCAAAAATCTACATTAATGAGAAAATTAACGAAATCAACTGTCCAGTGCTCACAGATTTTCAATGGTTCCCCAACTGATGTCAGTCCATGATGAATACTACTTCGAAATCAACTGACGTTTGATTAAATTCCTGTAAAAGTTTACTAAGAAATTTGAACTACTTATTAGTAGTATAACTGCTATAAAAAATTTTTGACGTTCATGATTTTATTTTTAGCGTCATCAAACTGTCAGTTGAATTCAGTCTCCAAAGAACTGATGTCAGAGTTTCAGTTAAATTTAAAATGTGACATTGACTTAGATGACTTATAGTAGTTCATATATTTGTTGTGTATCTTCGAATAAACAATAATATGATCGTGTTTATTATTCGTTTCATTATGATATTATAAAAAGTTCCCCTTTATATCTTATAAACATAAATAATTATTTCAAGTAACCGAAATATCTTTTTATAACTGTATAGTTCAATAATATAACCACTAGACTCAAGAAAATCACACTGATAGACTGTACTCAGAACCAGTCGTTTAAATAATACTAATAATAGCAATAGTGGTAATAGTAATACTTGCTATTTATTGACGCACTTGTGATTCTCTGTTGTTTTACTGGATCGAACCGTTCGACGTCTGTTGGTATATGGGCTCCTATGCGGACGCCTCGATATTGCCTAAATGTGAATTATGCTGTTTTGGTTGATTGTGACTAGCAGATGAATCCAGAAAGCACGTTTCTTCCTATTCGCGACACATCAGCTGGATTTACCTGCACCCCAGTGAGCGTTGTTTTATTGGATCGAACTGTTCGACCTCTACTGTTAAGCACAGTAAATTCAGAAAGATATACTATACCATTTAGCAGCCTGAATCCACCTGCTTGTTGGTAGTGTACTAACCAGTGCAACATTATGCATTCCTTAACTCATGACCAAAATATACCTTGTTTATTTGTGCTCAGTGCTTAGTGTCAGGATCCTGCTAGTGTTAAAATCGATCGAGGAAATCAAAATAGGAAGTTTAGACAAGTATTAACCTCCGTATTATTATTATTATTGCTATCGTTATTATTATTATTAGCTTTAAAAACATTCTGCTCATCTCAAAAGCTTTCAGTTGACTCATCCAATACCTGCACGATTCATCGTTGCGAAATTAACGCCTCTCACGTGAAACCGATTTCTATGTATGATATCAGTTTGTCTTTTCTGTGATCTAAATAGTGTATATTGTATGAGTCAGATGGCATAGGATATAAGACTAGTGAGTCATTGATCTTTGTCTTCTACTATATATTGAGATGAAGAGGCTGGTTGGGTGGATGAATGATAGTTACAGGTTTGAGGAGGATGACTCATCTTGTGTTCAACATAGTTGTGTCATGGGCATAAGCAAGGCATTGATAAGGCTGACTTTAAAGGCCACCCTAGAAACTCATGAAGTGACTAATCAGGTATTCCGGCTAGAAAAGGAGATTCTTATAGAATAAAGAGAACGTATTGGTTATACCAGCTGTTGCGACGGTGGTCTTTAAAGTCACTCATAGATAATTACATCTATATTCAGACGATGAGGTGATCAGAAAATCATATGCCAGTATTTTAGTCATGTATTTTTCAGCTATCAATTAATTTGTCACTATAACAGTCACTTCAGATGATTATGTACAGATTAGCTGTACAAACTATATTGATCTTTATTCGCTCACATGGAAAGTTTAACATCAATGAGGGGTGTTTGAAACTGTGATAAGTGGCTATTTATTACATTAATTTGTGTTACCACGCTAACCAAAAGAAGTGAAGACAAAAAATCACTAGGAGGAGACGGCTGTTTGGAGCAAATGTCACCAATACGCTCCTTGGATTGCGAAACTTCCTCTCTGTCTTTCTCTTGTGGATTATACCGTGTAGTTTGATCTGCTGATGCAGACTAACCAGTGTTGTTTCGTCCAGTTCTCGTTGGTAGTAGAATTTCTCTGACTAGGTTGAGTGAGTTTACACAGCAGTCCATCGTGTTTTCTGTTAGGTGGTTGAAATCAATCGACAGGAATCGCCGTCTAACTTTCTATAAGGTTTGTTGACACTGACTACTAAAATGGATGATATAAGTTTGGATCCGTGAGAGGATACCAATCCTCTTTAGGTTCCGATACTCCTTCTGGATTATTATTGTAAACAGGCAGAAATTCTAGTAGATTTAGGGGATCCAGTGAACCTTCTCCAGCTGTCCAACATCAGATACTGTATACCAGAAAACAGTATCATTTTATACTGACTAACCATTGGAGAGCAACCAATCTCATATCATTTAGTCCTGATTGGCTACCGAATTCTATCGATCATTTTGCAATGTGGTCATAGGCTGGGAGAGTCACCATCCCTGTGCACTATGAGGGATGTTAGCTAGTTGTAGGCAATCGACAGGAAGCTCTGGACCTAGGTTTAATGCTTGTTGGGACTCTTCAGCAAGGCGTACCTGCAACCTCGAGGGAAGTGATGTCCTCTGTGGCAAATTTACAGACCTGACTGACAATACGCCCACATCATCGAGATGTTGACAATACAACACTGGTTTCCCTACAAAACGATGATGGGAGGCTGTGTAAGCGTTAATTGACTAAGATGTAGGCGTAATGATCAACTAATGAGCTTTGTAATGTGTTCATAACACTATGGAACAACTGAGTTCAGAAAAAAGTAATGAACAATGGATTTGATAAACTGACTAAGTAGCAACCAACTTTAAGGCCTCAGAATCCGATATCGCATGTTAAAGGAACTAGTGTCCAGTACTTGCCTACCAATAATCACTGGCTCATCAATTATTGGAATAACTCTAAAATCTCCCCTAGCGACCACTGAAATAACCAAACAGGTAGATTTTCATAAAATAAAAAGACATAATTGGTTATCTCAGCAGTTGTTAAGATGGCCTCTTTTGAGTCACTCTACAACAAGCTGTATTTGCAATACAATCACAGTACCCACCTACTCTTTCTATTCGATTACCACTTTCTCTATATTTCTTGAGTTTTACTTACTTATGCGCTTTTAACTTACCTTTT
The DNA here is from genome assembly GCA_944470555.2 of Heterobilharzia americana. Lineage (NCBI taxonomy): Eukaryota > Metazoa > Platyhelminthes > Trematoda > Strigeidida > Schistosomatidae > Heterobilharzia > Heterobilharzia americana. The sequence continues at coordinate 26,697,289 of OX104131.1, read as the reverse complement.
GACTGTTTGTCTGGCTGATTTTATGTCTGTCTTTGAAACGGAAATAAAGAAACCTAATTGGCTGTTTTTGGGGGATTGATTCGACGGTTTTCCCCACGGAAGCAATGCATTTGAGGGTATTAATTATTCTTATCATTATTATTTGGATTATAAGCCTTGTTTACACTACAGCCTAGACTGTTGCTAAGGTGGCATTTAGAGTCAACCCCACATTTTAGTCCGCATACCACGCTTAACACAGTGTGACATCATGAGTGACTTTAAAGACCACCCTTACACCTGCTGAGATAACCAATTACGTTCCCCTTTTCTGGGATTCTGAAATCTAATTGGTTACTCTATCAGTTGCTAGAGTGGCCTCTAAAATCATTCACGATGTCACAATTGTGGTAAGCGTGGAATGACTCTGAAGGCCACCTTAGCAACACTTGAAACAGCCAATCAAACGTTTCTATTTTAGAAAATCTGTCTTTCGATCCGAAATGGAGAAACATAATGTCATTTGATTCGTTGCTAGGGTGGCCAAGCCCACGCATAGTCTGGTGTAGTGTAGTCACCAAAATATGAATAAAGAAAACCCACATTTTCATTAAAGCGACTGGAGGATCTAATTAATTTTATGAACCAATAGGAAAGATAGATTACAAAATTAAGGTTGTTCACATTTGATTGGTTGTTAATTTCGCCTACATAGCAGTGACGCTGCAGTAACCTAGTTTTTCAGGTATTGCAGCGGTTCTAAGGTCACCCTAGCAACTGCTAAGCTGACCAATAAAACTTCTATTTCATAGAAAAACTCCCTTTCTAGCCGGAATGCAGAAGTGGGACTGATATTGAGCTGTTGCCAGGGGGGCCCTCCGAGCCACTTTAAAGGCAAGCCGGCAACTGACACCACAACAAATTACTTTTCTGATGACTTTAAAGGCCACCGTATCAACTAATGAGATAGCCAATTACGTTCTCGTATTTTATGGAAAACAACTTTCTCAAGCGAAATACTGAAGCCTAATTGGTCATTTCAGCAGTTGTTAGTGTGGCCTGTAAAGTCTCCCACAGTCTAAACGAGTGACTCTAAGGCTAACTTAGCAACAATTAAAATAACCAATCAGATTGCTCTATTTTATTCGATTAGTGGTTGTCAGGGCTCTGTTTGTTTGAAATTAGTTTTTATAACAGATGGAACTCATAGTAAGAGGGACAGAGACTAGCCGTCGAATCCAGGATGCGCATTTCGTCCTATTTGGGACTCGTCAGCTGGATTTACCTTCCTAGACATCACTTGCGGAACCATTTAGAACCTGTTTTATCCTTGTATGGAACTCTTTATTAAGACATACCTACCACCCTAAAAGGGACCGCAACCTGGGCCGTCACATTTCATGGTTAGTTTATTACTTACCATTTAGTCACTGAGTTAGAACCTAGCGGTCATGATTTCCCAACTTCTATCAAGTCGTGAGATAGCGTGATCATCGTTCAGTACTACTGCCGAGTATCCGTCCTAACACATGACTTGGTTGACAGACCCTACAGGTCATTGCAACTTATGGAAATCTACCTTGAATCATATGTTCATCAAGAGTTATGGGTGGATTAACAAATCTCGAGATAGGCGGCAATATCATACATAACAACGATCAAAATGACACTTTATGTCTTGTTAGCTGAAATCAGTCAGCTTAAAATCAAATCATATAATTATATCACACCAGCTTATACAGCATGCTCGCGAATACTACTCAACCTGGTTGACAAGAAGAGCATGGAAATGCATCATCACCTCTGAAACAGAACACTTAATAAACTCAGAACATATAGCTACTTTTGATAAGTCCTTCAAACATTTTAAAAGGGTCCAACCATGCCAGTTGATAGGAATAAGGTTAAGACATCTAGGCATAGCTGAAGCATTCGCGATTCAAAAGTTCATACCTTCATTATTCGTTCAAAAAATGTGTGTACAACCTCTTTCTTTGCCATGGCCATCGTAGAGGATGGACCACCCTAGATAATTACTTTATAACGTAACTATTTTTCTCAATTTATAATCATTTCGTTTATTTCATTTTAAACTCCCATTGATATCACGTTATTTTCCTCTGTCATGCAATTTGTATTCACGTTTGACCAGAGATTACTCTGGAATGTTCTGTCTTTATATATATATTCAGGGATGTTAAGCTAATGAGAATGATTTCGTCAAAAAAAGAAACATTTTTCTTCTTTGCAGTCATCTTCTGTCTTTTCTTATAATTTACACCGAAATAACTTTACTCTAGGTAATAATAATACAATATATATAATATTATAAAAATAGTTTTATTCTGATTGGTATTTCGAGAGTACTCTACAGGATATTCAGTTCGTCTTTTCGCATCAGTTGAACAGAACTAGTGTACATGTATACATAATGAAATGTAGTAGGAGTAAAAGTTACATATTAGAGATAAGAATATTCATTCTATCTACAACTTGAAAAATCAGAGTCAAGTTAGGTAAGTGGCCACATTAGCGATTAGATTTATAATGCATAAATAACAGAAGGCTGTGTACTCTTCAATTAGTTTGCCTTCACACACAAAAGCTGACCAGTTAGTTCATTCCTAACACATTCTTCCTCCTACAGAATACCAGCTAAATCAATTATGACAGAGCTTATATATTTAATAATATCTGCATAAAGTTTTGTATACTCGCTCCTCTTCTTGTCTGAGAGCTGACACGCAGACAGGTTTGAGTGAGATGGTTGTTGGTCATGTGATAAAATAACTCCAGCCAGACGTATATATGAGTTAAAATGTTTGTCTACAGCAGTTTTAAATAAAAGGTGGTTCACAGACACACCACTAGTTCTGCTGGAAATCTTCAAAGTTCTACACAATACAATATTGTTTTTTTGTCAGCAACCCAGGAAACAATAAAGCGGACTAACAGACAAGATGCAGGAGTTTATAAAACACAAAAGGAGAGGCTGAGTAACACCAGATACTTTCATCTTCCTATTATAGAAAGTTAGGCGGATAATTCTTTTGGAAATTAGTAAGATATAGGAGGACCGTGAAAGGTTCGAAGAAAAAAACACACCGAGATAAATCATACTTGTGACATCCTCAGTCAACCAGGAATCATGAGACCTAAGCAATTAAAATAGGTTATGTTCGCGTCTAAAACTAAAGTCTATAGTTTAATATTTTAAAGAATTAAGCACAAGATCATTCACTGAGGATCATCATCTAACAGTAGATAGAAAATTATTCAGTTTACAACAATATGTTGAAAAGGAGATAGGTATGGAAATTGTTAGGTCATTACCACATTTGATGGGATTGATACTAACTCAAGATGGTAAGTCATATAGTAAGAAACTATAAAAGGTCTGAGGAAAGGACGGCTCATTGAGGAACACGAGTCACAGTAAGTAATGACGCGGAGCGCTTCCCTCTGTGAACTGTATATCGTTTCGTTTCGGAGAAATAGGAATGCAACCAGCTGCTTATCCAGGACTCAGTATTTCTTCAGCAAAACAGGTCTTGAGACAGAATTAAATACTGAAGTCTAGTCGAAAAAGGCACATCTGATATACCTGGCATTTTTATAAAGGTTATAAACAATATCGTAATATAAGACGGTGGTGGCATGTTGAATGCTTCTTTTGCTTCTGCATGCAAATTGATTAAGATTTCTAAAAGCCTTCAATGAAGGTTCAGGCACAGATATTATTAGCTTCTCCATTATTTTCAAGAAAGCAGAACTAACTACACTCCGATGGAATTTCAAAGTTAGGACTAGAGTCACCGAATTCAGTATAGGGGTTATCTGAATATCTTTTTAGTCAGCTGGTATTGTGTTTTTCGCCTGGTTAACTAGTTCACTAGTTACTAGCCGGTCCTAAACCCGGGTAAAGAGGGAAGGTTGGGCATAGGGCTAGCAACCCTACCTCGTAAAACAAATCCAACCACTAAAGAAGCTTCAAAGCACAAACGATATGTAAAAAATAAAAACAATATTATTCCTAGCTGGAATCAGAGAGGCGAAATGACGCCAGTTGGTGAAAGCCTTCGGGAAGCTAATTGCCCGATGTGTCTTCTCTCCCTCGATGAAAGCCAAAGTAAACGTGGGAACATGGAATGTCCGCACGATGTTTGAACCCAGCAAGGCAGCCCAGATTGCAAACGAGATGAAGAGGTATCACATTGGAGTGCTTGGAATTTGCGAAAGCAGATGGAATGGGAGTGGACTCCCCAAACTGTCAACTAGAGAATCAATAATCTACTCCGATATTGTCACCCAAACGACAACCACAAGCACACTGAGTTATGGAGTGGCTATCATGATGTCCTCAAGAGCATCGAAGGCCCTCATGCAGTGGGAACCAATCTCCTCAAGCAGTATCAGGATCATAACAGCAAGGTTCAACTCAAAAGGAAGGAAGGAAGGTCACAATCATACAATGCTAAGCTACGCACCTGCAAATAATGCAGATCAACAGAGGAGGGAGGAATTCTACAGACAACTTCAATCAACACTGGACAAGACACCGCTCAAGTTGGCGATATCAAAATCTATTCTAATGAGCGACATGAATGCAAAACTGGGAGGGGACAACACAGGAAGAGAACTAACCATGGGTCGAGAAGCGCTCGGTGAGGTGATGAACGAGAATGGAGGATTGTTTGCAGAATTCTGTGCATTCAACGGTTTGGTGATTGGAGGTGAGGCAGTGTGTTCAAGCACAAGGATATCCACAAAGCGAGCAACATGGATTTCACCAGACAACAGGACACACTAAAAATCAGATCGACTTTATCTCAATCTGAAGAAAGTGGAGACGCAGTCAGCCTACTGGACACAAGGTCAAGAAGAGGAGCAGATGTAGGTTCACACCACACACTTTCTAGTACAAGGAACCTTCCAAATCAAGTTGAAAGCCTTCAAGGAAGCTTGTGATAGACCTCAGTTGAAGTACAACACTCTGAACAGAAACTGAAGGAAGAAACTACAAAGGAAATCTTCATGGCAGCCAGCCATCAAGACAAAATGGGAGATATCGAGGAATATCCCTGAAGAAACCTGTGTGGAAGAACACTGGGAGTCTTTGAAAGCTACTTGGAAAGAAACCTGCACAACAGTATTAGGAAGGAAGAAGAAAGAAGACAAGGAATGGATCTTGACGGATACCTGGAAGCTGATAGAGCAGGGAGAGGAGGATGGTGAAACAGAAGATAAACCAGTGCAAGGATGCTCAACGACAAGAGGAACTGAGCACAATGTATAAAACACTGGAGAAAGAAGTGAAGAAGAGTGCTCACAAAGGCAAAAGAGGCTTCTAAGAAACACTGGCAAGTGAAGCAGAACAGGCTGCTGCAGGTAGGAGAGACAGAGACCTGACAACATTGTATCAAATAACCAGGTTGCTATCTGGCAGGGAAGAGATCAACGCAGACGAAACCAATAAAAGATGATGACAGAAACTGAATTACCAAAGAGGAGAAACAAAGGAAACAATGAGCTGGCCGACCACTTCAAGAAGCTCTTGAATCGACCACCACCACCACCTGCACTTCATCCAGAAATACCACCTACAGCCCAGCCGCTGAACTACAAGTGAACATAAATCCTCCAACAAAAGTGGAAGTTCTTAACGCCATAAAGCTACTGAAATGCTGGAAAGCAGCAGAACCAGATGGGATCCTACCAGAAGCACTGAGAACAGCCGCAGAGACAACAGCGAACATGCTCACACCACACCACTATTGCAGAAGGTGTGGAAGGAAGAGAAGTTACCTGTTTATTGATTGGAAGAAGGGCTAACTTGTCAAACTCCCGAAGAAGGGAGACCTCAGTGTTTGCAAGAACTGGCGCGGAATTACTCTCCTGTCCACCCCAAGCAAGCAAAATGTTAAGCCGCATCATCCTGGAGAGGCTAAAGGATGCACTGGATTCAAAACTATGACCAGAACAGGCAGGCTGGATTCAGGAAGTACAAATCATGTGCAGACCAAATTGCAACGCTTCACATAATCATAGAACAGAGCATAGAATGGCAGTCAACCCAACTCTACCTCAAATTCATCGACTTTGAGAAGGCCTTTGACAGCGTCGACCGAGAGGTAATTTGGAACTGCTTCATTACTACGGAGTACCGCAAACCTTTATCGGCCTCATTCAACAACTATATGAAGACGCCACATACCAGCCAAGTAATTCACAATGGGAAGCTTTGTGATGCTTTTGAAGTGAAGATAGGAAGGAGTGAAACAAGGTTGCCTACTATCCCCCATGACATTTTTGATTGTGGTCGACTGGATCATGCAACAAACAGTGGGGAGCGAGATGTTCATACACTGGACTGCGGAAAAGAACCTAAGATTTGGATTTCACCGATGACTTGTGTCTGATGTCACACAAACTTGATGATCCACTGGCGAAAACTAACAAGTTGACAGAAGAGGTGAGGCAGGCCAGCGAAGACGGGATTTCAAGTGAATGTAGAGAAAACAGAGATGATGAAGATACCCAACCAACAACACCACCAACAACAACAAACTCCAATCACCATCAACGGGAGAAACTTAACGGAAGTAACCTCCTTCACCTATCTAGGCAGCACTGTTTCAACTACAGGCAGCACAGGCACAGACGAGGATGTGAAAGTCAGAATCAGAAAAGCAAGACAGGCGTTCATTAGCCTGAAACCAGTGTGGAGATCTACTGCACTGCACTGCGCTCAGCACAAAGCGTGAACAACATCCGGATTTTCAACACCAACGTCAAGTAAGTCACTGCTTCTGTATGGTTCAGAGACTTGGCGTGTTACGAAAGGGATTTCCAACAAAATACAGACATTCATCAACAACTGCCTACACTGGCTCGTTACTGAAGATCACATGGCGAGAATAATGAGAATAAGCAACAAGGAACTCTGGGAACGAACCAATCAAGAAGCTATCGCTGAACAAATAGGCAGTGGAAGGAAGTGGAGATGGATTTGATTGGGCATTTCTACACCAACTCTACTGTTCCATCCTACTGTGATGCCTGTTTTCAATCAAGTATGCTGTTCAAAATTCTTGGTTGTATTGTGCTTTCATCTTCTTTCTACACGAAATCTTCAGCAATAACTTCACTATGAAGTGAGCTGTCAATATCTCTCCGCGACTGATTTAGTGGCTTGCTCTGACGATATCGTCTGTGATTGGTTGTCTCCTTCGATTGTTGTGTCATCGAGTGTATAGACTTTCCTGTTGGCTGTTCCTCTGCTTCACCTCTGACCTTTCTGTCGTTCATCATTTTTCTTATTGGTTAATAGATCGGGTCTATTTCTATACATCTGTTGATTGCTGACTGACCGACCTGAATGCCAAGCTTCTAGGAATTCCCTGACATTCTTTGTGTTTCCTCTCTCCGTCCAAGATTTCTACATTGTCCAAATTGAATTCATGTCCATAACTATCCGTGTGCATTGAAATGAGTGACGAAATGTCATGGCGTTTAATAGCCAATTGGTGCTCATGTAGACGAAGGCGAAGAGGGTGGCCGCTTTGTCCAATGTAGTGTTGACTACAGTTAGCTATTGCAATTGATTTTGTAAATGATATTAGGTTTGTCTTCTTTGGTTGTCTCATCCTTTGGTCTGCATAATAGTGTTTGGAGGGAATTTGTTGGTTTATGAGCCACATCCATCGAACCCCGATTGGCCAAGGAAACTATGTCCCTTCTGCTCAATGAAGACACAAGCCTTACAGGACGCATAAAACTCAAGTGGTCAAGTCTGATGGAACTCATCGACCTTTGTATGACAACATACTTCCAATTCAACGGCAAGATATACAAACACATGAAAGGAACTCAAATGGGATGAACGAAGCAGTGATGCAGAGACTAGAAGCCATTATTCTACCTGTGATCAAACCAAAAATTTGGATTCGACACTTTTGTCATCATTAAAAAAGATGATATAGAAAACACCAACGTTTTCAATGACATCAAATTCACAATGGAGAAAGAGTCAAACAACGAACTACCATTCCTGGATGTTTTAGTCAGTAGGACAAATGCCGGGAAGCTGGAAACCCAAGTATACAGGAAGCCAACACACACTGACCAAATCCTCAACTACAATAGCAAAAACCAAACGATTCACAAAATCAGTTGCCTGCAGACTCTATTCAAAAGAGCGAGAACACACTGCAGCACAACAACTTCACGGAGAAACGAAAAAAACTGCTTGATGTCTATTTTAAAGAAAAACGCCTACCCACGAAACTTTATCAGAAGATGCCTATCCCGTGCATCACCAACTACAAAGTCATCGACAGAAATCAATAAACGCATCATCCTACCATACATAAAGAATATATATCAGAAATCATGAAAAGATTACTAAGACCACTTGGTGGAATTGGTGTGGTTCATAAACCAACAAATTCCCTCCAAACACTATTATGCAGACCAAAGGATGAGACAACCAAAGAAGACAAACCTAATATCATTTACAAAATCAATTGCAATAGCTAACTGTAGTCAACACTACATTGGACAAAGCGGCCACCCTCTTCGCCTTCGTCTACATGAGCACCAATTGGCTATTAAACGCCACGACATTTCGTCACTCATTTCAATGCACATGGATACTTATGAACATGAATTCAATTTGGACAATGTAGAAATCTTGGACGGAGAGAGGAAACACAAAGAATGTCAGGGAATTCCTAGAAGCTTGGCATTCAGGTCGGTCAGTCAGCAATCAACAGATGGATAAACATAGACCAATAAGAAAAATGATGAACGACAGAAAGGTCAGAGGTGAAGCAGAGGAACAGCCAACAGGAAAGTCTATACACTCGATGACACAACAATCGAAGGAGACAACCAATCACAGACGATATCGTCAGAGCAAGCCACTAAATCAGTCGCGGAGAGATATTGACAGCTCACTTCATAGTGAAGTTATTGCTGAAGATTTCGTGTAGAAAGAAGATGAAAGCACAATACAACCAAGAATTTTGAACAGCATACTTGATTGAAAACAGGCATCACAGTAGGATGGAACAGTAGAGTTGGTGTAGAAATGATTTTTTAAAAGTACATACATCAATAATAAGCTTCTTTATTAAGGTGTTTACTACCATTGAAATCTTTAAAAGTTTTCACATGCTGGAGGTGCCTTTACATGACAAATGTTCCTGCATATATAGTAGAGGCAAACATTTAATTTCCAACCTTATTCTGTGTTTCCCCAAAGATATCTTTCAAAAAGGCTGTAGATATAGAAGTTTTTAAAGGTAAATTAAGTATTATCTTCAGTCGCGTCAGAAGTCAACGTATGCTGGATGGATTCACTAACATATCAGTGAAACCTAAACAGCTCAGTAAGATGTTTATTTATTTAGTAAATCTAACTTGTATATATTTTTCTGAATAAAAAAAAACGAAAAATTATCATTGAAAACTAAATTTATTGATTTTGGACTAAAATCTTTCATATTGCTATGAAATCGCCTTAAGGTAAACAAGATATGTCCAAAACAGAAGCAAATTATTCACTTTTTTGTTTCGCGTTTTATTTTTAAACAGTCTTCTAAATAAAAAAATCTTCTGATTATATTCGATTATTAAAATCTGTTTCGAAGGATTCGTGTACGCAGAAGCTGAGCAATACTGTAGAATATTCATTGTCTATCAGATTTGCGTACATTTCTCAGTTTCTGTTGCCTGTGTCACTTTCTCATTTAACTAATTAAATAACCACATTATTATTATTATTATTATTATTATTATTATTATTATTATTATTAGTCCCTTGTGTTCCTAGTGGAACATAGGGCTTCAGTAGCACGTCTCCAGTGAATTCTGTTCTCTGAGATCTTTTCAACCTGGTTCCACGACAGCCCAGAAGCTCTCATTTCCTAAATAACCACATAGTATTTAATAATCTCAAAATCACTCAATATCATTTTTGTGTTAACCTTGAATTGTGTGCATAAAATTTGTTTTGAAGTGAAATTTCAACCCTAAACTTTGCGGCCTATTGTATATTCAAGGGTTCATTCATCTCATAGTTTCTTGACTCATTCAAAGAGGAGAAACAAAGGAAACAATGGGCTGACCACTTCAAAAAAACTCTTGAATCAACCACAATCACCACCATCTGCAACCCGTTTACAAATACTACCAGAAATCGCAGAACAACCAGTGAACACAAGCCCTCCAACAAAAGCAGAAGTCCTAAAAGCTATAAGTTACTGAAAGCCGGGAAAGCAACAGGACCAGATGGAATTCCTCCGGAAGCACTGAAAACAGACGCAGAGATAACAGCGGACATGTTCACACTACTACTGCACAAGGTTCGGAAGGAAGGAAGTAAATGTACCTGCCGATTGATTGGGAGAAGGGCTACCTTGTCGAACTCCCAAAGAAGGTTGACAGACCTTAGTCTTTGCAGGAACTGGCGTACAATCATGCTCCTGTTCACCCAAAGCAGGCAAAATATTAAGCCGCATCATTCTGAAGAGACTAAAGGATGCGCTGGATTCAAAATTACCACCGGAACAGGCTGGTTGGATTCAGGAAGAACAAATCATGTGTCGTTCAAATTGCAACGCTACACTACACATCACCATAGAACAGAGCATAGAATCGTGGTCAACTCAGATCAACCTCAACTTCATCTATTTTGAAAAGGCCTTCGACAGCGTCGACGGAGAAGTAATTTCTCAGGTAGCTGCTTCAGCACTACGCTTTTAGTGCCACAAACCGCCATCAACCTCATTCAACGGCTATGTGACGATGATGATGATTATGATACATGCCAGTGGGTTCACAATGGAAAGCTCAGTGATGCCTTTGAAATGAAGATAGGGGACAGGAGCAAGACAAGGTTGCCTACTATCACAGATCATCTTCCTGATTGTGGTCAACTGGACAGGACTGGATCATGCAAGAAACTGTGAGGAGGTAGAAGATGGGGATGCGCTAGCTGGACCAATGAGAAGACCCCAGAAGAAGATTTGGCTTTCGCCGATGATGACTTATGTCTAATGTCGCACTAACTCAGTCTACAGGCAAAAACTAACAAGTTGGCAGAAGAGGCAAGACAGCAAAGATGTGACTTCAGGTAAACGTAGAGAAGATAGAAGTGATGGAGATACTCAACCAACGACAACAACAACAAGCACCAGTCACCGTGAACTGGAGGAATCTGAAGGGAGTTGTCTCTTTCACCTACCTAGACAAGGCAGCCTTGATTCAACTACTGGCGGCGGTGGCAGCACAGATGAGGATGTCAAATCCAGGGTCGGAAAAGCAATGCAGGCATTCATTAACCTGCAATTAATCAGTGTGGAGATCTACTCCACTGCACTCAGCATAAAGCGTGAACAACATCCGGATTTTCAACACTAATGTCAATCAAGTTTGTGCTTCTGTGTGATAGTTGATGCGTTACGAAAAGCATTTCCGACAAATTGTAGACATACATCAACAGCTGCCACCTAGACTCACTCAGTACTGAAGATCAGATGACCAGAATTGTCAGAATAAACAACAAGAAACTTTAGCTGCCTGACAACTAACCAACCAAGAACCCATCGCTCATGAAATATGCAGAAGAAAGTGGAGACGGACTGGGTGTACCCTGAGAAGACCATTTGGGGACACCACGCGTCATGCCAGGCCGTCCAATGGAAGCCAGACGGAAAGCGACGAGTTGGAAGATTCGAGACAACGGTGACATGGACGAGATGGTGTGAGGAAGAAATGAAGGCTTGTGGGCGATTGTCGAGCCAGGTTCGAAAGACTGCAAAGAAGAGAGTGAAATGGAGACGTGCTACTGAAGCCCTATGTCCCACTAGGAACCCAAAGGATCAATAATAATACTAATCCGATTTATTTATGAGCAGGTTTCTTCTTACATGAATTGATTACTGATTAGTAACAGGTATAACTGCCAGCTCCTTATGGCTGAGTAGAAATCGAGGTCTACCAATTAACCTTGAAAGTTAATCACTAAGTGGTACGAATTCTCAGTGCAGTCTGTTTTATTGTTAGATAGTGAAGTGACCGAATGAAATAATGAAAAATATGCAACCGGTATTAACGTCCTGAGATACATGGAGTGGATACGAATAACGAGTGTTCTCCCTCAGACCTCATACTCCGCTGAGTCGGAGAAATCATAAGGCAAAGACCAATCCATGATTTTAAGGAAGACACTGGCCGGGATCCGGGCGCGGTCCTAATTTTTATCTCACCTTCAATCATCACCCAGTATAAATACTAGTCTGACAAACCACGGCTATCTCAGATAGTCAAAGTGATAAAAAATCTGAAGTCTTTCGAATGATACCCTTAGCAAAATCCTAAGAAATGCTTACTATGTGTTTTGTGGTTAGAAAAAACGCAGGAAGACTTTAAAGCTTATTTTCACTCATGAATGACCTGAAAGCAGGTTTAAAAAATTAACAGTGGACGACGTGAGCAGCAGTTAGAAGCGATTACCACCGATATTCAGATTTCGCGGAGTGAGACTTATGTAAGCGTTGAAGGGGGGTTTCGCTTACTTTCAGATGAACTTATCAGTGGTGTGTATGCGAACTTCTGACTAACAGAGGAGCTGATTAGTTCAGACCTAATAAAGAATGAAAGAGAACAGAATAACAATTCAAAGACTTTTTTATATTCTTTTCACATTGCTTGTGGTTGAAATTTGTCAAATTGAGCAGTGATTTCAATCGACGTGCTTCAACTCAGATGACGCTTTAAGCACAAGAGAAATCTCAGTGTACGTGAATTGGTTACTGGAAGGTAGTCAAGTTCCAAGTGCTGATCGAATTCTATCGATCATTTTTACAATGTGATCACTAGGCTAGGAGACTCATCATCGTGATACACTGAGATAAGTGTTAGTAGAATGGAGGCAATCGCAAGAAGGTGCTGCTTATTGACACTCGTCAGCAAAGTGTATCTACAACCTCGATGATGGGTGATGTGAGTTCGAATCTCAAGCGGGACATCAGTTCTGTCGAGGTTGATGACTGTCAAAAAACACGAAACGTCAGTCCAGCAAGGCATTCTAACAATTTACTCCATCCAGCTAACTGAAGTCTGAATGTCTTTCATTTACTACTCACCGTAGTACACAGTGAAATGCAACTTTTCTGTGTATGATTTCGATTCACGGTTGTCAACAGCAGATGATATCAGGAAGTAATATAAACTTGATAACTCTTGCCTTTGAAACAGTGTTCATGTAGATTACGACAGCTCGACGGAAAAATATCAAAGAAAGATGTAGGGATCTGTAAAGGGGAGGTTCCTCAGCTGATTACATTGGCAATCTCATTCCAGTAAGGTGGATCAGAAAGGCCTTTCTCATAATGAACCATTTTGATGTATCGAATGTTGATTGAAGTAGTTATAATAACTGAAAGAGAACACTTGACTGACAGTATGAATGAATGAATGATGCCGGATCTCTAATAGACGTCTAGTATAAATCAGAAGACTGTGATCATAGAAGTGGTGTGATAAGTTGAACAGTATGTACATCAAAGTACCTCAAAAGTATATACTCAGTATTATCAAATGTATTCCCCTCTAGTTTTACTTTCTTACGTACTATTTCCAAGACTAATGATTTGTGAACATGTGACCTGTTTTACTGAAGTATACACTGGTTAGTGTTTATTATCCGCTTACGTCATCTTCTAAAAAACCAAGCTTTCAACATCTTAGAGATGGGCACCATTAGTTCACTTTCAACTCTAAATTTTTCCTCTCTTTTAAATCCCCCTCTCCCAACATGATAGCTCAAGATGAAATATTTATGTATGTGTGTGTGTGCGTGTTTCTTAGATTCTGTTAAGAAAATAGTTTCACCAATGAGTCTTTATAATTTCTCACCTTTCATCAAAATAAGCATTTCTAACTATAATTGAAAATTATTCACATTCACATACATTGCATAATAAACGGAGAAGGGTTGAACAAAAGAAATTACAACAACAATAACAACAACCGAAAAAGACAAAAAAATTGAGTTGAACAAAGCAAGAACTGAGGATATGCTGTTGAATAATGATTTAAGCTTCAATACATATTTTATTTGTTGATTTTCAGCAGAAGCCTGTTAAATGAGAAGTATAAGTAAGTCATTGTATTCTTGTTCACCACTTTTTTCGACCAAGGAATGAAGTAAACACAGAAAATAGTCATATATCTCAATGATTTTTCAATGGTCAATACCTCGATGCATAATTTAAAATTGTGTTAATATTGTGTGCACTGCTTAAACACTGAAATAAGTAGTATTTATGCGAAGTAAGTAAATGATTGTACTCAGAATATATGCAAATAAATGTGAACTTTCTTTTCAGGTTTATATATATATATATATATATATATATATATATATATATATATATATATAGACGTAAGTAGATTTGTATATAATTTATACACGCACAAATAAGTGATATCAACAGTTTCGCTTTGGTAAAATATTTCATCAGGATGCTAAAAATAAGGGTTAAACATAAGCTGAGGCTTAAATTAAACAAATAAAAAGGCTGTTTGGTGAAGCAGTAGACTTATATAGTGGTTTCTGTACGAAAAGATGTTGATGATCCTTTGCTGGTTAAATCACCGCCTACTTTTCTATTCATTTGACAAGAGTACTATCAATTCTTTTCCGGCATATCTTGTAGTGTATGCCATTGTGCTATTGGACGTCTTGGATTGGCTAACATATCAGACCAATGACGAAGAGCAGCACCTGTAGCATTACAGCCTAGCACAACTCGGCCTATTGGCTCTGATGTCCCAATACGATCATAGTCAACGACTGTAACAATTAAATTAACTTTCTGAAATTGAAATTTTTGGAAACATTAGTGATCATATCAGTAATCATAAGATTTTATGCACAAAAAAAGAATTGGTTATTGGTGGGTAATCTTTGTAATTTTCGAGTCCTTAGCTCTAGGCTACTCATTGCTTTAAATGAACTTTGATATAATGTTGGGTTTATTGTAACAGTCACCCTAAAGGTTATCTAACATTAGATCTAAACTGTCCTTTGTAAACACTTTACTAACGTTATAATCATTTTTTTATCATCTGGCGATTTTGATTGGTTGTTCAAGGACGTATATTAGTTAGTCAATGATTGGTTTCTAGCTATTATCCTATACCATTATGCATATGATTTAAAAAGACAAAACTTATAAGTAATTCTGAGGTCATCAGTAGACACTCTGTTGAGTCGAATGGGGTTACATGAAAGGTGATCCAAAATGAAGAAAATGGACTTGACTAATGCTAATTTTGTTACGCTTTATTTATGAGATTTATTCGGTTAGTTTGAGGTTTATGGGGATTTTGACCATTTCAAGGTAGTTTTCACCACCTGGGAGCACTGGAAGGTTGTTCCGTCCTACTATGGGACTCTTCAACAGTACCCACCCACAACCTCATTAAAGAGCTAACTCAGGATCTCCATGTCTTATGGTGAACGCGCTTACCATTCAGCCTCTGGGTTGGAGTTCAGTGCCTCACAGTTTCCTATTTCTGTAGATTCGTAATATAGCGCAAATATCCACCAAGATCTTCTGCTAGCATCCACTTCAATTCCAACTAGTTGGCCCTAATTGTTCCGATTGCTCATTGAAACTTCTAGAACGACGCTAATAAGCACTGTCCAATAATATAGTTTAACGTTAATGGAGATTTTAGTTATAAGGTAATATTCCCCATGGATTGACATCAGTTGGAGAACCATTGAAAACTTGAGATTCTCAGACAGCTGTTACATCTTAGTATGCGACTTCTCAACGGTATGCATTCACAGCTAACGCACGTTTGCTGTGAGACCTGAAATTCCTGATTTCGATCCCTTACGAGATCATTGGTGTGTACCACTCAGGAGTCCTATATTTAACTGGTTATTTTGAATGATGAAGTACTTTTTACAACTTTATTCTCCAAGTTGAATAGCATAATTTTGACATTTTCATTATCATACTGCGTAACATGATCGCCAAATGTATAAGACCATGAAGTGAACTACACAAGTGGTACTATTGAAATAACAATGACAATGATAAAACAACTGCCAAGTGTTCCGTTTCCTCTCAGGGGAACACCCCAAATATAATCAAGAATTATAGCCAGTAAGGTATAATGATGAAAGCAAATGGGAGTTCACTATTCTGAAAACTAAGTTGACTTGGTGACTGAAGTCTGTTCACTTACAACAAAGATAACTCAACATTAATATCAGCAGCAAGGAACATAGTGTTGGATAACAAATGATGAATGTACTAAATTGAAACAAAGATTAATGACATCATAGGCAGTTATTATTACCAAAATTAAAAACTTTTCTTTGTTTGTGAGCATTCATAACAAATATACTTCAAAGGAGGCTTTCATCATGGACAGATATCAGCCAGTGAAGCAATGAAAACCTGCAAGCACTGTACAACTGTTTAATCCTAGTTTGTGACACCTCAGAAGTGTGGAGTATCGGGCACAACTATCAGGTCTCATAGTGAGCGCATTGCCACTCAGCTATCAGGTCCATCAGTACCCAATTTATGATACAGTGCAGTCATCATCAAAGGCTATCGACAAGGGGTTTTTTACACACTTGACTCACTGGATCTCACAGGTGTTGATTTCTCATTAGAACTGTAAGAAGTTCATCTCGAAGTAGGTCACTAAAGAGCATGGAATTGCTATTGAATGGATGGAACAATAAAATTAGGTGTAAACGTCACAGTAGATAGCAATGGACATTGAAGCCTGTAACAATAGATTATATTTTTATTTCTGAAGTTTTCTCGATGACTGCATGATACATAATTAAGGAGCTGATGATATTATTATTATTATTTGTCCCTTGGGTTCCTAATGGAACATGAGGCTTCAGTAGCACGTCTCCATCCCAACCTGTTCTCTGAAATCTTTTCAACCTGGCTCCACAACTGCCCACAAGCTCTCATCTCCTCCTCACACGATCTCCTCCATGTCACCCTCACCTCTGACGCCCAACTCGTCGCTTCCCATCTGGGTTCCACTCGATGGCCTGGCCTGGTGCGTGATGTCCCCAGTCGGCCTTCTCAGTGTATGTCCAATCCAATCCATCTCCACTTCCTTCTACCGCATATTTGTTCAGCGATAGCTTCTTGGTTGGTTCGTTACCAGCAAGCCAGAGTTCCTTGTTGCTTATTCTTTCTGGCTATCTGAACTTCAGTAACGAGCCAGCGTAGACAGTTGTTGATGAATGTCTGTAGTTTGTTGGAAATCCCTTTCGTAACACGCCAAGTCTCTGAACCATCACATTGAAGCAGTGACTTACTTGACGTTGGTGTTGAAAATCCGGATGTTGTTCACGCTTTATACTGAGTGCAGTGCAGTAGGTCTCCACACTGGTTTCAGGCTAATGAACGCCTGTCTTGCTTTTCTGATTCTGACTTTGACTTTCGCCTGTAGATCATCAAGTTTGTGCGAAATTAGACACAAGTCATCGGCGAAATCCAGATCTTCTAGGTTCTTTTCCGCAGTCCAGCAAGCGTATCCCCCTCTTCTCACAGCTCACCACTGTTTGCTGCATGATCCAGTCGACCACAATCAGGAATATCATGGGTGATAGTAGGCAACCTTGTTTCACTCCTTCCTATCTTCACTTCAAAAGCATCACTGAGCTTCCCATTGTGAATTACTTGGCTGGTATGTGGCATCTTCATATAGTTGTTGAATGAGGTTGATAAAGGTTTGTGTATTCCGTAGTGTTGAAGCAACTGCCAAATTACTTGTCGGTCGACGCTGTCGAAGGCCGGCCATTTCAAAGTCGATGAATTTGAGGTAGAGTTGGGTTGTCTGCCATTCTGTACTGTGTTCTATGATACAAATAATATTTGTCCATAGAGAGCTCATTTTTGATAATACACGAAACATAATCTACTCAGGCACCTTGCGTACAGTTGTGCGGTAAACAGTGAGCCACACCTATTGTGTGAACGTCAGTGACACTTATTACCTAACTTCCCAAACCTTAGTAGGTGAAGCAGCGGTGTTTGAACTCGCAACCCAGTGACTGGAAGTCCACTCTGGAAACCAATAGGCCGCAACTTCATTTTGTAAAATATACTTACTCATTCCTCAAATATCCCTAGTGCAAGTCAGAAATTTAACTAGCTAGATGCTGATGATTTCTAAGGACTAATGGAACTTCAAGAAACTTCCGTTTTAACACTGATTGGTGACTGATTTCAACCCATGCGATGGATAGTGTCTACGTCTTGGATCTTGGCGTATCTGAAATTTTAGAAATTCTACCTCGTGCAGTTTGAGTATCACCGTTTAAAACTAATCCCAGTAATGTAGATGAATGAACTCACATGAGATTTTACCAGCCTTACTTACTTCCATCTGTCCTATTCGTTGACATACTTTATGATTACAGACACTTCTTCCGACAATTTTGATTTGATACAATACTGAGTGAAGTAGCAAAATGAATGGATACACTATTGTATTAAGTTATCTGTTGATACAGTGAATACACGTCTTCAACTTCCGATTGAGTATATTCAGTGACAGAAGTTTCTAAGGTAGTTTGCACCACACTATTTGAAAAACCACTGAGAACTTGTGAGCACTGGACAGCTATTTCGTCCTAGTATGGGACTCCTAAGCAGTGCATGCCCATGACTTCGGACCATCAGAAATTGAACACAGGACCTTCAGTTTGCACGTCCAAAACGTTATGGTTGAGCCACTGGGTTGGAATCCAATGGCCACATTTCCTACTTCTTTCAGTTCACCATATAGTTCAACCTCCATCCAATGCCGTTGTTGACTAAACGTATTCACTCCCGACTTGGTTGGCCTCATTGGTCAGGAATTCTTACCAGAGCTTTGGAAATAAATCTCTCGAAGCTAGTCACCACTGAGAACAGGATAGTAATTCATTTTTGAGATTCGGACTGCTGAGGAGTCCTACACTGAGACGAAACTTTTATTCAATACTCTCAGGTTTTCATTGATTCTCTAACTGATGTCACTTCATAATGAATATTAAACTGAAGTCAATACAATCCCCACAAACTTTGAAATCGAAATATTTTTATCGTCTACCGAACAAAATTGTATCTAAGTATGTGGAAGTGAGTAAACATACCACTTGCTCCGGTTAACCACCTTATCATACCAATTAACTGGCATGCCTTCCTTAAGTCATATCATCACGAGAATCCAAAAAAATTAAAGTAAGAGGAAAGAGGAAGCAGAAAAAGACTGAGATCACTTCACCTTCTCAGTAATAGACTAAGCTATTTGAAACAACTTACTTGGATCTGATCGAAGGGGACATCGAAAGCAAACGACTCATTGTAGTATGGATTCAAAGTGTACTTCTTAATCGTGGTCTTCTTTTTTTTCACACGTTTCCCGTTAAACATTAATGACAGCTTCACATATGGATCTGGAAAGTTTTATTCCAACAAAAATTGTTACGTAAAAATTAAGATAACATGAAAATTTGATGAGAATCGATAATCAATGAATTTCAGTTTGACTATCTGAGATAGCGGTGGTTTGGTAGACTTGCATTATCGATACTGGGGTTGACTGGAGATGAAATGAAAATCCGAACCACGGCAGGAATCGAATCAGCAACCTCCGGGTTATCAACCCGAAGCCCTTCTCAGTATCAGTCCAAGTCTGTAAAACCACGGTCATCTCAGATAGTCAGAGGGATAATTCCAGTAGATTTGGATTGGGATGAGAAGTCGTGACTGGGAAGAGATAGTAACGCGTCACGAATTCATACGGCAGTCGGGCGAAACCGCTAGAGATTGGAATAAAATTAAGACCTTGTCAGCAACTGGGTCTCGGAGCTCACTCGGCACAACACTGGGTCAGTAACTGATAAGTCTTTGGTTTGAATCCAAGCGTGGCCTAGACTTCCACTTCACCTTCAGTCATCATCCAGTATAGAAAAGAATGTGCTTAATACCTTCTATTATACTTTCAAGTAGTCTAAAGCCTTATCAGTTTGAAGGTAATTCAACAGGTGGTTTTTATAACTCACTAGCCTCATTGATAACACCTTGATGTCTGAAACTACAGGTCTTGACTCTGGCATATTGAAGTAGACCACCGCATGCTCATCTAACAAGCCTCCAAAGGAGTGAAATTTGCGCTTCGAATCCCACAGAGAAGATACTAGTGCTTACAAGTTTGAGTTATGGTGACTCTTTGTATTTCTCACTCACTAGTAAGACCGAAAGGCAATTCGTTTCACAAATTTGTGTCAGATTCAGAGTATCACTTCTGACTATACAGTATTCACTGGGATACAAATAAATCCAACTGAGGAGTTTCAGAAAGGACGAAACATGCCTACTGGTTTAAACTCCTAGCCAAATAACTAATGCATAAGCAAGTTTTGAAGAATATATTTTCAACTAGCTGTGCAAAATACGTGACCCAAGTTAATTTTTATCAGTATAACATATTCTGAAGAGCTGTCAGAACTGTTCAAGAAATGAATCCATTATGACTACTTATTGATGTACCCGTTATTCTCTGTTGTTTTATTGGACCAACTTGTTCGATTTCTATTGGCATATGGACGCCTATGCGGATGCCTCAATATTATCTGAATGTTAATTATGATAATTAGCTTGGTTATGGTTAGCAGAAGAATCCAGGACGCGCATTCCGTCCTATTTGGGACTCGTCAACTGGATGTACTTCCACCCCTACAAAGACACGAACTCAGTACCCATCGTTTCAAATGCCATAGTGTTATTCAGTAAGCCACAAATGTTTACCAAATTTCAGTGACTCATTGAAGCATCCAAAATACTATAAACAATATGTTTTACGCTTATGTATGAGTGAGTATCTAATCAATCAGTAAATCAACCAGACAATAAATCAATGAATTTTTCATAGGTTTATTTGACTACTAACCTGAAAGTCCACCAACATCCATTTTCTTCAAATTTTTCGCTTCAAGTATGTTGACATTCAAACGACCGGATGTCGGTACATAACGCAGTGAAAAGCATATATCGCCTAAACGATTTTCCTTGTAGAAGAAAGAAGCAAAAACAACAAGAAATAGTAAAAATAAAATTGGAAGCTTAAATTAAATCAAGTTCAATGTCCAATTAGCTGATAGTGAAAATCGAAACAATTGAATATGTTAAACGGTGTCACACATTAGATTCATTTGGGAGACGCTTGAACAATACAAACAGGATAGCATATACAGAATGATGTGGATTCATCAGATAGATAAGAGTACTGATTGTAATGAAGAAAATGTATAGAGGTCAGTAAGTAAACTTCAATGGTTGCTGTTCAACCAACTATTAGGTGGATTTATTGAAAACACCCTGTTGGAAGAGAGGAAATCCTAATCTAGAACTTAATACCAATCAATAATCATTCCAAGTTGGTATTCATCGTAGACTGACATCAGTCGGAGGGACAAAAGAAACTTGGGAGCACTGGACAGCTGTTTCGTCCTAGTATGGGACTCCTCAGCAGTGCGCACCCATTACCTCGCCAGGGATCCAACCCGCGACCTTCAGGTTTCGTGGCCAGCACATTACGGTTGAGCCACTTGGTCGGAATCCAGTTGTCCATATTTCCAACTTCTGTCAGTTCATGACATAGCCACCCAATGTCATTGCTGAGTAACTGTCCTCAAGACCACCAGGCTGAGGAGTAGCATACTTAGACGAAACAGCTGTCCAGTGCTCCCAGGTTTCCATTGTTCCTCCAACTGATGTCAGTCTACGATAAATACCAAATTGAAATATTTCTAAATCCCCACAACCTTCACGAAATTCAATAATCATTTGATGAAAGAATAATACACAAACAAGAAGAGAAACGAGGGAATATAACAAAGTAGTAAAGGTGCTGATTTGAGTCTTAAGACTCGAGTCTATACGTGACAAGATGCCAACTCTAACCATTTTCATTAAGTGATATATACACGTTGAAGAAGATGGATTGTAGCAGCAGAAAAAGGAGAAAGAGAGATATTTATCTACCAAGATAATCTGAGAATGTACTAACATATAAATCGAAATCTCATCCAACTGAAGACATAGTATGTAACAATTATGTATCCAAGTCCCTCACAAACACTGATAATATAGGTTTTTTTGATAAGCTTTACAGAGTTGTGGAATGCTGAATTTTACAAGTGTTCAATTGAGGTTGGGTTCAGTCCATGTGTTCGGCTTTGCAAATGAATTATGGGCCATTCTTATCCTTGACTGAATTATTCACCTCTTTGTGAACTTGTCAAGTAACCTTGTCCAATATACTTTGATATGATGCGCGTTTCTGTGTCCCAAAGCAAGCGGGTTCAGGATTCTTCAAGGGTTTCAATAAATAACATTGAGAAGTAGTGCAAACTAGTATAAAGTCAAATATCATTCAACCTCTTTGATATTATAACTTGTGAATCTCCGTCATTCAATGACACAGACCACTTTTCTTGCTCGCAGACACACATATATATACACACATAACCTCATATTAACTTAACTATACATGAGTTCATTTTAGTTTGCATGATATTTAACTAGGTATGACAAATTT
Source organism: Heterobilharzia americana (assembly GCA_944470555.2). NCBI lineage: Eukaryota > Metazoa > Platyhelminthes > Trematoda > Strigeidida > Schistosomatidae > Heterobilharzia > Heterobilharzia americana. The sequence continues at coordinate 26,674,657 of OX104131.1, read as the reverse complement.
CACATTCCTTATTTGTGAACCAGTATCCATTGTCAGTGATCAGGTCATAGGCATCAAGTTTCATGTATTAAACTTTCGCCTAACAGACAGCTGCTACCTTGACGTGGTATCCAGGCCTGAACATAACGATCACGCAGTGAGCTACACTGGCTGAAACGCTTGTTACTTCAAGGTCCTACCATACCACGAACGTCTGTTGGATAGGGGTGAGATAAAACGCAGTTACTGATATAGCGTAAATTGCTACACTTTGATAGGAATCCCAGGCGGAAGTCGTAATGTCGGCTGAATTGGGTGTGACACTCCCCTGCCCAACGGTGTTCTGGTGCCGCTGGCGTGTGTTTATCTGTCCAGTGTTACAACAACCTACAAAAGGTTGTGTGTGAAAGGCTTCAAACAGATTTCTCATGGGCTGAATGGTCACATAAATCTTTTTCTCTTTCAGGTACATTGAAGAGACATAGCCTTCCACGGTGTGGGAAGCCGGTAAGTGTCAACTGCCCAAAAGTTTCCAGTAGTTCACAAAACCTCCTCCTCCTTCCTCGCCTTCACTTCCTGATACTAATATCAAGCTTCTTACATTTTCCGCAACCTCTCACTCTGTGATCACTGCCAGCCATTGTGCTCCTCAGTTCAACACTGAAACTTACTTACAGGTGAACAGATAATTGCTGAAGGACAGCTTTCTTGAAACAACCACCACCAAGCAAATCTACTATTTAGTATATCTACTACTCATCCATATAAAAAAGGCTTACTTTTTCACCTTCACCCTCTGGAGGACTGAGTTCACGCCATTCTTCAATCACATTGCACAAATCCACAGAGCCTAATGGCACTTTAATCTGACCGATTTGATCGTGTTTAGAAAATCGATCAAAATCATAAACAGTAAATAGTAATGTCTTCGAATTGATCTCAGCATATGGAATCTGTAAAATGATATGGGAAGATAAGTGAGAGAAAAGCTGAATGTATACACATGACATTCATTACATATTTAATAGATCTGACAGAAATGACCATTAGGGTTATTTAAACAGCCTGATCATAAGTAAATCAATTTGTTTTAATTTGAATAGGTCAGACTATAGGCAAATGAATTTTTTAGTCTTAAAACTAGTAATACCAGTGAGAAATAATGGTATTCGGGTATAATATGTTAAGAATCTATGATGAATAAGCCATCGGTCTATGTTTCAAGCTTATCGGTAATTTTCAGGAAAGCTTATCTGCAATCATAAGAAAACTGGAGTTCCCTAAGAGATACTAGGGTTATTTCTAGAAACTTTAAGACAATGGTATTCTTGTGAAAAGAGACCCTCTGTGAGACTGATGTATCCGTATGAATTGATCAGTGATATAGCTATCAAGTCCCTAATGCTATCTGATCGTCAAATATTAAACGGCTCCTAGGGATGAGGATTTGATAGTTTCATCGATTATCATTCAGTAATTGATTTGCGTAATCGATAATCTTTTTTAAAATAATCAACATCGACCACTCTCAGCCTACCGTTATACTCATCACACGTTGGTGCGTCAATTTTAGACGCGTTTTGTACCTTTGATCAAGATGTAATTGTAATATTTTAGTGATTGGGCTGGACGATGTGTTATGAACTGATTTAATGGGGATATCCCTTTGGATGAAAAGTTAACGTAAAGTACACTGAAACTTGAACACATAATCTTCAACCTACTTAGAATTTCTACAAAAACATTCCATTCCATGTGGAAAATTTCTGCTTTCTACAGTTATTTCAGAAGAAGACCGAAGAATCTAGCGGTGATTTTTGCAGTATTCTGTTGAAAATATCCTAGCTTTGATTCATTGGGTACAGGTGGATCGAAAAAATTAACTTTGGCATAGAATTTACGGTCATTGTACTATTCAGGCATCATTAACCGGATTTAGTCGTTAAAGAAATTATTATTAGTGGTATTATTTGTCCCTTAAGTTCCTAGTGGAACATACGACTTCAGTAGCACATCTCCATTCCACTCTCTTCTCTGCAATCTTTTGAACTTGGTCCCACGACTACCCAGAAGCTCTCATTTCTTCCTCACACGATCTCCTCCATGTCACCCTTGTCTCAGATGCCCAACTAGCCGTTTCCCATCTGGGTTCCACTCGAGGGCCTGGCACATGATATCCTCGAATGGTCTTCTCAGTGCACGCCCAATCTATCTCTGATACGTAGCGACAAAAGGCAGCCAATAGGGGAGTCGTTTTCAAGTTATGATCAGATAATGTTCAGGTCGTGGTTTTTGCATGCACTGTCATGAGAACCTAATTGGAGAAGTTCGACCTCATACAAGGAATCGGATTGGTTCATTTATAGCTTCACTTTCTGAGAGTTTTGTAAACATATATATGTCGTGTATTTGGCTAGTAAAAGTTGTCGCTGTTCTTGCAGTCACAGGCCGTGTTTGTCTTCTGATTGCTCCGCAGCTCAGTGAAGTAGAAGGTACTGAGGGACGTCAGTCGTAAAGGTATTCGGTTGAGGTGTCTGTTGAGTCTCAGTATTCATTATACCCACGCGCGCAATCCCACCACTTGGTCACAACAATCTCCACTTCCTTCTGCATATTTCTTGAGTGATAGGTTCTTGGTTGGTTTGTTGCTCGGACAGAGTTCCTTGTTCCTTATTCTTTCTGGCCATCTGAGCTTCAGTATGGAGTGAGCGTAGGCAGTTGTAGATGAACGCCCGTAGTTTGTTGGAAATCCCATTCGTAACGCGCCAAGTCGTTAAAGAAATGAAATTCTCTAATAATGTAAAGCTTAACAATTGACTGCTATTGATTTATCGACTATCGACTGGAAAAACTAATGGCTGATTGCTTTTAGAATATTGTTTTGTCGAACTCAGTCATATGAATTATTAGTTTTGCACTGTCAGCGATAAATAAGCACTCCTACCCACTCATTTATGTATTTCCGGTGACCTTAGTGAAGGAATACATTTCATTATGCTGGTTTTTATGGATGGTTGGTTAGCTTAAAAACAAATCGAGTGGATCCTGAAAGGAACTATCGAGTCCCGCACTTAAATAGGTTAAAAAGTAGTAACTGTCATGTTTAAAAGCAATGAAGAACTAGAATATGATCCAACTAGATACTTAGCGGTAAGATATGCCAAATGCCTCATTAACTGCCTACAATTTTGTGCAGTTGAGAAGGTGGTTAGATCTAATCAATCACCTGTTCAGAGTCAAGTATTCAAGCTGATGAGAAAATTTCATGATATTACTTCCCAGTTTGTTTGATTCATTTGCAGAAAATCTAAAAATCTTGTTTCTGAAGACAATACAAATGACTAAAGGGCAGGTTCAACTTGCACTACATCAGCTGAACATCCTCAGAATTAAATCCAATGCATTACATTATTGAAGACTCTTCGACAAGTGGAGATGGTTTTATACTTCTGTCTATTATTCATGCGTACAATGAGTATAAGGAGACTGGTGTGACTAGGTAAGCTGCGGTAATGAAGCTTCTGTTTCGTGCCTATTTAGCCATTCTGTAAAAGTAGATTATCAAGCGATGAAAATACTTGTCAGAGCTGGAAGAAACCACAGTTGTACTGTGTCGAAACATTTATGTAAAGTGTTATTGTGTTCCGACCTATGGTTTCTCACGGAATACAAATAACTTTCGTCAATATCTGAACACAAATTAGTGATTTTATCACAGATCATTACTTGAGATGGACCTGAGTTTTGAAGTTTAGTTTAGTACGATGAGGGTGGCGAGTAAATTCGGTATACTGTCAAGATAAATCAGTTCTTGTTCTTTCAGTTTGGTGGAAACAGATGAAGTTTATTTCACTAAGAAAATAAACAGACGATTTACTAGGGATTGGCAGAGTTGTAGCGTGTACCCTCAAGTTGCCTGCCTGTGAAACACCTGGAAATCATCTGCATAAGTTTACACTATGGGGGATTGCAACCTTTAAAGTCAAGCAAGTTGACCTTGAGGACAGGTTCCTCCTAAACGACGTTTAATGTGGATCGTACAATACAATACAAGCAGAAAAAGGTGAACCACTTAGTTCGAATCCAACGAATTAATGGTTACGTGTTGGTGATGAAAACTGGCGATTGTGAAGCGAATTCCCAACAGGCCATCTTGAATGAGCAGTGCTGAAGAGATAGGAAACAGCTGTAGATTGGTCTTCGAATTTCCAGTATTCTTGTAGGTCATGTCATTTCACGATGAAGACTAACTTGAAAATCGACCAATCACCACCGTTCCAACACATGTGTTGTGCACCACTCCGCGAGATATTTTTCTGAATGTCAAACGAGACAATGTAATTCTTGTGTTGACAAGAGTAAGACAGGTCATCAATAGTTTGACCTCATATTTGAATTCCTGCATATACTGGAAAGCCGAATCTAAATAAAGATACTTTCAACTGAGTCATCGATTATACAGTTAATTATCTGTATCATCCCGAGTCCGAGTCCCGGTGGGAACATTATCACTCACTGGGAGGCAGGTACATCCAGCTCACGAGTCCTAAATAGGACGAAATGCGCATCCTGGATTCCACTGCTAGCCACTGTCCATCATTACTATACATATTTAATAGTTTTGTTAATTTTACTAGGATTATTATTTTTAAACATTAAATTAAACGAAACAAACTACATTACTGAATTTTATCACGTTGCAGGTAGCATGTTCGACATTCTATTGATTATATATTTTTAAGGTCGTTCGAGTGAAGGTCATGTACGGGTGACCTTGACGCCCAACTGGTTTAACTAGTTTATTCAATCAAATTCTGTTGACTGTCATCTGGGTTCATAATTTCCAACCGTTTGGAAAAAAAAGCTGGTAAAAAAACTCATTTCGTCAAGGTTATTTTTCTATCCATTATAATTCATAACAAAAAATGAAATTGAGTGAAGGTAGATGATGAGGGAGACAGTGAAAGTTTGTTATTGTATGCATTCATGCATTATTATCAGTGTTTGCTTACCTTAAAAACAAAGGTTTCATTGAATATTGGATTTAGAATTTTTCGATGAACTTTAGTTTCATACTTTTTCTTTTTATCCGGTAACAGGGTGACCTTCACATACGGATCAGATGTACCACACAAATCCATAGCTGGTAGATCACAAGCTTGAATTATGCCAACTGTTAACTAGGAAATAAAAAACAAAGAAATATTCAAGACTACACATGATACTTTACACATTTGTTAAATGGAAACTTATAACTGACTTTAATGCCAGTATAACCCTGATAATATATTTGACTAGTGGTGGAATTTAGGAACAAAGTTTCACCTTATCAGGGGCTTATCAGTCGGAGTGTAATAACTTCAGTATTCAGTAAGATCCAGGCACGTCCAGTTGATGAGTCTCATAAGAGGTGAAACAAGCAATGTAGGTTTAAATACTGGGCACTACCGAACATATAACCGAAATCAGGAAACATTGAGGTGTCAGTACAAATAGCCTATCCACTGAGAGAAACTGAGCAGTTCATTTCTGCATATCAGTAGTGCGGAAGATCAGATATTCCAGTTGTACTTGTAGCGAAATGAATTCATCTCTTCATGAAGACAAGCAGTGGTAGCAATAATAATAAAAATAGGTATCAATCCCTGAAGTTACACTGATTAAAGAGGTGTACATGGCTTTCATTTATTGTCATGAGCGTAGTATCATTCGACTATTGTGTTGAAGTAGAATCTATTGGTTAGTACATTATGGATAGACTGAAGTCTTAACACTGAGAAGCCAACAGGAGTATGTATTTTCATCATATGATCTTATTCGAATTCCATGGTATATTTTCATTCGGTATTATTCTGGTAGAAAAGAAGTCTTGGTTATTCTACTGGCAATATTAAAAAACTGATCATTTCCAAAAAAACTAGAATATATGGGTTAATTAATGACTTTAACGTAACACGAGAGATTTTTTTTCTCTCATATAAATCGGTTGGTTTTAGATTATATATTTAAAACGACTGCTGAGACGTTGGATAAAAGGGACTGTGAAAATTATTAGAAAAAACTGTATTGATTAGTTATCATAACGACTAGACTATTCACGCATTTTTATGCTTATTATTATTATTATTATTGTAAGTGAATGTTTCATTGGCTTCCTCCGAGAAATTGGAATCTATGCCGCGTATCACTGATATAGCCTAGTTATCCCTCTCTCTCTGAAGATATATGTATACGTATATATTCGTGTCTACACTTCAGTAATGACATTCAAAGCGATCATCAAGTCACTCATTTCCTTGGAATATAGAAAATACTTTAGGATAACAGAAGAAGGTGTATTGCAACTTCTAATTAAGTACAAAATACAACGGTTTGTATATATTTTCAGTCAGTATGGCTAATTCCGGGCACTTCTAGGAGAACATTCCCAATTGTCATTGCCTCTTAAACACATGTGATCACGCACCCATTCACAAAACTTCGAAGCCAAACGACTGGCTGTAAGAAGCTTCAAGGATTTAGGACATCTTACAAGGGGTCGGACAGTTATTTCAGCTACATATCATTCAGCTAATCAGATCACAAAATCAAATATCCAGTAAATATAAAAACAGGGGATATAAAGAAAAATGCTAATAGACAGGGTTAGTAGTAGTAGTAGTAGTGTGAGTAGTGGTAGTAGTAGTAGTAGCAGCAGCAGCAGTAGTAGTATTGATGCGAGTAGTAGTAGTAGTGTGAGCAGTAGTAGTATGAGTAGTGGTAGTAGCAGTAGTAGTGGTAGTGTGAGTAGTGGTAGTAGTAGTAGTAGCAGCAGCAGCAGCAGTAGTAGTATTGATGCGAGTAGTAGTAGTAGTGTGAGCAGTAGTAGTATGAGTAGTGGTAGTAGCAGTAGTAGTAGTGTGAGTAGTAGTAGTAGTAGTGTGAGTAGTAGTAGTAGTAGTAGTAGTAGTAGTAGTAGTAGTAGTAGTAGTAGTAGTAGTAGTAGTAGTAGTAGTAGTAGTAGTAGTAGTAGTAGTAGTAGTAGTAGTAATGGTAATGGCAATAGTAATGATAATAGTAGCAGTAATGGTAATGGTAAAAAGTTATAGCATACCTCAGCTTTTTGAAAATCATAATCCAATGAGAACTGTAACTTTCCACAGTACTGCTTCTCTTTGTCAGTCTCACCAGCCTGTGCACTTTCATTCATCTCCATATCCGATTTCAATGGAACACTATCCTAGAAAGCAAAAACGAAGACCAAAGTGTACGGCTGTTAACTTTTTTAGCTGTAAGAATACTCCTTAGAAAAAGTTTAACATTGTTTCCCACTGAAAAATGAATATTTGGTAAGCATTCATTTACTATTTAATAGGGAGCAGAACAATGGTTTCTTTTTCAACTGGAATATTTCAACACTTAATGAAGTTCATAGCTGAATGTCACTTATTATCCATTGACATTAAGCGACTCATATATCTTAGAAGTGATCACCTCCCTTCGACTGACACACAGGTTTTCCAAGCTGTCTAGACTGGTAGAATGAATGTAATGTAGATTCTGTGAAAGTTATGCTAAATGAGATGGACTTCGATTGCACAATCCTGAATAGTCTCTTGTCATAGAAATCATGTTAGCCAAAGACTCCATAAGGCTCAAATTGAACACTCAAGTACACATGAAGCAGTAATTTAGTTAACTAGAGAGGAGTTATTATAAGATAGGGTGGTTTGCAATAGCACAGAAGCATACTGTGAACTGAAACCACAGGGTTCATACCCACTATTTATGCACAGAGAAGCAGAACTACATAAACCTAAGACTCCGCTTACATGTTTAATTTCTATATCTCATCTTGTAACAAAATGGTCTGTTGATTAGCAAACAGCCAGAATAAATGCGAAAAGAATTAACTGTTTACAGTATAAAGTATCCCCTTGCGTTAGTCGAAATAATAAGTCAACTACGTATATCACATAAGTTGAGGGTATTCCTGTGGAAGATCGTCAAAATTCATAGAAATCTTAAAGAGGGAACCAGTATTCACAAGTCTTTTCGATTCCCGAAATACAGCTGAAACAGTTACTAAGGTTGTGGACTAGATACGGTTATTTTCAATTTAACAACAACCTATACTGCCAATCAAATGGTGTAGTGACGAGGAATCTGACTGGCACTATTTCCTAGTGATTCATTTGAAAGAAGAAAGCTGATATCTGCAATCATTAAGAGACCAGACTCTAAGCAAGCTGTCTTGATGATACATATACTGTATGCAAAGAAACTAAGTCATACAAATAACTTATTGCCTAACTCGTTCAAAAATCGAATTCACCATGATAGAGAAAGTGAATTCCACTTCCACAGTTTTTGCTCAACAAGCTAAAAGTAGAGATAAGAGGAATCACTCTACCAGAGAGCCCCAAAAGTTAAGTTCTACGGATAGACTAGCAGAAAAGTGGGTGAGAACTGTCTTCAGAAATTCTGCTACCTTTAGATATTTATAACAAGGTAAAATGATGAACTCTATTGTAGAACTCAGAAGGATTAACTTGAGATCAAGTCTATGACCATCACACTGAGATATAAGATTGACTAAGTCGATAGAATGATCAGCCACTGGCTTAGGAGATAACACTTTGGCGTTTGAAGAGATGTGTACTGAGTTTGATTCTCAGCGAGAACAATACTCACTTGGATGAAGGTACATCCAGCTGACGAGTCCCAAATACGACTAAACACGTCTCTTCAATTCTACTGCTAGTCATCAATATTTGGCACTATCGAGGCATCCGCATAGGAGCCCATTCGTCAAACGGGTGGAGTAACTCGACCCAGTATACCAACGGGAAATTACAAGTATCAATAAACAAGAAATCCCATTCCACTTTATATTCTTTATAAAAGCTACTGCAGTCCGAAGGTCTTACTAAGTATGTGGATGTTACGAGGGTTAAGACAAGAACGTCAGCAGTTCCTAAGAAGCAAATCTTCTTGAAGCTGAGATTTAAAAATAACATTGCCAGTGAGACCATCACACAACGCATAAAAAGAGTCTTGTAAAAAGCATTTCCAGCCGCTAAATTATTTCCCATCTTATACAACCACGCGATTCAAGGTGCAAGAAATAAAGACAAACTGCCTGGTTCCGCTACATCCATGTGAATTTATCAATTCAACTGCTCCTGTGGGATCAGTTACATTGGGTGTACAATGACGTAGGTCCATCGTCAAATTTCTGAGCACCACCCATCATGGTTGAGCAAGGGACAAATTAGAACGATAAAGAGCTCCATATTTGCACAACTAGTTGACAAGAGACATCAAGCAGATACTAAAAAAGTTTTCAAAATTATTCCTCACATTTTTCCATCAATTACGCACTCGCTAACTTCACATAACAGAGGCGATTGGAATCCACCTTTACAAAACTAACCTTTGCATTCAAAAGAAGTTTGTTCCACCTTTTTCATTGCTATGGTTGTCAACATGATATAACTTCTAGTACTGTTTTGTACACGTTTTCCCCCTCTTGCTTCTATTAATATTCATTTGTTTTGTAACTATTACGTAATTAGTGTCATTACTTGCATTACACCGCCGTTGATTGGACCGAACTGATCAGTCTCTGTTGGCATTTTGGTTCCTGTTCGGATGCCTCGATATTGCCTGTGTTTCAATTATCTATAGTAATGATGGGCAGTGGCTGGCAGTGGAATCCAAGATGCGCATTTCGTCCCATTTGAGACTCGTCAGCTGGATGTACCTGCCTCCCAGTGAGTGATGTTGTTCCCACCACTGAGACGTAATTATTTATTGCTTATGACTGAATACTCATCAAAAATCACTCCATTTACCTGAGAATAAGTCACTTCATATTTCCAATTTTAATTACTCTACTGATTATTTACATTTCTAGTTCTAAAACATCATCTTCATTACTTACTTAAAATCTATGATTATTGTTCACCAACTACCACCACTTGATTGGTATTTTGATTGAATGGTAAAACTAGATATAAGTGTAGAGCCTAAGACTAAAGCCTGATTGAAAAGGAATACATTTCTTCTCTCAACTAGTCTTTTTTCTAAATGTCAAAATAGGAATATTCGATGAGCTGTGTTACAGTTCATTTGATGTATTACTTTTTCAATGTTCACTTCCGATTTCACACGTTTCCTCGTTGACTTCTCATGATACAAGACAGACTACGCCTAAATTATTTGAAGACTGCAGGTTCACTTAACTGTCAAGCTGTGCACAAAAATTTCTTCCAAATATCCGATCTTGTAACATTGCTTTCCAAAAAACTTTACAACAAAAACAACTACTACTCACGCTACTACTACTACTACTACTCGCACTACTACTACTAATCACATTTCTACTACTGCTACTTCATGACCACCTCTTGATAAAACTTGAGAAAGGATACAACTTCAGTATTACATTTTAGGATTCAGTCATTAGAAGGCAACAGCTCTGGCCTTTCTGCTTTCCGGGACCCATCTCCCAGACATATCTAAAACTTTGAGGAGACCAGTGTCACCTCACTGTTTCGCAGTAACCTACTTCCCTCAGCGTTGATATCACAGACTTTACTATTGATCCACTTAGACCACCTATTACTCACCATTATGGGGCTAAATTAAGCACTTAGCTCATTCGTCAGTAAGTAAACGATGCAGCTCTCTTGTTCGTTATCCTTGACTTTAATCCAAAGACTCAATCATATTCAATCTTGTCTGCTTATATAGCTTGATGCCGAACATTCCGCTACTGAAACTTTCCTCTCACCTACCTACCTTTGACCAGCAATGTAGTGCGACAAACCATTACACAGAAGATTGGAAAGTAGCAGTTTAAAGCTATTTTAAAATGTATCTACCCAAATTAGAGTACATTAATTCCTTGAGCTGTGTTTCTATCTCATATTCAGGGCCAGTAAGTCTAGACTGCTCCGTTTAATGTGATTTGGGATTAATGAGTGGTGATACTTTTATATGAAATGTTACGTTTAAGCATTCCAAAAATTGCGAAGAAAAGTAGTTTAAGCTGAGCCGATTATAAAGAGAAATAAAATCAGAAATTCGTATCGAACTAGTTCAATTCTTTGTTTATGACTGGTAATAAACAGGAAAAGTGAATGAAATGCTGAAGTAACAAAGGTCACTGCCTCTCCCGCTCATTACATTTGGTATATTTCTCCTCCTGTCTACTGCCCGTCTCTCTCACATACCCAAGTACCTGAGACAAGGAACTTACGACTGCAGCACTGGGTGATGTGGGTTCGACTCTCAGATATGCTCTGTTGACTAGTTCCAATTAACAGGACACCCAAGTGTAGGGCTTTCTGCCGATCGCTTTCATCTAACTAACAACATAAACTTCTCTCAAACGAAAATTGGAGGGCATTAAAGCGAAACCACACCAAAGACAATTAAACAAAGCAATCAGATAAATAACCCACCTGACTTTTCAAAGCTTCAGACAAGTGTGCAGCAGTCTTCAAGTCTGCAGCTAACTTCCCACCGGCTATCGACATCTTCTTACTATCCTTCTTGGAACGACGTTTTCTTAGAACACATCGTTTACAAAACCATAACAGAAGAAGTAGGCCAAACGTGACACCCAGTATTGAAAGACTGACAACTCCACCATACGGTACTTGAATCAAAATTTACGTATGTGTTTGGGAGGGGTACATAAAAAATAGACAAACAAACAACAGGTGAATGAATTTCATTGATAAAAGTCCTTAGAAGTGACATCCGATACATTTTGAAAGAAAAAAAGTTGAACATTCATTTTGTTTACCGGTTATAATGGCTTTAAAAAGGCTCCGAGGCGAACAGATATTGCTCAGAGAACTAATGGCATTGAATAAAGATTCTGGGATATGTGAGTGTTGATTATTGAGGCTACCGAGGAGAACCATAGTTTGGTGGATTGTTATTGTTGATAACAGATGGAACTAAAACCCAAGTAGCTGCAGGATTTCAGGTGAAGAACTGTAGATTGTATGCTGACCACAATGCTGACTGACTTCAGTGGATATCTGCTATTCGCGTATTATTCACTATTGTAAACATGCATGACTGAAATTTTACCACTAAAAAGATTAATTTAAATTAACTCATGAGAACACTGAGTAATCAAGTAATTACACACATTGATCTGTCTGAAGAGTAAGTATTATCCTATCGCCAACTCCTAACCGTTGACCAAACTCCAGTCCCATGGCCACCTACTGGTTAGTTCAAGCCATCTAACATCAATCCAAGTGCACCGTGTTGCTGCCAGTTTGGTGTACACAATGCAGACCTGATCGACAGAATTCGGCTGATTCTTAGGACTAAACAACTACACATTGGTTGTTGTCCACTGACCAGTCAGTGCACAGTATTCACTCCTACAGAAGATTGACCACAAGGAGAATAGCTTGGTGGTAATGTTTCTGACAATAGTAATATGTTGTGAGCCAAGATCTGCAAAAAGTTATCTGTTCATGTGAGGCTGCAGATTCCTCCTTCTGATGAATCTCAACAAGCATGTAGTCAGCCTAAAACACAGTTTCTTACAGACTGTTTGCAATCACCTGTTAATTGATTACGTATCAGTTAGATTCGCAGTACCAGTAGAATGCTACTGTGCGCTTATTGTCACGGGAATTAACTTTCGTCCCCCCTTCACCGTTGCTTTAATCGTAGACAGTCAACTTCATCATTCACTGCTTCAAATACCATGTTGTGCACGTTAAAACACAATGAGTGAGGAAGACGAACTCAGTGTCATTTGTAAAATAAACTGCAGAAACCTGGCGTTTGAATCTGCGATCATTAGATTGCACTGAAGCACCACAATTTATCTTCCCTCCTATCAATACATTTATACAGTTTTGGACATGGACCCGAATAAAAAATTGTGAGATTCTTGAATAAAGGCGGCAAACAGAGAGAATGTCAGGATATTGTAGTCTAATCGGCGGGTAGCAGTAGGATCCACGATGCGACTTTCGAGCCATTCGGGACTTATCAGCTGGATGTACCTGCACCCCAGTGAGTGATGTTGGTTTCACTAAGACTCGAACCAAGTACACATCGCTTCTGGATGCAGCTACATCCAGCTGACGAGTCCCAAACACTACGAAACATGCCCCTTGAATTCCACTGTTAGTCAGCAAGATGAATACATTATCATGAATATTCGGCACTATCGAGGCATCTGCATAGGTGACCGTCTGTCAAAACGGGTAGAGCAATTCGACCCTGTTTAACAACGGAAATTACAAGTATCAATAAGTGTCAGGATATTTTAATAATCTTATCATTCAGACCAATCACAGACCAACAGGTATATTGACAAGATCTAGTCTATCAACCAATAAGGAACACGGAAAACAAGAAGGCTGGAGTTCATGCCAGTTGATTTATCAGATATATCACACAATGAAACGGTATTATTTACTGGATTATATTTCAGACACAATTTATTATCCATACTCATAACACCTTTTTGTGATTATGGACAACAAATCGTGTCCGAAAAGTAACTCAGTAAATCAAACTATTTCTCTGTATGACATTTAATAAATCATCTAAAATGAAATTACATTATGCCAATGTCAAGGATTTTCTCTTTTATAATGATCAAGTCAACAAGACAGCCAATCAACAGAAAGTGGGGTAACAGCATAGCTGGAACAGCCAATCACGTTCAAGGTCATCAAGACACCACTGAGACACTTGTGGAGGATTTCTCATAACTCACTTCTTTCCAAATTTTGTAGTGATGATGTTGTTGCGAAAAAACCGTTTACCAGAAAGAATACAACACCAAGAAAATAATCTTACTGAGTTACTGATATTCTTCACTGTCTCAAAGAGTGTTATCTACAAGATTACTGAGTTATAACGTCCACCTATTATTCACTAGGGATACATCCATTTCAACGCACGAAATTTTATATCATGTACAAAAGTGTATGGAAACATTCATGCAAATAAAGAATATGCTAACAATGTTATCATGGTGATATTCATCACGAACTGACATCATCGAAAACCTCGGAGCACTGGTCAGTAGTTTCATTTCTGCACGGGACTCCCTAGCAGTATCACTCACAACCCCGCCAGGGGTCGAACCCAAGACCTACATGTCTCGTGGCGAATACGCCATCCATTGAGCTATTGAATCATTTCCTTACTTCTGCCAATTTGTGAAGTAGCGTGACTATCTACCACGGTCTTCAGTTAGCATCCACTTCACTTCCTACTGGTTGACCCCCGTAGGACATGACTTCTGATTCAAACTTAAGGATGTACATCCATGTCACTACAAAGTAATTAGAGCTTCGTAGATAGTCGCACTATTTCGTAAACCAAGAGAAGTAAGAAACTGTCAACCCAATCGTTCAATGGTATACGTTTTCGCCGAGAAACCTAGAGGTCTTGCATTTGATCCCTGGTTGGGCGTGTACCACTGGGAGGAAACAGCTGTCTACTGCTGTCAGCTTTTCAATGGTTCTTCAAATTATGTCAGTTCATAATGAATACTTCCTTGGAATAATTAAAAAAACCCATAAATCTCAAACTAAAATCAATCCCATCTTCAAAGTCAACAATACTAAATTTCAGCTTTCTATTACATTGACGGTTTAAGGAATCTGAATAAATCAATATTATTGTAACCAATTACATTCATTTTAAAATAGACATACACACACACATACACACGCACAGACACACAAAAATGGAAACACACTAAATCGATTAGTCACAGACCCAATAGAAGTTAACATTACATTCCAATATTGACCATTATAAAATGTATCGAAAAAAGTCAATAAATTCATAGTTTATCTTTTTTTCTCTAAACAAGCGGAAAATTGAGTGAAAGATGATATAAATCTTCTTTTTCAAATATTTACCGACAAAACATTTTCATTCCGCTAAAAGAAATTTTGAACACAGAAAAATATTGTTGGATAGGAACGAGGGATTTAGATAAAAGGATGACATGGATGGTGGGAAGAAGGAAGATTGTTCACCTGCGTGGAATGCGCTACACTGAGAAAAGAAGGAAAGTATAAAGTGTGAGCGAAATGAGGCAAAACAAAAGATCTGGAAAGTTAAAATTAGCCTATTTCTAGCGGGAAATTTGTGAAACACCTTGAAAAAACATATGTAAGCAACTATGTGATGCAAAACATATAATGAGAATGTTTTCTGATAAACAGTGGGAATAGATTCTACAAAAATTATATATCCACCAATAAGAAATTTCATTCTGCAACTAGACTAGCCTTCTAATTACGATCGGTACTAAGAAATGTAGGGTTATGTATCAGTTTTAAGCTTTGTTACTTCAAAACGGCAACCAAACCCTTTTACACAACACTGGGCAATGACTGGACCACTGTGGGACTCGAACTAGAGATCTGTGGTTCATAAAAACCAATAGCATGGTCTTAATGACTTGGTTGGTTATAACTTTGTAGATCAACATACTATATAAAATGGGACTGTTTGAAGTATGAAAAAGGGAGTGAATGGGTTTCTGTTGCCTAGGCAAACTGCTGAAAACAGTTTATGTGAACGAAATCCCCTGTGACCCGCTTAGTTTGACTAACCTAACTGTCCAATAGTCTCAGATTCAAATGTTACCTCAGTCAGTAATCAGAATTATCCAAGATAATAAACACCAGTTGGCAGGAGACCGCAGGACTCTTTCTGCCGCTGCTAGACTTTTGCAAAAAGTGGTGTAACTTATCTACCATCGAAATTTATAACTTTCAGTAAGTCAACCTTAGCAATACACAGATCTCTGACCTTGGTATTGGGTAATACGAGTTTATATTCTGCAACAGGAACATAAGGCTTACAATTAAACCTTGCTGATCAATAATAGCGAACGCAAAAGCAACGTGGTGCATGGATTCTTAAAAGCTAAATGCTTAACTCGAACAGCAGATAATTTGTACAACATTTGAAACGGAAGAATTTCACTGTCTAGCGGATAAATATCCTTAACCTACTGATACTGGATGATGATTGTAAGTGAAATGGAAATCTGGGCCACAACGGGACTCGAACCAGAGACCTCCAGGTTATCAGCCCGGTGCTCTACCAGATTGGTATGTGAATACTTGATCCCCAGCTGTTCGCTTGTCTTATTCACACTAACTTCCCAGTCAGGTACTTCTCATCCAAATAGAAATGGAACTGAATTAGAAAGGGGGAGCATCATATTGATTATCAGTTTATCTATCTTAAAATTGTGTCATTTAGGAATGCAGTTTGGCGAAAAGTTATGAGTTGGAGTCACTCACATCCCTACTACCTTAGAAGAGACGTTTGCAACTGGACCTGCCGATGCCTTTTGGTTCAGATATTTCAAGAGGTTCGACTATTTTTTAAAAACGAGTGAAATGTTTTAAGTGAAAAATACTGACATGTTGCCCGATACATATTTTTCAAACCTGTGACAAAGTGAAAATTAGTTACATTTTTATTTGATTGTATATTTGGAAGTGACTAGCTGAGGCATCCAAGATGCGCGTTTTGTCCCACTTAGGGCTCGTCAGTGGCATACATCCAAGTTCTTATTGGCGTTCATTTTGGTACAGTAACACAGAACACATCAGTTCAAACGCTGAAACTTCAGTTTTCTTACTGCAACGATAATCGTTACTTCTTGTTTCGAAATGGTCAATTCGGGAAGATTTTGAACATAATGAAGTTTCAGTGGAAGAATTTTTCGATCTGTTGATAAAAAATAGGCGATGAACAATACCTATTATTACTACCTGGCTACCGGAACGGGAGTGGGGTTCGAACCCATGGTTCACTGCTTGACAGTTGAGTGACTAATTCCATGGACTATATCTTCAGGTAGGTAGGCTATATTAGGTTGGTCGAAAAGTCAATAAATCATTTGACCAAAAATAAATTAGAAAAACACATTAGACTCGGACCGAAAAGCAATAACTATCTTCATACATATCAGATTCTATCGTATCGTGCACTTAAACTACTGAATGCCAAAAGTATTCTCTTCCTATTACAAAAACTTCCGGTTATTTAACTGTGTTGATTTCGATTAAATTTAGCCAATGATGCAATGAAGTCGATCGATCAATTGAATGTAATAATAATAACATCAGTACAGATTACAAGAGATAGTTGAGTTTAGTCGGATGGTGTAGGTAATCAGTGGATAAATTCAGTTTCAATAAACAACAACTGATACCTATTGAACAACTGGTGGCTCTCTTGCCTCAGTCGCCTTGCGAATAATGCAATGGGATTTGAAGCAATAAGCACTGGGTTAAAATCTCACTGGGAACCACACCACTTACTGAGGTGCGGGCAAAACGAGTTGACGAGTCTCAAGTTCGACGAAACGCACATCGTGGATTCCACTGCTAGTCTCTAAGCAGACTAAGAAATGGTGAAAGCTGTACTAACATAAATAAGTTGAATCTAATGAACCAAATATGAAAAAGAGAAAATCGCAAAACTTCATTCAGCACCTTTTCATTAGATGATTACAGTGATTGTAAAACTTAACCTGTTATTCTGCAGGACCGTTGAATAACTGTATTTCCATAAGCTTGCTATTGATGCTTTTGTATGGACTATATTATCCACAGTCCACCAGTTGTTAGCAGTAAATACGCCATCCTCGTGACAAAACAACTCATGAGATAGTAGATAAGATTTTTAGCTCAGGATGAAAATGATGAAACGTCCAAGACGAGAAGTGAAAAAAGCCTGAAGAACATCAAATCAACTGACCTCAGATTTGAAAGTGAATGTGTGATATGGCCTCGTTATTCCAACTGTTGCATAAGTCAGATTAATTCATCATTATAAGGATATTAAGCAGTAATCATGTATTCTATTGATCGAAGGTTAGAAGGTGAAGACTATGAATGAGTCATCAGTTGTGTGAAGGACGACTTTAAAGATCACCCTAGTAACTGCCAAAATAACCAATCAGGTTGAGGTATTTAGGCTGGAAATATAATTTTGCATAGAGTAGAGAAACGTGATTGGTTGTTTTATCAGCTGCTAGGGTGACCTTCAAAGTAGGGATGTGTAAATCATATATGGAAATAAAATCTTTGAATTTCATCATATGAAGTGAGTATTTTAAAAAAAGAACAAACCTAAATAAGGTGAGATAAAATTTAAACTTACATCCACCATAGTGTGATTTTTCAGCCTGCCGCCTTAGAATCTGTTGATGTCTGAGTATATCTTGCCCACTTTTAGTATGCGTTATATCAACTGGAGCTGAGAAAGGCTGATAGGCATGGTCAGTATCACTGTCGCCTATACGTGATATGCGATGAGATGGTGATGTCAATAGATGACTTTCACTTTCGTCAACTTTGGAAGGAATCATCGGAGAAGCACTAACAGTGGTAGTGGTGGTGGTGGTGGTGGTGGCAGTAGTCACCGTCGTCACCGGATGTTTTCTTCTGAGCACATCAGTAGATTGGTGAAGAACTGTCTTCTCATTCAGTGTAGTTGTTCGGTCTATTGTTGTGTTGTCCATATATCTGACATCGTCATTTCTGTCGGCATTGATAGTTGTTTCTTTTGAAGTTATCGTTGTGGCGTTATTTCTCTCGTTATCATCACCACTATTCATTTCAGAATGATTAGTAGTATCCGAAATCGTTTCATTCTCCTTCATTGCTTCATCAGTAGATCGTTTTCGACCTACTGAATCCCTTGAACTGTAATCGTTTGTTTTACTTTCTGATAACAAATAAGCATTTGGTAAAAACTTCATTTTTCAAATAAATCTTGTAGATAATGGAGTACTTTCTTATGATTCTCAATTGAATAGCTGAAATTCAGAAAACAAAATATTCAAGGTCAATAAAAGTTCAATAGACAAGTAATCATGACTCAGCGTGTAAATATCCTGTACTGTTTTAAACAAGTTCATCGTATCATTGTACTTGTTCACCTGCATTCAATTACTTGTTATTAATTTTGTTTTGAAGGAGTTGTGGGGATTCGGAAATATTTCAAGTTGTTATTCATCGTAGACTGATATCAGTTGGGGGAACAAAGGAAACCTGGGAGCACTGGACAGCTATTTCGTCCTAGTGTGGGACTCCTCAACAGTGCGCACCCAAGACCCTGCCAGGGATCATTTACCTGTGTTAACTAAAACGAGCTAGTCCCATGTGTTCAAAGTGGTGTCATTGGCTGACACTATTGTGGTCTTCTTGTTGCACTAGAACTTTTGGGTTTGTCCAATTGTTGCTCATGGTCGATTTCAGGACACTTTCCTCAATTCCTGAGGACAACAACTAGCTAACAAGCATGATGTAGCGGAAAAACTGCTGAACGTTGTGGAGTTATTGATAGCTAGGATAACGATATTTTGTTAAGTACTTTTGATGTTAATTGATTAGAGGCAATCGACATGAGGTTCTAGATCTACGTTTCCTTCTTGTTAACACTCGTTAGGAAGACGTATCTCCAATCTTAAGAGGACAGGTATCTCCTGTGAGTTTAAAAGCCGTGCCACTCAGTCCTGCAGTTAGAGACAATACTAGTGAGCTATTCGGATGGTAATTAACCTCCTGTAGGACTGGATAAGATACTGTGCTTTCTGGAGATCGCCCCACAGAGAAAACAAATTTTCTCCTAGATTAGTGAACACATTGCAAAATGATCGATAGAACTTGGTCAACACTAAGAAAATTGGTTGCCCACCGGCGACCAATTAATAGGTACACTTATCCTTATCCAAATGGGTGCCAGGTCACTTTAAACGATACAGTAAACATGATTGAAATACATAATTCCAACGACTTTCACAGACATGGTTGTAGATATGAAAGGAAACTGATCGAAGACTGTTGATCGCGTTTAGAAGTGACACTCAATCTAAGAGAAACTAACTGACTCGCAGCTTGCTCATCTCAAAAGCTTTTGAGTCAGTTGGTGAGAAACCTTTCTTGATCAAGGCCGTAGGAATGTTACGGACCTTCAGGAAGATGTGTCTGAAGCCTTTAAAAAACTCATTATGCTACACTTCCCAAGTTATCAGCTCTGCTGTGAGACTGTTCAAGCCATCTAGAATTCAATTATGTATATATTTCCGTGATAGGATTAGCCTACTGAGTGATATAAACTGGAATCGATTAGTCACTGGAGAGTAGACAACTTAATGTTATCTAGTCTAAGTGCTTGTCAAATTCTATCGATGCTTTTGTAGTGTGATCGCCAGGTTGGAAGACTCATCATTGTGATGAACTAAAAGAGATGTTATTTGGATGTAGGCAATCGATAAAAAGCCCTACCTGACTTAAGTTTCCTGCTTTTTGGCACTCATCATCAAGGTTTATCTGCAGTCTCGACGAAACTGTTGCCGCGTCTGTGACTTGGACCTACTTCAACCAGTTTTGTAGTCAGACAAGTTACCAGTGAGCGGCCCGAGTAGCCCAAGTCACTACAATGCACACGTGCACATGAAGATGCAAGATAGCAAAATAGAAGAGAAATATTTGGAATACTGGATTATGATTGGAGGTGAAATGAAAATCTAGACCACGGTAGGATTCGAACCAGCACCCTGGTCAGTAGCCATATTGGTAGAGCGTCGGACCAGCTACCAGGAGGTCGCTGGTTCGAACTCTTCCGTGACTTGATTTTCCACCTCGCCTTCAATCACCACGCACAAGTCTACAAAACCACTGCCACCTCAGATAGTCAGACTGATAAGTATTTAAGAATTTCACTCAAAAGTCGTAGAAAGTCATAAAAGGAGATAGAGAAAAGGTGACATAGCAACAACAACGAAGACAGTGTCTAGATGCACACGCGCCATTGAGCTCTATCCTGAGCAGTATCACCTAAAGTCTCCAACTCCCCACCTCAACTGCCATACTGACCTGAGAACTGGAAGTCTACATCTACCTACAGTTGGAGAATCCGTGAACTGAGACCAACTTTTTATTCTCGGCACTTTTAAGTATTTTCTACTTTATGACTACATTAGGTAACATTGTACGCGTCAGGGTAGACGGTGACCAGAGATATGTCCCTGGCACTTGAGTCATTGAATGTTCACAACTTCATCAACCGACTTACATCTTTTGTCTGATACTCTTCGCATAACTTTAACGTAACCTATATGGTAGTTACATGACACGTTGTTAGTTCTATGCTGACGGTGATGATCGAACATCTGAAGTCTTCTTTTGTTCCCCATCTATAATAGCTACGCTTTACAGTCATATAATAGAACAGTGCAAAGAAATAGGAATATAGAACTTCCTGTAAGCAGGCTGATTTCCATAAGAAATGTTTCCAGGTAAATGAACATTTCAGTATATGCTATACATACGGTGAATACTTTGACTTCAATGCTAATTAGGGGACGAACGTCTTATAGCCAATCAAAACACCATTGCTTTGATGTTATAGCTTGTAACTATGCTGCGAAACCCGTCACACAAGCAGTAGCTATTGTGACTCACTGGCCTAGTGGATAACTGTCTGGCGTTTGGGGCGATTCCAATTGGGTTCGAGTCTTAGTGGGAACAACACTACTCACTGAGACGCAGGCACATCCAGCTGACGGATCCCAGACGGGTAGTAGTTGCATACATAAACATTATTAGTAAAGATATGCCTCATTTGTAGGTCATTTCTGGTACAGTCTCAGTAGACAGGATTTGTATGTCGGGAAACATACCTGTTAAAATCGATTACATTTAATCCGAGATAAATAAGCATCTCATTATACCTTTTCATTTTCTCGCTGTTCATTTAATTTCAGATGTAATGTAACAAAAATATCCCTAAATTATATATATTTATGTGAACAGATGGAAAGAATCAACGTAGAAAATCGAACTTAAGTGCATCACATCAAATCACCACACTTAGCAGTAGTACACAAAGAAAAGGTGGATAGAAACGGACTTATGCCAAAGTAGATAAAAATGTATCACAGAATAAACAGTCAGAAGATAAAGGTTGCTGAAAATGTTCAAGCTTTCAAAGACGTCAAGGGGTGAATGCATCTGCACCAATGTGACTGATTTTCAGCCATGTTATATCACCAAGAATCCTCAACTACTGATTCCTATCGTCTGTAAGGCCCTAACCAGGCAATCAATATCTGCATATGCGGCTCAGACCAAGAGTCAAGAACTTCATAGACTGATGCCACTTCTTGGTCTGGCCACTGTGACCTCCCAGTCCCGAACTAACCCATCTTCCCTTAGCATGGCATGTCGAGATAGGCAGGGGTTCGACATGCACAATACATGTTCAAGTTCTCTCAGTCAATGCAGGTTCATAACCTCATCAGTCAACTTACCCATGTTGCTGAGTTCTCTTCGCCTGACCTCAACATTGCATACACGATGATTTCACCACCGGTGAGCAATGCTAATAAGGCACGTGTGGTCAAAACCCTGGATTTTGCTTTCAGTGAGCATGTCTCACAGGCATATAGCAGGACAGGATGAACTACAGTGCAGCTTAGTCGTTTTCTGATTGATCGATAGTCGGATATCACATCAGTCGGAGCCAGCGATGATACATGTCCGCAAATCCCAAACGGGCTTTCTATATCCCAGATGAGATCTCGTCAGCCACCAGACAGATCAAGCTGATACAACTCTCCAATTAAGTGAGGTGGTCGACACATTCTATCCCCTCATTCTCCGTCTTTAAACTGGTAGCAGTTGCAAACCAGTTCTGAAGTATCATCTTACGTTTGACAGATGCGAGACGTATGGCTAGTAAAATTTAGGTAAAAAGCTGGACTCAGGTGATCTAGTAGGTTACTCATTGGTGTCTGAAGCGATGGGCACTGGGTTCGAGTTCCAATGGGGACAACATCACCCACTTTGGTGCAAGCACATTCAGCTGAAGAAACCCAAACAGGACGAAACGTACGTCATGGATTTCACTGCCAGCCACCAAGCAGAATACAGTGGTGAAACCATTTCAATTATATTTGTATCAAAAGCCGTGAGTTTACAATGAGGCTTTATCAAATTTGGTTACCTTAGCAATAAAAATTTTCATTTTGTTATGTGAATGTTATGGCAGTTTGAAATACCTTTTTAGAAAAATTTCAGGACTTTATGTATTCTTTTATTGATCGATGTGTTATTGTGGGCAAGGCTTTTTATTCGACATTCATGCGTTATATTCCTTCCTGATCAACAATTTTGGTTGATGAGGTCGAGATGTTGTTACGTCCCACTTAAGAAGAAAAAGCTGACTAGTGCATAGGAATCGATTATTTAGTTATTCATGCGAGAATCATCAGTGTCAAACACATTTCTTTCAGATAATCAAATACAACAGTGACCTCTAGGTTACCTCTGAATCGAATCCTGCCAATAACCAAATTTTCACTTCATTTTATCATCAACCGAAAAATGTGAGTCTCAGATAAGTGTCGTTGATCGTACTGTTTTACTTATTTTAAACGTCATTTATCTAATGGCCTAGTCGGGTAACAATACTGCACGGCTGTCTTCAAGAGATTTCGATTGACCCCTGATCCATTTATTTATGATTTATAGTTTTGAGCAGGGCCGAGCTGCATGACTCACCGTGCGGATGGATAGAGTGAAAATACTAGAGGCAAGACTATACAAGACCAACCACGTTCAAGGTCAGGGTTAAGATTGAACCAATTACATTCAGTCTGTCAAACCATAGTTATCTAAGATAGCCAATCACATTAATATTTGGTTCACACTTTCACTTTCAACAACTGGTTAGGTGTTTGTTATCTGACTTTCAGCTCATAGTGTCCTTCATCTTCTTTTAGTTTCCCAGTTAGTTGACCTGCAGTTCTATGTCGAGGAATTAGAAGTATGTGTCGACACTCTTTTCACGCAAAACGCTGCAAATAACTACAGTTTTACAACAGCTTTATTGAACTTGAATCGTCATTTCTGTATAAATGATTAAACAGGATAATTTAGAACCTGGTTCTCTGTTAAAATGGTTGTAATATGGAAACTGAACTAGTCAAAAGTTAAATATTTTGTAGGAATTACGATCGTTATTTCCTTATTAATCTTTTAGCGCAGGTTGACTGACTGGAAAACAGGCGTATCATACGTATTAAACCCAAGAATTTCAGGTCAACATGGTGTTCTGTCACTGTGTTTGAGGATTTAGACGTGTTACTTAGCTCGATTCGATGCATAGCTTAGCCACTGCTCATTGCCATTGGTAGATAGGCATCCACAACCTCAAGTTAACTAAGTTCACTTATGTCATGTTGCATGTATTAGCCCGTTGTTAACTGGACCGAATAGATGGGTTCCTGCGCAGATACCTCGTTATTGCCGCTATTTCCAAATTTCCTAATAATGATGGACAGTGGCTAGCAGTGGAATCCAGGATGCATGTTTCATCCCATTTAGGACCCATCAGCTTGATGTATCTACCTCCCAGTGAGTGATATTATTCCTACTAAGTCTCAGGAACTGGTGATCAATCGTTTCAAACACCACAGCGCACCCTGAACTCCACTGCTTGCCACGATTCATCATTAAGTTAACTCAGATGAGTCCAATTGGGGACATCTTTTAAATCCTGCTTAGAAATCACATTATTCAGTGAGTCAATTTCCACTTTTAAGATGTCTGATCTTATTTCTATTCAGAAAAAAATAAAACTGCCTACTTTTTCGTCATAGTGTGACTTTTTGTTGCAATAGACTATGATCATAGTATTTTAAGAAATTGTAGACTTCGATTTTCTGACCAACGCGTTTCAATGCAGTGACTGAGTCGACATGTGTTCACATGAAGCATTTTCAGGGGTGGCAAAGGCACGCATGTATCAGTATATATTTGTCTGAAAAGAATAGTGACGTACTAACAAATTAGATTTAGAACGGAGCATAAAATCGGAGTCAACTCAACTTCATCGATTTTGAAAAGTCCTTCAATAGCATCAACCGAGAAGTAATTTGACAGCCGCTTCATCACAACGGTTATAGTGCCACAAACCGCCATCAACCTCACTCAACAGCTATATGATGATAATGATGACGATGATACATGCCAAGTGGTTCACAATAGAAAGCTCAGTGATGCCTTTGAAATGAAGATAGGGGACAGGAGCGAGGCAAGGTTGCCTACTATCACAGATCATCTTCCTGATTGTGGTCGACTGGACTGGACTGGATCATGCAAGAAACCGTGAGAAGGGAGAAGATGGGCATACGCTGGTTGGACCGATAAGAAGACCCCGAAAGAAGATTTGGATTTCACCAATGATGATTTATGTCTGATGTCGCACTAACTAGGTCTACAGGCAAAAACTAACAAGCTGGCAGAAGAGGCAAGGCAGTAAAGATGTTACTTCAGGTGAACGTAGAGAAGACAGAAGTGATGGGGATACCCAACCAACGACAACAACAACAAGCACCAGTCAGCAAGAAAGGGAGGAACCTCAAGGAAGTTGTCTCCTTCACCTACCTAGACAAGGCAGCCTCGTTTCAACTACTGGCGGCGGTGGCAGCACAGATGAGGTTGTCAAATCCAGGATAGGAAAAGCAAGACAAGCCTTCATTAATCTGCAATTGATCAGTGTGGAGATCTACTGCACTGCATTGCACTGAGCTCCACTGCACTCAGCATAAAGCGTGAACAACATTCGGATTTTCAACACTAATGTCAATCAAGTTAGTGCTTCTGTGTGATAGTTGAGAGACTTGATGCGTTACGTAAAGCAATTCCAACAAACTACAGACATACATCACATCAACAACTACCACCTACGCTCACTCGATTCTGAAGATGGAGATCACATGACCAGAATAATAAGAATAAGCAACTGAGAACTCTGGCTGACTGGCAACGAACCAACCAACAGTCTGTTGGCCAACAAATATGGAGAAGGAATTGGAGATGTACTGGATTGGATTGGGCATACACTGAGAGGACTGTTTGTGGATGTGACCCACCAGGTCCTCTAGTGTAAGGGAAATGGGAAACGACGAGTTTGGCATCTGAGCGGAGGGTGACATGGAGGAGATCGATATCATGTGAGTAAGAAATGAAAGCTTGTGGGAAGTCGTGGAGCCAGGTTGAAAAGACTGCAGAGAACAGAGTGGAATGGAGACGTGCTACTGAAGCCTTATGTCCCACTAGGAACCCAAAGGAAAAATTAATAATACAAATAAAACAAACTAGATTGCACACGGTATGACAAAAATTCATAAAAGCTACATGTCTCTGTGTTTATGTATTTGTGTGTGTGTGTGTGTTTTAGGACATGTGGGCCACTGTTGCGTTGAAAAGTATGGATAAAAGCATTTGATATCACTTTGTCTCATTACAATACATCATTACTTCAGAAATATTATTGTAAGAAGTGTTAACTATACTCTTTTGACTTTTATACATAAAAGCTGTCTTGTATATTGATAATGAACAGGTTACAAGAAATAAATTTATAACAGCCATCAGATGAACTAATTGATAAATGTTTCTTCTTAGGAAATCGTTGCCAATTCCTTGTCGAGGATTATGCTTTCATAAATAGTTAAAAATCATTCATAGTATATGAAAATGATAATCTAAAGTTGAAAAATATGCTAAGCAGGCAGAAGTTGATTTAGTAGTTTCTAGATTGTTGACCAAACGTTGGTGGTAGGTAATCAGGCAAGTTAAATAACTTCACTTCCTTTTTTTGTGAGCAGACCATATTATGGGACGATAAGAGTCTGATAAACAATGGTGTTACTGTGCAGAACATGACAATGAGACTGAGTGAAAACCAATCGATGACTTAATTGTAAACTTGAGGGAAATAAATGGTACACGAAGTAAATATTTACCATGCCATCACCGTCTTGTATCACAGTATTGGTTATTAATGAATATCATCTCAAATGAAATGTCAAGTATATCAGATTTGCCTTTTTAGACTATACTTCGACAACTCTTATTCTGTCCAAAGACATTTTTTTGCTGGATACGAAAGCCGGGACAAATAATGAGTCCTAGATAATCAGCTGACTGTCTTCCTATTTCTCTTTAAGGAAACAATATTGCTGTTCACAAAGGGATGCGCTCAACCTTATTTTTTACTGAGGTTAGTGTTCCTCAAGGTGTTGTTTTTTCCTCCTGTCTTTTTCTTCTTTCTGTATAAATTACCATCTTCAGCTAGGACTAATTTTATCAAATATGCTGATGATCTAACAATTCCCATAACTGTCTCCTCTTCAATAGATTGTTCCCAACTGAATAGTTTCTTGTCTACTATTAGATAATGGTCATCCATGAATGTTGTTGTGCTTAGTTCTTCAAAATGACAGACTATAGACTTTAATTTTAGATGTGAATATAACATATGTAAACTGTTTAGTTCTCATGATTCCTGTTCTGTTGATAGTTATACGTTAGAGAATGTTACAAGTGTGATTTATCTCGGCGTGTGTATTTTTTTAGACCTTTTCTGGTCCTCCTATATCTTACTAATTTCTAAAAGAACTGTCCGCCTAACTTTTTATATTAGGAAGTATAACTCCGCTTCTCCTCTTGTGTTTTATCAACTCCTGCATCTTCCCTATTCTCCTCTAATCGTCTTCATTATTCTCTCCTAGGTTGCAGAAGAAAGACTATACTGAATTGTGTAAAACTTTGAAGATTTCCAGCAGAACTTGTGGTCCACTTCTAAATCTTTGAATCAAAATTGTCATGAACTTAACTCATATAAACATCTGGCAGGAGTTATTTTAACAAATGACCAGCATCCTCTTTACTCAAACCTGTCTAGGTGTCGACCTTCAGACAAGATCAGGAGCAAGTATATAAGACTTTTGCAGGTATTATTAAATATAAAAGTCTACTATACCTGATTTAGCTGGTATCAATAGATCAGACATCCAATGGTAACTGTTGTAGTGATCTGGAATTTGGGAGCTACAGCTACTTTCGATGCCATCATATAACGAAATAATGCATAAAATCTAGGTGGTGACAATTCATGGCCTTAGGTGACCTGATGCTGAATGTCTCTGACTTTAATGTCAAGTGATCAGTGTTGGAGTCCCTAGAATAAGCTTGATTTCCCTTAGGCTGTCAGACTGCCGTGTAGATGAGTGTTGTTAAGCACAAAATAAAGATGAAATGTGGAGTTGTAGCCAACTGACGCTTAACATCTAAGCTCAAAATTAGAAATAATCGATATCATGAGAGCACTTTAATTGTCTGTCATGTCAGTTAGCTGTCTGATATCGATACAGAGCGCACACTTCATCTAATCGATGAAAGGAAGATTTAGGCATCTAAAACTGATAAGCAGGAAACGCTTAGCCTTAAGTTTTACATCAACTGATGGTGATAGTTTGACGGATGGATGAATTCTACTGCGTGAAATGTTTCAAATTAATTGAGGAGTCCCATACCAGGACAAAACAGCTTTCCAGTGCTCCCAGGTTTTCAATGTTCTTCCAACTGATGTCAGTCCATGATGAATACCAACCTGAACTCGATAAAATATCCACAAGCTTCCAAATGAAATTGTCATTTAATTTGTGTTTGTTCATCTTGTTATACAAGAATGAGGTGAGCGTTTATTTCTCTCTCTGTCTCTTTTCATCGCTTACATAAAAGTTTCAACACTATCAAATGATTGGAGGTAATCTACAGGAAGTCCTGCTTCACCTAGGTTTAGTACTTGGTGACACTTATCAGCAAGGCATATCTGTAACGTTGAAGGAAGTGATGTTCTCTCTGACATGCGAACCCTGTGTCACCCAGTGCTGTGGTCAGTGGCGTTAACACTGAGCTATTTTGGCCACAATTAATTTCTTGTAGGACCAGATTAGATACGTTGGTCGGTTACCAGAGGGTAACCAGTTTCCTATAAATACCATCCAACTTGTCATTTTATCGCTAAGTCAATAAGCCACGGAGTGATTCAACAAGTTTGTCTGTTTATCTAACTACTGGCGAATACAAATGAGCCTTTTAAGCCCAAAACAGATGTCATTTTGGATCAGTAAAGCAAAGGTTCCCAGGGTACATTTAAGAAATATATGCCAGTTCAACATTCTGACGGCGGAAGGCAGTAAAACTGCAGTCAACCAGTGATGGTTTTCATGATTGATTAATCTTAAGTCACGCTGATAAAACGCAATCCGGTAGCTGATTTAAAAGGAACAGTCGAACACCATAATTCCACTCAAAGTGAGTGAACCAATTAGATGGAAGCAAACATGCAGATGAATTAACCAATCAGGATTGTGACACTTACAGTGAGCTTTATGTAAACAAATTTAAACACCCAATCAGAAGTGAACACGTTACCTATGGCCAAGCATAGAGAAATATGGCTGATAAAGCTAATCAAGAGAAATATTGTAAACTCAGAGTCGCCTTAAAGGTCAACGTAGCAACTTCAGAAATACCCCATCAAGTTATGATATTTAGTTTGGAAAGGCAGTTTTAGAGTAGCCTGTAAAATCACTCGTTACCTGAAGCCATAAGTTACATTTAAGCCAGGCACTACAAAATATTCACAGCTGATTACAAGCATGTTGAGAGTATGAGTTCAACTATGCATTTGGACTACTTTATTTATGTTAGCAACCTAGAGAAAAGCATGCTTCGCTGAGAACAGGAATCCGAGACATTTGTTCTTGAGTCATAAGCTTGACTAGGAAGTTGTTCAGGCTATAGCTGAGTCACTTTAGGAATGAATTAGGTAAGTAAGCCCGAATTCAGACAACAAACCCAATAAATTATGCCTTCTGAGTGTTGAACAAATTCTATTTACCAAGTGTGAAACACAGTTGGACCTAATAACTCATTGGGAAGATGGCGTCCAACATCATTACACCTGACTGGTATTTCATGCCTGAGACATTGATTCGTTACCATCTAATGGAAAAGTCGTTTAGGTAGAATACATTTTTGTCACTATTGGTTAACTACATAGATTTTCTGATGTCCTTTCTCTCTATGCTAACACTTTAGAGGACTTGAATTCTCTCTTAGGCATGTTGCTACAACAACTAATATTATTGCTCCCTCTCGCCGTCTCTTACGAGTCCCTATAAGCAATAACATATATTATATCAGTCAATGTATGATTCTTAGCAATGTTGGAATTACTGTGGGATTTAAATAAACAAACTGATAGAAAGCGGCTTATATAGAAATCAATACCTTTAAGTCATTAGCCCCATAAGCTTGAAAGTTTTGCATTGTAATTTTTGTTTCATGTTACTGTGTGATCAGGAAAAACCTAATTGGACAATTTATCTAACAGTTGACCAATCAAAATAAATATTCAACTTTTGATCTAATGGTTTTATATAATCATGACAACGAATATATATAAATGAAGTACTTTTGTCGAATAAGATGTCTTCGTCACAGTCATAAGCTGGTCTTTATCTTCTGATTTTGTAGTGAGGAGGATGCTTACTATTTTCACATCGAATCCATGTGCCTCATCGTGTTATTATTATTATTCACTCGGTCACTTTGCAAACCCACATATAGGGAAACTTTATAGGCTGAAAGTTTCAGCAGATTTAATAATAATTTAATAATATTGTCTTGAGATGATGGCAAGGTCAAATAAATAGGTCAAACTACCCGATCTAAGTCGGTGAGAATTATTATTATTATTATTAGTCCCTTGGGTTCCTAGTGGAACATAGGGCTTCAGTAGCACGTCTCCAGTGAATTCTGTTCTCTACAATCTCTTAAACCTGGCTCCATGACAGCCCAAAAGCTTCATCTCCGCCTCACATGATCTCCTCCATGTCACCCTCGGACGTCCAACTCGTCGCTTCCCATGGGGATTCCACTCGAGGGCCTGGCCTGGTGCGTGATGTCCCCAGTCGGCCTTCTCAGTGGATGCTCAATCAAATCCATCTCCACTTCCTCCCACTGCGTATTTGTTGCGTGATAGGTTCTTGGTTGGTTCGTTCCCAGAGTTCCTTGTTGCTTTTTCTTACTATTCTGGCCATCTGATCTTCAGTAGCGAGTGTAAGCAGTTGTTGATGAATGTCTGTAGTTTGTTGGAAATCCCTTTCGTGACGCGCCAAGTCTCTGAACCATCACATTGAAGCACTGACTTGACTGACCTTGGTGTTGAAAATCCGGATCTTGTTCAAACTTTATGCTGAGTGCAGCAGATCTCCATACTGGTTTCAGGCTAATGAACGCCGCTCTTGCTTTCCGATTCTGACTTTGACGTCCTCGTCCGTCCCGCCTGTAGTTGAAACAGTGCTTCCTAGATAGGTGAAAGAGGCTACTTCCTTTAAGTTTCTCCCGTTGACGGTAAGTCAGTGAGAATAGTGAAGCGTAAAAGTCTATCGAAATATAAAATGATTCATCCTACTGAGATAAGTAAATTAGAAAGAATCTCTGTTATCGCTCTGTATGCATTGACTTATAATCACACTACGCGATAGGACAGGGTGATATGGCTCTGCAGTACAATAATGGTAGAGTGGGGTGGGGAAGATTGATTTTTGAGTCTTCATTAGTTGAATCAATAGCCATGGTTTGGTAGACGTATTGAGACTAGGTGATGATTGAAGGTGAAATGAAGATTTAGACCACAGCCGAATTTGAACCAGCGACTACCGGGTTGTCGGCCTAACACTCTACCAACTGAGCTAAGAGGTTCAACTGCTCAGCAGACGTTTATTTCATCTTAGCCACCAAGGGTTTTGCCGGACTACCATATGAGTTCGTGACGCGTTACTAAAAGTCCGGTTAGCAGTCGGGCTTCGTAGTTCAGTTAGTAGCGCATCAGGCCGGAAACCCGATGGCCGCTGGTTCGAATCCCACCGTGGTCCAAATTTTCATCTCACCTTCAATCATCACCTAATATCAATGTTATATCAGAGAAAAAGTACAAAGGGTGGATCTCAGGTAAGTGTCACTGATAGTATTATTTCATTTATTTTATTTACGACTGAATTGGTAACATTTCTGTATAGCTGTGTTCAAGAGCTTTCGACTGACCTCTTACCCATATCCGTATTATCTACATTTAGGAGATAACTGCATGTTTAGTGAAATCCATAATTGTGCCCTATCCCATATTTTGTGCTTAAAATTGGTTTTCATTTTTACAAAATTATGATGCATTGTGGTCAGGTAATTTGGTTGTGTATATACAGATGGATGGCGTCGCCTGCAATATACACAGACTGTAACCGCTAGACCTTGGAAAGGGGGGCGGTTGTGTGACTCTTTGTGTGGGTTGATTGAGTATAGAGACTGGGCAGACATGTTGGAGACCAATCACGTACAAGGTCACCGCTAAGACTGAATGAGCCAGACACGTGCTTAAGTCTATTGTCGCCAGCATGAGAAAAGCAAATTACCATATAACTTTAGAGGTCACACTAGCACCAACTGAAATAACCAATGGAACTTAATATATTTTATGAGAAGTCATCTTTCCAGCAGAAATAAAGAAAGCTAATTGGTTATTTCGGCATCTGCCTTAAAATTGACCCAGCTTGGCGACTGCGTTACTCAGGCATATAACAACAAATAAATTCTGCTCAAAGCGTCATCCAGTTAATGATAAACAAAATAATATGAATAATCCTGGTTACGACGGCACAATAATCTAGAAAGCAGTGATTCATTCGATTCAATTCTTCGTCTAGTTATGAATGAATTAACTATCCCCATTGACT
Source organism: Heterobilharzia americana (assembly GCA_944470555.2). NCBI lineage: Eukaryota > Metazoa > Platyhelminthes > Trematoda > Strigeidida > Schistosomatidae > Heterobilharzia > Heterobilharzia americana. Next base: position 26,641,995 of record OX104131.1, on the reverse strand, counting down.
TATAAAAGAAGAAAAACTTCAGGGAGTAAATTCGTTTTCAGCCGTATTGTTCCCAAAAAGTTTATGGTCACATTTAAATATATACTGTCCACATCTAATGACCAAGAAACTCCAATATTTGTCAATCAGTAATTCCCGGTAGGTTTTGGACAGGAAAATAATAATAATAATAATAAAGGGGTTTTATGGGGATTGATTGATCTCTAGGTGTTATTTATCACGGGCTTGCATCAATTAGAGAACCATTGAGAACTTGAGACCACTTGACATCTGTTTCGTCCTAGTATGGGATTCCTCATCAGTGTGTATCAATGAGTTCACAAGAGGTCGAATCCAAAGCCCTCAAGCCTCACGGTGAGCATGTTAAGCATTCAGTCACTGGTTACAAATTCCCTACTCTTGTCATTTCGCAATATAGAGCGATCGTCATCCGATGCCACATACTAATTGGTTTACCTCACCGTTCACGATTTCTCACTTTAACTTTAAGCAATCTCATCTCGAATTATATCGCTAATGACCACTGAATAGTAACTCAGTCTGGAGGTCTGTCAAGATTCATTGATTTCAAGTTGCTGTTCATCACTGGTCGATGTTAAACTACTACCCAGTAGCTCAATGGTAACCTGCTAGCTGCGAAAACCGATAGTCCTAAGTTCGACCCTCAGCGTGATCATGGGTGTAACCCACTGATAAGTCTGGTACCAAGACGAAACAGTTGTCAAGTTTCTCCCAATTTTCTACTGGTTTTCTAAATGATGTTAATACGTGATGAACAGCATCTTGAAAACATGAAAATCTTTGAAACCATAAATTGAGAAATTTACAAACAACTGAGTAAACGGTTATCAGTGTGGAAGAGAATCTGAAGTTGAGGGACCTTAAAAGTCATCACAAGAATAGCTAGAATCCTCAGACAGATTTTTTCATTTTAATAAAGTCTAACTTTCCACTCGAAATGAAGAAACCCAATTGATTGTTTCAGTTTTTGCTAAGGTAGTTTTAAATTCACCCGTAAAGTCATTCAAAAGGAAGACAGGTGAATTTGTTTACAAGTCTGTGTGCTCAACAAAAATCTCAGCAACTAGTGCGTTTATTATTATTATTATTTGTCTCTCGGGTTCCTAATGGAACATAGGGCTTCAGTAGCACGTCTCCAGTGAATTCTGTTCTCTACAATCTCTTAAACCTGGCTCCATGACAGCCCAAAAGCTTCATCTCCGCCTCACATGATCTCCTCCATGTCACCCTCGGACGTCCAACTCGTCGCTTCCCATGGGGATTCCACTCGAGGGCCTGGCCTGGTGCGTGATGTCCCCAGTCGGCCTTCTCAGTGGATGCTCAATCAAATCCATCTCCACTTCCTCCCACTGCGTATTTGTTGCGTGATAGGTTCTTGGTTGGTTCGTTCCCAGAGTTCCTTGTTGCTTTTTCTTACTATTCTGGCCATCTGATCTTCAGTAGCGAGTGTAAGCAGTTGTTGATGAATGTCTGTAGTTTGTTGGAAATCCCTTTCGTGACGCGCCAAGTCTCTGAACCATCACATTGAAGCACTGACTTGACTGACCTTGGTGTTGAAAATCCGGATCTTGTTCAAACTTTATGCTGAGTGCAGCAGATCTCCATACTGGTTTCAGGCTAATGAACGCCGCTCTTGCTTTTCCGATTCTGACTTTGACGTCCTCGTCCGTCCCGCCTGTAGTTGAAACAGTGCTTCCTAGATAGGTGAAAGAGGCTACTTCCTTTAAGTTTCTCCCGTTGAGGATGACTGGAGTTTGTTGTTGTTGGTTGGGTAATATTCATCACCTCTGTTTCCTCTACCTTCACCTGAAGGAAGTTTCATCTTCCCTGCCTCACCTCTTCTGTCAACTTGTTAGTTTTCGCCTATAGATCTTCAAGTTTGTGCGACAACAGACACAAGTCATCGTAAAAATCCAAGTCTTCTAGGTTCTTTTCCGCGGTCCAGTGTATGAACATCTCGCTCCCCACTGTTTGTTGCATGATCCAGTCCAGTCGACCACAATCAGGAATATCATGGGTGATAGCAGGCAGCTTTGTTTCACTCCTGTCTTCACTTCAATTCAAAGGCATCACTGAGCTTCCCATTGTGAATTACTTGGCTGGTATGTGGCGTCTTCATATAGTTGTTGAATGAGGTTGATAAATGTTTTTGGTATTCCGTAGTGTTGAAGCAGTTTCCAAATTACCTCTCGGTCGACGCTGTCAAAGGCCTTCTCAAAGTCGGTGAAGTTGGGGTAGAGTTGAGTTGACTGTCATTCTATGCTCTGTTCTATGATGGTGCGAAGAGTTGCAATTTGATCGGCACACGATTTGTACTTCTTGATTCCAGCCAGCCAGCTTGTTCCGCTCATAGTTTTGAATCCAGCGCATCCTTTAGCCCCTCCAGGATGATGCAGCTTAATATTTTGCTTGCTTTGGGTGGACAGGAGAGTGATTCCGCGCCAGTTCTTGCAAACACTCAGGTCTCCCTTCTTTGGCAGTTTGACAAGGTAATCCTTCTTCCAATCAATAGGCAGGTAACTTCTCTTCCTTCCACACCTTCTTCAATAGTGGTGTGGTGTGAGCATGTCTGCTGTTGTCTCTGTGTCTGTTCTCAGTGCTTCTAGTGGGATTTCATCTGATCGTGCTGCTTTCCCACATTTCAGTAGCTTGATGGCGTCCAGGACTTCCACTTTTGTTGGAGGATTTATGTACACTTGTAGTTCAGCGGCTGGGCTGCAGGTGGTATTTCTGGAAGAAGTGCAGGTGGTGGTCGATTCAAGAGCTTCTTGAAGTGGTCGACCAACCCATCGTTTCCTTTGTTTCTCTTCTTTGGTAATTAAATTTCCGTCATCATCTTTTATTGTTTTCGTCTGCGTTGATTTCTTCCCTGCCAGATAGCAACCTGGTTATTTGATACAATGTTGTCAGGTCTCTGTCTCTCCTACCTGCAGCAGCCTGTTCTGCTTCACTTGTCAGTGTTTCGTAGAAGTGTCTTTTGTCTTTCCGTGCACTCTTCTTCACTTCTTTCTCCAGTGTTTTATACATTGTGCTCAGTTCCTCTTGTCGTTGAGCATTCTTGCACTGGTTTATCTTCTGCTTCAACATCCTCCTCTCCTCTATCAGCTTCCATGTATCCGTCGAGATCCATTCCTTATCTTCTTTCTTCTTCCTTCCTAATACGGCTGTGCAGGTTTCTTTCCACATAGCTTTCAAAGACTTCCAGTGTTCATCCACACAGGTTTCTTCAAGGATGTTCCTCGATATCTTCCATTTTGTCTTGATGGCTGGCTGCCCTGAAGATTTTCTTTGTAGTTTCATCCTTCAATTTCCGAGTGTTGTACTTGAACTGTGGTCTATCACCAGCCTCCTTGATGGCTTTAAACTTGATTTAGAATGTTCCTTGCACTAGACAGTGAGTGGTGTGAACCTACATCTGCTCCTCTTCTTGACCTTGTGTCAAGTAGGCTGCATCTCCACTTTCTTCACACTTCAGATAAGGGCGATCTGATTTTTAGTGTGTCCTTGTGTCTGGCGAAATCCATGTCACTCGCTTTGTGGATATCCTTGTGCTTGAACACACTGCCTTACTCCAATCACCAAATCGTTGAATGCACAGAATTCTGCAAACAATTCTCCATTCTCATTCATTTCACCGAGCGCTTCCCGACCCATGGTTAGTTCTCTTCCTGTGTTGTCACCTCCCAGTTTGGCATTCATGTCATCCCACCCATTAGAATTTTGATGTCGCCAACTTGGGTGAGGTCTTGTCCAGTGTTGATTGAAGTTGTCTGTAGAATTCCTCCTTCTGCTCTTCATCTGCATTATTTGTAGGTGCGTAGCTTAGCATTATATGATTGTGACCTTCCTTCCTTCCTTTTGAGTTGAACCTTGCTGTCATGATCCTGATACTGCATGAGAGAGAGCCTTCGATGGTCTTGAGGACATCATGATAGCCACTCCATAACTCAGTGTGCTGGTGGTTGTCGTCTGGGTGACAGTATCGGAGTAGATTATTGATTCTCCAGTTGACAGTTTAGAGACTCCACTCCCATTTCATCTGCTTTCGCATATTCCAAGCACTTCAATGTGATACCTCTTCATCTCGTTTGCAATCTGGGCTGCCTTACTGGGTTCAAACATAGTGAAGACATTCCATGTCCCCATGTTTACTTTGGCTTTCATCGAGGGAGAGAAGAGACATCGGGCAATTAGCTTCCCGAAGGCTTTCACCAACTGGCGTCATTTCGCCTCTCCGATTCCAGCGGGGAATAAGTTTGTTTTCATTGTTTATATTTTGTTTGTGCTTTGAAGTTTCTTTAGCGGTTAGATTTGTTTTACGGAGGTAGGGTTGCTAGGCTTATGCCCAACCCTCCCTCTTTGTCTGTGGTTAGGACCGGCTAGTAACTAGTGAACTAGTTAACCAGGCGAGGTTAACTAGTGCATTTAGACAGATGTAACTGCTTGACTGGTTATTTACAATCGCCTTTCGATTGTGAGCGTAACAGGAGTACAGTGTAGATTGTTCAAGAGAAACAATTCGTGTATAGTTTTTTCTAGTTTCTCAGTTCTCCTACATTAGCCTACCTCTTTTAGTCTGAATAAAGGACATTTCCTCTGTGAAGATTAATCGTTACAATAATGTCATGATATATGAGAAATTCAGCTATTTTTCTTACAAATTCATTATAAACAAGAACAAGGCAAAAAACAACAGACAAAAAATTAAGCCAAGATCTGACAAGATCGAATGTTCTTTACACAAAAATTTTTTTCTCCTTGCTTATTTTTGACATCAACAGAGTTGAATAGAATGATAAAGCAAGTATGCTATCTCTCCCCTACACATACAATCAGGTACGCGCCTACACGTACAAATGAATGTATATGAATGTGTGTATACAAGCTGTGATTGGCTGTTTATGAAACTGAAGTCAAAACAATAATCTGAGTTGTTACCGTTTTCTATTCACTGAAGTTAGAAAGCTTCCATGGTAGTGATCTAACTACTTGCGAGTGTGGATTTCAGTAGCATGCAGAATTAAGAAACAATTCAACTGCAGGATGACGTCAAGTTTACGTTACCGAATGTCAGAGACAACTAAATTTCAGATTGGAATTCATCATGGAGGAGGGACATTGGAAACCTGGAAGCACTGGAAAGCTGTTTCATCCTAGTATGGGACACCGCAGCAGTGTGCACCCATGACCTCGCCCCGCCAGGGACCGAATCCAGGACCTTCAGGTTTCGTGACTAGCACGTTAACATTGAGCTAACCACTGGGCCAGAATCCAGTGATCCATACTTCCAACTTCTATCAGTTCAAAATATAGCGCGACCTACATCCAATGTCTTTGTTGAGTAACTGTCCTCATGTTCGACTTGGTTCACTCCACTGGCAACGACTTCTCATTGGGAATTCGAGGATCGCCTCTCGAAGCTAGTCACCAATCAGCAGTAGAGTGACTCTATCTAGAGGTTTGTGGAGGTTTATTATAATTGATTCCAGGTTGGAATTCATCATGGGACCATTGGATTCCGACCCTGTGGCTCAATGGTAACGTGCTGGCCACGGAACCTGACGGTCCTGGATTCGATCCCTGGTGGGTCATGGGTGCATACTGCTGAGGAGTCCCATACTAGGATGAAACAGTTGTCCAGTACTCCCAGGTTTTCAATGTTCACCCAACTGATGTCAGTCCATGGTAAATTCCAACCTTAAATCAATCAATAAACCTGCACAAACCTCCAGATAGAAACAACTAAATTTTTTGCGCTTATATTATACAACTAAGAAATAGATTAAATTTAGATGGAGTGCAGTCAATGTGAAGCAAATATCAACAAGATTTTATCGGTTCACCTTTTATTCGTGCCTTCTTGGAGACCCCACCCAGGCAGTTTACACCTCAGTAAACAATTTAGACCAATTGTTGGAAACCTAATAGATTAGTGTCAAGTCTTGGTTTGAGCACGTTGACTCTTTTTCAGCCACAATCCAACTTCTGCTAGCAAGACACGTCAAGGTAAGTGGTAGCTTGACGTGCACAACGCATGTCCAACTCACCTGATAGGTGAAGGTTCACAAGTCATCAATCAACTTGCCTGTCTTCCTTGGTACCCTCCGTTTGGCATTACTCACACAGATTTTTCCCTAAACACGTTCAATAATGCGAAGACACATGATCATAGCCCTGTAACCACTTCATATCTTCTACATTTAACAGCCATGTCCCATACCCGTATAACAGGAGAGAACAGACTACAGCGCAGTGCACTTGTCCTTTGGTAAATAGTCGGATACCTCAGCAATAGGCGCCAGGAAATACGCAAGTTGGCATATCTCACACGGGTCAAACGGACTAAAATCTGTACTAAAGACGAAGTGGTTTTATTGGTTACTATGTAGTAATCCTTCAAGAGGACAATGGAAGTATGTATGGGTATACGACAATGTTTGTAATTGCATTACCAGATAAGTATTTTTCAAGACCATTTAAGTTCCTGATTAAACTTACTGTTGTCTGCTGAAAAGTATCGGTTGTTAGGTCGAAAGTTTCAAACAGTTGAGTTCCACTACTGAAAGCTACAGATTGCGGTTCTCGTAGTCAGTATTGTCACACATAAAAATATTTAAACTTGAAGATGAAAAGAACCTTTCCAACCAACAACACTTAATTCTCTGTAGCGCTTTATATCAGTCGAAAACTCATAAATCCAGTGTGGTCATTAAAGGTAGAGGTTATGAGAAGGTTTGTGGTGTTTGACCACGGTTGCCTTCGTAGCATAGGACGTGTCATGGTGACACCAGGTCAGTAACTCAGAAGTCAGGCAAAAAGTTTTAGGGGAGAGATAAAAGTCAGTTGGTAAGGTTGAGAACCTTCATCGACTCATGCTTCAATAGACAATGTTAGGTGAAGTAGGTTCAGGCAGAATAAAGGCTCCGAACGGCCAGACTAAAGCAAGGCATCCGTCCATGAAGTATTTGACTGCTGGTTCAAGGTATATTGGGTGATGTAAACTAGCTGGTTGGGGTCTACGTGAAAACACAAACCAGTAGTTGAACACTTAGGTGATTTGGTTAAGAATCGATGTCAGCAGAGCAGATATATTCATGCATTGTTTTCGTCATAACCGGTTTTACTGAATTCACCGTTTTCTGATTCTTCCTTCCTCTCTTTCGTTGTTTTCGACAGATTTTCGTCTCTTTCTTCATCTTTCATCTTATTGTTTTGTTACTTGTTGTGCTGATATGAGGTATGGTAACTTGGAACGTTACACTGTGGGTAACTCTACTCACTTTAGAACAAACAATACACAATACAAAAATCGACCACTGTATACATTTTAGTGTACCACAGTGTCATTGGCATTGGTGGTATAATTCTTCAGTTGGTTTTACAACTCCAGCAGCTCCTGTTGAATATACAGTCTGTTATGTTTTGTTCGTATGATCTTACAACGAGGGAAACATATACTGAAATAAAATTACCCCCGAATACTTTTAATATTCTCCGTAGGATTATAAAACGGAACACTTGTGCTTATCTAAGAATGATTACAATGACTTCTAATACAGCATTAAAACCTTACGTCCGACTAAGTTTTTGGCGGTAGCATGTCTTTTCTACCGCCGAGATGAGGTATCTTTCTTCAGAACCTCTACCAGTTGGAAATCAAGTCTTACTACGGTTTCTGCTTGCATTGCAGCATATACTATCTGAGTGTATATCTGTAATTAGAACACATCACTTTGGCGTAGATTGTTTTTACAAGTAGAAGACAGATTATAGCGGCACCTATTCTATACTTTAAGAGGGTTAACATGGTCTTATATAATGCTGTATTTCCTATGTAGGAAAAACGATTACTTGGAGATAATTTTATTGCCTGACAAGGTTTAGTTAATCACCTGACCTAACCCTATATAACAGATGTTCTCCTTCAGAGGAGAGATAAGAGACAGTGAGAAGGAAAGATAAAAGGAATGATAAATTAGGCTTTTTCAGGAGGAGGGATGTAGTGAAAATGAAGACAAATCATCCATAAAGTAGTAACTTATCCCAATTGATCAGTTTTAGCATGATAATTTTACTCTATCTCACTCTCTATGGCGCGTTTGACAAGCATTAAATTTATATCTGAACGCCATATGTATTCATGGGCACACGGACAGATCACAGCACATATAAGGAACTGGAACGATCTATCATCTACATACACATATTATGTATAAACATACACTGTTTCAAAGGCTGACTTAAGAAACTGTCATTACTGACCTTGAATACAGCCACAATAACAAAAGTTTGAGATTAAAAAGGAGTAATTTAAGCGCCATCACAACAACTGCTGAAATAACCAATCAGGTTTTGATGTTATGACTAGGTCGATATTTTTTCACAAAACAGGTAACCGTAATCAGCAGTTGTTAGGGTGACCTTTAAAGACATTGGATAAAAGGTTCCAATCTCACTAGATGCTTCTTCATGTAAACAAGCAAACCTAGGTTATAGAAACTATTATTAGTATTACTACTACAACGATAGTTTAATGTAGACATTCCTTGGTGTGACTTGAGTTGTGAAAACCGTTATATCTTTCGTTTAGAGAGATAAAGACAGGTTGATTCATAGCCTGAGAAATGATGATATAGGTATAACTATAGCAACAACATCTTAATGGCTTGTTCTAGAGAGGATTATACGCTTAGAGTGTTTCGCGATGGATAAATGACATCCATTACAGTTATTCAAAACATGAGCTATGATTACGGCCTGAAGAGATAGATCCATCACTATGGTGAGTAGCTTAGGGGCAAAGTAAGTAACTTCAGTACTGAATGACACAGTACTAAATCTCTAATGGAAAGAAACGCGCGTTTCTTCAGAGTTTCAATTATATCCAACTGATGAATACAGCTAGGCTTGAAACTCAATGTGAACACGTTTCTTCAAGAAAACAGTTAACAGAGGGCACCTGCAATTATTGAGTAAATTCTTAGAAGGTTAGTGTAGTATAGAATAAAGAAATCAAAACATTCATCTGTTTCATGTGCTTTCTCCTTGATAGGATGAAGACAGCGAACCAAAGTTGACAAAATATCAAAAAGAACAATACACCAATCAGCATTAATTGGAAATCATCATGAAACTTAGTGTTCATAATCTCATCCCCTCACATGGTCGTGGATGCGCAACACTGAGGAGTTCCATACTAGGACGAAACAGTTGTCTAGTGCTTTCAGCTTTTCAGTGGTCTTTCAGCTGATATCATTCTTTTCTCTAGCCAACAGAATGAAATCCCATGATCCATAATTTGTTGATCGGGAATAAACTCCGACCACCACTGAGTGTCATCAACACGCATCGGTTCTCACTCTCAGCTTGGTTAACCTGATAGATTCTGACTACCTCATAATGATGAGTCTACTAGATAACCATCATGAGCTGACAGAAGTTTGAAAGTGTTGACACATTTACGACCATTGAACAACCTAAGTGGAAAGAAACTATTCAGCCAGACCTATGCATTTCGTCAGGCAGTCAGATCAGAATGATCTAAACACCAGAGGGCCGTTTCACTTGTTTGGGGTCGAGGTCATAAGTGATGTACCTGGACAAATTCAGCTCATAGAGCCAAACTAGTTCATATCACCTAAATCTGCCTAGCCGACTTGCATGGAATGGTCGACGCTATCCATTGCAAAGACGACACTAGGTACTAGAAAGAAAATGATATCAGTACCTCGCAGCTCGTGCACCTCTGCAATGATTTATGTGGTAATTTGCTAGAAAGAAGGATTATGCATCCAGACAGAACATAGATCAGCCGTCATATGATGATACGATTCCAAAACTCTTCACTAGGTTCCACTGGTTTCTTCTAAAAACATTTTATAGACAGTTTTTGATGAAGGCGAGTTTCTTACTGGTTATCTGAAAGTAAAGAGATAATGGTAATACAACAAGACACATTAGCGAATAATATCGTTTTCAGTTGCCTCCTCTCCGGGGTTTACTCTAATATAAATGGATAAATATATGTAATCACTAAACCAGTCATGTAGATCTGACGGTCGATAACGTTGACAGTCATAATGACACTGCTGAATGAAGTACTTGTAATGAAGATGATAAGAACCAAGAAAGGAGCATGACAATGTAGACACTCCGATAATCAAATTGAGCCAAAAGCTTGCAAAAATATAACTGCCTACTATTGAAGGACGATATAAGTGGACATACAAAGTTTAAACAAGTATATATGGGGGGTGACGAATAAGAAAGGGATTTGAAAAAGTTCAGAGATAAAGCTGTTTATTGAGTAGTCCCTGGTCAAAGGAGATATAAAGAATGTAAAACCTTCTCCTGGATACAAAGACTAGGATTAATCGCTTGAATTCCTACAATTTCTGTTATGTGTTATAAAAGACGAGTCTGAATACCTTTCGAAAGATTAGGTGGTATTTTATAGGTAATCTTGAAAGCATTTTTCTTGTCCATCAAATGACTACTATCAACCAGTCAAGGTAAAACAGAACTTCTCATCGATTTTCTTTGTCCCTTTCTCAACCATGAAGGTGGTCGCTTAGCGACATGTCTGCTAAGTTGCCTAGTAGTACACCCTATACAACTTTCTTCACAGGAGCAGCTAGACTTGTGAATACTCATGGAAATGGCGAAACTGGGTAACTTATCTTTCTTCTGAGTTCCGAAAATTGGCCACCTGGAAGACGAACACAGTTCCGCAGTGCAGAAAGTCCTGCTGAGGGCTCTAAAGAGCCTCTAATAATAAGACTTTCCAGTCTATATTTCTACTGAACTATAGTTTCATGATCAGTGGTTTCTTCGGAATGATAATAAATCCAGGTTAATTTTCCTTCGCTTTGTCCATGTGTCTTTTTATGAAGCTGTTAGGATATCCCATTTTGATCAGTTGGTTTCGAATGCATTCTAGTTCCTTAGGTATGAAATCGTCTGACTATATTCCTCTGGCTTTATTGGTAAGGTTTGATTTAGTTTGATTCATATTTGTTTATAACTATTTATATTAAAGTGAAGCCTGAAGAGGATCTGATTGAAAGCAATAATGTTAATAGACAGAAATCGACTTAAAAACTGACTGTACTCTGAAAAGTCCACAACATCTTGTTTTGGCATACAAACAGAAGAGTAGACGTATACAGTGTAGCATAAGCGTACTTTGAAAGAAGTCACCGAATTTGCATGAAAAAACATCGAAATGAAAGTTAACAGGAAGGAAGACGGAAGTATCAAGATAAGTATGTCTGTGCTGAACATAGGAACTGGAAGAAAACATTTTGACACTGAGGAATTTACACTACTGCACCTGACACTAAATCATATCACCTCATGTCTTTAAATTCCAATTACGATTGTTTATTGAGGTGTAGGTAGGTAACTTATGCTTTCATTGACGGCCCAGACCACCTTCTGGAAGCGTCGCAAACTATAGTTATGCTCTGGTTGTATAGTCACCATTTCGTCGAACAATAACATTTTGTCTTTCAAACAGAGAGAAACTATCTAGTCATATGGCAATGAGAGGCATGATTGAAAACAATGAAAAAATAAGTGTTTTGTCACTGACTGTTTCGATCAGCTAGTCGTCAATAATAGACAGAATTCATGTGGGAACAGCATACAAATAGGGTTGAAAATCTTTGTTTTTCAAAAATTGTTATCTCAGACGCTTCACTTTCTGCTTGAATTGTTCTCATTCTATAAAATAAAAGATGAAATCAGTTGGAAATCACTTTTTATTTTTTAGTAGTATTCACAATTGGCTGACATCAGTTGGGGAACTATTGAAAACCTGGGCCACTGGACAACTTTTTAGCCCTAGTATCCAACTCCTGAGTGGTACGCACCCATGATCCTGCTAAGGGTAGAACTTGGGGCATTCAAGTTTCACGGAGAACATAGCCAGGCTATGGGTGTGATCTGCTGAGGAACCTCATACTTGGACGAAGTTGGTATCCCTTGCTGGTGGTTCACCATCAGACGTCAGTTAGTGATGAATACTACCTCGCAACTAAAATCCTCATTAACTTCAAAATTGTTATTTAAATGATTTTTTTGTTATTTATTGGCTACTTAAATCTCGATACTGATTACTGATTGAAGGCAAATTGAAAATCTGGGCCATGGAAGGATTTGAGACAACGAATTTTATCTTATCAACCTTGTATAAAAACTTCTGTTCTGTTCAAGATGAATGTAGTGTTGTACGGTGATGTAGACAGTATATGTTTGTGAAAATTTTATCGATATTATAGTTATCTTCTTTATAGACTTATACCAATTGTTTGTTGACTGGTCTCCGGATGGATTATCTAAATTTTTCATGAGGCTAGTCAACTAAATAGGGATGAGAGCTACTTGTCAATGAAACTGGATCATAGTCTTATTATGTCCAGAGGTAAATGCAGTTGTAGGATGTAAATCATAGAATTTCAACCAGTGGTTAAATACTAACATGCTGGGTAAAAGACAAAACTATTGAACAACCTAAGTGGGAAGAAACTACTCAGCCAGACCTGTGCATTTCTTCAGGCAGTCAGATCAGAATGATCTAAACACCAGAGGGCCGTTTCACTTGTTTGGGGTCGAGGACATAAGTTATGTACCTGGACAAATTCAACTCATAGAGTGTTGTGATGCCCCAGTTTTGTACAAAACATTGTTATTGATCTGAACATTTTAATGTGTCGTTCCCATACCATTTTTTACGTTATGACTAGTAGTCTACTTTCTGCCCCCATCATAATGTAGATTTCTAATTGCTTAATCTTTACTCTTACTATGCAATGCTTCAAATTGAGGACGAAGTCATTTTTCATGTGTGTACTTATTCACGTGTTTTGGGATTGTTTTTATTATTATATTCTCGGAGTACTACACTCTCCCATCTGCCAGCTTCGGTCTTCTGTCTATTCTTCCCGGGTTGCAGTCAGTGACTCTTGCGTACCGAGTTAGCTGTCAGTTAAGCGTGTGTGTTATATTCGTTTCGGAATATATATATATATATATATATATATATATATATATATATATATATATATATATATCAGCCTTGGAAACCATAACACAGAGCCGAATTACCTGGATCTGGTTGGCTGGCTTACATGAACCGGTATACTTAAAGTGGAACGATCAGTTTTGAGGATGACTTACAAACCTAACTATCTACACATCAATCTGAGTGCATTCTAACTACTCATGTTGTTTGCTTGTAGTACCTTTCGCTAGTTCATGACACCTTTGTGTCAGATATCATATCTTGTGATGATGACTGAGTGATTTACAGCAGAAACTATGTTAACACCACAGTTAGGCAGATGACAAACTACATAGTTGTGAAAAATATCAACGTGGACCAAGGAATTCATAAATCATCTGCAAACTGATCATCTTACTGTGCATGAGACTTAAGTTCCCTCGAGTTGACACTAAGTAGGAGTGTAAGTGTGCACTGATGAATAGTCCCGTGTCAGGTGAAAAAAGATATCTAGTGTCTTATGCTTACTACTATAGACGTCTTGTAAGTATAGAGTGTATTTATGTAGATGGTATCAAAACACTGGAGTCGTTATTATCACTTCAGTCAATTAAAAAGTTGGATTAATGTTGTAGAAACACTAGGCTTGCAGATGAACATCTGTTGCGGTTTTATTATAAGTTGACAGGAAGCGGCCCAAATGAAAAACAGCTTTTTAAGCCATCAATCGCTAAGATAGAAGTTTTGGATCGCAACCCTTATTTCATGTTACTGTGTGGTCAAGAAAAACCTTATTGGACAGTTTATCTCACAGCTGACTAGTCAAAATAAATATCTAACTATTGACCTAGTGGTTTTATATGTTCATGAAAACTGCTGTATATAAATAAATTTTTGTCGAATACAATGTCTTTCTCCCATCACGGGCCGGTCTTTGTCTGCTGATTTTCGTGGTTCAGTGAAGTATAAGGTGGTGAGGAGGATGGTCGCTATTTTTACATCCAGTTCAAGCGTCTCATCGCCTTAATATTTTATACACTCTATCACTTCACAAGTTAAGTACGAGGGAAATGTTACAACTTATATGTAAATGAAAAGATTTTTATTGAGACAGACAGACAGAGAAAGAATATCAACAAGGAACTTGGTATTACGGAGTAAACCAGTCCAGATTGCCACACCTCACATCACCACATCAAATGAGTATAGAAAGAGATGAAATGAAAAGAATTAAGAAAGAAAGTAGTTAAAAATGGTAGTAAGTCGTCAGAGGAGAGCAAGGAGGAGTGAGAGAATACTGAAACTCAGTATAACAATTTTGACGAAGATAATGCGTGGATACATATCACATAGAATGTCCAACCACTCATATCAGCTTTCACTAAGACTCCAACCGAGAGGTTTACGTTTTTGAGTAAGTATCCTCCTGTTTGACTTGGTTGACCCCACTGGTCATCGGTGACTAGCTTCGAGAGGTGTTTCCCGAAGTTCCAATGAGAAGTCGTGACCAGTGGGGCCAACCAAACTTACATTTCACTAAACGGTCTAGACAAACAGTCAAAGAATCCATGGAATGATGCCATATTTTGGTTTGGTTGCCCATGTCCTTGTTCCAACCTATACTTACGTAAGGTAACATTTCCCAATGAGGCAGACGGTAACTAGGCTTAGGTAACATATGTCCCAGTCACTTGAGTCAACGAAGATTCGCAACTTCATCAACTATCTACACTCTTCTACCTACAACTCCATGCAATGACACTACAGCATATTGCCTATACTACGAAGGCAACGGTGGTCGAACACTTCAAGCCTTCTCGTTTCCATGCAGAGACTTCGTCGGTTACTAATACGACTTTACATTCTTATAAAAGCTAAAGATCAATCTATCTGGTCCCTTTGAAAAATCTTTAGTCCCTCAACCACTGGTTTACAATACCTTAAGAAAGACTACAGAATGTCTTAGAATGTATTGCACTGAATACTTGAGCTAAAGTTTTGTCATCTCAGGCCAGTTGACTCACAAATAACAATGAAATGAAAGTTTTTCTTCTAGATCAAAGTGTTTACACATCACATTGATATATTTACAACTAACTTAAGACTATGAGATAGCCCAGAAGGAACAATCTGATTGTTTTCAGGGTAATTATCAAATCAGATGATCTTACATGGTGTAGGGTTAGGGAAAATTTTCAAATCTCCAAATCAACCCAGTTGAATAGTCTTTCAACGATCTGGAGTGTAAGTTTTGTACATCTCAACATCAACACTTCCATATCGTAGATGGGTGTCATATTTTTATGTTTATTCCATTTGTGTGTTTTTTTTCAAATTCTATCCTACTTCGGCCATCAATGCAATTCAAGGCAGACCGTTGTTTGATATCGGTGACTTTGACTTCAGGAATACGGACAAAAAACCATATCATTAAGGTTATCGTAAATGTTAGACCTACTCTTTAGATTTCCAAAATAGTAACACAATGGTTTTATTTACCATATACAAACGATGGCTCAGAGATACTAACGCATAAGTCTGTTAGAGGAAGATAAATTATTCATCTATGTTTACCATGCAAGATGTTGAAGAAAAATTCCCTCTTAACCTAGGTTAAAGGTCATGTTTTCGATATTTTATGAGTGCACTGCTAACCAATGTTTGAGACGGCAGTTTTTCTGTATTAAACTTTGCAATTATTGGTACAGTATTCCAGTGTCCCTGAGAAGGCCGACTGGGGCGTCACGCGTCAGGCCAGTCGCTCGAGTGAAACCCAGATGTGAAGCGACGAGTTGGGCGTCCCAGCTAAGGGTGATATGGAGGAGATCATGCGAGGAGGAAATGAGAGCTGGTGGGCTGTTGTGGAGCCAGATTCAAAAGATTTCAGAGAACAGGTTGGAATGGAGACGTGCTACTGAAACCCTATGTTCCATTAGGAACCCAAGGGACAGATAATTATTATTATTAGTCCCTTGGGTTCCTAGTGGAACATAGGGCTTCAGTAGCACGTCTCCAGTGAATTCTGTTCTCTGAGATCTTTTGAACCTGGTTCCACGACAGCCCACAACCTCTCATTTCCTCCTCGCACGACCTTCTCCATGTCACCCTCGGACGTCCAACTCGTCGCTTCCCATGGGGATTCCACTCGAGGGCCTGACGCGTGATGTCCCAGTCAGCCTTCTCAGTGCATGCCCAATCCATCTCCACTTCTTCCTGCATATTTGTTGCGTGATAGGTTCTTGGTTGGTTCGTTCCCAGAGTTCCTTGTTGCTTATTCTCATTATTCTGGCCATCTGATCTTCAGTAGCGAGCCAGTGTAGGCAGTTGTTGATGAATGTCTGTAGTTTATTGGAAATGCCTTTCGTGACGCGCCAAGTCTCTGAACCATACAGGAGCACTGACTTGACGTTGGTGTTGAAAATCCGTATCTTGTTCCGCATGCTGAGTGCAGCAGATCTCCATACTGGTTTCAGGCTAATGAAAGCCTGTCTTGCTTTTCCGATTCTGATTTTGACGTCTTCGTCCGTCCTGCCTGTAGTTGAAACAGTGCTTCCTAGATAAATAATAATAAATAATAATTCCAGTGTCCAGCATCCATTACCATCGGCCAAAGTGTTATAAGTATGCAACAACAGTTATGTTAGTTCGTAACCTATCAGTTGACAGAAATCGCCCACTCGAATATTATTCGGTTACCTCAAAATCCTCATCGATTTTCATACATTTGTATCTTGCATTAATTGATTTTGTAAATAATAAATTAGTAACACCTTTTCTGTTTATCATCTCATCTTAATAAGCTGATAAATGGAAGATGCCGTGATTTTTCGACAAAAGCATCCCTTCATTTATTCTCATCCCAATGTTAAAAATAGTTCAGTGTTTATAATGACTAGAATCCAAAAATAGGTACAAAAGCACTTCGAATATACGTCAGATGACACAAAAACTTCGTTAATTTTTTTCTTTTTAGTCCTTTATAAACCTCTAGTAAGAGCAGACGAGCGTCTAACTTTCTATGAGTATGCGTTTGGTATTCATGTGTTAAATCTGGAAGTTCGTGTAGATTTATTAGTTGATTTCAAGTTGGTATTGATCATGGACTGACATCAATTGGAGGAACGTTGGAAACCTGGTAGCACTGGACAGCTGTTTCGTCCCAGTATGGGACTTCTAAGCAGTGTGCACCCACGACCCGTCAGAGTTCGAACATAGGACCTCCAGGTTCCATGGTCAGCACGTTATTATTGTGGCAGCGGGTAGGAATTCAAAGATCTATGTTTCCAGTGTTTCACGAACTGATGTCAATTCATGATGTATTCATATGTTGTTGGTTAGTGAAATTTTACCCAAGAAAGATGGGTTTGTGATTCATTTGTAGACAAAACGTCTGTAACAATAAGTGGAACACTTCACTGAACATTTCATTGGACGTCTACCTGCTCTTCAGTTGTTCGTAGCCTATTCGCATCCTAAGCAAAATATCAAGATTGGGACTGTAACTCTTGAAGAATTTGACAAGGCTTAAGAAGAGCAGCCGGTTTGTACCAGAGGTATTTGCGAATCGTTGGCTGATTAGAATAACTGAATTATCAGCTAACGTATAGGAACGAGATAGAATTCCCTTGGAAAAGTATCAGTTGGCAGTGTTTCAGTCGTAAAGAAAGCAAAGAAATCACCATATGATAACCACAGGAGAATCAGCCTGCAGAACTTAGCGTGTAAGATTCTGCATGTCGTACTCATCAAATACCCGAATGAGTTATGCAGGTAAAGACCTTCTTTTGAATATGATTTTATTCGGGGTTGAAGATGAGAGCTAACCGTCACGAAGCTATTGCTGAGGTATGGCTGCCTGCTGGCTGACTCTTAACACTTGACGCATGTACAATCCTGGTATTTTATAAGAGCGAAGGCGATCTGAATCAGATTGCTATGACCATGCAAATGACCTTGGCTTTCTTAACTTTTGTCATTATTATTCACTGTTCATGTTGACTGTGCTGTCTATTGACTATTAGGTTCAGTGCATTTACATGTAGAGTATGGAGAACACGACCAATGACCGTAAGTTGACAACTGATGTGACACGTAAAAGAGTCACTACAGAATTAAACTATCACAAGTAGCCAGATGCCAGGTAGGAGACAAAAGCAATAGGATATTTAGGAATTGTTGAACAGATAGATGGATTTTGTGGTGTTTTCCTGTGCACACCCAAGCATAAAAGTCTAAAACAGGGAGTATTACTGACCAAAGTAGACCGTTTCGATCGCAGCATGTCAGTTAGTATATTTCGAGGCTTAGACTACACTACACTATGAAATAAACCAGCGGAAAAAGTCACCTACCTTCATGCTACTGATGATGTCAACTTTATCCATGATCTAACCACCCATAGTTTGGAACCAAACTCGAAAAAAGAACAGAGAATAGATTCATTGGCCTGCTAACATTGGACAACTATACTTGAAAAGAGCATTCTATGAATCAAATTTCCTATAGTGACCTATGAAAAAGACACTTAGATTGCTGCGTGAATGAAGTCGATTGCTGATAAACCACTTATGTGAAAAATAATTGTGTTTCTCAGGAATATTTTATGTCGAATAACTTCTATCTGGTTACTTTTTCGAGAGCACAAAAGTTATTCTGTGATTTCAACTCTGTACTATGAAAAACGGATGTTAACATTCTTCATTATATGCTTAAGATGTAGCATCAAGCTGAAAAATGAGCCAATGAAGGCTTATATGAACTTGAACTACAGTACAGTTTTTGAGTAAAATGACTTAGCCTACCATTTATTCGGGTCATTCAACTGCATACTTACTTTGATTGAAAGAATGACACAAATTATACTAAAAAAAAGATGTTAAAGCATTTCTAATTCATATACTTGCTTACTTACTACTTCAAAGCTGACTGTCTTATATCATCCTTCGATTGACAGCTTTAAATTATGAAGTGACTACTTGAATCTGTTACCTGATGGTAATAGATGGAGCCAGTACTTCTTCTGTAGGGATTACACTCTGTCGACCAAGATCTCAGTGTAGTCAGACAGCTCAATCACACGATACTACATTGAATAATGCCTAGTGTTAAGTTTTGGAAATCAACTGGTGGGAAATGCTACTGGACTTAGTATTCATGTTTATTGATACCCTCCAGGAGGCACATTGGATACTTTGAAGAGGATCATCTTCCCATAAGAGACTAGAATTTGTATCACTAGATACTTTTGTTTAACAATAAGATACGTCCTTGTTAACCCCCAAATTTACACGTTTAAAAAAGCAGAACATTTATTTAAACAGGCACTGTTGATTTTCCCTTTTAGTATTGTTCAAGCTCTCGCCTAGGTTAGCAATATATAGTTCTCCAATTATAAGTTATGACGTAATCATCGTTCACACGATTGTGGGATGGATCTTGGAAAATCTTAACACATATTTACTTATCAAAGCATCTTTCGAGAAACGCTGTCATTTTTTTCATCACTTGTGGAAAATGTGAACTGAATAGCAAAGTTGTCGTTGTTAGTTATGAAGGTTCTGGGCTCAAATCCGCGAGATGTCAAAGCTGTATAACATTGATAAGTGCTTAAAAAACCACACCGAAGTGTTTTTTCAGTTCCTGAAAGTAAGTTATTTCTCTTTGATTACTGTCTATCAGTCATGAGATAATTTCCAATTCGAAAAAAATACAAATTAGCAGAATACACTGTTTACGTGTTATCCTAACCGAGGATTTCTACCGTAGCTCATTCCGAAATTACCCGTCAGAGTCCTAGTTTCACTATTGTGAATAACTTTTTGAGAAAAAAAGCTTTCAGACGCGTGGAAAGAAATTATTCCATTTTAAAGCCACCAACAAGAGTCGCTTTAAAAATCGTATTTATATACCTCCTTGGTACCAGTTAGCAGGAAACCCTGAACCTTGGTTTCGTGCTTTAAGTAGTCACTATCAACTGCAACCAGGGGCTGCTCTGTAACAGTTCAAGATGTCACACCCCGTATCATCTTATCACATTACAAAGCAGAAAGACTAAAGGTAAGGGATTTTTTAAAGAATGTGATCAGAGTTTGTAAAACGTTATAAGAAAAGAGAAAGTAGAAGTAAAAGAAATAAGGAAGTGTGACATGATGATGAGAAAGAGAGTAATTTGCGGATAAATGTGTGTCACTGACCTGGATTCTGAATCATATAATCTAGACTGTGCAACCACCGATTTCAGTTTTCATGCTGACCCCGAACAGGAATTCTACACGATTCATACAGACAGTAAGAGAGGTTGAGGACTGATGGTATGTTTTATTCTGGCCACCTCTAACCTTTTCCTAGCCTTAACCTACTTAGGCTAACATTATCAACAGGGCAAACGATGACTAGGTATGTGTAACACATGTTCCAACCATCTGAGTCAATGAAGGTTCTCATCCTCATTAACTAACTTTCTTCTTCTCTGTAAGACCCTACAACTGACTTCCGTGTTACTAACGTATCAGTTGAGTTGGCCTTTACTATGAAATAGGTTAAGAAAAGTTAGGTGGGCCTATCTCTTCATTCATTGACCCTTACAAGGGGATCCAGCTTCCGAAGTAAGTGAAAATGGGCAACACGCTCAATAACTTCTCTCTTTATTTTTAGACAAGGTTCTGATATAGACCAGTTCTGAAGTAACAATTTGCATTCCGGAGGTCGAAATAAAGAATTCAAATAATTTAGTAAGATATCACGGCTGAATATTTTACAAAGATTCTCAGAATGTAGTCAGGTGCAAATGTAATCCAACCGTCTTCAAAATAAATGCAATCTTGGATAACCTTATTATAAATCACCTAATTGTTAATGGCCAAGGTCAGTAATTATTTTTATTTTATTATTTGTCCCTTGGATTCCTAGTAGAACATAGGACGTCACTATTTCACTCTTTTCTCTGCAGTCTTTTCAACCTGGCTCCATGACATCCCACAAGCTTTCATTTCTTACTCACATGATATCGATCTCCTCCATGTCACCCTCCACTCAGATGCCAAACTCGTCGTTTCCCATTTCCCTTACACTAAGGGACCTGGTGCGTCACATCCACAAACAGTCCTCTCAGTGTATGCCCAATCCAATCCAGTCCATCTCCACTTCCTTCTCCATATTTGTTGGCCAACAGACTGTTGGTTGGTTCGTTGCCAGTCAGTCAGAGTTCTCAGTTGCTTATTCTTATTATTCTGGTCATCTGATTTCCATCTTCAGAATCGAGTGAGCGTAGGTGGTAGCTGTTGATGTGATGTATGTCTGTAGTTTGTTGGAATTGCTTTACGTAACGCATCAATTCTCTCAACTATCACACAGAAGCACTAACTTGATTGACATTAGTGTTGAAAATCCGAATGTTGTTCACGCTTTATGCTGAGTGAGTGGAGTGCAGTGCAGTGCAGTAGATCTCCACACTGATTAATTGCAGATTAATGAAGGCCTGTCTTGCTCTTCCGATCGTGGCTTTGACATTCTCATCTGTGTTGCCACCTGTAGTTGAAATGATCAGGAAGATCATCGGTGGTAGTAGGCAACCTTGTCTTACTCCTGTCCCCTATACTCACTTCAAAGGCATCACTGAGCTTTTCATTGTGAACCACTTGGCATGTAGCATTATATATATATATATATATATATATATATATATATATATATATATATATATATATATATATGTTTGTGGCACTAAAACCGTCGTGTTGAAGCAGCTGCCTGAGAAATTACTTCTCGTTTGACGCTGTCGAAGGCCTTTTTAAAATCGATGAAGTTGAGGTAGAGTTGAGTTGACTACCATCCCATACTCTGTTCTATGATGAGTGTAGCGTAGAGATGCAATTTGATCCACACATGATTTGTTCTTCCTGAATCCAACCAGCCTGTTCCGGTGGTAATTTTGAATTCAGCACATCTTTTAGTCTCTTCAGAATGATGCGGCTTAGTATTTTGCCTGTTTTGGGTGAACAGGAGCATGATTGTACGCCAGTTCCTGAAGAGATTGTCTCCCAACCTTCTTTGGGAGTTCGACAAGGTAGCCCATCTCCAATCAGTCGCCAGGTACCTTTCCTTCTTTTCTTGAAAACCTTCTGGAATAGTGGTGTGATTGTGTCCACTGTTGTGTCTGCGTCTGTTCTCAGTGCTTCTGGAGGAACTTCACCTGGAACTGCTGCTTTCCTGGTTTTCATCGTTCAGGACTTGACTTCTGCTTTTTTCAGAGGGCTTGTGTTCACTGATAATTTTGTGGCTGGGCTGCTGGTGGTATTTCCGGACGAGTTGCAAGTGGTAATGGTGGTGGTTGATTAAAGAGTATTTTGAAGTGGTCAGCCCATCTTTTCCTTCATTTCTCCTCTTTGGTAACTAGGTTCTCTTCACTATCTTTCATTGGTTTCATCCCTTTGATCTCTTCTCTCTCAGATAGTAACCTGGTTATTTGTTATGATAATTATTGATCGAAATGGAATTTCAACTTTGATATGAATATTGGTTTTATAGGTCATACAATAGATCACTGCATCAGTATTCTAGAAGATGTCATTCAGAATTACATGACTGTCTGGTGTACCTTCTTGCAGCCTTACTTATTATTTCTGTTAATATTCATGTAATCTAGCCAGATTAAGGTGATGTGAAATAATTTTGCTCTATGGGCGGAATTCATCCGGGTACATTGCTGATGAGCTGGGCCCCAAAGGAGTGAAAGGGTTGTCCGGTTTTTAGATAATTCTGATATGGCTATTTAGCGAAATACTACAGATCAGCTTTAGTGGTTTCTAACTACTTAACCTCTTCAGTAGTAGTTTATATTAGCTAGTGATGGGATGGATATTCGTAATGACTGACAAAATTAAAGTAGAAACTCGCACACAGGTGCATCACCTCAAGTTGCTACACTTCACAAAAGTACACAAAGAAGTGGTGGATAGAAAAGGAGTTATTTCAAGGTGAATGAAGTAGTCAGAAAGAATAAACAATCTGAAGATAATGGTTATTGCAAATATTCAAGCTTTAGATGTCAAAGAGTTATCTGCGCCATTGTGACTGATCTCCAGCCAGTCACAAAGGGTCCTCAACCATCGATTTCCTTCTTCTTGGGGGACTTCAACCAGACAGTCTACATCTCCTAACATGGCTCAGTTCAACAGTCAGTGACTTCATCGACTGCTGCCAGGTCTTGATCTGTCAACCCCTAACCCTCTTTTAACCTAATCCAATCTACCTAAGATGGCACTTTCAAGTAGTTGGTGGCTTGGCATGCGCAATACATGTCCAAGCCATCTCAGTCGACTAAGGTCTACAACCTCATCAGCGGACTTTTCTGTCTTGTCTTGTATGCTTCACCTGACCCTAACATTGCTCACGCTGACTCCATAACGCGAGCAATGCCAGGAAGATACATGTGATCAAAACCTTGTTGCCGCTTCATGTCTACTACTTTTGTCGACCATATCTGGCAGCATAAAGGAGGATACATCGGACTCTTCCTTTTATAGGTAACTGGATATCTTGCTGGCACCACAGATAACACAAGTTGTCAAATGATAATCAGGCTTTCCTTACCCAAGCTGAGATTTCGTCAGCAACCAGATTGTTGGGGTTGATGGAATTCCCCAAGTAAATAAATTGATGAACACATTCCCTCACTTCATTCCCTATCATTAAATTGGGGGCATTTGCAGCATAAAAGTCGTGGGGCATCATCTCACGTTTGACAAGTGCGAAAGGCATGCCAGTGAAATACTGTCCCGTGCTCATTCGTGACACTCTTCAAAACAAATTTCGTGAAGTTCTAGTAAGAAGTTGTGAGGAAGAATACTCAACAATATAGCGAACTGATAGAAGTAGGAAAGTCTGAACCTTTTAACTCCTATCCATAAGCTACAAGGTAACATGCTGACCGTGGTAACTGAAGATCCTGGGTTCGACGCCTAGAGGATCAAAGGTGTGCACTGCTGAGGAGTTCCATACTGGAACAAAACAACCTCTGAATGCTCACAGTTTTTTTAAATTTTTCTCTAATTGACATCAGTCTCTGATAAATATCACCCTGAAATCAATAAAATCCCCCACAAACCTACAACCTAAGTGAATTGTATTCAGTTGTCATCGTTACTTTTTCTATGTATTTAGTATAAGCAAATCCGTAGTCATTGGTCCTACTATTTGCACTCATTATCACCGTTACTTTTCTTCTTTCTTGTCATGCATCTGTCTGCTTAGAAAAGCTTCTGTTTAATTCAGTTTACATATTGGCTTACGTAACTTTCTCATGAGAGTAGCTTGTGAGTTGAAGTTTAGGAGTTCATAAGTTTGCGTATTCCATTTACGCAATCGAGCATAATCTCTAGTAAGTGTTTAAATTATGACGGTCCATCTTCATTCTTGTGATGTGAAGTGAATTTAAATCAGTCAGGACATTTCATCCAAATCCAAATGCAACTGCATTAAGGATGGGGAACATTATATTCATTACAATTTTGACTATCTGCGATAATCATGGTCTTTGCTAGAATAGTACTGATACCTTCAATCACTACCCAGTATCAATACTAATCTGCTAACCACATCTTTCTCAGATAGTCAAAATGATAATCAATTTGATGCTCCCCCTCTCTAATTCAATTGGATCTGGCTTTGGATGAGAAGTTCTGACTAGGCAGCCAGTGTGAATACGACCAAGCGATGGTACCGTGTCACTAATTTACATACTAGTCGGGCAAAACACTTGACGACTGAACTGAAATAAAAATCTTGTCAGTAATTGGATCTTATAGCTGCTCAATTGGTACAACATCAAACCGGAAACCCAGTGGTCGTTGGTTCTAATCCGACTGTGATCCAAATCTTCATTTCACCTCGAAATATCACCCGGAATCAATTATTTATCATGTTAGACTTTGGATAGTTTTCTGTTGATCAATAGACGGCAATGATTCAATTGGTGGTTCATCAGAATTATTGGATTTCTAGGTTAAGTTCACCATGAAAACCATTGAAAACCTGTGACAGCTAGATGGTTGTCTCCTCCAATTAAGGGATTTCCAGTAGTACGCATCTATGACCTCATGAAGAATCCATGGTCTACATTTTTTTTATTTCTGTCAATTCCTGACATAACATGGTTGTCATCTGATGACGTCTCTGAGTATTTTTCCTTACATATGAATTGGTTGACCCGACAAGCAATGCATTTTCATTAGAACTTCCAAGTGGTCTCAGTAATCTTGTCTCGATTTCTGATTATATATATATATGAATGGTAACGTGCAGATCACGGAACATGAAGGCCTTTAATTCGAACTCTGGCGGGGTCATGGGGAGGAGCTCTTTATTGGGACAAAACATGTGTCGGATGCACCCAGGTTTCCACTTGTTCTTCAGCTAATGTCAGTCCGCGATAACCCCTTGCCTGAAATCTGACTACTTCAACCTGGACTAATCCGTAGTCCATAACATCACTGTTGTTAAGTTTCCGTGTTGGTATTATGTACAACACAGTTAACACATAAATATATCTACAAATCTACTTACGGTTTCTGTAATAACTCAGTCATGTCATTCTTGTATGTGAGTACCATGCACAAGTGTGCATCTAGTTGTTTATGTGTGTGAGCGTATGAGTAACTCTGTCTGAATTGATTCATTACAGAGATTCCTAGACACACAGAATTAGCGAAATTTGCATCGAATACTTGTTTGATAATCCCTTATTCAAGAAAAGATTTATGTACCCGTTTATTTTTGACGAAATTCTACTCCATTCTCACTATACAATACCCCCCTCAGCGAAGATATGTATATATATATATATATATATATATATATATATATATATATATATATATATATATGCATAAATCTTCTGGCAAAAGGATAGTAGGCGGGTAATGAGTGCGTAGACATGGGGAACAATTAAAATTTTCATTTTGATTGATATGTGAATGAAATATCTCCCAAATACAGTTATCTCAGGCCGCTTTCATTATTCCTATACAATATGTGTGATCGTGTGTTCCAATGTAGGCATATACCTATCTGAGTTATGTACCGCTTTCTAAAGTTCACTTTCTAAAAATGAACAACGTAGTGTGTATGCGTGTATCAATCGGGCAGATGTGGGAGGGATCGCATACATTGTTAGGGTATACCTTGTGAATTATTCATAAATGTCACCATATTATAATGATGATTAATCATTACAGAATGAGGAATTCCATTGAGGATTCCTGTCATATCATGCTGGGTCCCACAATATACCATGTATAAATTAAATAGTTGTATTGATTTTCAGTCATACATTTGCTATAAAGTTTTACCATTTTCGCTGCTTTGAATTACTCCGTTTTCTTAGACGTTCAGAGTTTCTGTCACGTTGAAGGACAACGATTAATCAAAGTCATGATGTAGTCGATTATCGATTAGGTCATTATCAAAAATAATAATAATAATATAATTCGCTTTATTCCAAACAATTTGTGGTACAATTTAGAAGTCTCAGAGATGAGAAGGACAATTATGTGATGTAAACAGGTATATGAGTCAACTGAGTCTTGTATAATGAGGTCACGATTGAGATGATTAATTAGATTTCTTCATTACGATTGAACAGGTAGCTTTTTCATAAAATAGAGAAATCTAATTGATTATTTCATTTGTTACTGAATTTGGCCTTTGGATCACTTAAAGCTTACAAAAATTGAAAGCTCTACTTCCTAACAACTTACAGAAGTCTTAGAATTGAAGCATAAACTAGGCTGCTGTTGAACAAACCAAGGTATGGCAATCACTATTGATTGAACTCGAATAGTATTTAGACTAAATCAATGAGTTTTAGGTTTGGAATGAGTGCAGCATAATTTTGGGACCTCATAGCTCATGTGATAGAGCATCGGGCTGGCGATCCGATGGTCACTGGTTCGAATCATACAGCGGTTAACATTCTCATTTCACCTTCAATCAACTCCTAGTATAAATACTAGTCTGCCAAACTACGGCTACTTCAAACAGTCAAAACAATGACACTTAATGTTTTGACCTTAACGGGTACCATATCAACGACAAAATTAGTCAATTAAGCTACTCTATATGGGGCGGATAAGCAAATTTACATAAAATTAGGAATTTTCATTGGTTCTTTTAAATATGGCTGCGATTACTCAACGTCTAAATGGTTGCTTTCAAATTTTCACATAACGTTATTTACGGTACAGCCAAAGTATCCAGCAACAAGAAAACCATGGGTATGCATGAAAAGTTGGCTAAAAGCAGCCACCCTAACAACCAGAATTCCGCATATTTTGCGTATTAGACTACACTAAATTAATGCATTAACTTCTAAGGATGACTTTTATCGTGTAAATATTTCTCACCAATGGATGGTGCCTTCTCAAGTTTTTCTACAGATCACTATTTTTCATCGTTTGGTTGAATAGAGCTGTAACCAGAGCTTTTGTAGTCAATAAGACAAAATCTTTTGAAATTCACTCCAGGTCATCTTTTTATAAATGTACCTTCCAATCTTCTCATCTATATCAGCTTCAACATGAAGATCTAGAAAACGAAACCTTTTTTTTGCTGGTACTCTAGTGTACATTTCATATTACAATGAAAATCCCTGAGAAGATTTAGTATATGAGAAACATCATTCGAGTCATTATGTATCACCAACAGACCTGGAATAAAATTGTCTCATTGGAACATCATTGTCTCTTCTAGGTGACCTACAAATATGTCAGTCTGTATCAGACTCAACTGGCTGAGATCTATATACACTGAACAACGTGGTTCCATCTCCTCTGATCAATACTGGACAAAGCCTCAAATCATTCAAATTGATTCATAGGCAAAAAGGGGATCAAATCGATTACATTTTATTGAATCGATAATGATCAACCGAATTAAACATTACCGATATCCAAAATGTTGCTATACAAGCACTATGTGGTACTCTCATTTTAAAAGTATCATAATAAATGAAGAGAACAATAAAAATCATTCTCGAAATTACTCATCTTACTCATTTCGTTTAGAATAATGACTACTAATGTTGTTGTCAGTTATACTACACGGTAACATGCTGGATAATGATAGTGGGATTAAAGTAAGTCAGTTTGTGTTCAAAATGACTCAGTTATCAACCTTATATTGTCATTGTATTTCTCTTCACAATGAAATATATTCACTCCACTCTATCTATACTGTTTATTTTATTGTATAAATCTATTGTGAACATTTTTTTCATTTGCAATCCTTAATATTTCATGTGAACTCTTCTCATCTAACTCTCTTCAAACTGTTGTATATTCGAAACACACACAATGAAGTTATTCAATCTATCGATCACCTGTTAATCATTTTCCTTCATGAATATTCATCTAATAATCGTGTAAGTGGTCAGTCGTCATCTTCACTTCCACTCCAGATGATCACTTCTAGTTAAGTTACCAATATTGTGTATATCACTGATTGATCGTATCAATCATCTGTTGTTAACTTGATGAAGGAAATATGTTCAAATCTTGTTGTGTGTAAATTCTATTGTAATATAGGTTGTGTAATGATCAGTTGGGAAGAATTTTCGAATGATGATAATAACAGCGAAAATCAGCTCGTATTATTTTGCTACACTTCTTTTTTTAATGTTCAAGTTCAGACTATTTTGTTCTTCTTACTTTGTAACTATTTGTGTAATGAAGTAGAGTTAGAGGTGATCGAGGAAGATTGTTATTGAGATAGTAGACAGTTGTAGTTCAGATTTATTTTTTATTGTTTTCTGCCTTCATTTTTGTATTTATCACTATGAGTATATGTTATTTACTGAGTGATGTGAGTAGTGGTGATCGGTTTCCACGTTGCAAGAGTTTACTTAAGTTGTATTATAATTGTACTGCAGTTGCTGAACAGTTATTTTGGACACCAGAATTCTTTTAATTGGGTTAACGTTGTACACCTGCGTGCGTCTAATAACTTTTATATATTCCAGTGGGGACAGCATAAATAGAAGAATCTGTGGTTAAACTTTAATGAAAGATAGTAGATTTTTCAGGTTGCGCGTCATGTAACCATATATATACCGAGAGAATGCTAGTAATCGTAATATGCGATGTTATGTTGATTAGTGACTAATCTCTCCCACCTTCAGTTTCATTCTGACAACTTCATTCATCTTCGGATGATTCACTCTTCTCAGGCTACGAAAGGAGATGAAGTGCTTCCATGAACGGGTTACAATAGATGAGGATGTGGATGATAGAGTGGATTGAAGAAATAGTGAGTTAATATTGTTTTGATGAGAAGATGAGAATTTTGAAGTCAATTGATTACTGTGTTATGGTTAATCGAAGATGCGGATAACTGATAGTGGTTTACAGGAGGGAAATGAATAGCTTTAGTAGGTACTATGGGAGCCAGTAAAATAAGCAACTAGGTTCGTTTACTTCGACTGGAATGGGTGTTGCATTTTGAAGCTGCCTTGGGAAGTCTTTCGTGATATTTTTATATGCTTACTGTGTATGAGTTTCAACAAATACGAGAGTTAGTAACATGACTTCCTGCTGATTCACTCACATTATCCAACGGTAATGTAACGGTATATTTTCAATTACTTCTGGAATACTGCAGGAAATCTGTGATACATATTCAGAGATGATTGTGTAATGATTGACTTACTGCATAGTGTAATTTATTCTCCAGTTTCATGAACTTCAATTCTAACTGAATATTCTTACTTTAAAGTGATCTTACAGATACACAGTTATGATTTCCAGAAATTCACCTTATTTTCAATTATTTTTAGATGAGTGTTTTATCGTTAGACTATGGATAAAATATCCAGAAGCATTTGAAGAAGAACACAGTCTCTTATGAGTCAAATGAATTCGATAAAATTGACAACAGTTAGTTGTTGACCCAGTGATGTTATGTCCTTAACTTTAATAATTGAAGCCTTCTTCAACCTAGGTGTCATCTTTACTTGTACTTGTCAGCAACGTGTGCTCTGAGGGAGGCGAATCTCAGTGATTCAATCAGAAGCTTGACTACTTGAACATACAGCCTGTCACTATTGACTTCCTTCCTATCATTCGCCTCAAACCACTTTTTTTAACCCTAAAAAGCGTACTTCACTGATGAGTGTTCCGGCTTGGTGGTCTGTTGGATTGCTAACTTGATCATTGGTATTTGTTCAAGATTTATGACATTGATCAACTGACTTAAAAGTCCTCTGCAGCAATAGCTGAAATAACCAATCAAACTACTCTTTGTGATGATAATCTGCCTTTGCAACAGAAATGACGAAACCTAATTGGTTAGTAGGATCATTGCTCAGGTGGCCTTTGAAATCAACCACAATGTTCACTCGGTACTGATCGAGTAATGTGCACTTGAACCAGTTTGGAAACATAGTAAATTAAAGAAGCACACACTTGATGAGCCTAAATACAAGGCGAAACACTTTACGCATATACAATTCTTCATGTGCTTTTTTTTAGTGATAAATAGCTACTTCTCAACTGATGAGATAGGGAAAGAGAGTTAAACATCAATTCAGTTGAGTAGTTAGACTTTAGTCAAGAATAATAATCTCAGTTATACAATGATACAAAAGAGAACAAAATATTTCTTCGCTAATCCTTTAACAGTAATCTCTTTATTTATCTATAATAATAATAATAATCGTGATCATAATAAATCACTCTACTATTCCTCAAGTGAGTAATTTGAAATATTGACTAAAAATGCCAACTTCCTAGTCTTCTATTAATTACTGTCTATCAGAGTATGCACGTGCTCATAGACATTAGAATGTCGTGCTTTCTGTTTCTCACGCGCTTAAACACACACCTACACACACAGAGAAATAGACCTTGTTTTGGAATAAAAACATGTTTACTTAACATAACATCCTGTTTTTTTTCTATCATAATTGTCGTCGATTTCTAGTTACAAGGACTAACTATTATTGTTCTGCTGCAAAGAGGTGTTTTCATCAGTTTTTCGGATGCGTAGGTGTGTGAGTACTTGCCAAGTCTGCGAGCAGTACAAATTTAACTATAACTACTGGAAATAAACCTATTTTTCAGTCCAAATACACCAACACATGATTAGAGTGATGAAAACAATTGATCACGCATAACGATAAGTGAAGAATGAACCAAGATGGAATTACGAAACATTAATAGCAGCATTACTACTACCACTACTACTACTACTACTCACACTACTACTACTAGTACAACCATTTTATTATTAATAAATATATTATTTGAACTTCTTTAGGATCAAAAGGATCATTTCGAGGTAGTATTCATCAAGGAATGGCATAATTTGGAGAACGGTTGTGAACTTGTGATTGCTGAACAGTTATTTCCTTCTAGTGTGGAATCTCTCAGAAATACACAACCACAATCGTACCACGGATCGAGCCCAATACTGTCATCTTTCGTAACGAGCAAGTTACCACTCAGCCACTGAGATGAAGTCGAATGCTCACAGTTCCCAAATCGAAATCAGATAACACATTTATCCTACAAGTCACAATATTAAATGTATACCGTGAATCACCAAGGAATGATGATACTCTGACGCGTTCTTGCTCATAATATGCTTGATATGCGTGTAAGTAATCTCCTGAGGAGTCCTTGTAAGCCGAAACACATGTTGACTTTTGCTACGGTTACCATATTTAGCAAATAACATATAAATGATAAGGCAACAGTAAAGTATGTATATCTACAACTGTTTGAACTTTAAAGTCAAATCAGACTATTATTCCTGAAATAAATTGAACTTTTTTGAAACCAAAGTGTTAGAGGCAAGCTGATACTATTGAGTTTCTGTTACAGTTGACGTTTTGTTGATACCATATGCGAATAGATCACTTCAGTATGAGAATTTTATTTGTTTGGGTAGTTAACTAGGCTACAAAAATAATTTTTAACCAGCTCTGAAGTTCAATTTCGCAGTTGAGACTTCGAAAAAGAGATTAACTTTATCCTAGAAAATGGGGCGGGACAGAGACAGGAGGAGCAGACGCAGAAGAAGTTGGAGAACAAAAAGACATAACTCTCTTGAAACCATCTGACGATTAAACTTTGAGGAAATCATTAGTTTAAAAAACTATATCATTTGTAAACAATAATATATCAGTTGATCATTGGACGGTATCCAAAGTCATTTCGTCTGTTACTCAATACTGACTGAATTATTTCAGTTAGTTTTGTAATTCAGTGACTAAATCAGTGATTGGTTCATGTTGTGCCCAGTATATGCTATCCAGTGGATGAAGGCGATTGGCTAAATGCTGTTCACCTAAGTTTTGACCAGAGTCCATGTACAAAGCTATTTAAAACTTTAAATGAAAAGTTTACTTCCTAAAAATTTAGAAGTTATATCTCATGATATCATACAATCACGAACATTAATGTTGTTTTATTCAGGCCACATACGAATGCATGAATTATGTTCATGCACCGGCAAACTAGAAGGTTTATGAAAGCCGAAGGACCTTCCCCAATGTGACTACAGTCGCTCAACATCACCTCCAGTAGTCAAAAGAGTCCCCTCTCGTAATTTTAAGGCTATTTCGCATGATAAGCTCCCAGCTTGTTTGCTAACAGTCATGAGCAATGCATTAACATAGTTATTGTTATCAATTTCAAAAAATCAAACTGAATTTCTCAATCTCCGGTTTACTACAAATCTCGTTTATAAATTGGTGTCAAAATTTTGACCTGAAGGAAATTTTGTTTATTGTCTGTAGACATCCTAATTAACATACATTGATCCGATGTTACAAAACAAAACCCACCCACTCACCTACATTTCGATTGGTTATACTAACTGAACACCTACGTAGTAGTGACAGGTTCGAGGTCACGTATTGAAAATCTCATTTTTGATTTGTTGAACGAATGACCTTGAGACGGTCTGCACCTTAATGCTTTTCTCCACGGCTTTGAATGATTCTGTTAGGCTATTCTTAAAAGGCATCGTTGTTTAGAAATCTAGGCTTTTCAATTCAATCTAAACGATCACATGAATCTAGGCTTTTGGAAATTCAATTTATCACGATAATAGGTCGAGGAAACGTGTTTTGGACAGATAAAACTTCATCAAATCGAATATTTTCTCACGTTGGATCAATTTTTCTCGTTTGCTTTCTAGAACTGTATTGAAATAACTGGCTGCACAGGATTCCGAACTACTGATTTCTGATCATATTTAACGAAAACTAACACGACGGAAACTGAGTCATTTGTTTTCTTCTGAAATCAACGTCGGTAATATAAGACGTATAGCAGTTAGATGAACTCCGATCGATTTGTAACCGTTTTCAACCATGATTGTATTAGGCTCTATGTTGGACACATTGAACAGTGTTTTGATGAATAGCGTAGTAATATACATGCGATTATGATTTATGTTGATCTCAAGAGTGTAAAGAGACGAGAATGCGTTAGATTTTCCCTGAACACTGAAGAGGAGTTTGAGTCTATGTAAACTGTCTGTTCTACAGAGAGTAAATAACAAATTTTATTTTGGGCAACGAAAGTCAACACATCGTTTCGTAGCCATTTTACTAACAAGCAAGGTAGATGGTTTGGGGAGATCACTAAGAGTTAAAGTGATTATCACCATAAACCGATGTTGAAGTATACAAATGCATAGTGTTTTGCGAGGTATGTAAGAGTGATCTAAGCACGCTCCTTCTGAAATCATTTAAAAATCAATGTAGCAGAAACTATTTAGTTTGTAATTTGGAAATTATACTCGAATCTCACAGTTACGTGCAAATAGGTTTCGTCAACAAGGCGCATCCACAACCATGAGGAGACTGGTCTCCATTCGGTCATTCGAATCTGCTTCACTCAATAATGAGGTCGCAGAATCAACCGATCAAGTTATTTAGACAGCAATGGACTCCCTGTATGGCTGGATTGTGGACACAAACTGGTCACTAGTATGTAGTCGATATGGCTGTCCAGTACTTAGTACTGACTGAATTCCACCAATCAGGTTTTGCCTTATGGCCACTGAGCGAAGTAGTGTAACACTGCAGTGCACTGTATTTTGGATTCAATCGATAGGAAGTCATGAACCTTCATATCAAAGGTTAAATTTGACAATACTAACTTAGTGCATACAATGACCCTTTTGACATCAAGCTTAGCTAGTGTTGAAAAACTTCCCAAAGTGAGAACGATCAATATAAACCGGTTGGTTTGTAAATAAAGACTGAGTATTCTTTTTCATATCTTTGATCAGAAGGCTTAAGGCTAAGGTGAGAGAGTCTGTCTAGCGTGATTCCTTGCCATTAATAATTCTTCAGGTAATGTCACACTCTGAGATGAAGATTATCTTCAGATCAGTCATTGCCTAGGCATACTGTTGTTCAGTATATATTTTTATTAGTCCATTGTGAAGGAATTCTATGAAATTCTCTGATATGAATAGCTAGTTTGCGAATGTTTTACAGAGTCCTCGTCCACAATGACAGTTCCCACGTTATAATAGTCTCGTAACTACCGAAATGGGATGTTATAGAGTTGTCGTTAAAAGGCATAATAAGTTCATGATCTAAGGCAATATGCTGATGAATAACATAAATTCTAATACAGAGTTCTGAAGGTCAACGTGATTCAGACGGTTGGTGATCATTTGGCACGTTTAGCATCTACCCGAGTAGCTGTGCACCCGGCTCACTTTGACTAGATTAGTAGTATCAGCAAACAAGCGAATATTGTTTCTGAAACATTCATTTTGTTCTTTTGGTGATAATCTTATGTCTAAGATGGTCTTGGCCAGTTAGTTTCCAAGGAAAACCTTATAGATATGAAAGTTGAAAAACTACATAAGTGTCAGAAATGTCAACATGGATTTGTAGTCTGTGAATGATATTCTGACTGGTCATGTATTTCACGGTATAGAGATTATTTAATACAAGCTAACCATGGTCATATATATTGTCCCTTCTCACAATCTTGATTGAGGTAGTGTTGAGGCTGGAAAAGGTTAGAGTCGATTAGATTGAAACATGGCATGAATTCATGAGTCATTTAGGGGTTTGTAGATTTACCGGTTAGTGTTCGTAAAGCCAAAGAAACCAGTGGTTACAGACTATAGGTGATATGGCTCGAATTCGATGCCGGCAGCGCAGATTTATCCACATGTCATCGCCATCCTAATCGCTATACTGGATTTCATTCATATTTAATCTCTCCTTACTCTCTTTTCTCGACTTTCTATCAGCTGATGTGAGGTGCGGTGACTTAAACCGTTAAGCAGTAGTGCTGATTTGTTCCGAGTAAGCTGCTGATGAGTTCAGCCCCACACAATCCAACCGGTCATTTTATATTAACACCACCATGGTATGAGTAACAAAATCTACAGATCAGAGTTAGCCGCTTTGATCATTCATGACTTCTGTATTGTGATTCTCTGAATAATTCTATTCACTTGCATGCATCATGAATTGTGGTAAATTTATTCCCCAGATTTTAGCAGCTACTAAAGTCAACGCTAGTTAAAGTAAGATTCTTTTAATATTTGACTAAAATTTCCTGCGAAAAATTCTCATCTGACCGATATTCACATGCATTTTTAGTCTCGTGCCAGATGCTGGGGGGGGGGGGGGTTCGCGGGTTCGATCCCTGGCGGGATTGTGGGTGCACATTGCTGATTCTCCGTACTGGGACGAAGCAGCTGTCCAGTGCTCCCAGGTTCCCTTTGTACCTCCGACTGATGTCAGTCTACAATGGATAACAAGTTGAAATATTACCGAATTCCCACAACTCCCTGAAAATTCCATTTAAAAATCTTGTTTGTGTGGCAATAAAAATTACAGGTACAGTTTTGATGATATTGCTTATGAATCTGTGTCCTTGATTCTGCGGAACTGATCGGCTTCTATTCGCATATAGGCTCATATGCAGATACCTCGAAATGTCCGGTATTTTAAATCTTCATATTAATGATGAAGTAGTGGATAGCAGTGGAATTCATGACCAATGTTTCTTCCAATTGTACTCGTCAGCTGGTTGTATCTGCCTCTTAGTGAGTGATGCCGTTCCCAGTAAGACTCGGACCCAGGACCAGTCGCTTGTCTCAGAAGAGGGGACAACTATTTCGTCAAAGAATGGAGCTTCTCAGCAGTACGCACCCATGATCTCACCGGGGGTCGAGTCCAGGATGTCCAAATCTTATGGTGAGCACGTTACCAGTCAGCCACTGAGTAGCAATACATCGGTTCACATTCGTCATATATGGTTAATGATACTACATTACAGACCCTGTGTGTGCATAATGGTCTTGATGGTTGTCTCGTTTAGGTATGGTATACTAGTATATTGTAGTGGATTGATTTTCTTAGGGTTAACCAATCGCAACTAACAAATGAGATTCATGTAAACATGACCAAATCTGACAAACTATCAATGGGAATACTTTGGACACAGCTGTTCAAACACTTTACAACAGTTTGTGATTTTTTTTTAACAGTACGGTTCGGGAATAATCCTTAGTATTGCAATATACTACTTACTAAATGATAGTAAGCTGTATTTTTTCCTATCGACCATGCACATAAACGTTTTAATTTATTTTTTTTCAAGCTGAGTTATCTTTTCATTTTATCTGGAACAAAATACGATATCCAATGGGATTGATACTGATATCGATTGATTTATAATTCACGGTGTTTTAGGAAGAATTCAGATTTACATATAAAACGTACAAGTAAAAAACAGAAACATTTTGTAATCGTCGATCCAAGCCTAATTTATCCATCCATGTGTATTAGTCACTGTAAGAGTTTATAATTAGTTTATATTAGAAGATGTCTAGACCTTTCCACGGTTAAGTCAATTAAACAGAGTCATATTAAAAAATTGTCCTGAAAAAATCTTCTCTGTTATTTGTGAAACAATGTGAAGTCAAACACATACATTAGTCATATGACGGTGATTGATTTAGACTTCAAGACCTAGGTGCTAGGTGAATAGTATCCATAATTTATCCTTTCCACAGAGAGTTAGTATTAGCTTGGAGCTGTTAACTTATTTACTCAAAAATACAAGTAGAAACCTCCAGGAGAGCATAACTGTCATCAAGGTAACAGATATATACATACAATATTGATGATTACCGATAACACCGAAATCCAAGTGGAAGAGACTTTTATGCTGTTTTAAAGTGTGGAGTGGTATAATACTCTACTTTCTGTGTACAAAAAAGGAGTTTTCCAATGTTACACTCCTGGTTTTAAACAACGAAACTGCTAGCTATCAGCATGCCAAAAATAAACTGACTCTACATTAAAAATTGCTTATCGAAGCTACTTATCACAAAGTATATGGTTCGAAAACTTTTAATTACCATATTTGGTCACTAACCAGGGGGTTACGAACTAACTGAAACTATGAATAAGCAGAACGGTTTCAGAATAGGTCAACTGGTTCTCTTTCTTAGTTTTCTGCAACTGAGATTAAGACAGAAAATGAAGGAACATGAACGCTACAACTGCTGAAGACAGTTGAGGTTCTGTGACTTGTCTTTAATGTTTGTTCGTGATATCTTTGTAGATAACTGTAGCACAGTCATATGGTTATGAGTGACTAGGTGAGCGGGTGGAGATGTGGCTCAGTGGTATAAGGAGATGGGTCATATGTACGAATCCCACAGTCGAGTGGTATTAATAGTCCTCATACAACAAGTGTGACTCGTCGCCTACTGTTCGAATATGTACAAGTTTGCTGTTTGCGTTTAGTTTTTCGCGTTCTCACCGTCCAAGTATACACATTTTTGTCCTTCCTCTTACCCCACCCTATTTATGATTTACTGACTGAATTGAGAAGATATCTACAGTCTTTTTACTAGCTGTGCACCTAGGCTCACTGTTAATGTGTCTGTGCACGCAGCACAAAGCAAATCACAAGTAAGCAGTGGCTCCAGAGGCCATCCTAGAAGCCACTGAAATAGGCAATCAGGTTTCTTTATTTCCGTTTGAAAGGCAAGTTTGCAAAAATTACCAAATTCTAATTGGTTGTTTCATTTGTTGTTAGAGTGACCTTTAAAGTTAATCCAAATAAACAACGCAGCTATTGAGCTTATATGATAAATGATATGATAATTTCGGTATCAAATAGGTTGCCATGTAAGCTTAGTGTGCCACTCTCAATTAAAAATACTACAATAAATGAACAGAATAAACAAAATTACTCATTTCACACAATGTTTGACCACTGACCTTAGCCACACGCTACATAAATCTGCCTTGGCAGCATGCTAGATACCCATTCTCATGACATGATTTACAGCTGTTCCAGTATTGCGCCAAGGTATGAAGCAAAAATCAATCAACTAGTGGGAAAAGGATACTTAAAAAAATTCCGAATAAGTTATCCTTTAAAATAAATGCGCCAGTTGGTTGAAATTTACTCAATAAATCTTAGCTTTTTCTCTTCCTAAGACTTGGTTTCATATAACGCTAGAATCGTCTATGACACTGGTGAAAATAGTCTTTGTGTAGTGATTAAAAATTATCTGATTATTGATTAGCAAATCGATTTTTCGTACTAACAAAGTAACACTAGATAAATCCAACTATTCATAAATTGGATTCCCTGTAGTAGAAATAAGATTCATCATGAAATAACATTAACCGGGGAACCATTGATGACCTGTGAAGACTGGGAAACTGTTTCATTTTCGCATGCGACTCCTCAGCAGTGGGTATCCATGATTCTGCAGTGCTAGGGATGGAACCCAGAACCTTCAGGTTCCACGGTCAGCCCACTGGCATTGAGCCACTGGATCGGAATCCAATGGTCCACATTTCCTACTTCTATCAGTCCACAAAATAGTGCAACCTTCATCTGTTGGCAGAACCTGAAGGCTTTGATTTCTATCGCGGGCTGTATGTGGTCATGGCTGTGCTGAGGAATACTATAGTAGGGCGAAACAGCTGTCCAGCGTTCCCAGGTTTTCAATGGCCCTTCAACTGATGTCAGTCGGTGGTGAGTATCAATCTAAAATCAAGAAATAATTCCTCACAAACCTTCAAAGTGAAGATGATTTTGATGAGTAGCTTGTAAATATCCTGTGAAATAATAGTATTTCTTAACAGAATGGTGATAACTGCCCAGGGTAAGGATGCCTAGTTTGAATTATGCTATGACCTGACATTTCATCTGGTAAACGTTTCAATGCCATGCTAGATATCGCAATCAACATTAGTGCTTTAGAACATCATAAGAAATGATATTTTTGAAGAAAACACTGCTAAACTTGCTTCTCACTCATCTTTGTATGACTGTGTGTGGTGTTCAGAGGCAAACGGTTCGATGAGACTCCCTGTTGATTGACTCCAGCCGCCTAACACCAAAGTAAAGTGCACAACAGTGTTTGCGCTACTTCGCATAATCACCATATGGAAAAACTTGATCGGTAGAATTCAGTCAGTACTAAACGTTAGCGGCTAAACGGCTAAATCAACTACCTACTGGTCACCAATTCTTGTCTGCAGTCTACTCCTACATAGATTCAGCCGTAATCCGAACATCTTAGCGGTTGATTTTGTGATGTCATCATTGAGTGACGGAGGTTGGAATGATCGATGAGAGACTGGTAACCTCATGGTTTTGGATGCGCCTTGCTGATGAGTGCCAACAAGTACGAAACCAAGGTGTATGGTTCCCTGTAGATTGACTCCTATCAGCTAACGTCAAAAGAATGGATATTTTTAAGCGGGTTAGGAAACAGCTGCGCAGTACATAACTTTAAAATGTAATCCAGTAAACAGTATTGTTCCACTGTTTGATATATTTAATAAATCAATGGAAATGGAATTACAGTCTACTACTGTGCCAAAGTTTTACTTTTATATTATTATTATTTATTATTAGTCCCTTGGGTTTTTAATGGAACATAGGGCTTCACTAGCACGTCTCCACTCCACTCCACTCTATTCTCTGAAATCTTTTAAACCTGCCTCCACAACAGCCTATAAGCTCTCATCTCCTCCTCGCACAATCTCCTCCATCTCACCCTCACCTCCAACGCCCGCCCAACTCGTCGCTTCCCATCTGGGTTC
The DNA here is from genome assembly GCA_944470555.2 of Heterobilharzia americana. NCBI lineage: Eukaryota > Metazoa > Platyhelminthes > Trematoda > Strigeidida > Schistosomatidae > Heterobilharzia > Heterobilharzia americana. Next base: position 26,601,853 of record OX104131.1, on the reverse strand, counting down.
CACTCGAGCGACTGGCCTCACGCGTGATGTCCTCAGTCACCCTTCTCAGTGTATGTCCAATCAAATCCATCTCCACTTCCTTCTACCGCATATTTGTTCAGCGATAGCTTCTTGGTTGCTTCGTTACCAGTGCTCCTTGTTGCTTATTCTTATTATTTCTGGCCATCTGATCTTCAGCAACGAGCCAGTGTAGGCAGTTGTTGATGAATGTCTGTAGTTTGTTGAAAATCCTTTTCGTAACGTGCCAAGTCTCTGAACCATCACATTGAAGCACTGACTTGACTGACATTGGTGTTGGAAAATCCGGATGTTATTCACGCTTTGTGCTGAGTGCAGTGCAGTACAGTACAGTAGATCTCCACACTGGTTTCGGACTAATGAACGCCTGTCTTGCTGTCTTTTCGATTCTGACTTTGACATCCTCGTCTGTGCCTGTGCCACCTGTAGTTGAAACAGTGCTGCCTAGATAGGTGAAGGATGTTACTTCCTTCAAGTTTCTCCTGTTGATGGTGATTGGAGTTTGTTGTTGTTGGTGGTGGTGTTGTTGGTTGGGTATCTTCATCACCTCTGTCTTCTCTCTATTCACCTGAAGTCCCGTCTTCGCTGGCCTGCCTCACCTCTTCTGTCAACTTGTTAGTTTTCGCCTGTAGATCATCAAGTTTGTGTGACATTAGACGTAGGTTATCAGTGAAATCCAGATCTTCTAGGTTCTTTTCCGCAGTCCAGCCAGCGTATCCCCCTTTTCTCACAGCTCACCACTGTTTGTTGCATGATCCAGTCGACCACAATCAGGAATATGATGTGGGATAGTAGGCAACCTTGTTTCACTCCTTCCTATCTTCACTTCAAAAGTATCACTGAGCTTCCCATTGTGAATTACTTGGCTGGTATGTGGCGTCTTCATATAGTTGTTGAATGAGGTTGATAAAGGTTTGTGTATTCCGTAGTGTTGAGCAGTATCCACATTACCTCTGGGTCGACGCTGTCGAAGGCCGGCCATTTCAAAGTCGATGAATTTGAGGTAGAGTTGGGTTGTCTGCCATTCTATACTCTGTTCTATGATGATGCGAAGCGTTGCAATTTGGTCCACACATGACTTTTATATAAGTAATGACGTTTTAAAATGCAAATAACTAATCTCAGCTTGAATAATGAATTATGAAAGTAACCTTGGGAAACAATTAAATGCCTTTATTTTCACCAAGAAAAACGCATTAATACTTACATCCATTGTACAATTTATGTTGAATACACTTTTTTTAGCGTTACATTTAAAACGGTGCTTTTATTTTTATCTGCATAAATTTCTTATTTACAAAGCTAATTTGAATCTATTATGTATAAGGCTAAGTGGGTTATACTTGTCATAAATACCAATTCGAGTAGTTCAAGGTTACTTTGAAATAAATACTACTAAATAATACTAGCAAAATATCGATCGAAATAGAAGCGAGTAGTTCAAATGAGTCAGTTATTTTGGTGCATAAATTTATCTGAGTGATTTTGTCATCAATTTGGAGACAGTTATCATAGATATAAAAAAGATGTTAATTTTTATCCAGTTATCAGTAAGATATAATCGAAAATGGCATATAAAAAAGATATGAGACAAAACGTAAATAGTAAACCATTATTTTTACAAGGTATAATTAGAAGACGAAATTTTATGTGAACGACGTATTTACTGGATACATTTCAACCAATCTGATCACATAATTACTAGTCAAGTCAATGTATATTAAACCGAACGACAGGGGGGACACATAGAATAGTCAAGATTCTATCGGATTAACATAAAGAAAGATGCCAACAAAAAAACAAGAGTGACAGTTGATCGGAGCCTGTAAGAAAACAAAGTTTACCAAGATAAATGTCGTCTAAGAAGCTGTTTTTGAACACACAACGGTGGTTTCATTTTGAGTATGGCTATCGCTTCTTCAAATTTCAGTTGCATCCCTGACTGTTTGAAACTTTGAAAACTGTCTAGACATTAATTCTGTGACCAATATCCTCTTAAAGTTTCATACTCCATTTGTTTTTGAAGCCATTTAGGCAGATATTATCCGTCTCTCAACTGTATGGCTTAATTACTCCCCCCTATGTAACTGTGACCAAATTCACACACACACACACAATGGGATGCGACATAATCATTGATTCAGTGTTTGGGTTTGTGGTGCTTTGTCTTTTCTATAGTGAAAAGCTCAGCTGCATAATAATATGTCTTCATAATGGCAAACCTTTATCAGCCTCATTCAACAACTATATGAAGACGCCACGTACCAGCCAAGTAATTCACAATGGGAAGCTCAGTGATACTTTTGAAGTGAAGATAGGAAGGAGTGAAACAAGGCTGCCTACTATCCCATATTATATTCCCGATTGTGGTCGACTGGATCATGCAGCAGACAACTGTGGGGAGCTGTGAGAAGAGGGGGATACGCTGGCTGGACTGCGGAAAAGAACCTAGAAGATCTGGATTTCACCGATGATTTGTGTCTGATGTCACACAAACTTGAAGATCTACAGGCGAAAACTAACAAGTTGACAGAAGAGGTGAGGCAGGCCAGCGAAGACGGGACTTCAGGTGAATAGAGAGAAGACAGAGGTGATGAAGATACCCAACCAACAACACCACCACCAACAACAACAAACTCCAATCACCATCAACAGGAGAAACTTGAAGGAAGTAACATCCTTCACCTATCTAGGCAGCACTGTTTCAACTACAGGTGGCACAGGCACAGACGAGGATGTCAAAGTCAGAATCGGAAAAGACAGCAAGACAGGCGTTCATTAGTCCGAAACCAGTGTGGAGATCTTCTGCACTCAGCACAAAGCGTGAACAAGATCCGGATTTTCAACACCAACGTCAAGTAAGTCAGTAATCCTGTATGGTTGTGAGACTTGGCGTGTTACGAAAGGGATTTCCAATAAACTTCAGACATTCATCAACAACTGTCTACACTGGCTCGTTGCTGAAGATCAGATGGCCAGAATAATAATAAGAATAAGCAACAAGGAGCACTGGTAACGAAGCAACCAAGAAGCTATCGCTGAACAAATATGCGGTAGAAGGAAGTGGAGATGGATTTGATTGGACATGCACTGAGAAGGGTGACTGAGGACATCAGGCGTGAGGCCAGTCGCTCGAGTGGAACCCAGATGGGAAGCGACGAGTTGGGCGGGCGTTGGAGGTGAGGGTGAGATGGAGGAGATTGTGCGAGAAGGAAATGAGAGCTTATGGGCTGTTGTGGAGGCAGGTTGAAAAGATTTCGGAGAACAGGTTGGAATGGAGACGTGGTAGTGAAGCCCTATGTTTTATTAGGGACCCAAGGGACAAGCAATATAATATAATAATAATGGTTGATGTTAGCCGACGTCTCACAGGTATACTATTCAACTTCCCTTTTGTATTGTACAGTGATATGGACACTTGTCGTGGGATCCAGGTATACAGTTGGTTTCTATGCTACATGACCTATATAACGGTTTATGAGCTTCAACGGATATCTGTTTTCCATAGGTGTTTTGGTCAGTAATTTGAAATCGTCATCCATCACATCTGATATTCTGATACGATAGATCCTGTCGAACAAGCATTTCGCTAGACCTCGTTAGTATTGGATTGGAGAAAAACTGTGAAAATTCAGATATTCTTGTTTCTATTCAGGCTTTCTATGGACTAACCATCTCATTCAATTGTCTTCTCGTCGATCCAAGAATACATCTAAGAATAACAGATGAGTATTATTCTCAGGCTGATATGAGTTTGTACGTTGTTAAGTCTTTTTAGTAGACAAACTTTATCGTCATACCTCTCACAAGTCACTTTAGCGTCATCGACATATCTTTTGTAAAGAGAAACTTTAGCCATGAGATCACCACAGAGATTTTGTATATATGACATATAAATATCAGCTGTAATGGTCCTAGGAGACTCTCTATGGCTAAATTTTCATCTTATCACAAGCGTTCACTTCCAAATGTAAAATAAACTTTGTTGACACACAACAATAACAGTTCCCTTAGAAAAGTTGAAGTAATATGAAATAGGAGGTTTCTAAAAGAAATGTATTCACAAAGAGTGTTCGTAGTCTTGGACAACCGGGCACGTTAGTGAATAAAGAATTGGCATGAAAAGAGTTTTTTAATCTTCTTGTTATTAAGACATTTGATAAGTTGATGACTCGGAATTCTTTCCAAACATTTTTAACAACCATTTCAATAGTTTAGATCTGGGAGAACAGTACAGAAATAAGGAATTATTGCTCTTATGAATCTTACGTAATCTATACATAATTTAGCAATTCAGATCCTATAGGTTTCAACGAATTAAATTCTTTTTTTTCCAACGGAATTCATATTTAAAAGTTGTACTACATTAGCAAACCATTATTGTGTTGTTTGTTTAATATCCTCCCCTGGTTGAGGTTTGTTGGGCTTTTTTTACCTGAGTTAAATTCAGCAAAACATTTTTCCTAGCTAAGATTTGTCGTTGGCGTATGTGTTCATAGCTATAATTCAGTATGTTCTGGGATCGAGTTCCGTCTGAGAATTGGTGTTCACGTTTCTCAATAGATGTCAGTATGCATGAGTAATTCAAAGTGATTTCAAGGTGGAAAAAGCATCTGTTCTACACTCTTTTTGAATGACTTCGACCTAGGGTAGATACTTCTTACTTGTGCTAGAAGTTGTCAAGATTTCGCAGTCATCAACACTCATCAGTAAAAGGAAACTGAACCAAGAGGAAATTGATTAGCTAAGGGACTTCTTTTTCGAAGCTTCTTATTGTATGCTGACAATATATATCACGAATAATGCCAACAAAGGTCAAAGGTTGGCGTCACTTAGCAACAAAACGAAGTGAGTAGTAAGTCGGAAGATAAAAAGAGCACAATGTAGGAGATAGAAAGTCAGGCTTACCCAGCCGAAGACGTGGAGAAATAAAAGAAAATTTTCAGTTTATAGCTTTCTCCTTAATGACTCTTAATGTCTTCCACCAACAAAAAGGTATCAGACAGTATTGTTATGCCAGTAAGCCACATGATTACACTTTAATTAGGATAGTTAGACTTCAATCAAGACTTGGAAACAGACAGCTCCGTGGGTTACCAACTGCAAACTAATTGATAGGGACATTATATTTGAGGTGAAGTTCCCGTTGTCATTAATCGAGCGATACTTGCAACCGTTAGTCTCTAGAATCTATATTTCTAACCCATTTTTTGATTAAAGAATTGACCCTTGAACTTATGAGTGGATCGAAATATTTTTTCAGCCTTTACTGTGACCGAACCATACTGGACTCAGTTTCATAGACAACTGACTGGGGATACTGTTGATGAGTCTATAAGTAATTAGAGAAATCCACAGTGACCTCAGGTTCCTTCAAAATGGGTTGGTTCATGACTTCATTTACCTTCAAAATGAGTTGTAATTTAGTTTATTTTTAGTAGACTACTAAACATGACAGCCATTCACAAAGTCTCCTCCATGTACACGAAACAAAGTTCTTACCAATGATTGACAGTCAGAATTCTGATCAGTACTAATTCAGTTTGAAACCATACACCTACGAGTGAACAAAATGTGGTAAAGACATAAACGTTTCAAGACAGATACTATGTTACTTAAAATAAAATTAAGTAGTCAAATTCTAAATTCGAATATTTGCAAAAAGCTAATTATTTATTTTCAAACATTTGTTGATAGATAAAGTTGCATGTACTAACCTCGGATTTAAACTTGCAGTCCAGTTTCCATCACATCCGATTATTACTCAAATTAGTTCATAGGGCTCAGTTAATATTAATAATAATCCTCATCTGTCACTTAGACTACATTAATATAGTTATGAATTTAAAAAATTCTCATCAATTTGATTTCAATATTGAATGTAATAGATCACTTTATTATGGAAGCTCTTTTGTACAGCTCAATTTGAACACAAAGTGGACTATGTATCCTGGACTTGGAGTATGTTCAGTCTATCGAGTGGTTAAAATTAAAATTTGTTTTCTTATCAGTTGATTTGTTGATTTATATTAGATATCCTGAAAATGTTTTTGTGGAGAAATTTTGTTCTCACCAATTAAGAGATAGAGAAGGAGTAGGAGGAGAAGAATGAATGACCAATGAAACAGAATCAAAATACAAAATGATCTCACCTCAAATTGATTGGTTAAACCTGGATATCAAATGACTAAGAGTTTTATATTTTTGACTGAGAACTGCTTGAGTGGTTGAAACTATCGGGAGAATACAAGACTCAAATTGTGTTTTTCATCGAAGAGATTAATAAATTTCTGAAGTCAACATGTTTTCACTGAGAAACGATGATATAGTTTTGTAAAGATGGCTGGGAAAACATTTAGGCAGTGGCAAGATTGGAACCTGGATGACAATGTTCCAAACATGGAGAATATTTGTAGCTGAGGTGGATGATCTTGGTTGTATTGTGTTCTCTGAGGTGGGTTGTTTAATCGTGAAGAAGCTTTCATCATTTTCTACACGACATCTTCAGCAATAACTTCAGTATGAAGTGAGCTGTCAGTATCTCTCCGTGAGTGATTTAGTGGCTTGTTCTGATGATGTGGTCTGTGATTGATTGTTTCCTTTGATTGTTGTGTCATCGAGTGTATAGACTTTCCCGTTGGTTTTTCCTCTGCTTCACCTCTCACCTTTCTGTCGTTTATCACAGGAACAGCCAACAGGAAGGTCTATGCAATCAGTTACACAACAATCAAAGGAAACAATCAATCACAGGCCACATCATCAGAACAAGCCACTAAATCACTCACGGAGAGATACTGACAGCTCACTTCATACTGAAGTTATTGCTGAAGATGTCGTGTAGAAAGATGATGAAAGCTTCTCCACGATTAAACAATCTAGCTCATAAGACACAATACAACCAAGAATGCTGCAATCAAGATTCACTTTTGATTTCAGTAATAATTTTTTGTTCCAGTGATCATTTTGATAGAAGAATAAAGCCTTCCCTGTTAGTCGAATCAACAGTTTTCCGAGTATCTTGGTCATGGATAGGCGATTTGTGTACGTGTGTGTGCTTGGAGGGGGGGGGGACATTCATCATCCCATGCCAGTTGAATATAAAGGCTTATTAACTAAAGGGAAGTGGGAATTTCGTTTCTTCTATCAGCTGTGAACTAGTATCAGAAGACAGAATGTAAGGTGAACTAGTGATGTTGGATTACAACGTTAAAAAAAACCAAATAGAAGGTTAAAGATTAGGGTAAGTAGGCTTAGTTAAATGTCTAAGGGATACGGCAAAACAGATTACTAGTTAGGACAGAAAATCTAAAACAAGAAACTGGACACATTCAGAATATTTTCCGTCTCCATAATAATCCATATGAATGTATCAATAAATTTATAAGAAATCGAAAGACGTGATCAGTAGTAGGAACACATATTAGGATAATAATTCTACTAATAATAGGAATAACTGTAGCAATGATGGTGACAGGGTGGCTACAGGATTCGAAAACTCTACTTTGTTATGGTACAAGGAATGCGCCTCAGAAATGTTACAAAGAAGTTTCGGAAAGGCTAGGATAAAAGTGGCACCTTAAACCAGCTAACTTGCTTAGAAAAAAGCATTGAAGGTTAAATGATCTTGTAGATCGAGCTAGGCATAATGAATTAGTCTACTAAATTCCTTACAATGATTGCAAGGTCAAATACATAAGTCACAGTAGTCAGTCAGGTTCAGTTGAAATAACAGAGCGCAAAAGCTTATCTTATTCAGGATTACTAGATTCTAAAAAATGATAAAGAATAATTTATAGAAAGGCTTGGCTATAGCTATGCAGACAGTTGTACATAATCCTACAACTGGTTGAGATAGACCGATAGTATTAGAAATCAACTTAGTTGAACGGAGGGAGAGATTGATAACTGAATGTTTGTTCATCGAATCAACACCAAATACATACAGTCGAAATGATTGTGCACTTGTCCCAGATATATTGAAAACTTTACTACTCTTTTCGTCACAAAGAAGGAGAGAAAATTAGGACTATATAAATTCTGTCTGAAAGTCGTGGAGTTAGTTACCTGGTGTGTATATGGACAATAAATCGTCGTTATTCACCGTAGACTGACATCAATCGGAGGAACAGAGGAAACCTGGGAGCACTGGATAGCTGTTTCGTCCTAGCGTGAGACTCCTCAGCAGTGCGCACCACGACCCCGCCGGGGATCCAACCCCCAGCCTTCAGGTTCCGTGGTCAGCATGTTACCATTGGGCCACAGCGCCAGAATGCAAGTGGCCCATATTTCCAACTTCCCGAAGTTCCAATGAGAAGTCGTGACCGGCGGGGGCAAATCCTGATGGTCGTGAGGACAGTTGCTCAGCAATGACATTGGGTGGTGGTTGCGCCATATTGTGAGCTAACAGAAGTTGGAAATATGGGCCACTTGCATTCTGGCGCTGTGGCTCAATGGTAACGTGCTGACCATGGAACCTGAAGGTTGCGGGTTGGATCCCCGGCTGGGTCGCGGGTGCGCACTGCTGAGGAGTCTCACACTAGGACGAAACAGCTGACCAGTGCTCCCAGGTTTCCTCTGTTCCTCCGATTGATGTCATTCTACGGTGAATAACAACTTGAAACATCTCCGAAACCTCACAACTTCCTCAAAATACAATGAATTGTGCCTGAAACATTATCCAGTAAATGATACTGTTTCATTGTGTAACATTTATAATAAATAGGCTGAAGTAAACTTACAATCTACCATAGTGATCAAGTTTTACTCCCATATAAATGTAAGAATACAATGCTTACTTGTATAGAATACATGTAAAGAATAGTTGACACCTAATAAATATTACAAGAAATTATTTCACAAATCACTACAGTTTCTCAAATGGCTAACTAATTTAGACTCAGACTGATGGGATCTCTGACTGTTCATATAATTTTATTAGGTAGCATTTTACAACTGGATAGTTTCAGGACACTTGTGATTATGAAATGACACTAGTCGGAGACAACTGTAGATATTCTGGAAGCACATTGTTTCATGGTAGTTTATGACATAGCAGCGTAAATCCACGACCACGGGACTATCAGATCTCGTTGCAATTCAGTTACTGGATTGGACCACAGAAGTCGGAAGACGCATACTATTCAATTCCACTATTGGTACCTACCACTGAGGAGTCCCAGACTTGGACAAAACAGCTGTACAATACTCGCAGGTTTTCAATGATTCTCTAACTGATCTCAATTCGTTAAGAAAACTATCTTGGTACTATAAAAGTATTCCAGTATGATTTATTTCAACAAAAGGAAAAATCAATAGAGATTGGTGTTTATTTCACTTTGCTGTGGGTCATCTGATCACTTCTCAGTAGGAGCATAGGAAAGTTCCTACCCCTTCTCAAATTGCACCTTTTTGGTGACTGATGTTACTGTGACACTAATATATGAAAGAAAATGGACACAAATGTATACTGTAGATGTAAGAAAGACAAAAGTTTCTATAGTTTTCAGGTGATTATCAATAAATATGGTGCAGTATAGAGAATGACCAATGGAACTTCGTGGTGAATGTCAACGTTTTAGTGTGGACATCATTTGTCTATCTCTCGTCTATATTTATCAATTCAGCTTAGCTTTTAAGTAAAAGCAACCGACGAATGATCCAATTAACATGGAACTTAGTGCTAAAATAGTTTATTGCTTTAAAAAGAGCCTTAAGCTCTTACAATATGGGGAAGCAGATATGTACGGATCAAAAATGAGAAGCAAAGGATTTATACAGAGGAGTCGATCACTTTCTAAAGTTAGAAACCACTTGGAATCAGCAGTAGTTTCTGAAAAATCTCCTATACGTGTAGATCAACAGTAATGCACCCTGTTCAACATGATCTATTAGGTGTGCTGTAGTTAAAAGTGGAATTGATCATTGTTCAAAGATGCTAGAATATAATGATGTACTGAAGCTCCACGGGAACCTGAAACCTCTATAAAAAAAACCTTAAGAATTAGTGGCAATATAATTCAATGGATGATGTATAAAAATCAATCCATCAACTAGAAAGTATCTTTCATAATCTAATTAATAACATTTAAATTTTTGAGGGGGTTGTGGAGATTTGGAATTATTTCAAGTTATTATTCATCGAAGACTGACATCAGTTGAAGGAACAAAGGAAACCTGGGAGCACTGGACAGCTGTTTCGTCCTCGTATGGGACTCCTCAGCAGTGCGCACCCACGACCCCACCAGCAGGGATCGAATCCGCGAACCCGCGAACCCGCTGTTGGGGTCGTGGGTGCGCACTGCTGAGGAGTCCCATACTGGGACGAAACAGCTATCCAGTGCTCCCAGGTTTCCTTTGTTCCTCCAACTGATGTCAGTCTTCGATGAATAATAACTTGTAATAACATTTACTTATTATTACTTTTAGAAAAAACCGAATTTTTTGCTATACGACACATGATGATATAGCCGTTCTATTTTTTTGTCTATTGACCTGAATAAAACTTTGTATGCATGAAATAATTAGGTCATTCACAGGTGTGATTTAAACAACAAATTACAACAATAATGACAAACAAAATGCGCAGAAATTCAATCCAGTGAATAAATATACATTGACTATTGAATCTACTTTTGTTTTGGCTATACATATACAATAAAGGAAAATTAATTGTTGTTTATAAAGAAACAACTAAGTTCGTAGAAATCTTATGGTTTTGTAGGTCATTTAAGCGACAAAATTAACTGTCTACTTTAATACTGGTAGTCAATTAGGTGAAATAATCACTTCATACAAAATTATACTTTGTATGAAACAAACTTTGACTATGTTGTGTATTTAAATGTTCGACTAACCTTCTTGAAAGTGAGGAACGTTTTAATTGTAATAGGTATAAAGCAAACTTCTATAAATACTTTAACTAACAGAGCAAGAAGGATATGTTCGGGTAATTTCAACAATGAGGAGTTAGAATATATTTAAAACTAATATGATCGAAATCGGCTATCCCAACAGCTTCATAAAAAGACACATAGACAAAGCGAAGAGAAATACACCTAGATTTATTCCAAAGAAACCAGTGTTTACAAAACTGAGGTTCAGTCGAACTGTAGCCAGAAAACTTCCTATATCATAGGGTCTTTATAGCCCTTAGGAGAACTTTGTGCACTGCAGAACTCTCTTTGTCATTTTACAGTTGACCAATTGTTGTTGTTCAGACGAGTTATCAAGTTTTACGATCTCCATGGGTATTTACAAGTTTAGCTGCTTCTGGGGAGAAAGTTGTATTGGGCGCACTACTAAGCAACTTACCAGACATGTTGCTAAGCGTTTACTTTGATAGTTGCGAAAAGCACAGATATAATTCATCAGACGTTCTGTTTTACCTTGACTGGTTGATAGTGGTCACTTGATAGATAGGAACAATGCTTTCAAGATTATCTATGGCATACCTAGTCTTTCGAAAGGTATTCGAACTCGTCTTTTACAACACACAGGAGAAGTTGTGAGAATCCCAGCCATTGTATCTAGAGGAAGTTTCTGCATTCCTTATCTCTCCTTTGGCCAGTGAATACTCCATAAAGAGTTTTATCTTTGAACGTTTTCAAATCCCTTTCTTATTCTTCACCCCTCACATGTACTTACTTTAATTTTATAGACCTTGTTTATCCTCTTGCATCGTTCTTCAGTATAATGCAACTTTTATTTTTGCAAGCTCTTGACCCAGTTTGATTATCTGAGTGTCTACATTATCATGCTGTTTTCGAGATGCTCATCATTATAATCAACTGCTTCAGTCAAGACCGTCATCGTTATCAATTTTCGATTTGGAGGTTTGTGGGGATTTATTTATTGCAGGATAGTATTCATCACGAAATGATATCAACTGAAGGACCATTGAAGACCTAAGGGCACTGGACAGGTGTTCCGTCCTGGTGTGGGATCCCTCAGCAGTGCGCGCCTATGAACCCACATCTTCGCGGATCGAACTCAGTACCTTGAGGTTCCATGGCCAGAACGTTGGGCCACTGGATTAGAGTCCAGTGGTCCACATTTCTCACTTCTGTCAGTTTTCGATGTGGTGTAACCTCCATTCAATGCCATTGTTGAGTAACTGTCTTCATGTTTGACTTACTTGGTCTCATCAGTCACGATTTTTCACTACGGATTTCCAGTATCTCATCTCGAAGCAAGTCAGTAGTGAGCACTATAGACTAATTCACTTCGGGGGTTTATAGTGATTTATTTATTGATTTCAGGTTGATACTTATCATGAAATGATCCAGTGGTTCAATTTTAACCTACTGGTCATTAAACCCGAAGGTCCTGGGTTTAATCCGTTACCGTGTGGGATCATGAGTGTACATTGCTGAGGAGTCAACTATTAGAACGAAACAGTTACCATTTTTATTTGTTACATTATCATCAACATTGTTATTTTCGAAACAAATCACATTAACTGACAGATATACATGATTGGTTCAATTTACTTTAATCAAATGTTACACATACCGTTAAATTATTAAAGGGATTTTTATGTATAACAGTGTATTACCATTTTTGATGGCAGTTCACTGAGATAACATACATAATAAGTTAATCAGCTTAGAGTTATAGACCCTCTGATGTCATCACTAAGCGACACAGGTTGGATAGATAGAATTCAGTCAGCCCTCAAGACTAGACAATATGAAATTGGTGCCCTCTAGTGATCAATCAATGTATGTAATCCAGTCCTTAAGGAAGTCAGTCGTGGTCCGAATAGCTCAGTAGTTACGTTACTAACTGCAAAACCAAGTGATATGCGTTCCAATTTTAGAGGGGATATCAATTCCCTTAAGGTTGCAGATCCCCTTGCTGACTAGTGTCAAAGGACAGGGCTTCGTGCCTATTGCCCTCAACCAATTAATAAGTTACAATCTTCTAACGATGTATCAGTTTTCCCTGAAGGATGCAGATACATCTTGACGATAAATGCTAGTAAATACAAAATTCAAGTTGGGCGGGACTTCCTGTTGATTAACTGCTGACGTCTATTATCAGCTGTAGGAAGAAGCAGGTACTACAATAGTTATTCATAAAGCAAGATTATCAGAAGGGTTTTCTAACTGTGCATTTAAGTGATTTAGTCGATTAACCTGTGTTTATCTGACTGATAGATGCTCCTGGCAACCTCTTCAGCTTAGCTATATTGAAGAGAAGACCAATGCAGTGGCAGATATTGAGACTTTCAACATGGTTCCCGCTTGAAAACCATCTACAAATCAGTTTACACTTTTCTTGAACTTTGTATTTCCATTCACTTTTTATCGAATCCTCACTAGTAGACAGATATCCCTTTCGACGTTACTTTATATATACTACTTATGTGTTCTTATAAGTAAGTATGAATTCACTGATACTGACAAAATATTCAAATCAAGGCAAAAAATTTATTTTGACATTATATACTACTAATAGCAAGTTTATTAGTGACTTCAAACTTGTAATTCAGTAGGAGCCTAAAGTTTTTCAACTGGTTTCACGTAATCAGACTATCCGCTAACCGAAATTGTCGGCGGTTTACGAAAATCTTTCTTATTTCTTATCTACAGAATAGTGAAAGAGTTAAGAAGAAATGCATAAACTACTGGCATTGGCCAATTTACCAATGATTGAAAAATTGCACACTACACCTTGATATTTTTCACAGTTGAGTAGTTTTTCAATTGTTCAATTGTGGTCGCAGTCAACAGGTTTTCCGTAAGAAACTAACCAGTCACCATCACAAGGTTTGGTCTCTCTAACAAAAGTATCATAAACTAATGAAAGGTACTACTAGTGAACAAATTGAGTAGTTAGGAGCCACTCAGGTTGATCTGATCTTAGGTGATCTGAACTAGTTCGGCTGCATAAGCTGAATTTGTCCAGGTACACTGTTGATCATCTCCACTCCAAACGAGTGAAATAACCTTCCGGTGATTAGATCAGTCTGATCTGGTGGTTTCTGACTAGTCAAGTTGTTCTGTAACAGTATACTTTACTAACAATGGGAATATAATGTGTAAGGTGCAACATGTGTACTAGGGGACCCAGAATTTAATCTTGCAATATAGTCAACAGTTAAAACTTTTTATTTAATTAACTGGGTCTTTAGACAGATGTTACTCTATGAGGGTGGAGCGAACATGTCAAGTCACAAACTAAAATATCTCATTCGACCACTTAGCGTAGTGTACAGTTAACGAGACAGCACCAGTCAATCTGTGAGCCTATACAGCTTACATATTCAATGAAAGATAATCGCTCAAAACTATTGGAAGAATGTGAAGATCAGAGATAAAGCTTCACCTGTGCTGTTCACAGGACATAGATTCGATGTGTGTTAAAGATATTCTCCTTGGGGATTTCGTAATCTAAAGTGAATTTGTATATCTGTGATGGCTGGTTGTTGAAACTGAAGAGAGTATTCTATCTTAACTGACGCTTACTAAACCAATTTAGATATTCGTTGAGTTCTATGTCCAACTGCTAAGTGGACATGGACACATATAAAGATAATGAATGGATGGAAATACTTGAAGCTTACACAAATAGTGCCTACAACCTACCACTTCAGAATTTAGTTGCAGATTTGTGAAGGTTTATTTATTTCAAGGTAGTATTCATCACAGACTGATATTAGCTGGGTAACGATTAGAAACCCGGAAATACTTCACAGCTGATTCCTCTTAGTATGAAACTTCTCAGCAGTGCGCAACCGTGACCTGGCCAGGGATCGAACTCAGGGCTTTCAGGTCTCACGACGACAGCGTTGACCATTGAACCACTGGGTTGCAGTCCAGTGGTCTAGTGCTCTGTAGTTTTCAGTGATACGCTATCTAGTGTCAGTTCGTGATGAATCCTAGTAGGTTGTGTTGCCAGTTGTATTTGGTTCACAGAAATGCCAAACTACCAGCTGATATCACAAGACACTGATTTCTTTGTTGATGCCTTTCTATTGATGATTATCGAAAACTAGGCATCAGTGTAGTCCTATTCATTTTGAAACGTACAATAACTCATATTCAAAAAGAAGTGGTTTCATTTAAATGCGAGGTGAACACCACATAATTTCATTTCCAGTTATGTACTCACTTCTACTATTCAGTTTGTTGTCACGCAAGCGAAGCAGAATGTAAATAAAACTCAGAGAGTTGTGATTAATTTTTCCATTTTTCATTTGAATGATATTATCAAGTAAGATGGTGACCGATTTCAGAAGTACATAAAACAAAAACTGTTTTCCTCAAGATATCGAAATGACACTATCTTACTGTAGTATGCTGGGCCTAACTTTATATATGATAGAATATTGCTTGAAGATATAGCTTGTTTACGAATGACAACAAATAAGAAATCTAGATGTCATGGCTTCCTGTTAACTAACTAACTAACTAACTAACTAACTAACTAACTAACTAACTAACTAACTAACTAACTAACTAACTAACTAACTAACTAACTAACTAACTAACTAACTAACTAACTAACTAACTAACTAACTAACTAACTAACTAACTAACTAACTAACTAACTAACTAACTAACTAACTAACTAACTAACTAACTAACTAACTAACTAACTAACTAACTAACTAACTAACTAACTAACTAACTAACTAACTAACTAACTAACTAACTAACTAACTAACTAACTAACTAACTAACTAACTAACTAACTAACTAACTAACTAACTAACTAACTAACTAACTAACTAACTAACTAACTAACTAACTAACTAACTAACTAACTAACTAACTAACTAACTAACTAACTAACTAACTAACTAACTAACTAACTAACTAACTAACTAACTAACTAACTAACTAACTAACTAACTAACTAACTAACTAACTAACTAACTAACTAACTAACTAACTAACTAACTAACTAACTAACTAACTAACTAACTAACTAACTAACTAACTAACTAACTAACTAACTAACTAACTAACTAACTAACTAACTAACTAACTAACTAACTAACTAACTAACTAACTAACTAACTAACTAACTAACTAACTAACTAACTAACTAACTAACTAACTAACTAACTAACTAACTAACTAACTAACTAACTAACTAACTAACTAACTAACTAACTAACTAACTAACTAACTAACTAACTAACTAACTAACTAACTAACTAACTAACTAACTAACTAACTAACTAACTGACTAACTGACTAACTAACTAACTAACTAACTAACTAACTAACTAACTAACTAACTAACTAACTAACTAACTAACTGACTAACTGACTAACTAACTAACTAACTAACTAACTAACTAACTAACTAACAAGAAAGCCTGTTAACAACTTATCAATTTAGTTGAAAACGTTCTCAACTGTCAGGACTATCAACTATTGTCGTTGAGTTAGTAAGTAATTTGCAAGAGATTCAGTCTTTTATCACCATTGCTTGTGTGTATGCATAATCACATGTTTGCATTTTATGGAAAATTGAAAAGGGATCAAGCTAGTCATTATAAATTATGGAAAATTTTTATTGTAATACTGCTTGACTAATGTAGTCAAAGTTCATATTTAGTTGACGTGACGTGATAAAGGACAGCTCGTGCCTAGAATAGCTGTTCACATTCAATGATTTATGAACAATAAAGTGGGACAGAGGTGGAGCAGTTTGACTCAGCATAGCAACGAGGAATTACTGGTATCAATGAACAACAAATGGTATTCTTTTCGCAAGTGGTAGCCCTCGTGCCCCAGTTGTTCAGTGCATACATCTTTGGTGTTTGAAGCCATGTGTACTAGGTTGAAGTCTTAGTGTGAACAACACCAGTCAGTAAAGTACAGGTACATCTGGATGATAAGTTCAAATAAGACGAGACCTGTGCTGTGCATTCCACTTATAGCTACCAAGTAGACTACAATATAGTGGAGTACATCAATTGAAAAAGAGTCATATGCTTAGCAAGGTGTAATTTTTTCTTAGCAAGTAAAGTTATTTTTTACTGGTGTCAAAATGGGTTTTTAAAAGTTTATTGAATTTCAGACAGGTAGCTGAATTTTCATCACTACATTAGATAATTGTGGTTTCGATCTTGTCATGGTTTGTGGGTGCATGCTGATATTAAGTTTCGAGCGAGAGTAACAGCGTTATCAACTGTTATCTGCCTACCTAAACCTTCTTTAAAAATGCTGAAGGTAAAGTTTGTTCTGACTATGGAGAAACTATCATACAGTTATGAGTTCTCAGCCTCTGCCAAAAAAGTCATATTTATTCTGCTCACTTCATAACATTGTTCCTACAAAAGGGAAAAGATGTAAATAGGTGACCAGTGCTTATCGCCGGGTCATAGGATAAAGAGAATCCACCAGCGGAAGTTGGAGAACTCTAACTTCAAGCAATTACTCCACTTGGGCTCCAGAATCCTTAAGTAGTGTGATGGCAGTAGACCTACTCTAATCAAAGGCAATAATGGTGATGGAAACTATTAAATTGGTCCATTAATTAAAGGATAAGACTTCATATGAAACAGTTGGAAAGTGGCCCTCGATGATGACGTGTCTCACTGTTATGTCGGCACCCAGATAGTATCACAGCCGTCAAATCTACTACGGATAAAGTATTATATTCAAAAGAATTACAGTGTAATTATGGGCAGTAAACTGAGCTCAAACGTTCTCTTCATGTTATTCTGTGATGAAAAGTAGCGTGGAGTCAACTGTGAACTGATAGAACTGAAAGTTAATCAAACTGATATAACAGCAAAATATTACATTTCCCCTCCATTTACTTTTCACAACCTGTCCAAAAAGATGTGATATAATAAGTGGATATGAAACGGTATTTATCAGTGACAGTTATAATATTCAATCCAGATAATAAATACTATGTGACTTATTTTGTTATAGCTTGGCTTCATATGTTTAGCCTAATCTTTTTAGTGGGTGTGAGTTGTCAAGCAACTCACAGAGAAAACATCCAACTAGTAATATCTAATGTATTTTGTAGAATCTGGAAAAAGCATACCATCGAAAAGTGCAAGGACGACCTGATCAGATTATGATCGTATGCAAATGGCTAATTTCAAGGTTAAGGTCACTCATAAATGATTGGCTATTACTCTTAATCACAGGATTGATGTCTATAACAACTATACATTGTCCAGCACATGATATCTCAGTGCAAGCAAATTATAAACATTCTCAGAGCTGGTTTGCCTTGTTATAGTGGTATTTTTGAGGATGTAAAATGTACCATCTAGTTCTACGCCGAAAACACTATCATTTAGTTACGGTGTTAGAATCTAACACTGCGATTTCCAGCTTTTATCAGTCGGCTAAATAATTCGAGCATCAACTTACATTGTTGGGAGCAATTTCTCCTCATCTGCAACGGGTGCTGAACTACTTGATTATGTATTTTGAGGTTAATAGGGATTTTGTTTTCAGAGTAGTGTTGGTAGTTGTGGTTGAGTACTGTTGCGGAGTCCCAAAGTAGGACGAAACAGCTAGCCAGCTCTACCAGATTTCTTAGGGTTTTCCAACTGATATCAGTTCGGATAATTCCTGATTATTATGTAGTTCAATCCTATCATTTAAATTAAACTCCATCAGTATGCATTTAAATGCAATCCATAGTCTTTAAGTTATATAGTGTGAAGGCTGCTTTATAGAAATAAAAAGTGACTTATGTCTATTGATTCCTCTAAATAAAAGAACGATGGAACAACTTATCTATAATCTCACATTTCGTTTGATTTATTCTTTCTTTGTATCAGTCTTCTGCTCAGATTGTAACGAAGAAAAAAAATCCCTTTTGAAACGTCGAACGCAATCGGTGTGCTAAAGAAACATTTTGGCAAAAAGAAAATGCTTGGAAAGCTAGGCAAGAACTAAAGAAAGAGAGAGAGAGAGGGAGAGACAGTGTATGGAAGAAAGAGACTAAACATGCCTTCGATATGAATTTTGTTACTTGAAAATATTTCGTACTAATTTATTCCTTGTTTTGTTTCAGTATGTCACTTATGTCCGTTCAGGGAGAGAGAAAGAGAGAGAGACTGAAAGATTCTCCTCCATGTCTAAGTTATCTATGTGAAAAACAGTCTAAACAAGGGAAGTATGATTACACAATTGTGATAGTTTAAAACTTTGATGTACGAGGACGGTGTATAAACTGGAAAGAAGAGAAGGGCTAAAATGGAACTTGTGGAAGTTGTGCCCTAGTTACTACTTGGAAGATCGAATGTCTGGGATGCTAGATGCTAACTGTCGACTTGGTCTTGATTTCCTGTCAATCACTGAGATAATTCCTTTCAAGTGACATGAAGGTCAGTAATGTTATGCAGTCATTTTCTTATCGTGTAAGTAAGTGTTTAGTCAGGTCTTTTCATATCATTTGAATTCTTGAAGGATTGGAACAAGTAGAAGTTACTAATTACTGTTATACATTAAAAATACATGAACAACGAACACGAACGATCTGATTCTTTTCAAATATATTCACTAACGAAGCTGTACAGTTGGCACTTGTGAACTCATTGAACTGGTTAGCATCTACCTTCATGAGAATTTTAATAACGATGAATCGACGTGAACCTGCTATTGGTGTGTATTTATGTAAATGAGACGATTTCTCAGGAAGCGAATTACTCATGTTGTGAAGTCAATGTAAATTATTGTCATTAATCAGTGGCCTAGTGAATATTACTCTGACGCTTGAAGTGATCTGTTCTAGGTTCGAGTCTAAGTGAGAATGATATCACTCACGTGATTATATGGTTTCATTTCGACCTACTGCAACTTCTCTTCTCAATACACTAAGCCATAGTCTAGTTTGTTTTATACTGTGCTAAAAGCAGTTAAAGGTGCTGTGTCCAGTTTTACCTGGTAACTGTTGTGAAAAGAAATTTTAGACTGTTTACTGCATCAGATGTAACACAAAAGTGTAGTTATTATGGTTTAGCATGAAGTATATACTGCGCACGAGATCCAGGCCACTGGAAACATAGTTCAGACTTTAGATTAGTTAAGTGATTGAAAACAAGAGTAATAATGATAATAATAATCACAAAAATAATGGTAATACGCATTCCTCAAGTTCACTGGCCACACCTTAATCAGTAGAATAGTGATAAAATCTGGTTATCAGAATCTCGTTATGTAGAGATGGAGTCAAGCTGTTGGTTCACTCGTTGAAAATCACATGACCAGTCCGCTGGGGTAAAATTCTAGCAGATGGAAAAATGGACTGTAATACCGTTTTGGAAATCAGTGGAAACTAGAGTAGACACGCTCACTCACTCACTCACTCACTCACTCACTCACTCACTCACTCACTCACTCACTCACTCACTCACTCACTCACTCACTCACTCACTCACTCACTCACTCACTCACTCACTCACTCACTCACTCACTCACTCACTCACTCACTCACTCATCCATTCACTCATTCAATCACTCATTCACTCACTCACTACTCCCTCACTCACTCATTCAGTCAGTCAGTCACTCACACTTCAGTAAGCTATAAATGAGTTGTAGTCATGATGATTGGTTGGGGCAAGAGTTATGCCTTCAGAATACATTTAGTGATTTTCATTTAGGATATTTCTTATCACCTCAAGGTGATAAATTGATACATGCATTATTGTAATCATGGAATAAGATGTGTCCATTTCTTAGAGTAATAAAGCTGACTGAAGATCTCTTTTGACAGTCCGTGAAAGTGAAACAAGTGGTTGTAGTGGAATGTTGGATTTTTGTATTTTTGGTCTACCACAGAAGTGTGTAAAAAGAGATCTAATAGGTTTTATTCATCTGGTAAAATCATGAGACTACTCTATTGAATTTTTGACACAATTTTTGGAAAGAACCTAGAATATGCATATTGACGATGCCGAACTGACTGTATATTTAGACGTTATGCTTCAAATGAACCGAAATTGGCTAAGGATACAATTGTTCTTCTTCCCATCAATAATACATATCTCTTAGAACATATACAACTCAAGTATTCAAGTTTGATGAAATCAATTGATTTGTGCCTTACAATAGACTTACAGTTCAATAGGAAACTTTACAAATAGACAAAGGGAATATCAATGGGATCGCCTATATCACGACTAATTGCCGAAAGTAGTAATGAAAAGATTGAAAACTGTGGAATTATCTTTCATTAAAACAAAACTTTCGGTTCAATATATGGATAATACGTTAGTCACAATTCTAAGATACGAATTGTAAAGTACTTAAATATCGATCAATAATATTTTTTTCAACGGTATCAAATTTACAATTGAAGAGAAATCAAATAATAAACTTACATTTTTAGATGTTCTGATCATTTGGACAGATTTAAGAAAATTGAAAACTGAAGTACTCAAAAAACCAACCTATATGGATCAAATTCTCAACTATGATAGCAACAGCAGAACAGTACATAAAATCAACTGTAGAAAAACACTGTTTTAAAGCATGAAGACACATTGTGCTACGGTGACCTTACAGAGGAATGGTGAAAAGTATTTGATGACTGTTTTCCAACAAAAAAAAAACACCAATCCATACAACTTCATCAAAAGATGCTTGCATAATTCATCATCAACCAAGAATTGATTATCGAAAACCAACAAACGGATGATCTTAGCCTATATGAAGAACATCTCCAAGATCATGAGTAGATTATTGAAGCCTCTTAGAATTGCTGTATCTTACAAGCTCACAAAATCTCTTCACTCTCTGGTATATGGGCAATAGCAAAGGAGCACAAGCTAAACATTTTCTATAAAACAAACTGCAGAAACTGTGAAAAAACATTATATCAGGTAGAGTGGTCGCCTTCCTCGTCACTGTCTACATGAAAATCAACTAGCGGTGAAGCGTCATGACATATCTTTGTTCATATCAATGCATATGAACAACTGTGTACATGAAATTGACTAGGAAAACGTTGAAATCTTGGATAGAGGAAATACAAAGTATGCCAGGGAATTTTTAGAAGCTTTGTATTCACCTCAGTCAGCCATTAGCAGGCATATTGACTTTGACCCAATCTATCAACCAATAGGAAACACAAGAAAAGAAAGAAGGTCAAAGTTCATTTGGATAAGGGAACCAATCGAAATACATATGGCGAAAATGACAAGATTTTTAATAGAGATTACCGATCACACTCAAGATCATCAGGTCAAACTACTAAACTATTTGTAGAAAATTACCCATAGCTCACTTCTTCCTGAAGTTTGTGCTGGTGTTGTGTCTAGAATGACAGTAAAAAGCTTCATAAATGAAGCATCTAGCTCAGAGAAAGAAACGCCACCAAGATCTACTGTATCGATAAACTTTTGTGTAAATAAGCTGAAATATTGGAATAGTGTTTGGTTAACTGCACACTGAATCTTAGAGCTCTAACCTGATATCCCAAATCAAAGCTACCTTCGAAGCTTTTGTGAATGACTAGCAAAAGGCGAACCACTGACCAACTGACTAGGTATATGTATTCAGTAGTCCACATATCTAGTTAAATATAAATAAACATAAAGTACATATTAGATGTTAGAATAGTCTACTAGAAATTATAGAAAAGTCAGTAAATGGTCAATAAGTTTACCTTTTCATATATAAAACTGTTGTTCTATTTACTATGACAGAAATTGTTAAATTCCCTGGTATAAATTACCTTTTGAGGCATAGTTTGTCAACTATATAGATAACACAAAGAGTTTCGGTTGTTGATAAGTCAGCAGTAGACTCTAAAATGCACCTATCATCCCACTTCAAGTTCCTTACCATGTTGTACATTACATCCCAGTGAGTGATATTCTTCCCACTTAGAGACAGTCAATTGAGCCACCTGTTATACAACGGGTAACAGTTAATTTTTAGTGATACTTTTAATTTCTAGTCACTATACTGGGTCGAATCCCTCGATCTCTGATATTCATCACACAAGTAGTGACTGTCATGCCTCAGTGGCCTAATGGGTAACAATTTGGTGTTTGAGGTGATGGGTACAGGATTTTAGTCTCAATGGGAACACCATTACTCATCGATTAAGTGAACACGTGGGTGAATGGAATATTTTGATGATTCAGTAAATGAGAAATGAGGATAACATGTATTTTAATTCAGTAGCTTGATGGGACTACATTGTTTCCGATTACTGAAACTAATTGGACTGTGCTTTTTGTCTTGCATTTTTCACCATCACTAGTAGTATATCATTCTTCAAGGAAAATCATTTGTCTAAATACACTATCTGGTCAGCAGATGGTAGTCGTTGCAGCAGTTAGTTCTTAAGTCTTTAGTCCTGATTGAATTTTGCTTTATGATTATTACATTAGGGGATGCAACTAAGCGGTACAGTATATTTTGGGTTTAGCTTTCAATTAGTGAAAAGTCTTTCTCCACCTTGGTTTCGTTCTTGCTGATACTCAGTAACAAGGTGTGTGTATGTAGTCATGAGGTAGCTGGTATTCCTTCTATGGTTCAGATCCACATTGCTAAGTGTTATTTACGTCACGAAGGATTACCTCTTGGACTATAACATATACATGACTTGGTCATCGGGCAGTAATCGATGTAGTGATTAAAGAACCTAGCCAGAATGACTGAGTTTGCAAAATAAAGCGAAGTGATTTCATCTCATGAACTCTAATCAACTGCAGACAGGTTACTTAAGGATTTCAACGAGAGACTCATCGATTATCTCGACTATATGGTCAACTGGTGAATCCAAAATGTTGACAGAGAAGAAATTAACTAGTCACGCGTTATGGTTTGGAAGTACTGCTAAATTATGTCGGAATGAATGGAATGCCTAAAGATTGTGAAGATGAACACAGATAAACAAAATAAGAAAACTAGCCTACAAGCTGTGTACATATGGTAAAATAGGTGAGGATCATTATGATTAACTCAAGTTCTAGCCAGTACTAAGTCTAGAAGAATAATGTTTTATGGCGATATCACTTCGAAACTGTATGGTTCCGCAATCCACTATACATTTTATCATTCTGACCGTTTCGGAGATGGCGTCCTGGTGTTTAATATCGACAAAGTATTCCAAAATGAAAATGGTGTCAACAGAATTGAACAAGATGCAGTTTTAGTCCGGTTTTACATATACAGAAGCTTGATTTAAAATGAATAACAGTTTTGAAAATACGCTAGTTGATTGCACTCAATAGGCAGGAAGCCTTGTTTTACTTAGATTTCGTGCTTGTTGACACTCGTCAGTAAGGCGTATCTGCAGTTTCGTCAGAAGCGATGTCATCTCTCAGGTCTGCAACCGTGTCACTCAATGCAGTAGTCATTGACGTTAGCACTGAGCTATTCGGGTTACAACTGACCTCCTGCAAGATTTAGTTATAAACATTGAGTGGTAACTGGAGAGTAACCAATTTCATGTTGTCTAGCACTGAGTGTGGACCGGTTTCTATTGATAATCTTGCAATGTGGCACCAAGCCAGAAGGCTTATTATCATGGTACACTTTTGATGGATGTTAGTTGGTTAGAGGCAATCGGCAAAAAGCTTTGGTTAACCTAGGTTCGGTGCTTATTGTCACTCGTCAACAGAGCATATCTGTAACTTTGAGAGAATTAATATCTTTCAGATATACCATCAACGTCAAATATTCATTTACTCCGGTATTCTGTATCCTACATTCAGCCAGTTGATGTGGTCATGTGTATAGGTGCATGCCTTTTTATCATTATATCACGCTATCTAGCCTCATAGGAATATTCATTGCTGGTTAGTCATGCGTTTATGCCAACTAGTTCCCATTTATATTGATAACAAAAACATGTCACCTTATCCAGTATTATCTTTCACTAAACGGTTGACTATTATTTCAGACAAACTACTCATTAATGAACAAAAATAATCAATAATAGTCTTTTCTGATTGAACCAATAGAATGTAGTTATAGTTATTTTAACATCAAAAAGATGTTTTGAATGACTAACTTTGGAGGCTACCCTAACATATGTTGAAATAACCAATCCTATTTCGGGATTTCGACCGTGAAGGTAGTTTCTTATGAAATGAAGAAATGTAACTGGTCATCTCAGGAGTTGTTACAGTGACCTTTGAATTCAACTGCTTTAAAGAGACTTATAATTTGTACCGTAACTTGGCGTTAGTTAGCTTCTGCATATCATAATATTTTATATCTTGAGAAAACTAGTGAGCGCGCTCAGCTGAAGACTCTTTAACTTGGACGAATCAGCTGTTCGATGTTCTCATGTTTTAAATGTTTCTAAACTGATCAGTTTCTATAAGCCACCAGGTAGGAAGATAGAGATATTATTTTTCACTTGTCACCACTTCTGGAATTTTAAATCTTTAGTTCATCTAATATCTGTGGCCTAGCAACCAGGGTGGTTAAGACGATGATAATGACTAGTAAATAATCACATATTCGTGTTATGTAACTGTGAAGCGAAATTCTCGATGATAGAAACCTAACCGGCAAAATGTATTCAGTATTCAGTAGGGAAATGTGGTGGGCCATTAGGATCTGACCCGGAGGCTCAACGACAAAATGCTGACCGTGAAACCTGAAAGTTCTCGTCCCAATCTCTCCTGGTCTGGGGGTCATAGTTGTGGAATGCTCAGGAGTCTGATGTTAAGAAAAAAATGCTGTCTACTGCTTCCAGGTTTTTAATGGTTCTCCAAATGAGGGCAGTCCGTGATTAACGCCAAGTTGAATAAAATCCGCGTAAACCTCCAAATTCCTTGGCTTAGAGTCTACTAGCTTACGTCATGTTGTAACCCAACTTTTCTTACGGTAATAATCGTCATCTCCATAAATTATACCAAGGAGAAATATGTGAAAACAGTAGGTATGAGCTATCACTTGTTTTCTACGCTCAGTATAATTACCTTTCTCTATAAATTAATCCATGAAAATCACATAAAAAGCACTGACTTAACTGACATTAGTGTTGAAAAGATATTTACTAGTACTTGCAATTTCTCACTGCTAAACTGGATTGAATTG
The DNA here is from genome assembly GCA_944470555.2 of Heterobilharzia americana. NCBI lineage: Eukaryota > Metazoa > Platyhelminthes > Trematoda > Strigeidida > Schistosomatidae > Heterobilharzia > Heterobilharzia americana. The sequence continues at coordinate 26,575,835 of OX104131.1, read as the reverse complement.
GTCGGGTTCCGTCGTCAGATGGGCTGCTAAGCTGATGCCTCAATAGTGACTGAATTTGTTGTAAATAATTTGGTGGCTAGCAGTGAAGCCCAAGAAGCATGTTTCGTACCATTTAGGACTCGTCAGCCGGACCTACGTCCCTCTGGAAAGCGAACCAAGTACCTATCGTTTCAAGCAACAAAGTGTTATCCATCACGTCAGGTAATGAGTTTCAAACACGACGAAACGCGTCTCCTGGATTTCACTGTTAGCTACTAAGTTACTTTAAGGTCACTTATTTTCGTATACTGCCATTTACTTCTCATTACCAACCATTAACAAAGGTATAAGGGAGCATATAAATTGCCTGAAAGCAAACATGACCTACTATATACATAATGGTGTGATGCAACGAAGGTTTACTTAGACGACTTTACTAGTGAAAACCATGCTTAGAAGATTTATCTACTGCTGCAGAAACTCAGCTCAACTAATGACCGATTATTCAAGTATGGTAACCTGGTTTCTATATGATGAAAATTTTGAGCAAAAAGTTTAAAAATTGAGTCAATAGTTCGATGATCATCATATTCTAGACAACGCCTATATAACCGACACTTACAAGTTGTACTTCGATAGAATCACCATCTACTTACTTATTGTATGTAACTTTTAGCTCCCAATATACCTTAAAAATCATTATTCATCTAACTATGATTTGACTATCTAAGATAGCCGTAGTTTGGCAGACTAGTATTTGTAATGAGTGATGGATTGAAGGTGAGATGGCAGTGATGTCAGACCTCGTAGCTCAGTTGATAGAGCACCGGACCGGTAACCCGGTAGTAGTTTTACTTTCAAAATAGGCATAATATATTCTGTGTAAGTGCCAGAAAATTCAGTTGAGTTCATAAAAGTTATTATATTGGACTTTATAGGTTCAGTATAGTTAGACAAACAAACTATTTCACTCACAAAAGAGTGGTAAATCAGGCTAAGATCAAAAGTGGTTCACCACAGGATTCGAATAATCAAACACTGAACTAATTATTTGATGTTGTAATAATTAATCTGATTCTTAGAGAGGTTGTTACGCAACTTAATTAAAACTTTATGATCTGTGTAACTTACATCCGAAGAAAACTGGTTAACGGTCACTGTTTAACCTAGCAGTTCACTGATCACTGTCTCCATGTCATTCACAAAAATGATGATAATGAAGTCATTCAGAGAGGATCAGTACATTAACTGGTCAATGGAGAGCAAACAGTTTTATGTTGTCTGCTTATGAAGTATAACCAAATTGCAAAATAATCTATTGAATTCGGTCAGCACTCAGGACTAGATAACATGAAATTGGTTGTTCTCCAGTTATCAAGTAGTGTGTCTAATCAACTCCTACAGAAGGCTAATCACCACTAGATTACGTCATTGATAACGTCTCTGACTGCGACATTGGGGGACACGGGTTTTGACCTCAGAGATAACTTCACTTCCCTCAAGGTTGCAGGCACGCCTTATTGACGAGTGCTAACTAGCACGAAACCTAGGTAGAGCAGAGCATCCTGGAGACTACCCCCAATCAACTTACACCGATCAAGGTGGCTAGCAGTGGAATTTAGGCCAAGCGTTTTGTCCTATTTAGTACTTGTCAGATGGATGTACCTGCACTCTGGTGAGTGACGGTGTCCCCACAAGGCTGAAACTTGGTACCCAGCGCTTGAAACGTAGAAGCGTCACCCATTAAGCCGACAGGTGGCTCTCACACTCTAGTGGGCCATTGGATAAGGCTTTAGCGTTTAAAGTGATGAGTGATGGGTTCCTGTTTCACTGCGGACTCCACCACCCACTGTGGTGTAGGTACGTTCTACTAACGATCTCCAAATAGGAAGAAACACACAACTTCGATTGCACTGCTACCCACCAACATGCAAAACAAAACTGTGTACTGTCGATAAAAAATGCAGTTCCTGACGTCAAGGGTGGGGATTGAGTTCCGTCGACAGACTTTATAATGGGATCACTTCAGTGGTGGAATTTGTTGATGTTTATTGTGTTCGATAATGGTCTACAGTAATCCCTACCCAACGTTAGTTTTCATCTTTATCAAACCTCACTAGTGATATATGTGTGTATATGTATATATAAATTCAGGAGAAAAATTGCCAGTATAAGGGTAAAACTAGGGAACTGTGATAGATAAGCTTACTTAATTTAGTATAGCGCACACTCTTACAGTATTATCAACTGGGTGAGGTCTCGAGCTCATTCTACCGTTCATCATCACACAGTTTCACTTTAGTGATCTAACACCATACTACGCCAGTCAGAATTTTAATAATCTTAGTGCTAGGTGATTATTGAAGGTGAATTGGTAATCTAGGCCACGTCAGGACTCCAACCAGCTATCTTTGGGTTATTGCGCCGGTGCTCTACCAACTGAGCTACGAAACCTGGCTTCTGACCACATCTTAATTACGCTTCACTCATCAAGGGTTTCGCCCGACTTCCTTGTGATTTTATGATGCGTTACTAATCGTTCGTAATATTAATCAGTTAAATAACTCTCATGATTAATTACTATTCTTTTGGCTGGAAAAAAAATGACGCAGAAGTAAAATATTTTGTTTGTTGCAACTTCCAAGGTCAAATTACTTTCTAGCTAACTGATGTATATTTAACACGGATAAACTTGAGGAAGTTTGTTCAATAAAAAAAATTATTTCTCTTCACTTTTTCCGTCTCTATAGACAGAGGGAAAGTATTTTTATTTTTGTTATTTATTTGTTTATTCTAAGGTATATTAGGTCATGAAACCATCAATATATACTATACATGTAGGTATGTGTGTGTCATTATTTAGTAGAGAATTTGCTCTTTAAGTGAGCTATTTATCAGTGAGATGATAAAGATTAGAACGAAGCATTTTAAATTCAAGGTCATTCATGTCACGTTCATATTTCAGATGAACGGAAACAATGCAAACGATGGTGATAATGATAATGTCTATTATTCACATGAAAAATAAAAAAATAAGTATAAATCAATTAGACTGAGGATTCTGATTGATTTAATAACTAATCTATGTTGTAACACTTTAGTTACAGTTAATTCGAGTAATTCATGAAAATATATAACGGGAGCAGACAAAAAGTCATGAAGAACTTTCGGAGTTATGATATCATACTACTGAATGAAATTCGTATTTAAACACCTTACTGATACAAAAAGTTATACGTGTTTCTTTAGTGATCAATGAGTTAATTAACTATCTGAGTCTAGCTGAAAAAAGCCTAGCCAATTTAGCTTTCCGATTTAAAAAAGTGTCTTCTTGTTTCAGTGAATCTTTTTAAACTCTTATTTTTTCAATCATATATTTCTCTAGCTTGAAATATCTTTCTACCATAGACCAGAATGCATTTTCCTGATTAGATGGATGGGATTTGACAGTCATTTCGTAGCTGAATTGTTGCAGATCTCTTCAGCCGTTAGGAACATTGATACATAGTGAAGAACTCGTGAATACTTGACGAATTGAGAATTTATTTGGTGACAGTGGTCATATTCATTGCGTGGGCAGAATCCATTTATTGATGAAGACTTCTTGCTAAGAACTGGGATTAGTTCGAGATATGACAGTAAAGAAACATTCAGTGACTGTTCCGCTAAAGTTTCTGGCTCATGAAAGGTGAACACCTCTAGATGTAACGATGATGTTCCGCCTATTCAGTGACTATTCTATTCTTAGGTCATTAAGCAGACAGTGAAAAATCAATTCAAACACCTGGTGTCAGAATAAGTACACTGCAAAGTTGTTGTCCTCAGCTCAATCTTAACACTGTAAAACTGTACAGTAGACAGTGACCAGTACTCAAGACTGCACTGCAATATCACTTACAATTTGGTATTCAACTTGTGTTGCAATTCTAACTTACAGAAAACTAGTCCCTATTTGAATATTCCACTAGTAATATTTCAAATTTCGAGACTAAATGATCTTTCTTATGATTGAAAACGAGCTAAAGTATTTTTTCACTATGATTGATCGTTCACGCTGAGCATACTTTTATCGAATAGTAACAGGCAAGTACTAATCAATAGTGGCTAGCAGTTGAATGCAAGAAGCACGTTTCTTCGTCTGCAGGACTCGTTTGCTTGATGTCCCTGCTTATCAACTAGTGATGTTGTTCTAAATAATTAAATGTCGCTTCAGATGCCCAAGCGTTAGCCATTAGGCTAGTTAGTTATGACAATCAGTCCTTTTACTGTGGGTATAGTTTGATCACGTTGATTGAAATGAACTGGTGAGCCACTTCTGAATGGATGGTACATCAGTCCCTTTGAATGACTTCACTGAACCCTGTACAGGATTTTAAAAGAGTTGTTAAGAGGAGGTGAGTGACCTGAGTTCACAAGGTAAGCTGAAGACGCATTTCTGTCCTACCTTTGCCAACCAGGCTGGGTAGTTTTCATGAGCACGTTTTACAAGTGAACGCACCGTTCAAACAATGTACTCAACTCCATAGAAGCAGTTAAATTGACATATACATAGTTATATGACCCAGCTTAGGTCAACTCGATTTCAACACATTGATTAGAAAACTTCTTGGAAGACAAAACGATTTGAAGGTTGGCAGCAAATTATTTTTTTCATTTAAGGATTCCACGCAATGTGCGTAAAAAAGTTGAACCTTTGTCCTTGTCATGATCATCATAAAGCCTTGACTGGCCTGGATAGATCCTCTATTACGTGATTTTCTGGCTATTGACAAAATTTTTCAGCTGCTTTCTCTTTCACTTCAAGTTGTTTGATATTATATAGCATAGGAGATCTCAAATCAAAGTTGAAATAAAGTAATACCATAACATTGAAATGACAGGTTATATCGATGGATCCCGGCAGGAGCCTAAACACCAATAGAGACCGATTAGTTTGGTCCAGTCAACTATGACACAATAAAAGTAACATCATAAAACCTTTACCCATCGAACAAGAAAGAGCTAATGTAACTCGGTGACCCAGTAGATAACTCTCTAGCTATTGAAGTGATCGACCCCGGGTTCGAGCCCTGGCCAGAACAACATCCCTCATTGGGATGGACGTAGACCTAGATGACGAGTTTAAAATAAGACAAAAAGTGCGTCTTGCATTCCACTGACAGTTACTACCCATCATTACTGTCATGTAATTCTTCTCAAATGTTTTCAAGATTCTTTCAAAGAAGTTCCGTTAAATTCTTCGTTATTTTTCTACGTTTCATAACCGATTGTTCTTTATTTATTTTCGACTTCATTTTATAGTTTAATTTATTGATTATTTCCTTCATTGAAGATGCATGCAAACAACAGATGGTATTTCACAAAAAAAGAGAAAAACTATAAAGGAATAAATCAAATTAGGAAAAAATTTAATGCCTTTCTGCCATTTGTACAGAAATCTTTAATAAACTTTGTGGTATATCCTGTTAGTTTATTTCAAAAAGGCACGTCTAATTTTATTTCAGTTATTCAAGTGTGAAACTATTGAGTTTTCTGATTGAAAAAACTCAATGTTTCTCTAGAAAACACGTCAGTCTAGTATTTCAAATCTTCGATGGTACAAGTTTTAGTTTATGCATCATTATCAGTATATACACTAGTGGAAGGATTCTGATTGACCTGAGGAGGTGTGATTTAGTGAAATAGCTTTCAAACAGTTGGTCAAGAATTCGAACACCTTTCCACTTACCGAGGCTTGGAAAACCAGGTGGTTATATGATTGACCTTCATGAAACACGAGCGGCTCATTACCTACTACACAAATGTACATACTGTTGCTGAGTGGATTTTGATTTGACCGATTGGCGTATAGGTTGTGTTTAATCCTACATTGTGATTCTTATCGCTAAGGTTCTATGTCAACACTGAAAGGCTACCAGACACTATTTCATGAATGAATTGAGTTCCATCATCTAGGCTTATCAAGAGCTATCCATAGTCTTTCCTATTAGTTGGTTATGCCCATTTATAGAAGCTATATACATTTCGAATGAATGATAATCGACCTTGGTCTAGTGACTGGTAATCCTAATTCCTGTATAAATAAGCCAGACCGTTTACACCTTGTACATATCCCATATATTTAGGCAAATGAATTATTGGTTTCAGATTGATATTCATCAGAGACTTACATCAGTTGGATAACCATCGAAAACTCGAGAGCTATTTCGGCCTAGTATGGGACTCCTCAGCAGTGTGCATTCATAACCCCATGCCGGCAGCGATCAACCCAGGACCTTCAGGTTCTATGGCCAGCACGTTACTACTGAGCCACTGAGTCATTCTATTATGAATACCAACCTGAAAACAATAAATAAATACCCCTAAACCTTTAAACTGAATAGACCTAGTGCTCATTAGTGAATTTATTCAAGAGGAGATTCCCGAAGTTCTAATGAGAAGTTGTGACCATTGGAACCAAAAAAAACCAAACGTGAAGATAAATACCCAAAGACGAGACTGGAAAGAAAAAAAAGCGAATCAGTGGATTCCGACTCAGTGGCTCAAGAGTAAGATGCTGGCCACGGAACCTGGACACCCTAAGTTCGATCCTTGGCGCGGTCGTGGATGCGCACTGCCGAGGAGTCCCGCACTAGAATGAAACGGCTATCCAGTGCTATTAGTTTCCCAGTGGTTTTCCATTTGATGTCACTCTATGAATATCAACCTGAAATCAATAAATAAATCCTTATAAACCTCCAAAAGGATTTAAACGAAACTGTGTTTTAAAATGAATCTGTGGCAGATAGGGCTTTATGATGGCCATGGCAAAGATAAAAGTTGGACGTACCTTCTTTGCACGCATAACGCTGATTTGAACTTCTGGATGGCTAGTGCTTCAGCTATAGACAGATGCATTAATTTTACTCCCTTCGAGTGGTTTGATCTAACCCTGTAGATAATTTTGAATGAGCTCTCGAAAGGAGCTAAGTGGCCTGAGTTCACTAGGTGTTCTGTTGTCGAACTGAAGATGCATTTCCGTTCTCCCTTTGCAAGCCAGGCAGGGTAGTGTTTGCGGACACGTCTTACAAGCGGAAGCATGGTATGGCTGATATACTTAGCTCCACAAGAGCAAGTAAACTGGTATAAACACATTGATGTGACCCAATTAGTTGTCTTGTCTTTCACACATTGATCGAAAAGTTTCTTGCAGGAGAAAATTACCCGAAGGTTGGCTGTAAAGTATGTTCTGTTTATGGATTTTAACAGTCGTTTCCTCAGGATCCCTACAGCAATATCATTTTTGAATTCAACATTCAACAAAAAAATCTTTCTCGGCGCCGAATGTCTTTATTCACTTGGGTTCTTTGGTTTTATGTTCTTATCTATGAATCTAAGCGGGTACCCGTTTTCCATTAGACTCCGTCGAAGTATTTACAGTTCTTCGTCAACCGTGTCCTCAGTACATATTTTCCTGATCCTCGAGGAAAGTGAATGAATAAGATTTCTTTTCCTGAATAGGGGGACTGAGCTCAGAAAATTAACAAATTGTCCGTTCCATGTAGGCTTTCTGTAGATCTATCTACAAAGTGAATTATCGTCTTTTCTTTGAAGTTGAACGTCAAGAAAATGAAAAGTTGAGTTTGATTCTGATTCTAGAGTGAATTTGATTGGAGGGTGGGCATTGTTGAATATATGAAGCAGGTTAGCAAGATTCATGTTTTCAACACAAATTATAAACTTATCATCCATATATATTTTGTAGGTATGGATTTCATTGAGTATTGATGATAATTTGGTGTTTTCCAGGCTTGCCATGAAGCAGTCAGCCAGAAGGGGTCCTGGTGGAGATCCCATCGCCACACCATCTATCTGCCTGTAGATCCCATGATTAAATCTGAAGTTTACATTGAAGGTACATGGAAGGAGAAGCTCTGTTTCTTTAAATTAAACATTTGGAAACTTAGAAAAAGAAATGGCATAATGTGAAAATAAAGATTTATCTCAGTTCAAAGAAGGATTGAGTAACTCAGATGGACGATTGAAAGAGGATAACGTAGTAATAACCTCGACTGGTTAACTAGCTCACTAGTTACTAGCCGGTCTTAAGCATAGACAAAGAGGGAAGGTTGGGCATAGGCCTAGCAACCCTACCCCGTAAAACAAATCTAACCGCTAAAGAAACTTCAAAGCACAAACAAAATATAAAAAATGAAAACAAACTTATACCCCGCTGGAATCGGAGAGGCGAAATGACGCCAGTTGGTGAAAGCCTTCAGGAAGCCAATTGGCCGATGTGTCTTCTCTCCCTCGATGAAAGCGAAAGTAAACGTGGGGACATGGAATGTCCGCAACATGTTTGAACCCAGTAAGGCAGCCCAGATTGCAAACGAGATGAGAAGGTATCACATTGAAGTGCTTGGGATTTGCGAAAGCAGATGGAATGGGAGTGGACTCTCCAAACTGTCAACTGCAGAATCAATAATCTACTCCGATATTGTCACCCAGACGACAACCACGAGCACACTGAGGGAGTGGCTATCATGATGTCCTCAAGAGCATCGAAGGCTCTCATGCAGTGGGAACCAATCTCCTCCAACATCAGGATCATGACAGCAAGATTCAACTCAAAAGGAAGGAAGGAAGGTCACAATCATATAATGCTACTCCACGCACCTACAAATAATGCAGAGCAAGAGCAGAAGGAGGATTTCTACAGACAACTTCAATCAACACTGGACAAGACGTCAGTTGGCGATATCAAAATTCTGATGGGCGACATGAATGCCAAACTGGGAGGGGACAACACAGGAAGAGAACTAACCATGGGTCGAGAAGCCTTCGGTGAGGTGATGAATGAGAATGGAGAATTGTTTGCAGAATTCTGTGCATTCAACGGTTTGGTGATTGGAGGTGAGGCAGTGTGTTCAAGCACAAGGATATCCACAAAGCGAGCAACATGGATTTCACCAGACAACAGGACACACTAAAAATCAGATCGACTTTATCTCAATCTGAAGAAAGTGGAGATGCAGTCTACTTGACACGAGGTCAAGAAGAGGAGCAGATATAGGTTCAGACCATTCACTGTCTAGTGCAAGGAACCTGCCTTCAAAATCAAGTTAAAAGCCTTCAAGGAGGCTGGTGATAGACCTCAATTCAAGTACAACACTCGGAAACTGAAGGATGAAACTACAAAGGAGATCTTCAAGGCAGCCATCAAGACAAAATGGGAGATATCGAGGAACATCCCTGAAGAAACCTGTGTGGAAGAACACTGGGAGTCTTTGAAAGCTATGTGGAAAGAAACCTTCACAACAGTATTAGGAAGGAAGAAGAAAGAAGACAAGGAATGAAATGGATCTCAATGGATACATGGAAGCTGATAGAGGAGGGAGGGGAGGATGGTGAAGCAGAAGATAAACCAGTGCAAGGATGCTCAACGTCAAGAGGAACTGAGTACAATGTATAAAACACTGGATAAAGAAGTGAAGAAGAGTGCACGGAAAGACAGAAGACACTTCTATGAAACACTGACAAGTGAAGCAGAATAGGCTGCTGCAGGTAGGAGAGACAGAGACCTGACAACATTGTATCAAATAACCAGGTTGCTATCTGGCAGGGAAGAGACCAACACAGATGAAACCAATAAAAGATGAAGAAGGAAATTTAATTACAAAAGAAGAGAAACAAAGGAAACGATGGGCTGGCCGACCACTTCAAGAAGCTCTTGAATCGACCACCACCTGCACTTCGTCCAGAAATACCACCTGCAGCCGCTGAAGTACAAGTGAACATTAATCCCCCAACGAAAATGGAAGTCCTGAACGCCATAAAGCTACTGAAATGCAGGAAAGCAGCAGGACCAGATGGAATACCGCCAGAAGCACTGAGAACAGATGCAGAGACAACAGCAGACATGCTCACACCACTATTGCAGAAGGTGTGGAAGGAAGAGAAGGTACCGGACGATTGGAAGAAGGGTTATCTTGTCAAACTGCCGAAGAAGGGAGACCTCAGTGCTTGCAAGAACTGGCGCGGAATCACTCTCCTGTCCACCCCAAGTAAAATATTAAGCCGCATCATCCTGGAGAGGCTTAAAGACGCACTGGATTCAAAACTACGACCGGAACAGGCAGGCTTCAGGAAGTACAAATCATGTGCAGACCAAATTGCAACGCTTCGTATCATCATAGAACAGAACATAGAATGGCAATCAGCTCTCTGCCTCAACTTCATCGACTTTGAGAAGGCCTTTGACAGCGTCGACCGAGAAGTAATTTGGAAACTGCTTCAATACTACGGAGTACCGCAAACCTTTATCCGCCTCATCCAACAACTATATGAAGATGCCACATACCAGCCAAGTAATTCACAATGGGAAGCTCAGTGATGCCTTTGAAGTGAAGATAGGAAGGAGTGAAACAAGGTTGCCTACTATCCCCCATGATATTCCTTATTGTGGTGGACTGGATCATGCAGCAAACAGTAGGCAGCGAGAAGAGGGGGATACGCTGGACTGCGGAAAAGAACCTAGAAGACTTGGATTTCGCCGATGACTTGTGCCTAATGTCACATAAACTTGAAGATCTGCAGGCAAAAACTAACAAGTTGATAGAAGAGGCAGCTAAGACGGGACTTCAGGTGAATATAGAGAAGACAGAGGTGATGAAGATACCGCACCACCACCACCATCAACAACAACAACAAACTCCAGTCACCATCAACGGGAGAAACTTGAAGGAAGTAACCTCCTTCACTTATCTAGGAAGCACTGTTTCAACTACAGGCGGGACGGACGAGGACGTCAAAGTCAGAATCGGAAAAGCAAGACAGGCGTTCATTAGCCTGAAACCAGTGTGGAGGTCTTCTGCACTCAGCATGCGGAACAACTTCCGGATTTTCAACACCAACGTCAAGTCAGTGCTCTTGTATGGTTCAGAGACTTGGCGCGTCACGAAAGGCATTTCCAATAAACTACAGACATACATCAATAACTGCTTACGCTCGCTACTGGAGATCAGATGGCCAGAAAGAATAAGCAACAAGGAACTCTGGGAACGAACCAACCAAGAACCTATAACCCAACAAATATGCAGGAAGAAGTGGAGATGGATTGGCCATGCACTGAGAAGGCCGACTGAGGACATCACACGTCAGGCCCTCGAGTGGAATCCCCATGGGAAGCGACGAGTTGGACGTCCAAGGGTGACATGGAGGAGGTCGTGCGAGGAGGAAATGAGAGGTTGTGGGCTGTCGTGGGACCAGGTTCAAAAGATCTCAGAGAACAGAGGTCACTGGAGGCGTGCTACTGAAGCCCTATGTTCCACTAGGAACCCAAGGGACTAATAATAATAATAATAGTTAAAAATGTTGCAATTTAGCTTGGTGGCAAAACATTGTGGTGCACTTTGTTTGATATATGGTGTTGGTAGTTAATCTTTAGGGAAATATATTTGACCTAAATTTCTTGTTTGTTGACACTTTGTCAGTTTCAAATCCTCTATAGGACAGCATTCACCTCGAGATTTTAGACATGCTTTACTAATAATTACCATGAATATCAATATCAGCATAGGGCTAGGCATTACTGGGTAACGGTCCAAGTTGCCATACCTCATATCAAGACATCAAGTATCAAAGCAACAAAATGGAGGATGAAGAAGGAAAGAAAAATTGGTCATAGGAAGGAGAAGTAGGGAGTAGTGAAAGAGAAGAAGGAGGAGTGAGATGATGAGATTAAGTCGAGAGGTTAAGGTTAGGATAATGTGTGTATCCATCTGTGCCACTGATATAGGTTCTCAGCCATATCACCTAGAGTCTCCAACCACTGGTTTCTCTTGTCCCATGAACCCCAACCGGTTAGTCTGCATCACCCTACATGGCTCAAACCATCAGTCAAGAGCTTCATCCATTAGTAACATGTTTTAATCTGGTTGCCTTTTTTTAGCCTGAACCTACGTCAGCTAACATTGTGCGACGTGCCAGACAGTGAATAGGTATGTGTAACGCATATTTTCGATAAGTACCAAGAAATATGGAACCCAGTTAGATCGGTGATTTCTGCTAACTACTGCGTAACATTCAAAGTATATCAGTAAGTATCTCACCGTGATAGGTTCTGCTGTTTCGTCATTCTCTCTTGACTAATCAGTTTGCTTGGGACATTATGTGAGTATTTCACAATTTACCATATGTCGTCATTCGTTAATGTTACTCATCTATAATAGCAAAATTCAGCTGGTCTCTTCATTTGAAGCAAATGTTATGAAATGAATGGAACTAGATAAACATTTTACGATGTCTGTCAAAATGTTACTCTCTAGATCTTGATTATTTCTGAATATTCAGGGTTCATGGAGTCATCACCAGACAGTGGTTAGCGTCATTTTCTATAATTCTGAGCGTCTTTGACCTAAAGGATCAGGAGAAATGAGGCAGAATCTCCAAACCAGCACCGTAAACCTTGCTGACCAATCTCAAATAACAAAGATTCCTGCCTTACCTTTAAAAACTTAAAATTTAAGACTACTGGGCTAAGTTTCCTTCCTTAACCATGGGAAAGCATGAATTTTTAAGTTTTATTCCCTATCTTCTCGAATCAGTTTTCTTCTCTGAAGAGCAAGTTATCTTAGATCAATTCCTATGCTTCTGAAAAGAAACAGTAGAGCTATACATTGTATAGGATGTATTTTTACTTGTGTAATTCCGGCGTAGTATATTAGAACAAATAACAAAATAAACAAATATTTTGTATTATTCCTCAACGTTTCGATCTTGCTAGGAAGATCCTTTTCAAGAATATGAATTTGACACTAAGTTTTCAGGTTAATATTCAAGTCTTGGTACAGAAAGTGGTGACCTTTACAATCATCCAATTACATAGTGATATGGAGAAAAGATCAATGTAATACAGATGAGTGAATAAGCAACTCGGTCAGAGAGGCTTTCTTCAGTTGTGCGAGTAAGGTGGAACAAAAATAGGGTGGGGAAATTTTTTATTTCGTCTATGAAAAGTACAATGGGGTTGTGAGACATCAAGGGTGACAAAGAATAGATTACTAGTTTGGAAGGATGAATATTTGAAGATGAGACAATATATCTTAAATAAATAATAATAATAATGATAACCATAAATGTACTTTTGATAACACTTGAAGTATGAGTGATAACAAAATGGATTATGTTATGGTTCATCGAATGTATATGACTCAGAGAGTAGTGTAAAATTGATGAAAATAGTAGATCAATAAGGTGTATGTAATAGGACTAGACAATCTACCTTCTCTTCAGATATTATTTATAACTGCCTAGGCGAGTCATTAATGTTTGCCATATTAGTGGGATGTCTAACCCATCTTTTCTGTTGACCGAAGAAGGATATGAGCAGATGTGCAAAGCTTCTGCAATGGTCCGCTCTTTGTGAGAGAAAAAACCCTTTTGCAGAACTTTTGTCTGTTCGAATGATATTTTATGACCTGAATATAGGGCATGAGCTGCGATAGCAGAGCTTTTTTCAAGTTTTTCTAGATCATAGGAATTTTTTGGTGGTTTTTTGGAACTTCTACCGTGTTCGGCTAGACGTGTTAGTACTTGACGTGATGTCTCTCCAATATATGTGGCATCGCATTCACTGCAGTCTACCTTATAAACACAGTTTTGTTGTTCCAAATGAGGAATCGGATCTTTTAATTTACACAGGTGTGAGTGTAATGTATTCGTCACCTTAAAGAATACTCTGATGTTGTAACTGTTAAGGATACGTCTTATTTCCTCTGAAGTGGATGTTCGATAAGGAAGTACTATAGTACTTATCCAATCTTTATGGCTTGACTTTTTCATATTTTTATTCGATAAACTTTTTTCGATCCTTTTAAGTAGTTTGTCTGGATAGTTATTTTGTCTTAAGACTTCCCGAACAAGTCGCCTATCTGCTTGCTGAGATTCCACTTTATTTGGTATCCTTTGCGATCTCGTCAACAGATTTTTGGCAACGTTTAATTTAGTTTCCAATGGATGAGCCGAATCGAAGTCAAGGTACTTGTTAGAATGTGTATCTTTTCGATAGACATCAATGTCAAGTGTCCCATCACTGTTTCGTATCGCCTTGCAGTCTAGGAAAGCTAACGTTCTGAATTCTGTTTCTAGTTCACATGTGAATTTTACAGAATTGAAACGGTTGTTTAGGTATTCAAAAAGACTTTCTAATCCTTGCTTTTTGGTTATGACGAAGGTGTCATCAACATACCTCCACCATACTCTTGGTTTTAAATTATGTTGGTTAAGTAGGTCTGATTCTACTTTGTGCATGTATAGATTAGCCACAATGGGTGAGACAGGTGAACCCATTGCTACCCCACTGGTTTGACGATAAAGGTCCCCTCGAAAAGTAAAATAGGTTGAGGTCAGACATAATCTCAGTGCATCACAGATTTCACTGATGGAAATATTACATCTAAATTATAAAGAAGTATCTGACTCTAATAAAAATCTAACAACCTGTATGCTTTCATCAATCGGAATATTTGTATACAGAGAAACAACGTCAAAGCTAACCATTGTTCATCATCTTCAATCGTTGTTTGTAATAATTTATGTTTGAAGTCTAATGAATTTTAATGATACTTACCAAATTGTCTTGTAACGGTTTAAGGATTTTTGTGAGGTACTTTGAAAGGTTATATGTTGGGGAATTCGTAAAATCCACAATTGGACGAATCGGAAAATTGGGTTTGTGAATTTTGGGAAGGCTGTAGAAGCGTGAAGCAGCATAACTTTTTGGTGCTAAATTAAACCACAAGGCATTCCCTAATTTCGATTTCAGATTGTATAGCAGTTTGTTAATCTACAATTTTACCTTGTTAAGTGTAGGCTTACGTTTCTTGTTTTCTATCATTTCATACGGTCCACTAGATAGGTGCTCTGTAACCTTTTGTTCATAGTCTGATGTATTCATGACAACGGTTATGTTTCCCTTGTCAGCTTTCATAATCCGTATGTTCTTATCATTTTTTAAAAAGCGAAGAGCACATTCCTCTTTTATCGATATGTTCATATCTGACCGTTTTTGATTAATTAGAACATGTGAGACTGTAGAGCTATACAGTCAAATTCTCTTCTATGTTTAGTAATAACAGTAACTAAGGTGAGAAAATATTCTCGATGAGAGGTGTCTAGTTATTCAGTTTTATGTGTTCAGCTGATTTGTTTGATGTCACCATTTTCTGGAACTTATCAACAAGAAATAGTGTGAACATTGGACGACAGTTAAGCTAAAACAGGTGTAAATCTTAAGCACATCAGTAGTGGCATAGATAACTGGTGTCCCATGTAATGCTACTGAAGTTTGAATACCAGATAAGAAGCCACACTTATTAAGTACCCATGTGACCGAAGGTGAAGGAATATTGGATTATTCAACATGGCTACTTCACCAATGAACCTAGTTGAGAGTTATACGAAGCGATTTATACTGTATGAGTAAACGGCTATATTTTCGAAGTATCAGAAAACATCTTGGTATTAAGTCAAACAATTTCGGCTAAGATTATTCTTCTAGTTGTTTGTATCGCTTGAACATCATAGGAAGAGGATAACAATCTCCAACAGCTACATTTGGAGATATCAAGGATTTATTTGGCTCAGTACAGATTCAAATACACGTAGATTAACTGTTTTCCCTCCTCTTTTCAACAATATAGCATGACTTGTGTTGATTGCCTACTGGAGATAGAGTATTTGCATGTTATCTTCTCCTACATGCTGACCGAATTCCATCCATCACTTTGCAATGTAGTCTTCAGTCCTGGAGTCTCACTATCATGATGTATTTTGGTAGGTGTTAGTTGATCAATCAGGGCTTGAATAGCTCAATGGTAGGGCTTGTGACTGAAACTTCAGATGATACGGATTCCACTCAGTGTGGTGACATTGATTCTCTGGGGATTGCAGATAAACCTTGCTGACAAGTGCTAGGAACGGCGAAACTCGGGTTTAGTACTTCCTATTGATTGCCTTTAACTGCCTAACATCAGCTGAAGAGCACCATGTTGCTGAGTTTCCTAGCTTAGTGATAAAATTGTAGAATGATCGATAGAAGTCGGTCAGCTTTCAGGGCAAGACAACACTAAACTGGTTACAGATTAGCAGTCAAGAGACTGTTAAACACGTCTGTGTCAAAAAGCATGTAAATGATCACCGTGGGTAAGCTATAACAAAGTAAAAATACAATTTGGAGACTTATAGGGATTTAGTTACTGATTTGAGGTTAGTATTCATCACGGACAGACATTAGTTAGAGAACCGCTGAGAACCTGAAAGGAATGAACAGTTGTTTCGCTCTATTGTGGGATTCCTCAGTAGCGCTCACTCATCACCCCACCAGGAGTGTTTATTAGTCTGTCGTTTCGAGATGAGAAGTCGTTATCGGTGGGGTAAACCAGTTCGGACGTGAGGATAATTACTCAACGAGGACACTGAACGAAGTTCGCACAGTTTCATGAACTGACAGAAGTGAAGAATGCGGATCACTGGATTCCTACCCAGTGGCTCAACGGCAACGTGTTGGCCAGGTAACCTGAAGGTTTTGACTTCAACCCCTGGGTGTGTGGGGTCATGAGCGCGCACTGCTGAGGAGTCACATATTATGACGAAACAGGTTTCCGATAGTTGTCCAACTGATATCAGTCCCTGATCAATTAATTCTAACCCCAAAGTAGCAATTTCAGAAAAAAAGTGCAACAGCGACGAAACTTTTCTTCTCCAAAATTAAAATTTTGAAGCCTATAAAATCATGCTTGGATTAAAAAGATATTGATCTGAACCAATCAGATTTTCGCAATGGGTTTTTCAAAAAGTTGCAGAATAGAAGATAATATAGAAAGGATGTGAGGTGGAATTTAAACATAGGATAGGAAGAGGTCTAATATGGTGAGTGTGGAGATGACTTTCCCAGCCTAGGTGACCGAAATAAAAAATAAAAGAGCCACAGTTTGCTCAGCACTTACAGTTGTAGTCATGGTAAGGTAAAATGGCGTACCTAGTGTGCTTAATGTTGAGGTTTAAACCTGTGATAATGTGGTGACGCAGTAATGCAAAGGAAATGTAGGTGAAGTGTTATGGACTGGCTCAATGGAACCTTGTAGGTTATTTTGAAAGAACTACTGGGTTTACTATGGCTAGGATCGTAATACAGGCTCAGATTTAGTGGAATCGGCTGATATCACTTTAGCTTTCATGGCAACTTAGGTTCATCGGGATAGCCACAGAAATCCTGGGGGTATTCTGCAGTTATCTCACTCCAGTTTGAAACCCTTCAGTAGCAGACCTTTAAGACTCTATAAGGGATCGAACCAAGCACCAACACGTCCTTTGGTGATTACGGTACTGCATTGGAGTCCAGTGACCCACTTTAGCCAGCGAATATGGCTTGACCGTTGTTCAATACCATGAGTGGGGATTTGTGTCACTAAAAAATTGTTATAGCTTGGAATTCTCCGTCGCTGATTGGACCAAATTGGTCGGCCACTATTGGCTTATGGGCTCCTGGGTGGATTGCTGGATATAGCCGGAATTTCTAGTTTGTTATTAATGATGGATGGTTATCAGTGGTATCTGGGACATGCGTTTCGTCCTATTTTGGGGTCCTCAGCTGTATATACCCAACTCCCTGTGAGCACTATTGTCCCCGCCTGGACTCGAACCCAGAATCGATCACCCCGGACATCAGGGCGTAATCCAATGACAAAGAGCCATTAATTCAGTTCCGTTAGTCATGGAATATCACTAGCTACAACTTCAAAACTATACCCATTCTAAAAGAAGTGACTCAGTGGCTTAGTATAAAGTAGTCTGGCGTTTGAAGGGATTGGTCTCGGGTTTAACTCTTAAGGGGGGTGTAACACCACTCCTTGGGATACAGGTACATACAGCTGACGGACCCTGAAGAGGATAAAACAGGTGTTCTGGATCTCAATATTAGCCAATATCAACCAATGACACCAAGAATGTGGATCAGCAGAAGCACAGGATATAAGTGTATGCAAGTATAAGCACAAAGAAGGTAGATTACAATGTGCATACCTTAATTTCATTTTACAGTGGCCTACTTTGAGTTTTTACGTATATGTCGTACAATTGTGAAGCAAAAATTTCTTTAGTAGTAAATTCTCAACATCTTCATAGCATCTTTCATAGATTATTGTCTGTCTCTTTTACTAGACAGTGTAAAGAAGTATGCATTTGTACTAATATCAAGTTACTAAGCCTTATCCTCTTTTAAGACAATAAAATCTCGTCAGTGAAGGTCCTGTTTCATTTCCCTCACTTAATGCATTCGATATTAACTGAGAATGATTTGGATTTATATAAATCTTGGCCACTGTTTCCCTGTGAACCTATCCATTTCTTTCCAATCCCCTTATGCGTTGAATAAGTCCCTGTTGAAACTGAACAGAAATGTACATGAAACTGTCATAGAGCTATGGTAACGAACAAGATAACCAGTGTTTAGGCAAAGAAGACAATGAATAGACCTTGTCCATAGCTAAAAATTTGGGAAATATAATGAAACTGGAATCAATCAATAGGGATTAAAATGATGCGAAGGCTTACGTAACTTGTCAGTTGTTCAGTTATCTAGGTTAACTGAATAATTAAAAAGTATAATTGGTGGAATGTTGGTCTTTAAATGCTCACACTTATATGAAAAAGCACCGACTTTTATATGGCCGCAAGATTCACCAATAATATGCTTTCATCAGAAATCTATAAGTAAATAAAAAGGCTAGATTGAATTTGTAAATATTTGTAGAGAAATTCTTCCCTGAAAATATCTTTATCATTGATATTGGGATGATTGAAAGTGGGACGAAAACTTGGGTTGTGCCAGGATTAGATCGAGTGACTTCTGGTTCATAATTTCGAAGGCCTACTGGTTGAGCTACAAAAACTCGCCTGTTGATGTTGTCTTAACGTTTGCTCCCTCTCTTCAATTCAAATCAGTTTGGATTGAGACAAGATAATACAGTAACGATGAACTAATAATTAAGTACCACTCATTCGCGTGGTTTACAGAGGAGTCAGCGGTTCAAAACGCTGCGTTTCCCAGGTTTCTTGTTAATTGACATTCGTTAATGAAGCATATCTGCAGCATTCAGGAAAAACATCTTTTTGAAATTTGAAATGTGCCTTTCACTGGTGAAGTCCGTCACTTTCTAAAGTGATACTTTGTTACGCTTGTGGTACACATATAAACTGCTGCTTTACTTTTGATCTTTAGCTTACACCTGATCATTAGTCATCAATAGCTTCCATGTTGTATGAACACTCATTCAGCTAAAATAATATCCTGTTCGACAATGGTATCGTTGAAATCTGATAATATGATGTGGTTTCAAATCATTGACGAAGCGATTTCAGAAATGCATTCATCTAATAATTGCTAATAAGAGTGAAAATCACAATGAGATGGTGGTTTGTATGGATTTGTTGGCTGACATCAGTTGGAGGACCACTGAAAATCTAGGAGTACTGAACGTATTTCGTCTTGCTGTAGGACTGTTCAGCAGCGTATGCTCATAACCAATGATTATTAGGGTTTGATATGAGCAGATTATTATCCAACCAGTGGGTTGGAATCCAATAGTTGTGTATTTCTTCTTCTATCAATTCACAACAGCGTAAACATCATCCAATGTGATTGGTGGGTGTCCATCTCGATTGGTTACAGTCTTTTAAAATTATTGAATGAAAGATGAGGAAAATATTATTGATAATTTTAAAGTATGCTGAGAAACTATTCAAATCAGTAGGCAGAAAACATACATCTTTCTTGTTGTCACTAAAATACACAGAATTTCAAGTTTCTCTACTAAGTATTTTTGTCTTGCTTGATTTAACTTCAATTTTTCAATAGACATAAACCCAAGTCTTCATATCTCTGGAAAGAATTCAAGTGTTTATTTGAAAAGTCTTAGGGAAACTGGTGCTTTCTATCCATTCTTCATTTGAATTTGTTTTTCCCGAAAATATTCTTGTAGCCAGTATTGTTTCAGACAAGAAAACAATGGAATTGTAGTCATTATTTTCGGTAAGATTTAGGAATTGGTGGAAATTATGATTTTCATATTGGTATTTATATGAAGTTATCCTACTGTATTCTTTATTCACAGGACACTTTCACAAGAACATTCGTATCTTGAGATACACATGTTCCATATCAAAACTGACGATAATGTCAGTAAATTGTACGAATTGTGAATTATTTGTAATTCATCGCTGTTTTTTTTTCATATTGAAATGATTAGTCTCTGTCTGCGTTGAACTCACTAGAGAGGTGACTGAATAGTGCTTTGGGTTTCGTTTCGTTGTTGTTATTTGGTTTATGGTGGCTAGCAATGTAATCCAGAATGCAATTTTTTCATAGCTTGGATTTATCGGTCTGGATTTTGTTATTCCCAGAAATAATCGCGCTCATAACCTTTCAATCAAACCTTTAGAGAGTTACCCAGAATGTAAGTAGCTTATTTTAACCATCTATTGAGTTCAACTCAAGTTCACGTGAGAACACCTCCAGGCTCTGGTAAGCAGGTATATACAGCTGATAGGTTTTGATTGGAAAACAGTTTGTATTTCCCTACTAGCCAACATATAGAGAATAGCATTTCGGAGTTGTAGAAGAATTCACATGTGATAAGGTTATGTGCACACGAGGTAGTCATCCAGATTGCCTGTGGTCCTACTCGACTAAATAACACCTTTGACATTAAAGAGTCGTTTTCATTCACAAGTGTAATCACATGTGATTGAGGCGGTCAACAGCACACCCTAGTTATTGCTGATGGCTTTAAGGTATATGAAATTCTAATTGATTAGACTGCAGGCATACGACATAAAGCAAGTATCTGCATATACATAAAGAAATAAATTGATAGGGCCTTGATTACGAAACCTTTGCATAATTCTAAAGTCTGTATCGTCCAGAGTACCATTTCAAACTACAGAGTACTATATAAGTGGTTCTTCTTGCTTTAAAACGTCTTAGTAATATATTCTATTCCTGACGCCCCTCTCAGATGGATGTTAATAACTTTAATGGAAACTATTCCACCCATTTCTTTGAAAAAAAATCCTAATCTGCTCATGCTGAATTCAGTAGTTTTACTTCTGCATGTTGCAAGGTGGTGTACTCGGTATTTTCACATACTCTTTCTAACAGCAGTTATGAAGACTGAAAAATCTTATCTGGAACTACTTTTAGGCATAATTTTACAATTCTTTGCAATGGTATCGCGGTTCAATCCCTTCTCATTTTACTTAGCCGAACTCATTTTCACCTTTGTTTCTCTTCAAAAACGTACATATCTTTTTATTCTGCATAGCTGTTACGATAAATATTGACCATGAAATATTTAAATGGTTGGAGCAGCTGACAGGAAACAGTAGACCTTGGTGTTATGATTGTTGGGATTTACCAAACAATAACATCTGCAACTGATCTTCAGTGATCGCTTGGAACTATGCAGCATAACAGTGATTACTGTTTTAATGATGGACCGTGGCTAGCAGTGGAATCCAGGATGCGCATTTCGTCCTGTTTGAGGCTCATCAGCTGGATGCGCCTGCTTCTTAGTGAGTGATGTTGTTCCCACCGGGACTCAGACTCAGAAGCGATCGCTTCAAACGCCAGGGTGTCATCCACTACACCACATCCAGCTGACGAGTCCCAAATAGGACGAAATGCACATCCTGGATTCCACTGCTAGTCACGATCCATCAATAATATATTAAGAACGCAGGCAGTATCGAGGCGTCCGCACAGGAGCCCATATGCAAATAGAGACCGATAAATTCGGTCCATGCAACGACGGTATCATATAAAAACAATTATACTGATTACTGTTCATTGAAGAATGACTTTATTTAGTGTAGTTGACAAGGTGGTCACTTACACTCAGATTAACTATGTGATTTCGTCTCTTCATATGATGGTGGATAATGTAGTAGCAAACTTTTGAGAAAAGTGTCATCAACTAGAGGAATAGGTAACATCAACGTAAAGCCTCGCAAACAAATGCATCTGTTTAAGTAGTATGCAACGAACGAAAAACTGATATCAAGGTAGACAAAGGTGTACAGCGAAATGAAGAAATTACAAATGAAGGTTGGTCAAAATATTCGAAGTGTGACTACGTCTGGTTTATT
The DNA here is from genome assembly GCA_944470555.2 of Heterobilharzia americana. Taxonomy (NCBI): domain Eukaryota; kingdom Metazoa; phylum Platyhelminthes; class Trematoda; order Strigeidida; family Schistosomatidae; genus Heterobilharzia; species Heterobilharzia americana. The sequence continues at coordinate 26,553,674 of OX104131.1, read as the reverse complement.
GTGACTGATTTTCAGCCATGTCACCAGGAATCCTTAACCACTGATTTCCGTCGCCTTAATGACCCAAGTCAGCAGCTTAGATTGATTAGACCAACCATCAGAGACTTCATGAACTGGTTTTGGTCTTGCTGGCCTGACCCCTGGTCCAATCTAATGCAAATTCTCCTATCATGGCAAGTTGAATTAGGAAGTGGTTCGGCATGCACAGTAAAATGTTCAAACCACCTCGGTCACCAACCACAATGATATAAATACATTTTTTCAATAGTAACCAAAAACCTAGGCTGAATAAAGCTTTCTGTCGATTGCATCCAACTTCTTAACACCAGTCAAAATGGAGGACAACGATCAGTCTCTTACCTAGTTACTTGCAGCGACATACTATTTTTCTTGGATTGATCCCATTTAGTGTTAGAATTTCAGACTCTTATACATTTGAAAATTATTGAATGATAGTCATCTGCTGTCAAAGTTGGAATCGAAAAAGCAAGACAGGCATTCATTAGCCTGAAACCAGTGTGGAGATCTACTGCTCTGCACTCAGCACAAAGCGTCAACAACATCCGGATTTTCAACATCAATGTCAGTCAAGTCAGTGCCTCCATCTAATGGTTCAGAGACTTAGCTTGTCACGAAAAGCATTTGCAACAAACTACAGACATTGATGAACAACTGCCTACACTGACTCGATACTGAAGATCAGATGGCGAGAATAATGAGAATAAGCAAGAAGGAACTCTGGCTGGCTGGCTGGTAACGAACCAAGTAAGAAGCTATCACCTAACAAATATGTAGTTGAAGGAAGTGGAGATGGATTTGATTGGACATACAGTGAGAAGGATGATTGGGGACATCATGCATCAGGCTAGTCGCTCGAGTGGAAGCGAAATGAAAAACGACGAGTTGGGTGTTGGAGGTGAGGGTGAGATGGAGGAGATTGTGCGAGGAGGAAATGAGATGTTGTGAGCAGTCGTGGAGCGAGGTTCGAAAGACTGCGTAGAAGAGAGTGGAATGGAGACGTTCTAGTGAAGCCCTATGTTCCATTAGGAACCCAAGGGGGACAAATAAATAATAAATAATAATAGTCATCTGCTTTTCACTGTTTCTCAGTGTTTCCTTAACAAAGTTCAAATCCTAAAGTCATGAAGTTCTCTGTGAACTACAGAGATGAATAGATAACCACATGATTTATGAATTTTGATCATACTCAAAGTTGTTTAGTGTTAAGATTAGTAGGAAGCAGTTAAAAGTCTTTATCAATGGTATATTTCATCTGAATTTTAAATAACTTGTGATCAGTATAAATCTTTCCTCATTCATCTTATTTCCTATCCCTTTAAATCGAGTTATTTTCTTTCTAGTACATTAATATCGAAGAAAAATTCAGTGTATGTAATTAAATTAAAAAAAACTCTTACTACTTAATTAAATAATCATAGCGAGGTGTAGATTCTACAATGCTTTCAGTTACATAAGTTATCTAATCTACGAAAATTTGGAAAAACTTATAATATGTTGACGCTTTAATGACAAACAGTATTAGAAACTTTTTTATCACACTTCTAGATCAACATTTTATCCAACAATCTACATATGAGATTTTCTCGATGAAAAGTTGAAAAAATGCACTAAAATCTCTATCACATTAACATGAAAGTTTTATGCTCAAGACAAACTGAATAATATAAACAGACGATTCCAACAATCATTTTTATATGGTCAGCAATAAAAGTAGCAAAGAGTTTTTAATTTTCAAAGAATCAGTCAGAATTTACCTGAATTTATAATCCTTAGTGAGGAAATATTTTTCTTTTTGAAGCGAATGTGTAGTACGCAATATATGGATTTGCTTGCTATAAACTATGCACCTCAACTAATTGGTTTGTATGGATTTAGTGTAACCATTTATCTGTATAAACTTTCACAGATCTCTAAGCAAAGTTCAAACCCGTTGATTATTAAGTTGGAATATGTACTGATCAAGAATATTAATTCTGAAAAAAGTTAATAGAAATCTGTTAATAAGAAAAAGACAATTTTGTGTACTGTACTGAATCAAGTACCATGGTAAAAGTTTACTTATTTTACAAAAGTAATGAAATATGTCGTTATATCTTGAAAAGGAAGAAAGAGAAAATGTACAGTTGCTGATAAACTACCCTAATTGAACAATGATTATTGGATGATTGATAAACTTTACTATGTACACATTTTTGGCTGGGTTGATTAAAAGGGATATATATCTAAAAACTAAGTAGCTAGATACAAACTATCTACTTCGAATGAATAATATCTCGCATCACAAGGATACTAGTTTTGTTATAACTTAAGATATATGACAATGACTAGTACTTGCAGATGCTCGGTAGTAAGCACACAAGGCTATTTTAACCTGTCTTGCTCTTCTGCGAAGATGTATACCCCCCCCCCCGTGTGAATGCATTCCCCTTAGTAGCTAATAACTCTTTCTTGATAAGGTGTTCCAGTTGTTGCCACCTCTGTCTGACAAACGTAGGTTCATATAAAGTTGAGTCAACTAAGATTTTCGAAGATGATCAATCTCTGAAGAGGAGAAGACAAAAGACATCAATCCTGAGGTAACTGATAAGTAAAAGGAATAAAAATATTAGAAAAAAATCAGTTGTTTTAATCACTGTTCACTGAATAGATTAAAGAAACCAACCACCAACCTGTTACTAAGTCTTTAAACGCGTTCCAGTGCCTTAGCATCTTTTATGAAGCAATGCGGTCCTACGAATGTGGATACAATATCTGAAGCATGTCTTCAACACGGCATTTGAACTCTCTGCAAGGAGACCAAGGTAAGAGAAGCGTTTTTTTCTGACTTGAATGCAGTGTACAGACGTCTTCAAGTTATGGATGATTAGAGCCCTAAAGTCTTTGATTTCTTGAACGCCAGATAATGATATCCTATCTATCAAATAACTCCACCTGGTTAACTAGTTAACTAGTTACTAGCTGGTCCTAAGTCCGGGTAAAGAGGGAAGGTTGGGCATAGGGCTGGCAACCCTACCCCTTAAAACGAATCCAACCGTTACAAAAACTTCAAAGCTCAGACAAATTAAAAAATATAAAAACAAAGTTATTCCTCGCTGGGATCGGAGAGATGTGTCTTCTCTCTCTTGATGAAATCGAAAGGAAACGTGGGGACATGGAATGTCTGCTCTATTTCTGAACTAGCAGGGCTCCCCAGAATGTAAAAGAGACGAGAAGGTATAGCATGGAAGTGCTAGGAATCTGCGAAAGCAGGTGGAATGGAAGTGGACTCTCCAAACTGTCAACTGGAGAGTCAATAATCTACTCCGACATTGTCACCCAAACGACAACCACCAGCACACTGAGTTTCAGAGTGGCTATCATAATGTCCCCTTGAAGAGCATCGAAGGCTCTCATACAGTGGGAACTAGCCTCCTGCAGGATCATGACAGCAAGATTCAACTCAAAAATAAGGAAGGTCACAATCATACAATGCTACACACCTACAAATAATGCAGATAAAGAGCAGAAGGAGGAATTCCACAGACAACTGCAATCAGTAATGAACAATACCCCACCCCAGTTGGGGAAATCAAAATTCTAATGAGCGACATGAATGCCAAACTAGGAGCGGACAACATAGGAACAGGAGCAATCACAGGTGGAAAGGCACTCGGTGAAATGAATGAGAATGGAGAACTATTTGCAGACGTCTGCGCATTCAACGATTTGGTGATTGGAGGCAATGTATACAAACACAAGGATATTCACAAGGCAGCCACATGGATTTGATTTTACCAGATGGACACACTAAAAATCAAATCGACTTCATATCAATCTCAAGAAAGTGGAGATCTTATTGACGCAATTAAGCACAAAAACTTAGTTTACTAAATCCCTTTCAACGATTGCGAGGTCAAATATATGGGTCAAAGTGGTCGACCAGGATAAATTAGGCTATCGGAACACAAAAAACCTAGCCACGTCAAAATTGGTAGATTCTAGTAAGGAAAGGGTCATAGCTATGCATGTAATTACATACAACCACATAACAGGATGGGACAAGGTGGAAATTCTTAAAACTAACATAACAGAGTGGAGGGAGAGACTGATAACTGAATCTTTGTTTATCGAATCAACACCTAACACATGCGGCAACAGGAATGATTCCGGATATATGGAAAATCTTACTACCCATCTCACAAAGAGACGAGGAAATTAGGACTATACAGAGGATATCTCAAAGTTGTGTAGGTATCTTGATATGACTACGGACAATAAATGATGTCCGAGACGTAATCCAGTAAACAATACTGTTCCACTGTGTGATCAATCTAATAAATCAATAAAAATGGAAAAAGGTAAGTTGCATCACTCTATTTTTAATGATTATCTGAACTCATTGAAAGTAACTTTTTGTAGGTTCAGTGAAAACTGAACAGGAAGTTATTTCAATGAATATTGCTTGACAGAGGTGTCAGAAGAATTTCAGAATCACGATGTACTTCAGAAGATGAAGTAGAAACAAAAGAGTGATTCTATCATTTCAGATGATGATCACATTCAAATAGTAGTAGAGTAGTAGAGTATTGAGAAACTGAATGAACTACCATTTCGTTGATGATATCATTCTCAAGTTGTTATTCATCGAAGACTGACATCAGTTGGAGGAACAAAGGAAACCTGGGAGCACTGGACAGCTGTTTCATCCTAGTATGGGACTCCTCAGCAGTGCACACCCACGACCCCACCAGCAGGGATCGAACCCGTGACCTTCAGGTTCCGCGGTCAGCGCGTTACCATTGAGCCACTGGGTGAAAATCCAACGCTCCATATTTCCAACTTCTGACCCAGTGGCTCAATGGTAACGCGCTGACCGCGGAACCTGAAGGTCGCGGGTTCGATCCCTGCTGGTGGGGTGGTGGGTGCGCACTGCTGAGGAGTCCCATACTAGGATGAAACAGCTGTCCAGTGCTCCCAGGTTTCCTTTGTTCCTCCAACTGATGTCAGTCTTCGATGAATAACAACTTGAAATATTTCCAAATCTCCACAACCCCCTCAAAATTTGATATCATTCTCATTGTAAATGAATATAATAAGGATGTAATGTATTCTAGAAGGAAAGATTTATTAGAAATGGACCACCTGAAACTCATTTTGTGATAGACTAGGTTATTTAAAGTCTTGATAACAACATTAAGTACTTTGATGCTACAGCTGTCAATTTCCAGGGGTTATTAGACTGAAACATTAGCTAACGAGTTCAGAATTGGATAAAACTTGCGTCTTGAATGCTGCTGTTAGCCACGATCCATCGAACGTGTCAAACATCGGGGAATTTTGCTAAAAAGTAAATTGTAATGCAATATGATAAAACCAAGACTGTCTATAGCTATGCTCCAAACATACATGAGAGATTAATATGTCACTTGAACATCTTGATGTCATCATCACATCAGATGACCTGGAATCATTTGGAGAATGACGTATAACTGTACGATACAGGTGGATATACCAAAACTTGCCTTTTTTGTACATATGGTAGGCATTGAACAAGAGAACATTTTGAAAGTGTCTCGGATGGGGACGCAGATATCATTATGTATATACCATATGCTTCAGACAGTGCACAGAAAACATCTCTATGAAATAGTTTATACAAGCTCAGTCGTACATTGTAAACTACCTATATTTACAGTAACGTAATCGCAGTAGTGTAGACTCGGGTACATTTGAAAGAAAGCCGATAAGATTATAGTATTCATCATAGTAGTATAGAACAACAATTACCAGTGAGAATATCATGACACAAGCAACAACTGTTCTTAACTTTCCTACCATTTCCACTATTAGACTGATCTTTGCAATACCGTGACAAGATGAATAGTGATAGAAAGTAAGGTCAACATTTCAAGTCATCAGTAGATGAGATAAAAATCTTCGAACGTGAAGATTTAATTTACGCTGTTGTGTGCTTAGATTAACCTTATTAGTCATTTTAGTGTGTATATATGATATTTTGACTAAGAAATAAAAACATCCATTCTCTTAGTCACACGGTTGGCTTTCTTTTTTCGGTAATTTCCATAACTCATTCAAGCATAAGATGATGGAAGAAGGAAACGGATAGCCATTACTATTGAACATTTAAGTGTATTTTGTTTCGTTGTTTATACTGAAGTTTAGTTGGTCACTTGATTCATTTTATATTCTGTTTTTCTGAGTTTCTACCCTTCCTTTCATGTTCATTTAACTGTTTTGATATTCTGAGACTAGTTAGTGCTGCGCCCATTGGGATAATTCGTCAATCAGCCTAATGATTCCAAGCCTATTATTATTGTTAGTAGTAGTACTGTATGAAAATTAGTAGTGGTTCTAGTAGTAGTGTGAGTAGTAGTAGCAGTCATAGTAGTGTGAGTAGTAGTAGTAGTTGTTGTTTTTGTAGCATAAAAGTGGGCAAGAGACACTGTTTACCGGTCTGGGAGAATTAAGTTCTAGGGCAATATTTATTTGGAAGTGTATCTATTCAGTCTGCTTTCTATCGCCATAATAATTTTAAATTTTCATAGAAGTATGCATATACTACTTTTTTTGAGGCATTATTTCAATGCTATAGATATGATAATTGACTTGTATAGTTACTATTTATTTATGGATAAACAAAATATGAAACAATAACAGCAATGAGTTAAAACTACTGAATAAGATAGATTGACAACCAGACATACAGGCACACACACACACACACAGCTAGCTACTTTATTATTATTTATGAAGTAGTAGTTCATGTTTCGCTTTGCATATTGCATGCCTACAGTAGCTTCCTAAATATTCAGGAATTGTTGTGAGCTGAAGTTGGAGGGAGTCTTTTTCCCTCTTGCCTGAAAAATGTATGATTGTGACTCTAATCGACGGTGGTATCGAAACCATTAAGTTTAACGTGTAGCTCATTATCACTCTAAAATCACGTATGTCTCAGTAGTGATCGGTGATGAGAATGAACATGTTATATACAAACCATTTCATTAGACGATAATCAAATGTCACGAATTGGAGGTTTGAAAAATTCTCATTCCTCGCCAAGATTCTCACATTCAGGTGTAACATAGTTTCCGTTTCCATTGAAAAGAAGAATTTTCAGGCCACAAATTATCATCTTTTCGATACCAAGTCTAATATCAAGAAGGTGAGTAGAAGTACTACGCAACATATACTACTGACTGACTGAAATAACTAATATTGACTTTGGTCAATCATTACTAGTTAGGCAATCAAAGTGCTGCTTATATATGAAAATTGTCAAGTCAATATGAAAAAAGATTAGTAAGGATCTATCCCAAACCGTTTCACATCTAAATAGTTAACGCTTATGCTACATCCTTAGAGTTAGTCAGAATGAAGTCATTGACGTTGCTTTCTCACGCCGGTCGATGATGACTAATACTTATCCGCATTTTTAGGGAGCTGAAATTTATTCCAACATTTGACTTCATATCACTGGATAATGAAGTAAGGAATTTCAATGTTTAGTAATGATGGGCAGTGGCTAGCAGTGGAATCCAGGATGCGCATCAATTCGGTCCAATCAACGACGGTGTAGTATAAGCAATAACACTGAGGAATTTCAATGTTGGACTATTTTTAAAAGTTGTTATTCATTGTAGACTGACATCAGTTGGAGGAACAAAGGAAACCTGGGAGCACTGGACAGCTGTTTCGTCCTAGTATGGGACTCCTCAGCAGTGCACACCCACGACCCCACCAGCAGGGATCGAACCCGCGACCTTCAGGTTCCGCGACCAGCGCGTTACCATTGAGCCACTGGGTCAGAATCCAATGCTCCATATTTCCAACTTCTGTTAGCTCATGATATATAGCGCAACCGCCACCCAATGTCATCGCTGAGTATTTGTCCTCATGGCCATCAGGCTTGACTCCACCGGTCACGACTTGTCATTGGAACTTCGGGAATACTTCTCGAAACTAGTCACCAATGAGCACCAGTTCAATTAAATTTTGAGGGAGTTGTGGAGATTTGGAATTATTTCAAGTTGTTGTTCATCGTAGACTGACATCAGTTGGAGGAACAAAGGAAACTCATTTATCTAACATTTCTGAATATTAAGTTACTGCATTGCTATGTAAAGTGACTCATGGTTTCCCGAAGTCATTTTTCACTAGATTTCGGTGTAGTTCAGAGTTGTCTAAAGAAGTTTTGTACCAGAAATTTGTCAGAGATATCATGGCACCTTCTTGTGAAAATCATTCCGTCTTTTCCTAGACGGCGGATTGTTCTTCTTCAAGCAAAGCATGAGCACGTTTGCTATGTCATCTTCAATTCTATGTACCTGTTAACTTGTTCCTGGGAACTTTACTATTTTGAGAATACTGTTAAGGAGCATTAAAAATGTGGTTGGGATAAGTGATGGTAATATCAGTTCGTAGTTACACTTCAACCCGTCGTTTTCAGCAGTAGCTATGGAGTAGATGATAATCTAGAAATTCAGAACTATAAGCAACAAATCATTTAGTTCAAAATGACATTTATCAGAGTCTAAGAATCCAATCTTTTGGAAGATACAATATGTCATCAAGAGTGAATGAAATACAATGAAAATCTTCTTGCTGATGCCATTAAGTGGTCACAGAGATACCTAAATTGTAGGGAACACAAATTTCAACGATGCGATTTGTCAACGATTCGCAAAATTATTGGTTCAAATGTATGTAACAATTAAATATTATATGAAAAGACCTGATTATACCAAACTGTAAGGGTAAAGACTATGTTAAATTTATTTGTTTACAATTTTTTCATCTTATCCATATTTTTTTGGTTCATTTGGCAATGAAGAAAAATCGGGGTATAACGTTTAAATTATATCTGCAGTTACTAGGCTAATTCAGTTAACATTTCTGAGTATTCCACATCATAATGCAAATGGTGCATCGATAACTACGCTAAGTTCATATCTGTCAAGTGTCATTAAAGGTAATCGACAGTTGACATTTGACTTTAGTTGTATTCTTGTCATCAAATTTCAATGTGATATGCGTATGAAACCCCAAGAGAAGTGGTGCTCCCTTGGAGATCCACCTACTCATAATCCAGTTTACAAAAAAGAAAGTATCGTAGATTGATCAATTTGAACGGAGACTAGCCTTCTGCATGGAATGAAACACATTATGCTGTAAAGTTACTTCCCAATGCTGATAGAATTGATTAGATCAAGATTACCATCAGACTTCTGACTTAAATGAATTGACACCGTTACTGTGATGATTCACTGAGCTTATTTGTTACAAAGAAAACTCGACAGGTTGAATATGACTAGTACTTTGGATTAAAAAGTATAATAGTAGCTACTTTCTGCTAAACATCTAGCATAACTAGATTATCTGCAATATCCTAAGTCAGGTCGCTTGATTCATCGGTCATTTAACAGGACGATTATAATACTCATTTTTTCCCCTCTCCATTAACTCAGTCTAACAATACTAAAGTGAGTTTTGATTATACTCTCAGACTGAACATCATGTCATTATGGGCGTAGTAAGTACATAATTAGGGTGAATCGTTAAATGTTTGCTCAACACTCACCTTCGACACAAACATCAAACACTTAACATGCATGAGTAGTGAACAGTAACTGATCATGCATAAAACATTAAAACATAGTTTTCCACATGAAAAGATTAAATTTACACTATCCTTCAAAATATCATCACTAGCTAACCAGTAATTTATATGAGTTTTTCAATCAGGTATTCAATGACCACCGTTTTATTTTATGAGATAAACAATTTCGATTTAAGTGTGGGAGAGGAAATGGTTAACAATTCCCCTGTGTCTGTTATAAACGACGTCATTAACTTCAGTGACGTGGATTGACTGTTGTATGTCTGATGGATATATGCATGCTGCTTTGCATAATGTGACCAACGTTATGCTCACCTCGACTGGCAGTCAGTCGACACTAGGACATATATTCTGTGTGAATGATATCAAATAGCTTGTATGGGCATATATCTACTGGATTGAGTGATGAAGTACTTCGGTAACATGTCACCTTCACAAAGCCATCCAATGTTCGTGACAACGGAATATAGTTCAGTGTGAATGAACCATTTTTCTTTATCAAGCAACGAGTTCTTTGTTGAAATCGTGACTACATCCACATGGTATTTTACTGTGGAACATATCGACCCACTGAAGGTCAGTACATTGTTCGTGAAACATCACTCTACACACATGTCATAGATGGTTGATTATCTCACCCTGTTTCTATTCCTGACACCAAATAAACTGTTGATGAAGCACAGACTAGGAAACTGAAGTAGTTGAGTGAAGCTGTTCTACGTTTGTGTGATACAAATCAAGGTTCCATCTACATGGGTGTCATGCAGAATTCTTCCATATTAAGTTGGTCGCAGATGGCACAGTGTGTAGCATAATATAACAAGCTATGAATGAAATCATCTGCTCACCCTCAACAATACTTCCAACCGAATTGAAAGAAAGATTTCATTTAGTTTTCAGTATGGACCGAATTCTCTCAATTATGTTTACACTGTGAATCGCTTAGACAAATGAATCAATGGTGTACTTTAGAAAGAAATTTGTTTTCCCTTTCGACTTTCCATAACAATCAAAAATGAAGGACAATACTTCATGACGTTATTGATGAATTTGAGTGGTTGCTTAGTGACAAGACTGTCAGTGATTGACTGTTTGAGATTTGAGTGGGGTTTCTCATGAAAAAGGAGAAACAGTTTTAAAGTAATAGCAATCTGTGTTGTTGTGTTCTACCTGAGACTTCATCAAACTTCATGAGTAGCATGAGTTAGTCCTGCTGTACTCTTATCAGAGGATATTTCTTCGTTTTTATCACGTCTATCAGGCGTCATGAATTGAATAGCTGGAAATTATTTACAACTGTGTACCAGTGAGCTGCATGTCAGTGGGAGCACTAATTTCATGAAGGTGGCAGATACAGCTCAATGACGAGCAGAAATAAGGCGAAAAAGTAGAATGAATGGATTTTCTTGTCTGTCGCCATCAACCAATCAACCAACCAATCAATATTCAGCATTTCGCATATAACCACAGTTTTGTTGAATCACAAGTAACGTTGGATGAGTTCAGTAACAGGGAGGAAAGGATTGCCGAATTAGGCTTCTTGTCAGTTATTATTTCCTGCTTAGTATATCCATCCTTTACGTTTCAATGGGATTACGAGATATATTACTCATCATTGATATTGTCTTTAAGTGAACTAACAAAGTAATGAATGGACTAACCAGCATTTGTCCACCTTCTGCTAAAAATGAAGAGATTTTGTATGGAATATACAAAATGATCGACATACAGGAAACAAAGAAGGTGACTGTAAGCAAAACTATTTTCATACAGACCTTGTGTGTTGTACAATAGGGAGTTGTAACTGTTGTTTAGCGAATAATTGAAAGGTGAAGTTCTTGCACGTTTTTCAACATGTTTGTGGATAAGCAGTTGAGTAGCTTAGTTGATCACACTGGAGAGTATTATCAATAACGTTTTTGATAAGATTCAATCATTTATATGCAGCGTGTTCCCTTTGGACAGTATCGGTACTTTACAGAAGTCACTAGTAAAATGAGCAATTCTTGTGAAATAGAGCATCTCATTTACCAAATGTACGAGTGATAATGACAGTTCTAGTACTATAAGCTAAACAGAGTTTGAACTCAGCGTTTGACAAAGTGAATTACAATGTAGGATATACTGAGTAAATGTTGGCCTGCCTGTAAGTTGTGCGAAATATACAACCCAGTTCGCTAGGATGGGAATTTTCGTCTGTGCATTGTCTACTGTGCAGAACAATTTCCTCAAAATTGAATCCTTGACAATTTTCATCACAATGGCATAAATCAGAGAACTATTGAGCTGTGTAAAGTGGTGGATATTTTTCAAACTAGACTATGAGCTCGATTGCGTGTGGAGTTATGGAGACAAACATGTGTCGAATCATAGACTAGGACGACACCGATGTTCATTGTCATATGGTTTTCAAAGACTGTCTGGCTGATACCAGTCAATAATGAAAACTACCCTGATATCGATTGATACCATGCGAATTGAATAGAGAATTCTAAGCATCACAAGATATAAGAATATTTCACTCATACTCATAATAGTCCATCAATTGATACCTAAGGCATATTGTTAAATATTAACCGAAAAGTGTTTTCCAAAGATATTTTAGGAAGGCAGCTGCTCAAATGTGCATTAAGAATATCGGAAGTATCACTGTGCAGACGGAAAATTTCACAAGTTCACTTAGAATTAAGCTAAAGAAGGAGGTGACTTAAGCTAGTGGTGAAGTTGTTGATGAGTGGATAGTATCTCGTGACGTATATGATGGTGAAGTTGTCGATAATATGTAACAGCTTTCTCACAATTCTTGCTCATCAAAATATTGTTAACTTGACAATAAGTCAGAATGTAACACTGGACTTGGCATTTTCTCGATGATACTGTTATATATGAAAATCGGCTCAGCTCACAGCATTGCATCATGAGTGTTTTGCACAAAATATTTGACAAAGTATACAAAACAGTCTCCAACTATCCATATATAAGGAAATCGTAGATGGTTCCCATTCACCAAGTAATGTTTTGATCAGATTAGATAGAAATCAAACGTCTGTCATGCAAGGACTCTTACAGCATTTAAAACCATTTTGAAGAACTCACTGGTAGTAAACACCTCAGTGAAGAAGCATGTGTTGATTCCTGTGCTTTAAACATATTGTGTATACACCAACCTTACTTTCACATTCCACTCTGAGGGTCATTTCCAGTGAAGGATGTTGTTCAGCGTTTATCGGGAAACATGTTTTCAGATATCTCAAATCCCTAGACCCTTCACTCAGTCCAGGTTTGGATGGCACACCAAGTTCCATATTCATGAAGTGCGCTCATATATTGTGCCATCTTCTTGAGATAACACAATACCAGATGCCTAAAAGGATATAGGGATAGTCCCCGTCCCTACACAAGTCAGTGACTCCAGACGCGATTTTGAAATTCGGTGCGAGCGCAGTCTCTTCTGCACTCTTGGAAATAATGGAGAGGCTAATAACACCTGTACTTGAACCCACATTGAAGGCTTCCAGAGATCCAAATCAATTTGCATACACTGGCAGAAGATGTACTGTGGATGCCACCACCGTCTTGTATCACAATACTGCTTATAATCATGATACAAATACCAAGTGTGTCAGATATACTTCAACATTTGATTCCGTCACAAAACCTATTTTGCTGAACAAACAGTGAGACTTGGATTGACACCTGGTTGTGTTCCTAATTGTCCGAGAGGAAACAAAATACTACTCACAGAGGGAAACACTCCACCTCATCGCTTACTGTGACTGGTGTTCCCCAAGAAGCCGTCGTTTTTGCTCAAACCTTTTCTCTTTCTTCCTGTATGACTTACTGTCTTCAGTTGGCATCAATTCTATCAAGTATGGTGATGACCTGACTGTTCGTATACTTGTCTCCTCTTCATCAAACTGTTCTCAATTACACGATTTTACAACTAGACAACTGGACAATCGTTCTATGTCAATAGTCTTGTGCTTAATTCTTCAAGATGCCAGGCAATTTCAGGTTGGTATTCGTCATCGACTGACGTCAGTTGGAGAAATACTGGAGATCTGGAAGCACTGGATAGCCGTTTCGTCCTAGTATGTGACACATCAGTAGTTCACCTGAATGACCATACACTGCCAGCGATCGAACCCAGGACTTTCAAGTTTCACGGTCAACGCATTGTCATTGAGCCACTGGATTGTTATCTAGTGGTTCACATTTCCAACTTCTGTCAGTTCACGATATACCACGAACTTCATCTGATACCATCGTTGAGCAACTGACATCATGTTCGATTTGGTTGGCCTCACAAGATTATTCGAACTTTAGAAACCACATCTCGAAGCTAGTCACCTATGAGTACTAGAGAGTAATTCAGTTTGGAGGTTTGTAGAGATTTGTTTATTGATTTTCAGTTGGTTTTCATCATGAACTGACATGAGTCAGAGAAATATAGGAAACAGACAGTTAACGTCAGTTTCCATCACGGATGTAAAGTGCTAAAGTTTTGATGATTCCTGTTCTGTTGATGTCTGTGTGTTGGAGAACGTTGCATGTATGATTTATCTCAGTGTGTGTCTATCTTTGAACGTTTCATGATTTTCCTATATGATAATCATAATTTCCAAATAATAATTCCCCACATAACTTTCGGTATTAAGAAGCTGAAAGTACATGACATGACTCAGCTTCTTCTTTTGTTCTCTATAAACTTCTGCATACTGAATCAGATTCAAAGCTTAATATGCATCATGATTCCTTGAAGTTGTTTACAGACTTGACTGGTGTCTGTAAAAACGTTAAATACCTCAGTCTACTGTATGCTGTCACTTTTTTTTCTGACCATCGGACATCAAACAGATAGAGTATATCCTGATATCAAATCGGTTAATTATGTGATCATACTGAGAAATTTCTTTTTGTTAGATATGATCCACAATGAAACTACAAAGGATATCCTTAGTTATTGTCCAGTTTGTAAAGGAACTGCAGTAATGGTTTCTATGGTATATTTCAACTGTATCAACTGCAACGGTTGATGATGATGTCATCTATGTTTCAATTTCTGACTGAATGAAAATTCAACTTAGTTTATGTTGATTATTCTAGTTGATTTATGCAGACCAAAATGAAATCTAGATCTATGTGTATACAGTAGACGACCTTCAATCATTGAATACCAGTTACTTTTTTATCCTTTATATCGACTAACTGATTGATCCATATCAACATGATTGAAGCGCCTTATAAATTCAGTTGGAATGTCTAATGCTTCTAGAAATGGAAAAATGTCTGATGACATACTTTTGTATAGAGAACTATTATTATTATGCTAGTGGAATGACTTTTTCAGCCTTATTAATATGCTGATTAGTCATATTTCTTTCCAGTATTCAGTGGAAATATTGTTAAACTATTACCTTTTGTTAGGTTTTACAGTTGTTATCTCTATGAACATCCAGTTTTTCCTTGAGTGTGTTCAGCAAGGGAGCTGCTATCACTTGTTCCAATAACAGGTTCCAGTCGTTGACCATCTTATGAGAGGACCAATTCTCCAATCGAAGATGTTACCTTGGCGTTTAGCACTTGATGGTCTTCAAGGTGATCAATCTGAAGAGGGATAAAGAAGTTAGATATGTCATTACCTAACTTATAGTTCAAGATACGGAAGGTTAAAACTAGATCACATCTTTTCTCATCATAAGATAAAGTAAAAGGGTTTCGACTTACTAATCGCTCATCATAGGAAAGGTGGCCAAGACTTGTCACTAGTTTAGTAGCAACCCTCTTAATACGTTCTGATGAATCAACTTCCTTTTTGAAGTATGAACTAGTCACTTAAATAAAATACTCGGAAGGAGGCCTTTCTTTGGAAGGTTATAGAATGTTGGGCATATCTTATCAAAGCATATAACTACTTTACGTAGCGACCAAAGCACACAAAAAGCATCAACTGCAATTCATAGCTGTATGTAGTGTCGTGATTTACAATATATTCGTTTCAAAACCTCAGGTACTGACAGACCATTCATTGAATATTCACTAGAGTTATCCTTGAAAATGTGCATTACTGTACCTCACTTGGATTGATATCATTCATTCAGTTCATCAAGGTCAGTTTAGAATAAAGATTTATCATGATTAACATGACTGTTCTATCATACTTCCACGTCATTAAAAAACAGAAGTTACAATGAGCATATTTGGTAGTTCATTAATACAAAGAAGGAAATTTTGTAGACTACAGTCAGTGCCCTGAGAAACACTAGTGGCTACAGGTTACCACACAAACAGTATTCCATTCACTCTTATTCCTTGTCTTCTCTTATATGAAATTTTCCTTAACTCAGGCTTGAATATGCTGTTAAAATACTACTATCAAGAGGATTTCTGTGTGTATTGAAAATCTCTCCCTGACCCAGGGTTTTTGCTTGTTAACACTAGCAGGCAAGGTGTGTCTACAACCCCAGGGGTATTTATGTCCTATGAGAGATTCAAACATGTGTCTCTCAGTGTTACAGACAGAGATCTTATCACTGATGGAATTTTACCAATTATTTTGTATTGCGGTCACCAAGCTAGGAGACTCAGGAATAAAATCGATAGCAATCGATTAGTAATTGAGGCTATACAACATGAAATTAATTACCCTTCAGTGATAAATTAATGTAAGCAGTTTTCGGTTAAAGTAATAGAATGAAATTGTTTTATTCTATCATGCTCCATGACCTTCTCAAATGAATGCTAAGTGAAAAGATTCCACCGCCAAAACTTCATTCTAAACTGTAATTGATTCATTGTTCAATGTTATTAACATAAATCATGACTATCCTAACTCATTACTAACCGGATACAAATAATTAAAAACAGATTCTTTTTTAATGAATAAACGCAAAATTCAGTAGATAATCATTCACTAATTATCCTAAAGTAACTGAAGTTAGAAATTTGAAACAATTAGTCCCTTTAATAAATTTCGATAACTCTATTAGAAGACGAAGATTATCAGATAATCTTCGTCTTCTAATAGCGTTAACTGAAGTTAAATGAAAATTTAATTGGGATTACGATCATAGTACCAAAAACAGTTTTAATATACGATCATTTATGTGAAACTGGAGACAATGTCCCTTGAAGACTCAGTAAGAGTGACATCAAGAAAGACTGAAGCTTCTTACGAATGACGAGTAAGTGATTAAGGTGAAACGATGACTATTTGCTTGCTAGTCATCACCTTCTTCTAAGATCCTCTAGCAGCATGGCAGAAACCAGTTGAAAACTAAAAAGATTCCTAGAAAAATGCCCTGTCATATGACAAAGTCCATAATCTTCACTGTACACTTGTTCGAAAGACCCTTATCATAGATTGGAGCATGGAAATGGCATTCACTATCATCTGGTGATAAATCCATTCCCTTAATGAATTATTTATGATTTGCATAGCTCAGTGGTAAAGTCTCTAACTTAACCAAAGGCTGATTTACGTATCAATATTCAACAGAACAAGAAGTTTCTGAAAGTCGTAGATATGTAGGTACATCTTCAACACAGGTTATGCCATCGACTGAAACACCTTTCAACGTAATCAGTGAACAAAGAAATAATAGATTTATACTAGGTGATGACTGAAGGTGAGATGGAAATTTAAATCGCGGTTGGATTCGAACCAGCGACCGCCTGATTTTTGGCCCGATGCTCTACTAACTGAGCTACCTTGGAGCTGTAATCATATTCTTGTACTAATATTTCGTCCAGTAATTAAGAATTCTGGTATGATAGTCACTTGCCGTTGATGAACTCTAAACATAAAATACCCTTCTATAGTTCATTATTACAATCCTTGGGATTGGGAAGAAACAATCTTGGCAGTAATCAGATAACAGAAACGTTCAGTAAGGGTATATTTTCAAGAAGTTAAACTACACAAGCTGGGAAAATGTGGGCATGAACACTGAATTTGTCTCTTCGTGCAGCTTTCTGTGTATGTGTTATCATGTACATAAAGTGTGTAGTGCATGAGTGGTGCTATGGCTTATAAACTAGTGGTATATTGTCTAATCACCAAGCCGTATTAAATCAGTTATGTCATCTTGTCTACAGCTGTGACTGAATTATACTGACAGATTCTGCAATGTGGTTATCAAACCAGGAAACTTGACACAATGGTAATAACTTCCCCAACTGTAACACTACATTATTTTTGAGGTTAGATCATTTCCCTTGAGGTAACAGACATATCTTACCAGTGAGTTCTAGTAAGCATGGAAACTGTATCACACGGAGTTATCAATCGACTACTTTTAGCCATCCACTGCATATATCAGCCAGGTACTGCTAGCCATGAAATTTCGGTGCCGATAGGATAAATGAAGTCACCTTTAAAATGTTCCTGTGAAATCTTACATGTAGAGAATTTCATCCTGCATCAACCATACTATCTGGAATGAAGCGATTATTATTATTATCTTTTGGGTCTACTTAACTCCACACCTTCATCACCTATCTTAGACTCAGGCTTATAACCTACACGTTTCAGAGAAGTGAAATTACTGAAGAAAACCCTTTTTCGGAAACCGATATTAGTAGGTTTGTTTAAAATGACCACTATTCCATTCATCATAAAGAGGACTGATAAATTGTGTAAATTATCATCTAGAAATTCTGGAAAATATTTGTACCTCAGTATTTGGATGCTCATACTTTGTTCTCTGGACGGAGGTTATAGTTAGCAAACGTTACAATATCACGCTGGATATCATGGTCACCAGTGATGAGATATCTAAAATTATAGCTGAAAGAACAACTCAACCTGAAAAGTATCCTATTTTGTCAAAAATGTTGTCGTGTAGTCTGAAATGTGATGTATTCATCACTTGCAAATATATTCTATGTCAGACTGAATTCTAAGACTACACCTCACAATAAATGACAAATGCTTAACTAAGCAACTGAAATTCGAGAAATCTGTAGTTAAATGACTGTAGTTTTTCAGAGATAACACATTGGAAAGGGGAAAAGTTTATATTACGTCTATAGACGAACACTTTAAGTGTCCTGGAGAAGGAGCATCTTCGATATATGAGAAGTAACCCATTGAATTTCATTACAGACCTGAATATTCTATTTCTGGTGCTCATTAGTGACTTGCTTCGAGATCCTCAAAGTCCTATTAGAAGACGTGCTTGGTAGGGCCAACCAAGTCAGGTATGAGGACACCTATTCAACAACTGCGAACTCACAGAAGTGGGAAATGGGAAGCACTGACTTCCAATCCAGTGGCTCAAGAGTAACGTGCTAGTTGTGAAACCTGAAGGTCCTGAGTTAAACCCCTGGTGATGTGAGGTCAAGGATAAGCGCTACTGAGGAGTTCCCTAGTAGGATGTAACAGCTGTCCAATGCTCCCATGTTTCCAATGGTTCTCCAAATGACGTTAGTCCGTGATAAATACCAATTTGAAATCAGTAAAAAAATCCTTATAAAGCTCCAAATTGAATTACTGTATTTCTATTAGATAAGTTGAATCTCTAATAACTCATTCCAGTATTTTTCAGAGCAAAATCAACTCATCTTATTTCACGGTCTTTCATTAACTGTAAACAGCTTACAAAATGGTAATTTATATCTGATGAGATGAAAAATTCTGGGGCTGTGAAAAGGGGAGTTACAATAAATAGACAAGAGTGTAAAAGAAGATGTTGTTAAAGAACTAGTAAATTTCTTGAATGTATAAGAAACTAAATGGAACCGTCAGGCTCAGAGTAATTAACAATCAGTAAATATTTGGTAAAGAAATGATGCGAAACAGAAAAAAAACCCATATATTTACACATGCAAAATTATATACTTTCACCTGGGTAAAGAAAGGTTAATTATAGTCTCTTTCTCAGTAAAAAGGTCAAGTTGAAAATGGCTTATGGTTAAAGCTTCCGCAAACCGTAATAAAAATGGTGTTCTTTGTTTGGTGATTATCTTGAATTGAATTTTAAGGGAGTTGTGGGGATTCGGAAATATTTCAAGTTGTTATTCATTGTAGACCGACATCATTCGGAGGAACGACGGTGGTGGTTGCGCTATTTCGTGAGTTAACAGAAGTTGGAAATATGAACCGTTGGATTCTGACCCAGTGGCTCAATGGTAACATGCTGGCCACGGAACCTGAGGGTCGCGGGTTCGACCCCTGGTGGGGTCGTGAGTGCGCACTGCTGAGGAGTTCCATACTAGGACGAAACAGCTGTCCACTGCCCCCAGGTCTTCTTTGTTCCTCCAGCTGATGTCAGTCTACGATGAATAACAACTTGAAATATTATTTTAAATGACTAAGAAACATCTATTTGATGTCCTGTTTCCATCATGTGCCTAGTGATTACCCTGGTAAATAACTTGTCACCTTTCATCAGATAAAGACTTCTCACAAAATAGTCCTTCCTATGAACTTAATTCCACAAGCATAAATGAATCTATACACACAGATGGAAGAGATATGATTTGACTATTTGTTTACTTTGGACTGTTTTGCTGAGCACATTATATTATACACTTTGACCACGCTAGCAGTAGGGAAGCTCCATTTCAGTGTAACTTTTATTCTTCTACCTATTCCTTCAGATGTCTCATCATCCTTAAGTGCTAGACAAAAGAAAACAGGTTACCTGTAACAAATATCTATCTAGGACAAGATATCCGGAGAATAGACTCTTTTCAACGAATTTATTTTCAAGCTAAACATTTGTATACATTTAGTATTTGAAAAACTATATCCCATGAGGAAAACTAAACACGATATGATAATGTTAATGATGGATCGTGGCTAGAAGTGGAATCCAGGATGCACACTTCGTCCTATCTGGGACTCGTCAGCTGGTTGTACCTGCTTCCCAGTGAGTGGTATTGTTCCCACCGGGATTGGGACTCGAGAGCGATCGCTTCAAACGCCAGCGAGTTTTACACTACACCACCGAGTCACGATGGCCACTTCTTGTGCGATGGGTATAGTTTTTAGTATAATTGTTTTTATATGATACCGTAGATCCATCATTAACATAATTAGAAGGCTGGCAATATCGGGACATCCGAACAGGAGCCTATATGCTAATAGAGACCGATCAATTCGGTCCAATCAACGACGGTGTCGTATAAAAATAATTGTACTATGTGATAATGACAACAATAATAAAACGAATGATGGCATAGACATTTGTGATTATGATAACCTTTGAAGTGTGAATGATAAAAAAGTAGATTACGTGATATATGGAATAGTTCATAGAAGGTATATAACTGAGAAAGGGGTGATGAACGTAGTAAATCAGTTTAGTATTAAGTAATAAGATTAGATAATTTGGTCATGATGAAATCATTGTTTTCTAAGACAAAAATTAAGCCAATTAAGTGAAATAACACCGAGAACTAATCAAAGTGACGGTAATTATAATAACAATAATAGTGATAAACCAAGGCTACACAGGAGAGAGGATACTAATGGGGGTAGGAAAATGTTATCGCCATGGTAAAAACACTGACTGTATATACTTCCTTATGTAGACACAGATCACGTTTACTTCATGAATAGCCAAAGCTTCCGCTGCTTTAAGGAGTTGAAAACGAAGATGCGTGAAGTTTAGACTAATTTGAAAAACATTGTTAAAGTCATTGTCTGGGTTTGTCGTGTAATGGAAATGAATCAAATGTTCTGGAATAGAACTTCTAACAGACTTTCTTTCACCTTTATAAAACCAACCAGGAACATGTTCTTGTATATGTGTAGAAAGCATTCTCTGGCTACAGCCGATGTACCTTGCTAGACAAGACCAGATAAACTGGTAGATGCACATAGAGGCGGCCAAATAAGGAAGCTTATCTTTGACACAAACGGAGTTTAGGGCTAGTAAATGTCGATTGAAATCTTGCTGCGAAGAAAGTTCTATTGATTGATCTTTATAGACGATTCTTTAGTACATCTAATGCTAGGTCACCCTTAAATTCTAGGCTCATGAACAGTCTTTCCTTTGAGACCGAGTGAATGACCAGTTTAATATTTCTTTCTCGCATATTTTTATCAATAAAACAGCACGGGTAACCGTTTTCCATAAGTGTGCTTTCTTAAAACGACAGCTATTCACCAATACAATCGTCACTACACATATTTCTAATTCGATAGCGGAGAGAATGAATAAAATTTCTTTTTCGGTTAACAGGCACCCAACTATAAAAATTACTTAGTTGTCCGTTCCACATTGTTTTTCTGTAAATGGATCTTTTGAGGTATCCATTCTTACGCATAGTGAGAATCATATCAAGAAAACCAATAGTTGATTCTGATTCCTTCCCTACGGTAAACTTGGGGTCTCGATAACATTCATTGAATGAACGAAGAACACCGTCTAGATCAACATTTTTGTCACAGATAACAAACGTGTCATCCATTTATCTTCTAGAAAAGTCAAAGGTATTAATAGTTTCACAAAGTTGTGAATTCTCTAGCTTCGACATGAAAAAGCCTTCTAACAATGAACCCAATGGTCACCCCATCGCAATCCCATCTATTTGTCAATAGATTTCATCATTGAAACTTAATTGGACATTACATGTGCACCTAAAAAAGAGCTTCTTCGCGCAGCTACTTGGTTCTCCTAAGTCAAATTATGTGCATGAATAAAAGCATATATACAACAGACAGTGCTGGTGACTGATGTACTTGTGAACAATGAAATAAAGTTTAGTGAAAGCATATCTATCTATCTATCTCTCCCTCTGTCTCTCTCTCTGTCTGTTTGTCTGTCTGTCTGTCTACTTCTGCACTTAAAGGCTTGTCTTATGCACAGAAATCCAGAGGTGTAGTCCACACATTCGAGCTGATATCACAGTTGCAGTCTTCTCAATAATCGATATGATTAACTGCCTACGGAGCACGAATTCACCGCCTATAACTCCAATGCATGCTACACCCAAATATCTATTATCCTTTTTATTCCCAAAAGGAAAATATATTTGTAACCAAGACAACTAGATTTTTAGCAGTTCTTATTTAATCAACCTGTTAAATGCCCAAATGTGTGACTAGATAAACAATAAGAGATGAAATTAAATGTAACATCCACCCATACAATTGCCTTTTTCATTTAAATTGATGTTATCATAATGATGAATAACTCTTTCTTTTTTCATAATTTGTATTCAAAGTATCAATGTTCAATGTACAACAGCATATTGATCGCAAAAAGTTTTCTCATCGTTTCAACAGTCATAGCTAGGCAACTTATGGTTATTTGTCTGCCGACTAGCAGTTAATATTGATTTGCTTACATACCATTGCTGTTAAATTCAATATGTTGTTGTCTCAGTCCTATACCATAAAACTGACTGATATGTTAACGGAAGAATGTAATATCCAGTGGAACTTAGAACTTATAAAGAACACTGAAACTTTTCAAACATTGAAAATATTAGCAAATAAGTTATTTCTTTCATTTAAATCCACATTGTATTTGATCAGTTGACTCACAAACTAAACAACAATCGTATTATACGTAGCGCTAGTAGTTCAAATATTTTCACTCATCACCAGTCTGTAATAATACTGATAATAACAACAAACATTTTGGACATTTTGAAGGTAGTTTATCTGACATAGTTTGTAACCATTTCATATTTGAGGGGCAACATTTTCGACAAATAGATGGCGCAGCCAAGAGAAATGTCCTAGGATCATTGTGATATTTATATGTCATATATTGAAGGTTTAGCTAGTGATCTCATCAATAAACTTAATTTCCATAAGAGATGTGCTGATAATCTAATTATGATTTGTGATGAGCATGAAGATGCGAAACAATATGAAGAGTAAGATAACCATCTACTCTTCTTGGATATACTCTTGAGTCGTGAGAAAGACTGTTCCATAAAATGGTCGACATACAAGAAGCATACTTGGATAGATTAGTATTTAAGTTTCTTTAGCCTTTTTTCAACTCAACACAAAAGAGGTTCAATAATGTACCTATTCAGAATGACCCAGTAAATATGTCAGTGGGTGATGACATCAAAATACTAACTTAAACATTAGTGCAAAATGGATATCCGTTTAGGTTCTGAACTGTTGAAATCCAGTCTGTATTCTGTTCCAAAGAAATAACTTTATATCGCGTTACCATACAGTGGGAATTTTACAGCATAATTTAAGCTAAGGTCTACCCTTAGTAAAACATTCTATTCAGCCAGGCGCATCGTACACATATTGCAACGTAGATCTAAACACTTTATGAACGATTACGTCATATCTTAATGCGTTTACCAATTTAAATATTTGTGTGGACGCCTATATACGGAGAGGGCTAATTGAGATATCCACTTGAGAGTGAGGGAACGTGTACCAAAATGGCTTCAAAAACAGCTGCACTCATAAACATCGATAAGCGCAGGTGACAGGCAACCACCATCGTCCATAGTAAAAGACATTATTAACAAAAATCTTAACTTCGCATGGAAACTGTCAGGAGGACATACTTAGGTTTAATATAGGATTAAAACTTGGCCACTGTGGTAGATTGTAATTCCATTTCAGTCTGTTTATCAGAATTGTCATAGAGTGAAACAATATAACTTACTGGATGATGTTTTGGACATAATTTACTGTCCATATTCATATCAGGTGACTGAAGTTATCTGATATGAATATGGAAAATAAATTATGTACGTAACGTTATTAAGCAAATAGTACTGTTTTATTGTGCAACATTTCTAACAAACAGACTAAAATAGGACTATACTTAACTTTGTTGAAGCGTTAGTCATACACAAATTTAAGACACATTCTGTGCTCAGAAACAGTTCGTCCTTAAGCTAAACCTACCCTAGTAATGTTTATCTTACTGTGTTACCAAGATGCAGATCAAATTGCAACGCTGCGCATCATCGTAGAACAGAAGATAGAATGGCAGTCAACTCTCTACCTCAACTTCATCGACTTTTAAAAGGCTTTCGATAGAGTCAACCGAGCAGTAATTTCTCAGGCAGCTACTTCAACACTACGGTGTTAGTACCACAAACGTTTATTAACCTCATTCAACAGATATGTGCTATATGATACTACACGCCAAGTGATTCACAATGGAAAGTTCAGCTCACTGATGCCTTTGAAGTGAATGCAGGCGGGAGTAAGACAATGTTGGCGCCTAATATCACCGGTGATCTTCCTGATTGTGGTTGACTGGACTATGCAGTAAACTGTGAACAGCAAGAAGATGGGTATACGCCAGCTAGACCGATGGGAAGACCCTGGGAGAAGATATGAATTTGGCCGATGCTGATATATGTCTAACGTCACACAAACTCGAAGATCTACAGACGAAAAACAACAAGTCGGCAGAAGAGGCGAAGCAGCGAAGACCGGACTTCGGGTGAACGTGGAGAAGACGCAAGTGATGAAGATACTCAATAACATCAACAACAAGCACCAATCACCATCAACGGGCAGAAACCTAAAGGAAGTAGTCTGTTTCACCTACCTAAGCAAGTCAGCATCATTTCAAACACAGGCGGCAGAGGTACAAGTGAAAACTCTTTACCAATGGCAGAGTTTCATCCTTTCAGCTGATCACTTACCTTGCTTCATACTTCACTGTTGAAACAACAAAGATTTTAGTTTAGTTAAACAAAACCGAATTTTTGTCTGCCTCAGAAGTATGCACACTCCTTATTCCTTTCTTGAGCCATTAGTAGGATCAACTGAGGCATATTTATATGCGCCTAACAGATGCGCTGTTAAGTCTATAAATTTCGTCACTCACATTAAAATCCTCTATCTGTGAGTATGACACAAAGTTTATTTTATTGTAAGAATAAAATGATTTGTATATCAGATAGAGCAGCTCATCCACTTTCAAGCTACAACCAACAGGTACATATTCCTACTAGATTAGTCCATTTAACATAGCAAACAGTGATGCAGTATTACTTTCTAGATGACGTTTCTGGCACAATTTGTTGCTCATATTCATAGCACCATAATCACACAGCTTTCTGGTCTGATTCTTACAGTTCTATTGCTTCTCATTCTTTAATTTAACTGGTAGTAACATTTCCCACATATTCGGAATAGTTGTTGAGTCATTTCTGTTATGAGCATTATACGTAGAAGAAGTGATTAACAGAGATTTAGGGATCAACCTATCTGTCTGTCTGTCAGTCAGTCAGTCTGTCTGTCTGTCTGTGTAAAAACTTAACTGCAGTGGTCTTCCGGACTGTAACTCTCTTCCACCATGTTGTGTGGTTCTCTGCAGCCACATACATAGCTATGGTTGAATTCTTCCCTAGATTACTCACTTTAGTGGGGTCTGTCAATCTACACTTAACTAGGTTCCTATACTCTGTCAACCTAACTGATCCAGTCCGGCTAGTGTGACCTATGTGCTTGACCTAACAAACATTTTGAGGTATGTAGTAATTCATATGTTTCTATGTAATTCGGTCACTATAACTCACCATCCAACAAAGTTTGTCTCTAAATTAATGCTTAGGTTTCAATGCCATCCTAATCCCAGCCTTAAATGAAAATCTTTTGTAGAGTTTTTGATATCCTCTTCTTGTATGGCAACAGAATACAGACCTTGAATGCCTTCTTAGATGTGATGTAATCATTGTTCACAACACTAATTTTCTTTTTCTTCTGCATCCTTATGTATTTCTGAGTAAATTTGGGCGGATAATTATTAGGAAGTAGAACTTCTGTTATGCGGTCCATTTCTTCCCTTAAAAAATATATCAGAGAGCTGTATGGTTGCCTTGATATGATTATGAGTAATAAATTCTACAGGGAAAATGACCTGTTTGTTTATTAGAGACCATCGTTAGGAAACCCTAATCCTACGTTCCAGGCTTGCTGGCACTTATCAGTAAGGCATATCTGCCACCTTGAGGGATCTGATGACCCCTGTCAGATTTGAACCTGCGTCATCCACTGTTGTACTCAGCGGTGTTACGTTGCTGAAATGTGCCAAAAAGCTCCAAACCTAAGTCAAGCAAGGATCTCTGCCTATTGGCTCCAACTATCTAACATCCATCAGAGTTAACCACGCACAGGACTAGATGGCGCGAAATTGGTTGCTCTCCATTTACCGGTTAGCGCGAATATCATCTATTAAATAATACTATATCAGATAGACTAATCTAATGTAGAATCACATTCGAACATAGTGCCCAAAGTTTATGCTTATAAGGTGTACACATCATTGTTCTGGGATTTGAGCACAGAGTTTCATACATTCATTACAAAAAATATAATTTAATATAACCCTAGCATGTTATTTGTTTGAAGGTAATTGGCAAGAAGCCTTACTTAACTTAAATTTTATACTTTTCGGCACAAGTCAACAAGACATTTCTGCAAGCTCGAGGGGAATGATGTCCCTTCTAAGATTCAAACCCTCATTACCTAGTATTGCAGCCAGTAACGTCACTGTTGAGCTATGCTGGCCAGCAATAACCTTCTGTAAGACCGGATACACTGATTGGTATACCATCTTAAAACTTTTATTGTTGACTTACCTCGAACATCTGCAACACACAAGTACAGTCACTTAATAAAAGCCATACTACAAGGTGATTAAACCAGAAATTAGCATTTAAGATGATTAACATTAAAGGAGTAGCTTTCAAACTTAAAATTTTGATATTTTCTATCTTGTGATTCACATAATGTTACTTAGCAGTACAGCACTTTTTAGGATCATAATTGAGAGAAGCTACTCACTGAAATCATAATCATAGTTACAAGACATCTTTTGTCTCTTGTTATTTCTTTTCATAACCCAGTTAAACGTAATTTACTGATTTAAATATTTTCTGTTTATGAGTGGTTTGCAGATTCCATTACATTCATTCGTATTATTAACACATGAATTCATCGGGTTATTCCACTCGGTCAACTTCAGTGAAGTATAGGTGTTTTGAAATTCATCTGAACATTCATTTCAAATAATAATAATAATAATAATAATAATAATAATAATAATAATAATAGTAATAATGCACTTTACTCCAAACAGTTTATGGTACAATTTGAAATTCTCAACATGATATACTGCAATAACAACAAAGTATGTGCATGTTTATACTCCTTTAAAACATTTCGAATTGTGTTATTATAAAAATTTAGGTAATGTAAAGAATAGTAAAAACGAGAACATTTATATTTTTGCTACTTAAATTATTGAAATTAGATTGTTAACTTGTGTTATTGGTTGTATTACACCGTCATTGATTGAAGTGAATTGATCAATCTCTATTGGCATATGGGCTCCTGTGGGGATGCCCCGATATTGCCTGTGCTTTAATTATGTACAATAATGATGGGTAGTGGGTAGCAGTGAAATCCATGATGCACATTTCATCCTATTTGGGACTCGTAAGCTGGATGTACTTGCCTGAGTGATGTTGTTCCCACTGGGATCTGTGATCGCTTCAAACGCGACAGCACTATCCACTACACCACCAAGCCCCGATTGTTAACTGTTACAAAGTTGATATGTGATTTCTCTTCTTAAACTTCTTTCCTCACATATTTGTGCTAGTTAAAGTACAGTCTAATTCTTATAATCAGCCTTGCCAGTGCACTGTCTTATATAGTTTCTTCCTATCCTACAAGGGAGGGGAGGAGCTGTGAATGAAGTGAATGATCAGTGCCAGTTAAAATCACCGTGAATAATTGCTTGTTAGAATTTAAACGTCTGTCAACTACAATATTAATCGGTTGGGCCAGAGGAACAATACTCACCCTACTGATGACTTTCAAAACCATAAGCAATATAACACAGTCCTTTTTTAGAAGACCAAGAAAGATTAATGGGGATCAATAGAGAAGGATAGGTAAAATGTAGGAATTAATAAATTGTAAAAATAGAATTTGAGTTATACCAGAGGCCCTCAGTTTCTTTATACAGTACATTAAACGAAATACTTTTTTACAAGTGAACAAGATATGAGACGACCAATAAAGATCAGAAGTAGAATTCAATTCAAGGTAGTTAACACTCGATTTACTTTCTGCGGTAATACCATCAGTGTAACAGAAGTTATGGAACTTAGGCAGTTCACATAAGTCTATCTTGTCTACACCTGAGGCTAAAATTAACAGTCGGTCATTTAGAAGGGTTTAACTTGAGACCATATGACAAAGACCATTGGTCAATTACATGTAAGAATTCATTTACTTTAGAGCAATCTAAGTGAAAGTTAACTGGAATAGACACCATCAAGTTATTAGCATACTTGATAAAATTAGTCTCAACAGAATAAGGTAAATTGTGCAAAAAGAACAAAAACAGGAAAGGAGAAAGTATAGCACCTTAAGGCACCCTAGCTTCAGTAAGTAATGATGTGGAGCGCCTCCATTTATAGACAATATACTATTTCCTTTGAGAAGAATAAGAATACATGAGTACCATATCATGTAGTCAGCAGATGAACAGTGATTTCACTTTTGATGAGATGTAGAAATTCCATACGGAAGTCTAAGAGGTTCGTTTATAAGGTGTGATAAATGACCTCAGTCTTTATGCAAGTCAGCATACTTTCGATCTACTGAAACATCCTAACAAGTGGTTTCGACATCTGAATTTGACAATGGAAAAAAAAGAAGATAAAAATTTTCACCTCGTGTATCCTGCGCTTTACCATACTAAATTAATCAGAAATATACATTGAATACAATTTATTTAATAATCACTAGATAAGGAAAGTTAGTAATTATCACACTTTCTACCGAATACAGTAATTCTGCCTACAAGGGGAGGCTAAAGTGAATAATCTCTTATGTATTGGAGGCAACAGAATAAAAGTGGGTAGGGAGAGAGATTCCTGACACCACACACTGAAGATATTCTACCCTGCTTTCCAGTTTGCCTCATTATATACTAATTAAACTTCTACAAAATTTCATTACATGTTGCTTCAACCTACATCCATTAGTTCAGTTGAATCGGCTACAATAGATCTATTAATCGAAGGACGAAAAGAGTTTTCGATGACATTTTAGAGCATATTGAAGTTTATATACTGTCATGAACACTTCTCACCAAATTACTTATTATAAAAAGGTGGCTTAACAATACGAAGTCGTATGATTTATCACTGTTATGATTAATCATATATCTGAATATACACATTCATCCATAACATTATTTTTTTTTTGAGGACAACTTTTAAACCTCAAACAAAATAACAGTATGAAGGGGATATGACCAACTGCTATTGACCTGATAACATCAGTTGAAATTGAACGTTTCACTTTTAGCACCGAATTCATAATTTTAAAAAAACTATTTAATGAATAGCCAATTAGCATCAAGTAGGGTTTCAAGGTCATTGGTTAACCAATGAAATTAGTTTATTGATTATTAGGTTGAAATTTTTATCTACTGTTACTAAATATATTGAAGTGAAGTGAAAGCCAATTACTATTGAATGTTGACTAGTTTACTAATAATGATCCTTTCTCAATCAATCCAGTCTGATAAAAACTCATGGTTACAGTGGATTCTATAATATATATTTAGAAGATTTTCAGGCGACAAGGGAAGAGGTTGTTGGGAATAAATTTTTCAGTTTCACTAAACCACTTTGCAAAGAATTATTAAATGTTTTTAGGTTAATTATCCTGCAATTAAATGTATTCATATGAAGCAGGAAACGGGCAATTTACTAAAATATACTCAATTATTTCATAAGAAATTAAGTTGATTTCTAATAGATCATTTCAAATCATTGGTGCATTTCATGAAAACTACTGAAAATATCCACCAGAACATTTGAGAAAATGGGGAGTTCGGCTAACATATCATTATTGATTTCATTTTTTTTGTCTTTAAAATCACAATTTATATACAATAAGCAAAAAAAAACATCTTTGTAGACTTTTAAAAGGCACAACAAGAGTTTTGCATAAATTCCAGATTTTTCTCCTGGTTAAAATTAATCACCAGCACCTTCGAACTAACTCACCGCTTTCACTCACCTTTCATACCAGATTATAATGTGACATTTGAATAGTTATTTCATACTATTGTCTATAAAACTATCATGAATCATATTACTCAGAAGCTAATAACAACTTTGTATAGGGAGTAAACTTATCGAACTTGCGACATACTGAAAATTTCATGCAGTATCAAGCATTTTGTCTACAAGAAAGTTATTATGATTAAAATAGATCAAAGTAGGGGTTTATTTCCTAGTGGTTTACCGAAACATGGCAACTTTATTTCTTAATCTAAAGTTTCTTCTCTGAGGTGTATGCTCTTTGTGTGTGTGTGTGTGTGTGTGTGTGTGTGTGTGTGTGTGTGTGTGTGTGTACATGAGTTTACCCCACCTTCAAGGTTACTCACTTCAAGTACTATATAAACTAATTACAGGATGGAGAAAGCTATTTTGTCAGATATACAAAAAAAGTACTACATGTAAGACACTGAAGACTTCTTTGTCTTCAATTCTTCCAGTTTACAAGGAAATAACATCTCAAGAAGTTAATTGTTAACAGAAATGCTTCCAGCTTAACTGGACATGAGATCATCATGCAGGAGTTCAGCGAATATATCTTCATACCTTTACAATTGTGATGTATACATTTTGTTTAACTACATTGAACAGTTACAGGAATTGTTTAATTAGACCTAGTAATAAACAGCAAGTTGAATAAAGATCAAAAATTCACAAATGTGATGTGAGGTGTGAACAAATCAAAAAATAGGATCCAAATCAATATAATTAACCGGATAGAATATGAAATCGCATTATTATACTATTAGTATTATCATTTATCCCTTCGGTTCCTAATACAACATAGGGCTTCACAAGCACGTCTCCATTTCACTCTCTTCTGTAGTCTTTTCAACCTCGCTCCACGACTGCCCACAACATCTCATTTCCTCCGCGCACAATCTACTCCATCTCACCCTCACCTCCAACTCCCAACTAGTCGTTTTACATTTCGCTTCCACTCGAGCAACTAGCCTGACGCGTGATGTCCCCAGTCACCCTTCTCACTGTATGTCCAATCAAATCCATCTCCACTTCCTTCCACTACATATTTGTTAGGTGATAGCTTCTTGGTTGGTTCATTATCAGCCAGCCAGCCAGAATTCCTTGTTGCTTATTCTCATTATTCTCGCCATCTGATCTTCAGTATCGAGTCAGTGTAGGCAGTTGTTCATGAATGTCTGTAGTTTGTTGCAAATGCTTTTCATGACAAGCCAAGTCTGTGAACCATTACATGGAGGCACTAACTTGACTGACATTGGTGTTGAAAATCCAGATGTTGTTGACGCTTTATGCTGAATGCAGTGCAGTGCAGTGTAGTAGATCTCCACACTAGTTTCAGATTAATCAAAGCCTATCTTGCTTCTCTGATTTTTGCTTTGACATCCTTGTCTGTGTCTGTGCCGCCGCCTCCTGTAGATGAAACGATGCTGCCTAGTTAGGTGTGTAGGTGAAAGAGACTACTTTGTTTTAGATTGCTCCCGTTAATGGTGATTGATGCTTGTTGTTAATGGTGGTGGTGGTGTTGGTTGTGTATCTTCATCACTACTGTCTTCTCTACTTAAAGTCTCGTCTTCGCTGCCCTGCCTCACCTCTTCTGTCAACTTGTTAGTTTTCGCCTGTAGATCTTTGAGTTTGTGTCCCACAAGACATTAGACATAGATCATCGTTGGCCAAATCCAAATATTCTAGGCTGTTTTCATCTGTCCAGCGTGTGCCAATCTTCTCTCTCCTCACGGTTTGCTGCATGATCCATTCAAGTCGACTGCAATCAGGAAGATCATGTATGATAGAGTAATTAAAGAATAGGAATGTTCGACCATCAAAGTTTGATCAAGCCATTGCCATTAAGACAGCTTTGACGTAACTTATGGTGTCAAACGGTGTACGGTTATCAATCCCTCAATGCTTTAGTGAGTACACCCACACGAACGATACTTTAGAGATGTTGATTATATCATTTTTATATTTCTTAAATTCTCTTCTATTTCAAATCATATTCATGTCGTCTGAATACTGTTCATCTTACTCTTTCCTAGCTAGTATAAACTCATTAATTCCTCATACTTATGTAATCTTTTTATCGTATTTTAACTTGTGTAATCCCGGCGTAGTACATTAGAACAATTAAAGAAATAAACGAATATTTTATATTATTCTCCCTCAACGTTTTGATCATGCTAGAAAGATCCTTTACAAGAGTATGTATCTGAAATTACGTTCTCACGTTAATATCCAAGTTTTGGTAGAGAATGTAACCCTTACGACCATCCAATTACATAGTGATATGAAATAAAGATCGACATAACGTAGGTGAATGAATTAGCAACCAAGTTGATCCGAGAGGCTTTTTCCAGTTGTGTAAGTAAGGTGGGACAAAAATAGGGTGGAGAAATTTAATGGTATTTCATTTGAAATACTCTTACTAAGACAACTTGAGTCACATAAACTCCTATCTTAAGAGCTTCGTTAAAACCTGATTGAGGAGACATTCAAAATCGAGCTCTACAATGGCAGTGGGGCAGACAGAACGTTAATCATAGAAACAGAATAGTATTTAATGTTATGCCATTCTTTAGCTTCCTTTCAATGGGTAAAAAATAAACTTTGGTTTTATAAGAAAATCTATCATATATCATCTATGCCAATGATGAATATATAACAAACTTCATGAGAAATGAAAAACTTATTTATTCAGCTGTTGGCAAAGCATGTTTTATTTCAGACAACTTTTGAAGCAAAGAAAAAAACTAATTGTAATACTGATCGATAAGATCTTTCAATGTTTCAATATTCATTGATATTTGAGCCGTTTATACGATTATTCATTATTCTTCTGATGAAAATGTACTTTGTTTGAAAAGAAAATTTAAATGGTAACACTAATGATTATGAATATATGATAGGTACTACCACAGTGGAAATTAGATATGGGGCTCATTTGTAAATGTTACGAGCTAGAATACAAAGAAGAAAGTCATCTGTGCAACTCTGTCAAGTTCTGAAGCTCAAGGATACAGGTAAATTAATATCGAACTACTTTCTACGGTCCAGATAGCAAAGTGCCTACACTGCTTTGACGACTATTTACATAGCAGACTGCATCTCAGTTAACTTATCAAATATGCTAAGCGGCTATGTACCAAACAACAAAAAAAGTTTCAAGATTCTAGTTGTATATTTAGCAATGATTATTAGTTGATCCAGTCTACACGTTACATTCTATTTGACGCTTATTATTTACATGCGACTGCGTCATTATTATTATTATTGTTCCCTTGGGTTGCTAGTGAAACATACGGCTTCACTAGCACGCCTCCATTCCACTCTGCTCTCTGCAGTCTTGAAAACCTGGCTACACGACTGCCCACAAGCTTTCATTTCTTCCTCACATGTTCCCCTACATGTCACCCTCACCTCGGATGCCCAACTCTTCGTTTCCCTTTAGGATTCCACTCGAGGACCTGGCAGTTGATGTCCCCGATCGGCCTTCTCAATGTATGTCCAATCCAACTCCATTGCATCATGATGGGTGGGTATTCTCGTTGAAACTCGAAGCTAACGTTTATCTTGAAGATATGTCCAAATATTTTTACAAGCTTAAACTTATTCTGTTGTTTGTTACAGTCCATTATCGTTGACGAGAATGCCTAAAGCAAAAATATGTTTTTCTTATCACCACCTTCAAAGCTGTGTGTTAACTGTAGTAACTGAAAGTGTATCATTTGTTATGAAATCATACAGGCTACTATCACAGTATTTAGTTTGAACAGTGCAAGAACAAAGACATTTGCAGAATAAAATGAGCTCATTTCACCTCATGGCCTTTCATCAGCTGCAAACAGCCTACAATCGAAATGAAGTATTAGTAATAGTAATCGGGTGAGGCTAAAAGTTATCACCAGGTGTTATCGTGCTCGCTATACAGTTTAGTGTTTGTTGTCTGTGGAAATACGAACACTTTCTGTGTTCTGTATTAATATTCTACCTATTTGCATAGTTTTTTACAATAACGTTTGTCATTTGAATCATGTTTCATACAGTTTATTCATGTGCAAAGTGTTGAAACCATGGCTGCACTTCCACTTCTTACGTGGAAAGTAAGTACATTTATTCAGAAAGAATGATGCTCATAGATCACAGTAAGTTAGCTTAGGCTTCAAATTACATCTGAAAGGATTTATGATTGGTTTTTTCACTTCAGAACTTTTCCATACAGAATACATAAAAAACATATTTTCAGACAGAATTCTATAACACCTTAGGATAACTTTTAGTCTCACCCGTAATAATAGTATGATATACTTTAAATATGTAGAAATAAACGGAGCTTTGAAATCCATGATTAACAATAAAGTAGTAAGTCAGGAGTTAATAGCAACAAATCTTAGTCAAAATCAGTGGGAATTTATGCTTGATGAGAGTGAAAATTCTGGGACTGTGGAATGGGGAGACAACAAACGAAAATCAGTGTCAAAGAAAGGACTGTTCAAGAGCCAATAGGTTAGATAATTACATGAAAAACTGGAAAATCGTTAAGTGATTAACTGTTAGAATTTTCTGTCTCATCAGATATGAAGAACCATTGATTTTGTTAATGAAGGATCGTGGCTAGCGGTGGAATCCAGGATGGGCATTTCGTCGTATTTCGGACTCATCGGCTGGATGTACCTGCTTCCCAATGGATAATGTTGTTCCCACCGAGATTTGGACTCTTGAGCGATAGCTTCAAACGTCAGCGCGTTATCCACTGCACAACCGAAGGACGATAGCCACTTCTTTTGTGACGGTTATAGTTTTAGTATAATTGTTTTTATATCATACCGTTATATCGAGGCATCCACACAGGAGCTCATATGCCAATAGAGACCGATCAATTCGGTCTAGTCAACGACGGTATGATATAAAGACATATATACCATTGATTCTGACTAAGATTTGTAAATATCAACCATATGTTCCCTTGATTCATTATCTTATTGTTAATCATGGATTTCAAATCTCGATTTATTTCTACATATTTAAAGTATATCATACTATTATTACTACTAATAATTCATTTCAATTGTAGGTTGTTTGCAGCTGATGAAAGTCCGTGAATTAAAATAAGCTCATTTTATTCTGTAAATGTCTTTGTTCTAGCATTGTTCAAATTTGTCACGGGAACGAAATGTATGAAAGTGATTAGTGTTCTGAAATAGTCAAATGTCTATTATTTGCCTACAAGTGTTTCATAATACATACCATTGTAACTACCAACGTATACCATTAAATGCTTAGTCCATAAGAAGTAAATGTTGTAATTCAGCTAAGTGGAAAATGTTACAGACAGTGATTCAATGAATGTTGTATTCATATCTCAGTGTGAATAACAAAATACTTGATTACCCAGCTGATAAAACGACATGAACATACCATATTCTACTACCAGAATTATTGGTTACAGGATCCCAGTTACTTGGAAGTATTTTCATTTAGAAAAGGCTATTGTGTTAAACCGAGAAACATGCAGCTGAAGGTCAAATCAAATCCAGCATAACTGTGCATTCAATTTGAAGGTTTTCAGGGATTAATAGATTTCAAGATAGTATTCATCATGGACTGATATCACTTGAAGAATCACTGAAAATTTAGAAGCAGTGGAAGTGCACAACCAAAATATTACCAGAGATGGAACCCAGAAACTTTAAGTTTCACATCATTAGATGTTGGTCGACCTATTTCATGATTTGACAGAAGTAGAAAAATATGAACCACTGGATTTTGACTTAGTGATTGAATGGTAGTATGTTCATCACGAGACCTGCTGGAACTGGGTTCAATTCTTGTCGATCTCGTCGGTGCAAACTGCCGAGGACTCCCATACTTCGACGAAACGGCCATCGATAGCTTTTAGTTTTTCAATAGTTCGCCAAGTGATATCAATCAGTGATGAATACCGCACTCAAATAGTATGTCTTTTTATATAATAATAATAATAATGACTTTATTCTCATAATGTTTCGGGAATATTGTACACAGTTTTTAGCATGTCATATACCATTGGTTGGACAGAAATAATTTCTATGTATACATAATAAAATGAAATAAGTTACATAAAAAGACAAGAATATTAACCCTATCTACAACTTTTTTGAAAATGTAGAGTCAAATTAGGTAAACAACCACAATAGTGATTAAATTCATAAGCCATAAGTAAAAGAGAGCTGTGGTCTCTTCAGTCTGTGTGCTTTCACACACAAAAGCTGATCAGTTAGTTCATTTTTTACACTTTCCCCCTCTCACAAGATACCAGATAAATCAGGTATGGTAAAGTGTCTGTATTTAGTAGTATATGCAGCAAGTTCTATATACTTGCTATTTGTCTTGCTGGATGACTAAGATGCAAATAGCTTTCAGTGAAGAGGATGCTGATCATCTAAGAAAATAATTTCTGCCGGTTGTTTACAACAATTAAGATGTTTGTCCACAAGTTTTCTTAATAAAAGGTGGTTTAGAGACACACTATTAGTTCTGCTGCCAGTCTTCAAAGTTCTACAAAATAGAGTATAGTTTTTATTCAGCAACCCGAGGAAAAATAAAGGAGAATCATAGAGCAGAATAGACAAGATGTAGAATTTTATAAAGCACTAGAGAAGAAGCTGAGTCATGTCATGTACTTTCAGCTTCTTAATACCGAAAGTTATGTGGGGAATTATTATTTGGAAATTATGATTATCATATAGGAAAATCATGAAACGTTCAAAGATAGACACACACTGAGATAAATCATACATGCAACGTTCTCCAACACACAGACATCAACAGAACAGGAATCATCAAAACTTTAGCACTTTACATCCGTGATGGAAACTGACGTTAACTGTCTGTTTCCTATATTTCTCTGACTCATGTCAGTTCATGATGAAAACCAACTGAAAATCAATAAACAAATCTCTACAAACCTCCAAACTGAATTACTCTCTAGTACTCATAGGTGACTAGCTTCGAGATGTGGTTTCTAAAGTTCGAATAATCTTGTGAGGCCAACCAAATCGAACATGATGTCAGTTGCTCAACGATGGTATCAGATGAAGTTCGTGGTATATCGTGAACTGACAGAAGTTGGAAATGTGAACCACTAGATAACAATCCAGTGGCTCAATGACAATGCGTTGACCGTGAAACTTGAAAGTCCTGGGTTCGATCGCTGGCAGTGTATGGTCATTCAGGTGAACTACTGATGTGTCACATACTAGGACGAAACGGCTATCCAGTGCTTCCAGATTTCCAGTATTTCTCCAACTGACGTCAGTCGATGACGAATACCAACCTGAAATTGCCTGGCATCTTGAAGAATTAAGCACAAGACTATTGACATAGAACGATTGTCCAGTTGTCTAGTTGTAAAATCGTGTAATTGAGAACAGTTTGATGAAGAGGAGACAAGTATACGAACAGTCAGGTCATCACCATACTTGATAGAATTGATGCCAACTGAAGACAGTAAGTCATACAGGAAGAAAGAGAAAAGGTTTGAGCAAAAACGACGGCTTCTTGGGGAACACCAGTCACAGTAAGCGATGAGGTGGAGTGTTTCCCTCTGTGAGTAGTATTTTGTTTCCTCTCGGACAATTAGGAACACAACCAGGTGTCAATCCAAGTCTCACTGTTTGTTCAGCAAAATAGGTTTTGTGACGGAATCAAATGTTGAAGTATATCTGACACACTTGGTATTTGTATCATGATTATAAGCAGTATTGTGATACAAGACGGTGGTGGCATCCACAGTACATCTTCTGCCAGTGTATGCAAATTGATTTGGATCTCTGGAAGCCTTCAATGTGGGTTCAAGTACAGGTGTTATTAGCCTCTCCATTATTTCCAAGAGTGCAGAAGAGACTGCGCTCGCACCGAATTTCAAAATCGCGTCTGGAGTCACTGACTTGTGTAGGGACGGGGACTATCCCTATATCCTTTTAGGCATCTGGTATGTGTTATCTCAAGAAGATGGCACAATATATGAGCGCACTTCATGAATATGGAACTTGGTGTGCCATCCAAACCTGGACTGAGTGAAGGGTCTAGGGATTTGAGATATCTGAAAACATGTTTCCCGATAAACGCTGAACAACATCCTTCACTGGAAATGACCCTCAGAGTGGAATGTGAAAGTAAGGTTGGTGTATACACAATATGTTTAAAGCACAGGAATCAACACATGCTTCTTCACTGAGGTGTTTACTACCAGTGAGTTCTTCAAAATGGTTTTAAATGCTGTAAGAGTCCTTGCATGACAGACGTTTGATTTCTATCTAATCTGATCAAAACATTACTTGGTGAATGGGAACCATCTACGATTTCCTTATATATGGATAGTTGGAGACTGTTTTGTATACTTTGTCAAATATTTTGTGCAAAACACTCATGATGCAATGCTGTGAGCTGAGCCGATTTTCATATATAACAGTATCATCGAGAAAATGCCAAGTCCAGTGTTACATTCTGACTTATTGTCAAGTTAACAATATTTTGATGAGCAAGAATTGTGAGAAAGCTGTTACATATTATCGACAACTTCACCATCATATACGTCACGAGATACTATCCACTCATCAACAACTTCACCACTAGCTTAAGTCACCTCCTTCTTTAGCTTAATTCTAAGTGAACTTGTGAAATTTTCCGTCTGCACAGTGATACTTCCGATATTCTTAATGCACATTTGAGCAGCTGCCTTCCTAAAATATCTTTGGAAAACACTTTTCGGTTAATATTTAACAATATGCCTTAGGTATCAATTGATGGACTATTATGAGTATGAGTGAAATATTCTTATATCTTGTGATGCTTAGAATTCTCTATTCAATTCGCATGGTATCAATCGATATCAGGGTAGTTTTCATTATTGACTGGTATCAGCCAGACAGTCTTTGAAAACCATATGACAATGAACATCGGTGTCGTCCTAGTCTATGATTCGACACATGTTTGTCTCCATAACTCCACACGCAATCGAGCTCATAGTCTAGTTTGAAAAATATCCACCACTTTACACAGCTCAATAGTTCTCTGATTTATGCCATTGTGATGAAAATTGTCAAGGATTCAATTTTGAGGAAATTGTTCTGCACAGTAGACAATGCACAGACGAAAATTCCCATCCTAGCGAACTGGGTTGTATATTTCGCACAACTTACAGGCAGGCCAACATTTACTCAGTATATCCTACATTGTAATTCACTTTGTCAAACGCTGAGTTCAAACTCTGTTTAGCTTATAGTACTAGAACTGTCATTATCACTCGTACATTTGGTAAATGAGATGCTCTATTTCACAAGAATTGCTCATTTTACTAGTGACTTCTGTAAAGTACCGATACTGTCCAAAGGGAACACGCTGCATATAAATGATTGAATCTTATCAAAAACGTTATTGATAATACTCTCCAGTGTGATCAACTAAGCTACTCAACTGCTTATCCACAAACATGTTGAAAAACGTGCAAGAACTTCACCTTTCAATTATTCGCTAAACAACAGTTACAACTCCCTATTGTACAACACACAAGGTCTGTATGAAAATAGTTTTGCTTACAGTCACCTTCTTTGTTTCCTGTATGTCGATCATTTTGTATATTCCATACAAAATCTCTTCATTTTTAGCAGAAGGTGGACAAATGCTGGTTAGTCCATTCATTACTTTGTTAGTTCACTTAAAGACAATATCAATGATGAGTAATATATCTCGTAATCCCATTGAAACGTAAAGGATGGATATACTAAGCAGGAAATAATAACTGACAAGAAGCCTAATTCGGCAATCCTTTCCTCCCTGTTACTGAACTCATCCAACGTTACTTGTGATTCAACAAAACTGTGGTTATATGCGAAATGCTGAATATTGATTGGTTGGTTGATTGGTTGATGGCGACAGACAAGAAAATCCATTCATTCTACTTTTTCGCCTTATTTCTGCTCGTCATTGAGCTGTATCTGCCACCTTCATGAAATTAGTGCTCCCACTGACATGCAGCTCACTGGTACACAGTTGTAAATAATTTCCAGCTATTCAATTCATGACGCCTGATAGACGTGATAAAAACGAAGAAATATCCTCTGATAAGAGTACAGCAGGACTAACTCATGCTACTCATGAAGTTTGATGAAGTCTCAGGTAGAACACAACAACACAGATTGCTATTACTTTAAAACTGTTTCTCCTTTTTCATGAGAAACCCCACTCAAATCTCAAACAGTCAATCACTGACAGTCTTGTCACTAAGCAACCACTCAAATTCATCAATAACGTCATGAAGTATTGTCCTTCATTTTTGATTGTTATGGAAAGTCGAAAGGGAAAACAAATTTCTTTCTAAAGTACACCATTGATTCATTTGTCTAAGCGATTCACAGTGTAAACATAATTGAGAGAATTCGGTCCATACTGAAAACTAAATGAAATCTTTCTTTCAATGGATACGTGAACACTCTGAGTTTATGAAGCAGAGACAAGCATGAAACGCATAAACTGTGGTACACCTCGTGACTACATTCTGCTCTAACGATATTTTGCAATTCAGTCAAACAGTACACCTCAGGTCTTTATTATCTTAAATGATCAGAACTTAATACTTACCACCTATGAGTTCGAACTGTCAACGTTTTGACAGAAATTATAACAGCCACTCCTTATAGACTTGAGTCAATTGAATCCATTCCTTTCCATCCATTTCTATGATTCAACGATATTTAAGCAGTTACATTCTATGTCAAAATAGCAACTATTAATCACATAAAGTATGACATTAATGACAAAATAACATTTCATAACTCGTCAGTAGTTGAGTGTATTGTACTTCAGGTGACAATCATCAATCACTTAATCCATCGAGCCAAATTAAATTCATAACAATAATAACAGTGTTAACAAGGTAGTAAATCAAATCACTACTAACGAATTGCCAAAGAAAATCATTTTCATTGAATGTTTCACTATTCACTCACTGTTTGATGAATTGATTCTTCCTGATTTATTCGGTTCGAAGTATTGTTGAGGGTGAGCAGATGATTTCATTCATAGCTTGTTATATTATGGCTACACACTGTGCCATCTACGACCAACTTAATATGGAAGAATTCTGCATGACACTCATGTAAATGGAACCTTGATTTGTATCACACAAACGTAGAACAGCTTCACTCAACTACTTCAGTTTCCTAGTCTGTGCTTCATCAGCAGTTTATTTGGTGTGAGGAATAGAAACAGAGTGAGATTCTCAGTGGAATCAGTGTTTCAACCATCTGTGACATGTGTGTAGAGTGATGTTTCACGAACAATTTACTGACTTTCAGTGGGTTGTCAAATGCTGTCGTCATTTTTTACCCATTCTTCAAAATGTTTCTGATTCCTCACAAGCAGATGTGTATTTCGCTGACAAATACTGAGCCCTTCGAAGCTTCTGAATCAGCTATCCACAACAGTTCCACTGACGTATTTTTTGATGAATTGTGAGTAGTGTTCGATCAAAGTACACTCCATTTGTATGACTGATGTGCTCCACAGTAAAATACCAGGTGGATGTAGTCACAATTTCAACAAAGAACTCGTTGCTTGATAAAGAAAAATGGTTCATTCACACTGAACTATATTCCGTTGTCATGAACATTGGATGGCTTTGTGAAGGTGACATGTTACCGAAGTACTTCATCACTTAATCCAGTAGATATATGCCTATGCAAGCCATTTGATATCATTCACACAGAATATATGTTCTAGTGTCGACTGACTGCCAGTCGAGGTGAGCATAACGTTGGTCACATTATGCAAAGCAGTATGCATATATCCATCAGACATACAACAGTCAATCCACGTCACTGAAGTTAATGACGTCGTTTATAACAGACACAGGGGAATTGTTAACCATTTCCTCTCCCACACTTAAATCGAAATTGTTTATCTCATAAAATAAAACGGTGGTCATTGAATACCTGATTGAAAAACTCATATAAATTACTGGTTAGCTAGTGATGATATTTTGAAGGATAGTGTAAATTTAATCTTTTCATGTGGAAAACTATGTTTTAATGTTTTATGCATGATCAGTTACTGTTCACTACTCATGCATGTTAAGTGTTTGATGTTTGTGTCTAAGGTGAGTGTTGAGCAAACATTTAACGATTCGCCCTAATTATGTACTTACTACGCCCATAATGACATGATGTTCAGTCTGAGAGTATGATCAAAACTCACTTTAGTATTGTTAGACTGAGTTAATGGAGAGGGAAAAAAATGAGTTATAATAACCTTCCTATTAATTGACTGAGAAATCGAAGGACCTGAATGAGGAAGTAAAACGTATAAATGCAACTTCGCTACTTTGCCATTAACCTCTAGAACCTTTCTAGAAATTCTGTAGGAACTTCTGTTTACCTATGCTTTCAGTTTCCCATTTTTATTTTGGGTCGGATTGATCAACCTCTGTTGGCGTATGCCTTAATTTTGCTTGATTATTAAATACGTTGCAGTTTGCTTAGTTATGGTTAGCAATGAAATCCAAGATGAGTGTTCCTTCCTATTTGTGACTCATCAGCTAGATGTGCCTGCCCCCTCAGTGAGTGATGTTATTTTCACTCACCACCCATCGCTCCAAACAATTAAAAGTCATCTACTAAGCCACTGAATAGTGAACGGCATCTATTGTACAACGGGTAATATTTGGTATTATTTGCTGGTTGCTGTATTCCACTTTTAAGCCTCTGTAAACGGATTGCATCATATTGTATAATCAAGGAATCCGTATAGGAGCTCGTATGTTAGCAGAGGTCAATCATTTCTTTTCTTAATAGCAAATGGAAGTTGCAACTACCAATAAGTAGTCATAACTCATGTCCAGTGCAGAAGGGATGGCT
Organism: Heterobilharzia americana; assembly: GCA_944470555.2. NCBI lineage: Eukaryota > Metazoa > Platyhelminthes > Trematoda > Strigeidida > Schistosomatidae > Heterobilharzia > Heterobilharzia americana. The sequence continues at coordinate 26,510,123 of OX104131.1, read as the reverse complement.
CTTGTCCTCCAAAGCATGAAAAAGTAGAGACAAAAACTAAGTTATATTTACTTAGGCTTGAAAATGATGCAACCTTAATGATTGAAGTAAAATTAAGATTTGGTCAGAGTGCGGATCTTGTAATTAAGTTGGCAAAGCATCAGGTCAGTAACTCAGAGACCGCTGGTTCGAGTCCCGCCGCGGCCCAAATTTCCATTTCAGCACCCAGTGGGAATAATAAGAAACAGTAGGTACTGAAATAATGAACAGGAATTGTGTAGTTGAGATGGAAACAGGCACACCTGGACATTGTTCACCATCGTTATGCTCGATTTAATTGTTTGACCTCTGTTGGCATATGGACTACTATGTGTATGCCTCAGTATTGACCAAATATGAATTGCTAGCTGATTCAGTGGCCAAGTCGATAATGCTTTGGGATTTGGAGCGATGGTACAACGTTCGAATCCTTGCTCAGACAAAATCAGTCACTGGGATGCAGGTAGATCCAGTTAATGAGCCCCTGATTGGACAAAACGCGCGTCGTAGATTCCACTACCAGCCACAAACTAGTCAGTTACCCAGACACTGTTGATGTGTTGAACGGTAAGGAGGTGAGAAAACGATAAAATAAAGTGGAATATACTACTGAAATTCACAATATACGAAGAATGCAGTGAGAAGGCGATTCTGTCTTGGAAAGAAAAAAATAAGTCTAATGACATGAAAATGTATTAGCACTCCGCTCCAAACTGTGTAAATAAGTTCAAATATGTTCATAGTAGCAAATAAGTTAGGTGTTATAAAGCTCTAACCTATGTGGCTATTACGTTCTCATCACGGTAACTAAGTTCAGTCGGTTACAGAGCCATCCTTTCGAAGTATAAGCGCTGTAAAAGTTTCAAAGTTGTCAATGAACAATAACACAATAACCTGGTTGATTTAGCACATAGATTTTCGCTTGAAGTTCTCAGCAGATGATTAATTCCCTTCTTCCAGAGAAGCATCACCTTGATAGTTTTTTTTACTCTGGTTGCAATTCCCTGGAATTCTTCTATTTCTTGTACAGCTGATGAAGGGTCATGTAGAAAGTTCCCTTTCTCGTGAATGCTCAAAATGTGAACACCTATAATTCAGTGTCTATGAAACACTACTTCACGTTAACAATACAGTCCCTGCAAGGGATAATGCAGTGAATTCGGTTTCAAACCTAGCAGTAACTGATGAATTATTCTCGATCTTCAGTGGAGCCATAGGTGCGTACTGTTGAGGAGTCCCGTGTTAGAATGAAGCAGCTTTTCATTGCTCCAAAGTTCTCCAACTAATGTCAATCCATGATTAATACAACCTTAAGAATTACTTTCCCTCACAAAATATTCTTTCCATGGTGTTGAATATTATTGTTCAGATACTTCAAAGAAGCTGCAATTCTTCAATCCATTCTAAGTCAGTTACAATACCGTAAATTTTTGAAAAAAACCAAGTGGTCATATTTGTAGATATAACATTGTGGTAGGTGACAAAGTCGGAAGTCTTCCGAAAGGAATCGAGAGATCATTAAAGATAGACTCGGATGGTTACTGTTCAAGTGTGCACAAGCGTATATCAGCATATCACGTTGTCACTTTCAATCTCAGAAGTGTTTATCGTACAGTATTCAAAACCAGCTTTCCTAAGGTTTGTCATTAGTACATACTCAGAAAGGTGGATCACAAGAACCACTCGAGTTTTCAATCATACCTATCCCCACTCTTTCATTTTAAACAAAGCAGTGAGTACATTTCGTAAGTATTAATAGAGTTGGGATACTACCTTTGCCTTTTGTCAGTATATGTCACAGATGTTGAGGCCAGAGCGTGTTGCACCAGTATAATGACAACTTTATCCAGAAATGTAATGTATGCATTTCTTATTGCGACTTTTTTTTATGACATATAGGCTGCATTTATTCGTCACCAATGGGCAACCAATGTAGCTTTATGATCCTTAGTACACAGCACTAACCAAAGACTATCGATCTAGGTGTTTGGAACTCGGCCACTAAGCTGAGTAACGTGACACTGAGGTGCAGTGTGTTTTTATGTTTTAATTTGGCACTCAGTCAGTAGAAAGTCATGGACCAAGGTTTTATTCGGAAGCATCGTTCAAAAAGACTTATCATCTATATTCTTCGATGAAGTTCCTTTGGACAGAAATCAATAAACGCATCATCCTACCGTACATAAGGAATATATCAGAAATCACAACAAGATTACTGAGACCACTTGACGGAATTGGTGTGGCTCATAAACCAACAAATTCCCTCTAAACACTATTATTCAAACCAAGGGACGCAACAACCAAAAAAGACAAACCGAATATCATTTACAAAATCATCTGCAATAACTGTAGTCAACACTGCATTTGACTAAGTGGTCGCCCTCTTCGCCTTCGTTTACATGAACACCAATTGGCTATTAAATGTCACAACATTTCACCACTCATTTCAGTACACGTGATATGAATTCACTTTTGACAATGTAGAAATTTCGGACACATGAATCACAAAAAATGTCAGAGAATTCCTAGAAGATTGTTATTCAGGTCAGTCAGTCAGCAATCAACAGATGTGTAGACATAGACCCAATTTATAAACTAATAAGAAGGTTGATAAACGACAGAAACGTCAAAGGTCAAACCGAGGAACAGCCAATAGGAAAGTCTATGCAATCAGTGATACAACAATCGAAGGAAATAACCAATCACAGACCACATCGTCAGAGCAAGCCACTAAATCGCCCGCGGAGAGATAGTGACAGCTCACTTCATACTGAAGTTATTTCTGACGACGTCGTGCAGAAAGATGATGAAAGCATTACGATTAAACAACCCAGCTCATAGAACACAATACAACCAAGACCATCCACCTGAGCTGCAAATATTCTCCACTATTTCAAAATTAAGCTCATACAGATAAATTACTTCAGATCACCTGAGTCTGTCTGACTAGCTAGCCTACATGGACCAGTATGCCTGAAAATAACAATCAATCTACAAACCTAATGGTAAAGAGTAAAATTTCTCACTGTTGAGTAGTTTTTCAACAGCCCAAATGTGCTGTCAGCAGGTTTTCGTCAGATAAGATCACAAGATGTGATCATTATCGAAAGACACTACAACTGAACAGTCTGACTAGTTAGAAACCAGTGTTGACACCACAGCCAGGGAGTTGAAAAGCTACTCAAGTGTGAGAAATATCAACAAGGAACGCGCAATTTGTAAATCATTTGCAAATCGAACATCCTACCTTAGGAAGACGCTTAATTGTATGATATATGGTAAGTGGTATGCAATCGAAAAGATCTAGAAAATATCACATTCAGTTCAAGGTGAATGTAGGACTTAGAAATGCAGTAAAAAATATACAAGCAGACGAATTTGTCCACTGAAATATAAATGAAATCAGTCTTGACTGTAGGTTTGTAATAACCCATCTGCATCTAACAAAATTTACAGACATATGAACAGCTACTGGCTAATAATAAGTAGTACAGCTCAAAATTATAAAAAAAGGAAAGTAACAGACTTTATTGCCGTTAAGGCGGGAATCTAAATACTGATCTGAACCAATTAGACCTTATAATTGATTTAGATAGTGGGTGAACTTCAAATTCTAATTATACTAGTTAAAGCGTAACCGAACAGTCAGGTATAACTCTGACATACGGAAGTAAAACTGATACGCAGTGAGAAGAAAGAAGTACACAAATATTTGACTCTAAGTCTTCGTTCATTAATTTGAGATATCGATTCATGAAGCTTGTTAAAGAACCTTATGATGATTGAGTATAGCTAATTAAATGTTCTGTCGAGAAAAATATCGTTTTAACCCCTCAGTTATGGAGGGTCAGTCCACAGACTCCAGAAGAGACCAATATGAGAATACAACTTCTCAGTAAAACAGAACAGGATTCCGCTACGATATTTATGAAACCTAGAGAAAATTTCAGGCTTTTTAAGTCTGAGAACGGAAATCGCTTCTAGAGTGTTCATAGAGCTTGACAGAAACTGACTTTATCACTGATGAAAGAAAGGTGATAGCAGCGAAATGCGAAGTTGTCTTCTGCATGTTGGCAATGTAATAGGTAATATTTTGAAAGACTGCCAGTTTACGCATCCTCGTGGCCTAGAATGCTTAGATAGTGAACAACTATGATAGTATGCATGTAAATGTCAGTAATGCAAAAGTGAGGTGTAAATTCTTAGCCAGAAGAGGGAGATTAATTGTTAACCTTCATCTATTCAATGGTAAATTCAACTTTCTGGACATCAGCATTCAACGTACAATTTATGGTACACTTCAAAGATCTATTCCTTGCAAAAGCACACGGAATAGCCTTTACCTTAATCTAAACAGTTTCTGTCCAGTCAACTACAAATAAGCACTGGTTAAGATTTTCTTCTGTCAAGCACGAAGAACGTGCTCAACAAAATAACCTTGAAAAGGAATTGTCACTTCTCAAGAAGTATCTTAAAGAAAACGGATATCCACAAAGCTTCGTCAATAAATACAGCAGAAGGAAATACCGCAAAGTTGAGAAAATGACAGTCAGTAAGAAGCCGCTCTTCATTCACTACGACTTCGAAGGTGATAATTCATAGATGATAATAAACCAAAGACTACCCACTACACGGGTTGGGAAGTTTCTTGCGGGTAAAAGCTTGTTCCCCTGTGTCATACTTCCTGCTCGCAGGTACAATTAGAAATCGACTGTTACCCCTTATATGTTACCTCAAATTGTGTATATCTGCCAGGGCAGTTAGATTGGGAGAACAGAAAGAAGGGCTCACTTTCGATATTTGAACGTGTCCCGAAGAGCCTACGACTGAGAGGAGCAAGTATTCTCAAAAGTGCAATTTCTAAGCGCTTACTGGGAATAGGATGTTAAGCAGATATCTTGGAATTGTTCAAAGCAATCAAAAAACAGAATAATTCAGATCTTCTTTGCTTTACTGAAGCCATGACGATCAAATGTCTAAAACCAGATTTGTGTTCACTCCGATTCAGCTGAGTTCTACTCATTATGTCCTATTACATTTTATTTTCTGATTATTACTGAATGACTTGCGCTACTTCCTACACTGTTCTCCTTTTTCTGCCCCATCTAACTGAAGCGTGTTAATACCTTATTCTAATTTACTGTTGTAAACATTCTGGAGTGTAAGTAACTGACGTGAACCAATGAGATAATAAAGTGGGTCCATATTATTCTTGATCTTTTAAAGTGATGTATAGTGACACCAAGATGCCTGATAACCTACATCAGTGCACCAGTTCACTTTGTCCTGCACCACGGCTGTGAATAGTAGTCATTAAGTTGGACGGCATGAGAAGACTTCAGATCTTCGACAACCGTTGCCTTCGTACAATAACATATCATTATGCCAGTTGACCACCATGTCGGTAATGCAAACGTCAGGTGTGAAGTCTTAAGTTGAAAAGGTATGCCAATTTATGAGACTGTGAACTTTCATCGACTGAGATGGCATGGAAATGTTTTACGCATGCCTAGTCACCTCCAACCTCGACTTTCAATATTAGCAGAATTGTGGTGGAAGAATACTAAATGTGACTGTACAAAGACGTGGCACCCGTGCATAAAGTCTCTGACTGCTGGTCTGAGCTGCATAGGAGGGTGTAGACTGCCTAGCTGAGGTCATCAAGACAATAGAAATTAATAGTTGGCGAGTCTTGATGACATCGCTGAAAATCGGTCAGTGTGGCGCAGATGTATATCTTCTTTGGACATCTTCACCAATTGTTCCTTTCTTCTCTCTCCACCCACTCACACTTATCCACTTTAATACCGCTTCTCCTATGCATGGTGTTGTGAAGTGTGTCAAGTTGAATCGATCCACTTCGGATTAAAGTTCAATGTCGATTTGTCTGTCCAGCCTAACAACTCCATTACTCTACTCAGTAATTTAGTGCATTGGTAGGAATTTTCTAACAGTTTTATTACCCTTCAACCTCGACGTCTTGCGGGAAGAGCTTTTGACATCGATTATCTTCGGAGATGTTTTACAAGGAAGTCAATTGAACAGAGACTTTTTTTAAGTCAGCACAATATCATTAGATAACTAGCAACAGATTTATTCCCAAGCTTTACATTCGTTGTCTTATTCGTGATATATTTGCGTTACTAATAGCATTAAGGATGTTGATATCACTGGTAAAGTTATGTTCTCCTAAGATGTTACCTCATTGCTCACTAGTGTACCGCTCACTGAAACTTTGTTACATATGTCATTCCATTGGTTCATACAATAGAGAAGTAGGAATCCCAACAAACTACTTGAGAGAGCTATTGATGAGATGTATTTTTAATGTATAACTTAGTTTCTATGATAAGATATACTAGCAAAATAATGGGATTGCAATGGTATCCCCTAGGGGATCTCTAATGGCAGATTGCTTTGTTTCAAAATTAGAAAATTCTAATCTTAGCCAAACCATTTATCATCTTGATATCTATGAACGATATGTGGATGACATATTCGTTATTTGTGACTCAACTATCGATCTGGATGACATCATAAGCGAGTTTAACAATTGTCACTCAGTGTTGGAATTCACTAATGAGGAATTGAAATCAGCTGTTCCATTCCTTGACGTGCTGATCACGAGATGTAGGAATGGAAAGCTGAAAAGATTCATCTAAAGGAAACCTATGTGGAATGGACAGCTTACTAATTTCTATAGCTGGTCCGGATCATGAGCAAAAGAAACCTAATTGATTCTATCTGCTATCAAGTACGTAATATTTGTAGTACATACAGACTGTGTCCAAGTTGAGCTTGACTTTCTCAGAGGGGTGCTTGCAGAAAACGGTTATCCTAGTCGACTTACTGATAAAAACATGTAAAACTGGTCATCAATTCAGCTTCTAAAAAGACTTTGTTCATGAATCTGGAATTTAAAGGTGATCCCGTATCAGACTTCCTGAAAAATTGTTTTTCCAGACCAACTAGTAGGAACCTTTACTCAGCCAAACTTCATTTATTCTTTACCAGTCGTAAACTGTTCTCCATTTGAGTAAAAGACAATATTCCTAGTCAGGCCACATCCATGTGCATCTACCATTTCGCCTGCTCATGTGAAGCAAGGTATATAGGTCGTAGTCAGAGATTACTGACAACACGTATCCGAGAAAATATTACACCCTGGTTTTATAAGTGAGAGGAAATCATATTAGAAGTTCCATTCTTGAACATTTAATCGATTCCAACCATTCAACCGACCCAAACAATGATTTTAAAGTGGTCTATCGAATTCGCTCAAACACTTCAAGCTTCCTCTGTGTTCAACTTCTAAAAACAGCAGATGCTTTGGCTATCAATGAACTGAAGACTGATCTTTGTGTGCAAAAGTAGTATGTACAATCTTTATCTCTACCTTGGCCTTAACTTATTTTGGTCTTGGTTTGTTTCGTTCCTTTTTTCATTTTTTCAACTCCCCCTCCCCCTTTTGTAAGATGAATATTTTTACTATTATATTGTCATTATCACTTTATTTTTATATTTAATTGTTCCCGGTGTTATTTCATCTAATCGTCCAAATAATTGTGAATGTTAACAAAACATTTCCACTCATCATCCAACTTATCAGATGTACAAATATGTTGGATTCTATTGAATAGGCCTCTAAAGAAGACAGTTAATATTCTTTACGATTATATATCTTCAAATTATTCTTCTTTCCCTATTCCTTCAATTCATTTGAAAGAGCTCCTTTTATTATGTACTTATAAGGTTCATTTCACTTTCGAAGGTGAACACTTTCGTCAAATTGATGGTGTGGTCATGGAGAGTCCATTAAGACCGTTATTAGCTGATGTATATATGTCACATATTGAATTAATGGCTCAAAATTTAATCACCAATGTCACATTCAATAGAAGGTATGTGGATGATATCTTTGTAATATGTGACACAGATGAGGATGCCAAGAGTTTGTTAAAAAGGCTTAATAACGTACCAAGATCATATCAGTCTGATATATGAGGAGGAAAAAGCCCATCAACTTGCATTTCTTGATATACTCTTGTGCTGGAGGGAAAATGGATCTATCAGACGATCATTATATAGGAAGCCTACTTGGACAAGACAATACTTGAGTTTTTACAGTTTTTGTCCGATGAAAACATTTCCAATTTGTTCCAGTTAACTTGTCTCATTTGTATTACCTAATCCTTCAATGGTTCTCCAAATGATATCAGTCCATGATGAATATTACCTCTAGTAGTTTGATTGTTTATCAACTCTACCACATTTCCACCCCGTTTTAATCTATACACAACGTATAACCGACTTAAAAATCTTACGTAACCCTCTTTGTTATCATTTAACGTTTACGTCATCAACTAGGATCATTATTATTACAACTACCCTTATTGTTACTCTAACTTCCCCTTATTCAAGTCAAATCTTCTTCACGGACTACAATCTTTAAATATCATATATATATATATATATATATATATATATATATATATATATATATATATATATATATATATATACAGGTTGAGAATAAATTCGTTGAAAAGAGTCCTCTTTACGGAATATCTTGTGTTTTGATGTCACAACGAGAATTACCTGGTATATTTCATTCGAAAAATCTGAATGAAAACTCAAACAGTCAAACCAATGTCGAAACATTAAACAAAACAAGCTTAGAAATACAGATCAAAGGTCGACCCAATCGAAATATCACTGAAGAATAACCAATTTCATGACAACTGAATTTGATGTAATAGTTTTGTAATGTAGCTATTAGGCCTGAAGACTATTCAACAGCGTAGCTCAGTTGCAACTCAGCCACGTTATACACATCCCTACAGTAGACAATAAATTAATGATACTATCAGATTGCTCAAACCTCAGTAGGTAGGGCGGGACTCGAACCCACGGTCCACTGGATGAAAATTATCCCCCTAAACCAGTCAACCACAACTTCTACTTCACATCGATTCATGTTACACATGAACAGTAGGAAGCCATAGGAGCCATCATCAATTTCGTTAAGAGTTTATAGATACTCCTTTCTGACAAGTTCCAACAAGCAAGAGACATTGTAAACAGCATATTATCAAAACAATATTTACTACAATCTTCTTAATATCATGTTCAATCAGAATGAAATAAAACTTAGAGAAAAGAAATAAAAACAAAAATTATCATTCATTCACTCCTTATTTTTTTCTTTACAGTGATTGTATCTATCTATCGACAGTGAATGAAATCATACCTTGAATAAATTGATAAATTCAATCTATCAATCAACTGGTAAAATTAACAAATTTAGTGAGTAAAAACGACAACAATGAAAAATCCATTGATGATGTTGACACAGAACAGCATACATACAGAAACAATATGATCGGAAAATTTGTCAATTGATCATTTAACGGGGTTATATACACAGATCATCAAGGTCAACCAACTACTACCACTACCACTACTACTAACAATCATTAATAAGTAGTTGATATGAAGTGATCATAGTAATGATGATACAAGAAGAAGAAATACAAATCTATTGGCATCAGAATTTAAAAATCACATTGAATTAAATCAAATGGAAAGCAAGAAAAGACAAAACGATGAAGAATATACTATGCTCACCCTCCTCCTCTCATTCATACACACAGAGGAGACATGTTGTTCAAACAAACGAATAGAGCAGAGCTGTAGGGAATACTTGTGAGAAGTAAATATGAGGAGGTATTATACATCGGCAAAATAAACAAAGAAATAAGCAAATAAATAAATAAATAAATCATAAGACAACGAAAATCAATAGAAGAGAACAAGTCCACCTAATTGTCTATCTTTCAAAAATCATTGTTGGCAAAGAAACGAAAAAAATTGAAGGCAAAGAGGAACATAGAACAACAATAGAAAAAGAAAAGATAATCATGAGATAATGAATGATTAGGTCAGTTAAGAATGAAAATGCACAATTACATATATCGTGAATGCAACTATCCTGTATAACAAGCATAGACAAATTTAATATGCAATCGAATAACAATGATGATGATGATGACATTGTATGTGGATTATTATTTACTTGCCATAACAACTGAAGTTAAATCTCTTGGCGGTTTCAAGTGCAGATTTCGTTGTCGTGTAAGAAAAGATACATTATTATTATTATTATTATTATCTGTATTACAACATAATGTTGAATTCAATTTAGTCGAAGGATAATTACAATTTTTACATGATTGTCTCCTTAAACTTTCTTCAATAGTGTTTTGTGTAGATTGAGTAATTAAATTATACCAAGCACTTAATACGATACGTTCTTCTGTTTCACGATGACGTCTCATCTGTTCATGATGAGTCTATAAAAATGGTAAAATGGTTAATCATATGAATAACTAAATTCATTATGTGAACAGTGAAAGTTTATACTAAGAAGAAAAAAAAAAGAGGAGCTTAGAAACTGCATAAAAGTGTAAAGGCAATCGATAAAAGAATTATCAACTCCATCAAAATTCAATTGAACTGGTGCTCATTGGTGACTAGCTTCGAGAGGTATTCTCCGAAGTTCCAATGAGAAGTCGTGATCGATGGGGAAAGCCTGATGGTCGTGACGACAGTTACTCAACAATGACATTGCGTGGTGGTTGCGCTATATCGTGACTAACAGAAGTTGGAAATATGGAGCATTGGATTCTGACCCAATGGCTCAATGGTAACGTGCTGGTCACAGAACATGAAGGTCGCGGGTGCGCACTGCTGAGAGTCCCATACTAGGACAAAACAGCTGTCAGTGCTCCCAGGTTTCCTTTGTTCCTCCAACTGATGTCAGTCTACGATGAATAACAACTTAAAAGATTATTGTTCTAATTCTATCTGGAGGTTTGTAGAGATTTACTAATTGACTTTCAGACTGCAATTTATCGTGGACTGATATTAGTTGGGGAAAGTTGAAAACCTGGGGTACTGAACAGCTGTTGCGTCCTAGTATGGAGCTCCTCAGCAGTGCGAATCCCACGACCCGGTCTTCAGGGATCAAATCCACGACCTTCAGGTTCCGTGGCCAAGACGTTACCATTGAGCTAGCCACTGAGTCGAAATCCAATAATCCATTGGTTGGAATTCACCATGAACTGACATCAGTTGGAGGAATCTAGTACTCACTGGTAACTAACTATATCGTGAACTAATAAAAGTAGGAAATATGGACCATTGGATTCCGACCCAGTGGCTCAACGGTAACGTACTACTCGCGGAACATGAAGGTCCTGAGTTTGATTCCTGGTGGAGGTCATGGGTCTACACTGCTGAAGAGTTCAAAACTTGAGCGAAACAGCTGTCCAGTACTTTCCAATCTTTAATATTGTTCTAATTGTTGTTTTGCCCTTAAAATATAATGTACCCCTCCCTCTCATTTTGATATCTTTTATGTCAAAAAAAGGAGGAAGTATGTATGTTCTTTTCGGTTAAAACTCAGCAAACTAAGACTATTGAAGACAGAAAACATTAGATAGAACTCATGTTTAGAATTGCTAGGAGAAGAAAGATATTTGAAGGTGATACATATACCTTGAATACCTTATCTTATTTAAAGAAGTATACACTACTTCTACCTTTAACAGGGTTGTACCATTGGTAATGAGATGTAAGTGTGGACCTATGCCTGATTGATTTAAAAAGTTGACTTTTAATCAATGGATAATTTGCTCAAAACCAGCTCCACCTACTAAGATTTTAGTAGTAGTTAGACAGTTTCATTACCTCTCATACAATAGATATGTCTCATTGTTGTTCACTGATCGAATATGCAGCATATGGTTGCTGATTGCATTTCCATTCCAATCTGAATGACAGGTAAGCTCATCATCATGCTATAATCCACATTATCGACTACTTAAACTACTGAAAATAACGAACATATACTCATATTTATTCCAGGTGTCATATAACACGGTCGAATAATACATGTGTAGCACTTAAGCTTTTCAAAGTCGAAATACATATTTCTAAATAACTATTCAGCATGAATTATCGTGACAAGAAATCTCCTATCATGAATAGTATCATGACAAAACATTAAACAAATGAGTATGTTTCCAATCTATTTTCTGAGTAAAACAGTAATCTGATGCACACATAGAATATTGAAACAGTAATCTATTATTATCATCTTTTGTTCACAAACAGTACAATCCAGGACGCGTTATTTGGTATAATCCAACTATCCATATAGGAGCCTATCTGCTAACAGAGTTGAAACAATTCGATCCTATACAGCAATGGGAAGTTATAAGTATTAAAATAACATTAATCGATAACTTATTGTTCAGATCAAGTTAGAACTGCAACTTTATGGTGCTCAGGATTTCCACTTGTGTTGGAGGATTTATGTTCACTTGTAGTTCTGTGGCTGCCCTGCAGGTAGTATTTCTGGAAGAAGCGAAGGTGGTGGTCGATTCAAGAGCTTTTGAAGTGGTCAGCCAATTGTTTCCTTTGTTTCTCCCATCGCTTTGGTAATTAGATTTCTTTCTCCAATAGTGGTGTGAGCATGTCCGCTGTTGTCCCTGTGCTGCTTTTCAGTGCTTCTGGTGGGATCCCATCTGGTCCTGCTGCTTTCTCACATTTCAGTAGCTTTATGGCACTCAGGACTTCCACTTCTGTTGGAGGATTTATGTTCACTTGTAGTTCAGCGGCTGCCCTACAGGTGCTATTTGTGGACGAAGTGCAGGTGGTAGTGGTGGTAGTGGTCGATTCAAGAGCTTCTTGAAGTGGTCGGCCAGCCCATTGTTCCCTTTGTTTCTCTTCTTTCGTAATTCAATTTCCTTCATCATCCTTTATTGCCTTTGTCTGCGTTGATCTCTTCCCTGTCAGATAGTAACCTGGTTATTTGATACAATGTCGTCAGGTCTCTGTCTCTCCTACCTGCAGCAGCCTGTTCTGCTTCACTTGCCAGTGTTTCCTAGAAGTGTCTTTTGTCTTTCCGTGCACTCTTCTTCACTTCTTGCTCCAGTGTTTTATACACTGTACTCAGTTCCTCTTGTCGTTGTGCATCCTTGCACTGGTTTATCTTCTGCTTCACCATCCTCCTCTCCTGCTCTATCAGCTTCCATGTGTCCATCGGGATCCATCCCTTGTCTTCTTTCTTCTTCCTTCCTAATACGGTTGTGCAGGTTTCTCTCCACATCTCCTTCAAAGACTTCCAGTGTTCTTCCACACAGGTTTCTTCAGGGATGTTACTCGTATTCTCCCATTTTGTCTTGATGGCTGGCTGCCTTGAAGATTTCCTTTGTAGTTTCATCCTTCAGTTTCCGAGTGTTGTACTTGAATTGAGGTCTATGACCAGCTTCCTTGAAGGCTTTTAACTTGATTTGGAAGGTTCCTTTCACTAGACAGTGAGTGGTCTTAACCTACATCTGTCCTCTTCTTGACCTTGTGTTAAGTAGACTGCGTCTCCATTTTCTTGAGATTGAGATAAAGTCGATCTGATTTTTAGTGTGTGTCCGTCTGGTGAAATCCATGTCACCCGCTTTATGGATGTCCTTGTGCTTGAACACAGTGCCTCCAATCACTAAACCATTGAAGGGCATAATTTGCAAACAGTTCTTCATTCTCGTTCATCACCTCACCTAGCGCTTCTCGACCCATGGTTAGTTCTCTTCCTGTGTTGTCTGCTCCAGTTTGGCGTTCATGTCATCCCACCCATTAGAATTTTGATATCGCCAACTGAGGTCTTGTCCAGTGTTGACTGAAGTTGTCTGTAGAATTCCTCCTTCTTCTCTCCATCTGCATTATTTGTAGGTGCGAAGCATAGCATTGCATGATTGTGACCTTCCTTCCTTCCTTTTGAGTTGAACCTTGCTGTCATGATCTTGATACTGCATGAGGAGATTGGTTCTCACTGCATAAGGGAGAGCCTTCGATGCTCCTGGGGACGTCATGATAGCCACTCCATAACTCAGTGTGCTCGTGGTTGTCGTCTGAGTGACAGTATCGGAGTAGATTATTGATTCTCCAGTTGACAGTTTGGAGAGTCCACTCCCATTCCATCTACTTTCGCAAATTCCTAGCACTTCAATGCGATACCTTCTCATCTCGTTTGCAATCTGGGCTGCCTTACTGGGTTCAAACATAGTGAGGACATTCCATGTCCCCACGTTCACTTTCGCTTTCATCGAGGGAGAGAAGAGACATCGGGCAATTGGCTTCCGGAGGCTTTCACCAACTGGCGTCATTTCGCCTCTTCGATTCCAGCGAGGAATAATTTTGTTTTTATTTTTTATATATCGTTTGTGCTTTGAAGTTTGTTTAGCGGTTAGATTTGTTTTACGGGGTAGGGTTGCTAGCCCTATGCCCAATCTTCCCTCTTTACCCGGGCTTAGGACCGGCTAGTAACTAGTGAACTACGTATAAATTGAAAATCAACTAATTTACAATGATAATTTGGTAATTTCTTCAAATTTTCATGAACAACTATTCAACACTAACACTTAGATTCCATAACCATTAGAAATGTAGCACAGTTGTTTAGAAGAATATCATTTCATACTGAGACACTTTGTACTTAGGTAGGCATTAAACAAGAACATGATAATTTACCAATAGTATCTGAAAAGTTAATTACACTGAAAATTACTACCAGACTATATAACTTTATCATTTTTAAGGTAGATGGCATTGCAAACTGTACAATGAAGAATATGAATGAAAATCGAAAAATTTCAGGTTGATAAATGAAGCAGTTAAAAAGTCACTGTATCATAACAGTTCAATTTGCTGTTTCTTTCTAACCAATAACAGTCGTTGAAGCGAAAGAATTGAGTGTGAAAGTTTGTATTTAACCGACATTTTTAACAGTCATTCACGGTAATGATCTAATATCCCGTCTAGGTAAAAAGTAATATACGGACTTTTTAAATGCGGTTTCTTACTTCTGAGACAGTGGAGAAGATTTACAGCTCACATTAAGGATTATTATTATAATTACTTTTCCCTTGGGTCAAACAACCCAATATAAAAATATCACTAGACAGAGAAAAGTCGAACTTAAATAGAGTTGATGACTGGAAAGATACAAGCTATTGGTCATTTCAGGATTACAATAAGCATTCACTGCACTACTGAACCCACCCACGCACTACCAACTGAGTTATAAGATTCTACTCATGATAAGATCTCAGAATGACTTCAATCACTGTCAGGTAAGTGAAACACACGTACTTGGTTCAAGATAACTACCAACCAATCAGATTTTAACATCACAATTCGAATTGAGCTGTATTAGAAAGCATGAAAGAGAGGAGATAGACAGAAAGATTCGGTTGGTCGACTATCGATTATCAGGTTGATTTTCCTTCAATGGTGTTATGTTCTCTGAGCTGGATAGATTTCCTTTTGAAGTTTGTGCTGATGATGTTGTCTAGAATGACAATGAAGGCTTCATGAATCAACAACTATCCAGCTCAAAAAACACAATACCATTGAAATCCTCCTCTTGACTTACAAGTATTCTCCATCATCTCAAGATCTTATGAGCATCAAACACTTCTTATTGTTAAGTTGATTTTCATCTATATAGGTTAAATGAAAAAGCCAGAAAGAAACCTTCTATAGCAACAGGATGGTTGATAAGAAATGATGAGAGATAAGCTATCAACTGCATAAAAATCAGTGCAGTGGACAATAAGCAACATCAGTACACTATGTAACCCTTCCCCCATTTATATACACTGGAGTGAACCAAAAACGTGAAACTTTACTTCAAAAACTTCAAATGAAGAACGAAGTTAGCCTTACTACTTTGAATCTAAATCCTATGCCATGCGGAGCTGTGATCTAGTGGTTTCTGTAGTGGGTTCTCAACCAGTGGGTCATGGGTTCGAACCCCACCTCGCCTGCGGAGGTTTGGGCAGCCAGGAAGTATCACTAACCCCCACACAATAGAAGTGGTTCGCTGTCTACTCCACCAATGAGCACAAGGTTGTTGGAGATGCAAGCAGAAACAAGACTCATGCCTATCTATATTTGACCATAGGGAACATGAAAGAATATGAGTCACTTCATGTTGTTACTTGTATTATCCCGTCATTGACTGGATACAAATGATCGGTCTCGATTAGCATATGGGCTCCTGTGCAGATGCTTCGATATTGCACGTGTCTCAGTCATGCAATATTGATGGATAATGGTTAATAGTTGAGTCTAGAATGCCCGTTTCGTCCTATATGGGACACGTCAGCTGGATGTACATACCTTCCAGTGAGTGATATTGTTCCCACTTAGACTCGAACCCGGGACCGATCGTTTCAAATGTCAGAGAGTTATCCATAAGGCCTATGAGTCACGAAGCACGCGTCCTAGATACCACTGCTAGCCATTATCCATCGTAAATGTATGAAAGTCACTTCATTTGTGTGAAGATGGATAGCTTTACATTTTTCGCAAATATTTGGTTTGACGAAATCTTCACGTTCATCAGCTTTGTATTACAGTCTTAGAACTTCGTTACATTACTAGATGTTGATAGTAGATGCATTGGTGGGTTGAGTCGCTTGTCAACTAGGCTGCTCAACAGTTCTGCTCTCACCAGTGTTCAAAGATTATCCAGTCGGTCTTGTGATCAGGTCTAAGTCCTTATTCGTTGATTTTCGTTGTGACATAAACCGATATGGACTTTTCGGATTGAAACTTAGCTGTTTAGCCAGGTTGTTCTGGTATGTGTACCTGTCATTACGAACTTTTTATCACATAAGTTGCGTAACGTCTTGTAGCTAAGACGGTCTGATTCCTTGCGTGATGTATACCACCGACACCATACCTTCTTTTTCCTTTGTATTTGCCTATGGGCTGCTCGAGTTACACAGGACCGTTTGAAAGGTGGTCATCTGGTTAATTTTGGAACACCCTCACCGATAGCGCTCCACATAATATCTTTAATATGTATTCAGTGTTCGTCTATCGATAATGAGTGCCATTCTTGTGGCCATGCAGCCTCCAGGAATTCGTTGTTTATGAGATGGCAGTCTGCTTTTCGGTAACAGCGGGACGCTTCTGGCTCAACCATTGGTGGTGTCTCCTTGGTTATCAGAGAGAAACTCACCAAGGCATGGTCGCTTTTATCTAGGGAGGGGGGGGGTTGGACACAGATATCGTCCACCAAAAGATCATCGTCTGTTAGAACGTAATCGACTGGTGATCCTTTTCCATCTGGTCACCAACCTTCTCTGTCAGTCCTGCTGCCATAAACGTATTTCGAAGTTTGTATTCGAAAGATTTATGCCATATCTTGCTTCACATCCAGGGTTAAGTGCCAGTGTGCTAAAGTCTCCAGCTAGGACTATATGGTCATAGGCCGCTGAGGTGGTTGCTGAAGTGGCATTGAGTAGTTGTACCTTATGCTCTGTCGTGCATGGAGAGGCCTATATACCACTCCCAATAGGTACTTAGTTTGGTTTATGGTGAAATAGCACCATAAGGTGTCTGGTAGTGAGCTGAACACACTATCAGTCACTTCCTTGACTTTTAGATGAGTGCAAATATATATGGCAACTGCTCCGCCTTCTTTGAACTGCAAAGTGATGCATCTTCGCATACCAGAGGCGATGAAAACCAGCTACACTACTAACACGCGTCTCCGTGATGAGAATTATATCTGCTTTCAGATTGTGGCACATTGTTTTTAGCTACAGTAGTCTACTTCTAGGACCTCTTGCATTGCTATAGAAGCACGTCAAGGAGCTACGTTCTGGGCTTAGTGCTATACGGGAACTTGTTTGGAGGCCAGTGTGCCGTTGCATTGCATTCTGACTGTCAGTCCCTACTGGACTGACAGGCCTCCCTCTAAGCGGTATTGTTTATTGTATCTACAGGTAGTTCACTAGCTAGTTCTTTTCTGACTAGTGCTGCTTGTAGTTTTCTCAGAAGTTGTCTCCTATCTTCTAGTCTGGCAGCTAGTGGTTTACTCTCACAGCAACGTATAGCACCTCCCATGTGGTCTTTCATACGGTACCATGCTGTTAGTAAGGCTTTGCAGTCAAAGCGTGCAGCTAACAATCTTGGCGAGAAAGTTTACCTTTACTTATCCCTTATGATTGTAATAGTTCAACTACTAGGATTCCGCTAAAATTCAGTAGGTATTAACGCCTTCTTAGTGTCAGTTTACAGTGACTATTTCTTAAGGTTGCATAAGATGGATTATAAATCCAAACAAGATCGTTAACAGGTAAGGTAAAAATTTCGATGACCTCATCGGCTACATCACATGTAACCTGAGAGATTCAGATGAAAGCTAGTTACTCTGCATAAATTAAGCGAAACTAGAAAGTCAGAGGAATGTATTTCGAAGAGAGTTGCCATGTGACTTCACTTTTACATTACTTGTTCAAACGTTTAAGCGGATGAGTGTCATACAATGGTTAGTGGGTTCGAACCTAGCCTCACTTACCAAGGTTGAGCAGCCAAGTAGTATCGTTAGTCCTCACACAATAGACATGGCTCAATGTCTACTGCACGGATGTCCACAAGGTGGCTGAGTGTGTTTCGTTTTTCGTTCAAACCAAATATCATATGACTCTCTCTCTTCGAGAAATTTTCCAACAATAATAAATACAATACGACTTCCGTTATTTGGTTGAAGGTAATTGGGAGAAAGTTTCGTGGTTGTTAACACTCGGAAGTAAGACGTATCTACAACCTCGAGGAAACTGATGTCCTCTATTGCAGCCAGTGATGTCACCACTGAGGTATTCGGGCCACAACTGACTTAAAATCCATAAATATCAACTAACTTGTTATATTTTCATCTTAAAGAAACTGTACCATTGAGAAATTATCTAAACTGGACACTAATATCTAACTAGACACCACCACCACCAACAACAACAACACATACATACACTTTACTCACTTCCAACTTTTCAATGACACGTTCTTTTTCAACTAATAATGCACGTAGATGATTGATCTCTTCACCATCATCATCATCATCGTTTTTATCTCCAGTATTAATTTGTTTAGTTGAACAATTCATTCGATATTGTGGACAAATATCTTGATGTATCCGATGTTGACGTTCAAGTAGACGAATTACTTCACGTGCTTTCCATAAGTAACCACGATATTTTTGTTCCATTTCAATGAAATCATTCTCTTTTTGTGTTAATCTAGTTAACAAACTATTATATGATTCTTGTAAATCATCATGTTGTTGATGATGATTAGAATGGTCTGTTGATTGAATAACATCAGAAGTGATTGATAGTGCACAATCTGTTGTCTTACAATGTAGAAGATAATCATGTGATGTACTTGTCACTAGCATATCTGATGGTGATTGTCCTATAAGTAGATTTGATTCATATACTGACTTATCATCATTGTAGTCATCTTCATCATAAACTGATACTGTAACACCGCTACTATCATGACCAACATTACCACCACTACCTTCTGTACTGTAAAATGATGTACGTAATCGGCTAAGTTCTTCTTGTAAATTCAACATTTGTGATTGCATTGCAGGAGACAACATTAGGCTAGGATCCATCTGACAGGTATTCGTATTGCTTAGAGGTCTTTCATCTAAAATATAAAACATACATATGATAGTGTAATCGATTTTCAGGTAACATAGGTTAGTAGTAATGGTGCTTTAATATAGATGTAAAACTTGGACACTGTACTAGAATTTAATTCCAAATTAAATTTATTTATTTGATTTATAACACACACTGGTAGAGTATTATTTAATTGATGACGACTTTTCGAGCACAAATTATTATTATTATTATTAGCCCCTTGGGTTCCTAATGGAACATAGAGCTTCACTAGCACGTCTTCATTTCCCTCTCTTCTCTGAAGTCCTTTGAACCTGGCACCACGACAGCCCACAAGCTCTCATTTCCTCCTCACACGATCTCCTCCATGTCACCCTCACCTCGAATACCCAACTCGTCGCTTCCAATTTGGGTTCCACTCGAGGGCCTCGCCTGACGCGTGATGTCCCCAGTCGGTCTTCTCAGTGTACGCCCAATCCAATCCATCTCCATTTCCTTCCACTGCTTATTTGTTGAGCGATAGGTTCTTGGTTGGTTCGTCCCCACAGTTCCTTGTTGCTTGTTCTTATTATTCTGACCATCTGATCTCCAGTAACGAGCCAGTGTAGACAGTTGTTGATGAATGTCTGTAGTTTATTGGAAATCCCTTTCGTAACACGCCAAGTCTCTGAACCATACAGAAGCACTGACTTGACGTTGATGTTGAAAATCCGGATGTTGTCCACGCTTTATGCTGAGTGCAGAAGATCTCCACACTGGTTTCAGGCTAATGAACGCCTGTCTCGCTTTTCCCATTCTGACTTTGACATCCTCGTCTGTGCCTATGCTGCCTGTAGTTGAAACAGTGCTTCCTAGATAGGTGAAGGAGGTTACTTCCTTTAAGTTTCTTCCATTCATGGTGATTGGAGCTTGCTGTTGTTGTTGGAGTTGTTGGTGCGCTATCTTCATCACTTCTGTTTTCTCTATCTTCACTTGAAGTCCCGTCTTCGCTGGCCTGCCTCACCTCTTCTGTCAACTTGTTAGTTTTCGCCTGTAGATCATCAAGTTTGTGTGACATTAGACGTAAATCATCAGCGAAATCCAAATCTTCTAGGTTCTTTTCAGCAGTCCAGCGTATCCCCCTCTTCTCACAGCTCCTCACTGTTTGTTGCATGATCAAGTCCAGTCGACCACAATCAGGAATATCATGGGGGATAGTAGGCAACCTTGTTTCACTCCTACTCCTGTCTTCACTTCAAAAGCATCACTGAGCCTCCCATTGTGAATTACTTGGCTGGTATGTGGCGTTTTCATATAGTTGTTGAATGAGGCCGATAAAGGTTTGCGGTACTCCGTAGTAATGAAGCAGTTTCCAAATTACCTCTCGATCGACGCTGTCAAAGGCCTTCTCAAAGTCGATAAAGTTGAGGTGTGGAGTTGACTGCCATTCTATACTCTGTTCTATGATGATGCGAAGTGCAGCGTTACAATTTGGTCCGCACATGATTTGTACTTCCTGAATCCAGCCAGCCTGTTCCGGTCATAGTTTTGAATCCAGTGCATCCTTAAGCCTCTCCAGGATGATGTGGCTTAATATTTTGCTTGCTTTGGGTGAACAGGAGAGTGATTCCGCGCCAGTTCTTGTAAACACTGAGGTCTCCCTTCTTCAGGAGTTTGACTAGGTAACCCTTCTTCCAATCAATAGGCAGCTACCTTCTCTTCCTTCCACACCTTCTGCAATGGTGGTGTATTGTGAGCATGTCCGCTGTTGTCTCTGTGTCTGTTCTCAGTGCTTCTGGTGGGATCTCATCTCGTCATGCTGCTTTCCCACACTTCATTAGCTTTATGGCGTTCAGGACTTCCATTTTTGTTGGAGGATTTATGTTCACTTGTAGTTCAGCGGCTGGGCTGTAGGTGGTATTTCTGGACGAAGTGCAGGTGGTGGTGGTGGTCGATTCAAGAGCTTCTTGAAGTGGTCGGCCCATCGTTTCCTTTGTTTCTCTTCTTTGGTAATTATATTTCCTTCATCATCTTTTATTGGTTTCGTCTGCGTTGATCTCTTCACTGCCAGATAGCAACCTGGTTATTTGATACAAGGTTGTCAGGTCACTCTTATAACTAATCATAATCATATCAATGTAATCATACTACTTTCAACATCTTCTTATAGTCCTGTCACATCTTATTCTTTATTTCTGTTGGTAGAACAATTTTCCATATCTCTAATATAGGTGTTGCTTCATTCCTACTACACATGTGTTGGGTGTTGATTCGATGAACAATGATTCAGTAATCAATCTCTGCCTCAATCTCCGCCTAATTATATTGGACTTAAGTACAGTGGTTTTATCCCACCCTATTGTGTTAATGTATCAATTGTCACAGTCGAGTTTTTCCTAGATTATTGATCTTATTCAAGTCTTTCATTTAGCTAAATATTCCTGTGTTCGGCTATTCTAACTGACCCCAGCCGGCTAGTGTGACCTATATACTTGACCTCACAGTCATTACATGGAATTTGATAGATTAGATTATTTCGCTTAATTGGTTCAATCGGATCCGTAGGCCAGCTGACAAAGCTTATCTCTACTGAGTGAGTTTGTAGGTTTAAATGCCACCTTAATTCCAGCTTTGTTGAGAATCCTACGTAAAGTTTCTGATATACCTTCCGTATAGGGTAACACAATGGAGGTTTTGAACTCCTTTCTACTTGTGCTGTCATTGTTATTTGTACTCGTGTTACTGTTAACTTTTCGTTTCTTGTGTGTTCGTACAAATTTCTTAATAAAATGTAGAGGATGATTATTAACTATTAGGGCTTCTTTTATGTGTTTCAATTCCTTGTTTAGGTCCTTGCATTGACTAGTCAATTTTCTAGCTCTATCATTGAGACATTTGACTTAACTTGCCTTAACTGACATTGGATGAGATGACTTGAAATCTAGATACCTGTTAGAATGTGTCCAGTTTCTGTAGACGGTAGTATCCAAACCATTGTCTGTCCTTCGTTTTATCCTACAATCCAACATAGGCAATTCTCTTTGTTCATTTTCTACCTCATAAGTGAATTGGATTGCAACTACTAAGGAGTTTAGAAAAATCAAATGTCGAAAGTAGTATGATTACATTGATCTGACTATGAGTAGTAATAATTTATGCTCGAAAAGTCGTCATCAAGTAAATCATACTATATAACTGTTTCCTGTGAATGAAATAAACAAATCTAATATGGAATTAGTAATGGTGCAACAGGTACTAATCACCATCAATGGGAGAAACCTAAAGGAAGTTGTCTCTTTCACCTACCTAGGTGGCATCGTTTCAACTACAGTTGGCGGCACAGATGAGTATGTCAAAGGCAAGATCCGAAAAGCAAGACAGGCAAGCATCAATTTGAAACCAGTGTGGAGATCTACTGCATTCAGCACAAAGAACAAGATCTGGATTTTCAACACTGTCAGTCAAGTCAGTGCTTCTATTTAGTGGTTCAGAAACTTGGTGTGTCATGAAAAGCATTTCCAACAAACTAAAGACATTCATCAACAGCTGCCGTTTACACTCACTCGATACTGAAGATCAGATGACCAGAAAGGATAAGAATAAGCAAAAAGGAACTCTGGCTGGCTGGCAACGAACCAATCAAGAACCCACTGCCCAGAAGTGAGTGGAGAAGGGTTAATTTGGATTGGACATACACTGAGAAGATCGTTTGGGGACATCATGAGTCAGGCCAGGCCTTCAAGTGGAACCGAAATGGGAAACGATGAGTTAGTCGTCTGACAATGACTTGGAGGAGATCGAGTGAGTTATTGCAGTTGATTTTGTAAATGGTATTTGGTTTGCCTTCTTTGGCTGTCTCATCCTTTGGTCTGCATAATAGTGTTTGCAGGGAATTTGTTGGTTTATAAGCCACACCAATTCCACCAAGTGGTTTCAGTTATCTTGTCGTGATTTCTAATATATATTCTTTATGTATGGTAGGATGATGCGTTTGTTGATTTATGTCGATGATGATGTATGGGATAGGCATCTTGTGATAAAGTTTCATGGGTAGCCGTTTTTCTTTAGGATAGATATCAAGTAGTTTTCTTCGTTTCTTCGTGAAGTTATGTTGTACTTCAGTATGTTCTCGCTCTTTTGAATAGAGTCTGCATGCAATTGATTTTGTGTATTGTTGGGTTGTTACTACTATAGTTAAGAGTTTGATCAGTGTACGTGAACTTCTTGTACACTTGGATTTCCAGTTTTCTGGCATTCATCCTACTAACTAAAACATTCAAGAATGGTAGTTGGTTATTTGACTCCTTCTCCACTGTGAATTTGATGTCATTGAAAACGTTTTTCAAATCATCTTTTCTTTTTTTTTTTTAATGAACACAAAAATATTATCCACATAAACATATCTAAATTTTTAGTATGAACAAAGGGAAAAATGATGGTTTCCAGTCTCTGTATCCCTGTTTATGCAATTAGTCCAGATATCAGTGATCCCATTAAGGTTCTTTTCATCTGTTTCTATAGTTTACCGTTCATTTGAAAAGATGCTGATAGACAAGAATCAATAAGTTCCATCAGACTTGAACATTCAAGATATTCATAATTGTTTTGTTTTTTTCCATACTGATTTCATTACACGACTAACACAATAGATCGATTATTATTCCACCTGATAAAAACTTACATCCATTTTTACTTATTTATTATCTCAACTTCCTCATAACACTGACTGTGTCCATATTGAAATAATTTTACGTCTTACATTGACCATGGGTTTATAACCGTAGAGACTGAAGAAGAAGTTATTGAAAACAATTGTTCGCTCAAATTACTCTTCTTCTAAACAAGCTAAGAAGTCTCAAGAGAGTTACATCATGATACACAGCATAAATTCACAAATTGATTTGAGCTGAGCATTTAATATTTCTAAAGTGTTCGTGATGAAACAAACATATTGATGGTAACTGAATTCAGTTGATATAATTTAAAATTATCATTAGAACACAAAGTGAAATATAACGACCTGCTATGACTGGGAGTATCACCTAAAAGTCTACGAGTGATACAAACCTAATGCAAATCAGAAAGTCAACCATCATCATAACAACAATACCATCGACATGCAATAACAGGAAGAGAAGATTGACTGTTGACACAGAGTTTTACTATCTCAACGACAGTCAATATAATTGACAGTGATGCTGAATATATACATTTCTAAATAACCTTATGATTATATTATTATTTGTCCCTTGAGTTCCTAATGGAACATAGGGCTTCACTAGCACGTCTCCAGTGAACTCTGTTGTCTAAAATCTTTTGAACCAGGCACCACGACAGCCCACAAGCTCTCATTTCCTCCTCACACGATCTCCTCCATGTCACCCTCACCTCGAATACCCAACTCGTCGCTTCCCATCTGGGTTCCACTCGAGGGCCTCGCCTGACGCGTGATGTCCCCAGTCGGTCTTCTCAGTGTACGCCCAATCCAATCCATCTCCACTTCCTTCTGCATATTTGTTGAGCGATAGGTTCTTGGTTGGTTCGTCCCCAGAGCTCCTTGTTGCTCATTCCTTCTGGCCACCTGATCTTCAGTATTGAGCGTTAGCAGTTGTTGATGAATGTCTGTAGTTTATTGGAAATCCCTTTCGTAACGTGCCTAGTCTCTGAACCGTCACACAGAAGCACTGACTTGACGTTGATGTTGAAAATCCGGATGTTGTCCACGCTTTATGCTGAGTGCAGAAGATCTCCACACTGGTTTCAGGCTAATGAACGCCTGTCTCGCTTTTCCCATTCTGACTTTGACATCCTCGTCTGTGCCTATGCTGCCTGTAGTTGAAACAGTGCTTCCTAGATAGGTGAAGGAGGTTACTTCCTTTAAGTTTCTTCCATTCATGGTGATTGGAGCTTGTTGTTGTTGGTTGGGTATCTTCATCACCTCTGTTTTCTCTATCTTCACTTGAAGTCCCGTCTTCGCTACCCTGCCTCACCTCTTCTGTCAACTTGTTAGTTTTCGCCTGTTGATCTTCAAGTTTGTGTGACATCAGACACAAGTCATCGCCAAAATCCAAATCTTCTCGGATATTTTTTCCGGTACAGCCAGCGTATCTCCCTCTTCTCACAGCTCCTCACTGTTTGTTGCATGATCAAGTCCAGTCGACCACAATCAGGAATATCATGGGTGATAGTAGGCAGCCTTGTTTCACTTCTGTCTTCACTTCAAAAGCATCACTGAGCTTCCCATTGTGAATTACTTGGCTGGTATGTGGCATCTTCATATAGTTGTTGAATGAAGCTGACAACACTAAATCCACATTTAGGTAAAAAATAATTAACAACCAATGAGAGTTCAACCTTGAGAACGCAGGGAAGAATTGTAATTATTATTATTATTATAGGGACATAATGAACGCACAAAAGGCGGAAGAGAGAATGGAGACATAAACAGAAGAGAGTTATTAAAGAAGCTGTTTCGAAGAAAGACATGAAAAAGCATTGACTACTTTGCTCTTACTGTTCAGTAGCAGAAGAAATAAGAAAACCGTAGAATGATGACTACAGATTGCGATTCTGAGCCATGTCTACTATCATCTCAAGTCACTGAGTTGTATGATCACTCCAACCGCTCTTAGGAAGTTGAGGCACCTAAAGATACCAACGCAGCACAAATATCCTTCATCTCACGAGACCACGTTATAACCATCCCACAGCTTCTTCCAACAAGTTCCAGTGTAGTGAACTGTGAGCGCTGTGGGAGCTGTTAATAAAACACGCCGGAGCCGATGTTTCAAGATGACCACACTCAGTGAGCGATGATCTCCATTACGCCGAAACATGCACTCCTACTTCACAATTACTTACATGATATCTCTATTGGCTGAGGGCAGCCCTATAGAGATACAAGTGGTCGGACACAGAGTGGTCAAAGATCCTCAGCTCCGGGAGGCGGTGTTCCATAGGCGTAGAGCAGAAGGACCTTTTTAGACGCTTTGCTTACCCAACGTCTTACAGAAACGTTAATATCACCATGGGGTCAAAAGTGACCCAGATAGGCGAATGCCACTCTAGGTTTCAAAATACCGCTGACAGTCACACCAGCCACGACTACTTAGGTACACAAATTTTTCATATATTCCGAAATAGTTACCTTAAAAAGTGGATGCAAATAGCTTTCTATCAATCTTGTAGAGGCGCCTGGCACATAGACGGGGGAAAACATAAACTGATCGCTAACTGACTGAGTGCAATTCAAATAGTCTGGAGGTTATCGCACTGTAAACAATATCGTTTAGAGACTCCAGGATGAAAATTATTTCACTTGGTAACAAGCCAACACCACCCCAACGCACCTCTTTCACGGAGGTCTCGCGGATATCATCAATGGCTAAGTTGAAGAGTATAGGTGAGATTGGGTAACCCTGTCTACCCTCAAGTATTGGTTTAGAACAATAGAGATAGATGGCTGCAAGCCTTCATTCTACTCCAGGTTTTGAAGTATAGGGCTTTCAAGAAGTTAACAACTTATCAAAAACACCCCTTTCTAACAGACGATTACAGAGTATAGCCCTGTCAAGCGACTCAAAAACAGCCGTAATATCGAGGAACACAACGATGATCTACCTGAAACTTGTGTGACGGTGTGAAGAGCATGAAGAGTGACCATCCACAACATGATCTTTGCGCATCACTTTACGATGCGTTTTGTACAGCCTACTAAGTATAATAGCAACCAACAGCTTAGATACTATCGGGTACCAGACTGATACTTCAGTGATAATCATATGCATTATGTAGACCCTTTTTAAAATACTATTGTTCTATATCATCTAGTCCTACCCCTAAAACATGTTTCTTTCGCCTCCTCTTCTTCTCTAGATTCATGATGAGTATTGGCATGAGTATTGTTATTCATGAGTTGGTAGTCATAAATGATAATAACATATGATACACTTACAGTTCGACTGTGCACACAATTGGAGACCTTCACAACAAGATCTGAGACGTGTGAGTTCCGAAAAGATACACTGCAAATATAAATAGTAAAGAAATAATAAAAAAAATAACGCTTAGATCATTATTTCATACACGGAATAAAAGTTATTCCACACAGTATTCTTTATAAAACGATGTGGAATTACATTGTACCGCCAGTTATAAATCACTAACTAAAGATGGATATATGAAGCACACATTATGAATATCACATTTTCTTTTCTTTATCATCTACGCTGAGTTTGAACATGAAATGATCAACAGATAAGTTCAATTCTTCAACAAAGAGATTAGTTCAACTCCTTCAACTTTCATGAATACTAACTATTTCACAGACTAATAAGATGAATACTTATGAATTTATGCTTCATATTCGAAACCACCATTTTCTGTGTGATCACAGATTACTGTCACCACAGTACTCCTATGGCGACAGCGGTGCATATAATCTTTAAAACAAACTAACGATATTAATGATGGATCGAAACGAAGTATACCCAACAACCTTGCGCATATTTGTGCAGTAGCCAATGAGTCATACCTAGTGTGTGAGGGCTGATAATACTACCCAGCTGACTAAACCTCTGTAGGTGGAGCAGTGTTTGACCCCATGACTTATTGGTTAATAGTCATCTCTCTAAGCCAATGAACCACAATTTCATGTCAACGATGAATAGTGATTAGCAGTGGAATCCAGGACATGTGCTTCGTCAGCTAAATATATATCTGCCTCCCAGTGAGCGATGTTGTTCCCATCAAGACTCGGATCCAAGACCAATCACTTCAAAACTCAGTATGTTATTCACGAGGTCACTTAGTTACAGTAGCCACTGCTTGAACGATGGGTATAGTATAGTCTTTAATGTTACAGCTTGTGAATCCCCGTTGTTGACTGGACCGAGTTAATCGGCCACTATTCACGTATAGTCTAATCAACCACATCGAAGAGAAAACACTAATAATGTAATATTATCATCCATTTACAGGTGAGTTGGATAGGTATCCAAAACTAATGATTACTTCTTCTAACAGAGACTAGAAGATTAAACATATGCACACACACACGCACACGTTTACAAAAAATTTATACACTATCCTAAGAAATGAAATTTATTCGAGTCAAAGTGCTAAAATTTTTGACTATCAGTGTATCTTAGGTTGGAATTCATCAGGGAATGACATCAATTGGAAGAACATTGGGAACCTGGGAGCATTAGACAGCTGTTTCATCCTAGTATTGGACTCCTCAGAGCTGCCCATCTATGACCCCGCCCAACAAGTAATCGAACCCAGGACCCTCAGGTTCCATGGCCAGGACGTTACCATTGAGTTAGACAATAGGTCGGAATCCAATGATCCATATCTCCTAATTTTGTCAGTTCACGAATGGATTCACCATTGGATCCCGACATAGTGGCTCAATAGTAACTTTCTGGCCATAGAACCTAAGGTCCTGGGATCGATTCCTGGTGTGGTGGGGTCATACGTGCTCACTGCTGAGGAGTCCGACACAGCTGTCCAGTGCTCCCATGTTTTCAATGTTCCTCCAACTGATGTCATTCCATGATGAATTCCAACCTAAAAACAACTAATAAATTTCCACAAACCTTCAGACAGTATTAGTTTATTTATCAACATTCTGTTACCACATAGTGATTCTGAAACTTTGGTAGGTGTGCATCAGGATTCGAACCCATCAAACCGTTTTGTTTGAAAGTTGACAACCTACAGGGATCAGCATTAACAGCTTCATATGTGAAAAGAGTGATAAAAACCAATCTTGACAATCCACTAGGCAAGTTACCCTACAAAGACTCTAAATACAAGATAGGTAGTTGTAATGATATAGTGTTATTGCTTGTCGTTGACATGGTTAAAAGACAAGCAATATCGAGGCATCCGCATACGAGCCCATATGCCAACACAGACTGATGAATTCGGTCCAATCAATGACGGTGTAATACAAGCAATAACACTAAATCTATACCCGTCGCACAAGAAGTGGCTACCGTGGCTCGGTGGTGTAGTGGATGACGCGCTGGCGTTTGAAGCGGTCGCCCCCGAGTCCCGGTGGGAACAACATCACTCACTGGGAAGCAGGTACATCCAGCTGACGAGTCCCAAATGGGACGAAGTGCGCATACTGGATCCCACTGCTAGCCACCGTCCGTCATTACTAAACACAGTTATAATGATACTTGTAGTTTTCCGTTGCTATACAGGGCCGAACTGCTCAATAACTGTTAACAGATGGGCTCCTGCTGATTATTCATGATGTCATATTGATCCGGTGACTAGCAGAGGAATCCAGAATGCGCGTTTCGTCCTATTTGGGATTCGTCGGTTGGATGTATCTGCACTTCAGTGAGTGGTTGTTCCCACTGAGGTTCAAACCCAATACCCATCTCTTCAAGATAAAGGAATTCGGCCCTATATAGCAACGGGAAATTACAAGTATCATCACAACAAATAATACACGTTGCACAAGAGGTGTCTATTGCGCCCCCAATACCCTAGTGGATAACGCTCTAGCGTTTGAAGAGAAGGTACAAGGTTCGAGCCTCGGTGGGAATATCACTCACTTGGGTGCAGGTACATCCGGTTGAAGAGTCACATATAGGACGAAAAGCGCGTTATGGATTCCTCCGCTATTCACCAAGATCAATATGATAAGATAAGTAGTTTTACTAACTATCAAGTGCTTTTAAAGATAGTAGCAATTTAAAAAGGATACAGTCAAGATACAATCAATTTAAAATGAAGTGAAAGTTACAACCATTACACAGTTATAGATTGACAACTGTTACTCATTCATTCATTAATTCCTGCAAGCAATGAATAAACATATGATTGTTTACTGCAATTTATACAACTAACTCATACAACTTTAAATTTGAAGACTAGTAAGATAAAAAAGACATATATTACTAGGTTACGTATCGACAGCTGGAAGACATATGCTGCCTTAGGGAAGCTTACATCACTAATGCAGGTCTACAGAAAAGACGTTAAATAGCTTCTCATCTAACATTCAAATCAAAATATCGTCTGGATACTCCAAGTCAACTAGATGACCTCTAAGGAGTAGAACAATTCCTATGAAGTCAGACTTACCTAACGTTATGTTCATTGCTACGTCTATCAGGAAAGGAAATAGGAACAGTGGCAGTGGGCATTCGTGGTGGACAAGACTAGTTGCCGACAGTGTTGCAAGGTTGAGTAGACTTTTTATTGAATAAAAGAGTAATTAATCGAACAGCTGACTTGGTTGTCAACTCCGTTTACACGGAAAGTTGACTTGAACAACATAGGCTAATGATCAAAGAAGTCAATAAGAATGAAGATTTCAATTCCACTGAGATATGCAGCAGTCAAAACGCATTACTACACTCTACTTCATAAACTATTCTTATTATTATTTGTCTCTTGGGTTCCTAGTCGGACATACGGCTTCAGTAGCACGTCTCCATTTCAATCTCTCCTCTGCAATCTTTTGAACCTGGCTCCACGACTGCCCACTACCTCTCATTTCTTCCTCACACCATCTCCCCTATGTCGCCCTCGGACAACCAACTCATCCTTTCCCCTTCGGACTCCACTCGAAAGCATGGCCTATCACGTGACGTCCCCAACCACCTTCTCACTGTATGTCCAATCCATCTATCTCCACTTTCTTCCACTGCATATTTGTTGGCCGACAGGTTGTTGATTGGTTCGTTCCCAGCCAGCCAGCCAGCCACAGTTCCTTGTTGCTTATTCTTATTATTCTCGCCATCTGGTCTCCATCTTCAGTATCGAGTGAGCATATGTGGCAGCTGTTGATGTATGTCTGCAGTTTGTTGGAAATGCTTTTCGTGACGCGCCAAGTCTCTCAACCACACAAACAAGTGCTGATTCGACTGATATTAGTGTTGAAAATCAGGATATCGTTCACGCTTTATGCTGAGTGCAATGCAATGGAGTAGATATCCACACTGATTTCATATTAATGAAGGCCTGACTTGCTGTCTTTCTGATCCTGGCTGCTTTGACATCCTCATCTGTACCACCACCGCCGCCTGTAGCTGAGACGATGCTGCCTAGGTAGGTGTAGGTGAAAGAGACAACTTCGTTTAGATTTCTCTCCTTGATGGTGATTGGTGCTTGTTGTTATTGTTGTTGTTGTTGTTAGTTGGGTATCTTTATCACCTCTGTCTTCTCTACACCCACCTGAAGGAAGTCCCATCTTCGCTGCCTCACCTCGCCTCGCCTCTTCTGCCAACTTGTCGGTTTTCGCCTGTAGATCTTCGAGTTTGTGCAACAAGACATCATGCATAAATCATCATCAGTGAAATCCAAATCTTCTTCTGGGGTCTTTTCATCGGTTCGACCAGGGTATGCCCATCTTCTTGCTCCTCACAGTTTGTTGCATGATCCAGTCCAGTCGATCAGAATCAGGAAGATGGTCGGTGATAGTAGGCAACCTTATCTTATTCCTGTTCCCTATTTTCACTTCAAAAGGCATCACTGAGCTTTCCATAGCGTTGTGAATCACTTGGCATGTAGCGTAGTCATATAGATATTGAATAAGGCTGATAAAGGTTTGTGGTACTCCGTAGAGTTGAAGCAGTTGCCTGTCAAAATTAGTTCTTAATCGACGCTATCAAAGGCCTTTTCAAAATCGATCAAGTTGGAGTAAAGATACAGCTGACTGCTATTCTATGCTCTGTTCATAAATAATATTAGATTATAATTTTCTTCATAGCATTATTCATTTGTGATGCAACTTGGTAAATGTGAAATTTCGAGGTCATCTCCATATTTACGTAAGAACGATAAATCAGTCAAATAAGATTCTGAAAGTAGATCAGTTATGATGAGCTGAGATACATATTACACATTGCAAATGATCGTCTACCTCAGCTGAGCAAGAGGAAAGCTTAAAATGTAGGCGAGTTGGGATGTATCTCCATATGAAATTATATTCTATCTTTAAATGGTTGAAAATCATCTAGTGTTTAAATCAAGATGATAACACTTACAATGCATCAATCTATGCTAGACCGATTGTGAACCAGTCGTTAATTGAAGACTTACAATACAATAACAATAGGCATGTAAACATTAGATAATAGTAATAATACATAACATACCTCCTTCTCTCGATTTGAAGCAATTAATTCCTGTCTAACTTTATTCAATTCATTTTCAGCTAATTCTGCACGTCTAATTGCTTCATTCGCTTCTAATTGAGCATCTTCAGCTTGTAAACGTTGAGCTTTCACTTGTGAACGAATTTTACCACCTAAACGTGTCTCTTGTTCTAATTCAGCTAAACGTTGTATACATATTTGATTATCTGTTTCTAATTGTGAACATCTAACTCGTAGGTTAACAGCTTCATCAGCATATTTACGTAATTGTTCAATTGTAGCAGATAAACGTACAGCAGCTGAGGCTTCTTCACGTGCAATATCTAATTCATCTTTTAAGTGGACACTTTCTTCAGCTTTAGTAGCAAGAATAGAACACTAGAGAAATGTTTACCAAGAAGAAGAATATATGAATGAATTTACATAATGTATCAAAAGTAAACAATAACTACTTCGTTCCTTTATAACTTCAGACTAGATAATGATTAAGTGTAATAAATTTACACTACCTCAAGTGCTTGGTCATTAGACTACATGATTATACTGACTCTGTATATCGTTATGTAGGCAGTAAAATACAATTATCTCCCTTACACAATATAAACGTATCTCAAGGTCAAGTTGAACCAATCATATTACAAGCAGTTTTCACCATGGGATGAAATCAGAAAGTTCACAACAATTGTTTATTCAAAGTGTAGGAAATTCTCAACACTGTGCAATACATACTAGATATTTAAGCTTATACCAGAATAAGCATTTCATCGGAATTTACTTATCAATCTTATCATAATAATGAACAATAGTGAATAATACATCATTACTACTAGTAGTAGTGCACAGTGAATATACTCTAGCAGAAGCAAAATAGCTTTCTAAACGATTTCCTTATATTTCTGAAGACCTGATCATGTAATATTTACCACTTATTTTCGAGAAGTGAACTAATGAATATAGATTCATCATCATCATCATCAATATCAACATAGGACCAGGCATTACTGCATAAAGGTCTGAGTTGCCACCACACCTCCTATCAGTACATCAAGTAGAAAGGTAGTGAGGTGAAAGATGAAGACAAGAAAATTCAGTCGAAAGAAATATAAATCTCGAGAAGAAGGAAAGGAAGAATGACAAAATGGTGAGATTCGATATAGCGTCGTTAAGATGAGGATAATGTATGTGTGTAAATCTGCACCACTGACATCGGTTCTGAGCCATACCACCTAAAATCTCCAGCCACTGGTTCCTCTTGTCCCGTGGACCCCAACCACCTAGTATGTATCGCCCCCAACATGGCTCAAACCAACAGTCAAACGTTTTATACATTGATTCCATGATTTAGTCTGGCCACCTCGGGCCTTTCTGCAGCCTGGACCTACTTAAGCCAACATTGTGTGATGAGGCAATCGGTGAAGAGGCATACATAATACGTGTCCCCACCATCTCAATCCATGAAGGCTCATAACCTCATCAACTGACTTACCTCTACTTTCTAAAACTCTACACATGACTTCTGCGTTACCCACGTGTTGATACCACGGAATACAGCCTATACTATGAAGGCAACGGTGGTCAGACACCTGAAACCAGCCTTCTCATGTCTTCCACCTTCAATGGCCATGTTTCACAGCCATAGAGTAGAATAGAGTGGACTGCTGTGCAGGTGCAGTACACGCGACCCTTAGTAGACAAATGAATACCATTTTTGACGATTTGAGATGGCCATGGTTTTGCAGACTAGTATTTTTATTAGGTGATGATTGAAGGTGAAATGAAAATTTGGACTACGGCCGGATTTGAGACCTGTTAGCTCAGTTGGTAGGGAATTGAGTAGGAAAACCTCGTGGTTTCTGGTTCGAATCCGGTTGTGATCCAAATCTCTATTTTACCTACAATTATCACCCAGTAACAATGAAATTAGAATTAAGAACTTGGTTGAAATCTATGAAGTTAAAAATGTGAAAGAAAAGGATAATTTCATTGAGTCATAGAAACAATTAACGTGGTTATAAGCTTCAAAAATGATACACTAAATATGTAAGAAAGCACACAAATGCTTTCACTTTACTATCATTTATCACCTTCTGTCATATTCACTGTACACTTATGCATACATCGAACTAAAATCAGTTCTCCAACGATGTTTCTTGTTTTCAGTCATACCTAACTGGAAGAGATTATCTTATCCATAAAGATGTTTGGGCGTAGTGAAATGTTTCATGTGTATACCGCACTCTGGTAATAAGTCTTGCCATGTCAAAGGATTTCTTTAATGAGGTTACCTAATATTCCGTATTTTGTTCTCAAGTTTATCCAGTATATGCCAAATTTATGTTAGGCAATTTTTAAACATATTTTTCGCGCGTAATTTTTTAGCTTTAAACAGCTTATCTACTCTTGTTTATAGTAGTATCTGACTGTTGGTTTTGGCGTCTGACTGACAAAAGAGACT
Source organism: Heterobilharzia americana (assembly GCA_944470555.2). Taxonomy (NCBI): domain Eukaryota; kingdom Metazoa; phylum Platyhelminthes; class Trematoda; order Strigeidida; family Schistosomatidae; genus Heterobilharzia; species Heterobilharzia americana. Next base: position 26,475,006 of record OX104131.1, on the reverse strand, counting down.
AATGGTTAGAGACTCAAGGTCACTCGGCTCAGAATCGATGTATTCACATGTTATGTCCATCTCATTCGTCATAGTGTTTTTCAGTATTATCACATTTCTCCTTGTTCTCTTTTACTACTTACTTTTTGTTCACCTTTTTCTCTATGTTTCAGCCTGATACTTTCTCGCTTGACGTCCAGACACGCGATGTAGCAACTTTAATCGTTATGTAGTAATGTCAGGTGCCGTGTTGACGTCATTTATCTATCTTATTGAGAAGTTGTGACAGTCGCTAGTCTATAATTCAGTATTATACAGTTCGTATATATAAAATGATTAGTACAGGACATTAGTCTTCTGGTATACGTTTTTATAGATTATTTGGTTACAAGAATTCTGAACTTGCTTTGTAATATCCCCCTATGTGTTTGCCAAGACTGCTCTTTTCTTCGTGTAAAAGATGCATATTATAGTAGAGTGTAAAATATTCACTTTACTAAAGATATGAATGATTAATAGGATACTGATACTGGGTGATGACTGAAGGTGAATTCCTGGTTGAGCAGCCAGTGTGGATACAGTCAAGCAATAGTAACGCATTATGAATTCACATGGTAATCGGGCAGAAACCTTTATTGATACAAGTGAAATTAAGATGTAGTCAGTAGCTGGGTCTCAGATGAAATGACCACGGAGGTCGGTGGTTCGAATCCTGCCACAGTCCAGACTTTCATTTCACCCTCAATCATCACACAGTATCAATAAAAGTCAACAAAACCAGGGCTATCTCAGATAGTCAAACTGATAATATAATATTATTCACTCCAAGTAGCTGCATCCTCTATTGACATGTTGTATAAATTGTCCTTTAAAAGTCGAGTTAGCCAGCTATTGAATAGAGTTATCCAAGGAGCTGTTTGAATTGTAAGTACTTTGAGTTCGAAATAATTATTCGCAGGATGTTTTTTTTTTATAAAAGTATTTCACAGTATGATTAGTAAGTTAGTTGCATTTTTGGAGAGTGGGTTTGTAATTGCTGTATGTTTGACGACAATTTCAGCTGAAAATGTAGCCCAGTACTTTTCTCTGATAATGAATGAAATGCACTCTGATGCACACTGATGCGATAGGAAATGACCAATATATATTGTGTGAAGGCTAATATTACTACTCTGCTGCCCAAAAATAGGTAGGCAGAGAGGGACTCGAGCTCACGACTGTCAACTGTTTAGACCAATGAGTCACACTTCTAAGGTTAAAATGAGCTCAGAGTCACTCTAGATAATCTGAGCATTAGCTATAAAAGTAGAAACTATTAACAATTTGCAGTTTTCGTTCACTGTTGATGGTTTGATCAGAGGAAATAAGCTAATCATCAGCTCCATGTGTGAAATTCAGCAAAATCTATGACACGAAAACAGCTTAGACGGAAAACAATAATGTTACATATTTCAGTGTTTGTTCATATAGTGGATTACATTTCATGTCACTTTCAATGTAGCTACATAGGAGAAAGTAGCTAGCTAGAGAAATCTCATTAGTAATTTTCAGTAGTTTTCAGGCTGATCTAGAACGTCATTCATTTCATTCAATCCTAGTCTTTTCAAAACACTTATTATATAGTTAAACAATGGTTTATTAACGAAAAGAAAATAGAAAACGCTGAAACCTTGAAAATTCAAGAAGGTTATTACAACAACAAAAAACCACTAGACAATAAATTAAATATCTTTCTAGTAGAAATATACCTTTTGTTTTAATTCTTGATTTCGTGTAGTCATTTCAGTCAGTTTAATTTTTAATTCTTCCTTATCTAAAACAGACAGAAAAGGATAGATAACAAGAAAATGGAGACTACTCAATATAGTGTGTATATTTAAAAAAAGAAAAAAGGGAACAGATAAGAAGGAAAGATTATCATTTTGACTATTTGAGATAGTCATAGTTTGGTAGACTTGTATACTTGATACTGGGTGATAGATAAGTGAAGATTTAGACTGTAGTCAGATTAGAACCAGCGACCACTGGGGTTTCCAGTCCAATGTTCTATCACCAGAGGTACGAGAGCCGACTGCTGGCTAAATTTCTATTGCATCTTCAATCACCAATCATCAGAAGAAAAAAAACAATGAGAAGATTTTAAACCATTTTTCATAACCAGATATTGAGAGTAGTTAATCAGCTGATTTATTTGACAATCAGTCAGCTGATTTCACCCAGTTTTTCTCTTCACTGTAAAATTACACCAAGTAGATCAATCAAGTGAAACCGCTAAGATATCAGATGAGAGACTCTTTTTCCCCTGAGTGAATGTATGAATAAAAGTCTAAGCATACGTTAAAAAGTAGTTGGCACATTGTATTGACTTACATTTTCAAGGAATAATAGTGATCAGAAATTGATCATACTATCCATAAAATATGAAGAGACTTTAATGTAGACATTAATTCAACAAACAAAACAGTGACTTCAAGAGACCTCTAGATCGACTACTGAAGTAACCAATCGATCGAATTTCTTTATTTCGCCTGAAAAATTTGGACCTTTTTTCTACAAAGTATAGAAACCGAGTTGACTATGTCACTTGGTTGTTAGAGTGACACTCATAACGTCACTACAAAATCTATTTAGCTATATGACTATACTAATTCAACTATCAAGTGAAGTAATCAAAAGGAGCCAGGTTTATCATAGACACCTATCGATACAAATAGATAAGCATTTTAGCATATCTTACATCTTGTGTAAGCAAATGATCAGCCCAAAAGCTTATCTCATAAATCTATAACACGTATACTATATGAGATAAGTTGACATATTGATACAAGACGACAAAATCGTATCACTACAATTAAAGATCATCATCAAGTCGATTATTGTGAAGTTCTCACCTCTACAACATACAGAACAGATTTAAAAGTTGTTTATGATAGTGTAGCTGTTGAAGAATGCATTGAATGGTTTATTTATTCAAACAACAGCATTCAGATCATTGAAAACAAATCAATATAGTCAGAATGACTTATAAACGCACAGTGAAACCACTTACTGGCTCAAGTGGTACTCAACCCATGAGTTAATGTTTCATAGTCTGAAGCCTAGACTACTGAATTACACCTTCACTCTTAAAACAATGTCAAAAGAGGTTGTACAATATTTTATCGACTAAAATCAAACAGTTTGTAGCAAGTGTATGACCTTGAAACAACCAACTGGTATAATACACTGTTCAAAAAGTATTTCCACGATAAGTATATACATAAAAAGTGCAAAAGTAATCACTAGTGTTGCATCAAAAAGGTTAAACCAACTTCTATGCAGTTATTCTACAAGATAGCTGTTAGCAACATTATTTTAAAAGTCAAGTATTGCTCAAATACTGTTCTTCAAGTGTTATCAAAAATCATATTATGGAATTAGTACGCATACTATTAATTGATAACAAGCGCAAAAAGTAGATTTTATTTGTAACTGATGTGCTTTTGGTTATTAACGGTGTTGTTCAACGTTATTTGATTGGTTAGCGGTTGGTAGTCACTATTCTTTATCTCGACTAAGTGTACGTTTGTCCATTCAGAAATGAGTCAAATTTGTTATCTGAAGAATAAATGTGATATTATCCGTCTGCTTAGCGTCGATCGAGAAGTAATTTGGCAGTTGCTTCAACACTATGGAGCTCCACTAGTCTTTATCAACCTCATTCAACAACTATATAACGACACCACATGCCAAGTGATCCACAATGGAAAGCTCAGTAATGCTTTTCAAGTGAAAACAGGAGTAAAACAAGACAAGACTGTCTACTATCATCGACCATCTTCCTGAGTGCGATCGACTGGACTAGATCATGCAGCAAACTGTGAGGAGCAAGAAGATGAGCATACACTGGCTGGAGCGATGAAAAGACCCCAGAAGAAGATTTGGATTTCACTGGTGATTTGAGTCTAATGTCACACAAACTCGAAGATCTACAAGCAAAAACTAACAAGTTGACAGAAGAGGTGAGGCAGGACAGCGAAAACGGAACTTCAAGTGAATGCAAAGAAGACGGAGGTGATGAAGATACCTAACCAAAAACAGCATCAACAACAAGAGGCACCAATCACCATTAACGGAAGAAACATAAAGGAAATAGTCTCTTTCACATACACCTACTTGACCAGGCAGCATCGTTTCAACTACAGTTGGCGGCACAAACGAGGACGTCAAACCAGGATCGGAACAGCAAGCAAGACAGGCTTTCAACAATCTGAAATCAGTGTGGAGATCTACTGCACTGCACTGCACTCAGCACAAAGCGTGAACAACATATGGATTTTCAACACCAATGTCAGTCAAGTCAGTGCTTCTATGTGATGGTTGAGAGACTTGTCGGCGCGTCACGAAAAACATTTCCAACAAACTACACACATTCATCAACAGTTGCCGTCTACACTCACTGTTGGAGATGCTGGAGATCAGATGGCGAGAATAATAAGAATAATCAACAAGGAACTCACTCTGTCTGGTAACTAACCAACCAAGAATCCAGTACTCAACAAATATGTAGAAGAAAGTGAAGATGGATTGAGCATACACTGAGAAGGCCGATTTGGGGGACATCACATGCTAATCCAGTACCTCGAGTGGGACTGAAAAGGGTAAACGACGAGTTGGGCATCCGAGGTGAGGGTGACATGGAGGAGATCATGTGAAGAAGAAAAGCTTGTAGCAGTCGTGGAGCTAGATTCGATTACTGCAGAGGACAGAGTGCAATGGAGGCGTGCTAGTGAAGCCCTATGTTCCAATAATAGACTTCAGTAACTGCAGGACACGATTCAAACCTATGATCCATTAAGTGAAAGTTGGACGCTTAAACTCTATGTAAATTAAATAATTTGTTAGTAATAAAGAATATTATTATAAAATAAAGAAAAAATTAAATCAATTTACCACATTCAGTTCGATACAATTCATCACGTAGTTTAGATAGTTGATTTTGTAGATGACCAATACGTACATTTGCAATAGTTGGACTCATAATAACATTATTAGATGTGGAAATAGTTTTATTCATCAACTCTGTATCGATTGAATTCAATGTAGTTGAAATAGGCTCTACTGTAGAGGATGATGATGATGATTCTGGTTGTACTGTTGTTGTTGTTATTGTTGTTTCTGTTGTCAATAGTTGATTTAAACCTAATGAATTAAAATGTAATTTAAGTTTATTCAACTCTAATTGTAGAGAAGAATTTTCTTCTTGTAAAGTGAATACCTTGAAATGAGAAAGAAAAAAGAAAAAAAACCACAGTTATTTAACTTGATATTCAATATTAGAACACAAACTGTACCTCAAGATTGATTCGAATCAATAAAAAAGTTACATAAATTTAGAATATGATTCTAGCTGCGATAATTTATGATACTTCGACGAACTCTAGTGGAAAACGGGTTTCCACTCAGATTCATAGATAAGAACATAAAACCAAAGAACCCAAGTGAATAAAGACATTCGGCGCCGAAAAAGATTCTTTTCTTAAATGTTGAATTCAAAAATGATATTGCTGTAGAGATCCTGAGGAAAAGACTGTTAAAATCCATAAACAGAACATACTTCATCGCCGACCTTCGGATAATTTTCTTCTGAAAGAAACTTTTCGATCAATGTGTGAAAGACAAGACAACTAATTGGGCCACATCAATGTGTTTATACCAGTTTAATTGCTCTTGTGGAGCTAAGTATATCGGCCATACCATGCTTCCGCTTGTAAGACGTGTCCGCAAACACTACCCTGCCTGGCTTGCAAAGAGAGAACGGAAATTCATCTTCAGTTCGACAACAGAACACCTAGTGAACTCAGGCCACTTAGCTCCTTTCGAGAGCTGATTCAAAATTCTCTACAGGGTTAGATCAAACCACTCGAAGGGAGTAAAATTAATGCATTTGTCTATAGCTGAAGCACTAGCCATCCAGAAGTTCAAATCAGCGTTATGCGTGCAAAGAAGGTACGTCCAACCTATATCTTTGCCATGGCCATCATAAAGCCCTATCGGCCACAGATTCGTTTTGTACACATGTATACCTTATTCACTTTTCTACTGTCATAGATTCAACCTGCATTACGTAATTACAATCTTATCTTCATAATACCCTGTTTATTTTCCTACTCTATCACAGATCTAACCTGCATTGCGTAATCACAATCCTATTTCACGATCCCGTGTTTATTCTCACACTCTGTCATAGGTTTATCCGGTATTACATAATCGCAATTTTATCTTCATAACCCTTTGTTCGGTTCTCTACTTTGTCATACATTCATCCTGTATTACGCAATTACATTTAATTTTATAATCCGGTCTTCAGTTGGAGGAACAAAGAAAACCTGGGAGCACTGGACAGCTGTTTCATCCTAGTATGGGACTCCTCAGCACTGCGTACCCACGACCCCGCCAGGGATCGAACCCGCGACCCTCAGGTTCCGTGGCCAGCACGTTACCATTGAGCCACTGGGTCAGCGAAATCCAAAGGTCCATATTTCAAACTTCTGTTAGCTCACTGTCCAGTGCTAACAGGTTTCCTTTGTTCCTCCAACTGATTTCAGTCTACAATGAATAACAACTTGAAATACTTCCGAATTCCCACAACTCCCTCGAAATCCTCTGTCTAGTTTCCCACTCTAAACACAAATGTGTATTCATTAACTTCTTTAGTTATCCAATATATTTTGCCCCCTGACCGGAAACAATTCTGGAACATTCTACCCACTGTAACATATATTCACGAATGTACAGCATAGTAAATGACTTCGCTGAAACCATGTCTTATCTTTTCCTACAAATTTATTTATAATGAGTGGTAATTGAAGGTGAAATGAAAACTTAGACCGCAGCCGGATTCGAACCAGCGATCATCGCGTTTCTGACTCGATGCTCTACCAACTAAGCTACGATGTCCGACTGCGGTCCAAATTTTCATTTCACATTCAATCATTACCCAGTATAATAACAGTCTTTTAAACTATGTCCATCTTAGATAGTCAAAAGATAATCAATATGATGCTCGCCCTCTCTAATTCAGTTAGGTTTCGTTTGGTATGAGAAGTTCTAACTAGGCAGCTAATGTGAATACGATCAAGCAGCAGTAACGCGTCACGAATTCACATAGTAGTCCGACAAAACTCATAGTGATTGAAGTGAAATAAAAATCTAGTCAGCAGTTGGACCTCGTAGCTCAGCTGGTAGAGCATCGGGTCAGAAACCCGGTGGTCTCTGGTTCGAACCCCGTCATGGTCCTAAAATTCCATTTTACCTTCAATTATCACCCAGTATAAAATACTAGTCTGTTAAACCACGATTATATCAGATAGTAAAATGATAATTAATTTATTCTCATAATTCTATTTTAGGAAGAATTAGCAATCATATATTAAATTTTCACTTGAAGTATTGGGTGATGCTTGAAGATGAAACGAAAATCTGGTTTGCAGCGGTCTTTAGGATACCGATTAGTTACTACGCTACTGATTCAGGAATGCAATTCAATCGTTCAAACGACCTCACTATGATTTCAACTGCTAAAGGTGATATTTGAATGAATGAATGTTACATGACTGCCGGTTCAGCATAACTCTTCTCATCTTAATTCAAATTGAGCTGAGTTAAAGTGGAGGAGTGGCGGATCAATGAGACTATACGATTGGTGGGACAAATAATGAAGTTAAGACAGAAAGATAGATCATGAGCATATGTTGAACGGATGACCTGAAAAAGCCCTCATTTATTGAAGTGGTACCAAGACCTGGCCAACAGTTAGATATTGTATCCTTACATAAGTGGAGAATTGAATCGGTAAGTTTGAATCAAATGATATTGTGACTCAGGTTTTCCTCAAGCTTTGATCAACATCCCACAAAAGTATGCGAATCACCTTTTTTTAAGTGTCAGGTGATAAGTAGTAAATTCTGCAAGTTATCATTCTTAGGTGTTCCCATCACAGTAAATACGATATGAAACAAACATTCGCAGTAGCTGCAGTCTATTTTCTGGCTAGCAGTAAAATTCAGAGTGTGCATTTCTCCCTATTTAAGACTCCTCAACTGGATAAACCTGCATCCTAGTGAGTGATGTTATTCCAACTGAGAATCCAACCCAGTACCCATTGTGCCCCAATGGATAACGCCTTGTCATTTAAAGGGATAGGTACTGGGTTCGAGTCACAGTGGGCAAAACATCACTCACTTGGGTGCAGGTTCATCCAGTTGACGAGTCCCAAATAGAAAGAAACCCAAATAGACTAGGACATCATGAATATCAAGGTAGTATCAAGGGATCCAGACTACAGCCAATCTGCTAAAAATCATAGAACAGTTTGACCTACTAGTGGAGAATATTTGTAACTCAGGTGGATGATCTCAGTTGTAATGTGTTCACTCAGCTGGATTGTTGAGTCGTCAAGCTTTCATCGTCTTTCTATACAACATCATCAGCATTAACTTCACAACCAAGGAAACTGCCAATCTCTCTCTCTCTCTCTCTCTCCGTAAATAATTCACTACCTTCACATGACAAAGTGGTCTGTCATTGCTTGTTTCCTTCGATTGTTGTCTCATTCACTGCATACATACTCTTGTTGCCTGTTCCTTCGTCTCATCTCTGACCTCTCTGTCCTTTACCAACTTTCTTATCGCTTGACAGATTACGTCTGTCTCGTCTACACATCTATTGATTGGTGGCTGGCTGACTGACTGAATGACCTGAATGACAAGCTTCTAGGAATTCTCTCATATTATTCGTCTTTAATCTTTCCAAGATTTCTACATTCTCAAAATTGAATTCACGTTCATATTTGTTATCCACGTGTATTGAAATGAGCGATGAAATGTTGTATGTGACATTTAATAGCCAATTGTTGTTCATGTAGAAGAAGGTGAAGAGAGCAACCATTTTGTCTAATGTCACGTTGACTACAGTTACAGAGGTTGATTTTGTAGATGATATTCGGTTTGCCTTCTTTGGATGTCTCATCCTCCGGTCCGCATAATAGTGTTTCGAGGGAATTTGTTGGTTTATGAGCCACACCAATTCCACCAAGTGGTTTCAGTAATCTTGTCGTGATTTCTAATATATATTCTTTATGTATGGTAGGATGATGAGTTTATTGATTTATGTCGATGACTTTGTAGTTGATGATGTATGGGATAGGCATCTTGTGATAAAGTTTCATGGGTAGCCGTTCTTCTTTAGGATAGACATCAAGTAGTTTTCTTCGTTTCTCCGTGAAGTTGTTGTACTTCAGTGTATTCTCACTCTTTTAAATAGAGTCTGCAGCAACTGATCTTGTGTGTTGTTGCTACTGTAACAACCGGAAATTAAAGGATCATAGCTTTTGTTTATCCTTTTTGTTTTGAATATCTTTTATTTGGTTTGCACTGGAAGAAATTATTTAACTAGTCCAACTCAGTGACAATTCGTTCGCATAAAAATATAACTTTTGACCTCTGTCACTCCTGACAGAAATGTACCAGACGAATTGCTATTTTGTATGGTCCAGTGACTGATTCGTTCTAGTGACTCAAATGGTGATGGGATTATTATCCCTACTTCAATGATAGAATGGGATTGGATACGATGATATTCATGATAGGGACTGAATCGACTGGGAGCCTCAGGTTCCACGAGGACCACGTTACAATTGAGCCAATGGGTCGGTATCCAATGGCCTACATTAATGACCTGCTTTGAGATGAGACTACCAAAGTTCTATTGAGAGTTCGTGAACGGTGGGACGGACGTGTTGAAAGTTACTCAACGACAGCATTGAATATAGGTCGTGCTATATCATGAACTGATAGGAGTAGGAAATATAGACCATTGGATTCCGAACCAGTGGTTCAGTGGTAAAGTGGTGGCTGTGAAAGTTGGAGATCATGGGTTCGACTCCCGGAGGTATGCACTGCTGAAGAATTCTGCATCAGAACGAAACAGCACTGGCTACCAGTTTTCCAATGACTATACAACTGATATTAGTCTATGACTGGAATATTAGGTGACGAATAATACAGGGGATATCAATTCCCTTGAGGTTCCCAAATATGTCCTACTGATGAATGTGAAGAAGAGCGAAACCTAGGTCAAGGGTATCCTGCCGACTATCTCCAACCAACTCATTTTAAACAGTTACCGATGACATGCATGTATGTGCAAAAGATTACTGCTTCTTTTAGAAAAAAACTCAGATAATACTTCATGTAAGCTAGGCCAAAAGTATCACTCGATGATCAAATCATTGTTCCGAGCAGATTGACTACCGGAAGATTAGTTTTATTCATTTTTATTGGAACGAAATGATAAACCACAGTGTATATAAATTTTCAGATAATTCCAGAATGTAAAGAAAATGAAACCAAATTATGGCGTGGCACAGCGAAACATTAATTAAAATGTTTAGTACAACAAACAGTGTGAGCGACTAGAATAGACTTGACTGTTGCTACAAATATATAGATAGTCAAACAGAATGCTAGAGGCATCTTGACTAAAAAACAAAAAGAAGCCTTATGTAAACTCCGAATGAACAAGAATCTATTGAACACTAGGCTCGATAAAGGTTCAGGGTGTGGTTATTATGAACAGAGCGGAATACCTGGATAAAATGAACAGCTTTTTAAAGATCATAGTAAATTTCAGAAAATATCAATCAATAGTGACAAGACATTGTTTGTTTTAATAAAAACGTATGTTTCTTGATTTTCTTAACACGCTCAGATTATGTTAAATCTCAGACTTGTTAAGCTCAGTGATGCCTTTGAAGTGAAAATAGAGAACAGGAATAAGACAAGGTTGCCTACTATCACCGACCATCTTCCTGATTGTGATCGACTGGACTGGATCACGCAACAAACTGTGAGGAGCAAGAAGATGGCATACCCTGATCGAACCGATGAAAAGACCCTAGAAGAAGATTTGGATTTCACTGATGATGATTTATGTATAATGTCTTGTTGCATAAACTCGAAGATCTACAGGCGAAAACCGACAAGTTGGCAGAAGAGGCGAGGTGAGGTGAGGCAGCGAAGATGGGACTTCTTTCAGGTGGATGTAGAGAAGACAGAGGTGATGAAGATACCCAGCTAACAACAACAACAACAATAACAACAAGCACCAATCACCATCAAGGAGAGAAATCTAAACGAAGTTGTCTCTTTCACCTACACCTACCTGATCAGGCAGCATCGTTTCAACTACAGGCGGCGGCGGTGGTGGTACAGATGAGGATGTCAAAGCAGCCAGGATCAGAAAGACAACAAGTCAGGCCTTCATTAATATGAAATCAGTGTGGAGATCTACTCCATTGCATTGCACTCAACATAAAGCGTGAACGATATCCTGATTTTCAACACTAATATCAGTCAAGTCAGCACTTGTTTGTGTGGTTGAGAGACTTGGCGCGTCACGAAAGGCATTTCCAACAAACTGCAGACATGCATCAACAGCTGCCGCATATGCTCACTCGATACTGAAGATAGAGACCAGATGGCGAGAATAATAAGAATAAGCAACAAGGAACTGTGGCTGGCTGGCTGGCTGGGAACGAACCAACCAACAACCTGTCGGCCAACAAATATGCAGTGGAAGAAAGTGGAGATGGATTGGATTGGACATAGAGTGAGAAGGTGGTTGGAGACGTCACGAGATAGGCCATGCTTTCGAGTGGAATTTGAAGGGGGAACGATGAGTTGGTCGTCCGAGGGTGACATAGAGGAGATGGTGTGAGGAAGAAATGAGAGGTAGTGGGCAGTCGTGGAGCCAGGTTCAAAAGATTGCAGAGGAGAGATTGAAATGGAGACGTGCTACTGAAGCCGTATGTCCCACTAGGAACCCAAGAGACAAATAATAATAATCATAAATCAGACTTAGGGGTCGAATTCTTAGACGATATTCGCAAAAACTAGGGAATGGATTTTGCATATTATGTATTTAAGACTAACTGTAGATCCTGTAGTAAATGTGAATAAGCATTCTCTGCACTTCTAAGATGTCTTAAAAATGGCTACTTAAGTCCCTTGACGTTTTGAAACACGTTTATCTCCTTTAAAGAATGAAGAAGACGATCGTCATAGAGTTGAATAGCCAGTTCAGAAGGTGGTTATGATTGATAATTCAGAAATAAGGATATTATGTATACTATAAATTTCATCAGGATCTAATGTATCCAAATTATTGGCCGTTACACTTTGCAAACTAGACAAAACATGCATAAAATTACATATTCCCAAAGGTTGAGAGAGTTTCGTATTTAAAAAGTGGAAACATTCATCAAATGTTCAATCTTAGCTCAGCAATCGAAAGGAATCATATGTGTTTTAGGTCAACGATCATTAAAAATATCTTGACTTTAGAGATGCCTATGATTTGTTAGAAAAACATCGACTATGTAGAATTTTCTGTTAGGAGTATTTGCTAAGAAGTCTATTAACATCAAAAAAGTTCTCAACAAAATATCTGAGCAATCTCATATAGGTTTGTATACGCGACTGGACTATGACTAGTGCCAAACTGCTTATTCCTTGATCGAATGACTGGTAAGTCGAAAGTCTGGACCAACGGTTTGAAGAGCTCTGTATATATTTGTCAGCATATTTCTAACTCGATTATAAATGCAAACTGTAAATTGCTTGGATGAATACTGCGATAATTTTCTGCCAAGTTATATATATATATATATATATATATATATATATATATATATATATATATATATATATATATATATATATATATATATATATATATATATATATATATAGCAATGAATACTAGTTGGATTTGACGCAGAAAAAAAGATCATCAACAATTACCCTCCAAAATTAAATGATAAGTTCCTTAGAAATTGTAAGAAAAATATTAATAACAAAGGTGTCAATAGCTGTAATCATTATGTTAAGAATAATAGTGGTAATACTTTATAGAGAGAACCCGAAACCTTTGCAATATTACCATACAAAGAAGACACCACACAGACATTGAGTAGGATTCTCAATAAAGCTGGATAGGATTAGAGTGGCATTTAAACCTACAGACTCGTTTAGAAATAAGCTCTGTAGGTTTAAACATAGTACTGATCCAATTAGGCGGAATAATTTGATCTACTAAATCCCTCGCTAAATCCCTTGTTACCTCAACTTTATCGACTTTGAGAAGGCTTTTGACAGTAGCGACCGAGAGGTAATTTGGAAACTGCTTCGTTACTACGGAGTACCGCAAACCTTTATCCGCCTCATTCAACAACTATATGAAGACACCACATGCCAAGTAATTCACAATGGGAGGCTCAGTGATGCTTTTGAAGTGAAGACAGAAGTGAAACAAGGCTGCCTACTATCACCCATGATATTCCTGATTGTGGTCGACTGGACTGGATCATGCAGCAAACAGTGGGGAGCTATGAGAAGAGGGGGATACGCTGGCTGGACAGGGGGAAAGAACCTAGAAGATCTGGATTTCGCCGACGATGACTTGTGCCTGATGTGACATAAACTTGAAGATCTACAGGCGAAAACTAACAAGTTGACAGAAGAGGCAGCGAAGACAGGACTTCAAGTGAAGATAGAGAAGACAGAGGTGATGAAGATACCCAACCAACAACAACAAGCTCCAATCACCATGAATGGGAGAAACTTAAAGAAAGTAACCTCCTTCACCTATCTAGGCAGCACTGTTTCAACTACAGGTGGCGGCACAGACGAGGATGTCAAAGCCAGCCAGGATCGGAAAAGCGAGACAGGCGTTCATTAGCCTGAAACCAGTGTGGAGATCTTCTGCACTCAGCATGCGGAACAAGATAAGGATTTTCAACACCAACGTCAAGTCAGTGCTCCTGTATGGTTTAGAGACTTGGCGCGTCACGAAAGGCATTTCCAATAAACTACAGACATTCATCAACAACTGCTTACGCTGGCTCGCTACTGAAGATCATATGGCCAGAAAGAATAAGCAACAAGGAGCTCTGGGAACGAACCAACCAAGAACCTATCGCTCAACAAATATGCAGGAAGAAGTGGAGATGGATTGGGCATGCACTGAGAAGGCCGACTGGGGACATCACGCGTCAGGCCAGTTGCTCGAGTGGAATCCCCATGGGAAGCGACGAGTTGGACGTCCGAGGGTGACATGGAGGAGATCGTGCGAGGAGGAAATGAGAGCTTGTGGGCTGTCGTGGAACCAGGTTCAAAAGATCTCAGAGAACAGAGGTCACTGAAGACGTGCTACTGAAGCCCTATGTTCCATTAGGAACCCAAGGGACTAATAATAATAATAAATCCCTTGCAACGATTGCGAGGTCAAATACATAGGTGATAGTAGTAGACCAGGGTCAGTTAGGCTATCCGAGCACAAAAACCTAGCTAGGTCAAAATTGGTACATCCCACTAAGATAAGAAATCTAGAAAAAAGCTGTCATAGCTAAGCATGCAATTCTACACAACCACATACAGTAAGATGGGACAGAGTGAATATCGTTAAAACTAACCCCGCTGGATGGAAGGAGAGATTGATGACTGAATCTTTAGAGATAGTATTCATCATGGACTAACATAAGTTGGAACATCACTGAGAATCTGGGAGGACTGGACAGCTGTTTTGTCAGCAGTACGCACCTACCATCCAGCTAGGGATCGAACTACGGACCTTGAGGTTTCATGGCAAACGCGTCAGCCATTCAGCCACTGGGTCGGTTTTCAGTGGTTCATAGTTTCCAACTTCTGTCAGCACTTGTTTCGGTTATATGGAAAATCCTATTGCCTATATCATAAAGGATGCAATAGAATTGTAGCTCATTGGTTCAGATAGATGGTTTTCAACCAGCACGCCATAGGTTCCAGCCCTGATCAACCTACCGCGGTTTGGCCAGCCAGGTAATATCACTCGCCCTCACACAACAGATGTGGTTCATCGCCTACTGCACTGATTCGACTCAATTCGACAAGGCAATAGAATTAGAGCTATATAAATCATATCTCAAAGTTATGTAGTTATCTTGATGTGACAATGGACATTATATTGTGTCTGAAACATAATCCAGCAAATAACACTGTTCCATTGCATGATACATCTTAGAAAATCAACTGAAGTGGGATCATTGGAATGAAGTGTCTACATAACAATTAACACGATAAGAAGTGACATTTTATGACATAAACTGTGACTTCAAAAGTTGGTTGTTTGAGTCGAATCGATGGCTTCATACGCCACCATAGTTAATGAAGTGAAAACACGAGTGACTATATAGGCCACCCTCACAACTACTGAGACAACCAATCAGGTTTCCGTATTCCAGCCAGAAAAGTACTTTTTTCACAAAATAGAGAGATATGATTGGCTATCTTAACAGTTGTTATGGTGGCCTTCAAAGTCACTCAACAATAAATACCTCTCCCTACCCGGTTTATTGAAAATCGTTAGAATAAAAAAATAATCAGTAATTGTGTTCAATGCTCTTTGAATCTTATTGGACATTTAAATAATGCCAATCAATGATGAAGAACCAGTTCCCGATCAATAAAATCCTTCTAGCAATCAAGTCAACCAGTGGTATTGATAAAACATGTATTCATTCATTAACAATAATCATCATTAATGGTAACTTCTTTCTTTTTTTTTCTTATATACATAAGTCGAATCTATTATTAGTAAGTAGGCGAGTGATTTTAAAGGCTATTGTTGAGATAACCAATTGTTTTTTCTTTATGAAAAGTTACCTTTCCAGTCGGAATTCTGAAATCTGATTGGTTTAATCTCATAGGTTGCTAGAGTAACCATCAAGGTCATTCAAGTAAGTAAATCAAAGCGGAATAACAACTTTTACTGTCCTGTATACATGCGTATAGGATGAATGAATTAAAAACATGAGAAAGAACACATTCATCTCTTTGATAAATGAATCAGTAAATAAAAAAGATACAAACGAACAAGGCAGGGAAAACTTACTTCATTCTTTAAACAATTACATTGTTCAATTAATTGTTCTTTTTCAATCAATAAGGCTTTGTATTGTTCAGCTGCTTTACATAACTACAATAAATGAGACAAGATAAGAAACAATAGACAACAGCTGTAGTATTCAGTATAATACATAGATAAATAATAAAGTACATTACAGCCAACTGTTCGTATAAATGCTGATCAGATTTTATCGAACACCAAGCTAGGAGATTCATCATCACAGTGGACTCTGATTGATGTTTACCGATTGGAGACAATCGGTGCAATGCATTCTACTTGGCACATGTTTCATAATCCTTATCATTCGTTAGTGATATATGGATCTGCAATCTAGCTAGCAAGAGTGGGTTTAGCCTTCAAGGATAATGTCCGTTATTTTGAAGCCAATAAATTTTATTGTACAAAAATATAATTTAAGTTTTAAGAAAATACACATGTGAACACACGTAGACTCGATAATGATAAATAGATCTAGAAATTACGGGATAAAACCAATACCACTTGAAATGTAAAGAGAAACGGGCAAACTGATCGATGATGCAGAATCTAAAAGTTATTATACAAATGTTTAGTGTCAATAAGAGCATTCATGGTTCATAGCAATGTACTTGGTAAACTTTAGGATGGTCGGTTAGACAGGAGATAGACAGAAAAAAAATCAAAGCAGAACATCGCACAC
The DNA here is from genome assembly GCA_944470555.2 of Heterobilharzia americana. NCBI lineage: Eukaryota > Metazoa > Platyhelminthes > Trematoda > Strigeidida > Schistosomatidae > Heterobilharzia > Heterobilharzia americana. Next base: position 26,458,364 of record OX104131.1, on the reverse strand, counting down.
AAGTGCATCACCTCAAGTTGCCACACTTCACAAACAACAAGAGGATATAATAAGAGTAATATCAAAGTATACAAAGTTGTCGGAGAGAATAAATAATTTGAAGATAACGGTTAACTTCAGAAGACGTTAAAGAGTGAATGCCACCTTGCCATTGTGACTAATTTTCGGCCATTCACCAAGAGTCCTTAATCACTGATTCTTTTCGTCTCAGGGACCCCAACAAGGTAGTCTACACCTTCCCATACGGCTCAGACCAACAATGAAGGACTACATCAACTGGTGCCAAGTCTTGGTCTAGCCACCTTGAATCCTCTTCTAACCTAATCCAACTTCCCCCACCATCACAAGTCGAGGTAGGCATAGGTAGCACATGTCCAATCCAACTCAGTCGATGAAGATTTACAACCTCATTAATCGACTTGCCTATCTTGCTCAGTACTTTTCTCTTGACCTCAACATTGTTCACATGGTGATTGCACCAAACCCGAGCAACGTTATGGAGACATCTATGATCAAAACTCTGTAAACGCTTCATGTCTTCTACCTTTGACGGCCATGTCTCATAAGCTGTACGACAGGACAGAACAGACAACAGCGCAGTATACTGGTCCTTTGATAGACAGTCGGATATCTTATCAGTCGACCCCACAGATGATTTAAGTTGGTAAATGTCAAATAGGTCTCATGATAATTTCTCAAACAAAAGCCTAACCAAAAGAACTGATGAAAGGGTTAACGAATGTAAAAGTTGAGAGGACAATATCATTAGTGACTCCAGATCAGAAAAGAGAACACATATATTGAGAAACTTTATGGCAGGTTTAATGAAATAATAAGGTTAAAGTGAAATTTTTATCATTCAGATAAAAGATGAACTACTCTACATGCAACTACATCAGTGCGTATTTACAAATTTGCCTTTTACACCTTCTCCACCTATTACTTCTACAATCAATCCTACAGACAATATACGATGCAGTAGATGAGAAGTTGTATCAGTTCCGTTCAATCGTATTCACTGTAAAATCAATACAAAATCGCTCCTTTTGAAATCCTCAAAATATCCTACAGTTTATTAGTGATGGAGAAAGAATAGCAGTGGAATCCGGGACGCACGTTTTGTCCGATTTGCGACTAATCAACTGAATGTACCTGCCTCCCAGTGAGTGATGTTTTCCCCAGTGGGATTCGAACTCGAGATCGACCGCTTCAAATGCCAGAGCGTTATATACTAGACCACAGAGTCACAACAGCCCCTTCTTGTGTGACGGGTACAGTTTTAGTGTTTTTGCTTGTATTATCCCATCGTTGATTGGACCGAATTAATCGGTCTCTATATTGGCATATGGGCTCCTGCGCGGATGCCACGATAATACCACCCACTCACTGGAAGGCAGGCACATCCAGCTAACGAGTCTCAAATAGGAAGAAACGCGCGTCCTGGACTCCACTGCTAACCAATAGCCATCATTAAAATTTAATTAAAACACAGATAATATAGAGGCATCAACGCAGGAGCCCATATACCAATATAGAGACTGATCAAATCGATCCAATCATTGTTAATAAAAATTTTTCCCTTGGGTTACTAGTAGGAAATAGGGCTTCAGTAGCACGCCTCCATTGCACTCTGTCCTCTGCAGTAATCGAATCTGGCTCCACGACTGCCACAAGCTTTTCTTCTTCACATGATCTCCTCCATGTCACCCTCACCTCGGATGCCCAACTTGTCGTGTCCCGTTTTCGGTCCCACTCGAGGTACTGGATTGGCATGTGATGTCCCCCAAATCGACCTTCTCAGTGTATGCTCAAACCATCTTCACTTTCTTCTACATATTTGTTGAGTAATGGATTCTTGGTGGGTTAGTTACCAGACAGAGTGAGTTCCTTGTTGATTATTCTTATTATTCTCGCCATCTGATCTCCAGCATCTCCAGCAGTGAGTGTAGACGCCAGCTGTTGATGAATGTGTGTAGTTTGTTGGAAATGTTTTTCGTGACGCGCCGACAAGTCTCTCAACCATCACATAGAAGCACTGACTTGACTGACATTGGTGTTGAAAATCCATATGTTGTTCACGCTTTGTGCTGAGTGCAGTGCAGTGCAGTAGATCTCCACACTGATTTCAGATTGTTGAAAGCCTGTCTTGCTTGCTGTTCCGATCCTGGTTTTGACGTCCTCGTTTGTGCCGCCAACTGTAGTTGAAACGATGCTGCCTGGTCAAGTAGGTGTATGTGAAAGAGACTATTTCCTTTATGTTTCTTCCGTTAATGGTGATTGGTGCCTCTTGTTGTTGATGCTGTTTTTGGTTAGGTATCTTCATCACCTCCGTCTTCTTTGCATTCACTTGAAGTTCCGTTTTCGCTGTCCTGCCTCACCTCTTCTGTCAACTTGTTAGTTTTCAACTGTAGATCTTCGAGTTTGTGTGACATTAGACGGAAATCACCAGTGAAATCCAAATCTTCTTCTGGGGTCTTTTCATCGTTCCAGCCAGTGTATGCCCATCTTCTTGCTCCTCACAGTTTGCTGCATGATCCAGTCCAGTCGATCGCACTCAGGAAGATGGTCAGTGATAGTAGACAGCCTTGTCTTGTTTTACTCCTGTCTTCACTTCAAAAGTATCACTGAGCTTTCCATTGTGGATCATTTGGCATGTGGTGTCGTTATATAGTTGTTGAATGAGGTTGATAAAGACTAGTGGCGTTCGATAGTGTTGAATCAACTGCCAAATTACTTCTCGGTCGACGCTGTCGAAGGCCTTTTCAAAGTCGATGAATTTGAGGTAGAGAGTTGACTGCCATTCTATGCTTTGTTTTATGATGGTGCGTAGCGTGGTGTTGTAATTTGATCCACTCATGATTTGTTCTTCCTGAATCTAGCCAGTCAACCTATTCCGGTCGAAATTTTGAATCCAGCGCATCCTTTAGTCACTCCAGGATGATGAGCTTTAATACTTGCTTGGGATGGACAGTGGCATGGTTCCACGCCAGTTCTTGCAAAGACTTAGGTCGCTCACCCTTCTCTGGGAGTTTGACAAGCTAATCCTTCTTCCAGTCTACAGGTGCCTTTCTTCCTTCCTTGCAAATCTTCTGCAATAGTGATGTGAGCATGTCCGCTGTTGTCTCTGCATGTGTTTTCAGTGCTTCTGGTGGAATTCTATCTGGTCCTGCTGCTTTCACGGATTTCAGCAACTCTATGGCGTTTAGGACTTCTGCTTTTGTCGGTAGACCTGTGTTCACTGGTAGTTCTGCCGTTGCTGGTGGTATGTCTAGACGAGTTGCAGATGATGAGGATGTGAGGAGCTATTTTTCATTGGTTATGTTTGCGTTGATATCTTCCCTCCGAGATAGTAACCTGGTTATTTGGTATGATGGTGTCAGGTCTCTGTCCCTCCTACCAGCAGCATGTTCTGCTTCACTTGCCAATGTGTTGTAGAAGTGTCTTTTGTGTTTCCGTGCACTCTTCTTCACTTCTTTGTCCAGTGTTTTATACGTTGTACTCAGTTTGTCTTTTCGTTGTGCATCTTTGCACTGGTTCATTTTCTGCTTCACCATCTTTCTCTCCCTGCTCTATCAGCTTCCATGTATCCGTCGAGATCCATTTTTTGTCTTGTTTCCTCTTCCCTCCTAATACGATTATGCAGATCTCTTTCCACATCTGTTTCAAAGAGTTCCAGCGTTCTTCCACACAGGTTTCTTCAGGGATGTTGCTCAATTTCTCCCATTTGGTTATGATCCAATCAACGATAGGATAATACAAGCAACAACACTACCCTATAGTTTATCTACTACTTATGAAGCTATTGCAGGCTCAACTGATAAAGGAAAAGATAAATTTTCGAAGCTATGCAATTGTATTTATAACAAATATACGACAGCCTATTATTGAATAATAGAATAGTATTGTGTCATTAGTATAATATTCAAATCGATTCCTACAGATCGTAGATGTGGTAAAGAAAATGTGAGAATTTCATCATATGATAGTTGAAAATCCTCTTGATAAATGTGAAGATAGTGGAGGAGGGGGGGCAAGAAGGAAGCGTTAGAACAGAACTGATACCATTGAACTAACTCATTATGATCATTTAGAACAACAAACTGTCAGAGATTTAACAAAATAAGGATTCGATTTAAATGAATGAATGAATTGCCTTTGTCACCGGTATACACAAGTAACAGAATTACACTCTTTTCGAACTGTTTACCTTAACTTTGTAGATAATTTTGAAAGTAGAGACTATAATGAAGTAATGGGTTGAGAATTGACTAGGTGTTCAAGAAACAAACAAATGGTTGATATAAGTTCTCCTCCCCACCAGTCATATGATGTATAATGCTCTTTATGTGGCCGGATATAAGCGACTCCACAAGAGCAAGTAGACTTGTATATACATATTGAGATGATCCTAAGTGGTCACTTGTAATTAACATAATCAGGAACTAGTTGCAAACTCCAGAAGGTGAAGTGTATTCCGGTTGAAAAGGTTGTGTTTTTTTTAGAGATTTGAACAAACAATTCTTCAAGATTTCAGCTGTAGTAACACCACCCGAAATCAATGCTCATAAACAGTCTTTTTGGGAACAACATAGATCTGCTCAGCACATTGGTTGACTTTCAAGTAATCATTAATAAATGTGAATAAGTGTCTGTTCTTCATAAGTATCTATTAAAGTCAGTTCAGTTCATCATGAACTGTATCCTTTGTACACATTTTTTTTCTAATTCTCAATGATAATGAATGAAATAGACTTCAAGTTGTTATTCATCGTAGACCAACATCAGTTGGAGGAACAAAGGAAATATGGGAGCACTGGACAGCGGTTTCGTCCTAGTATGGGACTCCTCAGCAGTGAGCACCCACGGCCCCACACCAGCAGGGATTGAACCCCGCAACCTTCAGGTTCCGCGGCCAGCGCGTTACCATTGAGCCACTGGGTCAGAATCCAATGTTCCATATTTCCAACTTCTGTTAGCTCACGATTTCGCTTTATCCTCAACAAGCTCTAACTATGAAAGGTTATGCTATCATCCAGTCCATGTTAGATTTCTCTAGATTGATATTTCAAGTGAACCATCTAGCCTCCTTTTCAATAAAACATTCAGGAATTGAAAAGTCAAGTTATCCTCAGATTTCAAAATGAAGCTGATCAACTGATGACAACCACATAACTAATTTACCTAAGTAGATAATTAATGGAACTCAGACAGGTACATTTGTTTATGCATTAATCTAAAGGCTGTATTTATTGTTTAAGCTAATGATTCTAGTCAATCATCAAGACAAGAGTAGGTGAAGCAAGGTTTGAACCTGAAACCTTGAAACTACTCACTTTCTTGAACTTTGAACGCTATTCAACAGAGTAATTACGGTGTGTGTGTGTGCGTGATATGGAAGGATGAATTCGTTCATCAACTTCAGAAAACTATGTATGTTGGGAAGATGGTAAAGAATGCAGGCTGGATGAGATAAACATCTCCTGAAAAATAACAATCAGTAGCCGTACAGCATAAGAATAGTATAGATTACTTGAACGTTTTATCTTTGTGTTAGCTGAGAACCCTTACTTTCTCTGCCTGGTGTCTACTCTACCTTATTTCCTTCTAAAATATCTTATTGGATCTCATCTTTGTCTGTCGTTGATCTGCTAGGAAGTGTATAAGACATACAGGCATCTACATGATAAAGACCGTGAGAGAAATACTAGAGACGAACAGAAGTATACGAGTTGGTGGTTATCAGTGGGTAACTATCCATGTAGCTGTCTGGTCCTTAGTACTTAGCGCTAAACATAATCTACAGGTCAAGTTTTGAAATGTGACCACTGAGCGAAGTGGTACAAGGCTGCATGACGCCGGGTTCACGATGATCAAGAATGCTCTGACCTCAGGTGGAGACTCACCATTGCACCTTAGTGGGTTGAAACTCGCGATGAACGCAAATCGGGTGTGCTCAGAAGTGTAGTTTTTGTGAGGATTTTACCGGTCTCTTAGCACACCATTCTTGTATATCATCTGTATGATAATGAAGCAACAACCCACACATATCACATAAGCAAGCACGCCAGCAATCTCAGCTTGGTTTTTATGTATACAGGGGATATTCGGTAATGATTGTTCGGCAGGTTCATCTACGAAAACACTGTTACGGTTTTTACTTCTTTTAAACAGTAAAATTAGGTCTTGTCAGCAGAGCCACTCCAACGACATCAATCCGACGGCTTCACTAAACTATTCAATCGTAGTAGCGACAGAATGTATGTACAAAGGGCAGGAACGTATTCTGTCCAACCCTTTTGGCCCAGGTTTTCAGACTCGCTGGCACCGTCATCATAACATATGTGTGGTCACGGACATCTAAGGGTATTACAGAACTGTTGTTACTGGAGTTCATGCGACCTAAGTGTGCCGGTTGTCCCTTTCAGAAGCAAAAACTGGCACCATACCCGCTGGAATACGACTGCAACACTTCATAAAGTGATAAAAGCCACGTCCTGAACAAGCACAGAGGACCAGTCTACTATTTTACAAGGTTAAAGTCTCCACTGTTAACAGAATTAACCAGGCAAATCGCTCCATCAACTAAGAACGGCAGTGTAGGCTGTATTTTGGTGTTACATATTAGAAACCCTGGATGTACGTCTCTGCAACTATGAGAAAACTGGTGTTCACTTGGTCATTCAAACACAAGTCTTGCTTGTTTAAACAAAGCTCAGTTATGCGCGCACATACGCACTGATATCAAATTAGACTTTAGTATCAGTCACATAGGATAATGCACACTAAAGATAGTCAGTTGATAGGCTGCCATGTTTTATTAAGCTAAAGTGTTTGACAAAACTCTTATCTATTCTACCATTTGTGTTTGGTGAATGGTTAACATTATCGCTTTGGTTTACTAAATAGCTATGGAAATGACTATTGAGGATGAACAGTATAAGCAGATTATAGGTTTTTTTCCTGTGAGGTGGAGCCAATGAAGTGAGCAATCCTGTAATTTGCCAGACAGGCGAAGAATAATAATCAGGTGATATGGATAAAAAAGTAGAATGAAATGGTTCAATCCAACTATCGTCTACCCTGTCGTATCGTTATCTGAAGTAAGCGTAGACCGAAAAAAAAGTCAAGGCTAATCTGATCAAAAAATATCGCCAATGTACAAAGTCTCTGCCTGTCAACTTGAGTTCATAAGGGTAGGAAAGGCTGTCTGGTCACGAATGAAATGTTGAAAACCCTTGATAAAATGCTTTAAACAAGTTCATTTTTCGTTAGCCTCAAAATTTAGAATATTTGATTAATTTTTATTGAATTGATCGCTCTCTTCCTCTCTTTTTGCATACTTTTCTGTTCCCTTATCTATTTAAACGTTATTATGAACCATAGCAACTTGCGTAGCAGCATATTTCGTAGAAAAGTTTTACGTTATGTCTGTATGTTTATTCATTAAGGATGCTGTCGAAAGTTAAGACGCTATGGATTGGACCAAGCGTTCCAAACCCGCACTAAATAACATTCGTTTAAAAAGTCGACTTTCGACCGCTGCGACACGGCTTCGAACACCGCTTCATCCATCGAGGTTTGGGGTGTAGCTCATTGTCCACTAGACGAATGTTCACGACATCGCTGAGTGAATTTCGAATCCTAGTTGTCATATCTACAATGGAATACTGAGACCGTTGGTTCGAATCGTGTTGTGACAAAGATTTTCATTTCAACCACTATTCTGCATCATAAATATCAGTTTGTCAGAAATTACAAGTATCTCAGATAGTCTCATACTCTGCAAATCCACCCAACACACATACATACTAGCAGCCAAACACGCATAGATACACACAAAGTTGAACAATTGCCTACACTGTAGTGGTATTTACTAACAATTGCATACAGACAAACCTTACAAAAATAAGCATAATCATAGGAGAAAACACCGAATTTCCAGAAAATATCTAGCAGGCAAAGGGAAATAACAACACAAATACAAAAAGTGACTTACACGATCTTCATAATCCATCAATCCAGTTGTATCACTGACTACTCCTAGACGAGATGACATTAACTAAACGATGGATGATGAAAAAATATAAAAAGTAGGTATACTCCGTTTACTTACAGGGATACACACAAAAATCAATAACTCTACACAATATTAATAAATTATATGAGAATCACAACGTCTCTAACGGCATATATATATATACTCATAAATAAAAGATTAAAAACAAAAAATCGATAAATAGTTAGAAAAAAAAGTAAATTAATTAATCAATTTATTGACGGAATAAAACAAATAAGTATTTGTTTTCTATTGAAAGTAATAATGATAAATAAGAAGAATGATGTTCACCTATTTACCCTATTACTATAGGTTAACACATTTCAACCACGATTGTGTTGTCAAAGATAACAATAGACCTTAATTATCAATATTAATCGATTAGTGTAAAGAAGAAGAGAAAAAAAAGAAAAGAAAGTACATCACAAATAGTAATGATCATTGTGACTATATTTCCACTGATCATGTATTCATGAGAAAAAGATTTAAACAAAATAATGTATGTTTAGTTAAGGTCATATATATATTAAAAGAGGACTAACAACCATGACAAATGACACACACACACACACACACATGAATGATAATTAGTGAACTAACAGACAGTAAGGTCACCTGAGTATAAAGAAAAAAAAAGTAGGAGGAAGGGAATTATCAATCCGATTAGAAGAAAAACTTGAGGACTACACTAAATCATTCAGAAAGTGAGCAAACCACACACACACACACCAAAGGGATAGTTGTACACATATTCTATCTATTTCAATCATATCTACAATATATGAATGATGCTTTTCAGAACCACACAACAATAATACTCTTCATATGATTAAAATCTCTTGATCTACCGTATATTCTGTGTTTTTAAGAAAAATCATCATTCAATAATTACACTATGATGAAATACTATTTTCAAATTTTAATTTCAAGTTGTTATTCATCGAAGACTGACATCAGTTGGAGGAACAAAGGAAACCTGGGAGCACTGGACAGCTGTTTCGTCCTAGTATGGGACTCCTCAGCAGTGCGCACCCACGACCCCACCAGCAGGGATCGAACCCGCGACCTTCAGGTTCCGCGACCAGCGCGTTACCCTCAAAATTTAATTGAACTAGTGCTCGTTGGTGACTAGCTTCGAGAAGTATTCCCGAAGTTCCAATGACAAGTCGTGACCGGTGGAGTCAAAGCCTGATGGCCATGAGGACAAATACTCAACGATGACATTGGGTGGCGGTCTGCGCTATATCGTGAGCTAACAGAAGTTGGAAATATGGAGCATTGCATTCTGACCCAGTGGCTCAATGGTAACGCGCTGGTTGCGGAACCTGAAGGTCGCGGGTTCGATCCCTGCTGGTGGGGTCGTGGGTGCGCACTGCTGAGGAGTCCCATACTAGGACGAAACAGCTGTCCAGTGCTCCCAGGTTTCCTTTGTTCCTCCAACTGATGTCAGTCTTCGATGAATAACAACTTGAAATAATTCCAAATCTCCACAACCCCTCAAAATTTTAATTTATATTACTGAAAAGTTTCATAGAGTTGGAAAGAGTTGGATAGATGGATATAGAAGGCAAGTAGTAGTTAGTAGCCTCAATACTAGTCATCAACCTAAATAATAACTTTCTTTTCCCAGTTTCATTTTCACCTTTGTATAATCTGATCAATTGAATCATATGAGTTAGTTCATATCTCCAATCAGACAAATTATATATGAAAATTGGATTCGATAAACTTCTCTATCGATTGACTCATAAAATCTCTAACACCAGGATAGTAATAATTATTTTCACAAAACGAGAATATTATGATAAATTGTTTGGTTGTGGCTAGCAGAAGAATCCAGGAAGCGCGTTCCGTCCTATTTGGGACTGGTCAGTTGGATATACTTCCACCCCGGTGATGTTGTTCCCACTGTGACTCGAACCGCGTACCTATCGCTTCAAACGCCACGGAGGAACGGGTAGTAGTCATTACTACTTATTGACATACTTGTTATTCTCCGTTGTTTTGTTGGATCGAATTGTTCGACCCGTTGTACAAGAAGTGGCTATCGTTCCTCCGTGGCACAGCGGATAACGCCTTGGCGCTTGAAGCGATGGGTACGCGGTTTCAGTCGCAGTGGAAACAATATCACTGGGGTGGAGGTACATCCAGCTGACGAGATCCAGGTAGGACGAAACGCGCGTCCTGGATTCTTCTGCTAGCCACAACCAAACAATTTATCATAATTAACATTCAGGCAATATCGAGGTATCCGCATAGGAGCCCATATGCTAACTATTCTACATCATCAGAATAAATAATGAGACTGACTTAAAAAAAATCAAAATTGAACTGAAAACAATCTTATTTCAAATAGTGGAGAATATTTGTAACTCAGGTGGATGATCTCAGTTGTAATGTGTTCACTCAGCTGGATTGTTGAATCGTCAAGCTTTCATCGTCTTTCTAGACAACATCATCAGCACTATCTTCACTATCAAGGAAACTGTCAATCTCTCTCTCTCTCTCTCTCTCCGTAAATAATTCACTACCTTCACATGACAAAGTGGTCTGTCATTGCTTGTTTCCTTCGATTGTTGTCTCATTCACTGTATACATACTCTTGTTGCCTGTTCCTTCGTCTCATCTCTGACCTCTCTGTCCTTTACCAACTTTCTTATTGCTTGACAGATTACTTCTATGTCTACACATCTATTGATTGCTCGCTGACTGACTGACTGACTGACCTGAATGACAAGCTTCTAGGAATTCTCTGATATTATTTGTCTTTTCTCTTTCCAAGATTTCTACATTGTCAAAATTCAGTTCATGTCTATAGTTGTTATCCACGTGCATTGAAATGAGCGATGAAATGTTGTATGTGACGTTGACCAGCCTATTGTAGTTCATGTAGAAGAAGGTGAAGAGAGCAACCATTTTGTCTAATGTCACGTTGACTACAGTTACAGAGGTTGATTTTGTAGATGATATTCGGTTTGCCTTCTTTGGCTGTCTCATCCTTCGGTCTGCATAATAGTGTTTCGAGAGAATTTGTTGGTTTATGAGCCACAACAATGCCACCAAGTGGTCTCAGTAATCTTGTCGTGATTTCTAATATATATTCTTTATGTATGGTAGGATGATGCGTTTATTGATTTATGTCGATGACTTTGTAGTTGATGATGTGGGGGATAAGCATCTTGTGATAAAGTTTCATGGGTAGCCGTTCTTCTTTAGGATAGATATCAAGTAATTTTCTTCGTTTCTCTGTGAAGTTGTTGTACTGCAGTGTGTTCTCGCTCTTTTAAATAGAGTCTGCAGGCAACTGATTTTGTGTGTTGTTGGGTTGTTGCTATTGTAGTTGAGGATTTGGTCAGTGTGTATTGACTTCCTGCACACTTGGATTTCCAGTTTCCTGGCATTCATCCTACTAACTAAAACATTGAAGAATGGTAGTTGGTTGTTCGACTCCTTCTCCATTGTGAATTTGATGTCATTGAAAACGTTGTTGATCAAATTGTGGGTGTTTTCTTTGTCATCTTTCTTAATGATGACAAAAGTGTCGTCCATATAGCGAATCCAGAATTTTGGTTTGATCACAGGCAGGATGATGGCTTCCAGTTTCTGCATCACTGCTTCTGCAATAAGTCCGGATATTGGTGATCTCATTGGAGTTCCTTTCATGTGTTTGCATATCTTGCCGTTGAATGGGAAGTATGTTGTCAGACAACGGTCGATGAGTCCCATTAGACTTGAACGTTTGAGTTTTGTGCATTTTGTAAGGCTTGTGTCTTCATTGAGTAGGAGAGATATAGTTTCCTTGGCCAATTAGGGTTTAAAGGATACCATTAATTCCTCGTTCTCTTTGTTAATACTTTTGATCTTTTCTAAGAATTCTGTTGGTGTTATTTCAATCTTCAAAAAACAATCAAATGTGTGTAAATAGAAGATATGTCAGAAGCAGTAAGTGGAAATATGACACAAGAGTTTGCAAGATAATAATGCTGAACTCCAAGATTTCAGAGATGGAAGCATAGGAAACTTCGAATAAATCGAATTGCAACCCCACCCACTACCATGCTGGGTTGAACTGTTCGAACTATGTTGGCAGATGGACTCTTACGCAGATGTCAAGATACAACTTGGATAATCATTAAATTTTAGTCTATTTAGTGGCTAGTAGTAAAACCTAGGACGACAGTTTCGTCCTATTCGGGACTCGTTAGCTGGATACACCTAACTCCTGGTGAGTGCTGTTCCTATTTATACTCGAACTTAGTACTCATCAGTTCAAACGCTTCAAAAACACAACAATATGATGAATATCCAAGTAATATACGCATAATAGCCCATCTAACGACGGAAATCGAGCAATCCAACGCAGTGTACCAAAAAGGAAATTAAAACTACCGATAAACAATAACTGATACCCCTTGCACAACTAGTGACCCTCGTGCCCCAATGGATAGCACTTTGGTGTTTAAAGCGGCGGGTACCGGATTCGAGTCTCTATAGGATACAGGTGCGTCCAGCTGACGAGCACCAAATAGGAGGGAACGTGCTCCCCACCTTCCACTCATAGCCATCAAATAGACTGTAAATTCCCTCTACTCTAACACATAATCGGTACAAAACATGTATTAGGAATGTGCTACATAAAATAACATAACAATACTATGAAGTAAAGAAATTAAAACATGCAACACGAGAAAAAGAACGAGTGAATAAACAATCAGTTTGATAAAAAAACATTCAAAGTTACTTTTCAAGAGTAGAAGACATACAAAACTACGAGATGATCGCCAGTGAGTTCGACCCACATCCATATATGATATGGCCTCCAATTGCATGATCTCTTGCACCCTACCAACGAAGTCTCGAGAGGGGGGAAGCAGTGTAAAGTCTTCATTGCAGCATTACAACACCACATGATGTGTGACGACTGAGGCATTACCTCGACATGAAAAGTGAAACAATTGATCGACTTAGGGATTTACTCTAAAAACCTAAACCACACGATTGAACACCAACGTCAAGAGCTGCATTCACATGATCACCGATGACAAAAATAGGCTTGTGCACCATTCGTTCGTTCTGAATTTTATAGTCTATATGTGCCACTGATTTTTCAACTCCTTTAAGTGGACGCTCTGTATCCAGTAATGCAGTGATAAGCACAAAATTAGTGATGGATCATGGCTAGCAGTGGAGTCCAGGATGCACACTTCGTCCTATTTGGTACTCGTCAGCCAGGTGTAACTGTTTCCCAGCGAGTGGTTTCCACCGGGATTCGGACTCGGGAGCGAACGCTGCAAACGCTAGGGCGTTATCCACTACACCACCGAGCCACGATAGCCACTTCTTGTGCGACAGGTATAGTTTTAGTATAATTGTCCCAAATAGGACGAAATGCGCATCAGGGATTCCACTGCTAGCCTAGATCTATCATTAATACAATTAGAACGCAGGCAATATCGAGGCATCCGCACAGGAGCCCATATGCCAATAGAGACCGATCAATTCGGTCCAATCAATGACGGTATCATATAAAAACAATTACAATCAGCACAGAATATTGTTTCACTTCAATTTGTGGGAACACCTCCACTAATTAAAGGTAGTGAGTGAATAAAATTCCCCTACTAGACACTGTGAATACAAAGTCGAATGAAAGCGCTTCTATAAAATGAATGGATGTGAAACAAGTAAACAGATTTGAACGATGTGATTTATCTGCGTTGTCTGAAAATATTTTCGAAACCACGGAGTTTACATGGATTGATCTAATCACAAAAGGATCATTGATACGTCTAGTATACACAGACGATAGAGTCCTGTTAGGTGAAGACAATGACAAGATGTAGAGTCTTCTGGGAACCATGAATAGCAGTTTAAGAATGTTTGGGGTGCGTTTCTCGCTACACAAATGCAAATTATTGCTACAAGACTGATCTCCTGAGATGCCTCGGCTAACAATAGAGATTGAAGTGGATGAGTGCGCTGAACACTTCATATACCTGGAAAGTCAGGTCAGTCCTGTTGTGTTGGTCAGTGGTAGACAAAATCTCTGCACAGATACAAACAGCTCAACTAGCTTTTGCTAAATTACACCATTTATGACGTTAGCACAATGCACCTGCAGTCTTAAAGGAACTCAAACTTTTTCCAAATATCCAAACTGGTATCATTTTGACCTATTCATAAAATAAATAGATTCCTTTAGGACTGAATTAGCCAAATTGATTAGTTGGTTAATTGGCGAAATACGCTTGACAATTCATAATAAACAGTATGATGCTAGTTACTCTCACGTGGAACATTGTTACCATAGCGACTTTTACTCTTCGGAAGACCGTATGCTATTACTCCATCATGAGAACAAATCTGACCCAAAATGATATTTTTTTAAACTTAATGTTTATATATTTTTCATTAAAAAAAAAGGGATACGACTAAATAGAACCTTGCAAAAAGGCGCGTCAGTTAAAGCTGCCACGCTTTGTAACAGCATACAGCAATCTAGGCAAATATGTAGGTGTATAGGTATCTTTATAGATACGAGAAAAATATATGGACACACACTAATAAAAAGCAAAACCTTCCGATGCTGGTAGAATGAGTCCATGTCATCCAATTATTGGTTCTCAGAAAACGCAGAACCGTAACAATGACGATCATGATTTCCAGCCCAATTGAAACCAATAAACGGTGGTTTTTTACAGATGAGAACCATGATCTATCATGGCAATACCTCGGCATGTGTATTCTGCATTTTGTACACCACAGTTGATGCAGACTTACATCATCGACTGTGTTATCTTCATTGACTGAAACCTACATTTAGGCAAATCATTGCTAACCTAAGTGTTCTTACCATATTAAGCAGATATCCTATCTTATAATGACAATTAGACTTCTACAGTGGAAGAATCCAAATGTACAGCATATTTCAGTGTGTCGTAACTGTATCATCTAAAGCAACCTACCGAGATAAGCAATGATCTACACAATAGGATACACCATTTTTATTGGTTTATTAGATTTATCATACAATGGAACAGTATTGTTTACTGGATCACCTTCTGGACATAATTTATTGTTCATTGTCATATCTAAATAACTATACAACTTTGAAACAACCTCTATATTAGTCCTAATTTCCTCGAGCTCTTTATGATATGGGTAATAGGACTTTCTCTATGTCTAAGAGAGGGTCAGAATCATTCCTGTTGCATATATTAGGTGCTGATTCGATCAACAAAGATTCCGTTGTCAATCTCGCGCTCCACCCTGTTATGTTAGTTTTGAGGATTTATACTCCATCCCATCCTATTTTGTGGTTGTGTGCAATTGGATACATATCTATGGTCGAACTGTTTTCTAGCTTCTCTATGCTGCTAAGACCTACTAATTTTGACCTAACTAGGTTTTTGTGCCTGGTCGACTACTTTGACCTATGTATTTGACATCACAAGGGATTTGGTAAACTTAGTTTTTCTGCTTAATTGGATCAATGGGAAGTTTTAAACTGCACAGCTTATTTCTAAGTGAGTTTTTAGATTTAAATGCTACTCTAAACCTAGCCAGCTTTATTCATAATCCTACGTAATGTTTCTGAGGTGCCTTCTTTGTATGGTAATACTGCAGAGGTTTCGGATTCTCTCTTCACAGTATTATCACAATGATTATTAACGTTATTATTACAACTACGAATACATGTCTTACTAATATTTTTCTTACGATTCCTAAGGAACTTATCCATTAATACGGGAGGATAATTGTTGATGATCTAAGATGTAAGACAAGAAACCAGATACATTAAGGAAACCTTAATCATCAACAACTACCCTCCTAAATTAGTTGATAAGTCCATTAGGAATTGTAAGGAAAATATTAGTAAAGACATGTGTTAATAGCAGCGAGAATAATGTTAATAATCATAGTGACAATACTGTGAAGAGAGAAACCGAAACCTCTATAGTATTACCATACAAAGAAGGCGCCTCAGAACGATTACGTAGGATTCTCAATAAACCTGGCTGGATTAAAGTGGCAACCTACAAGATCCTATTGATCCTACTAGGTGGAATAATTTGTTCTACCAAATCCCTTGCCTACGCTCGTTACTGAAGATCAGATGGCCAGAATAGTAAGAATAAGCAACAAGGAACTCTGGTCTGGCAACGAACCAACCAAGAACCTATCGCTCAACAAATATGCAGAAGAAAATGGAGATGGATTGGGCATACACTGAGAAGACTGATTGGGGACATCACTCGATAGGCCAGGCCATCGAGTGGAACCCAGATGGGAAGCGACGAGTTGGACGTCCGAGGCTAGGGTGACATGGAGGAGACGGTGTGAGGAAGAAATGAGAAGTTGTGGGCTGTCGTGGAACCAAGTTCAAAAGTTTGCAGAGAACAGAGTGCACTGAAGATGTGCTACTGAAGCCTTATGCTCCATTAGGGATAAATAATAATAATAATAATAATAATAATAATAATAATAATAATAATATGAATCCCTTGCAACGATTGTGAAGTCAAATGCATGCATAGGTTGAAGAAGTCGATCACGGAAACCTAGCTAAGTCAAAATTGGTAGATGCTTCTGTTATAATGTATGATAAATCTAACAGATCAACTAAAATGGAATCACATTCTACCAAAGTACACAAATTTTACTCTTACATTAACAGGATATACAACTTACGCTTAGATGTTAAACTGTTAGGCTGAATACATTCTGCGCACTAAACATATATAAATCTATGTAACACTCTGTGATACATACACCTTTCGTGTATCAACCATGGGGGAAAATATCCAGTAGAACAAAACCAAGAATATGGAGTAGAACTGGAACACATTACACAAAATTGTATGAATTCTAACTTCAGCAAATTTGATTAAACACATGAAAGAAAACTACAGACTATTACACAGCCAACTTTAACAGGTACGTAACAGAATGTATAAAGCAAGACAAAGAAAAGAAAAAAGAAATAAGTTGTACACACAAAAACGGCGGGAAAGATGATAAATATTTTTGTTTAAATTCACCTGTTGAATCGCTTCCATCAATGCTTGTTGTACAGACTCTTCCATACCCATTATTTTTTGGATATAGGTTTCTTTGTTATCACAGTTTACGGCACATCCAAGTATAAGTTGAAGCAGACGAAATGTAGCCTCTTTGTCTTCATTTTCAGCTAGGAATGAATATAAAGGTGAAAAAAATCATCATCGAAAATTAATTGTATTTCAATCACACTACTAACTATCTCAATAAGTAGTACAACTCATTTTCTTTATTTTTATGAGTTAGAGAAATTTCGTTGACTTTTGCTATCAGATATTCCATATCAGAGCTAATACTGCTAAGATTATCGATTAAAAGATGTACAAGTTATGGTGTAGAATTCATATGTGAAACAAAAATGCTCGTTTCAGATTAACATTGTGAGTAAAAGCAAAAAATCTTCTCCAAACCAAAAACCACGTACATCAGTGCGCTATTCCATAGCTGAACTTTATTGTTATCATTTGTCCCTTGGGATCCTAGTGGAACATAGGGCTTCATACCACGTTGTCATCTCACTCTCTTCTCTGCAGTCTTCTCCATCTGGCTACACCACTGCCCACAAGCTTTCATTTCTTTCTCACACCATCTCCTCCATGTCACCCTCGCATCGCACTCGTCGTTTTCCATTTGGCTTCCACTCGAGAGCCTGATTTGATGCGTGATGTCCCCAGACGGTCTTCTCAATGTATGTCCAATCCAATCCACTTCCACTTTCTTCCACTGCATATTTGTTGGCCGACAGGTTGTTGGTTGGCTCGTTGCCAGCCAACCAGAGTTCCTTGCTACTTATTCTTATTATTCTAGCCATCTGATCAACAGTATTGAGTGAGCGTAGGTGGCAGCTGATGATGTATGTCCGCAGTTTGTTGAAAATGCTTTTCGTAATGCGCTAAGCCTCTCAAACATCACATAGAAGTACTAAGTTACCTGACTGAATAAGTGTTGAAAATCCGGATCTTGTTCACATTTTATGCCGAGTACAGTGCAGTAGATCTCCACACTGATTTCATACTAATGAAGGCCTGATTTGCTGTTTTTCTGATCCTGGCTCTGACATCCTTATCTGTGTCGCCATCGCCTATAGTTGAAAGAATGATGCCTTGCCTAAATTGGTGTAGGTGAAAGAGACAAATTAGGTTGAATAATATTTAACATTTCGATGTATTGTTTGCCCGCCTGTACACTCAACACATTGATTGTGCCATCAAAAGTGTGACAGATGCATAGAAATTCAACAATCTGAAATGTGAACTTAAACCGATCTTCATTTCAACTTTATTCTAGGTAATCTATTCCACGCAACAAAGTTCAAGACATTGAAGAAGACTTGGATTTTTAAGATGATTAGCATACTTACTTCTGATGACATTATAAAATTTCACTGAATGAGTGACATCACCTTACATCATTGATAATTTGATCTAAATTCGGATTAGGTTGGAAGAAAGCCTTAAGAGAAGTAGATTAAACAGTTACATAACCCATAAAATCTGTGAGCAATGAAGGTAACCACCGATTTCCTAACCTATATGTACCAAACTATTGATCTCAGCCATTGAAGAATTCAAGGTGAAAAACTTAAAGAAATAATTTCAATACTAAAAGTCTATCTACATTATTTTTATTAAACATCTTCATTCCTTTTATCAAGCCAAATAAGGGAGCATTGGAGACCTGTTTCAAATCAATCAGAAATACTTCAAAAGTGTAATCAATGAACCCATGAAAAATCAAATCCAGGATCTCATTAGTTTATGAAGTGAGCAAATTATTATCTAACCATTGGCTTGAAACATAATAGTCAACTTTTTGAAACAAATTTCACAATCTTTTTTTATGTTAACTTCTCTATATTTATCTTTATATGAAATATAGAAATATGGTCGTATACAACAGATAGACAGACAGACAGACAAAATCAACGTGGAACCTCGCATACGATTGTATTTCACAGCAGTATACAACGAATAGGTGGATCAGAAAGACTCAAGTAGACAAAAGTGGTATGGAAAGAAAGAGAATTGGTAAATTCCGTTTAGTTAAAACACATTCAAGTTTTTGAAGATATTAAGGAGTGAATATATCAGCTCCATTGTGACTGGTTTTCAGTTATATCATCAAAAATTCTCAAGTAATGATTCCTATCGTCTTGGGGACCTCAATCCCATAGTCTATATCTCCCTCACACGACTTAAATCCACAGTCAGAGGTCTCATGGACTGATGATACATCTTAGGTCTAGTTACTCTGAACTCTCTTCCAACTTCATCCAATCTCTCCGTAGACAGGCAGTGACTCAGCATGCGCAGTACATGTCCAAGTCACTTCAGTTGATGATTATTCACAAAGTTACATTTAAAAACAATAATAATAATAATCACAAAACTTTGAAAAAATAAAAAATCATTAGTTGAACATACCAATTTCTTGAAGATTTGGAAGGAATTGCACAGATATTCTATCTTCAATTCCCTGAATCAAGAGAAAAAAGACAGAAATATGAACATAAAAGCTGTTTTATATACCAAGGATACAAAAATAACGGTAGCAAACACATCAACCATAAGACATGAAGCCTTTATTTCCAGCATGATGCGGTAATTCCAAGATATTTGTGCTATTTTCTGCGTAAATCAATCAGCTGTTAAACAGTGCAACACATAAACTAAAACCAAATGTGAGACACAATTCGTTTTCTAGACAGCTGAATTTGTTCGGTATATATTCCTCTTTGCATAAAGCAATAAATCTTTACCTACATAATCTTAAGGTCTTTGGTTACATATGTCTTTAAAGAAATGCTCGTATACGATGAAACCGCTATATCAGCTATGTCCAGGCTGGGAAAAGACTACCAAGAAGTGAATACAAATAAGTTATTGAGGTAGAAAACACTGATCACTTAAGGTGCCTGATACGCGTGTCTTCACATGCTGAGACACCGCCTACCTAGAAATATGATGTTAGCAGATAACAAGATTAGCTTAGAAGAAAGCAAAGAATGAACAGACAAAGATGTTAACGCTATCCATTAAGTTACGGAACGCTGGTTTAACCCATGTGGGGAGACATAGGCTGCTCAACCGGGATTCCTGAAGAACTGATAGTAAAAACAGTAAGTAAGCTGACTATAGTTGCTTTAAGCAACACCAACAATTTGGTCATAATTTACTAAAATATCCGCCAGTATAAGAATTAGACCCATCAACATAGGACTAAACGGTTCAAGATGCCATATCTCACATCAGCCCGCCAAATAACAAAGTAATACGATGAAAGATGAAGAAATAAAGGGGAATCGGTCAAAAGTAGTAGACAGTATTGCAAAAAATGTCTCAATTTCAAAAAAAATGAGTCAAATCACTGAGAACTAACACTTAGTTGATGTCACTTACAATACTAACCAAGGTAAATCAAAAGAAGAAGAAGATATAAACAAAACGACGTAGGACCTAGAACAGAAGTGGACTAATTCACGCTCCAAAGTAAATAAAATGTAATGAGGGAAGATAGAAGAAACCCTAACCATTTGATCCTGATCCAGTGGCTCAACGGTGACGTGCTGGCTGCGGAACCTAAAGGTCCTGGGTTCTATCCCTGGCGAGGTTATGAATATCCACTACTGAGGAGTCCCACACTTGAGCAAAACTGTTGTTTAATGCTCCCAAGTTCCCAATGATTCCCCAACTGATGTGAATCCGTGATGAATACCGACCTAAGATAAACAAAGTTGATAGAATATTCAAACTTTCGTAGACGTGAAGGAGTATATAGATCTAGAATACTGTGATTAGATCTCAACCATATCATAAAAGATCTCCAATCATTGATTCATATTATCTCGAGGACCCCAACCAAGTAGTCAATACTTCCCCCACACGGCTCAGACCAACAGCCATAAACATCATGGACTGGTGCCACGTCTTGATCTAGACACTCTTAGTCTTCTCCTAACATAATCCTACTTCTGCTAACGTCGCACCCCGAAGAAGGCGGTGGTTCGCTGTGCGCAACACATGTCCAACCCACCTCACTCGATGAGGCTTTACAATCTCATCGAAAGACCTGACTTCCTTACCTAGTACAATCTACGTAACCTCCACAATGCTCACGTGGTGATTCCACTACATGTGTGCAATGCTGTAAATATAACTGTGGTCAAAGCCTGTAACCTCTGCATATATTTTACTCTCAATGGCCACATCTTGCAGCTGTATAAAAGGATAAAACGGACTGTAGTGCAGAATATTTGCCCGTTATTAGGTAATCAGATACCTCATCGATGCGAGAGACAATGTAATCTGGTATTTACCAGATGGGCATTTTGTATAAGAGTTGAGATTTCGATAACAACCAACCACTTTGAGATGATGCAACTTTCCAAGTAAGTGAAGGGGTTAATGTATTCCTCCACTTCTTTTCAAGTATAACGTTTGTGACACGCGAACAACGTTAAGTTATAGCCAGGTAGAAAAAATATTGATTGAATTTCTGTTGTACAGTAAGTTAACACTCCAATGATAGGTCGGTCATCCTACGTAGACATTCATGATCATGCTAAGTCTGAATTTTATGGAGTCAACTGAATCGAAATTCACTTAGTAACCACATTCACGTTTTTTGCAGTAGGCAAACAGCCAATCGAATTGTATGAGGGTTAATAATACTACTTGGCTATCCAGACCTTGGTAGGTGTAGCGGGATTCAAACACATAACCTACTGGTTAAAAGTCAAGCACCAAGAACAATGAGTTTTACAGATGACTGTTAGTGGGACATAAGTTGTTTCCGCTTTTTACCAAATCATCGCTTCAGCATATTGTAATTTGCTATTTTCAGTCTACTGATCAGTCAGTATTCTACCTACCCTCCTTATTCAATCGTAATTGATTTCAGAAGAAAAGCTCGAACTTGTTATTACTAAAAGTTATCACGTTATACAGAATAGAGAGACTCAATCAACCAGTTTACAACTGAACTATCCGAAAGAGTCAGATTAACAGGAGTTAAACTTGAGTAGTCGATTCCAAAGAATAATTGATACATTTGAACAATTATTTAGTGTCGCTCAATTCTAAATTTTCATAAAAGCTGTTTGATTGACATCGATGCATGACCATAAAATTGCTCTTAAAAAAGTTAGTCATAATACATAGATAGTATACAACTACATCTACGCGGTATTTTTCCAGAAAACTTATCCCAATTCATCTTAGCCATTATATTCCGGGGAGTGGCAATAAACGAAACATTAGGAGAAAAATGAAAGAGTATACGTAGAATTATGGTACAAAATAACACATAAAACCTAGTAAACAACTCCTTACTGTTAGATTAGTACTGATTCTGTTTCGCTTAGTGCTTGTCTAAGCGTTTAATTGAAATGCAAAATAGGAAGAAGTCAATGAGACTGGTAATCAATGTCTTAATTGGATTACTATAACTATTCTTAAAGGTACGATTTAAAACAGAGAAATAACACACAATCTTAACCTATAGGACCAAGTATGAATGCATTAAAAACAAATACAAATAAGCTTTCTGTTGTTTCAGTTTTCACCAACATGACAATTGACTTCTCCCCGTCAGATTTAGTATTTCGTTCCTCAAATTTTGTTTTCAGTTTTATACTACTGATTATTAATAAGTAGCATCGCTGTGCTTCAGTTATTTTGTCTTCATCCGTACTGATAATGGTTGTATAAAGCATTCTGTCAAACTAAATCTCATGTCCATTTAGTTGTTTTTTCATGTTCTACTATTTTCGAACTTACTACTTATGCCTATATTTATTTTATATGTTTTTTGTGGTACATCCTCAACGTTTGTTTATTTTTCTGGTATTTCTGGTATCATCTGCTTATTTTGTAAGCTTTCCTGTTTCACGTAAAAGGTAATTGGTTAGTCGATCGAACACAGTCCGAAATTGTTAAAGTGTTCCAAACATATTACGTACATCCATTATTACTTTATTTTCTTGAAGGATGGTGTTTTACTGGACTATACCACCGATAATGTGATGGGTATATGAACAATTCTTATTTTTCATATTCTATCAATCATCGTTAGCAAGTATGATGAGTGTAGTAGTGAATTCCAAAGAATACATTGAGAGCGCTAACATTCTCAATTTTTACTCAACGATCAAATGAAATTGACAATCGAATCATTTTAATCATAACACAAGATGATTATAGACCAGTATCAATGGAAGTATCTCGAAACTGTTACGTTATATGGCTTCTGAGATCACCGAGATACCCATGATATCCTTAAGATAATAGTAGCAATAGTAATACGAAAAAGATGAATGGAAAGAAGGGGGCAAAAGAAGGAAAATAGGAAGAACGAAAGACAGAAGAATGGGAAGAAGAAGGAGAAGAAGAGCATGGAGACAAAGTAAGATGGGAAGAGTACGAAGCAGAAGAATGGGGAGAAGAAGAATGAGAAGTAGAAGCGGAAGAAGAAAGAGAAGAGGATGAAGAAGGACGGTAAGAAGCAGAACAAGGAGGATGTGAAGGGGGGAAAGTGGGAAGACAAAGAAGAGGAATGGCAAGAAAGAGTCAGAAGAATGGGAAGAAGAAGAAGAGGAAGAACAAGGCAGCATTATAGCACAAATTCAATCTGCATTCAGAATAGAATTTTCAAATAGACATCTTATCTGATTTTTGAACATTACCTAACATTACACCAGATATCAAATGTAGCACATATATACAAGGGAAATAAACTAATGAACGATTGTATTTGGAAATAAGAACTTTTTAACCTGTTAAAAAATGAAGCTACAGGGACATTATTCATTCTGAACATTTACACTAGGAATTAAGTGTTTCCTATTGAACTCAGCATCCTATCACTGTATGTGAGACAGTTATGGTACCAACATGGATCTTAACTAACTGCGTAATTGACTGGTCACTGGAAGGCAACCAACTTCATGTTGTCCTAAGTGCTGAACGAATTCTATCGATCATTTTGCTATACGGTAATCAAGCTAGTTGACTTGACATCGCGATGTACTTTGATAGATGTTATTTGTATGGAGGCGTATCTGCGATCCCTGCGGAGTTGATGTTACACCTGAGATTCGAAACCACGTCACCCAGCGCTGCAGTCAGAGACGTTACGACTGAACTGTTTGGGTGGCGACTGACTGACTACAACACTGGATGATGCGAGTTCGAATCTCAGATGGGACATCAGTTCCGTAGAGATTGCAGATACACCCTGCTGACGAGTACCAACAAGCACGAAATCTAAGTCCAGGGCTTTCTGCCGATAGCCTTAATCCGACTCACGTCTTTTACTGCACACTTTTTCGAGCTAACACACCTTACATCAGCAGTTAGAACACACCAAGACGACAAAAGAAGAAACACAGAGTTAGTATTCAAAGATTGGAGAAAGTCATAATAGAGAAAGAGAAGGGGTTGAAAAACAACGAACTTTGAAATAACGATTAAGATGAAGGTGATTTGTGGATTCATCTCCACTACTGACAATGTTTTTAAATTATATAACCTGGAGTTTCCAACCAATGGTTTCTGTTGTCACGCAGACCACAACTGAAAAGTCTACATTTCCTTACACGGCTCAGACCAACCGCCAAGAACTTTATGAACTGATGCCATTTTAAACTCTGACTGAATCATACCTTCTTCTGACCTAAACTTCCTTCAGCTAACACTATGCAACAAGGCAGACAATGTCATGGAATTAAATTATGTACAAGAGAAAAATGTGTTTACCAAACAAATGCTATAACTCATACCTTAATGCACAAACATGAATATTGTTAGCAGATGGGTGGTACATTGAATGCATGGTGGCGGGGGAGAGAGAGAGTTGAGCTGAAATAACTCAAAACGCTCCTATTAACGCTTCAGATATACAAAAGGAAACATATGTAACATGCTGACAAGTCATTTGAGGTGAGGTGGCTCATGCATGTGTTCCGTAAGCCGAGTCACCGCCTACCTCGACGTGCCATGCTAAGGCAAGCTGGATTACACTGGAGGACGGTTTACGGTAGTCGGTGAAGTCTCTGACTGCTGGTCTGAGCCGTTTAACGAGGTGTAAACTACCTGGCTGGGGTACCCGGGACGAAAAGAATCAGTAGTTGAGGACTGTTGGTGACACGGCTGCGCAGATGTATTGACTCCTCAACGAATTCAAAAGCTTGAATATTTGCACTAACCTTCATCTTTATATTAGTTATTCTCTCATGCAACTTTTACTACTGTGATATCAGTCTTCTTCTATACATTTGTTTTTGTATACTACTGTGAAGTGCGGCAACTTGAACCAATGCACTTGTGTATGAGGTTATACGTTGATTTGATCTGTCTGTCATTCGACGGTTATCAACTTCATGTTATCTAGAATTAAGTGTTTACCAAAAACTACCGATTAGTTTCGTAACGCAAAAACCAGAATAAGAGACACTCATTATCACCATTTACATTGATTGGTACTGTGTGATTAAAGGTAACTGATAGGAAATCCTGGTCGACCAAGGTTTCGTGCTTACTAGCGCTCATCAGCAAGGTATATCTGTAAGGTAAAGGTAAACTAACACTAGATCGACAACGCGAATGTGTATGAACTAGCTAGATACATTGGCATTAATGAGCTATTCGGACCACGGGCTGAACTTTCAACTACCTAATATATATATATATATATATATATATATATATATATATATATATATATATATATATATATATGAATCTGCCCACCTACCTACCAGTTAGTATAGTTGTTTTTATATCATACCGTCGTTGATTCGACCGGATTGGTCGGTCTCTATTGGCATATGGCAGGAACAACATCACTCACTGGGAAGTAGGTATATCCAGCTGACGAGTCCCAAATAAGACATAATGAGCATCCTGCATTTCACTGCTAGCCACGATCCATCATTACCTACCAGTTAGTTTATACATACAGTTGTGGCACAGATCTAATCTTAACTTCAATCATCGTTCGCATAAACATTACTGAGCTTAAGTTTCGTATTATGACTCACCAAAACTACAAGACATTGTTAAAGAAGCACATGATAATTGCATATACTCAGTGTAGGCTTAACATCAATCAAAAATACGTCGGAAATCCAACAACACTATGCTTATTACACAGGATTAAATTAGGTGCCTGGTGTGGATTCCAATCATTGAAACTCTGTCTAAATTTCAAATGAAATATAAGCGTAAAGATGTTAATGATGAGAGTCATAGCTGTAAATCAAAATGGCTTGATTAAATCAATAAATAATATTTACACTTCGGTTTCAAACATATACTACTTAGTCAACTTAGAAGTAGTAAAACGAATATACCAAAAATATTTTTAGCTAAAAATGTGGCAAATGTCATCAATGGCTATTATTAGCAGGGTTATGGTTTCCACCTAGGCATCTTACATGGTGTAGGTTAGCATACTGGTTAAAAACCGATCTCATGAGAAAAATGAATCCAAAAATCTTTATTTCAACTCCTTACATCATCATCGGAATCAGAAATAAACGGAAAACCTTCAGCGTTTTGTAGTAATAAATGGTAACTGTATTTTAAAAATACCTCTTGAACACATATGTACCTACATAGCTCAGATTAACAGTCAGGGACTTCATAAACTGATGCCATGTTTTAGTTTGGTTGCCCCTAACCTTTTCCCAGCCTGACTCTACTTCAAGGTAACATTGTGCGTTGGAGCAGACGGTAACCAAGCGTACGTTACACATATTCCAGCTAGCTAAGCCAGTGAAAGTCCACAACCTCATCAACTAACTTTCACCTTCCATTTAAATCTGTACGCCTGATGTCTAAATTAGTGATAGGGCGATTCAACGACACATAGTCCATGCTAAGAAGGCAACGGTGTTTAAACACCATAAGATTTCTCATTACCTCTACCTTTAATGTCAATTTTTCACAACCATACAGTTGAACAGAGCAAACTTCAGCGGGGTACACGTGACCCTTAATAGACAACCATAAATGGCGTAATTTAGCAAAAGCCGACAGAGCCTTTTGTATCCGTCCAGAGATTTCGTCAGCCAAACGACCAATGTAACAGAGCTGATCCGACTTCCCAGGTATGTGAAGTGGTCAACAAGCTGAACCATTTCACTTCCTACTCTTAGACACGGTACCACTGAAGATCAGTCCTGGAGCAACTATGTGTATTTGTGTAGTGAGAAACGCATCCCAAACATTCCTAAACCGCCACTCAGGGTGTCCAGAAGACTCTGTGTTTTGTCAGAGTCTTCACATGACAGGATTATATCATCTACATCAACTAAGGATACTCCTATGATAAGATCAATCCCTGTGAATTTACGCGACTAGAGGGAAACCTCAATAAGTACGTCCATGATAAAGCTGAATAAGAATCCTTGATGGATACCACTTGAAGTACACAACTCACCACAGACTAACACGCCCACGGGTGTTCAAGTACAGAGCCTTTAGCAGAGTGATATACTTACTCGGTACCCCTTTCAGTGAAAGACGCTGTCATGAGACCTCTCAAATAGCAGAGTCGAATGTCACCTTCAGATCAAGAAATACAGCCACAGTAGGGCTACGGTAAATATGCCTGTGTTCCATAATTTGGTGGGACGTGAATGTCTGGTCGATAAAATCATGGTTAGGTCTAAGGTTTGCCTGATTTTTCATAAGTTTGGGATTCAAGTTTTTTTGTGCAAAACCGTTATGAATCCACGTCATCGGTATCACTATGCTGCGGGCTGGAGAGGAATGCGCCTTTTTTAAGAGTGACCCTCTCTGACCGTCCTTTCGATAGGAAAGGACGCATCCCAAAACCTTCTGATTGTTGACGTCAGAAGCGTACAGAAGAGTTAGCAGCATGGATGGAAACCAACAGCTAACGAAAACCTGCGGCTAGAAAGCCAGTGACGTAAAATTGATCACAATGGAGTAGATGAACTCATGCATTGAGTCCGTTTTTTTCTCTCTCGCTTTCCTTGCCTACTGTTCTACACCTAACTTCAGGTCAGATGGCTTGGACATAACTCATGCATGGCTAGTCATCGTATATTCAAACATGTAGTGTTAACTGAAGTAGGTTAAGGATGGAGGAAGGTCATAGGCAGTTAAACTAAAAAATGGCCTCCGTTCATGGAGTCTATGACTGTTGACCTGAGATGTGTGGGGAAATGTAAACAGCTTAGTTCGCATCCACGTACAAACATATATCGCTAGTTCCAGACTCAACATCATATGGCTAACAATCAATATCAGTCGAGCACATTCCTCTACACTTTATGTTTCATTCTCATCATCCAACTCCATTTCGTTATTCTTTTACAACCTTGCACTCTCCAACTCTTTTAATAACTTTCACACATCACATTTCTCCATTTCTATCTCTCATCTCCCTCCCATATAATCTTGATGACCTGATATCAAATGTGCAAACTTGTTGTTTCTCTTCTCATTAAGCCTTACATATTAAGCATGGCTAACAACTCAATACAAAAGACTTTCAATCAATAGGTCATGGGTTTCAGTCCCTCTCCGTCTACCAACGTTTACTCAGTCAGGCAGTATGACTTACCCTCATACAATACATATGTACTTCATTGCCTACTTTACGAATGCGCAAAAGGTTGTTGAGTGTATTTGGATTTGTTTCCAACCGAATAAGGAATGGCAGATGAAAGAGACAACTCAGTAGCTGAATGAAAAGTCATTTGTTAGGTGGTTGGTTAGTCTGGTCAACCTGAATTAGAGGAAGTGCTGCTTAAAACTAGTTATCCAATGCCTAGACAAGTGAATCAAACAAGTGACTAATATAGATGAAATTATTGGTCGGTGTTCCTGGAGGTTTCTGAACTTTTCGGAGCACAGAATAAATACCTAATTCAATTGAATCTATTTGTATCTCCACTGAGAAACTTTTATATTAGTTAGTATATCGATGTTACTACACTTCTAGTAGCTTCATGATATACAGCTCGAGGTGGTTAGCGACAACATATAATAAAATGAATAGGTTGACGAGTCCCGAATAGAACGAAATGCGCATCCTGAATTCTTCTGCTAGCCACAACTAAATTAATCATCCATAATAAATATTCAGGAGCCTATATATCAACAGAGGTTGAACAATTCGATCCAGTATAATAATGGAGAATAACAAGTATATCAATAAATAGTAATCAAGTGAACAGGAACAATGAACAATTCATAAGGCATACTGACACTAATCAATTGGTGGCAGGGTTTAAACTCTTATACCTATTGATTCATTGAAAGTTGACTATCTAAATGAATAAATTACAGTATCCTATAATAAAGTATATTTTGTGAATGACTAGTCTTCTACAAGTTAATATAATACTTGTTGAAAACCATTTAAAAAAGGCAACAAGATATGGTTGATGGAATAAAACATTATCTATTTTATTTATCTGCAATATGTCTACCTTTTGACAACTGTAAGGATTTCAAAAGGAATCTTTTTTGAACAGGTTTACTGAGGAATCTCTAATCAAGACAAAACAACTGTTTAGTACTCTCAGATTTTTTAAGACTTTTCTAACTGATATCAAATCTGTGATGGAATCTATAAATCCCTACAAAGCATCATTGACAACATCATCTGCATTTATGAAAAAAATAGTAAAAGACTATACACTTATTTGTGATAAAAGAAAATATAGTTGAGGCTGAATGAAGACCTGAAGTGTTGTACAACTGGAACCAGTGACCGGTGAATTCTTATTTCCTTTTTTTTTAAAAAAAGTATCATTCAGTACATTCCTAAACCCAACTCGAGAAGAACTGATTGCCAAATGAAGTTGGTGCCACGCAAACTATAATCCCACTTAGAACAATCATATGATCGTAGACAAACAGAACTATAAAAATATCCTTTTACATTATATACACATAGTTACACACTTGATCATCACCATGCCAACGATAACTCCCTAGTATAATTAATTATAGTTGAACAGTAGTAAAGTTTTGCGGCAAAAATATGAAATTATAAACAAACCCTTAAATCGTAAACAGTGACCTATTATTATGATGGGAAAAACACAAGCAACTAACCACTCTAACGGTAAAATATGTACAGCACAAAACAGTAGTGATAGAAAACGGCCAAAATGGAAATCAATGCCTTAAGTCATAAGTCACTAAGGTAGAAGTTTTGAGGTTAAAATTTTGTTTCGTTTCACTGTGTAGTCAGGAAAAACATCATTGGATAATTTTATCTTACAGCTGACCAATCAGAATGAGTCATTTAACTTTCGACCTAATGGTTTTATATATTCAGGAAAACTGTTGTGCATAAATGATGCATTTTTGTCGAGTAAATTGTCTTCTTTACACAGTCACACACCGATCTTTGTCTTCTGATTTTCGCAGCTCAACGAAGTATAAGATTTCGAGGGAGAACAATCGCTATTCATATCCAGTCGAAGTGTCTCATCGAAGTGAATGAGAATGAATATGTTCCGGCTTATTTCGCAACTTTTCATTTATCTGAGAGAGAAATAAACGTCTAACCAAACCTTATACTCTTTAACCATAACTTTCGAGAAAAAAATCACCTAATACTAAAAACTCATACGATTGACATGAGGTTGATGTTTAAATCTGAAATTCAGAATGGTTTCTTCCTCTTCAAATCCGCTTATCTTAACAAGAAAAGTGTTCCTATCTCATCAAATACACGTCTATCTATCCACCTTTTCAGTGAATTGTTGCACATTACGTTGTTTCTGTCCCTTGTACACTGAAACATACTTTCTGGAGTGATTTTTGAGTGCATAACAAATTATTATCACTTTTTAATGAGGAGAGCACTGGCTCACTGCATAAATCGCTTCATTTTCAACTAATATGTCACAGGTTTCAATGCAACTATTCCATCTACTAATGTATGAGGATAGCTAGTTAGTAGTATCGTTAACTACCGCATACAATAGGTATGGTTCATTATAACATCATGAATCAAGCTGCACGTAGTTGTGACAAATAATGAGAATGATTGCTTGGTACATTAGCAAACTGAGAATGTATTTGAACACAATCCTTTCGAAGTCGATGCAATTTTTCCAGTAAATATTCAAATACTTACTTTCAGTTGGCAATTTGAAGAGCTTTCGTTACATGAAAACCCTTCAATGCTACTATTTTCTACAAGGGATTCTATAAAATCTTAGTTGAATCGACAGAAACAAATATGCTCGAGTTTTCGATGTTATGAGAGAATAGCTTCACGATTCTTAATAGAACATGGGCACCAAGAATTGGGCTATACTAAATGGTATACCAAGATTATGAGGATATAAAAAGGTGAGAGAAGAAAAGTGAGAGGATCACAGAAGGAACGGGAGAATAAGAGGTACAGAGTAGTGGTCAGCAGTGGAATCCAGGACGTGAGTTCCATCCTATTTAGGACTCGCTAGCCTGATCCATCTTTCTTCCAGTGAGTGATTGTTTCTACTGAGACTCAAAACCAGGATTGACCGTGTCCATGCAGCAGCCTATGAGTCAATAAAGATTGATCAATTTGGCCCAATAAACGACGGGAAACTGCAAACAACAATATTAAAACTATACCTATTCGCATAAGAAGTGGTTATCATGACTACCTGACCTAATGAAGTGATCAGCCCTGGGTTCGAGTCCGAGTATGAACAACACTCGCTGGAAGGTAGGTAAAGCCGACCGACGAGTCCTAAATGGGATGAAATGTGCATCTTGGATCTCACTACTAACTACTATATATCATTACCGGGAATATCAAGACATCCATGCAGGAACCGATATGTGAATAGTGACCGGTGAATTCGGCCCAACCAATGACGAAAAATTACGAATAATATCATCAGAATAAGGAGATGGATTCACAAAAGTCTTCATCACTTACCACCCGAAGTTGAAATTAATCAGTCACACTTAGAGTAATTGGTTAAAAATGTGACTAGCTATTTTGAAAAGATTTTAAGTCATCAATAGATGAAATTCATGAAGAATTAGAGGTAGGTTAAACACTGAATTTATCTCGAAAAAGTTGAGTCAATCGGTTGTAAACAATATGCGAATAGCAATAAGCAGTGTAAATCAATGTTTAAATCAGCATACTTAACCTAATTAGCTTAACCAATAATCATGTGATAGCTACGTGTTCAATATCTTCAATGACCACGATTCACTCTCACTGTCATTACAACTTAGACTATACAGGTTTATATAGAGTAGGCTAATAAGTAAATTTGAAGAATAAAGACTTACAATATTAGCTAGTTGGTTAAATGGAAGCAGTCGATACTAGATGTAAACTCGTTACCCCATAGTAGTTATTCAGGCGGAAATTCACAACTACACACTGAATATCAAACACCAGTACACACAGTACTCTTGTTTGTATTATGTTCTCTGAGCTGGGTTGTTTAATCGTGAAGCTTCCATCGTCTTTCTAGACAGCGACATCATCAGCACTAACTTCAGTATGAAGTGAGCTGTCAATATCTCTCCGTGAGTGATTTAGTGGCTTGCTCTGATGATATGGTCCGTGATTGGTTGTTTCCTTCGAAGAAAACTGAAGTTAGTGCTGATGTCGTCTAGAAAGACGATGAAAGCTTCACGAATAAACAACCCAGCTCAGAGAACACAATACAACCAAAACCACCCACCTGAGCTACAAATATGCTCCACTACACACAATACTACGTTTCCAGTTCTCTTCCTTCAGCTTACACTGAAAAACTTGTTGTAGATTGACTCTCTTCAAGAGAGAGAAATGGAATAGAAGATACATCTGTGTTGAATGCTTTTATCTTTACAGTGCAATTATTTTACTTTCTTTTCACATTCTATGTTTCCAGATGGATCCAATAGCCACATTACAAATATTCTTTGTTGATATTCAAAGATTTTAAGATTGTATCGATTAAAAGGATCTTTCTTCGAGTAATCCCTTGTTGTCAGTTGCCGCCAAGTATAGGTTTGTTCCCTGGATTATGAACTTTATCATAATTATAAATGCTGACGACACTATCTAACTGATCAAACCTACATAAATGGAGCGGATTTCGAACGTACAACCTATTGAGCGAAGGACAGCTGACTAGTTCAATAAACTGCACATCTACTAGTGTATTCATCTGTAGAAACAAATATATCCACCATGCAGATATAACTCATGAAACATTTACAAGAATTCCTTCAATATCCTTCTAAATCATATATTTTACCAAATGCCTAATACATATCTCATATGACTGTTGACCTGAGATGTGTGGGGAAATGTAAACAGCTTAGTTCGCATCCACGTACAAACATATATCGCTAGTTCCAGACTCAACATCATATGGCTAACAATCAATATCAGTCGAGCACATTCCTCTACACTTTATGTTTCATTCTCATCATCCAACTCCATTTCGTTATTCTTTTACAACCTTGCACTCTCCAACTCTTTTAATAACTTTCACACATCACATTTCTCCATTTCTATCTCTCATCTCCCTCCCATATAATCTTGATGACCTGATATCAAATGTGCAAACTTGTTGTTTCTCTTCTCATTAAGCCTTACATATTAAGCATGGCTAACAACTCAATACAAAAGACTTTCAATCAATAGGTCATGGGTTTCAGTCCCTCTCCGTCTACCAACGTTTACTCAGTCAGGCAGTATGACTTACCCTCATACAATACATATGTACTTCATTGCCTACTTTACGAATGCGCAAAAGGTTGTTGAGTGTATTCGGATTTGTTTCCAACCGAATAAGGAATGGCAGATGAAGGAGTCAACTCAGTAGCTGAATGAAAAGAAACAATTACAAGAATCCCCTCGATATCCTTCTAAGTCATATATTTTACCAAACGCCTAACATGTGTTTCATATATGTACACCTGACTATAGGTAATTTCATCACATATTTATATCAGAAAACCTATTTAGAAATTTCTCATTTCTTCTTAGTTGACTTCCCATAGACTATGACCAAGTCATGATGCGAAGATAATAACAATAACAGTTGTCTTCCTGACATTGAAATCGTATTTTTAAAGTGTCAACTCTGAGCAATAAAATCAAACTACGTCTAAACATATTGTAATATCCGACTTAATAAATGAGGAACAATTCACCTTGGAGATTTGTGGGAATTTATTTATTGATTTTAGGCTGGTATTCATCATGAACTGGCATCAGTTGGAGAGCTATTGAAAGGAAACAAGGAAGTACTGGACAACTGTTTCATCCAACTATAGAACTCCTCAGCAGCGCACAGCTATGGCTCCACCAGAAATCGAACCGACGATAATCAGGTTTCAAGAATAGCGAGTTACTATTGAGCCATTGGGTCATGATCTAATGGTTCACATTTCCTACTTCTGTCAGTTCACGAGCAGTTGAAAAACTGGATAAGGTGTAAATTTACCTCAATAAAATCATAAAGTCACGCTATTCTGTGCTATTCACCTGATCTTCATTCTGAAAGTCCTTCTCGGTGTGTATTAGGCTTTCTTTCTCCTGAAAATACTCCTGCATATCCGTTAATGGAGGTTATGTAAGGTCAAATCTTTGTATAGAGGTTCTGTCTTGACAGATATGTTGTGGTTTTTACCATAGTTTCAGTTTGCACTATCAGACATACATACCAAAACAAAATTCACTTGTTATTCAATGGTTCCATCAGTTGATTATCGATCATTTGGCTGTGTGTACATAGTTTACTTCACCTACTCCAGTCAAAGCAGCTGGATTGATTAGCTGGTTATGTAAAACTACAGCACAACTCAAAGCGATACAGACATATGTGCCAGGATATGAGCCATAATTACTGTGTGGAGCCTTATAATACTACTAGGTTGCTTAAGTCAAACAAGATGGAGCACCACCCTGGAGTTAATGAACCCAACTCCATAAAATTCAGTGAATTAAACAGATAGATAAACAGAAACAGTTACCAAATCAACGTAGAAGCTCGCACGTATATACAATAACTACATTACGTCGATTCATGTAAAACTGTGATAGGACAGTGTCTGTTCTATCAATCCTTCAGGAAGCTCGAAATCTCTGAAAACTTTTAGAATCATTCACCTTTATTAGGAAAAACATATGGTCAGATTTAGATTAAGAAGAGGAAACATAATAAACAGTATCTCTCTAGAAATAACCATCTTGTAACATACCAAATTGCAAGTAAGGGAGTAGTTTGTTAAACTAAAAGGATTTTAGGTTAATAAATAGCACGATTTCAAAGACTCTGTAAAGATAATTGCTCTGAGAAAAGGATTATCAACAATACTACTTGATCCTTTTAAACAAAGAGGGTACTATCTGAACCTTGGTGATAACAAGATATCACTAATCTACACATGTTATAAACAGAAAAGTATGATACCACTATACATTCATCATCATCAATATCAACATAGGACCAGGCATTACTACATAAAAGTCTGAGTTGCCACCACACCTCCTATCAGTACATCAAGTAGAAAGGTAGTGAGGTGAAAGATGAAGATAAGAAAATTCAGTCAAAAGAAATATAAATCTCGAGAAGAAGGAAAGGAAGAATGACAAAATGGTGAGATTCGATATAGCGTCGTTAAGATGAGGATAATGTATGTGTGTAAATCTGCACCACTGACATCGGTTCTGAGCCACATCACCTAAAATCTCCAGCCACTGGTTCCTCTTGTCCCGTGGACCCCAACCACCTAGTCTGCATCGCCCCCAACATGGCTCAAACCAACAGTCAAACGTTTTATACATTGATTCCATGATTTAGTCTGGCCACCTCGGACCTTTCTTCAACTTAGCCTACTTCGGCCAACATTGTGTGACAAGGCAATCGGTGACTAGGCATACGTAGTACGTGTCCCCACCATCTCAATCCATGAAGCTTCACAACAACCTCGTCAACTGACTTACCTCTACTCCCTAAAACTCTACACCTGACTTCTTCATTACTCATGTAGTGACACCACGGAATACAATCTATACTACGAAGGCAACGGTGGTCAAACACCTGAAACCAGCCTTCTCATGTCTTCCACCTTCAATGGCCATGTTTCACAGCCATAGAGTAGAATAGAGTGGACTGCTGTGCAGGTGCAGTACACGCGACCTTTAATAGACAGTCGGATATCACGGTGGCGTTATAGATGGTGTAAATTGGAGAAAGCCAATCGAGACTTTTGTATCCGTGTAGAGATTTCATCGGCAAGTGACCAACCAGGGGTGATCCTACTTCCCAGGTAAGTGAAGCAAGTGGTTGACACACTCAACCACTTCACTTTCTACTGTAAGCTGTGGCACCACTGAAGACCAATTCTGGAGCAACAATTTACATTTGAGTGGTGAGAACCGCATCCCAAACATTCTCAAATTCCCACTCAAAGTGTTCAGAAGACTCTGAATCTTATCAGCGTCTTCACCTAACACGACTATGTCATCTGCATATTCTAGGTCTGACGAAAATTCTCCTGTGATTAGGTCAACGTCTGTATAACTTGGTGACGAGAGGGAGACCCTCATAAGGATATCTATGATAAAATTGAATAAGAATGGAGACAGTGGGCATGCTTGACGGACACCACTCGATGAGCATAGCTCCCTGGACATCTCACCGTAGACTCTAACACGCCCCCAAGTCCTCGAGTAGAGAGCCTTTAATAAGGTGATGTACTTACTCGGCACGCCTTTCAGTGAGAGGCATTGCCATAAGGCTTCTCGATCGACGGAGTCGAATCCCGCCTTCAGGTTAAGAAATACAGCTTTTGTCAAGTGTCAGTAAGCATGTCTATGTTCCACTACGTCTGTAATTCGATGCATAGAAATAATCGTTTGTACACTTTGACCATAAGCTTTGTATACAAATCAACAGGTGATTAAATCTCTCATACTTTAAGCTCGAACATTGAGGATATGCCTAGTTGCTGTTCAGTGTCGAGAAACGTAATATTTAGGGTTCAGAACCCCTTCTCTTTTATCAATTGATTCTAAACAACATTTAATACCTAACAGACTATATGTAATAACGTTAAGTGAACTCCATTTTATAAATCCAATCTCATACTGTATATACATGCTAAGAATTGCCCAACCGAAAAATCATTATATTCACAGAAAAAAAGTAATATTATAGTAGGCGATTACTGTGAATGATATAAAGCATATATTAATAGAATAAAAAGTGGTCATATGCTTGCTTCATTAAAAAAAAAGAAAGGTAACTAACCTCAGTTAAAAAGTCAATAACGGCCTTCAATATCTTCTTGAGATTACTGACCTTGAGAAAGGAAGAAAGGATAAAGTTGATAGTATTGTACACAATCAAACTTTTTTGTTTAGTATAATAATAATAATAATAATCATGAGTAAAATGGATTGGTCAACCACAAGCAATTAAAAATAGGTAGGAGATATATATATGGATTGGTCATTGGAGAGTAGCCAACTTTATGTCGTCTAGTGCCAAGTGCTGATTGAATTCTATCGACCAATTTTGCAATATGGTTACCGGGTAAGGAGACTCAACACAGCTATGCACCGAGATGGATCAGCAGGAAGCCTTGCTGATTACCTTCATCCAACTAACACCTAGGAGATATAGTTGATTCTCATATTCCAGCTAATTAGTATTTCAGTTAACCAAATCATTTCTGTTGGTAGTTCATCATGACCTATTGTTCTTTCCAGCTGTGAATTAGTCAAACGCCTAGGTGTCAATACTACTAGTTTAGACTGAAACTGAAAAGTGAAGATTATTAGAAAGGACTATTTCCCTATAGTGTTATATTCATCATTCCAAATGCTATATTTAACAGTGGATTGCAAGAAGAAATACAGGGGAATACCAATTAATCAAGATAAACGCATTACAGCATTCATCTGAAAGTGAACCAGTCAGTTAAACTTCAGATCTCATCTGTCAGTATTGATAAACTATAATAGTAATTCTGTAAGCTTATCGAATTCTGATAGGGCTAAAACTCTATCAATAGCTATCAACTACCATTGAAAATGACACATTAAACCTATATATATATATATATATATATATATATATATATATATATACAAATCCCTTAGAACTAACCCAGAAAACGTAATATATTAACAACTGTTTCTTTCATGAAACGAATCAATCAAATCCAACAGAGTATACTACCTCAAAGAAGTAAATTTTGAGCTCAGCTAACCAATCACAATATTTAGCAATTTCTGAAAGCTTTGAGAGAAAAATTAGAATGTTTGGTATGTGCTTTGTACCCACTAAAATGACGGGGGTTCACACCGACACCTAGATCAAAGATTACAACTCACTCCGATACAGGTATATTTCTACTAGACTATGAGTTACACTTTCTATATATGACAGTTTTTGATACTAACCCTAATTATCCAGAGTGAAATAGGTACAGCTGAGTTTCAGCTGGGGACCTACTAGTCATAAATAAGTCAATAGCTTACTTAACACGATGGGGTACAGTTTCACAATGAAATCAATGTGAACAGTTGACAAACACGCCTTATTTGTTTGTATTAAGATAAAGCTCTGAATATTTCTGTAGTTAAATGTAAGTATCCATGCTAAGCACTGTACTACAACCGTTTTGTGAGGTCTGATGATACTGCCTAGCTAACCATAACGTAGTGAATGAGGCAAGTTTCGAATTGATAAAACTTAAGTAAATAACCCAATGGAGTGATGGATTTGAAAGCTTTGACTATTTTATTCATTTCAGGAGTAACACCAACTCTGATCGATTGGCTAATCATAGTATCAAATATCCAGTTGGCATCTGTCAGCCTACAGCAATTTCAGCGTCAGTGAGATTTTTAATTGCTAAACACAAGACACAATAAAAGCGTAACAGTCGACTTTTCCCTACTATAAGACTGAGAGATGCAATTATTGAAGGTGAATGAAACAGACCACATGTTTTTTAACTTACAGGTGTCTTTGAGACATTTTTAGAGTGTGAAGGAGTCACTATGTTAAGAATGTTGAGTATAGGTGTAGAGTACTACGAAGTTTTTAACCTCCGCCCCCTACCTTAATATGCAATGTTAGCAGAGGTAGGATTAGGTTCGAAAAACGCCAAGGATGGCTAGGTCAAGAAATCGTACATTCTGAACCATGTAAGCATGCTTGACTGGTCCCCCTTTAATATTCGTCTTTTTCTTTTCGACAATATTTTCTCCCAGATGATTTCTTTATTTTGCGTTGTTATGAGGTACAGTAGGTTCAGCCGATATACTTAGTACAATATCATACTGCCTTTAAACTATATGAGTAATTTAGCACAGCTGTGTCAATCAACAACAAATTTAACACAGTGTTGTTTAGATTATTCCTATGTAACCAGCGAAACCAGCTGATTGTCAGTGGCAGTAGAGACAAAAACTACTCTAATCTATAGTTAGTAGTATAATTTGGTGTGTAAATTAAGGTTCAGATTTGTGCACTGATAAAAAAGTCACTGCTTCGCATAAATACCTTCTGGGTAGGCATCACATGTAATCTCATAGTAACGTTTTTGTGTTGTTTATGTGAAATAAAACTATTTGTAACGATGATATATCTATAATGAACAGAGATAATCTCCTGTAAAACATGTGCACAAAAGCGACAGGAATAAAGTAAAACTTGGTGAATACATCTGAATGGTTGGAGAACACAACGAAACTTTCACCAGATAACTTTATCAAGATGGCATAAACTTTCAAAGACTATAGACCGAATAAAGCAACAAGGCGAAACGAAAAAGTACTAAAATTTACATGAAGAAGATAGGTGGAATGTCTCTGCTACTGACACCGATTTTAGAGTCCATGTGACTCATGCCCCCATCTATAGATTTCTCCTACCTACCTAACCATCGTTAGTTATTGTAAGACAGAATGGGAACGAGTGATTAACAGAAACAGAACTGATGGTGAGGACAAAGAAAAACGTAGACATAATTCGATTCATCACGATAGTAACCAATTTCATATTGTCGACCACTTCATTTACTTGGGAGGTTGCATCAGCTCCAATGGGCTGATTGTTAACAAAATCTCAACTCCAACACAGGAAGCTCTTTTGGCATTCGCAAACTTGTGTCATCACTGGCGGTGGTCGGCAAGATATTCGACTATCTATCAAACGACGAGTATACTCTGTTGCAGTGCGTTCTATCCTGTTATACAGCTATGAGATATGGCGGTTAAAGAAAAGAATACATGAAAGTTGTAGGGTTTTGATCATAGGTGTCTTCGTAGCATTGGTCACGTTTGATGTAATCACTTTGCAGGCAATACTGAGCTAAGGTGAAGGGTACTAGGTAAGGAAGGCCGACAAATCGATTGATGGAGTTGTGAACCTTCATCGACTGAGGCGAGTTGGACATGTACTGCCCATGTCGAACCACAGGCCTATCTCGACTTACCATGCTAGAGGAAGTTGGACTAGGTTGTAAGAAGGTTCCGAGTGACCAGACCAAGACCTAGCACTAATCCATAGAGTCTCTTACTGTTGGTTTGAGCCATGTGGGGAGATATCGACTACCTAGCTGGGGTCCTCGAGA
Organism: Heterobilharzia americana; assembly: GCA_944470555.2. Taxonomy (NCBI): domain Eukaryota; kingdom Metazoa; phylum Platyhelminthes; class Trematoda; order Strigeidida; family Schistosomatidae; genus Heterobilharzia; species Heterobilharzia americana. The sequence goes on along the minus strand of OX104131.1, from coordinate 26,417,654 downwards.
TGAAAGGAATCAGTGATCGAGGACTCTTGATTAAATGGCTGGAAATCGATCATAATGGCGCCAATATATTCATTCTTTGACATCTTCTAAAGCTTGAATATTAACCCTACCCTTCACCTTCAGATTGTTTATTCTTTCATACAACTGTCTACTCTAATATCAGTCTTTTTCTATCCACTTGTTCATTGTTTACTAATTTGAATTGTGGCAACTTGATGTGATGCATTTGCATGAGACGTTCTACATTGATTCTGTCTGTCATGTTATCTGGTCCTAATTGGTGACCAAATTCTATCAAACAGCTCAAAAGTCTGTGACCGTAGCACCAAGTGATACTCGTTCGGATCTTTGAGGCGACGTCACTTCCCTTGAGGTTATAGATACGACGCATTGATGAATGTAAACAAGCATGAAACTTACTTAGGTTAAGCAAAGCTTTCTACAGATTCTTTTTTTTAACTAACTGACATACAGGCATATTTAGAAGGTTTTTATGCATACACACCTTTGAGAATAAACACTATTCAAAATGTAAATTCCAAGACTTTCGCTACTGCTTAGTAAAGACAATTTTATTGGGCTGTTCAGTATTTATTACAAACCAATCAAGAGGAAGTAACCACTCGCTTACCTACTATCATATTTGAGGCTGATGGAGATTTTATTTCTAAGGTTGTATTCATTAGGAAACTGAGATCAGTTGGAGAACCATTGGAATCCTTGAGAGCTGGGTAGCTGCTTTGTCCTAGTAGGGAACTCCTCACCAATCCAGTCTGTTGTGATGAATACTACCACTACCTATAAATCTTAACGTTAATTAGTGTATAGTGTTCATTAGTAACATGTTTCGAGATGGATGTTCCAAAGTTCTAGTGCGAAACAGTGATCTGTAGGGTTAACCAGTTAGAAGAGATTCCAACTCAAGACCTTGGTGGATAGTCTCGCGCTATATCACGAATTGACAGAAGTAGGAAACTGTGGACCAGTGAACGCTAGCCCATCCCACGTTTGCCATGAGACCTGAAAGTTCTGAGTCCGATCCCTGGAGGTGTTGTGGGTGAGTACTACAGAGAAGTCCCATAGTAGGAGGAGACAGCTGTTCAGTACTCCTATGTTTTCAATGTTTGGTAAAAGGCACAGTAATCGGTTGTTGTTTTTCTTGGCAGTCTCATGATTCACTAATGCACAACGTACTACAGATGGGATACTGTTGATGTGAATATTTTCAGTATTTCAATCCATTCAGTCAGTATTGTAAACTGAGTTTCAGTTCACTAGATCATGTCCGATATTGAGCTAAACTGTTCATTTTAAGACTTTATGCTGACATTTAAAATAAATAACACCTCACAATATCGTTGATATAACTATTAGATAATTCAGAAAACCAACTTCCAGGTAATTAACGATGAACAACTTACTATTGAAATCATCCCAAGTCTCAGGTTTAGAGAGATAGGGAACAACTGCCGTTTTGAATAATGTAATGAAAACTATAGGACACTCTAGAGTGAAGACCTAGAGATAAGACTTCGAAGAATCAGAAATGTGAATCAGTAACTACCGTAGTTTCCGGCCTAGTGCCCTGCCAATTGAGTTACGAGACCAGACTGTCAGTCAGATATTTATTTCACTTCGATCATCATAACGTGTCACATATAGCAGTTGGGCGAAAATGTTGGTTATTCAAATGGTTTTCGTCGCTCATTCGGTAGAGAACGGGGTCGGTAATCCAGTGATGGCTGGTTCAAACCTTATGACAGCCCAAATTTTTACCTCACATTCAATCATTACGCAGTACTAGTCTGCTAAGCCATGTCTATCTCAACCATATAGTCAAAATAATAATTAGAAATTTACTAATATAGTTAGGAAGTGAGAAAATAGGCTTGTAATTAATAATTATGATGCCTTAAAATCACTTCAAAAAGTGGATATTTAAATGCACCCCTAGAGTTCAAATATTTCACTAGTTCTAGATTTCAAGCCATGGGAGAAAATGATGCAAACTTAACTGCCATCCACTAAGAAACACTTTCACTCAATATTCCTTTACATTCGGTGTAGCAAAATCATAACCATAATGACGGTTGAAATAAAAGCTAATCAGACAATTTGATCTCATGAGCATCTATGAGATTACCATTAGAAGTTTGAGATGTTGAGATAAAGCTGGAACTCTGTATATAGGTATCCAGATATTACAAAGACAATGCATAATCTGACAAACTTGTGCATCGTTCGCATACACACACACACACATACGTACAAATACGAAATTAGATTATCTAGGGCAGGATGCTAACCGAATTTGTGCGTCCCATATCGGATCACGATAATTGTAGAGGTAAAACTTTTAAACACACAACTCGGAAGGTGTTCACGAGCAGCGGATACAATTTAGAGGTTATATGCTAAACGGGAATACTAGTTCAGAAACTACGCAAATCAATCCAAAGTCTTTTCAATGCTGGTAAATTACAAATTTCTTGCATACACCCAGTGGTGACACCGAGACTAAAAGATGAATTACCTAGACTGGCCAGTTTCTGATGTGTTTATCAATTAGACTGCTTTTGTGGAGTTAGTTACGTCGGCCGCTCCTCTAGAGATTTTATTTTACGTGCACGCGAACGCCTCTCAGTGTGATTAAGTAAACGTGTGTTAAGCACCATTATCAGCTCTATATTAGTGTATCTAGTTGAAACAAACCATAAAGTGGATTTGAATGAGTCGTTTTCCATTCTATACCGTGTTCCTATCAACTTTAAAAAGGTACACGCGTCAGGATCCTTCACACTATAGAAGCAGCAGCAATCAGCATCAAATATACAAATATGTACAGTGAGGTAAACATAAAACTATTTATAAACAATTCACCTTAAGTCGCCAATTAATTCCAGCCTCGTAATTAAATTTTTGTAACCAATCATCGGTGAAGTGATTTGGAGCACTGAAATGGAAAGTAAACAGAAGGTTAAAGAAGTAGGTAGACAAATATGGACCTGTTTAAGTAACAGTGGTAAAACTGAAACAAAAAAAGTTGGTGGACCGTTATTACAAAACTTGTACTTCAACCTTAAATACCTTGATGTAATCATGGCAATTGATATATCATGAGGTAGCCTACTCATTAACTGAAGCCTTGTCATGTGGGTTGACTCACGGGCTTAAAACTCGCTCCATTCATTAAGCTTTGAATAAAAAAGCCAATATCATAAACTCGTAAACCGTAAAAGTGGTTCATTACTCTCCAGTGACCAATCAATTTATCTCATCCAGTCGTAAAGGAGGTTAGTCGCAGCCCGAATATCTCAATTACAACGTCTCTGACTGCAGCATTGAGTGACACAGATTAGAATCTCAAGTGGGACATCAGTCCTGCAGAGGTTGCAGATACGCCTTGTTGACAGGTGCCAACATGCACGAAACCTAAGTCCAAGGCTTCCTGCCAATTGCCTCCATCCAACTAATAATACAATATTGGGATTAGCTGTTCCATAGACTACTGAAGCAAGAATACACTGAATACAGAAATCTGTACATAAACAAAGTTAGGAGTGAACACAATACTGTTCACCACTGACCAAACTCTCATTAATAAATCCATCTCTTCACAGTCACTCACAATAATCACACTGTAAATTTAAAAAAATCGACACATGAACAACAAGTATTACTGCTGAAAACAAAAAAGCTTGACAGAGTAGCGGAACCAAAACATGCACCATGCAAAATAATACAACATAATGAGGACAGGATATAAAATGGTGTAAGAAAAAAAGTACCGAGATGGCCAGAAAACTAGTTTCATATTCAATCTGCTCACATCACTATTCATTACTTCCGATTTCCCTCAATATCTGATTATGTTTCAAGTGATTGGGCTACACGATCTCCCATGATGCATCAAGGGAACTGTGATGCAAAAAAACATATCCTACTTCAAAACCACTATCTTTTATTCCTTTACACCACGATATACACTGATTGGTTGTGTCCACCTCTTCCAAGTGGTATAGCTCAGAACCGATTTCAGTGGCGTAGGTACATCTGCACATAATCTTCATCTTAATCCTCATCTAGGAACGAATTATTGTTTTATTTCTTCTTGTTCTGTTTTTAAGACTTTCTACTAATTATCTTTGATTCCCCTACTTTTCATCTTGCTCCATTGATGAGCTATGCTCATCGAGTGGTGTCCGTCAAGCATGCCCACTGTCTCCATTCTTATTCAATTTTATCATAGATATCCTTATGAGGGTCTCCCTCTCGTCACCAAGTTATACAGACGTTGACCTAATCACAGGAGAATTTTCGTCAGACCTAGAATATGCAGATGACATAGTCGTGTTAGGTGAAGACGCTGATAAGATTCAGAGTCTTCTGAACACTTTGAGTGGGAATTTGAGAATGTTTGGGATGCGGTTCTCACCACTCAAATGTAAATTGTTGCTCCAGAATTGGTCTTCAGTGGTGCCACAGCTTACAGTAGAAAGTGAAGTGGTTGAGTGTGTCAACCACTTGCTTCACTTACCTGGGAAGTAGGATCACCCCTGGTTGGTCACTTGCCGATGAAATCTCTACACGGATACAAAAGTCTCGATTGGCTTTCTCCAATTTACACCATCTATAACGCCACCGTGATATCCGACTGTCTATTAAAGGTCGCGTGTACTGCACCTGCACAGCAGTCCACTCTATTCTACTCTATGGCTGTGAAACATGGCCATTGAAGGTGGAAGACATGAGAAGGCTGGTTTCAGGTGTTTGACCACCGTTGCCTTCGTAGTATAGATTGTATTCCGTGGTGTCACTACATGAGTAATGAAGAAGTCAGGTGTAGAGTTTTAGGGAGTAGAGGTAAGTCAGTTGACGAGGTTGTTGTGAAGCTTCATGGATTGAGATGGTGGGGACACGTACTACGTATGCCTAGTCACCGATTGCCTTGTCACACAATGTTGGCCGAAGTAGGCCTAAGTTGAAGAAAGGTCCGAGGTGGCCAGACTAAATCATGGAATCAATGTATAAAACGTTTGACTGTTGGTTTGAGCCATGTTGGGGGCGATACATACTAGGTGGTTGGGGTCCACGGGACAAGAGGAACCAGTGGCTGGAGATTTTAGGTGATGTGGCTCAGAACCGATGTCAGTGGTGCAGATTTACACACATACATTATCCTCATCTTAACGACGCTATATCGAATCTCACCATTTTGTCATTCTTCCTTTCCTTCTTCTCGAGATTTATATTTCTTTTGACTGAATTTTCTTATCTTCATCTTTCACCTCACTACCTTTCTACTTGATGTACTGATAGGAGGTGTGGTGGCAACTCAGACCTTTATGTAGTAATGCCTGGTCCTATGTTGATATTGATGATGATGCTCCATTGATGTGACAACTCTTACCCTAATGCAGTAACAGCAAGTACCATTTTGAAATTGACTGAGTGATATGGAAGCTGATAAAATGGTATTCCTAACACAATCAAGCCACTGAATCTTAAGATTTAAGATGACTTCACTTAATGAGTGACGATTTCCATGATGCCATAAAACGTGTACCGCCAAACTTCAGAACTAATTACATGCTCTTGGTGTAAGATGTGAGCAATCTCATTGAGACAGTGGTGATTGAAAACACAAAACGGCCAGTGATCTTCAGCTCAGACAGGTTATCTTTAACAAGCGTAGAACATAAATACCTACATCTGAGCATTGTACACACCCGATCCTTCAGCAGTTAAACTAACGTTGCAACAACTTGAAAGATGGCCAACATCAGTATACACCTGGCTTTCGATATACGATTAAAAAGCACATCTGCCATACTTTTGCCAGCGCTTATACAACTAATCAGATAGATAAAGCTTTCAGCAACTTCTAACATTTCACCTCCGAGAAACAGTGCAAATACAGGTTCCTATAAATCTCATCAAAGTACCTTGCACTTAGACAGGAAAAAGCATATATCACACTTGGATAAACAAAATGTCCAGTTGTTTACACTGAGGTGTATCATCATAACAGATAAGTGGACGACTGAGAATATTGATCAACAAAAGAACTTCTTCATTTCTTTATCCCATGAAAATAAGCAAACCATCAACTAGACAATGACCAGTAGTCAGTCATAAATTTACACATTTGATGTCAGCAGTATACTTCCAACCGGACATCATCACATAAAGAGATACAACAATACAAATTAGCGCTGTTCACAGAAATTCTTTATCGATATTATAGATTCAGAGTTTAATTTAGTGAAGGGAAATGAAAACTCGGTATATCACTAGTTCGTATCACAGTTGAATAACAAATGAAAGCTAGAAAGCATAACTAGTAGCTGCTTCACTCCTCTTAGTACAGTATTCAGTTGTAGGGTACACCGTCGACCCCCGACAAGATTGAATATACAAGTGAATGATGCTTAGTGAGCAGATGTATCGCCTACCATAGAGTACTATCCCTTCTAAACAGAAAACTTATTGGTCAATACAATCCGTTACTCGTAACGTCTTTTCTTGTTATATATAGGTGGAAAGAGGCTACGTAATAATAACAGCAGATCCGTACACATTGCCAGGGAGGTAATATTAGACATACAGAAAATGTATAACTCATATCGTAAAGCCTGTAATATGTCCAAGCAATATCGATTAAATTGGCAGGGTAAATATATGTGTATCTTTTTTTCAACACAACTCACACATCCACTGTTTACTTTCCTGTTATTCACAGATATAATATATACATATGTGAGTACAACTGAGCAACCACGCACAGATTTGCGTATTTTGTTGTCAGTCACACCTATTGCATAAAGACTGATAATGCTACCTGTTTGCTAAAACCATAACATGTCTAACAAGATTTGAAACTGTAACCTGGAGGCTGAAATTCAAGTGCCTCCTAAACTAACAAGTTACAGTCCTACAAACTCGGTGTGATATATGCAACATATACAATTCCCTCGATAGCTTTATGCAAATATACTTACGAGTTCTACAGGCTTTCCAACATTCTCCTATTACTTGTCTTGACTCTAAGGCAAAACACACCTATTTACATACGTTATTAACACAGACATTAAAAAACAACCAAATATAGTAACTTTCTCGATCTAAAAGCTATATGCTTCAATATACTATATATATATATATATATATATATATATATATATATATATATATATATATATATATATATATGGTCCACTAAGAAAGTGAATTAGCTTACATCATCAGACAAATAACATATGATAAGCCAAGGCAAAAGGAGGAGAGGATGTAATACGCACGGTTGACTGACAGCTAACTTCGTAAGCAACATCCACCGACTCCAAACCGGACGAAGCAGTGTCAAAGATTGAAATGGATGAGAGAGTTTATTCCCCCGAGAAGAATAGTTAATTAACTCAAAAACATGTGTGTGACATATGACCTCTTTCAGAATTTGAAACATTAACATGGTAAACGTAACCACTGCCCAATCAGCGAATTACCTGCGGCGAAAACGACAATTTAAAGATGTTTAAGTTGATAAACAATGTTTTATGCAAATTCGGGGCCTACCAAAAATACGAATGCCACTTTTTAACTGATAACAGTCGGCGAAAACCTTTGTCAACAAAACATTCAGCTAATGCTTCTTTCATCGATGTCTTTCGAAGCATACCCACCTATAGCCACCCCTGCTGGAATCAGAATGAGATAGGACAAAAGAAGGAAGGGAATAACAACCCTGCTGCAGAGTAAAATAAAAGACCAACTGATAAACCACGTGAAATAAATACACGTTCAGAGCTTGAAAAAGTATGAAAAAAAGTCATTAGGTAGTAACCATAATTGTGTTATTAATTAAGCTTAAGGTTGATCAGATAACAGCCTGAATGACTAACTGATCAGCAGTATCTCTGACTGTCACACTAAATGGTGTGGAATTAAATTTCAGAAGAAGTGTAATTCTTCAGAAGCCAGATGACATGACTCATTGATGAGTACAAATAAGCATAACACTTAAGCATAATACACTTACTAACAAGGCCCTCAAAAGATGTTTCACATTTAGTAGGAATACTGAAACCAAAAATGGTGCAGCTACATGTAATTTTAAGTGAAAAAAATAAATTCTTTAATTCAGCTGCAAACCTCAAAATATCAATGCCTTTTGAGAATGTGTTGCACATGTCTAAACACAGACATGAAATGCCAGTGGGAGTAAAGTCTCAGGACGATAAATCTAAGCAATAGCATTACTCAATAGTGCCAATCGCTGTTGATTTGAGATACTGGCAACGATCATGATGTTCTGTTTAGGTACTGCTTCTGCTGAAGATGTTGCGGCATACACGCATACTTATGTAATGATTCGATCAAATTCGGCGCTCAAGTTCTTCCAGCACATTCGTAACAACCATGGACTGGATATTTATGCATAAAATAAGGGTGTTACAGAACTTGGAAGAGTATGAAACGATATCTATGTAAAACAGAGGTTTACATCTAATATAATTGAACACTAAAGTTTTGTGCATACAACAACCTAACAACATTAGTTGCGTACAGACTCTATTCATAAAAGTGAGAACATACTGAAGTACAACAACTTCAAGGAGAAACGAAGAAAATTACTTAGTGTCTATCCTAAAAAAGAACGGCTACCCACGAAACTTTATCACAAGATGCCTATCAACTACAAAGTCATCGACAGAAATCAACAAACGCATCATCCTACCACACATCAAGACTATATCAGAAATCACGACAAGATTACTAAGACCACTTGGTGGAATCGGTGTGGCTCATAAACCAACAGGCTCCCTGCAGACCAAAGGATGCAACAACCAAAGAAGACAAATCAAATATCATTTACAAAATCAACTCCAATAACTATATTCAACACTACATTGGACAAACTGGTCGCCCTCTTTCTTCACCTTCTTCTACATGAACAACAATTGGCTGGTCAACTTCACATACAACATTTCATCGCTCACTCCAATGCACGTGGATAACAACTATAGACATGTACTCAATTTTGACAATGTAGAAATCCTGGAAAGAGAAAACACAAATGATATTCGAGAATTTTTAGAAGCTTGTCATTCAGGTTAGTCAGTCAGTCAGCAATCAATAGATGTGTAGACATAGACACAATCTACCAACCAATAAGAAAAGTGATAAATAGCAAAAAGGTCAGAAGTCAGACTGATAAACGGGTAACAGGAAAATATATGCAGTCGATGATACGATCAAAGGAAACAACCAATCACAAACGAGTTTGTTAGGGGAAGCTACTAAATCACTCACGGAGAAATACTGACAGCTCACTTCATATTGAAATGGGTGCTGATGATGTTGTCTACAAAGACAATGAAAGCTCCACGATTAAGCCACCCAGCTCAGAAAACACAACAAAACCCAGATGACCCACCTAAGCAATAAATATTCTTTACCATTTCGAAGTGTTTGACTGTAGGTCTGAGCCATGAGGGAGATGCAGACTAGCCGGTTGGGGTCCCCATAACAATAGAAACCAGTAGTTGAAGACTCTAGGTGATAAGGCTCAGAATCGATGTCACTTGACCAGATGCATACAAGCATTACCTTAATCTTAACCGCTACACTGAATTCAGAGCTTTCGTATTCCTCCTTCCTTTCATTCTACTATTTTCTATTATTTCTAACTGTTGCCCCTCTTTGTTTCTTCATTTTTCATCTAATTAGTTTGCTATTTGATGTGCTGACATAAGGTGTGGCAACTTGGACCGCAACGTAGTAATTCCTGCTCCTATGTTGATACACATGACGGTGACAGGGCTGGGAACACAATTATCACCGTAGTGAAAAGAATCACTGGTTAAAAACAAGGGAGCTAAGTGAGGCCTGAGGATGATATTGTCATGGTGACTGATAACTCGGATTTTATTTATACACTCTTCTAACAAATGAATGGACACCGTACTTCGAGAACAATCTATTTTGAAAAAAAGATGGGTGTGTACATTGGGTAGTGAAAAGAAGCATTTGACAAAACTTCCCATAGAGTAGTAACCAAAAGGTAACCGATAGAGCTGTCAAGATCTTAGTGCTAAAGTCTGATCAGTCTATCGATCAAATTTGTAATGTAACCACAAAGATAAGTGGAGCGAAATTATGATGCACTGAACTATATATTAAGTGTTGGAAATCGATCGACAGAGCCCCTTACAACTGAATCGATGCTAACAAAAAGCGATTTTAAGAACGAGTGATTAGTTAATTCCTTAAACAATGACACTTAATGATTCATGAATTTTGAAAATTAGATATTTACAAATAAAGATATTGCATTTTGTTACACGAATTAACAAACAACTTGAGACCTTGCTCGAAGTAATAAAAATAGAAAAAGGTGAACTTAATATTTTATAAGACAGCAAAAATATTTGGCAAAATCATCTGGGGAAAAAAACACTCTTTTTTATTGATGTCTACTTGGTGGCTAGCAGTGGAAACCAAGACGCAAGTTTCGTCCCGTTTGGGACTCGCCAGCTGGGTGCACCTGCACTCCAGTGGGTGCTGTTGTTCCCACTGGAACTCGAACCCAGTACCCACCGTTCCAAAAGCCAAGGCACTATCCACCAGGCCACCGGAACACGAGGATCACCTCTTGTGCACCAGATATCAGCTATTGTTTTTGATGCTTTCAATTCCTCGTTGCTATACAGGGTCGAATTGCTCGACATCAGACAGACATCAATAAAATGAGTAGTCAGGCAGTATCGAGGCCTCCGCATAAGAGCCTATTTGCCAACAGACGTCGAGCAATTCGACCCCATATAGTAACGGGAAATTACAAGAATCAGAAGCAGTTTTTTTTCACTTGGAATTCGTTACTAAGTCTGTATGATGTAAATACACAATTCAACAACTAAGTACACATTCACTATGAACCGCACCTATTTTGTTATGGATAATGATGTTAAATGGTTTCGAAATTGGAATAGGGTTTGATAATAGAGGCCACTTGATAAAAATTGAGTCCCTAAGCTAGTGGGCTACAACTTCAAAAAAAAGAGAAGTGCAGTGTCACTTGAACTCAAAACCTGTGAGTGTTAATTTAGGGTTTTGGATACTCATTTTTTACAGAAACGTAGTGGAAGGAAACTGAAAAAGGTTGTACAGCACATAACTAGCTTGTTTTATTGTACGACAGTGTTTTTTAGGCACAGTAATACTTGTGTTCATTATAGAGCTTACGATTGCTCACATAAGAAGTGGACTGGCGTACATTAAAGACTCACTTCTCCCAAGCTTAAGTGGCAAATATGACCTTATCCATTAAAAAGGGTACATAGGAATAAATATTAGGCTGAAAACAGCAGTTGTAAAGGATCTCAGTGATGAATGACCATGATGTAACTTAGCAATCAAATGAAGTTGTGTGCACCATTCAATGAGTTGCACCAGTTGTGTGAGGATGTAGGATACCGCCTGAACGCCCAAATCACGTTAGGTAGAGAGGGACTCAAACCTATGACTCACTGGTTAAAAACCAACCACCTAGATCAATGAGCCTCATTTCACAACGTAATGTGTGATTACCAATCATTCATCACACTTTTAATGAACGACCAGACGAGATTTGGAAATTAGGTAAGTATTTTTAAATGAAAAAGCAAATCGGTTCATGAGACAGTGAAGCAGAAACAAATGTGGTCCATGTGGTACGTGTTGTACAGTAATGTCAGGTTAGAGGTTTGAAAAGTAAGATATTGAACCAATTGACAAAGTAACTCATTCTTCGTGGGGCTATGGACTATTGGGTTAGATATTCAAATTCTACTCCATTCACTGAGGTTCGAGAAACCAGGTAAGTATTGTTGTAGTCAAGTAATAATGGTTATAAAATAACCTGTTATATGAAGCCGTACGTGTTCGTTGAACTAGATCAATGTTAGTTCCAGCTCTGTAGAAAAATGTTATCACCTTGAGTGTGATCCACTAGTTGAGGATGACACACTCTAAACCAGTAAGCTAGAAGCCGTGTATATAAAGATAACAGGACAATGTGATTTGCTAGGAAATGACTCAATTGTCGTCAATCGAACTCAAAGTAAATGGGTACATAATTATTCTTTATCGCATTTAGCCTTATCCTTATAAACTTTCTGACAACCTTGACAATGTATTGCTAAAAAAGGTACATGAAATTATGGTTAACTATTGATCTGCACAATTCTTCATAAGAAGCTTTTTTAAAGTATCAATAACAACAACATTACTCACATTGTATTGAGAACTTTAGCCAGTATTATACCATCCGTTACATCGTGTATAAAATGAACATTTGCTGCTGTGCTAAAAGTTCTTAACTGAATGTAATTTTGAAGTTAAAAAAACCCAAAAAATACCCATCTGAGGAGATTTTCAACCGGGAAATCCAAAGACATCTGAATAAAGTCCAGTGTGTATTGATCGCGACAGATGTTTAACAGGTAAATGTAATCCTCGGATTTCTAAAACATGTGCAAACTACAGGACAGAAAACAAACCAAATGCATAGTGAACAGAAGCTCAGTAACAAAATGCAGTATATCAAAACCTTAACATTAAATATGTCAATAATCATACTTGTTAAGTGCTATTTTCCACTCTACTGAAAGTGAGATATTGTTGAGATATAATTTCCAAGTTGTTATCATGCGACCTAAAAACGTAATGAAACCAATGGATTTGCCGCTTAGAAATTACATCAGATGTCATCCTGTCCTTTCTATTTTGATGAATGATTCAATGTGTTATGCTAAATCCGTATTATTAACATGTATACTGCATGGGAAACAGCTCAGAGAATTCCTGAATTATCGGTACACCGTTTGACATATATTGAAAGCAAAACAACAGTGGCCTTTTTGTTTTTCAAGGAAATGTTTCGACTTTTACATTGATATAACTGATATAACTGTCTCATTACCAAAAGCCCATGTTGAGGACCACAATCAGGTAATGACCTTATATGTACGTACCTCTTTAGCAACTTAAACTCAAAAAAAGTGCAAGTTCATACATCAGGCAATAAATTATCTGCATTGTGTGGGGGCTAATGTTAATACCTGGATGTCCAAACCTAGGTAGGTAGGACGGTGTTAGATCCCGTACCCTATAGGTTAAAATTCAACTGCTGAGAACAATGGGCCACAGCTCAACAGTATCAATATGGGACTTCAAACCAGTTGAAAACCATAAGTAAATACAAACGTCTTTGCCGAGTTACAAACTGAAAAACTAAGAAGTAAAAAAATTCTCCCAAAGCCCCATATAACGAGCATTTTATACTGTTTTTGGAAGAGCCGAACCGGTATTTACGCAGAAGAAACCAGTCAATTTATGAGGATACAAACCATCGACTGAGATGACTGGGACATGACCATGGTCATGGCCAGCGACTATCAATCCTGATGTGAGATTCTAACTGAAGCAGGTTTAAGCTTAAAAATGGTTGAAGACGGATAGATTAAAACGGGGTATCAGCACATGAGGTCTTTGACTGTTATTGATATGGCTCGGAGTCAACCAGATGAATCTAACCATTATTTTTATCCTTATTATTACATCATATTTAGTTATTAGTCTTTTCCTGTCTTCTTTTCTTTTCATGCTTTTCTACAACTACTACGAACCCAGCAACCTAGTGCACTTTCACGCAGCTGGCAGTGAGCCACACATACTGCGAGGACTAATGATAGCACCTAGCTGACTAAATCTCGGTAAATGGAGTGGTTTTAAAACCCATTTCTCACTGGTTGCAATTCAACTACTGTAACCAATAGGCCACAGTTCAACAATATCAACAGGGGACATAAAATTAGTTGGACACCATAAGTACTGGGCCACTTTCTTTGCACTTTGGTAACACACAACCTCAGTCGCTACGCTCAAATATATGAAACGCCATATTTCCCTCAGACAAATTCAAATGCTTCATCTTATGCTGATCATATATTGAGTGAGGAGAGGCTTACTGAGTAATGAAACCTATGAAATATTACTTAATGGACCTTCCTACCCCTGTGTTGGACTTCATCTTTAGATAGCTTTCACTGTACATATGAATAAGCTATTCAGACATTCTGAATAGATGTAAACGTCAAAATTGACTGAGCAGTAGTATTATGAAGGAACAAAAACCAAAGAATATCTGGGTACCGGTAAACGTCAAACCTGACACTTTTGTCTGAGGCAGGATCACCACTGAACTAGGCAAATGAGTAAACGGTTAACAAAAGCTGTCTACACGAGAGATGACTAGGAAAGGATGAATACTAATTGAGCCATATGCCGAAATGGAATACGTTATTAAACAGAAAGAGAGGTATAAACAAGATAATCTCACTCCTTAAACTTTTTGCAGCAAAACGTCCGTCTAGAAGTAAAGACAATGTCTTTTCGGCGACCAATCCCCATAGTGTTAAGCAATTCAGCCTGTAGTAATTAAATTTTCAGTTAATTCTGGAATACTCTAGGAGCATTTGCCAGAGAAAATCATTGCCTGTAGGCAATTCGATACAGCATTTCAGGTATTGTAGGAGATAAGAATAACACACAAATGCTAACACAGATTTTAGTGAACATGCCACAAGATATATATATATATATATATATATATTTACATAAACACACAGAATCTCAACTGTCTGTGAATTCAGAACTGTTGTTATTTCCGTGGAGCTTTCGAAATACTGAAAATCAACAGAAAATTATGCTAAAATCACTTATGTCACTGGTTATAACCCGGAAACCATTAGTGTGAAAAACTTGTGGCTTTCAGTCTATCGCAAAAACCTTACTCAACACATGTTAATATCAACAATGTAAACAGACTAAGATAATTCGCCAGCTAATTTGTTGTACAAGTTCCAAATTATATCCCGCATGTTCATTGTATGTATAAGCTTAAGGAAAAAATGTATTTAATAGTAGATCCCAATCTCAAAATAACAGATATTTAAGGTTAGAACTGCAAAGAGTAAGTTACTCACCTCTTAGGAATACCCGCCAATTTTCTAGGATATCCAATATCTTTTTAACGAGCTTGTGTAAACCAGTTGATTTCTTCGCGCTCGCTTCTTGGTTTTGCGGAATGGCTCCATATCTTTGGCAGATTCCGATGCAGTAGGTCCAGCCACTCGTCTGCTATACCTCTGGTTTACAGAACAGGAAGTTAAGTGTTGGTTTGTTTGTCTTGGACTGTTGTGCAGTTGACTTCTTCAGATGTTGAGTTGCCAGACAGCTGTTAGGACTGGTCGCTAGAGAGGGTTGGGGATAGTGAAGAGAAGACCTAGAAAGTGTTTGTGTGAGTAAAAGAAAAGAGGAAAGGTGAACTAATGGAGTAATCTACTTACACCCAAGTAAGGTGAGTAGGGGCGCAAGGTATGAAGAACTTAAGTAAGTGAGGCTAACTTGTGGCAAGTGAAAGGGGTGAAAGGGCTTAAATGGTTACAATAGAAAGAAAACTGGTTGGGGGGGCCTGACATCACTTCGTGTTCCAGCTATGCGTGGGTAGACCGTGAGTCTCTGCATGACTGTCTAGCCTCTTCATGAAGCTTTCAAGAGTTGGGGCGGAGACCACCTATGCTGGTAGTGCATTCCAGTACCCATAGACTCGGAGAGAGAAGAACTGTGGACGCACATGCGTTTTTGATCTCTGGTGTGCTATTCTATTGGGGTTTCCTCGAGGATCTCCGTCGTGGCCACTCGGTAGGACTCCTCTGTTTGGGTGACTTGGATTACTCAGTATTTTGTAAGCCATTATTAGGCCGCCACGTATCCTTCGATAGCTGAGGGAGTATAGACCTAGGTCTTTGAGTCTATCCTCATATGGTATTCGTCGCATTCCAACAACCCCTTTTGTGGCTCGCCTCCATACTTTCTCCAGTAAGTTCTCGCCTCTTTTCAGCTGTGGTGGAGCGAAGACTTTATAGACCTCTAAGTGAGGCCGTGTGTAGGTCTTGTAGGGCTACAGAAAGAGTTCTAGGGTGAGGGCACCCAGTTATCTACGCACAAAGTGTAGTACCCCATATGCTTTCGAGACATCACCTGGGTAATTGGAACTGGTGTCCAGTTTCTCCGTCACCGTTAAACCCAGGTCTTTTTCTACTGTGGTATGGGATAGACGTGAACCACAGAGATAGTAGGATGTTTCCTGGGGATCAGGAGTGCGGAACAACATGGACCGGCACTTACCCAGATTAAATGCCAGTTCTTTATTAACTCCCCGTTCCTCTAGTGTTCTGAGGTCCTTCTGTAATGCCATAGATTCCGCCTCACAAGTTATTGCCCCCACGACTTGACATCATCAGCGTATAGGGGAATCGGGGAGCTGATATGTTGCGGCAGGTCATTTACGAACAGTAGGAACAACAGTGGGCCCAAGATCGCTCCTTGTGAGACACTGGATTGGATGAGGATGTTCTCTAAGTTGATTAGACCCTGTTGACTTTCGTTCAGAACTCCCTGTTGTCTAAGTAGTTCTGCAGCCACGATAGCACCTGGCTGCGAATACTTAACCCAGCTATCTTATGTATTGGGATATGGTGTGAGACGGTGTAAAAGGCTTTGGCGAAGTCCAGAAAAATTACGTGGACCGGAACCTTGAGATCCCAGCATGCTGTCCAGTGATCATGGGCTGTCAGGAGGTTGGAGGCGCAGGACCTACCCTTCCGGAAGCCACGTTGAGTGTCACTGAGTGCCCGCTTGGTGTCCAGATATTCGCTGATACGGTCGTCCATCACACTTTCCATTACTTTTGATATTACTGGTAGAAGTGCTATGGGTCTATAACAGTTGGGATTCTGTCTGTCACCTCCTTTGAAGATGGAAGAAAGGATAGCCCGTTTCCAATCTCGTGAGAGCTTTCGCTCATCCAAGGAGTGTTGGAAGAGGCTTCGGAGTGGGCCACTTGGGGTACTTGCACATTTTTTCAACACAGATGGCCGAATGCAGTCGTACCCTGGGGATTTTCCTGCGCTTAACTTTAAAAGCTTATCGAGGACAACAGCGCGAGTTATCTGTATTTCGTGTAACTCAGTAGCATCGGGTAACGTTGGAAGCTGTTCGTGCAATTAGTATGAGTACTTTCTTGATGGAATGTTGAGCTGTGTGTCAAGTGTGGTGCTCAGCATTTCAGCAATCTCTTGTCCAGAGAGGTTTTCTGCGTTCGGACCCCTTATGACACATGCTCCTTAGCTTGTCGATTTTCTTTTTGCTATGAATCGGTAAAGGTTTTTAGAGTTTACCCCAAGCCTTTCGGTGAGGTTGGGCTGAGACGACTTCCTGTCTCCCCGCACCCCTATGTTGCTTCGATTCCGTAGAGCCATGTACGCGTCATGGTCATCCTGTTCTCTGGAGTCTCCATGCGTGCCATGCCCTTCTCTTGGCTTTTAGAAGGCGCTTGGTGCCCCGTTTTAGCCATGACGTTCGCTTTCTGGTTGCTGTTACGGCCAAAGAGACGTTTTGCGAGACGGCCGCCTCAATGATATCTTTTACCAGTTCCCAGTGCTGGTCGATCGATAAGGAACACCAATCCACTGGCCACGGAGCTGTTGAAAGGCTCTTGTTCATACCTTCGTAATTTTCCTTGTTGTAACATAGGTAAAAGCGAGGTCCCTCCCATGATAGCTCTTCACTAATTACCAGGTCGAACATTACCATGGCGTGATCGCTACTACCAAGAGAGGTTTGTACCTGGACGTTTTCAACCAGAAGGGGATCACTAGTCAGTAGGTAATCCAGTTTAGATGGTTTACTATCCGACCCCCAGCGGGTGTTGTCGCTGATTTTTTCCTGCAGTCCAGCCATTTGGATGGCATTTAGCAGGTTACAGTCGAACTTCCGGCCAGGTGTGGTGCCACCTTGCTCTAGGCTGAGGGTTGGGGCACTGAAGTCGCCAGTTATTAAAATCTGGTCGTACCCTATAGTTGACACTGTGAATATAGCTTGGAGTAGTTTTTGGTTATGTTCCAAGTTGCTATTAGGGGACCCATAGATTCCTCCAACTAGGAATTTGGTGTGTTTGACCGTGAAGTGGCACTAGATAGAGCCTGGGAGCTCTGTCAGTGCCGCGTCAGTGGTTTGTTCACTTCTGAACCACTTGTTCACGTATATTGTAACCTTCGCTCCGTCCCTATGTTCTCTGTCTCTCCTGAACAGAATCATATCATCTGTGTTAACTTCGGTGGCAATTGTGTCTGGTGACAACCACGTTCCTGTCAGGTTCATGATTTTCGGGGCGGGGTCGAGACAGAGGGGTCGGAGCTCTGGCATTTTACTTCGAAGTCCTCTCACGTAGCTGTAGAGACACTTAGAGGTGTTTCTCGTAACGCGAGATGTCTCTGAGTTAACTAGTGGCACTGGTTTGGATGTGAGGGTTTCTACTGACTGGCCAGTTCCAGTGGAACAGTTCCTGCGACTCTGTCGAAGTTCAAAAACTACCAAGTCCTGGACGTAGATGTTAGTGAGATATATTTTGCTGCAGATACAGCAATCTGAGCTACAACAGTTGGTCGAGATAGCTAGACCTACGACACAGTTGTCCGTTCGGAGCGTAACGGTGGTGATGAAGTAAGCGGTGATATTTTCTGCAGCGAGATTGTTGCAGAAACGTTGAGTGAGGAGTTGAAAGCTCCTAGTGGATAGTTGTAAATGTGGATTTTGTCGAGATGGATGGGGATGAGCTAAAACACGTCACTATACACCTTCGACATACCACAAAACCACACATTTTCAATATCCAACACAACTTTACGAGCTGGCGTTAACCAACTGATTTTTTTGGGCTCGTTTCTAGGTCTTATGGAAGGTCCTATGCCTTTGGGGGATTGCGATTCAGTAGGTCTACTCACTCGCCTGCTGCAGCTCTGGTTGCCCCGATGGGTGGTCGGGTGTTGATTAAATTCGCAGGAATTGTGTGATTTAGTGTTATTGCTTGTGTGATTTGTCCAAAGACTGCGGCTCGGATAGATTCCTGAAGTGTCGTACCACCAGAAATCATTTTAAGTGGTTCTTATTAAGAAGGGCAGAAAACATGTCCAGTAAAATCAAGAGAGGGAAGGAAACAGAAATCACACATAGTGAAAGAAAGAGGAACGGAGGGGAAGATCCAATATATCCAGTATCTGTTTAACGAGTTTATTTAAACCAGCCGATCTCTTCGTGTTCGCCCCTAGGTCTTGCGGAACGCCTCCAGGCCTTTGGAGGATTCGGATGCAGTGTATTTAGCCACTTATCTGATATAGCTAGGTGTTAGTTAGTTTGCCCGGGACTGCGCTGCAGTTGGATTCTTCAGATGTCGAGTTTCCAGCCAGTTGTTTGGACTGGTCGCAAGCAAGAGACAGGGACGACGAGGAGGTGACCTAGGAACACAAACACCCATGAGTAAAAGACGGGGAAAAGTGGAAGGAAGGAGTAGCCTATGTGCGCCGAAGTAAGACGAGAGGGGTGCGAAGATATGCCGAATATAGGTGAGTTAGGTTAATTCAACGGAAGCGAAGAACAAGGCAGGTTCATTGGAGATAAGTGGCAGGGAGAACCATAATAAATAATGTGAATTCACACAGTCAGAGAAAGGAAAAAGAGTAAGATTGTAGGAAGAGCCATAGGAATAAAAATGGTAATGCTATTAGTGGGAGGTGTCTAACAGGGAAGTTTAAGGTTGAGCCAGGTTTGAGGTGATGGTGCCAGTAGAAATGATTCGGTATGTGGTTGGCTGTCCCAGTTTGTATGGAGTTTGTAGGTTGTATCAACATAGTCCTTGTCCAAGCTGGATGAGCGCAAACCGTGAGTTGCTGGGTAGCTTTCAAACCTCTTCACGGAGTTGTTGGTAGACGGAGCAATGGCAGCTTCGGAAGATCAGAGATTCCAGTGGATGCAGACTAGCAGAAAAAAAATTGTGAACGCATGCGGGTTTCCACCCTTTGGTGGGCGATTCCCGTCAGGTTACCATTAGGACTGCTTCAGGGGCAGCCCAGTAGGATCCCACTGCTTGGATGACTTGAATCACCTAGCATTTTTAAACCTTTACCTATTGGTCACGTAACCTACAGTAGTTGTGGGTAAATCCCTAAGTTTTTCAGCCTATCCTCATGAGGTTTCCGCCCTATTTCAACAGCATGCTCTGTTGCTCACCTCTTGGCTTTTTCCAGAAGGTTCACGCCCCTTTTCAGGTATGGTGGCGCAGTGACGTGGTGGGCCTCTAAGTGGGGTGGCATACAGGTCTCGTGCAACTTCAGGAAGAATTCTGGAGTGGCGGCACCTAATTGTCTGCCTGCAAAAGTGTGGTACTGCGTAGACTGCATAGGGATTTCCTGGATTAATGGAGTTGGTGTCTAGCTTGTCAGTCAGTATAAGTCCCAGGTCCTTCTCTGTAGCACTGCGCGAAAGTTGCGTTCCACAGAGGGATTATGATACGTTTTGAGAGTCAAGGGTGCAGAGAGACGTGGTTTGGTGTTTATACAGGTTTAATCCCAGTCCGTTAATCGTCGCCCAGTCCGCAGGCAATCTGAGACCACTGTGCAGTACCCTTGACTCCGCTTGAGATGTCAACAGAAAGTAAACTCGGGGAGCTGAAACTCAATGGGAGGCCGGTCACAAAAAGAAGGAAAAACAGAGGACCTAGAATCGACCCTTGTTATGCACCAGTTAACGACGCCCTCCAAGTCGAACCAAACCTTCTGACCTTTGCACAGATTTTCTTGCCGTCCAAGTACCCCTGTAGCCAGTTAATACCCAACCTCGATACTTCACAAACGAGAATAGGACGTGGGCGTGTCCAGGGTCTTGGGAATATCTGGAAAGGTCACACGAACAGGGGCTGGGAAGTCCTAGCATGCTATGCAGTGATCATCGGACTACAGGGGGTCTGAGCATCACTTATTGGTTCAAACTGTACAGGCACTCCCTGTCATGGGCACCTACCAGACCCCAATACTTTTGGCAACACTGGTAGAAGTACCGTGCGGCGATAGCATTTCGGGTTCTGCCAGCCTCTTCCTTTCTTAAATGACTCCCCGTCCCTCCAGTTTAGTGCTGCGCTGATTTCTTACAAACGTACACGCTCTATGACCTAGCTTTCCTGTGGGCCCTCCAGTTATGCCATGCCTACCCCTGGCCCTCAAAAGGTGAGGTCTGCTTCCTTGGCATTGTTTTGGCTACTTGGACGTTCTCAGAGATAACTCTCCCAATGATATCCTTTATTAGTTCTCAATGGTGATCGACCGACAAAGCGTCCCACTCCCGTGGTCATGGTTTTGTCAATAAATGTTTGTTCATCGTTACGTGGTTTGCCTTGCTGTGGTGAAGTCAAGGGTGAAATACCTCGCATAATAGTTGTTCACTTAATTCTGAACTGAACACTACCATGCTGCTATCGCTGCTGCCGAGAGGGGTTTGAACCTGAACGTTTTCTGTTAGCAGATGGTCTCTAGTAAGAAATTAATTGGGTTTTGATGACTTTCCGCCGAAACCTAGGCGAGTGTCGTGGCGAACATTCTCATGTAGCCCAGCATTTCGATGGTGACGAGTAGGTTTCAGTTGAACCCGAAACGGAGCCTCGACAGCGGAGTTTCAGCGCCTGATTCACCTTTGAGATGGTCACTCATAAACAGTGTCAGTCTGCCTCCTTCATTATGTTCCATGCTTCCGAACAGACACATACTGTCTATACTAACTTTGATGACTCCAATATCTCGCGGTAACCAAGTTTCTGTTTGGGTAGAAACGGAGAGATCGTAGTTCCACCGCCTCGCCTCTAAGTCCCTTCAAACTGCTGTAAGGACACCTCGAGGTGCTTATAGCCATACGAGGCGTCTTAACAACGACGAACTGCAGGGGCCGTGTGGAACGTCCCACTCACGTTTTTTCCAGCATTGGTTTGTGGGGATATCATAGAATCAGGACCAGTTTGAGCATCTTGCCTATTAACAGCAACGGTGATTTCAGCACTAAGCTGGACTGCGGTTTGCTGCTGTGAAGTGCTCATGGCCTACTTGCGCAACAGCGAACGGTCGTGCTGATATTGCCATTAACTGTGAGGCAAGCCTGCAGACTTCCAATAAAATCTCTGGGGTTAAAAGACATCTATATCTGTGATGCCGGGTCTGGAGGACGTCCGGGCTCCAGGCGGCTACAACCTCCATTCCACCTAATCCTATCCTTACTGATAACCACTGTCATTTGTGCACTTCATGAGCATAGTTCCGTACCAGTGCGCCGGCTGTTAGCCCCAGTATAACGTGGACAATCATGACTGTGGGTTTCGGCTCATGTGGCGATTCATGAGATATTTTTGTCGCTGACCACAGCCAGTCTGGCCCAGCCGCAATGTTTGATGACCGGTTGACAACCAGTGTGTGTGATGGCAACGAGAATCCGTCAGCCTCCTTAGTTGGGCTCAGGGTCACATCCATCGGTGAGGGCTCTTCAGGGGTGAATAGTGTCCTCTATAGATTCGGCATAGCTTTGCTCCTAAGCTCCTAGTACGTGCTGCACATTTTGCCATTGCTGCTTGTCGAACGATCACCTTTTCTCGGGGAGACTGTCACGACATACAGGAACGTCGGACAGGATGATGGAGTTTGACCCACCATCATCTGCCCTGTACTGTGGATGGGTTTTTATGCAGAGGATGCGCCTTCTGTGCAGAAGAGCTAACCGTGCTTTTATTCACGGTTGGTTAAGAACATTCAAGTGTTTGAACAGCCGGAAGTGTTTACATGCTCAATTCGCATTTTGTTAGAGCGAACCTTATGTGCATTTCATGTTATTTTTTGCAATGTTTCTAGATTCTTGGTATTGCTGACATTTCTCCAGAGAATTTATTATGCTCCTATAACTCTGCATAGAAGCCGTTTCATGTGACTTACCTTTTTTCCAAAGTTTATTCAGTCTATTGAACATGCGTTATTCATCTCATGCAAAACATCGTCTTTTCAGCCACATTCCATTTTCCATTTAATGTTTGTGTTTAAATTTTGAAGTGATTATTAGTACTCAGTAAAATTAATCATATTTTTGTTGTTTTATAGCCTAATGTATCTGGTTGAATGTCACGGAAACTGGGAACAATGTTATTGCACTGTCTATTCTCATTCCTTCTCCAAAGTATTGTTTCGTTTATTTCTGCGCTGGACGGAATCACTTCTTCTACCGTCTATTACATTTGTTGCATGTGTTACCCTTAAAACATCTATCTACCTTGCACCATCAGCAAATCTACGCAGACTGGTGCTGAATTTATTTCTGTTAGTACCCCGGAGTCATCAGTATCACTCATCTGGCTACTACTTTCACTCCTAAATCATTCAACAAGGAATTCACCTTTGTTTTACTATGTCTTTAGTGATATGAGAAGCAGCTAATCACCATGTGATTTGGAGTTTGCATACTTCTTAAATTGCAATTCACAACTCCCACTATAGAACCTCATTTCGAGATAAATCTGGAGTTTTATGTCAAGATTTATGCAGAGCACTCATCATATGAATTTTGATTTTATGTATGAAATTCATGGGAATTAACAAAGATCTTAACTTCTTTAACTGGCTGGGAAGTGTAGATCTATCAAGAAATAATGAAGCCTGTTCTAAGGATATTCCATGGAACAATTTTTCTCTATCTGAAGAATGCCTATATCACTCACTTTATCCAGGTGCGGGGGTCATATTCAGAATGTGGGTTTTACACGTGTGTCTAAATAAGCGGACTTGTGATTCACCACTACAATGACCGTAGTCGACAAGCAATCTGGCTTTTAATCACTACAACTTCGGGATTGCCACATACAAACCTCATTATCAAGAATCGTCGAGAAGAAAGATGATACTACTAGTCACACTCTTATTGAACAGGAGATGGAATTCTTGTTTACCGATATACTTAGAGGCAGGAGGTATCGTGGATGCATGTGGCCATGACTACTCCCGATTTCCAAACTGACTATTATGTGGGACAGAAGGAAACAACCAAAATATCTTTCCACTTTTAAAACTTGTGCTAGAATTACTTTTTACTTTTAAGAAAGAGATATATCATTTTGAATATCTGAGATAGGCGTAGGCTGGAAAATTTCACCTTCAATCATCACCCAGTATAAAGAGATATATTTCAACAATGCCATTGTAAAGATAGGTAGATATTCATGGATGTAACTGAGCAATGATCTGCCTAAATTAAAATACACGTAACTTTCTATTCACCATTGTTTCTACCGTCAAATACTGACGCTGAATAACGTTCCCCATTTGGAAGAGAAACTTAATCTGTACTTTGGTGGCTATTAGTTAATGCAAAAAGTGTTTGTTAATTTGAAATTCTCAACAGTGAAAAGAAAATCAACATTTTGTTAATTTTCTGCATATCTGCATGTTTGAAATGTGAAGTGTGTGAATAATGAATTTAGGTTACATAACTACTTCAATCAGATCGACCTCTTTGGGGATATGGGCTCATATGCGGATGTCTCGGTATTACCCGATTATTCATTATGTTGTAATTTGCTTGGATATGCCTAACAGTGGAATCTAGCAATTAATGAGTAAACAATAACCGATGCCGTTGTAAAAGAGGTAGCACTTGTTAAATAGTAGCTTAGGGGATAACGCTTTAGCACATAGAGTGATGGGTACTCAGTTCGAATCTGAGTGGGATTAGCATCTCTCACTGGGATGAAGATATTAACAGCTATTGAGTCACAAGTAGGTCGAAGGGTGAGACTCAGGTTCCACTGCTAGCCACCACCAAGCAAATTACTTGATTTGCCTAAATCTGCTCACTTACTGCACACTCTACCGTTATTTTGCTAAATTCAATGTCTCGTGACTTCATTACTTTGATCACTAATGGGACCAAATGACAGTCATTTCGAAGTTAACGTGATTCACCGTGACTTCAAGCATTATGAATGAAATTCTTCTTGATTTCACTACTTTAGCTATAGAATGTTTATATGTGGAATCAGTCACACTACTGTTGAAACAATCATCACATATGATGCAATCGTTATCTGATTAGATAGTATACAATGCAGGATACATAAGTAACTAACCTGTTTGTTATGTAATGTTACAGCCTGTTTATTTCAACTGAATTCAGTGCTTTAAATAACTATCAATCTGTTACCCTATTCTTCTTGACCCGTGCACATTAATAAGTGAAATTAAAACGTATAGTTGTTTTTTAAATTGTTCAACATGACAGTGAATTATTTTGGTTTAATTTTTTGTATCATAAAGAAACCTCTAAATCAGTGCAGTAGTACAGTGTAAGTTAATAAATAGGCGAAGGATAATAACGTGATGAGACACTTGAACTGGACATGAATACCGACTGCTCTCTGTCAGATCCATATGCTTCGTTGACCTGTGAAAATCAGAAGATAAAGACCTGCTTGTGCCTGTACGGAAGATACTTTATTCTACAGAAATATATCATTTATATACAGTTTTCATGAACATATACAACGACTTGGTGAAAAGTTAAATAGTTTATTCTGATTTGTCAAGTGTAGGATACAATTATCCAGTGACGTTTGTCCTGACTACACAATGAAATGAAACAAAATTTTAACCATTCAGCTTCTATCTTAACTACTGATGACTTAAAATGTTGATTTCCTTTAACGCCACATTCTATTAACATGTTTGTAGTGTCTGCGTATCTCATGATAAATACTTGATGATCGGTACTAAAAAGCCACAAATTACGCAAATCTCTCTATGCGTTCTTAATCTACGGTGGATATTTACAGAAAGTCAAATTATCTGTCAAAGAAATGAATAATTATATGTTTTGTGTATTCCAAAGTCAAAACCCTTTCTTGACATTAAATGAACAAAACATACACTAGTCTAATGACAGCATAAGTTCATGGTTTGGAGAATAAATGTGTTATATTTAGTCATGAGTATTGATTAGTGTCTATTCGTAGCATATTTGAAATCTTCTTCCATTAGTTCTACCTATATCCCTTCCATTTTTTCTGAATAAAAAAGTCATTTGTATGAAGTCGAACGGACAATCAATGTCAACCAATGACTATTGGCAGGATGTTCTTCAGCTTAACGATGCTTCCATAAAGAGAAATGAACTTTGTAGGAATCACTGTGAAATTGTTAAAATCGGCGAAGTGTTTTTTGAGACACCATGACCGACGCCATATATTCATTTATACGCTTTTCATAGTATTTATCAAGAAGAGACTATTTTCATTACTACACTTAATTAGAATGGAATAATTTTAGGCATGGTATTGTCCTCTCGCTGGTGATGGTTGAATTTACAGTCGATGTGATTTTGTTTATGGTCACTTAGCTGAATGACTTCATTTCATAGTTCACTATGGGTGATAAAGAAGTCAACATGAGTAATTATTTATTCAGACGTATTAAAAGTATTCAGTAAGAATGAATTGCATGACAACAAAAGTAGTACTGCTTTTACAAAAAACGAAGGTACTGGTGTAACTCAACACAACGTTTCATACACAGATACAGGGAATTATTCTCCTTGTATGCGAACATTTTGGAATGCTTTCGTTTTCGTTCAAGTGAAAAGTTTGTAGTGCACCTTCCTGGCACCAAAATATAACTAGGGCTAAAATAAATAGTTTAAATTAAATTAACTAAATAAATCTCTAGCTTGCCTCCGGATGCTTAGGGTGTTTTAAGTTTTGTTTTAACGAGCATGCATCCGAGCAGGCTTGGACGCCATTTTTGCGCTCCATTGTGCTGATCACCACGCACGTACTCCGAGTCCCTAGTTCAGCCTTACAAGCCAGATAAGTTGATTAAACTTTTCCCTCATTCATTATTATAACATTTACCTTAAATACATTTTTTTTTTTTTTTTTTTGCGTATCAGTTCTTTTGATTTGTGTTTTGTTACCAGTACTTACACGTTAGGTAAAGTACTGGTTAAGCAGGTACTAGAGCACATCAAATTAAGTAGGGTTGATCAAACGTTACGGAATTGTAACACGCATCCCTACAAAAATTGGTGAGCCCGAGTATCACTTCTTATTTTGTCTAGTACCTTTGTTCTCTTGCGTTGATTTGTCTGGCCTAATTTTGTTTTTGGCACGTCTAGCGTTTTTTTTTATATATTATTGCACTCCTCATTGGTTATTTTTGCATTGTAATTTTTTTATTATCACTATCGTGCCTCGTTAATTCCCTGATCAATGGCGGATAACGACTCGACTGCGCAGATGGCCATAACCCTCCAGCTTCCCACCTTCTGGGCCCACAGACCATCTGCATGGTTCTCCCATGTGGAAGCTCAGTTTGCCTTGAGACACATTCAATCACAAGAAACTAAGTCCAACTTAGTCATCGTCAGCTTACCGGAAAATGTGATTGAAGACGTGTCAGATGTGCTAGATGACCCAGCACCGAATCTTTACGATCGCCTCAAAACCGCCCTCATCAAACGTGTTGCACTTACTGACCAGCAGAAAGTGCAAGAACTTTTCAGGGATGTGCATCTGGGTGATCGCAAGCCGACGCAACTGCTTCGTCAGATGAAGCAGCTGATTGCTGACTTCAACATTGATGAAGCATTTCTCAAGCAACTGTGGTTACAGAGGTTACCACAGTCGGTTCAAGGGATCCTCGCACCCTTCCATAAGTGCCCCTTAATAGAGTTGGCGGAAGCGGCTGACAGAGCTGTGGATGCTACGAAACCCAACACTAGTATCTCAGCTGCACTGTCTACTGCCACGGATTCGTTCAAAAATCCTCCCTCGGCTGTTGAGCCAACAAGTTTCGATGTTATAGCTCACATCTCAAAATTGTATGAAGAGTTGTGCAGCATCAGGAACGAAATGCGGTCTGGTAGTTCTTACAAAGGTCGCACGTCTCGCTCGCCCAACAGGTCTGCCTCCCGTACCGATAGCAGACGTTCCAAATCGCGACAATCCCAACCCAGGTTGTGCTGGTACCATAAACGTTATGGTGCCAATGCCAAAAAGTGCACTCGACCTTGCACCTTCGAGGCTAACCAGGCGGGAAACGTGTGAGCCAGCACGTGACGGCGACTAACGTCGCTGGCGAGCCACTTCCATGTCGCCTCTTCTTCGTCACTGATCGACATTCTGGGATACGCTTCCTAGTTGACACTGGGGCAGAAGCTAGCGTCATCCCACCTACGAAGGAAGAGCGTCTGCGGCCAATGTCTCTGCAACTTCGTGCCGCCAACGGTTCGCCCATCACAACCTATGGTCGGAGATTCCTCGATCTCAACCTTGGATTGCGTCGTCCCTTTCGTTGGGTTTTCATAGTGGCAGATGTGACCACCGGCATTATTGGTATGGATCTCTTGCAGCACTATCAGCTGCTGGTAGATGCTGGCAAGCATAAGTTGATAGATTCTACCACAACACTCTCTGTTTCCGGTATAGTCACAAAGACGCCGCCCCTCAGTCCCGTGTACTGCACGACGGACGCTTCTAGTCCCTATGCGTCTATCATTCAGTCCTTTCCGGATGTCTTTAAGCCAAGTCGTTGTGTCCCTTGTGTGACTTCGAACGTTTCTCATCACATAACGACGACTGGCCCTCCAGTATTTGCGAAACCACGGCGATTATCCCCGGAGAAACTGCGTGCTGTAAAAGCCGAGTTCGAACACATGCTTGAAATGGGAATAATCAGACCATCCAACAGTCCATGGTCTTCACCCTTGCATGTGGTACCCAAGAACAATGGCATGGACTGGAGGCCTTGTGGTGACTACCGAAGGCTCAACGCTAAAACGATTCCAGATCGTTACCCAGTCCCTCACATTCACGACTTGACTGCATCTTTAAAAGGCTCGGTTATCTTCAGTAAGCTTGACTTGACGCGTGCATATCATCAGATCCCGGTTCATCCTGATGATGTTCCCAAGACAGCCGTCATTACACCGTTTGGTCTTTTTGAGTTCCTCCGTATGCCTTTTGGTCTTCGCAATGCAGCACAAACCTTCCAACGTTTTATTCACGATGTTTTACGTGGACTCGATTTCGCCTATGCCTACCTAGACGATATACTAATCGCTAGTCCAGACGAAGACACCATATTAACCACTTGAAACAGGTTTTCGCCAGACTGTCAGAGCATTCGATGACAGTCAACCTGGCCAAATGCCAAATTGGCGTTCGTTCACTAAAATTTTTGGGACACGTTATCGACGAGCAAGGCATTCGCCCACTACCTGAAAAGGTACAGGCGATCCAAGACTTCCCAGTCCCAGCGTCACTTAAAGCTCTGCGTGTGTTTTTGGGTATGGTGAGCTATTATCGTCGCTTCATTCCCCAATGTGCACACATTTTGACTGCACTGACCGACCTGCTGAAAAGTAAATGTAAAACTTTCAGCTTGACTCCGGAGGCACTAGAAGCATTTCGCAAGATCAAAACCGCAATAGCAGACGCCACGATGCTGGTGCATCAAGACGTAAACCTACCTCTCAGCATTGCGGTTGACGCCTCTAACACGGCCATTGGAGCTGTGTTGCAACAACTTTCGGATCACACTTGGATCCCAGTTGCATTCTTCTCCGGAAGTTATCCACCTGCGAAATGCGGTACAGCACTTTCGGCAGGGAACTGCTCGCCATATATGCCTCAGTGAAACATTTTCGTCATTTTGTGGAAGGTCGTGACTTCATCATCTTTACCGACCATAAACCTCTGACGTATGCCTTACACACCACTACTGACAGATATTCACCGCGTGAATTACGTCACCTAGATTATATTTCGCAATTCACGTCGGACATCCGTCATATTTCTGGTGTGAATAACCCTGTCGCGGACGCACTGTCTCGCGTTTGCACCACTACTTTGCCTCGAGCAGTCGACTTACGGAAGATTGCCGAACTTCAGGATTCAGACGAGGAGATGGAAAAACTTCAACACTCATCCTCTCTGAAGATACAGCGTTACCGCTCCTGAACAGTGAAGTGTCAATATTGTGCGACACCTCCACAGGCACACCCAGACCCTTGCCGCCGGACTCCCTAACAGACTCGTTTAGTCGCGCGTATCCTGAACCTTCTAAAAGAGCCACGTCTAGTAACACTGATCCAGTAACCTCTACACGTGCTGGGAGGCGTGTACATTGGCCCAAGCGATACGCCGAGTTCGTTAATTAGCCCCAGAGCAACTTCACACTTGGTGAATTCGGAGTTTCAACTACTTTGTCGTGGCATACACTTTCAATGCGTTTTCATACCTAAAGTTTTCAAAAGTCATGTTTACTACTTTGCAAACAGTTTTTTTTTCAAAAAAAAAAAAAGAAAAATCAAAAATACAATTTAAATTCCGAAAACTTTTTTTGGTTGGTTATTATTTTTTTTTCTGTACTACTCCCACTTCGAATTGTTTGGTTTTCCTTTTCTTAGCACTCTAATGTCCCATTTCTTTCTTCTTGCAGAACCTAGAAAATGCGTTGAAAATTGGATACAATTGGCCGCTGACGATGCTACTTGGATCGTTCTTCGGTTCTCTTTGTACCAATTTCCCCCTGTACACTCCCCGGTAGATTAAGAAGCAATAGGGAAAAGTAGACGGAGGCTTTGGGTCACCTTCCACCACTGCGAGAAGGGTTGCGTCTAGACGCAAAGTTATCTTACCTCGTAGGTGTGCATAGTTGCACTAGCTTCGGAGACCCACACGTCACCTACTCCATCACCAATATGGAAAGGTGTTGCGTGTCCGCCTCGCAGTCGCCTCCTAGGATCGAAGGTTGCCGGTATCCCAACAACCTTCTAGGAGGGGGATAACCTGTAGTGCACCTTCCTGGCACCAAAATATAACTAGGGCTAAAATAAATAGTTTAAATTAAATTAACTAAATAAATCTCTAGCTTGCCTCCGGATGCTTAGGGTGTTTTAAGTTTTGTTTTAACGAGCATGCATCCGAGCAGGCTTGGACGCCATTTTTGCGCTCCATTGTGCTGATCACCACGCACGTACTCCGAGTCCCTAGTTCAGCCTTACAAGCCAGATAAGTTGATTAAACTTTTCCCTCATTCATTATTATAACATTTACCTTAAATACATTTTTTTTTTTTTTTTTTTGCGTATCAGTTCTTTTGATTTGTGTTTTGTTACCAGTACTTACACGTTAGGTAAAGTACTGGTTAAGCAGGTACTAGAGCACATCAAATTAAGTAGGGTTGATCAAACGTTACGGAATTGTAACACGCATCCCTACAAGTTAATCTCATTGTCTTTACAGCGATGTGCTAATGATCTTGGAGAAATATAACTACTTGCTTATTCGCTAGATAGATGCTGATGGATAGGACTGTTTGGAAACGATTTGTTCTGTGTTGGCTAGCACCGGAGTCCAAAAAGCGCGTCCCACCCTATTTGCGATTTGTCAACCATATTCATTTGTCTCCATTTTTTTCAGACCCTTGAAATGGTTTGAGGTCTCACCCTACGTATATGTCATTTGGAAACAACTGTATTTGAAGATAAATTTCATGTTTTGGTTAGTTATGATAGTTTTATGGGGGCTCCAACTTCATGCTGAATTTGACCATCCAATATATATTCAGTCTGTCCTATTATGTGAAGTTAGGGCGACTTTAAATACCACCTTAGCAAAGCTTGAAATTACCAACCAAAAAAGGCAGATTTTCATAAAATAAAAAAGTCTAATTGGTGATTTCATTTGTTGCTAGAGTGGCTTCAAAAGTAACTTGTGAATTTGACGGACAAGTCGGTGAATGAACCACTCACTTAATGTGGATAAAGTTTTTCATCCTGTGTGCAACATGTATAATGTTAACATTAGTTTTTAGTATTTTCTAACTCCAAGTATCGGAAATTGGTGCTTATGTGTCTCCATAACTTGTGCTGATGCCTTTCATGTAGTTTTGTATGTACTTTAGAGTCATCTAGGAGGTTACAGGTATTAGGCTACTTTTATTTTAGAGTTTCGAAAAAAATTTTTTCTCCAATTAGGAAGTGCTTTCAGCCACAGCTCAAAATAAGTTGCTTCAAGAAGTTTATGCTTAGGTGGGAGGTATGTCACTACTACTTATTCTTAGGGAGTAGTGCAAGATGAATGCATGGGAATGTAGACTTAAGAGAAATCTTGGTCTCACACAAGTGACAAGTGAACCCGACTAATACTTTGTTCCTAAAAGATCAAAGTAAATTTGAAGAATGCTGTATGTATGGTCACACATACATAGGGAAGAGTAATTAAGTCATGCAGTTGAGGGTGGGAGAACATGCGCTTGAATGGCTTCAAAAACAAACGGAATGTGAAACAGTGATAAACGCTGGTGGGAAACCACCCTCTTCATCATCTAAAGCTAAACATATCATAGAAAAAGGTAACAAAATTAATGTTCAAACAGCTTTCAAAGTTTTATATAGAAACAATCAGGGACTTATTCTGAGATTTGCGAAGCCATAGCCATACACAAATTGAAACTACCTTTATGTGTACTAAAACAGTTTATTCTTACACTACACCTACCTTGGTACACTTTGTTTTCTTACCAAGATTAGGATCAGCTTTATCACTCCTCCTGTTTGTTCTCATCTTTCTTAATCTTAATCCCTTATTGTGTTGATTATTGTATTTGTCCCCCCCCCCAGTCCTCGGTTTAATATATATTGACTTGACAAGTAATTGAGTGGGGGATCAGATTGTTCGAAATGTATTGCGCAAATGCATCACATCGCTCAGATGAACTTCGTCTTCTAATTAAGCTATCGAAATAAATGTATAGGGCCGCTTGTTTACATCTGAATGTTACATACAATATCAATTTGTCTCTTCCCCTATCAAATACTCACTATTTCGATAACATGAATATAGTAGACAGTTAGTTAGTTAGTTATTCTTTACGTGAAACAGTATACTATCAATGTGAGAACTTCTACAATGAGTTTTATGTACGTAATTTGTTCCTATTGAAATTTGACGTGATGTCGTAGCATAACGGTATTGTCACTTTTCGAGTCAGACGACTAATGTTTCGGTAAGTAACCGTTAGCTAAGCGTATTACACTATTTGTATTAGTTAGGTAAGCTAGTCTAGACGCAGTCGAAAACAAGTGCAACTATTTTTCACCTCAAAATTACCATCGATTTGAGTAGTTCGTCAAACTACTTCAATATTTATATCCAATTAACAGAAAAATATATTACTTACTTTAATGTTTGGTTCGAAATAAACCTGCGACCGATAATTTGACTTCATATAACATTATAATTTTTCTATGCGGTCGCATAGTGAGATAACATCTGAACAATACCTAAGGATTCGTTGTCAACAGTCACGGAAATGTCCAGCTATCTTGACTTTTATTCTTTTCAAGTTGTTTTCAGAAAGCAGTATAGAGAACTGTAGTTATCGCTTCTTTGAAGTCAGTATTTAGTTCATTGGTTGTGGACAGCATTGAGCCTTTTGCCTTGGTATTACCTAAATTATCCTCATTCTCATCGATATGTCCCAGAACTATGGATTTCAGCGTTTATGTTATGCATGTGTAAAGTGTCAAGTTTATTCGAATAGCCTTGATACTAACTAACTGACAGTATAAATATATGTTGTCTGAAAATCACTCATCGTATCTCTGAGAAACCATAAGTCCACATAAAGCAACAGGTATAGTGTTAGCGAGTTCAAAAAAAGTGAACCTGAGCCAAATTGGGCTTTCTATCAACCACCTCTAACTATATAGCAGAATCACTCATTTTCCCTTGGCCACATTGAGTCGTCAAGATACGTTTCAACTGGGTTTCGTGTTTATTGCAACTCATCAGTGAGGTGTATTTGTCACTTCAAAAGAGTTGATGTCCACTGTGAGATTCGAACCCACGTCGCCTAGTGTTACCGTCAGTGTTGTTACGAGTGAGTTATACGGATTGCGACTGAACTCTTGTAAGGCTGGATTAGATACACTGGTTGTTCGCTGGCGTCTAACCAACTTCACGTTGTATAATCTTAAGTGTTGACCGAATTCTATACACTATTTTGCACTGTGGTCACCAACGTAGTAGACTCATATCTCGTTTACCTCACTTTCACAAATACATCTTACTAACGGGTATCACCAAGCGCAGAACCTATGTTTGGGTTTTGCCGCAGATTGCCTTAAATCAACATCTACGAAAGTCCATCGTGATCTTGATCGACAGAACTCAGTCAACACTCAGGACTTGACAAGGTGAAGCTGCCTAGTGTCCCATGACCAATCAGAGAATCACTCGCTGTTTGAAACTACCAGAATTTTATGAATGTATCTGATTTCATACTCCACATTCAATATGTAAACACTGTTTGTTGTGAAATTGAAGTTTGGAATGAGAACAAAGCAATGGGGTTACAAGTCTCCTAGTTATCACCTATTACTGAAAAATCGTAAGTAGTTAACAGTAGGTGAGGCAATTAGTCACAAAGTCATCATCGACACGTGATCTCATTTCTGTCTTTTCCAGTGAAACCTCTTAGTTGGATCTAAATGTTGACTGTATTCCTGAAAGCTATATAACATACGTATGTGTTCAGTCAACCACAGAGTAGAAGAGATAGACAGGCTCATA
Source organism: Heterobilharzia americana (assembly GCA_944470555.2). NCBI lineage: Eukaryota > Metazoa > Platyhelminthes > Trematoda > Strigeidida > Schistosomatidae > Heterobilharzia > Heterobilharzia americana. The sequence goes on along the minus strand of OX104131.1, from coordinate 26,383,066 downwards.
TGAAGGGATGAAGAAAATTTCAGTGGTGCAATACCATTTCATGAGGTTCGTCCCACAGCAGAATTATGAATAGCAAAATGGAGGAAATCCAAGTACTAATGAAGCCTCCTTCAACCAGTGTACTCCCCATGTTTTCACAAAAAGACTAATTAATAACTGATGTAACTTAACCTGGTCTATGTGTACATACTAGGCTAATTCCTCTGCGTCCTGTTTGCAAAATGCTCATTTCAGGTCAGCAGTTTATATACCTTTTGACATCAGAGTTAGCTGAAATTCATTGGATAAGATTGCTTTATAAAACTATCTGTTGGAAAGAAGTATCGTTCACCAGTTCATTAGCAACTTCAAAGATATCTGATGAGTGATGAGAGTAAGTGGCTTCAGTAATTTCTAACGATGAACTTTTTAAAGTTAACCAAGAGATACCGTTATTTCGTGACTTGTGCAAACGTTAGCTAGGGTGAAACAAGTGTGGTCGGTAGCTATTTAGGAAATGCACACGAGACGTTTCACTAATATAAACCATTTTAGAGCATTTTTTGACTTTTTCCATATTGAAATAGTTTATGAGTGATAAGCCTTTCTCTACGCTTGCAAGAATCACCCACTTGACCGATTTCTTATATCTGTATGTGTTCTGCTGTTGCCATCTATGTCATCCTTGATAAATTTTACCGATTACCAAGTAAGTGATACAGAGGCTATTCATATAAGTTTGTTCATAACAAAAAAATGTTTTCTGCGCATCCTTATAGAGGATTCTGCGTTAAACGGATTCAAGGATTGACTTGTAAAGCTAAGGAGGCGAAGAATTATTTTGTGTTACCATGAAACTAACCTATCCTGGTTAACTAGTTCACTAGTTACTAGCGGATCCTAAGCCCGGATAAAGAGGGAAAATTGGGTATACGGCTACCAACAATACCCGGAAAAACAATCCAACCAATAAAGAAACTTCAAAGCACAAAGAAAATATCAAACATAAAATTAAACTTATTCCTCGCTGAAATCCAAGAGACCGAGTGACGCCAATTGGCTGATGTGTCTTCACTCCTCTCGATCAAAGCAAAAGTAAGCATAGGGAAATAGAAGGTCCACACAATGTTTGAAGCTGGCTGGCTAGTAAGGCTGCACAAATTCCCAAAGAGATGAGAATGTATGACACAGAGGAGATATGAATCTGTGAAAGTAGATGGAATGGGAGTGGACCCTCCAAACTGTCAACAGGAGAGTCAATAATCTGCTCCAATATTGTCACCCAGACGACAACCATGAGCACAGAACACTGAGTTATGGAGTGGCTATCATGATGTCGGCAACAGCATCCAAGGCTCTACCTCTCATGCACTGGGATCCAATTTCCTCCGCGATCAGGATCATGACAGCAGAATTCAACTGGAAACGAGGAAAGTCACAATCATTCAGTGCTACGCTACACACCCACAAATTATGCAGATGAAGAGAAGAAGGAGAAATTCTACAGACAACTGTAATCAATAATGGACAAGACCCCACCTTAGATACCGACGGTAACATCAAAATTCTAATGGGTGACATGAATGCCAAACTGAAGACCAAATGGCCAGAATAATAAGAATAAGCAACAAGGAACTCTGACTGACTGGCTGGCTGGCAACGAACCAACCAACAACCTATCGCCCAACAAATATGCAGTAGAGGAAAGTGGAGATAAATTGGGTATACACTGAGACCATTTGGAGACATCACGCGCCAGACCCTCGTGTAGAATCCAAACGAGAAACGACGAGTTGGGCATCCGAAGGTGACATGGAGGAGATGGTGTGAGGGAGAAATGAAAGCTTGTTGACGGTCGTGCAGCCAGGTTCGAAAGACTGTAGAGAAGAGTGTGCAGTGGAGATGTGCTACTGAAGACGTATGTCCCATTAGGAACAAAAAGGAAAAATAATAGTAATAACCATGAGACAAATGACAGTCATGTCAAGTTAGATCTTGACATTGTATGATAGTCTCGGGTTACAACTTCAGATATGATACTGTTTGATGATGCAAAGTTCTACCATATTTGAATTAAAACTTAGCTGACTCGTGGTTTTGCAGAAGTTGCTGTTTTTCCTCGACACAAATAGCAAGATCATCTTTGATAAGTATATTCCTACATATATACCTTGTTATTAATATGCCTGATATTGTCTCATCACAATACTACCACACAATTTCTTGTAATGCTTTCCGTGATATTCCAGGTCTGTTCAAACCTATGCTAACTATAAGAATCAACCAGTTTACTGCACCAGCCAACTAAGTAGAAAGAAGATATTGGAACCACCCTACAACTTACTTCCGACGGATTCCCCCCGGAAAACTCATTGTTTTTCTAGTTTCCAATTCTTCTTCTCTGCATACACGATGTGTCATTTTTTCATATCCACAGATTATGCTTCTTGTTGCAATTCTTTCTAGTGATGTATGTTGATGCTAAATTCAGAATTGCAGCTATTTAGCATTGCAGTTTGATTTTCATTGGACTTTAAATATATCTCCCAGCAAGATCATTGGTATCTCCTTCTTCTTTAATAATCCCATCTCTTACTTCATTCTTCATTTTCTTCGACGATGACTTTTTTTGGCTCGTGTAGTATTTTCCCTCCACGTCCAAATCATTGCCATTTGCCACTTTCATTGACTTATCCTTGCCATCGAATTCACTTACACTTTTAGAATTGTCTTCAGAATCCGTTGACACAACTGTATGCAAAGATGATTCTTATAGACTCTTATGAATTGCTGGTAGTAGATAGATTCTGACTTTCTTCGCAATGCTTCATTCTAACACTATGTTATCTCACTGTTTATGTGTTAGGATATCGAATTCGTTTAGGTTCATCAACCAGTACAGTACCAGAACAGTACTCAACTTCCTAAAATTACTCAAACCAACAAGTACTTCTCCTGGGGTAATGGACCATGAAGTAGACCAACTTTGCCGTATACTGTATTAGTGTTGTATTATTTTTCCACAAGAAGAACATATCAACAAATGGGTATTTTAAGTTACATTATCGTAGACATGAACGAAACAGTAAATTACATCCCTTTCTTCGTCTAGATAATCATGGTGCAAATGAACATTTGTCCCGTCATTATCTTACTATCGGCATAGTTCATTGGAGTTACATGATAGAGGCCCTCAGAAAACACCAGAACAACTTGTGACTAATAACTCTTCACTACCTGACATTTCACTATACGAAAGCAAAATGAATTAAAGTGTTTCAGCTTAGTGAATTAGTTCCCTTATTGATCTAGGTGCTCAATTTCCCACCAACAGGTAGCTATTTAAAAAACTCATCCCTTGGGCAGCCATGTGGCATGATTATCCATCGTGCAACAGATATGCCTCATTGAATAAATCATGAAAGTGGATATGGTTTCAGAGTACATTTCAACCTTTAGCATTCGTCATGTATGGTAAAATAAATAAAATAGATTTTCATAAAACTACAACCGCTGACTGTTAGTAGGGTTTGAAAACAGCTACATGAGACTACAGAAATAACTCTGAGAAGAAACTGGTTTAATATCCAACAACATCCTTTATTCAATAACCTAAAGTAGTAAGAAGTGGAAGGTTTCATACATTCAAAACATGAATTTATTATAATTATTATTTGTCCCTTGGGTTACTAGTCGGACATGGGGCTTCAGTAGCACGTCTCCAGTGCACTCTGTTCACTGAAATCTTTGGAACACCGTTCCATGACTGCTCACAAACTCCCATTTCTTCCTCACACCATCTCCTCAATATCACCATCGCCTAGGATGCCCAACTCGTAGCTTCCCATCTGGGTTCCACTCGATGGCCCGGCCTGGCACGGCCTGGCCTGGCACGTCATGTCCCCAGTCGGCCTTCTCAGTGTGTGCCCAATCCATCTCCACTTCCTTCTACATCATATTTGTTGAGCGATAACTTCTTGGTTGGTTCGTTGTCAGCTAGCCAGCCAGTCAGCCAGCCAGTCAGCCAGCCAGCCAGCCAGCCAGAGTTGCTTGTTGCTTATTCCTATTATTCTATTCTGGCCATCTGATCTTCAGTAACGAGCCAGTGTAGGTGGCAGCTGTTGATGAATGTCTGTCGTTTGTTGCAGGTGCTTATTGTGACACGCCAAGTCTCTCATTCATCACATAGGAGCACTGACTTCACTGATGTTGGTGTTGAAAATCCGGATGTTGTTCACGCATTATGCTGAGTGCAGAAGATTTCCACACTGGTTTCAGGTTAATGAATGCTTGTCTTGTTGTCTTTCGGATCCTGGCTGGATTTGATGTCTTCGTCTGTGCCACCATCACCTGTAGTTGAAACGATGCTGCCTAGATAGGTGAATTACATGCCTTGAATCTCAAGCATCAACTTTATGTAACCCTTACTAAATATGAGTTCCTAAAGATGTTTACAAAGAAGGTAGTCAAGTCTGTTAATCGATTCTTTTTATGTAGTGTTAATGGAATTGACGCTTCTACCTATTAAATGAATTGAAACGCAGTTTTAGAAATGATAAAAGTTCAGATAAAAGTCGTAAACGGTTTAGATATTCTACTTGTAAACTTTTTTTGATATATTAAAAACTCTCACTAACTCTGTGGATTATAACAGAATCCATACGATTCTAATGAGGTTATTATTATTATTAGTCCCTTGGGTTCCTAGTGGAACATAGGGCTTCACTAGCACGCCTCCAGTGACCTCTGTTCTCTGAGATCTTTTGAACCTGGTCCCACAACAGCCAACAAGCTCTCATTTCCTCCTCGCACGACCTCCTCCATGTCACCCTTGGACGTCCAACTCGTCGCTTCCCATCGGGATTCCACTCGAGGGCCTGACGCGTGATGTCCTCAGTCGGCCTTCTCAGTGCATGGCCAATCCATCTCCACTTCTTCCTGCATATTTGTTGCGTGATAGGTTCTTGGTTGGTTCGTTCCCAGAGTTCCTTGTTGCTTATTTTTTCTGGCCATCTGATCTTCAGTAGCGAGCGTAAGCAGTTGTTGATGAATGTCTGTAGTTTATTGGAAATCCCTTTCGTGAAGCGCCAAGTCTCTCAAACATACAGGAGCACTGACTTGACGTTGGTGTTGAAAATCCGTATCTTGTTCCGCATGCCGAGTGCAGAAGATCTCCACACTGGTTTCAGGCTAATGAACGCCTGTCTTGCTTTTCCGATTCTGACTTTGACGTCCTCGTCCGTCCCGCCTGTAGTTGAAACAGTGCTTCCTAGATAAGTGAAGGAGGTTACTTCCTTTAAGTTTCTCCCGTTGATGATGATTGGAGTTTGTTGTTGTTGTTGATGGTGGTGGTGCGGTATCTTCATCACTTCTGTCTTCTCTATATTCACCTGAAGTCCCGTCTTCGCTGCCTCTTCTATCAACTTGTTAGTTTTTGCCTGCAGATCTTCAAGTTTGTGTGACATTAGCATAAGTCATCGGCGAAATCCAAGTCTTCTAGGTTCTTTTTCGTCGTCCAGTGTATCCCCCTCTTCTCGCTGCCTACTGTTTGCTGCATGATCCAGTCCACCACAATAAGGAATATCATGGGGGATAGTAGGCAACCTTGTTTCACTCCTGTCTTCACTTCAAAGGCATCACTGAGCTTCCCATTGTGGATTACTTGGCATGTAGCATCTTCATATAGTTGTTGAATGAGGCGGATAAAGGTTTGCGGTACTCCGTAGTATTGAAGCAGTTTCCAAATTACTTCTCGGTCGACACTGTCAAAGGCCTTCTCAAAGTCGATGAAGTTGAGGTGGAGAGGTGATTGCCATTCTATGCTCTGTTCTATGATGATACGAAGCGTTGCAATTTGGTCTGCACATGATTTGTACTTCCTGAAGCCTGCCTGTTCCGGTCGTAGTTTTGAATCCAGTGCATCTTTAAGCCTCTCCAGGATGATGCGGCTTAATATTTTACTTGGGGTGGACAGAAGAGTGATTCCGCGCCAGTTCTTGCAAGCACTGAGGTCTCCCTTCTTCGGCAGTTTGACAAGGTAACCCTTCTTCCAATCGTCCGGTACCTTCTCTTCCTTCCACACCTTCTGCAATAGTGGTGTGAGCATGGCCGCTGTTGTCTCTGCATCTGTTTTCAGTGCTTCTGGCGGTATACCATCTGGTCCTGCTGCTTTCCCGCATTTCAGTAGCTTTATGGCGTTCAGGACTTCCATTTTCGTTGGGGGATTTATGTTCACTTGTATTTCAGCGGCTGCAGGTGGTATTTCTGGACGAAGTGCAGGTGGTGTGGTGGTCGATTCAAGAGCTTCTTGAAGTGGTCGGCCAGGCCATCTTTTCCTTTCTTTCTCTTCTTTCCTAATTAAATTTCCTTCTTCATCTTTTATTGGTTTCGTCTGCATTGATCTCTTCCCTGCCAGATAGCCACCTGGTTATTTGATACAATGTCGTCAGGTCTCTCTTACCTGCAGCCTGTTCTGCTTCACTTGCCAGTGTTTCGTAGAAGTGTCTTTTGTCTTTCCGTGCACTCTTCTTCACTTCTTTATCCAGTGTTTTATACATTGTGCTCAGTTCCTCTTGTCGTTGAGCATCCTTGCACTGGTTTATCTTCTGCTTCACCATCCTCCTCTCCTGCTCTATCAGCTTCCAGGTATCTGTCGAGATCCATTCCTTGTCTTCTTTCTTCTTCCTTCCTAATACTGTTGTCCAGGTTTCTTTCCACATAGCTTTCAAAGACTTCCAGTGTTCTTCCACACAGGTTTCTTCAGGGATGTTGCTCGATGTCTCCCATTTTGTCTTGATGGCTGCCTTGAAGATCTCCTTTGTAGTTTCATCCTTCAGTTTCCGAGTGTTGTACTTGGGTTGAGGTCTATCACCAACTTCCTTGAAGGCTTTTAACTTGATTTGGAAGGTTCCTTGCACTAGGTAGTGGTCTGAACCTACATCTGCTCCTCTTCTTGACCTTGTGTTAAGTAGACTGCGTCTCCATTTTCTTGAGATTGAGATAAAGTCGATTTGATTTTTAGTGTGTCCATCTGGTGAAATCCATGTCGCTTTGTGGATATCTTTGTGCCTGAACACACTGCCTCCAATCACCAAATCGTTGAATGCGCAGAATTCTGCAAACAATTCTCCATTCTCATTCATTTCACCTAGTGCCTCTCGACCCATGGTTAGTTCTCTTCCCGTGTTGTCCCCTCCCAGTTTGGCATTCATGTCGCCCATCAGAATTTTGATATCGCCAACTGACGTCTTGTCCAGTGTTGATTGAAGTTGTCTGTAGAATTCCTCCTTTTTCTCTTGCTCTGCACTAATGAGGTTAGTTAGGTAAAAAGTAATTATCAACTTTCTTATCCGAGGAGGTTAATCTTACTGATGAGACATCCAAGCAGTTGATAATTCGACAGCTTGCTTGGTTTGGCAAGATATTCGCAACTCTTCATACTGATAAGACAAGACTAGGTCACATTAATTTAGTTCTACAGTTTACCAAGTGAAAGGTATAGGATTGTCCCACAATATTCTTGACTAATAATAGCGAAATCATTTCCCATTTGGAAAGTGGAAGAAATTTGCACAGCCTAAACTGTGATAAATTGAAAAGATAAATTTAAATTCCATATATGAATTCTCTTTCAATTAGAACTAGTCAACTGGTTCATAATAGGCATCTCTTGTTCATTGATTATTACTTCCTGTTACTGATCTACATTGACGTGTGGTGTATCTAGATGACAAGTTCAAAATGAAGCTCAAACATGTTTCATAAACTTCACCTTGAATTGTTATTAGTGACAGCGTTACAACAGTCATCTGGGGAACTTATTTGTCAGCACAGATACTTCTCGTGGGTTCAATGGGCCAAAAGTGCAAACAGATGAGTCTAGAAAAAACAAACAAGGATTAAAATTGAATCAAGACAATAATTAATCATAAGTTCGTAAAATTCAGCTTGTTATTCTGTAGCATTAAACATTTCTCCATTGTGTAGATATTCACACAATAGATCTCCTCTATGTATTTGCTGACTTTGAAGTTTTGATTTTGTAACTGCAAGAATTTCATCCAGTTTCAGAGTGAAAATGGTTTTCTTTGTTCAATGTTATCAGATCAAAACTGACCACATAAGGGATGATGAAGGGATTTCGATTGTTTGAAATACTGAATTGTTGGCCCAAATGAATGAGCGCAGTACCCTTCTCGGACACTACTCTGATAAATGGACCTGAATTGGTATGTTGACTGTCAGTTATTAAATTCTTCGTCAACTCTCTATCTCAACTTCATCGACTGTGAGAAGGCTTTCGACAGCGTCGACCGAGAAGTAATTTGGCAGTTACTTTAACACTACGGAATACCACAAGCTTTATCAACCTTATTCAACAACTAGATGAAGACGCCACATGCCAAGTAATTCATAATGGGAAGCACAGTGATGCTTTTAAAGTGAAGACAGGAGTAAAACAAGGCTATCTACTATCATCCATGATATTCCTGATTGCAGTTGGACTGGAATATGCAACAAACCGTGAGGAGCGAGAAGAGGGGGATACGCTGGTTGGACCGGGGAAAACAACCTAGAAGACTTGGATTTCGCCAATGACTTGTGTCTGATGTCACACAAACCTGCAGATCTACGGGCAAAAACTAACAACATGACAGAAGAGGCAGAGCAGCGAAGATGGGACTTCAAGTGAATGTAGAGAAGACAGATGTGATGAAGATACCCAATCAACAACACACAAACAACAACAAAGTGCAATCACCATGAACGGGGAAAACTCAAAGGAAGTAGCCTAATTCACCTATCTAGGCAGCATCGTTTCAACTACAGGTGATGGTGGCATAGACGAAGACATCAAAGCCAGCCAGGATCCGAAAGACAGCAAGACAAGCATTCATTAACCTGAAACCAGTGTGGAAATCGTCTGCACTCAGCATAATGCGTGAACAACATCCGGATTTTCAACACCAACATCAGTGAAGTCAGTGCTCCTGTGTGATGGTTGAGAGACTTGGCGTGTCACAAAAAGCACCTGCAACAAACGACAGACATTCATCAACAGCTGCCACCTACACTGGCTCGTTACTGAAGATCAGATGGCCAGAATAGAATAATAGGAATAAGCAACAAGCAACTCTGGCTGGCTGGCTGGCTAGCTGACAACGAACCAACCAAGAAGTTATCGCTCAACAAATATGATGTAGAAGGAAGTGGAGATGGATTGGGCACACACTGAGAAGGCCGACTGGGGACATGACGTGCCAGGCCAGGCCATGCCAGGCCGGGCTATCGAGTGGAACCCAGATGAGAAGCTACGAGTTTGGCGTCCTAGGCGATGGTGATATTGAGGAGATGGTGTGAGGAAGAAATGGGAGTTTGTGAGCAGTCATGGAACGGTATTCCAAAGATTTCAGTGAACAGAGTGCACTGGAGACGTGCTTCTGAAGCCCATTTTCGACTAGGAACCCAAGGGATAAATAATAATTATAATAATATTAAGTTTTCACTACAGAACTAAAATAGTTGTCAGTCACAGGGAAGATGCTGCCGAAATCATGTTCCAGTCTGTTATGACCTGAAATGACTGGGAAAAGTGCATATTGTTAGTCTCCGGAGCTTTATTCTCTTTTTGTACTCAGTGAAGTTGGCATTTTTGAGAGAATAAAGTATCGGCCACGTTCAGTATTTCCTTGAAAAGAGAAATCACCCCTAACAGAGGTGTATGTGACTGTCTATCCCCACTTAAATTTTCAAGTTGATGATCTCTTTTGTTCAGAATGATTCTTTCCAAAATTATCAGTACCTCTTCAATTCATATCGACAACATTCTATTCATCTCTTACGAAAAACAACGCAGAAGGATTAAGGAGATCGAATATGAGAATCTTTTCTGAAAGAAAACTTCGTCAGACTTCACGCATAGTCTGAATATGTGCACAAAATCTCATCTTCATTTAGATGGGAGAAAAAAAACTGTTAGATGAACGACGAACTTTTCATTGGAGGTATCACGTTAAACTCCCAATAGTTGACAGACATTGTCTGTGGAATAATACTAGTAGCACGAAGACATCATTTCTGCGGTATTTTCACCATGTGAATTCGGTGAAGGATTCAACTAACAGAAAGAAAAAGAAATCTACGAGGAATTTAAAGGTTATACTAACAAACTGTAGTTAAGGGAACTGTTGGTCTCAGAAATAACCAATCTAAATTCATACTTACCTGGTAGTTAACATCCATTTTAACGCGAAAAAATGTTAGTGCTAGGACAACTGTCCTCTTTTTTGTTTGTTCGGAATCTCACAGGCATTAAAACTGACTATCAAAAGGCCATTATGCAACTTATTATCTGGAATGTCACTGGTCTCAAGTGTTGATACTGGAGATGATTCTGAATAAAATACAAATGGTCAGAGTACAACCATCGGTTCACTTTCAAACGTCAACAGACGTCAAACAATTCGATCCATTAAAACAATAGAGAAATACAAGTACATCAACAAAAAGTTATAACTAATATCTGTTGTACAAGAGGTGACTAGCTTGCCTCAATGGTCTAGTGGACAACGCTCTGACATTTGAAGCGATCGGTACAAGACTCGAGTCTCAGCGGGAACAACATGACTCACTAGGGTGCAAGTACATCCCAAATAGGACGAAACACACATTGTGGATCCCGCTGCTAGCCACAACCAAGTAAATTGCAGAAAGAAATACAAGTGACTAGTGTAAATCCACCAGTTCGCTTTCAAGTGTCGGTTAAACCATTTAATATGAAGAGGGAGAAGTCCATTTTTGATAATCCCTGAGTGATTGGTTTCACTGATGATTTGCAAGATCTTGCTGTTGATAATTGTTGAATACGGACTCACTGATTATTGAAAGAGAAATGAAAATCTTAGATTAAGCAAGATTTGAATAAACGACCTCTCGGTTGTCAGTCTGTCGCTCTCCCAACTGTGATTGGCGACAGGTGCTAATTTAACGTGGTGGTCGGACTTGACCTAGTGAGCTAAACTGGCTGGAACGATTGTTCTGTCGCGGTTATACCGTAACAGAAAGGTCTGTTGGATAGTGATAAGACGAAAACCGGTTGCCGTTGTGGTTTAAATTGCTACACTATGAAGTGGGTCTGAGGGTGAAGTCGTACTGCTGGCTGAATGGAATGTCACAACAGCAAGGTGTTTCTTGGATTATCAGCAATGTCACCTGACGCTACCTTCCCAATGGGGGAAGGAGAATTAGAAAAGGTTGACCCTAAAAATGACACACTCCGCCTACGTGTGGTCTTCCGGAGCCCGCGGTATGGATTTCCTTTATCCGGCATAAGGACAGCGAAATACCAAGACAACATGCCTCAAAAGGCGGTGTGTGACAGGCCTCAAGCAGACGTCCCACAGGCTCTGTGATCACACAAATCTCTATCTCTTCTAGGCGCCTTAAGAAAAAATAGCCTTCCATGGTGGGGGCAGCTGGAAAGTATCAACTACCGGCACACTTCCAGCAGTAAACAAGATTCCATCAAACATAACCTCCCTCCTTTGTCTTCAACGCCTGATACTAGTATTAACCTTTCTACGCCTCACGCAACTCTGACTCCGTAAATACTGCCAAAGACCAAAGCAATCGAAACCTCACTTCTAGTCTCCTAATACCTGGTCATCGATTTCATGAAGGAGCTTCAACTCTCTAACTCCACACCAAACTAGACAGTGGCCATACTTGTCAAAACGCTTGAATCTGGAACCATGGATGTATGGTGTGCCTGTGAGACAGGTATACAGATATCCGAGTATGGCTTTTGAAATGATCTCGGTTGACCATCGCAGTGAATCTTAAAAATTCATCTATAAGTATACAGAAACCCAGTGGCTAGCTCTCATAGACTAGCTGGTATTGGCATATTATTGAGTTATAAGGCAGAAAAAGGGCTTCTCGACCGGACACCAGTCAAAAGCTGCTCGCTGAATGGATCTGTAAGAAGTAGGAGCATCTTCGGACCAACCGGTGTCTATCCGCAATCTCCGCCTACACACCCACCGACCGCAGACCAGATGATACAAAGGATGAATTTGACCAGAAACTGTCAATTTTGTTGCAGAAAGCAAAACGTTCAGATGTAATCATAACGGAAGGTAACTTTAACGCTCAAGCAGGGAATCTGAGCCAATCAGAAAGCTGTCTTAGTGGTATTTAAGGAATCGCATGTCAACGAACAGCCGACCGTGGTTGTCTGTTTCAATTTTGTTCCGATAGTCACTTGTTTCTGGCCACTACTAACTTTAGGCATTAGAGAGACTGTGTCAACAGGCGTTCTCCAGCATCAGCACAATGATGGATACAGATAGATCATTTCGATATAACCCATCTTTGAGAGGATAGGTGGGATACTGGTGTTCTTTGTGGAGTACCAGTTTGGACTCCGATCACGCGATAGTGCGGATTCATGTGTGTTCGCGCATACTGGTCAAAGGAAACGAGTGATAGTAAAGCAGGTCTATTATCATTTGGAAGGTAAGGACGCCAAATGCGTATTTAGGGACCAGCTAAATAAGCATTGTTCTGAGCTCGTATGATTTTGAAACGGCGTAGAATATATGTAGATCAGGTGGATGATCTTGGTTGTGTTGTGTTCTCTGGGCTAAACTTATTCAATCGTGAAGCTTTCATTGTCTTTACAGACAACATCATCAGCACTAACTTCAATATGAAGTGAGTTGTCAATATCTCTCCGTGAGTGATTTAGTAGCTTCCCATAACAAACTCGTTTGTGATTGGTTGTTTCCTTTGGTCGAATCATCGACTCCATAGATTTTTCTGTTACCTGTTTATCAGTCTGACTTCTGACCTGCTTGCTGTTTATCAATTTTCTTATTGGTTGGTAGATTGTGTCTATGTCTACACATCTACTGATTGCTGGCTGACTGACTGACTAACCTGAATGACAAGCTTCTAAGAATTCTCGAATATCATTTGTGTTTTCTCTTTCCAGGATTTCTACATTGTCAAAATTGAGTACATGTCTATAGTTGTTATCCACGTGCATTGGAGTGAGCGATGAATGTTGTATGTGACGTTGACCAGCCAATTGTTGTTCATGTAGAAGAAGGTGAAGAAAGAGGGCGACCAGTTTGTCCAGTGTAGTGTTGAATATAGTTATTGGAGTTGATTTTGTAAATGATATTTGATTTATCTTCTTTGGTTGTTACGTCCTCTGGTCTGCATAATGTGGTTTGAAAGGAATTTCTTGGTGTGTGAGCATTGGGTAATACCTAGCAACTATTTAGTCTTATTAAGGATACTGGCAAGAAGAAAATGATGGTTCGTGAAACCATCACCGGACAAGCATGAGATGCTAATTACCTCCATGACAGGCGACTACAACGTTGGACAGACCACTGTGAAGGATAGTTCAATTAGCTTACATCAACGCTTCAGTTGCCCGACATCCAGCCTAAACTTGAATGCGATGTAGATGTCAGTCCACGAATCACACGTAATACAGCCAGACTAGTTCATTTCACTAAACATTTCAGTCTATAAACAGGATGAGAATTTTTCCACCGATAACTATATGGGAATTAGTTTGACTAATATTGTGTCTAAGATACTACGGTCCATAGTTATCCTACTCCTAAATGGAGCCAAAGAGCAAAACACTCGAGCAAACGAGACTTGAGCGACAGCGCATCGATCCCATTTTCGCCGTATGACAAGTTCTGGAATACAGGCATACCTACAGGCCAACGGCCAATACTTGCCATATTTCCCGTCCTGAAGGCAACATTTGACTCACTCGACTGTGACGTCTTGTGGCAGTGTCTCACTGTGAAGGCAGTACCGAGGAAGTATATAATGCTTACCAAAGCTCCTTATTTAAACTCGTGGAGCCATTTCATGGCTTATAGTGAGTTGTTCCATGAACAGATGAAAACTGGTGGTGTCAAAAAAAGTGACCCCTATCACCGTTGTCATTCAACTTCATCACGGACATACAAATTGACATAACCTTAAGCATGTCTGACTTCACAGAGACTGATCTACTCCCTGAAGGCTGTCTGGCTGACATGGAGTGTGCAGACGATATTGTCCTGCTGGGTGAAGACGCAGACAAAACTGTAGGGTCTTCTGAACGCGTTGAGAAAAATATGAGTGTGTCTGAGTTTCACTTCCACCTGTCAAATGTCAGACCATGCTCCATGACTCATCTGCAACTACTCCTAGTTTAATGATAGACACTGAAGTGGTGGAGTGTGTCGACCACCTCACTTACTTCAAACTTCAGTTATATGAGATTATGCATAGGCCAAGCAACACAGGCTCATGGACTTGATTTGAATCCCAATCCGGTATGAGTAAATGAACACAAGTTCCACATCTGTGTAGTGCTAAGCAGTATTGTCCCTTACCTGTGATATGCAAGTTCATGGGCGACAGATACGTCTACTTTAATATCGACAAATTCCCTGATGTTGCACACTAGAATCAAGTCTGTATACGCTGATAAGTATGACAAACAACTGGGGAAACGCAGAAGGAATGGGTGTATGAATTTCCCACCCAACACCCACAGTAATTCTAATGTTCACCGTTATCTCAAGCAGTGAAGTGTTTAAAATATTCCTACGATCGTACCAAAAATAATCAAGGTTTAAGGAGTATAAAAAGATGTCATTCCCGTCATGAAATAAAAAATATCGCAGTTATATAAATTTGTTGAATCAGATCAAGGAAAATGATCATCTGGGCTTTCACAGGATCTCAAAACATACAATTACATCAGCTCTAGAGTAACAACCACCGAATAAAACTGACTTCAATGTCATGATAAACTGCATGCCTATTTTTATTGATTTATTAGACTGATCACACAGCGTTACAGTATTGTTTACTGGATTACGTCTCGGACATCATTTATTGTCCACAGTCATATCAAGATAACTAAACAACTTTCAGATATCCTCTATGTGGTCCTAATTTCCTCGTCCCTTTGTGATACGGGTAGTAAGATTTTCCATATATCCGGAACAGGTGCTGAGTCATTCCTGTTGCCGTATGTGTTAGGTGTTGAGTCGATAAAGAAAGATTGAGTTACCAATCTCTCCCTCCACCCTGCTACGTTAGTTTTAAGAATTTTGACCCTGACCTATACATTCTGTTGTGTGGTTGTGTGTAATTGCAAGCATAGTTATGACTTAGCTTTTTTCTAAGTTTCTTACGTGCCAATTTTGACCTAGCTAGATTTTTTGTGTTCCGATAGCCTTATTGACCCTACTCGATTACTTTGACCTATGTATTTGACCTCATAATCGTTGCAAATAACTTGGCAAACTAATTTAGTTTGCCTAATTCGTTGCAACGATTGCGTGGTCAAATACATAGGTCAAAGTAGTCGAGTAGGGTCAATAAGGCTATCGGAACACAAAAAATCTAGCTAGGTCAAAATTGGCAGGTAAGAACTTAGAAAAAAGCTAGTCATAACTATGCTTGCAATTACACACAACCACACAACAGAATGTATAGTCAGGGTCAAAATTCTTAAAACTAACGTAGCAGGGTGGAGGGAGAGATTGGTAACTCAATCTTTCTTTATCGACTCAACATCTAACACATGCGGCAACAGGAATGACTCAGCACCTGTTCCGGATTCATGCAAAATCTTACTACCCGTATCACAAAGGGACGAGGAAATTAGGACCACATAGAGGATATGTCAAAGTTGTGTAGTTATCTTGATATGACTATGGACAATAAATGATGTCCGAGACGTAATCCAGTAAACAATACTGTAACACTGTGTGATCAGTCTAATAAATCAGTAAAAATGAAATTACATTCTACACAATGCACAAGTTTTTCTCTTTTATTAACAGGTTGTCTACTTAAGGATAAATATCTTTTCGCTAATTTGCACTAAGTTAAGGATTAAGATTATTGATTATTTTCAAAGTTGAAATGTCTAAACGATCAGTAGTACTGTCAACGTCTTAAGCACCACACCTCTCAGATCACTAACAGAAAGGATGTTGAATTTAAGTCTGTTTCCAGAAAGACAAAGTGATGACTATGAAGAACTGATTAAACTAATGACATGATTAAAGTGTTCCAGTGACAACTGCCTTCATATTTGCATAAAATACCAGCTGCTAATCTGTATAACTATGAATCGCCCCAGATTCTCTTTTCAGTTATGAAGTTAGGAGTTTTACTTTCATAATACCATTCATTACTACAATACTAAGAATAAGAAATATAAAAGGAAACAGAAAACGCATAAGAGAATTCTACGTCTTTAAATAACTTTCCCTCACCACAAGTCAACGCATTTTTTTTTCTCTGTCTGATGTCATTGTCTGTAAATACATTTCAAAGTGATATATCTTGATATTCTAGGTTATGAGCAGCTGACGGATATTACAGAAAGAAAATGGATCCTGTGTTTTTTAAGGCGGTTGAGTTCTCTGAACTCAACTATTTAATGTCTGAGCTTTCGCTGTCATTCTAGACAACATCATCAGTATAAACTTCAAACGAATGTTTGGATACTTTGCATACTTTTATGTTGCTGTCATTTTTGTTCTTGCTCTGTTCATATCCCTACAGAATTGTTCGTGCATGAAATTCCTGCTGCATACTAAAAATAAAATATTGTGATTCCAGCTGGTGTCTAGGAGGTTTTCCTTTTGTAAACTTCTCGGTGCAAGATTTGAAAAGTCAGATTCAAACTACCGCAGATGTCTGAATGGATCCCATATTTTTCTCACTTATTTGTCTTCCGTCGACATTAGTTTTAATTCTCAATAACGTTTCTTTTTAATTAGTAATTTCTGTATGCTAATAAAAAGATACAATTCACTCCTTCGTATCCTGTTTTTCTCAGTGTCTCATTCTGGGTAAAAATTGCTGTGGTTTATCGCATTGTATAACTTCGCCATGTGTTCCAGAAAGTTTCGGAGCAGTTCAATTTCTTTAATCCTTTTTACTTCGTTTTCCAACTCAGCTCCTCTAACACATTAATTGCCGGAAATTAATGTTTCTCTAAGCCTTCTTACACTGACTTTGGAAATGTATTTACAAACAGTGATATCAGCCAGAGGAAAAGGTAATTCGTTAACTTGTGGTAAAGTAAGAATTGATTTCCGTCTTCTCTTTCCGTTTATATTTCCCATTTGCAGTATTGTAGTAATTCCATTTTCATACTAATTGCCGGATTTGGGTGGTAGGGATATCTTAACAGCAATCTTAGGAAGAAATAACCGATTAATTCTTCAAGAAAGAAACGTGATGCCTGAGTCGTGGGTGAAATCCAAAACACTGGATTGGTCCAAACCTCCAGTCATAAGGCATCCGGGAGTACATCACACAGTCAAACAGCACAATTATTATATACCATCCATAAGAAATAACAGTATAGAGCAGGATATGAAGTATGCACCATTATATGGGGTAAGGTAAGTCATGAAAAATAAACAAAATTTCAAGAAATGATATATACACATACGTAACTTATATGAAGCGTACCAGTACGATCAGCAGAGAACAGTCTGAAGGAAATTGTTGAAATGAAAACTTGTTGCTCGAATGTAATTATAATCAGCCTTAATACTTAACAAAATTTAAAACTCAGCAAGATGAAATGAGCATAACAATTCTACTTATTATTTATAAGCTGCTGATGTGGCTTGAACATGTGTTTCGCATAACGAATAGGTCGGGATAAGGCTGAAAATGGCCAGACTGAGATGTGGCATCAATGGATGAAGTCTTTGATGGTTAGTTTAGGCCGAATAGAGAAGTGTGGGCTATGTGGCTGGCGTACAAGAGACGATAGGAATCAGTGATTGAGAACAATTGGGGAAATGTCTGAAAAACCGTCACAATATAGCAGACGTATTCATTGAATCATTTCCAAATTCCTTCTTCTTCTCTACTCTTTTGTCTACTTCGTCTTTTTGATTTGCTACTGACAATTGATAAGAGAGGTGAAGAAGAGTGTGCGCAAAGACAAAAGACACTCCTACGACACACTGGCAAGTGAAGCAGAGAGACACAGAGATCTGACAACATTATATCAAATAACCAGGCTACTATCTGGGAACGAAGAGGTCAACACGGATGAAACAAATGAAAGATAGTGAAGGAAACCTAGTTACCAAAGAGAAGAAACAAAGGAAAAGATGGACTGACTACTTCAAAAAACTCTTGAATCGGTCACCATCACCACCTGAAACCCATCCAGAAATACCACCAGCAGCTCAGTCACAGAACTACCTGGAAACACAAGCCCTCCGACAAAAGCAGAAGTGAAATAATGAACGCCATAAAGTTGCTGATATTCGAGAAAGCAACAGGACCACATGGAATTCCACCAGAAGCACTGAAAACAGATGCAGAGCCAACAGCGGACATGCATTACACCACTATTGCAGAAAATTTGCAAGGAAGGAAGGAAGGGTACCTGTCGATTGATTGGAAGAAAGGCTACCTTGTCAAACTATCAGAGAAGGGTGAGCGACTTAAGTCTTTGCAAGAAGTGGCACGGAGTCATGCTGTCGTTCAACCGCAAGCAAGCAAAGTACTAAGCCGCATCATCCCGGAGAGACTAAAACTGCTCTGCATTCAAAACTACCACTAGAACAGGCTGCCATACCGGCTGTCTTCAGGAAGTGCAAATCATCTCTGCATCAAATTACAATACTACAATACGCATCATCATCATAGAACGGAGTATAGAATGACAGTCAACTCTCTACCTCAACTTCATCGGTTTCAAAACGGCCTTCGACAGCGTCGACCAACAGGCAATTTCTTAGGCAGCTGCTTCAACACTACGCTTTTAGTGCCACAAATCTTTATCAATCTCACTCAACAGAACCTTTATGCTACATGATGCTACATGCCAAGTGCTTCACACTGGGAAGCTCAGTGATGACTTCCAAGTGAAAACAGACAGGAGTAAAACAAGACAAGGTTGTCGCCATCTACTATCACCGATCATCTTCCTCATTGTTGTCGAGAGGACTGGATTGGACGGGACTGGATCATGCAAGAAACTGTGAGGAGTGAGAGGATGGGCATACGCTGGTCGGATAGATGAAAAGAGCCTAGAAGATTTGGATTTCACCGATCATGATTTATGTCTAGTGTTTTGTTGCACAAACTCGAGATCTAAAGGCGAAAACCAACGAGTTGATAGAAGTGGCTAGGCAGGGCAGCGAAGACGGGACTTCAAGTGAACGTAGAGAAGACAGAGCATACTCAAACGACAACAGCATCAACAACAAGCATCAATCACTACCAACGGGAGAAACATGAAAGAAGTAGTCTCTTTCACCTACCTGACCAGACAGCATCGTTTCAACTACAGGTGATGGTGGCACAGATTAAGATGTCGGAGGAAGCGTCGGAAAGACAGAGAGACAGTCTTTTATTAACCTGAAATCAGTGTGGAGACCCACTACATTCTACTCAGTATAAAGCGTGAACGTGATCCGGATTCTCAACACTAATGTCAGTCAAGTCAGTGCTTCTATGTGGTTGAGAGACTTGGTGTGTTATGGAAAGCATTACCAACAAACTACAGATATTCATCAACGGCTGCCGCCCACACTCACTCGATACTGAAGGTCAGATGGCCAGAATAATAAGAATAAGCAACAAGGAACTCTGGCTGGCTGGCTAGCTGACAACGAACCAATCAAGGACCTATCACTCAACAAATATGCAGTAGAGGAAAGTGGAGATACATTGGGCATACACTGAGCAGGCCATTTTGATTGATATCACGCAGTAGATCAGGGACCCGAGTGGAATCCAAAGGGGAAAATATGAGTTGTGAGTCTGAGGGTGACATGGAGGAGATGGCGTGAGGAAGAAATGAAAGTTTGTGGTCAGTTGAGGAGCCGTGTTAGAAAGACTGCAATGGAGAAGTACTGCTGAAGTCCTAAGTTCAAAAGGGAACCCAAGAAATAAAAATGATATTTTGAAATAGGGTTTTTAACAAGTAAGATACACTTATGTTGCTTCTCGCATGTATATTAATCTAATCTTCCATCAGTTTTTTTTTGATGATGCGGTATTGGACTCTGGTTTAAACTGCAAATATATAATTTCTGAAGATTTTAATGAATTAATCATGAACTGTTTGACAAGAGCATTGTCGAGTCTACGCGTTTCTTTGTCGTTTGTGTCCTATGTCCATGAACTGTATTCTGTGGTGTATTTAGTAGATGATTTTTCCTATCTCGTAAGTTCATAGCTTGAAATTATATTAGCTATATAGAGATAGCTCGAAGTGTTGAGTGATATGTGATTTTTTGTGGTTAGCAGAAGAATCATACAATGATACTTACTTCTTTGTGTTTGTTGAATGAACTGCAATAATCAGAACCAATTTGAACTGTGAACAGTTTAGAATTATGAATTCTGTAGTCTAAATCAATAAAATTGTAATTGTGTTACCACTTATGATATTTTACCAAACTTTTATTCGATCTATCACTCCGAATTGATTTTTTGATACACATTTAAATCTACTGCCAAAATTGTCATTTTGAACAAAACTCACCATGAGTTCAATCCATTAAAAGTAACAAACAACTATGCATTACATTAATGATAGATCATTATTAGCAGTGGAATCATGGCTATGTGGTGTAGTGGATAACACCTTGGCATTTGAAGCGATCTCTGACAATTCCAAATCCCGGTGAGAACAACATCACTCACTAGGAAGCAGATACATCCAGCTGAAGAGTCGTAAATAGAACGGAATGCGTATCCTGGATTCCACTGCTAGCCACGATCCATCATTAATATAATTAGAAAGCAGACAATATCGAGGCATCCACATAGGAGCTTATACTTGCCAGTAGAGACGGATCAATTCGGTTCAACCAATTAAAGTATGATATAAAAAACAAAACAAAAAACAATTATACTAAAAACTATGCATTACATTCCATACATGTAATATATTAATATGAAAGTAATGAAATTATTATCAGATAGATTTGTTGCAGAATACTATGAATAGTTTATTCTGACACGTGTAAATTTATACTTAAATATATATATATATATCATTGTCATCTCAATTGAACAAGAATTATGACGGATTGCATTTAATCCATAGAAAAATAATAACCAGATAAATTTTATTTTAAAGTGGCGTGAATATTTGAAGATAAATATACATTAATTGTAAATATGGTGTGATATTTAACTGGTAATAAAGATGTAGATAAAATAATAACTTTTAAAATAGTCCTTACAAACCATTAAAAAAAATATATATTTTTAATATGAATCAATAAAACAACCAACCAAATAATCAGAAATTAATAAATTTAGTGTAGAAGTAAAACTTAGCTGCCACATGCCAAGTAATTCATAATGGGAAGCTCAGTGATGCTTTTAAAGTGAAGACAGGAGTAAAACAAGGCTATCTACTAACATCCATGATATTCTTGATTGTAGTTGGACTGGAATATGTAACAAACTGTGAGGAGCGAGAAGAGGGGGATACGCTGGCTGGACCGGGAAAACAACCTAGAAGACTTGGATTTCGCCAATGACTTGTATCTGATGTTGCACAAACTTGCAGATCTACAGGCGAGAACTAACCAGATGACAGAAGAGGTAGAGCAGCGAAGATGGGACTTCAAGTGAATGTAGAGAAGACAAAGATGGTGAAGAGGATGAAGCTGCGATCACCATCAACGGGAGAAACATAAAGGAAGTAGTCTCTTCCACCTACTTGACGAGGCAGCATCGTTTCAACTACAGGTGATGGTGGCACAGACGAAGACATCAAATCCAGCCAGGATCCGAAAGACAACAAGACAAGCGTTCATTAACCTGAAACCAATGTGGAAATCGTCTGCACTCAGCATAATGCCTGAACAACATCCGGATTCTCAACACCAACATCAGTGAAGTCAGTGCTCCTGTGTGATGTTGAGAGACTTGGCGTGTCACAATAAGCACCTGCAACAAACGACAGACATTCATCAACAGCTGCCACCTACACTGGCTCGTTACTGAAGATCAGATGGCCAGAATAGAATAATAGGAATAAGCAACAAGCAACTCTGGCTGGCTGGCTGGCTGACAACGAACCAACCAAGAAGTTATCGCTCAACAAATATGAGATAGAAGGAAGTGGAGATGGATTGGGCACACACTGAGAAGGCCGACTGGGGACATGACGTGCCAGGCCGGGCCATCGAGTGGAACCCAGATGGGAAGCTACGAGTTGGGCGTCCTAGGCGATGGTGATATTGAGGAGATGGTGTGAGGAAGAAATGGGAGCTTGTGAGCAGTCGTGGAACGGGGTTGTAAAGATTTCAGTGAACAGAGTGCACTGGAGACGTGCTACTGAAGTCCTATGTTCGACTAGGAACCCAAGGGACAAATACTAATAATTATAATAAAACCTAGGTACTGTAGACTGTAGGTTATGATTCAATTTTAGTCTATTTATTAGAATTAATCATGCAGTGAAATAGTATTACGCTTATTGGATAAAATGTTGGACGTAATTTCTTGTCCATATTGATATCAAGTAACTCCACAACTTTGAGACTTCGTTTACTTAGGTCTAGTTATCTTCTTCATGACAAGACGAGTAGAATTTTCTGTAGATCTGAATCAGATGTAGAATCGTTCCTATTGCATGGATTTGGGCTATTGATTCCATAAACAAACCTTCATTAAACTTCCATTCAACTAAGTTTTTAATATTGCGGCTCTATCCCATTCTATGGTATGGCTGCTTGCATAACTATAGCTCAGTTTTTCTCTAAAATCTTTATCTTACAAGCACACTTTTCATCGGAACAACTAGGATAATATTGGGTTACTCACCATAGAAAAGGTAGGGACTGACACAGGGTTTTTCGGAATATTTTCACTAAGTTTATCCCAATGTTTTTTGGCCCGACATCTGTCTCAACGTATAGATTTTCGATCTAATATTATGTATGCTGCAGTAACCCGGCGTTTAACGCCACTAACATGTTGGCCTAGCATTTGGTCCCACATCAGATTCGTAGCCTATTGCTGGGCCCAACCTTGGAATATTTAGCCCGATGAAACTGTTGACTGGAGTATAAGCTGATCTTCTGTGCTAAATCAAGATTAGTAGATCTTACCTTGGAAGATAAGTAACTTAGAGAAAAGCTCAGCTCTATAGAGTGCAGGGAATCTCACACAATCACACGATGGAGTGTGGTAGAGCCACGGTATCAAAAACTGCCTTAGTTGGTTGGAGGGAGAGATTCATAACTTAGTTTTTGTTCGTAGTAATGATGAATAATGGCTTGCAGTGCAATCCAGGATGCGCATTTTGTCCTATTTGCTACTCGTCAGCTAGATGTACCAGCCTAACAGTGAGTGATGTTGTTCCCACTATACCCGTCGCACAAGAAACTGGCTATCGTGGCTGGATGGGTAACGCTCTGGCTTTTGAAGCGATCATTCTGGAGTGTGAGTCTCGGTGGGGACAATATCACTCACTGGGAGGCACGTACACCCAGCTGTCCCCAATCGGCCTTCTCAGTGTATGCTTAATCCAATCCATCTCCACTCTCTGCTTCTGCATATTTGTTGGATGATAGGTTCTTGGTTGATTCGTTGTCAGCCAGCCAGTCAGTCAGAGTTCCTTGTTGCTTATTCTTATTATTCTGGCCATCTGATCTTCAGTATCGAGTGAGTGTAGACGGCAGCCGTTGATGAATATCTGTAGTTTGTTGGAAATGTTTTTCGTGACGCATCAAGTTTCTGAAGCACTGACTTGACTGACATTAGTGTTGAAAATCCACACTAGTTTCAGATTAATGAAGGCCTGTCTTGCTTTTCTGATCCTGTCTTTGACATCTTCATCTGTGCCCGTGCCACCTGTAGTTGAGACGATGCTGTCTGGTCAGATAGGTGAAAGAGACTACTTTCTTGAAACTATTCCCGTTCATGGTGATTGATGCTTGTTGTTGATGCTGTTGTTGGTTGGGTATCTTCATCACCTCCATCTTCCCGACATTTACTTGAAGTCCCATTTTCCCTGCATCTTTTGTCAACTCGCCTGGTTAACTAGTTCGTTAGTTACTAGCAGATCCTAAGCCCGGATAAAGAGGGGACGTCGGATATAGGGCTAGCAACCCTACCCCGTAAAATCAATCCAATCCCTAAAGAAACTTGAAAGCACAAAGAAATTATAAAAGAAATATTTATTCTCAATGACGAAAGCCAATTCATGGAGGACCGTCCTACGAAAGTAATCAGAAAATTAGGAAGAAAAGTAATTGCACGTTTAAGTAAACTCCATAACATGAATGTCATTAGGAAAAAGGAATCTCATTCGTCCAAACCCATAGGGTGTGAAAACCCTAAGATACACCTAGCGAATATCTCATTACGTCCAATAATATCGATGCAACGCTCCCCAACATATAAATTGGCAAAATACCTAGCAAAAATCCTAAGTACAGATAGAAACCACTCATGTAACTTTAAATTAAAAAGTACTTTTGATCTCATTGACTATATAAACGACATCAATATCAAATATAAGACAATTTATCCTTTTGATGTAAACTCTTTATTCATCAAGGTACCTGCAACTAAGACTGTTGGTACTCTTCTTGAGTATTCCTTCAATCCCCACTCTTCAAAATATTTGAAATAGCTATTACTAATATGCCCCAATAGAGTTTAATTCACTTTTGATGATGAAAATTTTCTAGAAGTTGGTGGTGTGGCCGCTGTACAGGAAATACGTTAATGATACCTTAATTATGTGTAACAGACATGAATATTCGAAAATTATTCTAGATAGACTCAATACCATACAAAGCTACATTAATTTATCATGTGAAGTGGAATGTAATTATCAGCTTTCTTTTCTTAATGTAGTACTAAATAAAAGGGAAGATGGGTCGATAAAAAGATCAGTGTATAAAAAACCTACCTGAGCTGGACACTGACTAAACTTTTATATTTTCTGTCCACTATAGTAAAAACGAGGTTTAATAAAATGCTTATTCAAAAAAAACCAAATCAAATGCTTAGAAGGGACACTCATGGATAACACATATCCACTAAAGTTAGTTAGCCGTTATAAAAATGTCTCAGTGGTGAGAATTGATGAGTATTCTGTCCCGAAAAAGGACGTTTACATCACGCTGCCGTATAGGGAGAGATCAAAGAGCATGATTTTGAGGTGAGGGTTGGCTTGTTTAAGTTATTAAAAATACATACCATGCAGCTATCCTCAATATTACAGAAAAAGGGGAACCTATGTTTCGAAATAAACCTCATCACTATATAGATGACAACGTCACATCCCACTGTGTATACGAGTTTATATATGTATGCAATGAGGCATATATTGGAAGGAGTAGTCGGACAATGAATTCGAAGATGGAGTGTATCTCTATTATTATTATATTATTATTAGTCCCTTGGGTTCCTAGTGGAACATAGGGCTTCAGTAGCACGCCTCCAGTGACCTCTGTTCTCTGAGATCTTTTGAACCTGGTCCCACGACAGCCCAGAAGCTCTCATTTCCTGCTCGCACGACCTCCTCCATGTCACCCTTGGACGTCCAACTCGTCGCTTCCCATGGGATTCCACTCGAGCAACTGGCCTGACGCGTGATGTCCTCAGTCGGCCTTCTCAGTGCATGCCCAGTCTAATCCATCTCCACTTCCTCCTGCATATTTGTTGAGCGATAGGTTCTTGGTTGGTTCGTTCCCACAGTTCCTTGTTCCTTATTCTTTCTGGCAATCCATCTGAGCTTCAGTAGCGAGCGTAAGCAGTTATTGATGAATGTCTGTAGTTTATTGGAAATCCCTTTCGTGAAGCGCCAAGTCTCTCAAACATACAGGAGCACTGACTTGACGTTGGTGTTGAAAATCCGTATCTTGTTCCGCATGCTGAGTGCAGAAGATCTCCACACTGGTTTCAGGCTAATGAACGCCTGTCTTGCTTTTCCGATTCTCACTTTGACGTCCTCGTCCGTCCCGCCTGTAGTTGAAACAGTGCTTCCTAGATAAGTGAAGGTTACTTCCTTTAAGTTTCTCCCGTTGATGGTGACTGGAGTTTGTTGTTGTTGTTGATGATGGGGAGTGTATCTCTAAGTAGCCGAAAAAGTAACTACATTCACGTAGTTCGATAATTCGAGGCAGACGGATGTCATCCTCTATGAGTAAATATATTATGAAGACAAGTCACAGGACTGACGCAAAATCAGCCTTTTGACTATTGAGGAGAAGAAAGCTCATTAACTGACTCTGCGATCGAACGCGAAGTATTTTTACCAGAGACTATGTGCTAGTTGAACCGGACTTCTTAATAGGTACACCTGGAGAAAACTGATGTTCTGGTCGATTTGTTGGTAAGAATATATGAGGAAGACAAGCAAAATAAGCCATCAGCTCAGTTTTTAAACTGACTTTGTTCATCAGTCTGGAATTTAAGGATGATGTAGCATCAGATAACCTTGAATATCGTCTTTCGAGACCACTTATTAGAACCTTTCTGCACCTAAACTTCATAAATTGTTTTCTGTTTGTGCAAAAGACAATATCCCACGATAGCCCATATACATCAAACACTTCACCGGATAATGTGGAGCTAGTTAAATCCACCGGAGCCGGAAATAGCTCTCAACACATATATGAGAATATATTCCAGCCTAGTTTCATAAGTGTGAAAGGAAATATATCAGAAGTTATACTGTTGGACATCTAATCGCTTCTCATCATTCATCTGACTCGGAAAATGATTTGAAGGTTCTCTATCGAATTCGACCAAACACCTTATGTTTCATACTTCTAGTTATCGCAAACACTCAAATCTTCCATCTTCAACAGTTTTACAAGGTAACCTTTCTTCCAATCAGTAGGCAGCTACCTTCCCTTCCTTCCACACCTTCTGCAATAGTGGTGTGGTGTGAGCATGTCCGCTGTCGTCTCTGTGTCTGTTTTCAGTGCTTCTGATGGGATTCCATCTGGTCCTGCTGCTTTCCCACATTTCAGTAGCTTTATGGCACTCAGGATTTCCACTTCTGTTGGAGGATTTATGTTCACTTGTAGTTCAGCGGCTGGGCTGTAGGTGGTATTTCTGGACGAAGTGCAGGTGGTGATGGTGGTCGATTCAAGAGCTTCTTGAAGTGGTCGGCCAGGCCATCTTTTCCTTTCTTTCTCTTCTTTCCTAATTAAATTTCCTTCTTCATCTTTTATTGGTTTCGTCTGCATTGATCTCTTCCCTGCCAGATAGCACCTGGTTATTTGATACAATGTTGTCACGTCTCTGTCTCTCCTACCTACAGCAGCCTGTTCTGCTTCACTTGTCAGTGTGTCATAGAAGTGTCTTTTGTCTTTCCGTGCACTCTCCTTCACTTCTTTGTCCAGTGTAGTTTTTGATACATTGTACTCAGTTCCTCTTCTCGTTGTGCATCCTTGCACTGGTTTATCTTCTGTTTCACCATCCTTTTCTCCTTGCTCTATCAGCTTCCAGGTATCCATTGAGATCCATTTCATTCCTTGTCTTCTTTCTTCTTCTTTCCTAATACTGCTGTGCAGGTTTCTTTCCACATAGCTTTCAAAGACTCCCAGTGTTCTTCCACACAGGTTTCTCCAGGGATGTTCCTCGATATCTCCCATTTTGTCTTGATGGCTGGCTGCTGTGAAGATTTCCTTTGTAGTTTCTTCCTTCAGTTTCTGTTCAGAGTGTTGTACTTCAACTGCGGTCTATCACAAGCTTCCTTGAAGGCTTTCAACTTGATTTTGAAGGCAGGTTCCTTGCACTAGACAGTGAGTGGTGTGAACCTACATCTGCTCCTCTTCTTGACCTTGTGTTAAGTAGACTGCATCTCCATTTTCTTGAGATTGAGATAAAGCCGATCTGATTTTTAGTGTAAGGTGTCCATCTGGTGAAATCCATGTGCCTTTGTGGATATCCTTCTGCTTGAACACACTGCCTCACTGCAATCACCAAATCGTTGAATGCACAGAACTCTGCAAACAATTCTCCATTCTCGTTCATCACCTCACCGAGTGCTTCTCGACCCATGGTTAGTTCTCTTCCTGTGTTGTCTGCTCCCAGTTTGGCATTCATGTCATCCAACCCATTAGAATTTTGATATCGCCAACTGAGGTGGGGTCTTGTCCAGTGTTGACTGAAGTTGTCTGTAGAATTCCTCCTTCTTCTCTTCATCTGCATTATTTGTAGGTGCGAAGCATAGCATTGCATGATTGTGACCTTCCTTCCTTTTGAGTTGAACCTTGCTGTCATGATCCTGCATGAGGAGATTGGTTCCCACTGCATGAGAGCCTTCGATGCTCTTGGGGACATCATGATAGCCATTCCATATTTCAGTGTGCTGGTGGTTGTCGTCTGAGTGACAGTATCGGAGTAGATTATTGATTCTCTAGTTGACAGTTTGGAGATTCCACTCCCATTCCATCTGCTTTCGCAAATTCCAAGCACTTCAATGCGATACCTTCTGATCTCGTTTGCAATCTGGGCTACCTTGCTGGGTTCAAACATCGTGATGACATTCCATGTCCCCATGTTTACTTTCGCTTTCATCGAGGGAGAGAAGACACATCGGCCAATTGGCTTCCCGAAGGCTTTCACCAACTGGCGTCATTTCGCCTCTCCGATTCCAGTGAGGAATAATATTGTTATTATTTTTTATATATCGTTTGTGCTTTGAAGTTTCTTTAGCGGTTAGATTTGTTTTACGGGGTAGGGTTGCTAGCCCTATGCCCAACCTTCCCTCTTTATCCGGGCTTAGAGCCGGCTAGTAACTAGTGAACTAGTCAACCAGTGGAGCTATAGTGATGATAGTAACAGATACCAACGTTTGTATCGTTTTCACTTTTAGGTGTTGTTTCTGTCATGGTACCACACATTCTTCGCTACCCATAAGCTGCCAAGTGTATCTACACATAATTGACGTATATGTGAGCAACACCTTATCTCTTGGACTACTTCCTGATGTCATCGCCTGACAACCATACATCCAGGGATGGCAGCCTGTTCAACTTCAGCTGCGTTACTTATCGCCATGCGAAATATTCAGTTCAATCCATGTATGGATAGTGTCATATTCCAGCGCACCTCACTACCTTCAAACTGCCGGTGAACATTCTGTGAACACAAACTGCTCCTACCATTTAGCACAACTCCTTAATCACAATGACTCAATTCCCCATAGTGTCTACTCATACAGATTCACAGAAGCATAGGATAAGAGTGTGTCACATGTCTTACCACGTGACACGTCAGTCTGAATGACGGAAACCATTAGAGATGATGTTCAATGAACACTTGTATATGACATCATAGAATCAGTCAACTACCGAACAACCTTTAGGCGTCCACGCCACAAATGATAACAAAAAACAGAGAATGGGATTGCTGATGAGTTATTAATCGACAGAACTATTGGCACTCAACACTTTGACAAATGAAGCGCTACGAAAATTATGGATTACCAATCCTGTCCTTGTTTATATTTCATCTCACAACATAATGTATGCAATTCCTCTGTAGTCAACTTACACACTGGTCACATCGTAGGTAACGATTACCATGAATGCAACAGTATTCTAACATCCATAAAACTCAAACCATTCACTTTTAATTCTCATATATCACTATCATATTGGACTACTGTATTCCACCACTAATAAACAAGTAGACAGGGATAAAATATAATTTGAGATGAAGTATAATTTTATGATAAAATTTTTAATCATTATATCAAATTACTGCATAAAGAAAGAGTGATTAGTTGATATGATTCCCAAATACTTCTTAAGATGAAAATAATTTATACCTTTTATTACACAATTTAAAAATACATAGTCTTCATCTAAATTCAGAACTGTTCACAGAAAAAAGACTATAGAATAATACTTAAAAATGATTCAGTTCACTTCAACTTGAACTCATTCAACTCATCATCTTTCAGCATTGACAATAGTTGGTTGAAATTCCTTATACAAATTATTTATAACATTTGAAAAATGTTTCCGAGCTTGATTACGTGACAGTTTATTGGTTGGAGTTAATAAGCCATTAGTAGTAGTAAACTCTTCATTTGATAAATGGATTACTTTCACCTAATTATTGGAGAGAAAAAAAAGGAGAAAAATTCGAAAAAAAAAACAAACAAACATTTAAGACGTGAGATGACTATCGAAATTCTGTCTTTAAGTACTAGAAATGAAAAACAATATTGCTAATATCACTTGAAAACAATAAGCTTAAGATAACTGGACAATTCAACAATTCAAAACCCCATTATACCTTCTAAAGAAGTATATACAGCCTTTTTCTTTACCATTGTAGACAACTGATCACTTGATGAAGTGTATTTTATTTAGTAATCACTTGTTTATTTCACTATTTTAAATGTTTTTATATAAATTAAGTAACTTTTTTTTGTCATAATTTTCATCTTGACCTTTGACCGGAGATTACTCTGGAATTTTCAATTGTTTCTAATATGTATACAACAAATGACTTGAATGAATAGTCACGAATGAATTGTAATTAATTAATTCATAATTTCATTCTCGTGACCATTAATCACTTGAGTACACTACACTACACCACACCATATCGTGTCATTATCACAGGACTAATTCATTATCATTTTTACATTTTCATGAACAATCTACGATTGCTTCATAACAGTTTGATTTCAGTCCAATACTCAAATATTTGTCAGTTATGAAATATCTCTATGATCTCTATTTGATTTTCGTGATAAACACGAAATTCGTGTCATTTGAATAATAATGACAATTTATACTTAGCGATAACTGAAGGTGAGATAAAAATTTGGACAGCAACACAATTCAATCAGCGATCACTGCGACACATGCTCTACCAACTCACATACGCTCATGACCACATTTTTATTTCACTTCAATCACCTTGGCTTTTCACAGACTACCATGTCAATTTATGACGCCTTTCTACCGCTCGATCGTATTCACACTGGCTGCCTAGTCAGAACTTCTCATCTCAATCGAAATGTAACTGAATGACAGGGGGAGTGATAGCAACATATTGATCATTATTTTGACTGAGATATCCCTAGTTTGGCAGACTAGTATTTATATTAGGTGATGATTGAAGTGAAATAAAAATCTGATCAGCAGTCGGACCACGTAGCTCAGTAGGTAGAGCATCGGGCTGGAAACCCGTTTGTCATTCATTGGAATCCGACTACGGTCTAAATTTTCTTTTTAACTTCAATCATCACGCAGTAAAAGTACTACTCTGTCAGATGGTCAAATGATAACAGTAATAATAATAACATATTTGCTTCATTCCGAACCATAGTTATGTTTACAGAATAGAATTCTCAGAGTATGTTATTACATAAATTTACCCATTATACAACATTCTTCAAATCTGTATTAAAAATGGTTCTGTTAAACGATACATAATACAGAATAATGAATAACAGGATTATCGAAATGTTTAATAACTTGAGGGACATGATAACTGTTCGCTATTACACAGTTGATCGAAAAGACTGTCTAACATGATTTCCTCCTCACAATAAACAAGCTAAGAAAAAAGGTATGGTTGATATTTTATATGTAGTTGTTGCGACATAGAATTTAATATATTTGCTTCTTGTCTCACCAGATGACAGACATGGAGAGAAGTGAGGATGTAGAAGATGCTTGTCATCAGATAAAACATTTTTAGTCAGTTATCCAAACAGTTCATATGTCTGTCTACGAATACATTTATCAGCTCGCTTAGGGGTGTGCAACTTGCTCTACTAACAGCCTTCAAACTCCTACGCAATATAATGTAGTCGTTTTTCCGGAGTCCACGGAAGGATAAGGGGGAACAATAAGTAAGTATAGGTAAGACACAGGAATTAATGGAACGTAAGAGTAGAGGCTGAGTAATGCGAGACAGTCTGAGTTTCTTTATATAAAAGGTGAAGCGAAGGATTTTCCTAGACATCAGTAATACATGAGTAGACGGAGAAAGATCAGAAGGAAAGCATAAGCCAAGATGGACCACGCTTGCTACATTCTCTAGAACAGAGCCATCTACAAGATAAGAGTTATGGGACTGAAGCAATGTCCAAAGGTCTTTTTCATGTCTTAAGCTAAAATTAACCATCTGACATTTGGAGGGACTGAATGTGAGGCTATTTAAGGAAGACCAGTAAGCAATTTTCGTTTGAGAAGTTATTCAACTTAGAACAATCAGAAGAGGAGGTGATCGGCATAGATACTATCAGGTCATCAACATACTTAAGAAAGTTAGCTTTAGTTGAGATTACTAGGTCATACAGAAAGAAAGGAAAACGGAAAGAAGAGGAGAAGGAACAGCAACTTGAGACAAATCAGCTTCACTAAGCAGTGAAGTAAAGCGTTTTTGTTTGTAAAGAGTGTACTGTCTTCTCTCAGAGAAGTATGAATCAAGCCACTTTACAACCCAGAACTCAATGTGAGTACTGGCAAGCCTGTTTTAAAAGATAGGTCTAGGGATAGAGTCAAAGGCAAGGTGTAATCCAAGAAGGGAGATCTAACACACTTAGCACCTTTGTCCAAACTGGCAATAATATTATGATGTAAAGCAACTGCAGCATCTAAGATACTCCTTTTGAGTTTGTAGGCAAACTGATTTGGATCTCCGAAAGCCTGTACAGCACCACTATAAACCACAATACAAATTAATAAACACAAATAGATAAAACGTATATTGAAAATATTAAGGTTTAACTCTAAAAGTTTTAAAAAACGTATTCTTCACCTTTTCAAAGCCTTTCAATTCCTTTTTGTCAGCTACAGCGTTCAATTTATCCAGTATAAATTTATTAACCGTTTCATTTGTACATAGTTCACTGTTGGAAAGTTTTGAAAATTGTATTAATCCTGCACTCATTAAATTGGCACGTAATTCAGTAAAATCTGGAACCACAATTGCAACAGGATAATTGTTTTGGCTGTTACCATCCACAAATATCTGACTTACAACTGTACACAGTTGATAAACCATCTCTATTTTTTCCGGTGCGATGTATTCACCTTGAGCCAATTTGAATATGCTTTTCACACGATCAACAATCTTCAAAGAACCTTCCTAGTATAAGAAAACAAGTATAGGTATACACATTCACCATATACATATTTGAGTTATAAAAAAAAAATAACCGAAAACAAGT
Organism: Heterobilharzia americana; assembly: GCA_944470555.2. Taxonomy (NCBI): domain Eukaryota; kingdom Metazoa; phylum Platyhelminthes; class Trematoda; order Strigeidida; family Schistosomatidae; genus Heterobilharzia; species Heterobilharzia americana. The sequence continues at coordinate 26,349,870 of OX104131.1, read as the reverse complement.
TTCACCAATCTATCGATTATTATTAGCTTATGAAATTGAATGTAATATGAATAGGTCACTCTATTAGAGACAATAGACTATAATTACTATGTGATATCACCATAAAAGTTAAACTATCGCATCACACAAACTAGTTTAGGTAGCTTTATTGACTCTATGCTGCAGTGTATTCTTTCGTTTAACATAAAAGATGACATCTTTTAGTTAAGTAACTAAAACCTACAAAACGAAAATATTAGAATTACTGAAATTTTACACTGAGAAACTCATTTTCTGAAGAGACTCAGTTTGTCAGAAGAGAAAATTATTACACAGTACACACGAATTCGATGTAGGAAAAGACGAAGACGGCAGGCATACTCTTAGCTACCTCAATCATTGATAAGTATCTTAGAAATTTCTAAAATAAACACTGTAATTGAAGTCTATAAATTCATTAGTTCTCTGGTGTTTTGTTAAACTAGTACGGTTCACTTTTTTTATTATCAAACAGACTACTAATAGAGTCTATTAGATGTTGTTAAAACGCTACTGTACGAAGTAGACATTCTACTAAGTGTAAAAATGTAATGTTGTAATTTGATAATTTCTTGAATGTTTTCAACAATATCTCAAATAGATAACATTTGTTTCACAACAAGAAAGTCTTTTGATATACGCAATCAAATATTATTCACATAAATATATTGCGATCAAGTGGTGGTAACACGCCACAAATTCACATGGTAGTCGGAAAAAACCCATGGTAGTTGAAGTGAAATAAAAATATGATCACCAGCCAGTTCTCGTAGCTCAGTTGTCACAGCATTGAGCCGGAAACCTAGTTGTCACTGGTTTGAATCCCAACCGCGGTCTAAACTTTCATTTCACCTTCAGTCATCACTATGTTTATATGTATTAACCAATTTCCATCAAAAGTTGCAAAATATTCTCTGTAATAGATACTATTGTCTATATCCCTATTGGAGATAATATGCAAACGCAATACAAAAACATTTCACAGCCATCGGCATACATAACGCTCCTAAGTATCATGAAATTCCACATGAATACACTTTAAGGGAAGACTTGTGATGAATGGAAATACTGACGAATAACTAAAGCTATCAAAATACCAGTATTTACAGATACACTTGGTTTTTTTTGAGTGTTTTACAATTCATTAAAGATTGACATTTCTTTTTAAATAATTTATCCTGGATGATAATTGAAGGTGAGATAAAAAATTTAGACAGCAACACAATTCAATCGAGCGATCACTGAATTTCCCGACACATGCTCTACCAACTCACATACGCTCATGACCACATTTTTATTTCACTTCAATCACCTTGGCTTTTCACAGACTACCATGTCAATTTATGACGCCTTTCTACCGCTCGATCGTATTCACACTGGCTGCCTAGTCAGAACTTCTCATCTCAATCGAAATGTAACTGAATGACAGGGGGAGTGATAGCAACATATTGATCATTATTTTGACTGAGATATCCCTAGTTTGGCAGACTAGTATTTGTACTAGGTGATAACTGATGGTGAGATGGAAATTTGGACCACGGCCGGATTCGAACCAGCGATCAACGGGTTTCCGGCCAATGTTCAAATTTCTATCTCGTCTTCAATCTTCACCCCTATAAGATTACTCTGCCAGACCATGACTATCTGAGATAGTCAAATGATAAATAACTTATCTGGAAAGTCGACTGTATACTACTTTAAGGCTATAAAAGACTATTTAGGGTGTAAAATCCCAATAAATTATTTTCAGTAAAAATGTATTTAACTAATAGATATTGAATTAGGATGTATTACACATCTTGAAAAATGCTTTCTGTTTTCTAAGCTTTGATATGTGATCTTGCTGGTAGAATCATCCAGTTCTACGACTATCTGTTCACAATCGGATATCAAGACTTCCAGAATGTTAGAAAACTGTTCTCTTTATACTGAACAACAAGTCACCATTGTGTAATAAAATTTAAACACTAACCGGAGTCCATTCACCAACATCTCCGGTATGTAACCATCCATCGCTGTCAATAAGTTCAGCAGTTTTTACTGGGTCTTGATAATACCCCTTCGTGCATCGGTTACCCCTGACGCATATCTGAAAAATGAGTTCGAGAATGTATTAACCTTGCATGATATGAAAAAATAACACTTAAAATAATATTAGCAGATGCAATAGTAGACAGACAGACAAAATCAACTTGGAACCACACGCACAAGTATATCTCAACAAGTTGCCACGAAAAAAACATTGAACACAAGAAGAGTGATATCATAATGGACAAAGTTGCATGCCAGAATGAACAGTTTGAAGATTACAGTTAGAGCAAATATTCAAGCTTTAGAAGACATCAGGGAGTGAAAACATCTGCGCCATTGTGACTGATTCCCGGCTATGTTACCAAGAATTCTCACCCACTGGTCCCATCTTCTTGGGCACCTCAACTAGGCAGCCTATATCTCATAATACTGCTCAGATCAAGAGTTAGTGACTTCTTAGACTGGTGCTATGTCTTGGTCTGGCTACCCTGATCCCTTTTGCAACTTAATCCAACTTCCACTAGCATGGCACGTGCAGGTAGGCAGTGACTCGGCATGCGCAGTACATGTCCAGCCCATCTCAGTTGACTAAGTTTCATAACTTCATCAACCGACTTGCTTACCTCACCTATTATCCTTTGCCTGTCTTCACTATTGCTCACATGGTGATTCCACTAAGTGCAACCAATGACACGAAGATATCTGTGATCAAAACCCTGTAACTGCTTCATGTTTCCTACTTTTAATGGCCATGTCTCACTGCCTTAAACCAAAACAGTATACTTGTACTTCGGTAGATAGTCAGATATTTCACTAGTTGGCGCCACAGTTTACGCAATTTGGCAAACGCCACACGAGCCTTCTATATCTCATCTGAGATCTCGTCAGCCGCCAGCCCGTTTAGGCTCATGCGAATCCCCAAGTGAGGTGGTTGACACATCTAATCACTACACACCCTATCAGTAAAATGAAAGTATTTGCAGCAGACTAGTCGAGGGAGTAGATCAATCCCTGTGATGTTAGACATACCAAATGCTAACGAGAAAGCAAGCCACCAACACAATATACCATTGTTATTACAGTCAGATAAGTAGAATCAACATGTGAAAATCACCGGGAAATTTTAGGAAGATAAACCTAAACAACTATAATGGATGAATATATTGCATAATGCGAATTACGGACGATCAACAAGAAATAAGTGACCACGTAAATCAGGAAACCATATGGCTTAATTTTAACGAATTCTAAGAGAAAAGACAAATATACAAATTTGAAGCCTACCTCCCCCTTTTGATTTTGCGTCATGATCGACTGCATACCCGGTACACTGGTAAGTTTTACTTCCAAATCACATGCGATAGCACCCGCAACACTTAGATGATATTCTCCAACTAGTGAAACGCTGATGCACCCCATTGTTTCAGTTGATCCATACCCTTCAAGAACCTTAAGTAGAAGAAAAAGAGAATTAAACAATACGAATCTAATACCACTGTTAATCATGGAAAGGATATTGAAATGAAGTATAAAAACGTTGATTGGATAACAGTGAGAAAACCCACATGACGGGAAAGGAACTGTTCTCACAATAACCGGAACACAGTAACCAACTGAAAATATTTTTGAAGTTAGCCATGCTCTATTATTATAATTATTACGCAGCTTTACACGCACGAAGGTGTTGTTAGTCGGTTTATACAGTCGACCATTAAAAAAATAAGTCCAGAGTTCAAATCATGCTTCGCACACTCCGGAAGGCTCAACTGGTTAGTATTACAAGACCCGATACATTAAGTGTAATGCATAGACGACTACATAAATATTTACTAAGTAAAGTGACATGGTTTTATTGTATTATTATATATATTTTTTAGTGGATTCACAGGTAGGTGATTGTCAGTAGGTAGTTTGAAGGGAAAAAAAGCACCAAATGTAACAAAACGTCACATGGCCAGTACAACTGTTTGCAAAAAAATCCTTACTAGATTACTAGCCTGACTTAGTCCGGATAAAGAGGAAAGGTTGGGTATACGGCTACCAACAATACCCCGGAAAAACAATCCAACCAATAAAGAAACTTCAAAGCACAAAGAAAACATAAAAAACAAAAAAATTGAACTCATTCCTCGCTGGAATCCGAGAGACCGAGTACGCCAATTGGCTGATGTGTCTTCACTCCTCTCGATCAAAGCAAAAGTAAGCATAGGGAAACAGAATGTCCACACAATGTTTGAAGCTGGCTGGCTAGTAAGGCTGCACAGATTCCCAAAGAGATGAGAATGTATGACACAGAGGTGATATGAATCTGTGAAAGTAGATGGAATGGGAGTGGACTCTCCAAACTGTCAACTAGAGAGTCAATAATCTGCTCCAATATTGTCACCCAGACGACAACCATGAGCACAGAACACTGAGTTATGGAGTGGCTATCATGATGTCGGCAACAGCATCCAAGGCTCTACCTCTCATGCACTGGGATCCAATCTCCTCCGCGATCAGGATCATGACAGCAGAATTCAACTGGGAACGAGGAAAGTCACAATCATTCAATGCTACGCTATACACCTATAAATAATGCAGATGAAGAGAAGAAGGAGAAATTCTACAGACAACTGTAATCAGTAATGGACAAGAAACGCCTCAGATGCCGACGGTAACATCAAAATTCTAATGGGTGACATGAATGCCGAATTGGGAGCGGATAGTCTAGGAAAAGAACCAATCATGGATTGAGAGGCACTCGGTGAAATGATGAACGAGAATGGAGAACTGTTTGCAGACCTCTGCGCAGTCAACGATTAGGTGATTGGAGGCAGTGTGTGCAAGCACTAGGATATTCACAAGGCAGCGAAACGGACTTGATTTCACCAGATGTACACACTACACTAAAAATTAGATCGACTTCATCTTATTGTGAAGAAACAGGGAGGCACAGCCTACTGGACACAAGATGAAGAAGGGGAGCAGATGTAGGTTGAGACCACTCACTATCCCGTGGAAGGAACATGCCTTCCAATCAAGTTGAAAGACTCCAAACAAGCTGGTGATAGAAAAAATTTCAAGTTGAACACCCAGAACATAAAGTAAAGGACGACACTTCAAATGACTTCTTCACATCAGTCATCCAGAAAAAATGGGACGCATTAAGCAAAATCCGTGAAGAAACCTGCTTGAAAGAATACTGGAACTCCCTGAAAGAGATTTGGAAGAAAACCTGCATAACCGTGTTAAGAAGGAAGAAGAAGCAAGACGAGACAAGGAATGGATCTCCACGGACACACGCAAGCTGACAGATGCAGAGCCAACAGCGGACATGTATTACACCACTATTGCAGAAGATTTACAAGAAAGGAAGGAAGGGTACCTGTCGATTGATTGGAAGAAAGGCTACCTTGTCAAACTATCAGAGAAGGGTGAGCGACTTAAGTCTTTGCAAGAAGTGGCACGCAATCATGCTGTCGTCCACCATAACAAAGCAAGCAAACTACTAAGCTGCATCATCCCGGAGAGACTAAAACTGCTCTGCATTCAAAACTACCACTAGAACAGGCTGCCATACCGGCTGCCTTCAGGAAGTGCAAATCATCTCTGCATCAAATTACAATACTACAATACGCATCATCATCATAGAACGGAGTATAGAATGACAGTCAACTCTCTACCTCAACTTCATCGGTTTCAAAACGGCCTTCGACAGCGTCGACCAACAGGCAATTTCTTAGGCAGCTGCTTCAACACTACGCTTTTAGTGCCACAAATCTTTATCAATCTCACTCAACAGAACCTTTATGCTACATGATGCTACATGCCAAGTGCTTCACACTGGGAAGCTCAGTGATGACTTCCAAGTGAAAACAGACAGGAGTAAAACAAGACAAGGTTGTCGCCGTCTACTATCACCGATCATCTTCCTCATTGTTGTCGAGAGGACTGGATTGGACTGGACTGGATCATGCAAGAAACTGTGAGGAGTGAGAGGATGGGCATACGCTGGTCGGATAGATGAAAAGAGCCTAGAAGATTTGGATTTCACCGATCATGATTTATGTCTAATGTTTTGTTGCACAAACTCGAAGATCTACAGGCGAAAACCAACGAGTTGATAGAAGTGGCTAGGCAGGGTAGCGAAGACGGGACTTTAAGTGAACGTAGAGGAGACAGAGGTGATGAGGATACTCAAACGACAACAGCATCAACAACAAGCATCAATCACCATCAACGGGAGCAATATAAAGGAAGTAGTCTCTTTCACCTACCTGACCAGGCAGCATCGTCTCAACTACAGGTGATGGTGGCACAGATCAGGATGTCGGAGGAAGCGTCGGAAAGACAGAGAGACAGTCTTTTATTAACCTGAAATCAGTGTGGAGACCTACTATATGCTACTTGGTATAAAGCGTGAACGTGATCCGGATTCTCAACACTAATGTCAGTCAAGTCAGTGCCTCTACATGTTTCAGAGACGACGCGTTTGGGATAGCACTTCCAACAAACTACAAACATTCATCTATAGCTGCCTACATCCACTCGATACTGAAGATCAGATGGTTAAAATAATAAGCAACAAAAAACTCTGACTGACTGACTGGCTGGCAACGAACCAATCAAAAACCTATCACCGAACGAATAAGCAGAAGAAAATGGAGATGGACTGTATTGGGCATTCACTGAGAAGGCCGGTTTGGTTGACATCACGCACCAGGTCAGGGACTCGAGTGGAACCCGAAGGGGAAACGATGAGTTGTGTCCGAGAGTGACATGGAGGAGATCGTGTAAGGAAGAAATAAAAGGCTATGGGGAGTTGTGGAGCCGGATTAAAAAGACTGTAGAGAAGAGAGTGAAATGGCTATTTGCTACTGAAGCCTTATTTTCGACTAGGAATCCAAGGGACAAATAATAATAATAATAATAATAATAATAATAATAAGGGAAAGTCAATATTGACTGATACATTTAAATAATGAACTATATAATAAGGAGCTCACCACATTAAATACTGCCCTTGCAAACTGCATTACTTCTGGTGGTGTTGGCGCCGCACCAACCATCACAAAGCATACGCGTCCACCCAACATTTTCCTAATTTTTCTAAAGCATAATTCGTCCAACACACTTTGATGATTAAATTTCCCTCTGAAAGATATACGAGTAACAGATCATATGTATGGTGATATGAATGCACAGTGAACTTAGTAAAAAACACTATTATTCTGCAAATATGTTTATTCAACTTAAGGAAGTGAGATAATTGTAAATACACCTAGGTGATATGGAATCTGCTATTTCGTTGGGGGTATAAAATATAAAATATTCTAATAATAGCTTTAAAAATTCATGACTACTCAACACTTGATTTCTTTTTGCCCTTATACTTAACACAGTTATCAAGAGTCAACAACACTATACTACAAAGTGGTGTATGAGTATGTATTCAAAGTCATCCCATTTATTTCAATGAGATTGAAATTATCTTTCGAAATGGCGTAGAATACATGTAGATCAGGTGGATGATCTTGGTTGTGTTGTGTTCTCTGGGCTAACTTCTTCAATCGTGAAGCTTTCATTGTCTTTATAGACAACATCATCAACACCCATTTCAATATGAAGTGGGCTGTCAATATCTCTCCGTGAGTGATTTAGTGGCTTCCCATAACAAACTCGTTTTGTGATTGGTTGCTTCCTTTGGTCGTATCATCGACTGCATAGATTTTCCTGTTACCTGTTTATCAGTCTGACTTCTGACCTGCTTGCTGTTTATCACTTTTCTCATTGGTTGGTAGATTGTGTCTATGTCTACACATCTATTGATTGCTGGCTGACTGACTGACCTGAATGACAAGCTTCTAAGAATTCTCGAACATCATTTGTGTTTTCTCTTTCCAGACCATGCTCCATGACTCATCTGCAACTACTCCTAGTTTAATGATAGACACTGAAGTGGTGGAGTGTGTCGACCACCTCACTTACTTCAAACTTCAGTTATATGAGATTATGCATAGGCCAAGCAACACAGGCTCATGGACTATGATTTGAATCCCAATCCGGTATGAGTAAATGAACACAAGTTCCACATCTGTGTAGTGCTAAGCAGTATTGTCCCTTACCTGTGATATGCAAGTTCATGGGCGACAGATACGTCTACTTTAATATCGGCAAATTCCCTGATGTTGCACACTAGAATCAAGTCTGTATACGCTGATAAGTATGACAAACAACTGGGGAAACGTAGAAGGAATGGGTGTATGAATTTCCCACCCAACACCCACGGTAATTCTAATGTTCACCATTATCTCAAGCAGTGAAGTGTTTAAAATATTCCTACGATCGTACCAAAAATAATCAAGGTTTAAGGAGTATCAAAAGATGTCATTCCCGTCATTTACAGTATTGTTTACTGGATTACGTCTCGGACATCATTTATTGTCCATAGTCATATCAAGATAACTACACAACTTTGACATATCCTCTATGTGGTCCTAATTTCCTCGTCTCTTTGTGATACGGGTAGTAAGATTTTCCATATATCCGGAACAGGTGCTGAGTCATTCCTGTTGCCGCATGTGTTAGGTGTTGAGTCGATAAAGAAAGATTGAGTTACCAATCTCTCCCTCCACCCTGCTACGTTAGTTTTAAGAATTTTGACCCTGACCTATGTATTCTGTTGTGTGGTTGTGTGTAATTGCATGCATAGTTATGACTTAGCTTTTTTCTAAGTTTCTTACCTGCCAATTTTGACCTAGCTAGATTTTTTGTGTTCCGATAGCCTTATTGACCCTACTCGACTACTTTGACCTATGTATTTGACCACGCAATCGTTGCAAATAAACTAAGCAGAATAATTTAGTTTGCCAAATCGTAGCAACAATTATGAGGTCAAATACATAGGTCAAAGTAGTCGAGTAGGGTCAATAAGGCTATCGGAACACAAAAAATCTAGCTGGGTCAAAATTGGCAGGTAAGGAACTTAAAAAAAGCTGTCATAACTATGCTCGCAATTACACACAACAACACAACAGAATGTATAGGTCAGGGTCAAAGTTCTTAAAACTAACGTTGATGGTGATTGGAGGTTGTTGTTGTTGTTGTTGGTTGGGTATCATCATCACTGAATGAAAAGTTGACATTAGATGTGTTATATATGGACATATCTCAGTGTCTAGTGTTTCGGGTGAGCATATTATAACAAATTATCTTAAATTAATATACCTTTTTTGTTCTGCCATTTTTATCTTCAAAATTCGATTGTAAAGTTTTGTTTTCAGCTTTGATTCACTCAAGACTTTTTGATATTTTGTGTACATACGAGAAAGTACACGTGGGACTGCAGCAAACATAGTCGGTCTAAGGGTTTTTGCATCTGCCATTAACCCATCGAATGCTTCAGTTAAAAATCCCAATCGACCACCAACCAAAAGAATAAAAGACTATAAAAAGAAATAACCATATGAAAGTAATCGAATGAAGTGTATATATATTAGAATTATACATGTATATTTTTAAAACTATAGTCAATAGCATGCATATTGAAATTTAAGTAAAAAGTGACTAGAAAAATCAGGATAAGATTCTTTTCAGGACTATAGACATGTTAAAACCACATTGAATAGGTGCACGCTGATCTATCATGGATTAAAATGTCGTATATAAATGCCGACTACCTCTAATCATCTAAAACATGAAATTATTTCAATTGACTATGAATGGTGAATAACCTGAAAACATCAGTTCACTGTTTTTGGTCAACAAAAAAAAACCCTATGGCGATGAATATATGTCATTTATAAGATACCTGTAAGGGAGAATAACAATACTATATGGCTATCAGTAAGAATTTACGGTTAATTGATATAGGAGGTCAACTTCCTAGTTCTAATGCCGTTCCATTGAAATATGTTTGAAATACCAGCTAGTAGCATTTGACCTCATAAAATAAATGGAACTGATAGCATAGTGTATAAATTCACAAGGAATGCTGAAAAATACCACATAGCAAACAACTTAGACGCCTTAGCTACAAAGTTCAATAGCTTACTTTATACACTGATACCAACAGAAATTTTACAATTTCTTTGCAAGCATTTTAAAACTTTTGAAAGAATAAGTAACCAGAAACTATACACTAATCCAGTGATCACTAACTATTTACTGTCTTATCAACCACATAAACTAATCAATTAGGTAAATAAAAGTGTTTTTGGGAGGAATTTATTTCATTAAAAGGAAACTATGGATGGGTTATATTCACTTTAATAAATGTAAAGAGTATGAAAAGTACACGAATCAGTTATCAGTGGATAATCGGTATAACTGTCTAGTACATATACTGCCTACTTAGCATAGACTGAAGGTTATTGATCAGTAATGAATACTAAAGCCTAGGCAGTTATATCAATTATCCCTGATGACCAATCCATCCACACAACCCAATTCTATAGGCAGCTACTCATGCTTTAAATAGCTTGGTATTAAACTATCTCACTCTAGTACTTAATGATGCATGCATAAGTCAACGAGATGACTAGACTAATGAGTGTTAACCAGCCAGCATCGAAACTACGCCCAAAGCTTCCTATCAATTGACATTACAAATATCTAATACCAAAATATGACAAGTGTAATTGGCAGCATATATTAAAGATTATATGTAAATAAATATTGTCATATTTCTCCTATGAAAATCATTATTTTCCTCTGAACCAAATGTACTGATAATTAATTACTGATCAATATTAGCATAAGCTAAGTAAATCATGAAAGGTTCATCAACAGCTTTTATAATAAATAATCAATATTTCTGAATTTGAGAATATATTTTATGATTTTTCTTGAAAACAAAGAGATTATTCAGTAGATATTATCCCTATACTAATAGTAATAATAATAATAATAATAAGATGAATGAAGATATTACCGAAATCAGTTGTTCCATAATATGAGCCAATGGTAGATAAGAGAGATGAGTAGAATTGGTAAAATTCATCTATAATAAAAGAAAAAAAACCCACTGTAAATGTATCTAGAAGAAGATAGAATTAAGTAATTGTATTCTTCATTACCTTGAATATACCAATGAAAATTTACTACGTTATAATGCAAATAATATGTATTAAATTGCCACCATTATCTCAGCAAACAATTTATCGTTGTCGACTTCACTGAAACTGATAACTGTCTTTCTGTCTTATAGGAAGGAGTCAGTATTCTCCTTTGAATATCCTACATCAGTCAGTGTTTATAGGGATTTATTAGAAAACTAATTACATGAGAAGAGAAGTATAATATGATGTCTAAAATATATCCACACTTCTGTGTTTAATTTGCATCCAAACTACTGAAGGTCTTCATCTAATTGATAGCGGTATTTCAGGAACTCCAGCTGGTTTGTCATGCATATATTTACACTATTCATACAAATGACTAGTAACTTCATGGACACAGAATACAAAAACAGGTTAAGTTACCCCCATTTGTACCCCTTAAAACAGAGTTTGAATAGAGTCCTAACACTCAATTGATATAACCGGAATTCTGATATATATATATATATTGTTGAACACTTGAACATAAGCCTACATTACATGCTGCTCAATTTCTCGTAATATGGAAAGGTAGTAAAACAAACAGCTGTACATGAACGTTAATTATACGCATAGGTGGCCTACAAGTTTTGACAGTATTACGGAAAGTTGATATCAACAATTTTGTTAACTTATTCAACCAAAGAAATATAAATATAATCGAGTGATTTTATAGAAATTTTCAAATAAATCCGGTTTTTGAATTTAGTCAATGATTTCTGGCTTCCGGACGCGTCGAATAATCCAAAGATGCCATCAGATTCAGCTACAGTTTCTAATCAGTATTTTGTTATATTTTGCGTAGCATTATAGTTAACGCAGAGTGTTAAACTATCTCCAGTTGATTTTCCATTAGATTCCTTTCATGAAACGGTTTGGGTTAATTAATCTGTACCTATTAAGATAACTAACAATAGAATACGATGACGGTTAGATATTTGGTAAGCATTTTATATGACAGTAACTGAGGTCCTCTCCTCCTTAACAGAGCTTTTTAATATCTATCTTCAAGCCCTTCTACCTGACCCTTTGACGGTGGATGAGAATGCAATATAGCGCTGTTCCATGAATTTCTTCAAATAGCACGAAACAAACTGCATACCACCACATTTTACCAAGGTCTCCGAACCGAGTAAAAAAATTTGACACCATTAACATTTTAACCTTTGTTATCCTTTAAGTGTTTATTAGCTCATTCACTAAAATCCAATAAGTATTTTTAATTGTAATTCCGATGGAATATACCTGATTTTCTAAGAAATTTTGTCGTAATGATGGATAGTCGTTACCAGTAGAATCCATGACGCACTTTTCATCCTATTTGGGACTCCTCATCCGAATGTACCTACCTCCCAGTGAGCAGTGTTGTTAGCACTAGACCGATCGCTTCAGATGCTAGGACGTTATCCACTAGGTTACTGAGTCATGAAAGTGCGTCCTTGTGCGATGGCTGTAGTTTTTATGTTGTTGCTTGTACACAAGCAGGACTATAAAAAAAGTCATCTAGTAGAAATGCAGATTGCCTTTTTAACGACCGTTTTTTATAAACACCTAAAGGACCTAAACTGCTTCTGATGTATGTGTTGACATATTTGAATATGAAATGTTGTTATAATCTTCCGTCCGCATAAATTTTGAGTCTGCTACAAATAAAACCGAATGATTAGTCTAATAATCTTGTCCATTCCATTTAGCTTAAACATGGATCCACCTAAAGTCGACCTGTCAAATGAAATAATTCATTCAGTGGCATATTGCAGTAAGTGATAATACAATGTGGCAGACCTCTAGATGCACTGTAAACGGTCTGAGAAGTGCGGTGAATTAGAGGGCTGCTGACAGACTGTATACTGGATGACGAATCCACTGCTTGACACAGTATAGAGTTACAAATCGACTTGTCATCCAATTACTAATAAAGAGAAAAATTTTCTTCTAGAGGCCAATTTGCTCCCATGTGAACGCAATCATCATATGCGATTTGGATTGCTTATGTTTAAACTTCTTAAAACTATGTCTTCAGTTGACCATATCAACGCTTATATTTGCAGGGGTTCCCTCTGCAACTTCTACGTGAGGATCTAGTAAAACGACAATATGTAAGAAGATAAACTCTTACGAAATGTCACGTACAACATTGTCAAAATGCGTAATGAGGTTTTGAATTTGAATGAACATTATTTGACCTAATGGGCGTTTGGATACAACTGAGCAACCAGATGACACTGGAGAATGACTTTCACTATCAACCGCACCTGTAACGTGTTTCGGAATGTTACTCATACTCATTGAGAATATATTCAAGCATCACATTGCAGCACTATTCAAACTAACTAGGAATACCAGTGCGCATACTCTAGTTGAGTCAAGATTTTAAACAATCGGAAGGCACTTGAATCGATATTGGGATATGGATAAAAGTTAAAGATGCATACATTCTTGGTTAAGGATTCAAAGTTTTCTGAACCAGTTGAATACAAACAAGTGTTCTCCTGTATAAACTTAGAATTCTGATTGTTTGAATAAGGACAAAGTCGGTGTATATGTGCTGTTCAAGCGTTCATAACTTTCGTCGAATCATCCAGCTTCGTGAGTCAACATCAAATAAGACCTGATACTAATTAAACCCATATATAAGTACGTGAATCCATGTGCATAGCTTTCAGCTTGACGATTTCTTTATGGACAGAAAATCGTTGAAAAACCTTTAGACTTATAGAACTTAGAGTTACATTCATGTCAAGCAATATAATTTAGATGACCAGATATCTGATAAATGCAGTTTTGTGCGTACCAAAGTTCAGACTGTTCTTCTCAATTTTTCCACATCTGGATTTATTTGAAAATTGAATGTTTACGTACACAATCTCAAACAGGACTCCAGTCAAATGCCTTCTACTACACTATATAAACAGAATCTCCACTTTCCCACAAACTAACAACCTAAATTAGGTTGCCAAATAGCCTACCAAAAGATTCTCCTCTGAACCTGTTCAGACCTATGCTAGTAATAAGATATTTGTTCAACTGACTTGAAATAAAACTCAAATTCAGAATAACCTTGACCTCAATTTACCGAAAATTACGCAAGGATAATAAGGAAAAACAGGTTCCTACTAGTTCAACTGTCTACCCTAGCCTAAAAACAAATAAATTTTATTATCGATCCAATCAACAATGGACCTCCAGGTTGAGCACCTAGCACAACACTAGTGTCAAGAATACTGAACGATGCCACACGGTACATCATTGATTCCACAAAAAAAGTGCTTTCTAGGTGTACAGGTGAAGGGTTCATTTAGAGCACTTCAGGGAATTTTGTAAGAAGTGTTTTCAGGTTGAGCATACATTAATAGTAAGGCTCTTCAGAGTTTCAGCTAAAACTATCTGTTGTCGTATTTCTACCAAGAGGTGAGGCGTGAAGGCGACAAGCTTGAAAGCTATGCATAGTTTCAGAATAGCTATTTTAGATGCTCACTAGAGGGTAGGTTTATGGAACCATTTGTTAACCAGAAATCAAAATAATACAGAAAGGACAGAATTCCACTTATTGGTAGCAGTTGAATGGAACAGGGATACAGAATTAAACACCATAACAATAACAAAATATAGTTCATATGTTCATATATAGTGAGAAAATTATCAGTTGGGTACAGAGTTTGTAATAAACAAGATCTAACATTACTTAGCATAGTCACTTGAAGAACGCAGTGACATCCAGCCATAAAATTGCGACAATTGTAATTTCAATCTCAACTTCGCTACATTAGTGATTTTCACCGTGTGCAAACGGTACCAGTCATAAAGTCAAATTAAAATAAATTATTGCTAATAACTGAGTTACACTTCTTGAAAATTACCGACTTGCTTTTCTGTAGTCGAATAACCAAACAGAAACAAAATCTGTACTGGGTGATGATTGAAGGTGAAATAAATATATGGACCGCGGCCGGATTCGAACCATCAACCGCCGAGTTACCGGCCTGGTGCTCTACCAACTGAGATTCGAGGTCCGATTGGTGACCAGAATTTTATTTCACTTCAATCACCAAGGGTTTTGCCCGACTACCATATGAATTAGTGACGCGTTACTACCGCTTGATCGCATTCACACTGGCTACCTAGTCAAGACTTCTTATCCCAATCCAAATCTAACTAAATCAGAGAGAGGGAGCATCATATTGATTATGATTTGACTATCTAGCTCAGTTGGTAGAGTAGCGGGTAGGCTACTCGGTGGTCGATGGTTTGAATCCGGCCGCGGTCCAGATTTTCATCTCACCTTCAATCATGATCCAGTCTGCCAATCTACGGCTATCTTAGATAGTCAAATCATAATGAGAAACAAAAACTTTAAATTTCTACACCTTATATGCACTTGTGATCAGTAAGTGATACGTCACATTCAATTGGCTCAACGCATATTGTTATTTTAAAAAGTAAGATTAACAATTCTATGATGAACATAGCTTCATGGAGGCCTAAAGTACCTCAGATGTATATATTACAAATCAGTTATATTTTGAAAAGGCTTTTCTGAGACATTCACCTACTGATGACTTATGCAGAAATTACTTTTGTCGTGTAAAATATCACAACTATACATAAAGAGTAAAGAATTATGCGTTACAGTGAATTAGTAGAAACTTCCACATAACCTAACATGATAAGTCACTCGTACCTTTGATGACCCTTTGATTTTTGGTGGGTTATTTGCCCAATAAGGGTTTGATTGTAGACAGGTATGGGGATTAGAAAAATCAATAGCAATCTATTAATTTTATAAGGATTTACATTCATTTTCATTTAGCTGCTGGTAGACTGCTTATTCTGATTTTTTCTGTTAAAGTTAATAGTGAATCGAAAAAGTAAAATTCACTTAACAACTTTGTGCACATTCATGCAATAAGCAATGAGCCATACACCTATTGTATGAGGGCAAATGATAATACTACCTGATTGCCAAAATCTCGGATAGGTGGAACAGTGTTCGAATCAACGACCCACTGATTGAAAGTTAACTCCAAAAACCATTCAGCTATAAGTCAGTAGCGGTAAAACGGCAGCTACAAAGATAAACTAAAACAGTCAGCAATAAAATAGATTTAAGCTGAAATAAGCTTTTTACACACAAATTTACCTTGAATTCTGTCATTTCAAGTAAAGTAATAATGGAACCCACAAATTGACCATGCTGAACCATAACACCCTTGGGTAAACCTGTGTAGAAATATCATTTTAAAAAAATGGAGAATGCTTAAATAACAGGTGAAAATCAAATGTATTTTTATTCTACTCACTCAGAAAGAGAGTTGACAGCCAAAGTTAAGGAAAAAAGTAGGCACATGCATATTATAAATATCTTTATCTTTCACAGAAATTTCAAAGATTTCTTGTGAGATTGTATTGTCGACAACATGTACTCATATCATCATCATCATCATCAGGATCATCATATGACCAGGCATTACTGACTGCGCAACGGTCCAAGTTTCCACACCTCATATCAGCACATCAAGTAACAAGGCAATATAACGGAAGATGAAGAGGGAAAGAAAGAGAATGGAAGAACGAGAAAATGATGAGATGAAGTACAACGGTTAAGATAAGAATAATGTGTGTATACATCTGCGCCATCGACATCACTTCTCTGCCATATTACCTAGAGTCTCCAACCACTGATTTCTCTTGCCCCACACACCCCAACTGACTAGTCTGCATCGTCCTACATGGCTAAAACCAACGGTCAACGACTTCATAC
Organism: Heterobilharzia americana; assembly: GCA_944470555.2. NCBI lineage: Eukaryota > Metazoa > Platyhelminthes > Trematoda > Strigeidida > Schistosomatidae > Heterobilharzia > Heterobilharzia americana. Next base: position 26,332,980 of record OX104131.1, on the reverse strand, counting down.
ATTGACCCTATGTTTTAGTTTAGCTGCGCTGAGCCTTTTCCAACCTGATCCTACTTCGACCAACATTGTGTGATGAGGCAGACGGTGATTAGGCATGTGTAACACATGTCCCAACCATCTGAGTTGATGAAGGTTCACACCTATGTCAACTGACATACCTTTCTGCCTAAGACTTAGCGTCTGACTCTGCGTTACTCACGTGGTGACAGGAAGACACATGGCCTATACTAAGAAGGCACTTGTGGTCGAACACATGAAGCCTTCTCATTTCTTCTACCTTTAATTGGTATGTTTCACAGCCGTCGAGTAGATTAAAGGGGACTACAGCTCAGTACACTAGATCTTTAATAAACAACCGGATATCGCGGTGGCGCCACAAATGGCGTAAATTAGCGAAAGCTAACCGCGCTTACGGTAACGTGGATATAATGAATCAGCTTTGGTAAGTGTTAACTCTATCTAACCCCTTATATAAACTAATTTGTACAAATTTGTTCGACCATTACTAGTATTACATAAGGTTACTTCTATTTTCAACTGTTGAAATACTAACATTCCAATAATTGATTAAATTGCTGTCCCAATATGTTTTAAAAAACCCATCAGAGTCTTAGGCAAACATATTCTTCAACATTCTCCACATCATTTTATGGATAGATTACGTAATGATAAATAGTATCTCGGTAAAACCAACAATGTATTGTAGTTTAAAGCTTTGTGGTGATTGACTGAAATGGTTGTGAGCGTACACTACTGAGGTGCTTCAAACTAGAAGAAATAGCTGTCCATTGTCCCAGGTTTTTATTAATTCTCCAATTAGTGTCAATCGGCGATGAACAATTTATTGATCACACGTTACGTAATGATAAAGAGGAAGTCGGATTCTGAAAGAACTTTACACCAAGATGAATCACCACAGCTTTTATTAAAATATTAAATTCATATTCCTAGCTGACTTACTACCTCTAGCCTTATTTGACACGTTGACGCTATTCACCTCGAGAAAGCTATAAATGCATTATACAACTATATTGTAAGAAAGCGATTACGTACAAAGCTTGGTTTGGAATGAATTCATTAGAAATTGCTAGGGATAAGGTGAAGTAGAAACACGCACAAAACTATGTTAGTTACACTATCAAATGTTTTTAGTGATAGCCAGGGGAACAGAAAAAGAACACTTCTTCCTATTTACGACGTATAAGCTAAGTGACCATCTCTTCCAGTGGATGTAGTTGTTCCTCCTAAAACTCCAACCCGAATCCTGCCGATTTAAATCCTAAGATAATTACTTCCAGTGTCCTTCTTTGTTATTTTTCTCAACAGCATAGAAAGAAATCAATATAAGTAAAAGGATAGGGAAATGAATAAAGTGATATGCGAGGGATGAAATTAGTACTACATCTACGATAAGGATAATTGGAGATAGAAGAAAAGTGGAATTGCGATAAATGTTTACCAGTGCTTTAAATACAGGAAGGTAAGTCAATACTATATAATGGTGTTAAATACACTGTAAACAGAGATACATACACAGTTAAAAATTCATCACGGACTGATATCAGTTACGGAACCACTGAAAATCTGGGAGTTCTGAACAGCTGTTTCGTCCCAGTATAGAGCTCTTCAGCAGAACGCACCCGTATATATAGCGAAACACTATGGACTGACAAGATGGTATTTGTTCGCTTGAATAATCTGCTACAAGAAACGCTGCTTATGCATTTTATCAAAATGACAATATATCTTAATTGGTTTAACACTTCTAAATGAAAATAAATTTATTTAAATGTATAAAAAAGAAAATTCCCTTATTATATAGTTATAAATTACGAAAAAAAATCATACCAGTAGTTCCACTGGTGTAGTTTATCATGAAGAGATCAGTTGGTAGAGGTTCCTTTAAAATAAAATAAAAATTATTGAAATAAATATTTTATAATTGGCAGAAAGTGTATACTTGATTTTCTGAAACAAACAATTTTATGGTACAAAGAATTGCTATGATAACATTCTCTGCATACCAAGTCTGCTAGTATATACATTTCATTCTGATTCAATCCCTGAATAATAATAATAATAATTGATGGCGGTGGTAACACAGGCTTGTGTGATGTTAATTATTTCAAAGTACCGATAGATAACGTGAACGAGTGTATACAGTCAACTTCTATTGAAAAGTATTCACCTCCAATAAATATAACCAAAAGAGGTTAATGCATTCTTGATATGGTTAATTAGTAATTTGCCGATTCAATTAAAATCAACAATATAATATGCCTAACTATTCACGACAGAGTAAACACCTACACAAGTGCCAATGTATTTTTAGCTTAAAGGTAAAAGTTCTCTTATGTTCTGAGAAATTGCTCATAATTGTTGGTATTGTTGACAAACTAGTTATTTTATATACGACAAGATCAATTAGGCAATATATCTTAAAAACGTTAAAGTATTAGCATAACAACAGTATTTTGCTCATATACTTTGAGTCAACTATGGACTGAATCATATAGGGAAAGAAACTACAGTACATTTTTGTATAAATGTGTCATAAGTCACAGCAGAAGTGGAGAAATAAAAAAAACCTAAAACTTTTAACATTCAAAGGACATGAAAATAACTAGGCTTAAGGAGATGCTTGGAATATATTCACTCCATAGTGATAGATTTGTAGTGATATCACTGATGGTCCTCATCTACTTGATATCATCATCTTAAGAACCCCAGACTGGATTTCTACACACTTCTCTACTCAACTCAGGATAATGAACAGTAACTCTATGGATACAAAGGATGGAAACATGTAAAGTTATTTCCATCTGTATCTTCCTTCATAACATAATTCAAACGGAATGATGATAGCAAGTATTTTTACACTGAGAACCACAAGTTCTCAGTAAGTCAAGTTCAAGTGCATAACATTGAATAGCAAACCATACTTTCTTAACAGTATGTTCCCACTCAACAACACCTACAGACTTATGAAGTATGGTGCTGCTTCCACGTAAAGAAACATCATCTAAAAGCTGACAATGAGTAAACATCCTATAAATATAGTCTTATGCTTATCTAGAAACTGACATTTATATTCAAGGTAAAATGACAGGATAAAACAACACAGCTTATATGTAAATATGAAAACAATCATATAATGAGAATGAACTAAATAATAAGGGGAGACATAATAGATGGTACTGTGGAATGATAATGAAATGCCGCATATCACTTTTACTTCATTATAAAGCCCTACAGCAATTGTTTGTTTCATCATAGGATTTTGCGAGCAACGTCAGAAGCTATTTATCAGCGGCTGTCAGTAACCAAGGTAGGTTAATATACCTCTCATTCCCTTTAGTCATATTCCTCGTATATGGTATTAGTTTCAAATCATAGTTTCTTAACTCTGTCAAATGAAACCACCGATATAGTGATGAGTGCTAAGCACTAGTTTATTTCAGTTTACTTCGTTAGACATACCTACATCGAGTGAAGGTGATAAATAGGACTGTGTTGGCAGAAGCTGTAAGGACTTTTCAAGAGGATAGGAAGATTCCATTTGTTGTTTGCCGTACTCGGTAGTTCTGAGGATATTTCTTCACGTAAACTACCTTTAAGAGTAACTCATTAAATAAACTACACTATAGCTTAGTTACATACATATAACAGCTGAAACGTGTCACTTAAGGAGTTGATTTCATACTCTTATCTTTAGTGACTACACTGTAATCACAATAACAATGAAGACTGAAAATATGTAGTTTTCTCAACGGGATAAATAAAAACTGTTCGACATCAGTATATTAAACTGTAGTTTGTTGAATATTAGTCCACGAAATTGACAGTGTATCTCAAACATTCGAGAAAATATAACATATATTCAAAAGGTAGTAAGAGAAAAGAAGATGGAACATCATTCTTCATCATTAATTCATTCAGAAACAAACTCAAAGCATAGATCACAATCAGAAAATTTTAAACAGGAGTAGAAAGAAAGAAAAAAAAATGTAGACTTACCATTTTCGGTACAAGGCTATTCATTCCCAATTTCTAAAATCAATTTGAATGCATAATTATTAAAATTTACAAAAACATTAAGTAAAAAATGTTTTTATATGGATCATGCCTTCAGTTAAGCATTTATTATGCTTCCTTGCATTTTTATCTCACTAGTGAATATTTTAAGAGGATTTCAAAAACTACTGGAACTACAACAAAATTGAATGATTTTGTAGCTTAAGTAGAAATGGATTAGATTGGATCGACACTGAGAAGACCATTTGAGGACATTACGCATCAGGCCAGACCCTCAAGTAAAAACCCAAAGGGGAAACAATGAATTGGTCGTTCGAGGGTGAAATGAAGATGTTGTGAGAAAGAAATAAGAGCTAGTGGGCAGTCGTGGAGCCAGTTTAAAAAGGCTGCAGAGGAGAGAGAGAAATAGCTATGTACTACTGAAGCCCTATGTTCGACTAGGAATCCAAGGGACAAATAATATTAAAAAAATTAACTTAATTAACTTATAAAATTGTGTCCGGTTCCTTAATATTACTTTTGAAAAGAAATAATTTCTTTGTAAATATCACTATTGTTCAAGGTTGTCAACAGAACTATCAAAAAATACAATCAGATGTTACTGCATTTTCTATGCAATAGACAATACTTGAGTTTGGTTACAACCAAAACAAAACAGAAACACATTCACGGAACACTACTACATATAGATCTATGAAATACTGTGATAAAAGTTATAGAATGTAAGAAAAAGCACATGAATGGAATATAGACTATTAAAGTAAAGGTATTGCGATGAATGCAGCGGTTCAACTGCGACCGATTCCTAACTGTACTACTGAATCTTCAACCACCTGTTGCCATTCTTTCGTGAGTCCAACTAAAGAGGCGGGCACCTGATTAAATGGCTTAAACCAATAGTCAGAGACTTCAGACACTTGTACCATAAATCAGTCTTCACCTTTCATCTAATCTTGCACTAAGAATATGAATGTGTTCAATCTCGAGGTTTGTGAAGGTTTATTTATCCATCTTGGGTTAGTATTCATCATGGACTGACATCAGTTGAAGAACCATTGAAAACCTAGGAGCACTGGACAGCTGTTTCATCCTGGCACGGGATTCCTCAGTAATATGCACTCGTGACCTGTGGATCTAGCCAGTCGAAAGTGAAACGGGTGAGAACTGAAGACCTTGAATGATAGAAACGCTATACTGAGAATGGACTAAAGTTGAAAACTGTGAACCACTGGTTTTTGACCCAATGGACGAATGGTTAACGCGTTCCCTGTGAAACCTTAAGGTCATGAGTTTTATCACTAGCTGGGTAGTGGGTACGTTCTGGCTGAGGAGTCCCATGCCATGTCTAGTACTCCCAGGTTTTCAATGGTTCCTCAACTGATGTCAGTCCGTAATGAATACTGTCTCAAAATTAAAATCCCCACTAACACCAAAGTACATAAACAATAGAAGAACATTAAGTATTGTCAAAATCCAATGGGAATCGCAGTTACTTCACATTTATTGTAAAAAGATTAACATACATAAAATATACTGCATTACCAATGTTACTTACTGCAAAGTCGTCAAACGAGAAGATCATGACATTCGAACTGTAACGAAACCTGACCTCATTAAATTTGTCATCACGTGAAACAATGATTAAACACTCAATAGATGATTCTAGATGGTCCATCACCTGAAGGCTTCTGTACCTGATGAGCACATTAAGCATTTCATTTTTGCTACAAAAAAAATAAGGTTGAAAGATTAATTTGCAGTAAATTGAAACGGTAAACTTTATTTGTTCAACTTAGAGACTAATTAAAAGGTTATGTTTAATAAAACCATGAACTGTAGGCTCAATCAAGTCGGGTGCGAACCCTAACCCTCACAAACAGCATTGAATATTGGTCGGAACACATGAAGAATTTACAGAAATAGAAAAATTTGAATCACCCAGCAGATGAATGGTAACATGGTAGCAGCGAGACCTGGGCTGGATCTTCCATGGGGTAATGTTTTGCTGAGGGGTCCCATTTTCGTATAAAACAGTTGTGCAGTGTTCTCATATTTTCAGTGATTTTTCAAGTGACTTTAGGCTATAGTGAACACTACCTTGAAATTTCTCAGTTGCTGATTTTCGTTTTTATGCATGAAGATTGTAAACCATCTAGTTCAAACATACCCCGTTTATATAGGCTGTTGAAGGTGCATAAAGACAGCCTTCCTCTTTGCCCAGTATTGGATATGCTTAATTCACTGGCGAAGTGGCTTGCTAAAATTCTTTAACCTGTGAGATTAACTCTGAGTAAATATAGTCTTCCCGATACATTTTAGGTTTGTTCACTGCATCGAAGAAATCAGCGTATCGTTTAAGCGTATGTTATCGCTTAATGTTTCTTCTTTATTTACTAATGTTCCACTTGTTGAGACTGTTATCTATGCGAGTACATTCGTTATAATAATATTAACATTGGATTACCTACCCAAAATAACTAATATTAATATGTACGTTTAATGTACAGTTCAGATTTAATGATGTGATTTATAATCAGACGGACGGAGTCACAGCCCTGTCCCGGCTGATATCTTAAAGAAATAATCTCGGGACTTTATTTGTATAAAAGGTACATGGGTGATACTTTTCTTATTTGTGAAGAAACATCTTCAGTGGACAAGCTGTTTAGATGTTTCAATGACTGTCACGCGTCCATTAAATTCACTGTAGAGAAAGAGTTAAATTCAACATTCCACTTTCTAAACGTAATGTTAAAGAGAAGGGATGATGAGTCAATCCAAAGGTTAGTCTATCGAAAACCATCTGGACCGGAAACTTAATTAATTTTAATAGTTGGGTACCGCTTGGTTGTAACAAAAATCCCATTCACTCGCTGTGTTCCAGAATCTATAAAATACGTTCAGAAGACACGGTGGGATGTTGAAATTGGAACTTTTCAAACACTATCGAATAAGGGATACTGTAAAAGATTTATTGATAAAAATCTGAAGAAACGAACCACACCTCACTTCAATTTGGTATACTTCTCTTTCATTATTATCATTATCATCACTTTTCACTTCGCTGATACCATTTGACCCATATTTCACTTTTTAATATCAATTCGTTCCCTATTCAACGACCCATTTTGCATGTTTCAGTTAAATTATCATCATTTTACAATTATCCGTTAGCACTTGTCTCTTATTTCACCACTTTTTGTCGCTTCGTTCCTTATCAGTGACCCATTTCTTCTACATGAACAAATCCCACCACCAACACCAATTGTATACTGACTGAGCAAATTTTCACTGTAATTATCTGTCATTTCACCGATTTATAAGTATGGCTGAACAGCTTGATAATGAAGTCTTTGAAAAGAAGTATTTCTTCTTAACTGATACATATCTTGTTCTTCTTCAAGTAAAAATGGGTATATTTCATCAGATTTTCGTCTTCCTGAAAACTTACAGCTAATATCATCTAAGTTAGTGAGTGAAAAATGTTTTACCAAGTATCCGAAAAATGGATCACTTCATTTTTTCTTCTAGTATTTTCATTCTCATTATTCTGTGCCGGTTTTAGTCCCAATATTTCCTTCATAGTACTTCTTAAATATCTTACTATTTATAGTGACGATGGATAGTGGCCAACAGTGAAATCCAGGATGCGCATTTCGTCCTCTTTACGACTCATCAGCTGGATGTACCAACCAGCTGTCCCCATCAGGATTCAAACTCAAGAAAGATCGCTTCAAAAACCAGAGCGTTACCCATTAGACCACGGAGCCATGATAGCCACCTCTAGTACGACGAGTATAGTTTTAGTGTTATACCGTAGTTGATTGGACTGAATTGATAGTGGCTACCAGTGGGATCCAGAATGCGCATCCTGGATTCCAATGCTAGCCACTATCTATCACTGGATTACCAATGGCTCTGCTGTATTCTTCGGTGAATTGTCTTTCTATACAACTTAAAAGTTGAGGAGAAGCCTAAACGGATGCAGATTTCTTTTAGGTTCCACGTTATACTATCTGAATGAGTAAAGCTTATGCATTTCATTTAGGCTGAAGTAATCCCTTGAAATGATCTCTGAAAGGATATAAAAATGCTTTTGAAGGATAAACTAAACGTTATTTCAACCATATAGGTAAGTTTAAATATACTCCCTGAGTAATATAATCGTGGCGCTCAACTTCTCTCGGGACATTCGTAATAACTATGGTCTGGATGTTTATAATTTAGTTATTTCAACTCTTTCAAGCAATAATATTTTGTACAGTACTTATAAGATATTATGGTAGATCACAGGTAAATTAACCAAATGGAATTTCTCTTTAAAAGACTCACTTTGAAGTAAAATATGTTGCATAGCTTCATTGCCCAGTGTTGAATATAAAGGTACCACAGTATAACCATATGATGCACAGGCTTGCTGCATTATAATCCACTGAATGTTGTTTTGAAAGTAATGCAAATAGAGATCAGTGTTGGTACTAAATAATTAACGGTTATTTTAGATAATAATTGTTTATTATTTTAAACGGTCGAAGGGGAAAAGTGATCTTCGCATGTTAATGCATAGTTTCTTAAATAGACAGAACAGTCATTAAATGTAGCACCTAAAGACAGACAGGGGTTTGTGTAACTTTTAGAACTGCAAAAGAAATGCTCAAGTTGAAGTCATAACAAAAGAATAAGTGAAATGAAAGCAGTTAGGTTGAACCTCATACACCATACAAGTTGATCACTAATCCCCGACCGATAGCTGCTACCTTGACGTGGTGGTCGGGCTTGCATATCACAATGACCCAACGAGCTATGCTGGTGGAACGCTTGTTCCCTCGAGGTCCTACCATACCAGAAAGGTCTGTTGGGTAGTGGTTAGACGAAAAGCAGTTACCGTTATAGTGTAAATTGCTACACTATGATGGGGGTCTGAGGGCGAAGTCGTACTGCTGCTAGCTGGATGGGGTGTGACAGCAGTAAGGTGTTTCCCTTGGATGACCAGCAGTGCCAAGCTGATGCTGCCTTCTCAGTGGAAGGGGGGGTTAGAAAAGGTCGGCCCCAAAAATAACACACTCCACCACGCCCCACGGTCTGCCGGGCCGGCGGTGTTGGTTCACTTGTCGTTTCCTTTCGATCATCCGGCCCCAAAAATACAAAAATTCAAAATAATCATACTCAAAAGGCTGGGTGTGACAGGCCTCAAGCAGATGTCCGATGGGCTCTGCGGTCACACAAATCTCTTTCAGGTACCTTAAGAAGAAATAGCCTTCCACGGTGTGGGCAGCCGGGAAGTGTCAACCGCCCTCACAACTCTGTCAGCACCCAAGTTTCTTCTGACTGCTATCCTCCTCCTCCATCATTACCTTCTAATCTTCCTTCACGTCTCTTAATTAATGATGCTGCATCATCTTCAATTTCTCCTACCTCTGCAGCCTTCGACAACGATCTGAGTCCACAGAACAGCATCCCTGGTCTCCTTAAACCACGCTCCAAATTACATATTGGAGCCTTCAATGTCCGCACCCTCCGTCAAATTGGCCAACAGGCTTCGTTGGCAAAGACTCTAGCAACTCGGGCATGGATGTGTGCTGTGTTTGTGAGACACGCATACAGGACCCAAGTGTGGTTATTCACCTGACCTCTCCTGACCAATCTGGTGAATCTGCAAAATTCACCCTTCGAGTTTCTGGAGATTCGATAGCTAGCTCTCGTGGTCTTGCAGGTGTAGGTATAGCATTAAGCACCAGGGCAGAAAACTCACTACTAGACTGGATCCCAGTTGATAGTCGCCTCTGCGCTATGAGGCTGAACGGCACAGTGAGAACTAAAAGGAATAGTGAGACTCGCCGTTGTCTCTTTGTAATCTCTGCTTACGCACCCACTGACTGTAGTTCGGATGAAGTGAAGGACGAGTTCTACCATAAACTGTCTAACCTCCTCTCGAAAGCCAAACGTTCGGACGTAGTGGTTGTTGCAGGTGACCTCAACGCACAGGTGGGTAGACTGAGTGAGGCAGAAAGGCACTTAGGTGGCACTTTCGGAATCCCAGCTGAACGTACAGATAACGGTGATCGCCTATTACAACTATGCTCAGATAACCGCCTATTTTTAGCCAGCACAAATTTCAGACATAAAGAAAGGCACTGTCTGACCTGGCGTCCACCGAGCTCGACTCAGCGATGGACACAGATAGACCACATTGCTATTAGTCATCGCTGGAGAGGATCGGTGGAAGACTGCCGCTCCTTCTGGAGTACGTGTTTGGACAGCGATCATGCGTTGGTCCGAGCACGTATATGCCTGCGTCTCAATGGACGTAGAAAAAATTTGGCAACAAAACCACTACGAGTTCTGCTGGACAACGAAAACACCAAAGCCGTGTTCAGTGAGAAGTTGGCTAGGCAGTTATCGGAACAAAAGACTGTCACTCATCCAGAAGAAGCTTGGTGCCATCTTCAGTCTACTGTAAAAGCAGCACTGGAGACTGTAGCCGACTCCAAGATAATGGCTAAAAAGAGCCAGTGGATATCAGCAGCTTCTTCCAAACTAATGGATGCACGTGAATGCATCCCTGCAGGCTCTGAGTACAATGAAGAGCGAGCGCAACTTAAAAATAAACTGACGAAAAGTCTGCGCAACGATCGTGAACAGTGGTGGGCAGCAAAGGCTAAAGAGATGGAAAAGGCAGCGGCGATCGGTAACAGTAGACAGTTATTTAGACTTATTAAGGAGACTGGGGGGAAATGGTCAACAACAGTTAGTGAGGTTATAGCGGAGAAGGACGGATCTGCGATTCACTCGCAGGGAAGGCGACTGGGACGATGGGCAGAACACTTTGAGGAACAGTTTAACTGGCCTCCAGCCACCATTGCGCTGCCCGCTATCCAGTCGGACCCTGAATGGGACATAGAGACAGGTCCCCCAACACTAGAAGAAGTTGAGAAAGCGGTAGGTAGCCTGAAACGGGGAAGGGCAGCAGGACCAGACGGACTACCTGCTGAGGTATACAAGAATGGTGGTAGAGTTCTCTTAGTCAGGCTAACGGAAGTGTTAGCCAGTATATGGGAATCAAATACGATCCCCTCCGACTGGTCTAAGTCACTCATCATCCCAGTCTTCAAGAAAGGCGAGAAGTCCTCTTGTGATAACCACAGAGGAATCAGCCTGACAAACATAGTGTCTAAGATCCTAAGTTCTATAATTCTCCGACGCCTGAGTGGAGCTCGGGAACAGCAAGCCCGAGAAAACCAGGCAGGCTTTAGACCTGGCCGTGGATGTATCGACCAAATATTCACACTGCGCCAGGTCCTGGAACATAGGCATGCTTACAGACGCCCGACAATAGCTGTATTTCTCGACCTGAAGGCGGCATTTGACTCCGTTGATCGAGAAGTCTTATGGCAGTGTCTGTCACTGAAAGGCGTGCCTAGTAAGTACATCACCTTATTGAAAGCTCTCTACTCGAACACTTGTGGGCATGTTAGAGCCTATGGTGAGTTGTCCAGGGAGCTATACTCATCAAGTGGTGTCCGTCAAGGATGCCCACTATCCCCATTCTTATTTAATTTTATCATAGATATTCTTATGGAGGTTTCCCTCTCGTCACCTAATTACAAAGACGTTGACCGAATCACAGGTGAATTTTCCTTAGATCTAGAATATGCAGATGACATAGTCCTGTTAGGTGAAGACGCTGACAAGATGCAGAGTCTTCTGAACACTTTGAGTGGGAATTTGAGAATGTTTGGGATGCGATTTTCACCACCCAAATGCAAATTTTTGCTCCAGGACTGGTCTTCAGCGGTACCGCGGTTAACAATAGAGAGTGAAGTGGTTGAGTGTGTTGACCACTTCACTTACCTGGGAAGTAGGATCAACCCTGGTGGGTTAGTTGCCGATGAGATTTCTGCACGGATACAAAAGGCTCGATTGGCTTTTGCCAATTTGCGCCACCTATGGCGCCGCCGTGATATTCGTTTGTCTATTAAGGGTCGCGTGTACTGCACAGCAGTCCGCTCTGTTCTACTGTATGGCTGTGAAACATGGCCATTGAAAGTGGAGGACACAAAAAGGCTTCAGGTGTTTGACCACCGTTGCCTTCGTAGTATAGGACGTATTCCGTGGTGTCACCATGTGAGTAATGCAGAAGTTAGGTGTAGAGTTTTGGGGAGAAGAGGTAAGTCAGTCGACGAGGTTGTGAACCTTCATCGACTGAGATGGTTGGGACACGTACTACGTATGCCTAGTCACCGATTGCCTCGTCACACAATGTTGGCTGAGGTGGGTTCAGGCTGGAAAAAGGCCCGAGGTGGCCAGACTAAAACATGGCACCAATGTATGAAGTCTCTGACTGTTGGTTTAAGCCATGTAGGACGATGCAGACTAGGTGGTTGGGGTCCACGGGACAAGAGGAACCAGTGGTTGGAGACCCTAGGTGATATGGCTCAGAACCGAAGTCAGTGGCGCAGATGTATACACACATTATCCTCATCTTAACAACGCTATACCGAATCTCACTATTTTGTCACTCCTCTTTCCTTTCTTCTCGTACTTTATATTTCTTTTGACTGCATTCACTTATCTTCATCCTTCACCTCACTACCTTTTTACTTGATGTGCTGATATGAGGTGTGGCAACTCGGACCGTTACGCAGTAATGCCTGGTCCTATGTTGATAATGATGATGATGATCACTGATCCTTTGATAAAATGCGTCAAAATCATGATGTCGTATTCCTTACCATGATCAGAAAAGCAAGACGGGCCTTCATTATTCTGAAATCAATGTAAAGACCTACACTAATGTCAAGTCAGTGCTTCTATGTAATGATTCAGGTACAGTGCGTTATGAAAAACATTTCCAACAAACTACAGACATACATCAATATCTGCCACCTACCCTCACTCCATACTGAAGATCAGATGGTCAGAATAGTGAGAATAAGCAACAAGGAACTCTGACAGGCTGGCTGGCAATGAACCAACTAAGAACCCACCACCCAACAAATATGCAGAAGAAGGTGGAGATGGATTAGGTTGGACATTTATTGAGAAGACCATTTGAGGACATTACGCATCAAGCCAGTCCCTCGAGTATAACCCAGAGGGGAAACGACGAGTTGTGTGTCCGAGGGTGACATGGAGGAGATCGTGTGAGGAAGAAATGAAAGCTTGTGGGGAGTCGTGGAGCCAGGTTGAAAAGACTACAGAGAAGAGAGTGAAATGGCTATGTACTACTGAAGCTCTATGTTCCACTAGGAACTTACGGGACAAGCAATAAGTAATAGTAATTAACAAAAGTGTGTGGACTTAAATTTTTTTGGGTAAGCAAAACGTTTGATTACATTCAAGAAAATAAAACTTTTTTTCTGTATTCTGTATTGTAAAGTAGTCGTATTTTATTCTTCTATTCGCTATCGAGTACAGCATGTCATTCCCTTATTTATTTACCATAAGGATAGGAAATACATCAATTCTTTTTCCAAAGGGGGAAATTATATTATTTTATTTACCATTCTCTAATTCTAATGAAAACACACTGTGAGGAATAATCCAGTACCAGAGGACTCTATACTATGATACACAGTGAGCTATCCGGAGAAATATCTACATCAACAGGCTCTCTCAAAGATGTCTGCTTTTTTGATTATCATTTAGCTTTAAGTGTAATTATGCATGCTGAACTTATTAATATCAAGTCAGGGTATAGAAAGTCCATAATAGTGTCTTAAAATTATGACGCACTTATCTGCTTCTCTATGGGTGTATTATCGCATTACTCTGCTACAAATGACGTTTCTTTTGAGCTCAGATGAATGTCTGTTTACCTATCTTCATCTGCTCAATTCACATTGAACTGATAGGTTTCGGTGTATCATATTTATACATGAGATCAGGCTGTTTTCAATGAGTGAGTTATTCGTTTAACATGGTTAAGAGTCTTTGCCAACGTTCAGTATTGATAGTCATAGGAAAAACTAATTATTGTTAGTTGGATGGAAGCAATTGACAGAAAGATTTCGTACTTTTTGGCACTCGTCAGCAAGATGTATCTGCAACCTGATGAGCCCACAAAGTACGAAATCTAGTTTCATGGCTTTGCGATGGCGAGTCTCCTAACTTAGTGACCACACTTCAAAATTATTGATAAAATTCGATCAGCACATAGGAATAGACAACATGAAGTTGGTTGCCTTCCAATGACCATTCAATGTTTGGTATCAATAACCGAAAATCTGTTAGTGCGCATTATTTACCTACCACCTACCCAGTAAGGAATATTGCCTGAATTAGCATTTAGTCGGGAGAAAACTACATGTGACTGAATCAGAAATAGAAGCATTTCATAAAGCCACTGACTTTTAGCCTGAGCTGTATAGGGGAATTTTTGTGTTTCTGTTAGGATTCATGCAACAACTACAGCTTCGGTCATATGGCTAGAAATCTGCCGCAGTTGTCCAGATGTATCCACACATTATCTTCATCTAGGTTGTACAGCTTTATTCCCCTCATCTTCTTTTAAGGTCGTGTAGTCTGTTACAATTACTGGTAACATTGCTTGTATTCCCATTTGTCTTTATTTGCTGTCTTGTTGGCTAAGTTTTATCATCATAAATTGACGTTAAATGTGGAAATATGGGTTACTAAACAGTACTATCAAGTTTTATGTTGATAAAGTCTGTCTGTCTGTCTAGTGATTTTCTCCAGCTTTATCCCTAAAACTCATTTGAAATGTTCCGCATGCAGACTTTGAAATTAATTTCGATTCGGTTGCACACTTAAAAGATCCGTGATAAGTGAACCGAATCAACTAGTCCAGAAATGGACCAATCAAAATGTACTTTGTGTCAAATACGTCTACACTTAAACTGGTAGATAATCAATTTTATTATTTTTAAACGTTGGACAATGTATATATTTAGGTATATTCTCCTTTTGTTGATTGCTTCGAGTCTTCCGTCTGAATACATGTTGCTACACATTTCGTTGTATCTTCTCCATTAGTCAGTCGGGTAGCAAATCGACTAGAAAGTCGAAGGACATTGGTGGTAGACAGTTGATACCCGTACGTCGTTAGCAGCTATAGCAATTAGAAACTATAGCAGTCCAACATCATCTTTTTCATTCCGATGATACCGTATTGATAATCTGTTACATACATAGCTCCTATGCCAAACAATCACTCCAATGACTGAAAGTGAAATGTTTTGTTAAGGCAGTTGAATCTTAATCAAAAGAATTTGGGTTAATTCTGAAAACTATCTAGCATGATACCAGGTACCTATGAATGATTTGCTTTTGCGAAAAATTAAAGCACAAATATATCGTAATGAAATAAATTCAAAAATTACCTCTGCACAATTACGCCCAAAAATCCCAACAAAATTATCACATGTAACATCTTTTCTAACAAATTTCAAAAGAGCTGAACCAATAGCTTGCATTTTCATATCAACCTAAAGCAAAATATTAGACTTCAGTCAAAAGACACTTACTTCGTGATAAAGTAGCCAAGAGAATGGATCTTGAAAACGACTCCGTCTACCTAAGCAAGGATAGAATCCTGAAAATAAAACAAGTAATCATGAATTACATTTTCAATACAGAATATAGAAGAGTCAAACAGGAACAATTTCCCATTGAGCATAAGGATACACTAAACACTGCCATGGCATAAGATTCTACTTACAAAAAGCATCAAAAAGTATACAAGCAAAGGTAATACCAATGATGTTAAGATATGAAAAAAAACACCAGATGTATTAATGATGTACTTTTAAGTCAGGTTCAGTGTTGATCTGTTTATCTATGTGTATATCTGCCTATGTGGATAATACATGATATAATAGCTATAATGATAGTAAACGGAAAATAAAACATATGAAGCAGTGTAGGGCTACACAAAAAATTTCATTGGTTCACTTTGCTAGTTTGAAATATTACACAATAACAAAACTGTATGCAAATAGGGAGGTAAGAAGAAAACTTGGGAGTGGAAACGGAAGAGAAGAGAAGAAGTTAATATATTTAATGTCTAGAAATAGTTAAACAGTGATATCATTCACTGAATGGTGGCTAGTAGTAAAATGTGGGATGCATGTTTCAAAAAGAAACTTGAGGCAATAATGAAGCATCTTTTCAACGCGTAAATATACCAAGAGTGATGCATCAATTCGGTCCAGCATAAAAATCCAACAGGAAACTACAAACATCAATAAATAACAAGCGATATGCATTGCAAAATAGGTGGCTTTCGGGACTCAGTAGCCAGTGGATGATGCTTTGGCAGTTATGGCGACCGGTCTTGGTTTTGCATCACAGTGGGATGATCACCACACATCAGGATGCGGGTGCATCTGGACAACGAGTCCCAATTAAGAAAGAACGCACGTGTTGGATTCTTCTGAAACTACCACCTAGCGAATAACAAAACCACTTGGGAAATCAGTGGTTGGTGATTCTAGGCGATATGGATGAGAATCAATGTCAGTGACGCAAATGCATACACTGTACTTAATCTCAACATTTTGTAATTCTGCCTTTCTCCCTTCCACTACTTTGTACTTCCACTTCTTTTAATCGATTTCTCTTTCCTTCTTCATCTTCTATTTTGTTGCCTTGTTACTTGATATGCTGATATGAGGTGTGGTATCTTGAACCACTGTGCAGTCAGCAGTGCCCGGTCATATGTTGATATTGATGATGGTGATGACTGGAAATCCAGCAGAACTGAAAAATCTGGAAACACTTCAATTATAACCATTCACACTATTATTTCAGGCCACAAGATTGAATTTAACAGTGTCAGAACTGCTCAGAAGAGCTTTTGAAATTATAACGAATACCTTACAGCATGAAGTGGAATCAAAGTGGGTTAGATTGGAATGTGGGGATAAAACGTAACTTCATACAGCTCCAACACGCTCCCACATAGTAACAGAACCAACATAGACAAATCTCAATTTTTTTAAATCCACACAATCTTCACACTATACATGGACATCATTTTTGTTCAACAATTTAACAAAGCAGAATCATCCATTTAGAGAAACTCAAATGAAGTTATTGTATATAAGCTTGCATATTGCGAATTCCAACTTAATGTAAGCTTGATAAAGCTATAAGCGTTAAGTAGTAAATCGTAAGTCAAAACAAATTTGTTGTGTTTTACACTCATTGGGAAATTATTATTATTATTTGTCCCATGGGTTTCCTAGTGGAACATAGAGCTTCAGTAGTACATAGCCATTTCACTCTCTTCTCTGTATTCTTTTCAACCTCGCTCCACAACTCCCTACAAGCTTTCATTTCTTCCCCACACCATCTCCTCAATGTCACCCTTGGACACAACTCGTCGTTTCCCATTTGGATTCCATTCAAGGAACTGACCTGGTGTGTGATCTCCGCAAGCCGTCTTCTCAGTGAATGTCCAATCCAATCAATCTCCACTTTCTGCTTATTCGCTGAGTGATAGGTTCCTGGTTGGTTCGTTACCAGAGTTCCTTGTTGCTTATTCTTATTATTCCGACCATCTGATCTTCAGTATCGAGCCATTGTAGGCAGCTGTTGATGAATGTCTTTAGTTTGTTGGAAATGCTTTTCATGACGCGCCAAGTTTCTGAACCATCACATAGAAGCACTGACTTGACATTAGTGTTTAAAATCCAGATCTTGTTCTTTGTGCTGATCTGATTGGAGTAGATCTCCCTACTGATTTCAGATTAATGAAAGCCTATCTTGCTTTTCCGACCCTGGTTTTGACATTTTCATCTGCGCCTGTGCCATCTGTAGTTGGAACGATGCTGCCTGGTCAGGGAGGTGAAAGAGACTACTTCAAGTTACTACCGTTAGTGGTTATTGGTGCTGGTTGGGCATCTTCATCGCCGCTGTCTTCTCTACGTTCACTTGAAGTCTCGTCTTCCCTGCCTTGCCTCTTCTGTCAACTTGTTGGTTTTCGCCTGTAGATTTTCGAGTTTGTGTAACAAGACACTAGACATAAATCATCATCGGCGAAATCCAAATCTTCTAGGCTCTTTTCATCAGTCACACAGCCTTTGCTCATCCTCTCGCTCCTCATGGTTTGCTGCATGATCCATTCGACCGCAGTCAGGAAGATGATCGGTGATAGTAGAAAACCCTGTTTTACTCCTGTCTTCACTTCAAAGGCATGACTGAGCTTTCCATGTTGAATCACTTGGCATGTGCCATCATTTATCACATAGCTGTTGAATGAGGTTGATAAAGGTTCATGAAACTGAAACCGAAATGTTGAAGTAGCTGCCTGACAAATTACTTCTCGGTTGACGCTGTCAAAGGCCTTTTTGAAATCGATGAAGCTGAGGTAAAGAGGTGACTGTGTTTCTTGGTTTACCTTATTTTGGCATAATTGAGAAAATATGACTCACGCTCTTGAAACGGTATAAAATAGATTCAAGCGTATCACGTTTAATTAATTTCGACAGATAGTCATCAACGTTTCTAATATGTTATATGTTTATCTTAAAAATTAGAATTACGGTTTAAAATAGTCCTTGACAAGAAACATTATCGTTGAAAACTGTAAGTTTCTAAACTTTCATAGGCACAGCATACGTCTCGATGCTTCTGGCTATACATGCACTTGAAATACTCTGATGTGTAATTTACAGAATAGTATTATACCTAGACTATGGTAAAATGCGAAAGTGTTAGGCGACTGGTTTTCTTTATATTATCCAACGAGTCAATTACCTTGAGTACGGCCTTAAATTATTTCATTGAATCAACAGTTAAAATTTGCCATGCTTAATTACGAATAATTTTGAAGATTTGAACAGCAGCAAACGCTGCAAAGATGAAATGCAATGAAATCTATGTAATGCCCTGGTTTCATTTAAGTCGGACTGTAAAAATGAGACTATCTGTTGAAGTATGTTATGCCATTTAAAGAGGTAGATTTCTACTGCAAAAGTACATGAGGTGAGATAAAATGAATAAACTGTCTCCAAAAACGTTCATGATCTTGATGATGACTAGACATGTCTGCACCGCCGAGATGGCCTTTACGCAATGTCAATGGTCACTGTTATCTGACATCTTCAGGACTCCAGGAAGACAGCTGAGGTCCCTCCACACTGCTAAGACCAGCTTTCAGACACCTCATGAATAAGTGAGATGTTTTTACCTAGCCAATCTTAATTGTCCCTCAAACTAGTCATGTTAGCATTGCATATTCGGTAGATGGTGGGAACACGTGTGTGATATGTTTCTAATTTTGTGCATTCATGTTGAGAATCCATCATCGATGAGGCTTAGTGTCATTCCCAAGGTAAGTAAGGCGAAAGACATCACAATACAGCTTGAGTAAGTACATACGAGTCAGGATACGCAAACAGCAATCAAATAAAAGCGAAACATGAACTAACTTACTTGACTGCCTCAATCCATTTTCAAATAGGTCTTTTACTGTTTTCACTTTCTGATATTCGGCAGGATGCTTTGGAATAACTGCAGACTTTCGTGTACCCGTCTAAAAAGTAAAATGTTTTACAAGTTGACTTTCATTAACGAAATAATTGGTCCGTAAAATTAATATATTCAATGAGACGGTATTAGAAGTTGAGTCTTTCGGCTATAACACAAAAGTTATATCCGTTCGCATCACAAACTTATAGTTTGCTAGTTAATTTTTTGTAGCGCTATTATTCTAACTAGCTTATTCACAATGTATCGTGTGAGAATGGTACATAACGTCTATCTAATGTCCAGAAGCTCAGTTTCCAAATTAGTTGTTAGTAATATGAATATAACAAGTTTAGAACGATAACTGGTACGTGGCTGAATATTCATTCATCACTTAGAACCTGAACAAAAAAGTGAACATCTTGAAAGTCAAATCAGTGTTTTGATTCACAGAAAAAATGTCTACTGCATAAAAGACTGACAGTTTTTAGGACGGCACATTTCTGTAGGTCATGTTGGTTTGATCATATACATAAAACTGAACACATAAATCTACACTCATTTTTCAAAATCCTCATCTGCCGTCTATTCAGAATAGAAAATTTTTATTCAGTGCTTACTTAGTGATCGCATTTTTATAACGCTTGTTTTTTCTGTATCTCACTTAGAACGTCATGCAAAGAATGTCATACTTCAAAATTAGTCAGTTACGGTGAGAGATCCATGTCCAATAATTAATAACTTGACCATATTGAAAGTATTATTTTCGTGGAGCTGATAGATTGCATGAGTGGAACTGTGCCATCGTTTATTACCATAAGCTGCATTAGATCTGCCATTTTCAAGCCGAACTAATTTCAAAATTAAATTCAGATCGTGAAGAGTATTAGCAATTTTTATAGAGTAGGATTAAATAACCTTAACTTACTTCAGGATCACTAATTATGGACTGTTGCTTCAAGTGAACACTGACGAAGGGTTCCGGACAATCTCCTGGGTTTACCTTCCGGTACAACTTCGGGTAAGTTGAGTTCTTATCTTTAAAAATAAACAAATGTAAAGATTTGAAATAACCATAAATTTCTGGCATATTAATTAGCTTTAGGAAACACGACTGTGGTTAATGTTTACCTAAGTGATAGCTGAGTTTTAAAACAATATAACCAGTCGCCGGTCACTTTACTCAGTATTTTTCAACTTGGTTTTGTTCATGGCTTGTAACTTAGTTGCAGGGTCAATATATGAATACGGAAAACCCGCTGTTTTCATATGAGTGATTTTCATGGTTTTGTACTTCATCTGTTTCGCGCCAGCATGAAACGGTTATCAGCCGGTTCTAAAAGGCAATCACATATTCTTTTACCCAAAGTGACTACCTGAATGCTAGAAAACCAAGTTTCTTCTCTTCTACATTAATTATTTGAAAATACGGATTGATGCAGGAGAAGAATAACAACTTCATCCCTGGGAAATATTATGATTAGATTTATACTGGGTGGTGATGGAAGGTGAAATGAAAATTTGGACCACGGTAGAATTCGAAGCAACGACTATCGTGTTTCTGGCCCAATGTTCTACCAATTGAGCTACGAGGTCCATGATTAGGTTACCTAAGTGGAACATTTTGGGATTTTCTGTCGACCGAAGAACAATATAGACTTCTACTTAGTCAAGTGATCTGATATGAACCGATTTAGAAGAGTTTTGGGGTCAATTGGTCTCAGTACAAGATTTTAGAAGACTTCGGGTACTAAACAGAACTCTTACAGAAATGCGTGATGATATGTTCACCACCGTGTATACATCTTTAGTTAGACCTAAACTAGAAAAGTTTACACGGTGGTAAGTGCTTGTCCGAAAGGTTACTCAGACCTTCTGGAAAAAATTCAGGAGACAGGGCTGCAGCCGCTAGTATGATCCCTGATATGATAAGCCTTACATAAGAACAACGTCGGGGGCTGAAACTGTTCTCTTTATCATCCCAGACATCATTTACTTCGGGTGGATTTGAAGATGAATATTATATGTTCAGAGTCATCCATCCTAAAACGTCAAATCTAAGTATGAAATCCAGCAGTTTACGGAAGATTGCATACAGGTAGCTACAACACGCACTCTCAAGAACGTGTGCTACTACCGTGGTCAAAAAAATATCCTTCTGAGCAAAATCGATCAGAGCAGAAAGCGAAACACACTTACGTATCATCGTGAAAACAACAAAACGTCTTTTGCATCACCGCCTACAACATGCAGCAAAGTTTCAACAAACTGTCCAATATCCAGTGTCTTTTTAAGGCCTTCAATATCCAACTTAATCAAGAATCAGTAGTGAGAGTAGAGGAAACCTGTAGTTTTTGAGCTCTCATTTCTAGTCTTGAAGCTTGGTTTTTTTGTTCAGTTGTACTCCTTCGATGATCGTAGAAGTCTTTGCGTCTTCCTGTCTATAGCTTTGGTGGTAGTGAT
This sequence comes from Heterobilharzia americana, assembly GCA_944470555.2. Classification (NCBI taxonomy): domain Eukaryota; kingdom Metazoa; phylum Platyhelminthes; class Trematoda; order Strigeidida; family Schistosomatidae; genus Heterobilharzia; species Heterobilharzia americana. The sequence goes on along the minus strand of OX104131.1, from coordinate 26,311,050 downwards.
TGTCTAGTTGAAGGTATTTTATTTCCAAATTGTAGCTTGCTTCGTGTTGGGGGAACAATGAAGCTGCTGATAAGATCAATCGACCGTTTGCAATTCCTGCTGTTGTAGGCACCTGCAGGTAAGTGTTAAGAGTTACTTAATAGGTGATAGAAACAGGGTGAGTAGGGAATGTGAAAAGGAGTGACAACTACTTATGAAAAGGTAAGTGTAACTGGTAACAGTATGCAGGAGAGATGCGCCCTACTGCAGATACTAAGGTTGAGGAATACAAGGGCGGAAGCGTATGTCATCAGTTGCTACTGCCAAATTATCGTGGTAAGCCATCTTCCCTTAGATTCATCCAGTAGTCGTTTGAAGGAGTTGGCTGATGTATAAATCAGTTTCTTCTCACCCACTTCCAGATCTCTCGAAGCGGTTCTAAATCTTCGGTAGATTCCCATGAAGTGGGTTTGCCGACTCATTTGATATAGCTTTAGAATACCTGCCGGTTGGTTTGATATTCGCCGAATTTGGTATTGAAGTGACGGAGTACAATAATCAGAAGTATGCCAATAATAGTAAGGAGACGAGTTACTGGAACTGTGGACGAATAATAAATCTTATCTTTCAGCACTTCATGCTTCAGTGGACAGGGAAAGCATTTGGGATAAGGACCGACTGACGACTGCAACGAGGCACCTTATTCAACAAAACAATTTATTCTGATCTATTAACTGCAGGATGAGTTGCCTGATAATGTTTTCAAGACCATGCAGCGGTACGAAACAAAAAGTGGAAGACGAGGGCGTCTACCTTAGTGGCTGGTGATCTAAATACTGATTTCTATTTGGGTTGCTTCCCCGTCACTTCCTCCCACAAGGAGTATATGACTTGCATTTTGAGTCCTTTTAGAGGGGCTTTGGTACTCTTTCTTGTCAAGCTGTCCGCCTAGCAGGAATTGGCCTCATATGCCCTGAATTCTGTGCCTCCACAAGTGACATGTCATAAATATCCGACAAAACCAAAAGCATAAGGTTCAGCCTTCCGTTGTCTCATGTCTCTGCTGAATGTCACGTGATGTCTGGACTTCTGATCCATGCCCATCACTCCACGTTCACTTCATAAACGCACCGTTTTCTTCGCATCCAATCACCCTCCTGTGTGCCCTCTTTGGCAGCTCCATGGTGGCGGTCGAAGTGGTTCTCCGTTTTGTACTCATCTGCCCTTGTTTTACTTTTTGAGGCCTAATTGGGTCAGGGACAGTTTTACCTTTTCGATCAAAAGTGATTTCTGCAGGAAACAACTTACGCAGGGCTGAATGATTCAGTGTCGTACGGCAAAGTGGCCAAAGATCATCCAATGCTTCCTCTGCCATCCCTACTACCTCCGCCCTTATTAATGCTCGTTCGAATGTATCCATAGATCGTTCTACGTGACCATTTGACTGAGGCTGATACGAAGCAGAAAGAATATGTTGGATGCGAAACTGATTGCAAACATCAGAGCAAGCAGATTACGTACCGGTACCGGTACGTCAGGGATATTGGAACGGCAAAACAGCTGTTACAACTGAACCACTGTTGCACTAGACACTTCAGAGGTAGAACTCTCAACCTAGACTGTTCATCAACATAGATCCAAGGATCCGTACCACATAATGGTCCAGCAAAATCGAAGTGCACTAGAGGTTGCGGTTTCTTCGCAGTGTAGAAGGGCGTAGTTCTGTCTTTCGTGGGGATTTTTTGCCAGAGAAGGTCTGCGGCATCGGAGAGTAGCGTTTCCGATACGCCTACAAGTGATGAGCTAATATACGCAACTGCCAGCAATCAATCTTAGAATAACATCAACAGGGTGAGACGAATGAGGTTCACGGGGAGCATAGCTGCTGATATCGGCGGAAACAAAAACGCGATCTGTACGCATTACACAGTCTTTAACAAGGAATGGGGGGTGACGTCTCTGACAAAACATGAGGGGTCCGACTGTACAGGAAGCATTTTAGGACCGGTTGCAAAGTTGATCATACAGGGTATGTTTAGCGACATGAGCTTCAGTCAGTGGCACCAGTTAAGTTGCGTTCACAAAGATTTCTCATACGTCTTCAACAGGGAGTGATGCAGTAACGGAGTCTTCGTTCTCCAGTTTCTGGCTGCTCTACAGATGTGATGGTGTACCTACCTGACCACATTCAGAATTTGGCCTCTATGTTATGCCAAAATCACATCATAGAGGTAAAGTAGTAATATCAGTCTCAGTCCACCCGTATAAGGAAATGACCTAACGAACTATGATAGGTACTGGAACGATGCCAGCGAGATCAGACACTTGAACTGGAGATGAATGGCGACTCTCTACCCTCTCAACATACATTATACCTCAGCAGGCCGTGAAGATGACGTGGACGATAACGTCCTAGTGACTGTAGGGACATGCTTGATGCGGCAAAAATACATCATTTCATGTGGTGTTTACGAACACATAAACCCTTAGGATCAAAAGCTAAGAAGCCCGTTTTGATTTTAAAGTAAGCTATGTTGCCATGTTAGGTTTCATGATCACACAGAGTCACGAAACAAATATTGAAATGCGGAAACTTCTTCCTTACCGGCAGGTGACTAAGGATATCGATTTCCGCTCAGCTTACCCCCCCCCATGCTAGGTACTCGCAGATGTTCGATTAAATTTCGTTCAGATGGTGAATACGGAGTCTCTGGTCACCTTTATTTCATCTGTCGGCTCGAGCATACCAGCGGTCTGTGGGGTCAAGCGATCAGGAGGGGAGTGAATGACAATTGAAGACCTTGTGTGACAGATGCACTCTATCGTGAATTAAAAGAAGCATGGAACTGTGAGATACTAATGGTGTAACGGTTAACTGATTCGCCAAGAAACCCGATGGCTATGCTTCGATCTCCAGCTTCGTCGTGTATGCGGCCCGGCGAGAAGTCCTACACTAGGATAAAACAGCTGTCCAGTTCTCCCAGGTTTTCAATGGTCTTGAAACTGATGTCAATCCGTGGTGCGTCCCCCCTCAGGAATAAGGTATGCCGGAATGCAGAGCAGCAAGAAGAACGAAGGAGGGTGGCCCGAATATTACTGCTGGCAAGAAGTTGACACATTCTAACAGGTGTCCGGGCTTCAGGCCATTTTATCCGGGGTCAATTAAGGCGGGTTTAGTCAAATGTTTAGGTGATAGAGCTAAAAAAGTCACTAGTCTATGAGAAAACTTGAACAACGAGTTGAAGCAAGTAGAAAAAGCGTTAACAGTATATAACTATCCTCCAGTTTATCCAGAAGTTCGTGAGAGCACATAACAAACAAAACGACAACAGTGATATGAGCGTGAACAATTGCGCCAACATGAATGGAGTTCTCTGCGTAGACCGATAAGGAAAGAACGTCGGGAACTTTACTTAGGATTCTCAGCTAGGCTGGAGGTACGGCGTTATTTAAACGTACAAACTCACCCAGAGATATGTCACGCCTGTTTAAGGATTCGATGGACCCAGTCAAGCAAAGTAATCTGATTTATCAAATTCTATGGGATGACCCTGAAGTCAAGTAACAGATAAAACTAACCGGTAAGGGTAAGTTAGATTAGCGTAACATTGGAATCTAGCCAAATGTGGTGTTCACAAAAACATCCGCAGAGTAACTTTACTAAAGTGCTCAAGGATGCCTGTATGGCTCCAGGCCTCCAGTGGCGAGCGGAATCCACTATCAGAATCAATAGCAACGAACAAATAGCACAAGCCACCGTGGAAACATGAAACTCCAGGTTCGGCCAAGCAATTCATGGAGAGAGACTGACACGTATCGAATAGCGCAGGAATGGGAGCCTCCGTTGGCCTTCAGATGAGGTGCATAACTGCAAAATTGAAGTTGATGTCATTCTACTTGGTCCTTTGTGGTATAATATGGCCTTTTAAGACGTAACGGGTTCTACTGGCCCAAGGAGTTCGACGACGTACTACTTTGTGCTCCCCTCTGGAAGAACGGGTCTTCCTGCTCTTTATCTAGGCATTGAATTAATCAGTGAAGCGTGACAATGACCTCTCCGTTTTATCACACGAAGAGTAACGATATGTAATCACCCCCGTAGGCAGCTGTTTGCTTGTTTTTACAAAAGTAAATCCTGATTATTCTTAAGGTTCTTCTAGTTTTCTGCGGCCAAAGACTTCACATGTAACTGGTCATCCTCGGTTTGTTTTCGGTTATTATCCCTATATATCCTATAGATTTTTGGACATATTTCAATGTGATGATGCCTATAAACTGGCCTCTCTCACATTCAATTAATGGTATGAGAATAAAACATTTACTAATATCATCTGCTATGTCTTGGTGTAATTTGTGAATACTAGCAGGGAGGAGGAAATCCCGAGTAGCCAATGGGTTATCAAGGAGCAGAAACAGAAGTAAAGTAATAGTTGTTGAGTGACTTACTTCAGAGGTGGAAGCCCACATGCTAACCTGGTTCTGTTGACCCTGGCACAAAGTTCCATGCCTTAAAAATGTGCAGTAAATTGAGTCAAAGGTTTCGTCATTATTCAACACAGAATCAGCACTGGAATTAGTAGGTGGCCGTTTATTGATTGTCGAAATGAAACGGGCATCAGTCTTTCTGGTGTTTTTCAAGAGGCTAAAACGCTTACATGGAACACCTAACATGCGGACGGAGTTTTGAAGCACTATCTTGATGGTCTTTATTGGCACGTTATCTCGGACTTTGTACACACCTGCTCCCTGGCTAGCTGCTGTGTGCTTAATGACTTCGGAGGAGATGTAACTGACTACATTCACCACCTTAGGCATGGCATCAGGCTCGGTCTAAACTTTTTTGTAGCATCTACGCGTCTCTTGTTAAATTTATCGGTCAGAATCTTTGAAGGTGCTATGTCCTTCATATCTCGCACTATATCCACCATATTGACAGGAATGCCTCAACCAAGAGGATCCCAGAGGGGAGATCGTTTACTTGAAGCCATAGGTTTTGAATTGTTTCAATAGGTTTGGAGGTAGTTGAGAGTTTCTTCAGGATTTCCGAATCGGATTCCTCTGTCCACACAGCATCTTGTAAATCTGTCACAGCTTTCATCTGCGTACCAATGGTATATACGGCTGCTTTTAGGTACAGGTAAGCCTTACCTGTTGGACTCCTCATCGAGGTGCTCGTAAAAACATTGGACGGCTCTAACTTTGGTGTTTCGGATGGATATAATTATTGTTAGGAGGTTCGTTAGTTTTGTTTGATAACGAAAGCAAATTACGAGAGAAGTTTCATTACTCCGGATTCTTCTGGGGCTTTTACCAGCACGTTTCTCTGAGCTATAACCTTAAGAGTTACTCCCGTCAAGGAATTCCCGGGAGGTAACGGCTGTCATGATTTCAGCAACTCAGGGACTATGTGGGGTGTAGCCGCATGTCTTCATCTGGTTGTGTTTCTCCTCCCAAGTCCCTTGAATACTCAGGCCGCTCACCCACACTCACAATATTTGGTCTGTTTCCGGTGAACGTGAGGACAGTTCGCAAAGGCTTATGTTTGGTACGCGTGCTTGATTTCCTGGTATTACGGATCAAAACGCTCCATAGGATGGAGATTTGGCCCGACCTGAACATGAACAGACTCTTTGAAACTTTGCTGGTGGGATTTTGACATTGCTCAGCTTTTCAGCGTAATTGTCGGGTAATGGAAAGTTTGTATTCACGGCGGTATATGGCTGCTCGTGAACAATGCTGAGTTGCGGGTCGAATCATAAGCTCAGTAGCCCCTCCACTTCACTGATCAATGGTTCCTACTTGCATACATCGGAAGGTAGTCGTCCCTGTCTAGAGGTCACTTCTGCAACGTGATAAACGGCATGGCTCTGTTTCAAAATCTTCTCATGTTATTTTAATATTTGTGCTTATCGCCCTGGCCTACCTGTGCACGGATCAAATACGTTCTGATTACATCTGGACGTTGACTGTCTACCACCGAGTGTTCCGTATTCTAACCGATGGTACTTACCTTAGTTACCTTCCGGTAAGTTTGAAATATCTGTCTGGTGGTCCTGGTCAGTCCATCACTCCACGAAACTCCAAGGTCTCGATCTAAACTGGCTTATTATTTGGTGTACACCAGTAAAGATTTCCCCCTAAACTGCATCTTGGCTCACAAACGATGCTCATCCAAGTGGAAAGACCCCCGGTTTTCGGTACATGGAACATTAAACGGTTCGCCCAGCAGTGGCAAAAAACATATCCAGGTCATGAAATGGTAGCTTCTTATCAGTTACTGACCCAACCTCATTGTGTATACGTGTATGAACGCTTGAACAGTAATTTTCAGATTCCACCTTCGATGATCACTCAGTTCCACGGTAAGTAGAAAAGTGAGTAACACGACACCACGTAAGTTGTGATGTTCAGCAATGCACTAAATACCATGGTCCACATATATACTCCGGCCCTGGGTATTCCCAGGCCGTTCTACATGGACAGGCCAAGCTTACTAAGTCCCTTAAATGAACCTGGTCCTAACACGTATAACCACACGCCGTCTGTAAAAACCTCTGGATAAAATGATTGGTCGTGGACGTCTTTTCGGATTCGGGACTTGCCGCATGTGTCTGTGCAGTCTTACTGACCCAGTGGAGACTGAACACACGAGTTTCCGGGTGAAAACTGTCATTCGCTGACCAGCAGTCGAACTATGATGCTGACTTATCTGTTACCCGACTTTTTCGGATGTCCTGGCTGGTTAAAAATTTCCCTTAGGTCTTCGGCTGAGCGGTTTGCCGATATGTCTATTACCTGTCTTAATTCAGCCAGTGTCTTGCAACCTGACATGTTTCATCCCACTTTTCATAATTATGGTAGTTGTAGGCCATGGCAGTTTAATTGCCATTCCCCTATGTCCAGATCTTCAATCCAGCCTCCAGGTGTGGAGTTGTGTATATAGCCTCCCAAACTTGTACTGAGACACCGGTCTTCGCAAAGTAGAGTAACCTTGGCCGAGCACAGTTAGGTGTCGGAGGGATCCGGGATGAGCCAAGCACCCTGAATTTTCGAGGCAAACCGGGGAGTGTGGTGGAGTATGGTGCGACATCTGATTATTTACTTGATCTGGTACACCGGGATAAAATGTTATATACTGGATAATCATGACGTAAACAATGCTGTATCACTGTGCGCTGAGCCATACAAACAACCCTGTACGGGGCGAGATTTCTGCCATGACGATGGTTGTTAGGCCCATTTGAGTGCAGTTTGATCTTAATTCTCTTTGCTCCCCAGGTTCCTGGCCTTAGGCTGTTTGAGTTGGGAGTGGGTTCTCTACTGAGTCGTTCCTCATGGAGCAACTACAACTGATGCGTTTGAGTCAAAGGCTGTCAGTCCACACTGAACAGTCAGGAGATCATCTTCCGATCACCACTGGGATCTGAAATCAATGCAGCCGTTGTGCACCCTGTGTGTCCTTTTCGTCATGGTGAAATTCTGCAGCAGCCCTGGTTACTGTCTCCCATCCACTCTTCTCTTAGATCTGGGTTCTTTTCTGCGCCGCCTGGTAGCATCAGCCCCTTGTTTACCCTGCCATGCCAGGGCGCCTGCACATCAGCGGGCGCTTCGGTTGAAGCAAGACCGACAGCTAGAAACTTCGAAGTCAGAATGCAGTGAAAACAGACTGTTCTTTTTAACCCTGTAACAGTACAAGCCTGGATTCGGTCACTTAGCTCTTTAGCTTCTCTACACGTTGAAAGTAGAGTTCGTAGTTCGCAAGGTGTGTTTTCATCCCTGGTATCCCATGGGCAACTTTGGTGTGGGTCTTATGTGGGTTTTAAGATGAGTCACTATTCTGTTCCAATCCTGTCATGGTCTGTCCCGACATCTCATTTACCAACCCCATGGGGACGGTATAGTAGGGGAATATATCTTCCGTCCGTTACGTTCTGCTTAAAGCACATTAAGTAGTGGCGGTTTACCTCGAGTTTCTTAGCTGTCATGTTACAGAAAACGAATTTTTCAAAACCCGTACTGTTCCCGATGATTGGAGGTGCTTCTGCTTTACAACCGGGTTATTTTATCCTGTCTTTCCTAAAAAGTCACCAGATCTAGGGAATCTCGAAACGATGCGGTTTGCTCCTCCGTCCTTCGTCTCTCAATGGTATTTTAGTTTACTTTTCCTTACTTGGATCTTCCACTCCTAAGCGCAAGTCTAATCGCCCTCGGCATCCTCAGTCCACTCCACTTCGAATTGTAGGGCTACTTTTTCTGGGGGAGTGTTTTATCGATACTAGTTACGTGGGCCTCTAAGTCAGTAATCGTGCGAGTTGCGTGTTTTGGACTCATGTGGGTTAGATATGATGGGACACCTAAAAATCACTGACATTTCTGTAGCGGCCAGAATCCAATAATCTTGGCCTGAACGCGGGAAATAGCTAGGCGGTGCCAACTGACGTGAATCTGACTAGTTCCTGCGTTCTACTGTATAGCTTCCTAACTTCCGCGAGTGACGCACAGTCAAAGGTTGGATCGAAATATCAAAACACGGTTTGTAGTAATTCAATAGTAGATTCGTAACAAAATCTGTGGTACTATCAAAGCAACAATAAGTTATGTCAAATTACAAAAATACCTCAACAGTGCCGTTGGGTAACTATACAGTCCAAAACGTTCTCGGGTACAAATACGTACTACACGGTAAAAACTGGTTAAAAAATACAACTGTTAAATACCTGTCGGTCAATAGGAATATTCCCGGCAAAAGGGATCAAAACTCTGCCTACAGGAATCAAATCAACAAACAAACGTTCCCAGTAGACAGTCAAAAGGCAAACAGTCAAATCACTGCACAACCGTAAGTTGAACCAAAACAAAATGTCGTGCGCAGTAAAACAACATCACCTTATCAACAGTCCAGCGTCACATAATAGGAAAGTGAAACACTCATAATAAGTCTCAAACATACAAAGGCAAATACCGAGTGTAAAGTCAAATAAGACAGTTAAACAAGCAAATAACATTACACCGGCGAGGGTCAAAGGTACACCATCCATAACGAGGGTAAAAATGTTAAAATAAATGTCAATACAATCAAATAAGGGTGATCGGGAGGGATTTTCAGATCATTTTTCCTTTACACCGGCCACCAAAATCCCTCCAGACACGCAAAACACCTCTGTGTATTCAGCCGTGGCTCTATCTACCTAGCTGTCTGCATACTCTATCTTTCTTCTACTCCCTCAAGAAGACAAAGCTTTCTTATATCTCTTCTCACGGTACCTTCCTTCATACGCACCATCACAGTTCTTACTAAATCGTCTTCGTCCTTCTCGCATGTTTCGATCACTCCCAAAGGCCAGGAACCACGTGGTGTTTTTTCAGAGGCCACAATCACCACATCTCCCTCCTTGAAATTTCTTTTCCTTCCCAACCACTTCTGACGAGTTTGCAAGCATGGTAGATACTCTTTCATCCATCGGCGCCAAAATACGTCAGCTAAGTAATTAACTTGTTTCCAACGTCTGACGTAATTATCGGCAATAGTGCCCTCCACGACTATTCCTCCACTATCTCTCAATAACAATAAGCTATTGGGAGTGAGAGCTAACTCGTCTTTTGGGTCGGTCGTCATGGGAACAATAGGACGATTGTTCAAAATTCTTTCTATCTCCACGAAGTAGGTGGCTAATGTATCATCATGCAGAGTCTGCTCTTTGGATATGACCATCAATAACCTGCGTACAGAACGTATCATCCTTTCCCATATCCCACCTCGATGACTCGCTTGCGGGGGGTTGAAACTCCATCGTATCCCCTTTGACACCATGGCATCATTGATTCGTCGTCTATCCCACACACTCATCAGTTGTCTTAGTTCCGAAATCGCTCCAACAAAGTTGGAACCATTATCACTGTATATCTCTGCAGGTGTTCCTCTTCTTCCTATGAACCTCATTACAGCCATTATAAAGGCGTCGGTGCCTAGGTTGAAAGCTACCTCTAAATGTATGGCTCGCGTCTGGAGACAAGTAAACACACACCCGTACCTCTTTTCCTCTCTCCTTCCCTGGCGAACCATGAGTGGTCCAAAATAATCAATTCCCACTGACGAGAAGCAAAACCATCCTTTCTGCACGCGACAGACCGGTAAAGGGGCCATCATCTGCTGACCCAGTGCAGCTTTCAATCGTCGGCACTCTATGCACTTTCTTATCACCCGTTTGACCGCACTGATCCCCTTAATTATCCAATAGTTTCTTCGTAGAGTGGCCAGGACTTGCGAAGTACCAGTATGTCCTTCTATAATATGATAATGCCTTATGATCAGCTCAGTCACGAAGTGATGTCTGGGGAGGATAACCGGATGCTTAAAAGTAAGTGGATAGTCGGAATAGTTCAACCTCCCACCGACGCAGACCAATCCATCCACAAGTATAGGTGACAACCTTTGCAATTCACCTTCTTCAGTCTCACAACTACCCTTTTCTCGGAGTTCCTTTATTAATTCTCCATATACCTCCTGTTGTACCATACATAATACTTTATGTCTAGCAGCTTCCAGTTCATCGGCTGTTAGATAGCCAACATTCAGTGACACACCTTGGCGACGCGAATACATAACGGATATGTAGACCACATATCTCTTAAGCCATGCCACAGCTTCAATCAGCCTCACCCAGTCCGAATGATACGCCAAAATCGGATCAGCAGTGAGCTCAGTAACGTTTGTGTTTGTTCGGACCGACCTCTTCAATTCGACATTTTTCGGTGGTTCCTTCCAGCAGAGGTCTGTGGTACTTGAAAACTGTCGGGTTCCCAGAAAAGAGGGGCCCTGAATCCAAGACGCTAATTCACACGCTTTTCGTATGCCTCTTGATATCCAATCTGCGGGATTCTCTTCAGATTTAACGTACCCCCACTTATTTGGGGATGAATACTGGTGAATAATGGCTAGACGGTTGGCCACAAACGTACTATACCGACTCTCTGTATTTCTAATATAGTACAAAACAATCATAGAATCTGTCCAAAAACAAGTCTTGTCAAAGGTATTTGGGAGGTTCTTCCTCAAAATTTCACTCATTCGTGCACTCAATACTGCCGCAGCTAACTCTAATCTCAGCACTGTCACCGTTTTCAGAGGGGCAACCCGGGATTTGCTATAAAGCAGTATGCTGTAGGGTGGCGTGTTTTTTGGAACGTTCCACGAATAAGCCACCGCTCCATAACCAGATTCAGAGGCATTTTTTTTTTTTTTTTTTTTTTTTTTTTTTTTTTTTTTTTTTTTTTTTTTTTTTTTTTTTTTTTTTTTTTTTTTTTTTTTTTTTTTTTTTTTTTTTTTTTTTTTTTTTTTTTTTTTTTTTTTTTTTTTTTTTTTTTTTTTTTTTTTTTTTTTTTTTTTTTTTTTTTTTTTTTTTTTTTTTTTTTTTTTTTTTTTTTTTTTTTTTTTTTTTTTTTTTTTTTTTTTTTTTTTTTTTTTTTTTTTTTTTTTTTTTTTTTTTTTTTTTTTTTTTTTTTTTTTTTTTTTTTTTTATCGGAACTTAAAAACATCATGCATGGTGTCCCATTCCAAACCTAGGGCCCTGTGGATTGAGCCTTGACTAACACGTAAGTCGACTGAGTTCTCTGTGTGGCTCAGACCAGGAAGAACTACTCTCACTGCCTCTGAATTAGTCACCCACTTCTTCAATTTAAAGCCACCACGTAACAACAACTCAGTGGACTGTTTTACGAACGTTTTTGCCTCACCTGGGCTTGCAAAGGACACTAGGCAATCATCAACATAAAAGTTATGCTTCACTGCTTCCACCACATAGCTATCATAATCGTTGGCATACGTCTCGGCAGTCTTGGCCATTGCAAAATACGCACAAAACGGTGAGGACACTGCACCGAATGGGTGTGACGTCATTTGATATTCAATAGGTTCCTTCGAGAAATCACCCTGAGGCCACCATAGGAACCGCAGAGCACCTCGGTCAAACTCTGGGACTTTCACCTGCATAAACATTTCTTCCACATCGGACGTCAGGGCAATCGGTTCTTTGCGAAAACGCAATAATATTCCAACCAAGTTCGCTGTCGTGTCTGGTCCCTGATACAGGAAGTCATTTAAAGAAGTTCCGGACAGTTTGGCAGCGCAGTCCAGCACAACTCTTACCTTCCCCGGTTTCTTGGGGTTAAATACGGCATGATGCGGCAAATACCATCGTGGGCGGTAGCTAGGATCAAGCTGGGGCTCAGGAGCTACTGCTGCATATCCCTTTCTGATGGTCTCTTCCATGGCGCTAGTGTAGCTTTCGCGAAGGCTTTCAGAGGATATTAGTCTGGGTTTCAAACTCTCCAAACGTCGCCTGGCTACTTCGCATCCACCGTATACTCTCTTGGACTCCATTTTCCAGGGCAAGGGGACAACGAAATGTCCATTATCCCAATAAGTACCTCGCTGCACTATGTTTACAGCGGCTAGGTCATCGACAGATAACGACTTATCTCCCGAGTACAAATCGCTGAACTCATAATCGTAAATTTTCTTCCATTGATCGACTAATAGATCTGACCGAGACATACAATTCACAACCCTCTCCCTGTGCTCACGAAAGCTTGTCGGACCGAACACGACCCAGCCCAACAATGATCTCACAGCATATGGGCTCTTTCTGCCCCCTAACTTCTGATCTAGAACCCAGTGAGCCTCAGGTACATCGCAACCGATGAGCAGCAATACCTCCCCGTCTTCCACCTCTGTCCAGGGTACGTCAGTCAGATGCGGCCACCTTTTAATACTTTCTCGCATCGACCCTTTAGGTCTCCGTACTGGGAGATCTCTTGCCACAACTGCTCGATCTATAAGTATGCATTCGTTTCCGTCTAGTGAATAAACTTCGAAAGGCTTGCTGACTGAGTCCGCCAATCTACTTCCACTAACAGTTTTGATGATAGTCTTTGTGCCGTCAGTCGACAATCCTAGAAGTTGCAAAACATCTTTCGTGATCAAAGTTGTATCAGAGCCATTGTCCAAGATAGCATAACCGTAAACCTCTTTATTACCGTGCTTTACACGTACCGGGAGTAGGCCCAAACACACGCTTTCTCTGAGAGACTCAGTGCATCCACAACTACCTTTCTCCGGTTGTTCGCCTACGGCGTGGTGGGTCTTCTTGTGTAACAGAGGGTGATGGTATGCTTTACAACCTTCTACACTGCACACCCTGTGAATTTTACATTCTACGGACCTGTGGCCCCTTTTAAGACATGAAAAACAACAACCTGTTTCTTTAGCCTTCGACCATCTCTCATCCACCGGTAACGACAGAAATGTGGTACATTTTGTGACTACATGGTTCCCTCCACAAAATATACATGAAGGTTTCAGGACTCCCCCAACGGGTACTAGCTGCTGCGTGGAACATGCTATTTTACTATCTGGTCGTCGACTGCTTGTTGCCAGCTGTCCAAACCTACTTAGCAAAATGCTCGCACGTGCTGACACAAACTGCGTTAACTCTGCGAAGGTAGGTTCTCGTTCGGTTTCAGTTAGCTTTTCGACAGTCTCCGCCCATTTCATCTGTAACACACGGGGCAATTTCTTTACTATACCTTCTAAAGTTCTCAAGGAGTTAAGGTCCGCAGTATAGTCCATTTGCTCTAGGGCTATAGCGCAGTTTTCCATTTTTATAGCTAACCTCGACATTGCCTCAGCATCGTTTTGTTCTATGTTCGAGCATTCCATCAGATCCTGTAGTAAGGCCCGGCTGACTTCATGAGTCCTTCCAAACAAACGTTTGAGTATATCCCGAGCCCTACGATAACCAGCAGATGGTGGTAACATAATGCATTCCTCTATAGCCTCCCTGGCCTTACCTTTACAGTAATGTAACAAGTATAACAGCCTCTGTCCATCATCATCAACCTTAGAGACAACGTAGAGCTCAAACTGCCTCATAAACTTCCAATATTTGGCTGGATGTCCGTCAAAGCTGCTTAATTCTACTTTCGGTAACTCATGGCCAACACTGACACAAGGCAACGTAGCGGCAACCCCTTTGTTTTCTGCGCTGCTCGCCTGGCTAGTCGTTTCACGATCAGAACTGCTATGAGGGTCAATGCCAAGACAAACTGATTTGTGACACTTTATATCATCATCCAAGGAAAAGGTATCACCTAAACCCCCATTCACATCTAAGTTGAGTTCTTTATGCAGACGCAACCTTTCCTGTCTTTGTTTAGCCTTGAATTCACGAAGTTCCAACTCTTGCCTTTCATCCAACTGTCGTACCTTCAACTGAGCAGAGGTCCTACAAGGACTAGTCTTACTATAGTCAATAACTGTACCATTATCAGAGCCACGGCATGAAATAACATCAAGAGGGACTTGCTTGGTATCTGAGGTTGGATCCATGGACATGTCACCTTCCCCGTCCGGAATTGACTCAAGGAACACCTTGCGATTGCCAGGTACAGCAGTGACGGGTTGTTGAGTACTGTAGCGGCCAGAATCCAATAATCTTGGCCTGAACGCGGGAAATAGCTAGGCGGTGCCAACTGACGTGAATCTGACTAGTTCCTGCGTTCTACTGTATAGCTTCCTAACTTCCGCGAGTGACGCACAGTCAAAGGTTGGATCGAAATATCAAAACACGGTTTGTAGTAATTCAATAGTAGATTCGTAACAAAATCTGTGGTACTATCAAAGCAACAATAAGTTATGTCAAATTACAAAAATACCTCAACAGTGCCGTTGGGTAACTATACAGTCCAAAACGTTCTCGGGTACAAATACGTACTACACGGTAAAAACTGGTTAAAAAATACAACTGTTAAATACCTGTCGGTCAATAGGAATATTCCCGGCAAAAGGGATCAAAACTCTGCCTACAGGAATCAAATCAACAAACAAACGTTCCCAGTAGACAGTCAAAAGACAAACAGTCAAATCACTGCACAACCGTAAGTTGAACCAAAACAAAATGTCGTGCGCAGTAAAACAACATCACCTTATCAACAGTCCAGCGTCACATAATAGGAAAGTGAAACACTCATAATAAGTCTCAAACATACAAAGGCAAATACCGAGTGTAAAGTCAAATAAGACAGTTAAACAAGCAAATAACATTACACCGGCGAGGGTCAAAGGTACACCATCCATAACGAGGGTAAAAATGTTAAAATAAATGTCAATACAATCAAATAAGGGTGATCGGGAGGGATTTTCAGATCATTTTTCTTTTACAGTTTCTCTAAGCTTTGGGCTCTCTTCCGCATGTCTATCTGGAGGGTTGGGTGACTTCACTGGTTGATTTTGCTGTTCGATAGTGCGAACGTATGTGCCAAAGCCATTTGTAGGGTTGCTTCTGCACGAATTCATGGTATAGCCAGAAGATACTTCTTTCTTCGCAGCAAAATACTCATTCCTTACACTTAGTTCAGGCGAGTGCATTTCTCTATTTACACTCGCTGCATTTCTAACTCCACAGTTATCGGTGCTTCGCGAATCGTATAGGGTTTACTCGTTGAAGATTTGTGTACTGTGGCAAACAGTAGTCCTCTGATTACTGATTTGATAGGCCAAATCCAGTACATTATGTTTCTTAACGTGCTGCAATGAACATCCGTGTGTATATTTCCCCTCGTGAATAACTGCCACCCACTGTGACAAGAAGCCACAGAAGTGATGAGAAGCAGTAATGCGGAACTTTAAAATATAAGATAGTGAATTCCTGAAAGTAGCCGGCACATGTGTGCACTTAAACGGAGTGAGGTGTCTTGGGGAACTACGCTGGAGGGGAAAGCAGAACAAAAGTAGGTGGGAGTTAAGAATAGCAAGGAGTCACCTCTTGGAAGTGGTAGAAAATTAGGAAAATAATGTTCGAATTTGAAGTGAACTGGAAGTTGACGATACCCTGTTGAATAACTTTAACTAGGAGTTCATCATCCCAGTGATAAGCTTGATTCCCTTTATGCGTTTCTACTCCCTCTTGTTTCCTGACCATGCCCATTCTGTTTCCACTGTTTTCCTTCATCACTCTTCTCTAAATAAAGTTTTCCTTCCCCTTCGGTTTCCTCTTTTGTTGGTTCATTCCTCGTTCGCCGCTAACTTTTATCACTACTACATGGAGCCTCCCATCCTATTCGAAAGATTTCGCGAGCGTTTGGCGACAGGTAATTATAGGATCCCATCAGAGCCACAGTTCCAGGATAAGCTATACAAAACGCAACAAATTCCCCCAACAAAGGACCATCCACCAGGTTTACTGGATGTAAGGCACAAAAGTAGCCAAACGGACTCCGAAGAGGTCTGCAAAAGATATGGAAATGTTCCACAAAGCCTATGAACGAACCTTACAACTCGGTTACATTACATGTGCTAGAAAAACAGATACTGTTTACTCGAACCTTTACATTCAGTGCCAAATCTCAATGATAAAGACTCAGAACTCAAAATCCATCTGTTTCACTTCTTCTTCAGAAACATCTTCCAGTAAATAAGAAACTCAGAAAGATTTATGATTTTCATTTTTGCTATTGAACATCCGCTGCATCCAAATATTTCCCTCCTCAAGGTCGTGCCGACTGTTTTGTGCCACGGGTTTCCATTTCTACCTGTTTGTGGACTAATATTCAACGTAAATAGTAACGGAAGGGAGTACACACGTTTAAAATTGAAATTTAATACCCGTTTTGTTGATTTCGATTGAAAATCACAATTTCCTTTCAAGCAGTACTCAGTGATATTCTCTTTAGATGATTAAGCGTTAGGATATGTTGAACTCTGACTGTTTGATAGATTCTGATTATGACAGTGATCTTGCATTAAATACGATTGTTGCCTTCACATCTCGTCATTTGACTGAAGAAATTGAAGGACAGGTGTTATATCAGGAAAAATACCAGAAAGAAAAGGTAATATATCAACTTATATTCAGATCCAGTAGATAAAAACGCTGACGGTTGCCCTCATTATTTGTCTGAATATTGATATAGACCCTCCTGATGTGCAAAAGATTTCACCTTTCTCAAGAGTTGAAGCTTGGTTTGATCCAACTGATGCTAATAGTTTACATGCTCTGGAGACAATCGGGAAAAATTTGCAGGTAACCACTTTTCGTATAAGATTTTTTTGTTTCACCTCGTACCTCATTTTCTACAATTTGTGCAGTGTTTTTTGGTTGAAAAGGTTGAACACTGTTCTTGACAGATGGTATATAGTAACAACTCAAATACGATATTAACACGCACAGTGGTTTGTATGAAATGTATTTGGCTCTTTCTTCTTTTGGAGCGGCTATGTATGTTAAAGTCGAAGACAGAACTTCTCATGCTAACTACTTGCATTCCCTTTCTTATGAATTTGAAATCACTTTTCCATAGTTATGCCTTCCTTCGGAGTTTGCTGTTCTCATGCTCCACTTAGATGTTGGGTGATTATGAAACCTAAATCTTTAACACCATGTTACTCAAACTTATTCCCCTATGGTTATCACGAAAAGATTTATACTTCCTTATGAAGGGAGATCCTCAGTGAAGTAGAACAGTCTGACGCGATTACCTCCGATTCCTATATGCTCTCTAGTACTTCCGTTACTCTAATCAACAATTTCCTACCTCCATCCTTAAACCCTTCAGACGACAAACCGTCAGGTCGTGCTGCTCTGCATCGTGTCAGGTTCAAAATAGCCCTTTCGACTTCGATGAGAGTTGGAGATCCGATTCTCCAGCCCCATTTAATTTTATTTTGGGTTGGATGCTGCTACTGGGGCGCTACTGTAGGTCAGTTAGACTTTGCTTCAAAGTGCCATGCTAAACGTTTAGGCTGTCTCCTGAGAGGTTATCCGATCACCATCATCTACTTGCTGGTATCTTTAATCAGCCTAAATAATTGCCGAGTATTACTTAATGGTGATGCCTCCTCTATCTCTCTCCATATCACCAATTAGCAATGCTCGCGACCATTGAGAGGAATTTTAGTCTTTTTACTTTTTGCGCTGTTCTTCCTCATTTTGGTCACAACCAGCTGCAATCAGTCTTCTTGCATCAATCATTTCGGATGGAGTTGCGGAAATCCGTTGACTTGTGCTAACTCCTGGACATAGCTTTCCAACAGTCTTTGCTGCTGTGTCTGCAGCAGGCTCAATGTCGCACCAGGTTTCCCCAGTGTGGGACTTGCTTCTGCGTTCAGAAAAATATTTAGCTAATTCCCCCTTAAATGTGTACTTCACGTTCGCATCTTCTAATCAAGCACAGACAAGCTTGACTGCCGCCTACTTTCTGCAACCAGTAAGGCGCAGACACGTGTGATCAGAGTTAAATCAGGTACTTCAGAAAGTGGCAATCCTCTGTTGATCGTTTGCAACCGTGGTTTATATCAGTATGATGTGTCTGTGTCCATAGGTTTAATATTGGTGGATGCCATGTGACAGTGTCTTACCTTATTCGTGTAGTTAGTGGTGATCAGAAACAAGTGATTGTCGGGACAAGTTGCAACAGACAATCATCGTTGTCGTCTCTTTGGTACGGGATTCTGTAGATACCTTCCGGATTCCTTTCTGATTGGCTTAGCTTCCCTACTAGAGCTTTAAAGTCACCTGGTATTATGGCTGTATACGGACATTTCGGTTTCTGTAGCAAAAATTGACAGTTTCTAGTCGAATTCATCCTTTGTATCATCCAGACTGAAGTCTCTGGGTGCGTAGGCGGAGATTATGAATAGATATCGGTTGGTCTCACGATTTTTCCTAGTTCTTATACATCCAATCAACCAAGTAGCATATGGACGTTTGTTGAACGGTATCTAGTTAAGGAATTCCTTTTCAGAGTTACAACCAAGCGCCATGCATACACCAACGAGCCCACAAAAGAACTAACTATTGGGTCTCCGTATACTTGTAAGGTCAGTTTTGAAGATTTACTACAATGGCTAGATGAGTTCAGGTTAATAACTGCATTGGAGTCCTATACACGTGTCTCAGAGACACAACACACATCTGTCGCTCAAAATTACAAAGCTCTGGTGAGCTATTTCTGTTGTCTGTTTCGGTCTAAAGTTCAGTATGTGATGGGGTCTTAGGTAAATAGGAGTAGTGTCACTGGCTATGGTCGTTGGTAATGATCGCGGAGTAACAGACTGATGAGGTTATATGTGAAGATAAAGGAGGTGGAAGTGAGGAGGGTAAGCTACGTTTAATTTAATCTTGTATACTTCTGGGAGCGTGTAGGCGGTTGACATTTCCTGGCTGCCCACACCGTAGAAGGGTAGTTCTCTTCGAAATACCTGAAAGAGAAGGGTCAGTGCTTGACCGCAGAGTTCAAGAAGCATCTGCCTGAGGCCGATCGCACACGGCTATTTTATAAGTTTGAGATTTAAGTTTATTAGTTTTGTCTCCGACTGTGGATCAATATGGCGGTCACCGGTATGCCGCGGAGTAGAGGGGATTGTGCTCTTTTCTACTGAGTGACGTTGGTAGATTTCCTTAGTTCAGTTTGTATAAACACTGATTGAGATTGGCTGCTAATGTAGTTAAATTTTACTTGGAAGGCTGAATCTTCCAAACTAACTCAATGGGATAAGCGAACTGTTAAATTGATGGTACTGAGAACCTAGGTTCATTTCATTGAACGATTGAGTTCTAAGGTCTGTCGACAGTATACTGTTTTTTCACAAAATCTAAATAGACTTCAGTGTTGTTTGACACTCCCATATTCTCAAAACTGAAGGCATCTCATTTATCAATTATGTTTCTAAATACTTCACTATTTTAGTCTCAGTACGAACGATGGCAACCTCGTGCAAGATATAAACAATGTCTTGATCCCACTTTAGATGATGTGAAAAAATTGTGCCTTAGTTTGAGACGTAACGCCAAAGATGATAGAATCTTGTTCCACTATAATGGACATGGAGTTCCAAGACCCACTGAAAATGGTGAAATATGGGTTTTCAATACGGTAGGTAGAAATTGTAAAAGTTTTAGTTTTTACGGCACTTTTTTCTCTCTACTTAAAATTTTACCATTGCCTTTTTTGCAACCAGAGTGCACAAAATTACTTCTGCTGTTTCTGTTTTATTAGTCCAGCAGTCATCCATGTACTCTATAGTATCACATTATCTTTCTACTAAGTGCACTGATAAACATTACTGCTTCATTTAAAAAAAGCATCATTGCAATTTTTCTCTAGTGTCTACGTATTTAGAGTGCCATAGACCACTTACATCCTTCTTCATCAATTCACTTATCTTGACACGTCAATGTAGGTAAATTGGAAGTCTAACATACAATGTATTTATATTGATGATGAAAGCCTATTTTTGTGTTAACTGTATAGTTGTGTTAAAGATGGTCGGGTGGATTATACGCGCTATCTATTGGTTCTTGTACTGAATGTCATTGAAAAGTATATGATTCGACATTGATGAGGAATTGGGTAGCCTAACATCTTAAAGTGTAGATAGATGTACTTTTAGTAGTAGCTTTGTTACTGTATCTATCCGGTTGTGATATATTTACTGAAAACACTCACCTTTATTCGATTCTACATATCTTTTTAATGAATGAATAAAGGTATTCAAACAAAAGTTACCAACTTGATTTTATGCCTATTACTATGCTAATCTAATAAAAATAACTGAAATTCTTGGAGAAGTTCACTCTACTTTTAAAATCCTAAGTTTGTGTTGTTCCAGTAATATATTTAAAAAAAATGTTTCTATAAACACAACTGAGTTTTATCCATTTGAATGTCAGTGTAACATGGCAGTGTACTTTTTTCCATAAGCACAAACTCTCTGAGCTAATCACCAAGTGACTATTATCCCTTAAAGAAAATATGTAATCTGTAGGTATAACAAGATGTTGCATCTAGTCCTATAATGGGACTCAACCAGGGATTGGACTCAAGACCTTCGGGTTCCTCAGCCAGTACGTTACCATAAAGCCACTGGTTCCGTGAACTAAACATTACAGCAGAACTCGATCCACGTTGTACATGAAGAGTGGGAGTTTGCGTTCAACTATCTCTAGAGTGAAGCAGCTGTAGTTGAAGGTTGTCTTGGTCTCATATAACTCAGCAACCGTGTGTTTTTAGTTACTGAACAATGAACTGCACCTACTTATTTTGAGGGTTAATAATACTGTCTAGCTGCCCTAGCTTTCAGTATATCAAAGGAATTTCGAACTCTTGTAACTCATTAGTTGAAAGTCAGATGTGTCGACCGATGAGCGACAGCTTCAATCTCTTTTTGTAATAATTCATAACCAAAGGCAGTAGCTGTTTGTTGATATTCTCGTAATTCTCCATTTTTATATTGAATCGAAATGTTCCACCTCTGTTGGCATATGAGATCTTATGCAGATGCCTCGATGTTGTTTGAATATTTACTATCGTGCCTCAGTGGCCTAGTGGACAACGCCTTGGCATTTAAAGCGATGGGTGTGAGGTTCGAGTCCCCCTGAGAACATCACTCACTGAGAGGCAGGTACACACAGCTTACGAGTCCTGAGTAGGACAAGACGCGCGTCCTGGATTCCTCTGTTAGCCACAACCAAGTAAATTATAAAAGCAGTCACCATATATATATATATATATATATATATATATATATATATATATATATATATATATCGTTGAGAATTTCATTCTTTGCTTTTATTTCACTTTACAGAAATTTACAAAGTACATCCCACTATCATTGTATGATCTTCAAAGGTGGTTAGGTGCCCCCTCTGTTTATGTGCTTGATTGTCAAAATGCTGGGAGAATTATACAAATGTATGAAGTGTTCTGTGAACGTCGAAAAGCTGAGGTAAATTGTCCCAATTGTATTTAGCTAGTAACGGTCCATCTGATGTTCTCTACGATGACATTAAGATTGATTTAGATCAGTTCAATAAAAGATATCTTAGTCTTGATAAGCTTTTCATATGATGATTGTCCTCCACTCTGACTCTACTGTTTTGCTCAAACGTAGTTGTTTTTCAGAAGTTACTCCATTTTAATCTTCGAAACAATTTATTTTTTCACTATCATCTGAGAGGATGTATAAGAAAATAACTTTTAGTCATGAGGTTGTACTCCGAATGTCCCAACTACTTAGGTTAACGAAGTCAGGTAATGTCCATTGGCTATCATAATGCATTTGGCTCAAAGCCGAGTGAGTTACATAACCTGTGTACGTGTTTGTTGGAATAATTTTTATGCCTTTTCCAAAGTTTTTCAAGCATTTTAGTTAGCAGAAAAAGTGCTTTATTCCCGAAGGTAAACTTCATAATGATTTCACATCATTTGAGAAGCAATATACAACTGTATGGTTGTGGTTCACTAACTAATATATTTGACTTTCAACCAGTGGGTTCTTAGTTCAAACCCCGTGTCACACAATTTGGTTCAAGCAAACAGGTGATATCAGAATCCTTCAAATAATGTAACTCGTGATACGTAAACTTCTGTGCCGAACTTAGTTGGACTAAATATTGATTTAATTATGCGTCTATATCGTTGTAAGATCAGTGGTATTCACACCAGTTGTATAAGCAGCATTTGACTTTGACAAACTTAATTTCTTCAATTGATATCCTTTTGCAAGAACTCAAACATGTGCCAGTCACAATAACTTATTTGAAACAACGCAAAATTGGCAACCATTTGCAAGTTTGTTCACTATTAGATAAGTCACACCTATTATGTGTATGCTAGTGATACAAACTTGAGTGTTGAAACCTCAGTAAGTGAGGCGTTTTTTTAACTCGTTACCCAAAGGTTAAAATTGAGCGTATAGACTATGAAGTCATAGGTCTTAAACGACGCCACATCTACTCTTAGAGGGGGTAGGAGAAAGAATGTATCTCTTAAACATCTTAGATAAGCCTTGTTGATTCATGAAAAGAAACAGGAAACATGAACCTTAAAGCATCCCAACGTTTCCTACAGCAGTCGAACATCTTTTATTACTTCACTACTGAGAATCTATCAGTTCAGCGGAACATGAGGTCGTAGGTGATCTTAGGTGTCAACTAGTCTGTGATATCCTGTTTTTCAGTGCCAAATTAAAATGAACTTTAATATTGTCCCAGATTAGAGTCTTGGTGGGGCAAACAACGCTCACTTGGAGACGTATATCCAGTTGAAGATTCCCAAGTAGGACAAAACTTGCGTCCTAGATTCTGCTGCTAGCCACTATTCATCATTAATATAAGATGGACTTTACTTAATTCTAGTCCAACTAACTTTCTAGTGTCTGTGACAATGACTAACTTATCAATATATTGGCTGTACATCATCAGAATCACTTGAGGTCATGTTGTCTCGTGTTTTGCATGTGCTTGTGGAATGGTAGGTTGGAAAGAAGCACACTTATAACACTATTGTTGTTGTTATTGTTTTAGTAGTCATAGTTGTAAGAATGATATTTGCATATCATCTTATGAATTCTTCGTTTGTGCATTGACTTCCGCTGGCTAACTATTCTGTTTACATACCGATTATCACTAAAAGTACAGATATATATATATATATATATATATATATATATATATATATATATATATATATATATATATATATATGGGGAGAGAGAGCGAGGAAGAGAGAGCCAGTACTATTTATTTTCACGTGTTTAGCCGATAAATATGATCACTGATTGAGTTCCTAGAGAAGGTTACGGGAGGTATTGCTGCTGGTATTTACTGACTGACTGCGACACCCACTAATGTATTATACAATCCAGCAGTATAATATACTATTCAAAGTAAACAACATGGGAAGTTAGCAGGGTTACTGACACTTTCAGAGTTGGTTATGTTTCCTTGTGATGTGAATACTGTAAAAGTAGTTACGCCTTAGGTTTTAAGTAGTATTGATAATAGTTAACGTATATTTTGCTTTATATATTTGATGATACGTGTTTATATGTACTCAATCGTTGCCTTTCTCTACATTGATATTGATTTAGGCGTAGGATTATAGTGAAGAAGGCTTTATCAAAATGTAACAAGGAGTTATAAAAGCATTTCCTATTAATTTGAGCTATTATATACGGAAATATAGGTTATGTATAAGACAGTAGTAGAGCTTGAATACTTTAGATTTCTTCGTTCAAAATTGTAATTTGATAATTTGATATCACTGTTCCATTGAGTTAGTCAGTCACTGACGATACAGTATTGTTACTTTGTGTTAACCCTGTAAATTAGTCGTTAGCCTCTTATGACATGTTTTTTGTTGGAATTGAAAATTTTCTTCTTTAGGCAGCTGTAGCTGAACAAAAGCTAATGGAATATGATGGAAAAACTGATCATTCAGAAGCCTACCAATCTAATCATCCAATACGCTCTGGGCTTTATGAAGTGTCTAATCTCCCTGATTCACATGTTCAGGTAGGTATCCTTATTTCAAGTGATTATTCCTGATTATTTATTTGTGTTTTCTTGTTAAATTTAGAAAGCAGTCTCTGAAAAGGAACAATATAAAGATATGTTGTGTTTGACTCATAAATTACTCCAAAATTTGCATTGAATCGATAATCATGTTTTGTCATCAAACTGAAATTGCCTTTCAGTGACTTACTAAACAATATCCGTGCATGGTTAAAATGTTATACAAATCTAGTCACTGTCTACTGTGAGACGTGCATTATCAGCTGAAGTAGAAGAAGAAAGCAGTCAAACTGCAACGTGTCTTTATGAAGTCTTTGATTATTGATTTTGAGCCTTTTAGAGGATTGGAGACTTATTGGTCAGTGTTCCTCGCCTTGATAACCGAAATCGATGGTTGGAGGCTGTAGGTGTGTTATAGCATAAAACCGACTACAGTGGCGCAAGTGCGTCCACATATTTACCTCATCCTAATCATTATATCACATTTTGTTATCTGCTTTATTCGTCGTTTCTTCTTATGAATTTCTACGCTTTTTCTAATTATTTCTCTGTCTTTTGGCTTTTTGCTTGACTTATGGCATGGCAAATTAGATCATAAGGTAGTAATACCAGGCTTTATGTAGATATTGACTGACTGTTATTGTGCTTTTGTGGTATTCCTTCTTTAGGCTATGGTAATAGGCTAATTTAATCCAGCCAATAAAACACTGAAAAACAAAAAGTGTATGCAGATGCATCGAATTGAGCTTGGATAAATCTGCTGAATGGACATGATTCAAACTGACTAATCTCAGAAATGCAAACAAACTATCAGCTAGATAGTCAATTCTAAGAAATGGATAACGAGATTCAGCGGAATGCTTACCAATACGGGTTTATTCTAAATGTTCTTACCGCATTATATTACACGAAGAGTAGCTTGTCGGGAATTCTTATATGCTTCACATTCCGTCGTTTTTAAACCGATAAACAGTACTTTTCCTTTGACACCTCATGAAAATAACAGAATGTAACTGCCTGATTGTGATCAGTCGTATGTTATGCGTATAAACCGCTTTATGTATTATACTAAGGGTTTCTATCACGGTATTTTCAGACATGCTGAAGGAATGATAGCTTAATGTTATGCATTGCCTTCCGTTTTCCAAAGGGTTCCCCAGTCTTCCATTTCTAGTTAGTTATTAGGATGAAATTGTAAGTGATTTAGGAATTCATTCGAATGAAGTTTAACTAGCCTAACAAAAAAATTTACTCGCCAAATCTTGTTTTTTTCCCTGTACAAATATTAAAGTATATCATTTCACCTAATTCATCCTTTATCTTATATTCGGTTTAACCTGTGTAGGGATCTCTACAAAGTACACCTCATGTTGTGAGTATGGAAAATACAATCATGTTAGCTGCATGCGGTAAAGATGAAGACTTACCACAGAATCCTAATCTACCTGCTGATTTGTTCACTGCATGTCTGACCACACCAATTCGAATGGCTCTTCGTTGGCATTGGCTACGACATCAAGAGTATTTTCCAGGTAAGCTCCTTTCCTTTCCATTCAATCATTTGTGTCTGTAATCACAATGGTTTTTAAGGGTTACACTACTGTATACCTTAAGGTTGCTTTTTAGCACCCTAGATGTGTAATTCTCCACATGTGAGTCGTGAGTTCGACCTCACTTCAGTTACTAATATCTAGATATTTCGGTAGTATCGTTAACAAACACACACAGGGCACTAGTACACAAACGTGTATACTGTTCCTTAAAGTGTTCTTAAAGTTGAGAAGGATTTCTGGCGGATTTTCTCAAAAGCATCTAGCCATCTAGTTAACCACATTATACTTCTGAGTCAGTCACATAATTGTTAAAAAGTATTGCACCGTAATGATGCTGACAAGATGCACAGTATTCTGGACATATTGAGTGGCAAGTTGAAAATGTTTGGTATGCGTTTCTCGCCACCCAAGTGCAAATTATTCACCCAGGACTTCTCTTCAACGGTATCCCGACTAACAATAGACAGTGAAGTGGTTGAGTGTGTTAAACACTTCACTCACCCTGGAAGTCAAATCAGCCCTCGTGCATTAGTCACTGACCGACGAAATCTCTGTAGGCATATAGAAGGCTCGGTTGGCGTTCGCCAAAGTACATCATCTGTGACGCCATGGTGATATCCGATTGTCTATTAAGGCTCGAGTGTATTATACTGTAGTTGGATTTCTTCTACTTTGTAGCTGTGAAAGGTGGTCATTGAAGAAGATATGAAGATATGAAAAGGCTTGTGGTGTTTGACCACTGTTTGCAGTATACGACATGTTTGGTGGTGTCACGAGGTGAGTAAGGCAGAAGTCAGACGTGGAGTGTTAGGCGTGAGAGGTTGATATGGTGGTTGATGCGGTTGTGAATGTTGATGAAGTGAGATGACTGACTGGGACATGTGTTACATATGCCTAATCACCGTCTCCCTGATCACCATCATTATCGTGATGATGTTGGTCGAAGTAGGTTGAGTTTTGGAAAAGGTTTGGGTTGGGTTGGGTTGGATTGGGTTGGCGATAATGAAGCATGGGATGAATGTGTGAAGTCGTTGAGTGTTGGTTTGAGGCGTGTATGGTGATGCAGAGTAAGTGGTTGGGGTGTGTGGGACAAGAGAAAGCAGTGGTTGGAGACTGTGAGTTGGTAATATGTCTCATAACTGATGTCAGTGATGTCGTTCTTCTCTTTCACTACTTTATACTCCTACTTCTTTTGCTTAGTCTTTCTTTCCTTCCTCGTCTTCTATTATATTGCATTGTTACTTGATGTACTGATATGAGGTGTGACAACTTGGACCGTTGTGCAGTCAGTAATACCTACTTAGTCTTATGTTGATCTTGGTGATGATTTTGATGATGATGATGATGATGATAATGATTGTAGTGTGATCATTTATCACAAACACAAGAGATTCGAAAATATTGAAGTTCAAACATATTAAAGAATTCATTATAGTCATAATGCATTAGACTTGAATGATGCTATTTTCAACATGTGGACATTATAGTGTTGGTATATTGAGAAATATTGAAGTTAATTTGTTTCAACACACGATATCATTCATTAATTACAACTATGAGAAGTGTGTTAAAGGTATACCAGTGTATACTTAACAAATCATATATTCTTACTAATCAGTTGTACAGATATCATGCATAAAATAGGAACACATTACTTTTTCAAGTTGTTATTCATCGAAGACTGACATCAGTTGGAGGAACAAAGGAAACCTGGGAGCACTGGACAGCTGTTTCGTCCTAGTATGGGACTCCTCAGCAGTGCGCACCCACGACCCCACCAGCAGGGATCGAACCCGCGACCTTCAGGTTCCGCGGCCAGCGCGTTACCATTGAGCCACTGGGTCAGAATCCTTACTTTTTGATATTTCCAAAAGAAAAATGATATTAAAGATCAGAGATTTTTAATTTGTAAGATATCTTGTATCACTGTAAGATTTAACTCATTGATACACGTGGTTTCTTCACTCACTAGTCTATACGTGTTGATTTGTGGAGTTCAACTATTAACCATAGGATTCCTTTATGGTTGTAACAGAGTCTGTTGTACTACTTTCACTTTTCAAGGTTCTTAGTTTTAGTTTTCAAGTTCCAAGTGATTACTTTTAACCAATGAAAACGCTAGTTCAATTGAAGTGTACCATAATGATGAGTCCCTTAGCCCCTCATGATCACACTATAAAATGATTCATAGACTTCAATCAGCACTTTAGACAAGGAAATATAACATTGGTTACCAACCAATGTACCTAATCCAGTCCTGCAGGAGGTCAGTTGTGACCCAAATAACTCTGTGATAACGTCTCTGATTGCAACCCCTAGTGATGAGGATTCGAGTCACTCATGAGAAATCAGTTCCCTCGAGGTTACAGATGCCACCTTGCCGAAGAATGCCAAGAAGGACGAAACCTTGGTGCAGAGCTTCTAGTCGATGACCTACACCCATTTAACACTTGTTCGAATTTCTGCTGCTAGATTCTTATTTTGTATTAGGTGTTATCCGGTTCAATATGCGAATGTAAGACCCTCGGATAGCACTTTTACCTTCCAAGAGTAAGTATGCTGTGTTCGAGTCCCAGTAGAAATAATAACAGTCACTTGAATGCAGACGAATACAGCTTACAGTTTTGCTGCTACCCACCAAAAGACGACTAAAATGAAAATCACACTTATGGCAATAGAAAGTCCCAGGGTTTCGATTAACTAGTTCTAGTTGAGCTTATTATTTTTTAGATTTGGAAGTGCACTATTATAACAGAATGTTACAAACTGTTATTGTTTTGCTAGATCTTAGCTCATTTTAAAGAATTAATCTGGTGTTCATTGGTGACTAGCTTCGAGAGGTGATTCCCAAAGTTCCAGTAAGAAGTTGTGACCGGTGGGGCCAACCAAGTTGAACATGAGGACACTTACTTAACGACAGTATTGGATGGAAGTCGCGTTATACTAAACTGACTGAAGTAGGAAATACGGACCAATGGGTTTCCGACCCAGTGGCTCAATGGTAGTGTGCTGGCCATGGAACCTGAAGGTCCTGGGTTTCACCTCTGGTGGGGTCATGGGTGCACACTGCCGACGAGTCCCGTACCACGGCAAAACAGCTGTCCAGTCCTCACAAGTTTCCAATGTTCCTCCAGCTAATATCAGCCCAAGATGAATACCAACCTGAAATCAGTAACTTCCCCCCTCCCAAATTGAATTAATTAAGATGTTTACTGTGGAGTAATTCAAAGAGATGCAGATCACAAGTATTCCTTTCTATCTGACGGTTAACAGCAGTTCAACTCTTGATATCGATCTGTAATGAAAGCTAGCTGTTGTACTAAAACAAAGACCTTATCTGTACATCTGATTTCTCTGCACTGTATAGTACTTTGAAGAAAATTGTAAATTCCCTCTGACATGAAATATATCTTGGTGGTGAATGACTGGCGAATTCCACTACTGAACGCAGTCCACAGATAACAGCAGAACAAGGTAAGATTTCAGATTGAAGTCAGATATTTCGGGCAAGCTCGGAGATCTACAGGTGAAAACCAACAAGTTGGCAGAAGAGACAGGACAACGAAGACGGGACTTCAGGTGAACGTAGGGAAGACAGAGGTGATGAAGATACCCAGCCAACAACGTGAGAAATCTAAAGGAAGTTGTCGCTCTCATCTACCCAGGCAGCGTCATTCCAACTACAGGCGGCGGCACAGATGAAGATATCAAAGCCAGATTTGAAAAGCAGGGCAGGCCTTCATTAATCTGAAATCAGTATGGAAATCTACTGCATTCCACTGATTATAAAGAGTGAACAAGATCCGGACTTTAAACACTAATGTCAAGTCGGTGCTACTATATGGTTCAGAAACTTGGCGAGTCACGAAAAGTATTTCCAACAACCTACAGACATTCATCAACAGCTGCCTACGCTGGCTCCATACAGAAGATCAGATGGTCAGAATAGTAAGAATAAGCAACAAGGGACTCTGGCTGGCTGGATGGCAACGAACCAAACAAAAACCCATCACGCAACAAATATGCTGAAGGAGAAAGTGGAGATGGATTGGACTAAGCATACACTGAGAAGGCCGACTGGGGACATGATGCGCCAGGCTTTCGAGTGAAAACCAAATAGGAAACGATGAGTTGGGTGTCCGAGGCGAAGGTGACATGGAAGAGATGGTGTGAGGAAGAAATGATAGCTCGTGAGCTGTAGTGGAGGCAGGTTGAAAAGACTGTAGAGAAGAGAGTGACATGGCTATGTGTTACTGAAGCTCTGTATTCCACTAGGAACCCAAAGGACAAGTAATAATAATAATTATTTCCATCATCGAAGTCAAAATGGGAGATGAAACATCATTTTTTTTACATGTACGTCAACTGTTGTTCAAACGAGGAAGATGAATACCTTGTTTAAAACATAGTGTATCAGTAAAAGTGGTTGATATTGGCCAGGTGTAAAATGTACAAAAAAAAATAAAATTCAAAACTGTAGAAGGTAGTTTGGAAAGGAATAAGAGTGTGAAGTTTCTTTTTGTCATCTGACACCTAAATTAATTTGTGAAGTAGATGAGAAGATACTTACCCACCTACATTGTCAATCATTGAACGGAAATCTGATTATGTTTGACATGCTTTCCACTGGTACATATCAAATGTAAATGTAGGATGATGCTCTAGGACTGATTTGCTTCAAGTACTCTCAGTTTAATGATAGGGAGTGAAGTGGGGGAATGTGTTGACCACTTCACTTACCTTCGGACTTGCATAAGCTCGAACGGTCTGGTTGCTGACAAAATCCCAGCTTGCATAACGAAGACTCGTTTGATATTTGCCAATTTGCTTCACCTGTGGTACTGACTGACGAAATATCCGACTATCTATCAAAGGAAGAGTATACTGCTCTGTAGTTCATCTTGTCCTGTTATGTAGCTGTGAAATGTGGTCGTTGAGAGTAAAATATATGAAGTGGTTACAGGGTTTTGATCACAGACGCCTTCGTAGCATTGCTTGCGTTTAGTGGAATCACCGTGTAGGCAATTTTGGGGTCAGGTGAAGGTTACTAGGTAAGACAGGCAAGTCGATTGATGAGGTTGAGAACTGAGAGGAGTTGGACATGTGCTGTGACTGCCGATCCACCGCCTACCTCGACGTGCTATGCTAGTGGGAGTTGGATTAGTTTGAAAGAGGGTTTAGGGTGGGACCAGTCGAGGACTTTCGGTCACATGGCTGAAAACTGGTCACAATGGCGCAGACTTTTTCACCCTTTGATGTCATCTTAGGTTTGGATATTTGTACTAACCGTTATCTTCCAACTGTTTATTCTCTCACACAACCTTGTCTACTTTGATATCACTCTTTTTCTATCCACCTATTCTTCGCATACTAGTGTTGAAGTATGGCAACTTGAGGTGATGCACCTGTGTCCAAGGTTCTAGATTGATTCTGTCTGTCAATCGTTTTGTTATTACTGCTGTTCCTAACCTTCCATTGTTATTCTCTTAAATATATCGTCATCAAGATTAACTTTTCACCTTTTACATTTCAGGTTATTTGGATGAAGCTCTACTCGATCGTATACCAGGTTCACATTCAAATCGAATGTCTTTACTAGGTGAAATCAATTGGATATTCACAGCTGTTACAGATACAATAGCCTGGTGTAGTTTCCCATTGGATATATTTCAGAAATTATTTCGTCAAGATTTACTCATAGCTAGTCTTTTTAGAAATTTTTTATTAGCTGAACGTATTATGAAGAGTTATGGTTGTCAGCCAGTTTCAGCACCATTATTACTTCCCACATATCAACATAGTATGTGGTAAGTTGTTTGTGTGTCTTATAGTTTTTTTCAGTAAATATGCCCTATCCATTAGGTGACTTTTGCATAAAACATGATTTCGTTGAAGAGTTTTCTTTTCATCATATATCCATGACATGTATATCAGTCGATAGGGTGACCAGAAGATATATCTTCTATTGAATTAGTATTCTTAATAAGTTCAGACAAGTTTTAACTACTATTTTCAACCTAAATTGATAAAATTTGAAGCATGAACGTTCATCAAGTTGCAGCAACCTCATACTATCCGTTGTTTTCACTAATGTGAATCGATGGTTGAATTTTGTAACCACTGACTGAGAAGAGTGTGTTTCACATGAAATCAGTTGATACAGGTTGGCAATAAGTAATTTCCCTAGAGTAATTACATCTAAGTATCATGTAAGCTTCTTTGTCTCGATGAGATCTGGATTATATCACCAAGTCTCTTAGCGAAATCTTCATAATTAGACTTTTTACTAGTTGTTGAGATCTTGACGTGGTGATCGAGCTTTTATAAAGAGGATTACATAACAAGTTGTTTGTGTTTTGTTACATTCTTACAAGGTGATGGGTGTCATGTAGCTCACATATATCAGGTTCTTACAGCACTTACAACCAGTAAACATAGAATAATGGTGTAGATGTTGTTCATCAACGTGTAGGCTATCGACTTTGAATCACTGGGTCATAGGTTCGAGTCCCGACCCACTTAGTGAGTTTTGGGTAAGCAGGTAAGTACTATCGTCTGTCATCATTTAGTACGGGTTGCTACTACCTGTTACATAAACATGTAAGTGTTTGCGTAGTTGCACCATTTGGCATGAATCAAAAGTGTTGTTTGAACAACCAAATGGGCAATCAGATAAGATATCTTAACAGAAACTATCAGTTCACGTCATTTACTCATTGGAATTTGAGTTTGAAGAGGTCGGGATGTAACTGTAAAGTTGACTTTCACTTACTACTCCTAAGGTCGACGGAAAGACTATTGAATTCTGGGTGTTACATAAGCTCATTTCAGTGTATGAATTTTAGTGGTGATGAAAGTTGTATGAAACGTGAGACGTATTACGTGTCACATTGCTAAAAAAGCTAAATATATGCACGCAAAATAATTGCAGTCAGTCAGAACGTCTGTTATGCTTTAGAGGCTTTTCTGGTGGAGTGTTTTTCTTGTTCATTGTTCACTTTAGAATCTCAGTCGCTTAAAGCCATTAAGGTAAACCTTCAGTTTTGTACACTGAACTTAACTTGGAATAAAACGCCAATTGCGTCTTCTCTCATACGCTTGAGCTTCAAGTAATTGAGAAGTCAGACAGCGTGTTATATTTTCGTCGCCAACGGTTATATATTATTCAACGCACGCTTAACTGACAGCTAACTTCGTACTCAAGAGCCACTGACTGCAACCTACGGACGAATAGAGAGAAGACCGAAGCTGGGATGATGAGAGAGTTTATTACTTCGAAAATATGATGATAACCGATCTGTCCCTAAACAGGTGGATATGTACCCACGTGAAAAGTGACCTTGTCCCCAATTTGAGACATTTGCATAGTAAGAGTGAAGATTAACCAATCAGAGAATAACATTACAATGTGGGCAGAAAAAAGACTAGTAGTCATATGGTACATAGTGGTGTGAAAATGCGAAGTTAGAAA
The DNA here is from genome assembly GCA_944470555.2 of Heterobilharzia americana. NCBI lineage: Eukaryota > Metazoa > Platyhelminthes > Trematoda > Strigeidida > Schistosomatidae > Heterobilharzia > Heterobilharzia americana. The sequence goes on along the minus strand of OX104131.1, from coordinate 26,277,694 downwards.
TGATCACATCAATAACAACGTTTTATGCAAAACTAGAATAAGCAACAAGGAGCTCTGGGAACGAACCAACCAAGAACCTATCACGCAACAAATATGCAGGAGGAAGTGGAGATGGATTGGGCATGCACTGAGAAGGCCGACTGAGGACATCACGCGTCAGGCCAGTTGCTCGAGTGTAATCCCCATGGGAAGCGACGAGTTGGACGTCCGAGGGTGACATGGAGGAGGCCGTGCGAGGAAGAAATGAGAGCTTCTGGGCTGTCGTGGAACCAGGTTCAAAAGATCTCAGAGAACAGAGTGGAATGGAGACGTGCTAGTGAAGCCCTATGTTCCACTAGGAACCCAAGGGACTAATAATAATAATAATGATGCAAAACTAGGCCTCACAACAGTGTGTTAACGGTGGTCTGTACAGAACAGTCAATATGTCTCATTTAAATATGCTTCCCCGCCCCAGTGATGAGAAGAATAAGCTGATCAGAGTTGGCAAATGATGACCAAAATGATCATTTCCTTATTCATTAGTTTAAATCTGAGGGGTAACTACTACAACATGGCTCCGACTGTATTGTTTCCGTTGTCGTATTCGATTGTAATCATCTATAAGTATAATTCCTTTTTCTGTTAATTGTTTTGATTATATAAAAGGGATGCATGGGATCACACATTAGATCGTGTAATCCACTATCTGCCTAGAATGCTGAAAATTATGGAAGGTAGTCCGTATACTGAAAAGAAACTGCCTATCATCAACGCAAATCCTACCACCAGTGGTCAACTGAGTCATTTACTTCATCACAATTATCATCAAGGTAATACTGTTAATCACCACAGTTCAAGTAAAGCTATAAATACTGTCAATAATCATAATAATTATAACACTAGCCATCGAATTACTGGTCCAGTTGGAAATATCCCTATTGATTTCTGTACAAATCGTACGGGTCATTTGTGTACTCAGCAACAACCACAACCACCTCAAGGAATATTAACAGGAGGAGGAGGAGGAGGCGCAGCAACAGGATGTTCAGGACAACTTCAACGGCAAACAACAACTATTCCAGCCTTTTGTCTACTGCCAACTAGACCACATAATTCATCTAACATTCTTCCTTCAAATCAAATACTAAACGATAGCACCAATTTCACTGTTATAAATCCAGTTGTTTCAGTCAGTACAACAACAATTACATCAACTCTTCCCTCTGTTTCAACTGGTGTTTCTACAACTACTGTTTCAAAAGTTTCTATTCCAGCTCCACTTGTCAATCATCAAAATAACCAGTTAAATCGTCAACTGAATGTAGAAAATCATTTAGGTAGTACTAATCTTCATGATGTTAATGATCGGTCTACTGTTTATCAATATAATGGTGGTGGTGGTGGTGGTGGTGGTGGTGGTTTACCTTCTGTAAGTCTTTACATTGATGATTTATGTTTATCATTTAGAAGTTGTTTGATGAATAATACGTTTTTACTAAGGTCGAAAGTTTAGTAAGCGGAGTATGGTATTGAGCTCATCTATGATGCTGCTATTCTAAACTTCTTGACTAATAATACAATGTCGATAAGTTTAGATATATGTATGTTTTGTATATGATCATTTGAAGTATCTATTTCCGCATATCGATTTTAAGTGGTTGCATATGACATACTTCTATCGTGGCTTATCAGATTGGGTATTCAATCTTCAACTAGTCAACCACGAGTTAATTCTACGCACCACCGACGAGGTTTAGGGTAGTCACTTGGGGTATAACATAGCCCTCACACTATGTGTGACTCGTTAAACCTGAAAATCATACTGAAAATCTCTGGGATTTCTATTTTCGAAGCGCTCCATGTAGTAACATAGTATATTTAAATCTCACGACATTTAACTATAAACACATCTCATCACATTTTGCATCCCATATGTAAATGCAAATGCTTGTGAGTGAGATAGCCTCACATGTAGTCAAAATAGTAATCAATATGGCACCTCCCCCCCCCCCTCTAATTCAGTTAGATTTCGATTGGGGTGAGAAGTCCTGTCAGTACGGCTAGTGTAAGTATGATCAAGCGGTAGTAACGCGTCACGAATTTACATGACAGATGAACAAAACCCTTGGTGATTGAAGTGGTATAAAAATCCGGTCAGCAGTCGGGTCTTGTAGCTACTAAGCTGGTAGAGTAACCGGGCGGAAACCCTAGTGGTTGTTGATTTTTCTCTGACAGCATCAAGAGGAAGTTAAGCGACATCTTTGAGTTTTGAAATGATATTTCGATTTGATTCTGTTTATTTCTTGAATATCGAGTGTGATTAATTCCTAACGAGATTGTTTCATATAATCCCCTGCATGTTCAGGATTTTTTTCTAATTTTCTGAACATGTCACGCTAAAGTTCAATAATTATAACATGATTCTACAACCTTCTAAAGTTGACCAATTAGTTTAAATCCAGATGAGAATTATTAAAGGGACTTCTTTTCCTAATGAAAAAAAATGTATTATTTGACAACATTTAGTACAATAATTGAAAAATTTATTCCATCTTGTTTAATTCAACTTGGGCGTTACAGGGTGAGATAATAATTTAGTTCAAGTCATCTAAACATGTCAGCTGATTTAGTTAACTTTATCATTTAGAGTTGTATTCTTGAATTCTTTGAAATTTCTAAATTTCTACTAACCTGTTATTGCCATATGGGCTCCTGTGTAGATGCCAGTAGTGGCCGACCTATTTGATCCAACCAACTAGAGGTAAGTTATAAGCAAGGAGTATTTATCTTGACTCATTGGGCCTATGAACAATCCTCTGACGTTTGAAGTGATCCGTCCTCATTTTCAGTCGTAGTAGAGACGATACTCACTCTGAGGTGGATAATACATCCACTTGATGAGTCCCAGCTATGACCAAACACGTGTACTGGACTCTACTGTAAGCCACTATCCATTATTAATATCTAACTAGACATATGTTGTAGGGTAAGACCAACTTGGAATATATATTATCACTTATAAATGTAGGTTATTAGGTATTTGTATGTCAAGCTAACAAAAGTACAAGTAAGCCAAGTGATATAGGGTTTCAGTAGGAATGCATTCAATAGATTCATATGTTGTCATGACGATAAAGATTTGGTTAGCGTATCATCTGCTTGTGAATGTGACCTTTATCGATTCGTCAGGGGTTGGTATTCAAAGGGTTTGTATGCACTACTTTGGCATCTGATGATAAGCTCTAATGTCTTCTTTAATGAAGTCATTTATGAGACGTTTTGTAATATTTTTGCCATCAACATCATGTTTACTTTAACTCCATTACACTCTTAAGCTAAACTGTAGTTTTTGTACTGGGTAATGACTGAAGATGAAATGAAAATTTGAACCACAGCCGGATTCAAACCAGAGATCACTAGCTCATTACTCTACCAACTGAGACGATATACTTAAAAATTATTCTTAAGGTGGTCTCTTTGATGAAGCATAATATGCCTAGGAATTCTATGGGAATCGCGTGTTGAATTGAGCACATTTTTAATAGACTATTCAAACAGGTTGACAGTTAACACTAAATCACTGTTAAAAATGTCACAATTTTATTAAATTTGATGAGATGATTCTCCAGTTGAGTTGTTTTGCAATATCCCATAGCTAATCTATTTTTAAAGAATTGAATCCCTTAGTGTATTTAGTTAATAGGTTTCTGTTGATAATAAATGCACCTCACTAGTTCAGGAACATTCTTCATTCAGGTGTGTTTTTTGTATCTTTAAGAATTCATTTTTGCATACTTTCCAGAATGAGTGAAAAATTGTTCGATTAACCTTTAACTGTACATTCTATTGTTCATTGTTACTCCTATATTCTGATTTCCTGGTGGAGGTGTCACTATCAACCATTAGGTCACGCGTTCGAGTCCCGTCCCCACCCTACTGACGCTTTGATAGCCAGATAGTATCACTTGCTGTCATACAATAGAATGTAGTTCATTGCCTACTGCACAGATGTGCATAAGGTAACTGAGTACATTTCTCTCATCTCTATTCTGATTTCTTTAAGGTGGATTTACCTCTTCATCAACCCAACTTTTTTAGTATTATTTTTACTCATTTCTGTATAATATTTATTTTTTCAGAATTGTCGTCGATCTCAGTTTCAAACAGTATCTAGTCAAGTGTCTACATTGGTACCACAGTCGAAGACATTTAAGCCTATTCAAAGTTCAGTGGCACCACCTCCAGGATTTAATCTGGAGCAAACAAAACAACAAAGGCGATTGGAGGCTGAAATTACAAATACAGTTACGAAAAGACCAGTACCTGCCTTGATTGAATCAGAACAACACGATATTTGTGCTGTTGACAAGGATGATAATAACGCTGGTGTTAATAGGGATATAATCAAAACGAAATCAGATTCTCATGATGTGGACCAGAAGCAACAGTTGCAGTTACCGAAGTTGCCTAAGGGGAACAAAAGCGATCATCAATCACCTGAAGATCATAAAATTACTAGTCATAGTAGAAATGCCAATTCAACTGCTGGTCAAAATGCCTCACCTGAGCCTCCTACCACTTCAGTGCTTGCCAGTAATGATGAAAATAAGAAAAGTACATCGAACAACACATCTAGTTTTGGCGTTGATACATCCTCGGTGTTGACACTGATCAATTGTCATCAACAGCAGTTGGGTGAAGCATCTACAAATGATAGCACTCACTCCACTGAAAAGGATGATGCGAAATCGTCTGAAATTGTTACAAATAATCAGGTAGTAATATTGGTTCCGCTTTCCATCTCCACATCTCGCCCCCCTGTAATTATACTTCTAATCCATATATTAAAGCGTTGTTTATAGACAACATTTTCTAGTAGGCATGCAACTGCTGACTGAAGAGGCTATCACGTCGAATCTTGTAGCTGTGAAAGGTGGTCATTGAAGGTACAAGACATGAAAAGGCTTCTGGTGTTTGACCACTGTTTGCAGTATACGACATGTTTGGTGGTGTCACGAGGTGAGTAAGGCAGAAGTCAGACGTGGAGTGTTAGGCGTGAGAGGTTGATGTGGTGGTTGATGCGGCTGTGAATGTTGATGGAGTGAGATGACTGACTGGGACATGTGTTACATATGCCTAATCACTGTCTCCCTGATCACCATCATTATCGTGATGATGTTGGTCGAAGTAGGTTGAGTTTTGGAAAAGGTTTGGGTTGGGTTGGGTTGGATTGGGTTGGCGATAATGAAGCATGGGATGAATGTGTGAAGTCGTTGAGTGTTGGTTTGAGGCGTGTATGGTGATGCAGAGTAAGTGGTTGGGATCTGTGAGACAGGAGAAAGCAGTGGTTGGAGACTGTGAGTGGGTAATATGTCTCATAACTGATGTCAGTGGCACAGATGAACACACACACACACACACACACATTATTCTCATCTCAACCGACATACTTCATCTCATCATTTTCTCATTCTTCCATCGTCTTTCTTTCCTTCCTTCTTCATCTCTCAGTTTGTTGCCTTGTTATTTGACGTGTTGATATGTGAAGTATGGCAACTTGTGTGCCGTTGTACAGTCAATAATGCCTGGTACTATGTTGATCTTCATGATGAACTAATCGCTGAGTATTCTTAATAAAGCTCGGTCGGTTACTTGGGGTAAAATGCATTTCAGCAACATGTTCGACAAATAACGCTCCACCTGCGTTTATTGTGAGGGAATTAGACACACCACTGAACTTCACAAAATCTCAGTAAGCTGGACAGGATTCGAACGCATTGTTTACTGGTTGGTAGTTGAAAACTAAACACTTCAAGATTTCGTATTCGGCATATTTAGTTGGTCTCAGAATTTACGTGTAAGACGACTAAGATATTATAAACCATGACAATGGGAACCACAATCGTCATTTAACAGACTAGCGTGACCACCAGGAAACTTGATTCTCACCCAAGGTGAGTCACATAACACACCTAAAATGCACAGTCTCAAAACACTAATAGAGAAACACAGTTTATTGAAATGGAGAAAACAGGGTTGTATACTCTGACCCGATATGAATACACAATGAAAGGGGCCTGCTATTCAAATGACAAAGTAATGCAGTTCGGTAACTGATCTCTACATCAGGCTATAAGCCTTACATACATACATACATACATACATACGCATGCATATATCCATATATAGTGAAGTAATACGTCTTGATATCATCCAGTCTCTGACATCGTTAAAGGTGAGATAGAATTTGACTAATCAACTCCATTTCTAGTAATCATAAGCAAGCTGCATAGTTAGAGTTAGGCAATATTATCACTCTCCATTTTGATATTCACTGAAGAGGAATGAGTCGAAAAGCATAAACTAATCAACTAAAGCTTTGCATGATACACACAGCATAGTAAACTAACTCACCTGTCTCTGTGATAATGGTGGTTCATTCTCTAAATTACATTTAATCATTGGAATGATATTCGCTGTAGTATCACGTCTTATTATTGGATCATGCAGTTCAGTGTTATGCACTTGTTGTTGCTGTTGAGGTAAATTATTCACCTCACCTTCTTTCCTTCCCATTGATGTCAACCTTGTTGTATCAACCATTAACATATTATTGTTTACTTTAGATGTAGGTGACTGTGGTAGCGTTGGCAGTGGCGGTGGTGGTGGCGGTGGCTGTTGAATTGTCGGTAAACATCTATGATATTTATGCCCTACAGTATCAAATTTTTCTTCATGCACTTCATGTAGTGGTTTCAATTGTTGATGAGTATTCTGATAATTAGCATATTGTGGATGATGGCGATGATGATGATGATGATGATGATGATAATGTTTGTTGTGTGGACGAGAGAACAGGTATGGGCAAGATAGACTGCGTGAAAGTTGTCTCTTAGCTCTGTCATTACTAACAACATTAGTGTTAATCGTAGGGAAATTATTCGCAGTATCAACTATCTGCTTACTGTTTACCTTCTTTGATTCATTCTTCTTTTCATTTGTATCTGAATAAAGTGGAAGAGGACTAGGTCGCTTATCATTACTACTAATCACAGTAGTTGTTGGTTGTGTTTGTGTAATATTAGTTGTGGTTACTGTTGTAACAGCAGTAGTTGGAACATTCAAAGTAAGTGAACTAGATTTCAATTCTTCATCTTCATCTTCGTCATTCTCATCGTCATCATCATCATCTGCTTCCAAATGATCACCCTTGTGCATTGGATAGGTGCCGACAATGTCTTCGCACGGATGCAAAAGGCTCTATTTTCTTTCTCCAAAGTACGCCATCTGTGGAACCGCCGCGGTCCTGGTTATGTATTAAGTGTCGAGTATGTTGTGGTTGAAGTCTGCTCCGTCATACTGTATGGCTACTGAAGGTGGAAGATATGAGAAGGCTTCGGGCTTTTGATCATTGCTAACCTCTTAGCATTCACCGTGTTTCGTGGTGTCACCAGATGAGTAAGGCAGAAGTCAGACGTGGAGTGTTAGGCGTGAGAGGTTGATGTGGTGGTTGATGCGGTTGTGAATGTTGATGGAGTGAGATGACTGACTGGGACATGTGTTACATATGCCTAATGACCGTCTCCCTGATCGCCATCATCATGAAGATGTTGGTCGAAGTAGGTTGAGTTTTGGAAAAGGTTTGGGTTGGGTTGGATTGGATTGGATTGGGTTGGCGATAATGAAGCATGGGATGAATGTGTGAAGTCGTTGAGTGTTGGTTTGAGGCGTGTATGGTGATGCAGAGCAAGTGGTTGGGTTCTGTGGGTAATATGTCTCATAAGTTAACTTATTTTTAAGCTGTGTTATGAATTCAGCGTTTTCTCATACTGCTTCCCTGTCTTTTACTGCATTTTGGTGCTTTCCATCGAATTTTATTCCTTCATGTTTCATTTCACTACTTTGGTACTTGATGTGTTGATATGAGGCGTGGCAACTTGTACGGTTGTACAGTCAGTAATGCCTGGTTCTGCTTTGATATTGATTAATTGGTCGTTTTCTCTATATTGAGAGAAGAGATGAGAGGGTTTACGAGAACGACTTAACGTTAGGTCTTGGAAAATTCACTTTATAAACGAGTTTTAGGGAAGATTCCTTTGGAGCCGAGTGACTTGAGTTAACTAGATGCTCAAAAATGAAGCAGCTAGTTTCTCTTTTACCTTCTATTGGATTTTTGTACGTTTTTATTCTTTTTTTTTTTAAAATATAAATTTAAATTTTCAACACTTTGGTAGGATTTTCTTCTATTTTAGATTTGTTTATCTGATGTATAACTCATAATGATACAGTATTATTTATTTGACGACGACGTGCCGAGTATAAATCATCACTGCTCATAATCATATCAATGTCATTACACAACTTTCGACATCTGATTCTTGGAATTACCATATCCACTTTATATTCCTTGTTTTTATTGGTAGTAAAATTTTCCCAGTCTTTCGTATAGGTATTGCTTCATTCCTATTACATATACAAGGTGTTCATTCGATGAATAAAGAGTCAGTAATCAGTGTCTTATGATATTAGCTTTATCCCACTCACTCTCACTGAAAGGCGTGTCGAGCAAGTACATCTCGTTATTGAAGACTCTCTACTCGAACACTTGTGGGTGTGTTAGAGCCTGTGGTGAGATGTCCGGGGATCTGTACTCATCGAGTGATGTCTGTCAAGGATGCCCACTGTCTCCATTCTCATTCAATTTTATCAAAGATATCCCTATGGAGGTCTCCCTCTCGTCACCAGGTTACACAGACGTTGACCTTATCACAGGAGAATTTTCGTTAGACCTAGAATATGCAGATGACATAGTCCAGTTAAGTGAAGACGCTGACAAGATGCAGAGTCTTCTGAACACTTTGAGAGGGAATTTAAGAATGTTTGGGATGCGATTTTCACTACCCAAATGCAAATTTTTGCTCCAGGATTGATCTTCAGCGGTGCCATGGCCAAAAATAGTGGTTGAGTGTGTTGACCACTTCACTTACCTGGGAAGTAGGATCACTCCTGGTGGGTTGGTTAACCGCCGATGACATCGCTGCACGGATACAAAAGGCTCGGTTAGCTTTCCCCAATTTACGCCACCATGACATCCGACTGTCTATTAAAGGTCACGTGTACTGCACAGCAGTCCACTCTGTTCTACTCTATGGCTGTGAAACATGGCCACAGAAGGTGGAAGACATGAGAAGGCTCGCTTCATGTGTTTGACCACCGTCGCCTTCATAGTATAGACTGTATTCCGTGGAGTCACTACGTGGATAATGCAGAAGTTAGGTGTAGAGTTTTAGGGAGTAGAGGTAAGTCAGTTGACGAGGTTGTTGTGAAGTTTCATGGATTGAGATGGTGGGGACACGTACTACGTATGCCTAGTCACCGATTGCCTTGTCACACAATGTTGGCCGAAGTAGGCCTAAGCTGAAGAAAGGTCGGAGGTGGCCAGACTAAAACATGGCACCGATCAATGTATAAGATGTTTGACTGTTGGTTTGAGCCATGTTGGGGGGGGGGGGCGATGCAGACTAGGTGGTTGGGGTCTACGGGACAAGAGGAACCAGTGGCTGGAGATTTTAGGTGATGTGGCTCAGAACCGATGTCAGTGGCGCAGATGTATACACACATTATCCTCCTCTTAAGGCTATACCGAATCTCACCACTTTCTCATTCTTCCTTTATTTCTCCTCGTACTTTATATTTCTTTTGACTGAATTTTCTTATCTTCATCCTTCACCTCACTACCTTTCTACTTGATGTGGTGATATGTGGTGTGGCAACTCGGTCCTTTACGCAGTAATGCCTGGTCCTATGTTGATATTCATGATGATGACTCACTCTATTGTATGGTTGTGTCTATGTATCCACTGCAATGCCAGAGGTTTCCCTAAATTATTGATCTTCTTGGGGTCTATATCCACCCTAACAACGATTTAAAAAATATTGCGCAACGCTTTCTGGCCATCATTCAACCTTTACGTTAACACCTAACAACGTTATTATTACTGTAACCATGATTATTCAAGTGTCATTCTATATTTAGCTAATTTTCTAATCTTTCGCTTATCTAACTGACCTTAACCAACTTGTTTGACCTTTGTACTTGACCTCATAGTCATTCCATGGAATTTGATAGGTTATATTATTTTGCTTAATTGCATCTCTCACACTCAGTTAAGTCGATATAGCTTATCTCTCAGTGAGTTTTTTGATTTAAATGCAGCTCTCATTTCAGCCTTGTTCAGAGTCTTATGTAAAGTTTCTCACCTTCCTTCCCTATTGTGTAACACAATAGAAGTTTCAACTTATTACTACTGGTATTGTCGTTATTATTCGTATACGGATTACTCTTATTATTTCGTTTCTCATATGAATTTCTTAGTCAACCGTAGAGGATGATCATTAATCTATAACGCTCCATTTATGTGTTTCAATTCCTTGTTTGAGTCCTTCCACTGACTACTGAGTTTATTAGCTAATTATTTCACCATTTACCATTTGGTCATCGAATCAACACCCAGTACATGTGGAAAGAGTTACGCAACACCTATAACAGAGATATGGAAAATTTTACTTCGATTAAAAACGAAGAATATGAGGTGATAGTATGGGAAACAAGACTGAGACGCTGGAAGGAATGTTCATATAGACAGCTTGTACAGTACTGTACACTTTCTATCGAAACAGTCGTTTGCTTCATTTTCTCTTCTGCTTCTATCTCTATTTGCTCTTAGTACGCCCACATTGTCTCTTACGTTTCTCTTGGCAGAATCTTTATCCTTTGTTGGTAATTGCCTATGATTTCTACTCGCCTCTCAACATATACTACTTATATCCATCCTGATTAACAGCGCCCACTATATAAACCAGTTGTTGAAAGTCGTGTGATTATGTTGCTTTGTTAATGAGTAGTGATAATTTATACTTGAAACGTCGTCATCGTGCAAATAATGCTGTATCACTTTATGCTGGCTTCATCAAATAAACAAATCTAATATGAAATTTTGTTCTGTTTATCTGCTTGCATCCTTTTGCAATGTTTCTTTCGAAAATTAACTTTCATCCGTTAGTATAGACTACACAGTTTATCAACTTAGTATTTACGATTCATAGACCCTATGTCAGAGCCTTTGTCAGGACGGATTAACATTAGTTCATGATTCTTCTGAAGTTCATTTAGCTGGATGAATAGTCTTTTAGTATTTGTTCATATGATAAAAATTATCCTGTAGGCCAGTAAGGTTATCAGCTAATTATGTGAAGTAGATCATACTTTTATAAACTTTATTGCTAAGATAGTAACATCGTAATCATAATAATAAGGATTACTTAATTCTAGATGACAAATTCATTACTATATCTAATCCTCAGTGTGGATTATTGTAACAGAGATCATTCTTATTTGAAAGGGAATGTTTTTTAGCATCTAGTTAGCTTACTAGGCTAACTTATCACCCTTTGTCAGATCAAATGCAAAACTATCAGATCTTTTGACCAGAAAAACACTAATCAGCCGGTTCTTTTATTAATCCAACGGTTTAAATATTCACCTAATATTATTGGTTCATACCATTGGGCGTAGTTGGATTGGTTAGTTCCACACGGGTTATACCTTCTCATCCCAAGGAATTCATTAGTGCCAAATAAAAATTTATTCGATTGGAAGATTAGTGTGAAATCAATGTACCTATCGTCATCATATAGGAAACCGTTGAAAAGTAGGGTAAGCTGAACAACTCAGCAATACTACCCTGGATATATAATCAAATCACAAACCATCTCATCGTATTACTGTTTTCATAAAAGATCTGTTATTATCTTACGCATTTTTTAATTTCTTTCATCATTAGTCATTATTTTTCATTCCTTAAGTATAACTTCCTTCAGATATTTTATTATATACAAAGCCTTTTTACTTGATTACTTTTTCTTACATCAGATAATTGAAAATCCACCAATTGATTGTAAAGTGAAAAAGTCAGAAGAATTAAAAACTTGTGAAACTATCGCTGCTCCGAATGTAAATGATAATAACGGAGATGAACATGATGACGAAGAAGATAGCGATGAGGACTCTGATATTTTGGAAGCAGATGATGATGATGACGATGAGAATGACGAAGATGAAGATGAAGAATTGAAATCTAGTTCACTTACTTTGAATGTTCCAACTACTGCTGTTACAACAGTAACCACAACTAATATTACACAAACACAACCAACAACTACTGTGATTAGTAGTAATGATAAGCGACCTAGTCCTCTTCCACTTTATTCAGATACAAATGAAAAGAAGAATGAATCAAAGAAGGTAAACAGTAAGCAGATAGTTGATACTGCGAATAATTTCCCTACGATTAACACTAATGTTGTTAGTAATGACAGAGCTAAGAGACAACTTTCACGCAGTCTATCTTGCCCATACCTGTTCTCTCGTCCACACAACAAACATTATCATCATCATCATCATCATCATCATCATCGCCATCATCCACAATATGCTAATTATCAGAATACTCATCAACAATTGAAACCACTACATGAAGTGCATGAAGAAAAATTTGATACTGTAGGGCATAAATATCATAGATGTTTACCGACAATTCAACAGCCACCGCCACCACCACCGCCACTGCCAACGCTACCACAGTCACCTACATCTAAAGTAAACAATAATATGTTAATGGTTGATACAACAAGGTTGACATCAATGGGAAGGAAAGAAGGTGAGGTGAATAATTTACCTCAACAGCAACAACAAGTGCATAACACTGAACTGCATGATCCAATAATAAGACGTGATACTACAGCGAATATCATTCCAATGATTAAATGTAATTTAGAGAATGAACCACCATTATCACAGAGACAGGTGAGTTAGTTTACTATGCTGTGTGTATCATGCAAAGCTTTAGTTGATTAGTTTATGCTTTTCGACTCATTCCTCTTCAGTGAATATCAAAATGGAGAGTGATAATATTGCCTAACTCTAACTATGCAGCTTGCTTATGATTACTAGAAATGGAGTTGATTAGTCAAATTCTATCTCACCTTTAACGATGTCAGAGACTGGATGATATCAAGACGTATTACTTCACTATATATGGATATATGCATGCGTATGTATGTATGTATGTATGTATGTAAGGCTTATAGCCTGATGTAGAGATCAGTTACCGAACTGCATTACTTTGTCATTTGAATAGCAGGCCCCTTTCATTGTGTATTCATATCGGGTCAGAGTATACAACCCTGTTTTCTCCATTTCAATAAACTGTGTTTCTCTATTAGTGTTTTGAGACTGTGCATTTTAGGTGTGTTATGTGACTCACCTTGGGTGAGAATCAAGTTTCCTGGTGGTCACGCTAGTCTGTTAAATGACGATTGTGGTTCCCATTGTCATGGTTTATAATATCTTAGTCGTCTTACACGTAAATTCTGAGACCAACTAAATATGCCGAATACGAAATCTTGAAGTGTTTAGTTTTCAACTACCAACCAGTAAACAATGCGTTCGAATCCTGTCCAGCTTACTGAGATTTTGTGAAGTTCAGTGGTGTGTCTAATTCCCTCACAATAAACGCAGGTGGAGCGTTATTTGTCGAACATGTTGCTGAAATGCATTTTACCCCAAGTAACCGACCGAGCTTTATTAAGAATACTCAGCGATTAGTTCATCATGAAGATCAACATAGTACCAGGCATTATTGACTGTACAACGGCACACAAGTTGCCATACTTCACATATCAACACGTCAAATAACAAGGCAACAAACTGAGAGATGAAGAAGGAAGGAAAGAAAGACGATGGAAGAATGAGAAAATGATGAGATGAAGTATGTCGGTTGAGATGAGAATAATGTGTGTGTGTGTGTGTGTGTGTTCATCTGTGCCACTGACATCAGTTATGAGACATATTACCCACTCACAGTCTCCAACCACTGCTTTCTCCTGTCTCACAGATCCCAACCACTTACTCTGCATCACCATACACGCCTCAAACCAACACTCAACGACTTCACACATTCATCCCATGCTTCATTATCGCCAACCCAATCGAATCCAACCCAACCCAAACCTTTTCCAAAACTCAACCTACTTCGACCAACATCATCACGATAATGATGGTGATCAGGGAGACAGTGATTAGGCATATGTAACACATGTCCCAGTCAGTCATCTCACTCCATCAACATTCACAACCGCATCAACCACCACATCAACCTCTCACGCCTAACACTCCACGTCTGACTTCTGCCTTACTCACCTCGTGACACCACCAAACATGTCGTATACTACAAACAGTGGTCAAATACCACAAGCCTTTTCATATCTTCATATCTTCTTCAATGGCCACCTTTCACAGCTACAAAGTAGAAGAAATCCAACTACAGTATAATACACTCGAGCCTTAATAGACAATCGGATATCACGATGGCGTCACAGATGATGTACTTTGGCGAACGCCAACCGAGCCTTCTATATGCCTACAGAGATTTCGTCGGTCAGTGACTAATGCACGAGGGCTGATTTGACTTCCAGGGTGAGTGAAGTGTTTAACACACTCAACCACTTCACTGTCTATTGTTAGTCGGGATACCGTTGAAGAGAAGTCTTGGGTGAATAATTTGCACTTGGGTGGCTAAAAGCGAGTGGGAAATATTTTTAGTTTTGCAGCTAAATGTTACTGGGGTATTGTATGTCATGTTTTCATAGACAGTACTGTGTCATCTGCGTAGTCTATAACTTCTAGGTTGTCTCCTGTGTTTAGGTCAATCCCTTTTGTATCAGTTGACGAGAGTGAGAACTCCTGAAGGACAGGAATTCGTTTGTTGTAGTGATGTGTCAGTTGATTATGCATCTTAGAAACCCTGTGGAAGTTCTTCTGCCTGCAATGTGTGATATCTTACGCTGTGTTAGTACCGAATCTTCTGGGTCGAATAAGATGGTGCTGGATTTAAACTCGAGGTCGCGTTTCTTGGATGTTAAGTATCCAAGTTTCCTATTTGAATATAGTGCTGTAAACATGAACATACATTCTGTGCAACCAAAATTTTCTTTCACTTAAGTGTCTGGGAGTGGGGATTGTGATGATCGAAGAATCTCCATAGTATGGTAGAATCTTCGCATTATTTCATATTTTTTTTAATCAGTTTTTTGGTGTTGATTGCTAATGATTTTTCAGAATAGATCTCAGTTTTGTCAAACATTTATCATTTGTTTTAATTATTGTCGATTAAGAATATGGTGGAAAAAATTCATTTTGTTTGAGATAGTATGATTTATGGCATCAACGAAATACACCTAGAAATGTTTCAGGGAATTGAGTCAGGTAGTTTAGTTGTTCACATAGTCACTGCATCTAGTCCATGTCTCTAAGTACTAGAGACTATTATCATTGAAGAATAAATTAGTGATGAGTGTAGATGTGATATGATAAAGTAACTGGCTATTTATAATGCTGATTAACAATTTTCGTATATTACCGTTAATCATCATGGAATATCTTCATAGTGTTCTGTGTTTCCACATGTCCATATTTATATAAATTTCACTGATACAGTTTAGTTGTTCAAATCTAGTAAGCCATAGATTTGTACTGCAAGGCATAATGTGTTCATTATAACTTGAAACCATTCTCATTCATGAAACAGTGATAAGGCACGCCTATCATGTAGTGTTTACTAATTCTTTCATTGAAGGAGGAGATCAGAAATGTAGTTTTGTAAAAAATATGTCATAACAATTGATACTGATATAGTGTATATTTTTCAGTTTGACACTTTAGATACTTGTGTAATTCGTCTATCAATCCATCTCCAAGCAGTTTGTGCAAAATCTTCCTAAAGATATAATACCTTTTACCTGTTGAATAATTTATCATTTATGAGTACATTTTTCTCGTTACACTCTATCGTGATGAAGATACTCAACTAACAACAGTATCAAGAACAAGAGGCACCAATCACCGTGAACGGGAGAAACCTAAGGGAAGTTGTCTCTTTCACCTACCCACCTACCTAGGCAGCATCATTTCAACTACAGGCGGCGGCACAGACGAGGATGTCAAAACCAGCCAGGATCGGAAAGACAGCAAGACAGGCTTTCACTAATCCGAAAGCAGCGTGGAGATTTACTGCACTCGGCATAAATCGTGAACATGATTCGAATTTTCAACACCAATGTCATATGGTTCAGAAACTAGGCGTGTCACGAAAAGCACTTCCAACAAACTACAGACATTCATCAACAGCTGCTGCATACGCTCACTCGATACTGAAGATCAGATGGCTAGAATAATAAGAATAAGCAACAAGGAACTCTGGCTGGCTGGCAGTAAATCAACCTAGAACCTACCACCCAACAAATATGCAGGAGGAGAGAGTGGAGATGGATTGGATTAGGTATACACTAAAAGGGCCGACTGGGGACAACACGTGCCAGGCCCTCGAGTGGAATCCAAGTGGGAAACGACGAGTTGGGCGTCCTAAGTGAAGGTGACATGGAGGAGACGGTGTGAGGAGGAAATAAAAGCTTGTGGGAAGTCGTGAAGCGAGGTTGTATAGACTGCTAATAAGAGAGTGGAATGGAGACGTGCTACTGAAGCCGTATGTTCTACTAGAAACCCAAGTGACGAATAATAATAATAATATTCGATTGTTTTTTTCGGATTCATTTTCAAGTTAATATCACTTGACAGAGCAAAAAACTTCACATCAATAATATAAGCATAAAACTTGGGCACCTTAGTAGAATGTATAACATACAGTAGTAAAAGTGCTGTTTACTTTATGACGACTCGACCATAAATTATCACTACTCATAATCATTTCTGCGTAATCACACTTGTAACATCTTTTAGCTTCAAATACATACACTCACTAATGTAACTATGGATTTTTCATATTATCATAAAGTGTATTTCTATATTAGATCTATCTGTTTGGTAACACTCACAGCAATAAAGTATTATTCATCGAATATCTAGTATTGTAATATCTGGCAGCTTGGACAAGCATCTACCTATCAAAGGACGAGTATGCTGTACCACTACAGTCCATTCTGTTCTGTTATACGGTTGTGAGACATGCCCGTTAATATTCGGATATATGAAGTGAATACACGGTTTTAATCACAGACACCTCCATATCATTGCTCGCGTTTAGTAGAATCACTGTGTGATCCAAGGGTACTATGTAAGACAGGTAAGTCGATTGATTAGGTTGTGATCCTTAGTCAACTGAGATGAATTGGACATGTACTGAGAATGCTGATCCACCGCCTACCTTGATGTTCCGTACTAATGAAAGTTGATTTAAGCGGAAAGAGGGTTCCGGGTGGCACCAGTTCATTAAGTCCCTGACTGTTGGCCTGAGGCGTGTAAGGCGATGTTGTAGACTATCTGGTTGGCGTCCTTGAGATCATAAGAATCAGTGTTTGAGGACTCTTGCTCACCTGGCTAAAAATTGACCACTCACAATGTCGCAGATGTATTCACTCATTGACACCTTCTAAAGCTTGAATATTTCCCCATAACCGTTATCTTCAAATTCATTATTCTTTCAAACAACCTTCTCTACATTGATATCACTTTTTTTCTGTTCACTTGTTCTATGTATACTAGTGTGAAGTGTGGTAACTTGAGAGGTTCTACGTTGCTTCTTTTTCTGTCTTGAAAAGCATATGTTCACATCGAGTCTTGTGTGATTAATACTATTCCGTAGATGTTGCACAGCTTCATCTGAATATAGTCACATTTCAACATCGAGGTTTTTTTCAGAATGATTTATCAATTCTAAAGTTTTGTCAATGGTTCGTGATAAAATTTCTTTCTGGACATAAGTAATTGTAAGAAAGTGATTAATTTGGAAATAGTTCCTAGAAAATTGCACAATCTACATTGACATTTCTCATAGCTAAGTAGTTTTTCAGTTGCTCGATTGTGATGTTAGTCAACAGGTTATATGTTGTAGATTAATCTGAATAATTTCTAACTACTCAAGTTGATCAACAGTAGTAGGTATATAAGTTATTTTTGTATGCCGAGTTGTATGCGTGTTAAGCAAAATACATCCTGTATATGTTTTTTATTATCTTCAATGTGCCGCTGCTCCATAGCAAAGTCGCATAGTCAGCACTTTATACATAAAAACTTCAAAGAGAAAGATATGTTAAGTAATTATTGGACTTATTTACAATCATATCAAATAAAATGTCAGCTCAGTTGTATGTGGTTTATGTGAGGTCACTGCATTCTTTCGTGTCATATGATGACGAGATTAAGTTGCATGAATTTTTAGACTGATCATTATCATAATATAATACTGATAAATAGTAACACTATTTTTTTATTTTGAACTTCCTTGCTTAATTTTTTGGGTTGATAGAAGAGTATATATATGGAAATATCAACTACAGCTCATTGGTCTAGGCACTCGACTTTCAAAGATTAGTTTTCAGGTTTTACACCTACTCCACCTACTGACATTTGGACAATGAAGTAATATCACTAGCTGTCATACAATAAGCATGGTTTATTGCTTACTGTATGAATGTGCATATGGTTGTTTAAGTACATTTCGATTACCAATTCGTGTATTTCAAGTTTCTTCTCATCACAAACCTTTTTATTCTCCACTTTTTTGATAGTCTTATTTTTCTAATTTCATTGGTTAGTTTATCGATATTCTATTGATTTTAAAGCAGTTTTTATCACAGACTGACATCAGGAAAAGGTTATTGAAACTCAGTGAGTAATGTGTATTGGTTTACTCTTGGCTCAGGACTTATCAGAAGTCGTCATATGCCGGTTTGTTTGGGTTTATGAGATTCCCTAACGAGTATGTCGTCACTCAAACCACATGGTTGGAACATTATCATCCATATTTTCTACCTAATGTTAACTCTCAATGAAACTTGACCGTCATCCTATTTCATTCATGAATACTTGTCCTGAAACGGAACTTCATTGACCCGGCAATTTACGACACTCACTTATATCTGTTCTTAATAGATCTTGAAGTTGGTCATCAATGAGCACTAAAACTGTATTAAATTAAGCAGTTTCTGAGTAGTTGGTTGGTTATTTTAGTCACTGGTAACTGACAAAACGTTTTTTTCGTCTTTTTGCTATCATATCAATATGATTGATCATATTTGGCTATCGATACTGGGTGATGATTGAAGATGAAATGAAAATTTGGACCGCGACCGGATTCGAACCAGCGACCACCGGGTTTCCTACCCGATGACCTACCAAATGACTAGTCAACCAAATCCCCTGGTAATTGAAGTGAAATGAAATCCGGTTGGACCTCATAGCTCAGCTGGTTAGTGCATTGGGCCGTGGTCCAAATTTTCATCTCCCCTTCAATCATCACCCAGTATAAATACTAGTCTGCCAAACCACACCTATCTCATATAGTCAAAATGATGTTTGGCTATAGTACAACAAGATGTGACTTGCTGGACGAGTTTAGCACTATGAAGAGTTCTGCATTATTTTGCATAGTTTTGCCTTTGATTACTGTATCGTAGTTCTATAATACAGTCACCTGTAATAGCAAGTTTCAACTAGCTTGAGGTGAGCAAGCAGCTAGTCTCATTAGCCTTAAAGCAATAGACTCAATTTATCATGGCCTAGTATAAGAGTTGTACATGAACTGCCTCTTTTTGATTGATTCTTCACTTGATCATTTACGGATTTGTAGCTCAGTGGTGTAAGATGATCATCAACCAGTGTGTCATGGATTCTAACCTCTCTCCACCTGCCGAGATTTGGGCAGCCAGATAGTATTACTAGCCTTCATTCAATTGACATGACTTACTGTCTACTGCATGGATGTGCACAAGGTGACTGAATGCCTTCCGTTCCGTGATTATTAGAATAGTGTTCACAATGCGCTTGTTTTCTTTCCATTTTAATTGTTCTGTAAACTTGAAATAAAAAATAGTTTGTCACAATTTTGATATCAGTCCAAGTATTAGCGAATCCTGAATATGTAACTGGTAGAGTTTCAAATGCTTACGCTCTACTTACTTATAGCATAAGGTGCGCATTGCTATGATCAGTTTCAATTCAAATGGAAAAGCGCATCAATTGCTCGTTGTCCCCTTCTTCTGCTTCTCTGGAGCAATGGTTTAAGACCAAGTAGTCATCAGGCGAAAATGAGCATAAGAATAATCAATATGAAAAAAGGTAAAACAGTAAAACTAAACTGGTTAGAATTACACAGAAGACTAGGATTTCGAAGATTTGGAGTAGAATAAGTAGTATTAACTTCTTGATAATGTCAAATATTTTCAGCTGCCTACTTTTGCCATGTTGTGAAACTCATGATGGAGGGCTTTATCTGTTTCTATGCTTCAGATTATCCTTAAATAACTTCGTGGAGTGGTGTAGCTTCTTGACCTGACTATTTCCGGGACTATTAAATCGATTTTTATAGTCTTGATCGGGGAATCCAACTATCTCAATCACTTCAGCTTCATTTCCTTATCATCAGCTATTTTGCGTTTTAAACTCGCTGACTCAATGACTCCTTTTATCTGACTTCCGTATTAACAACTAACCTTTTGTAATATTCTTTCTTTAAAATTTTAGAATGTAAATCAGAACAAACCTAAAAACATGGTTACTGCTTCACCTATGAAACCTCAAAAACAAACTGTTACAAATTATCCTCATGGTTATGAAAAGTTGTATTTATTACCGAATGGTGGTGATATCAGCGGTCTCATGGGACCTTGTCGACATAGAGTCAATACGAAGTCGATAGTGAATCAATTACCCCCATCACTAATACCAACAATAAAAACAACCGCTTTACAGCCCAACACAGTAAGACAGCATTTAGATCCAAGAACATGTGTTCGATTACCAACTGAGCCTGGTAATCGGCTCCAAAACCACAATCCTCTTCAAAGTGAAAACAGTCCTTATATCAATAGATCTTTGATTAATAGTAATGCCAATATGATACCACCAAATCAACAAATCCTCTTAAACTCATTGCCTCCTAGCGACAGTGGTCAGCCAGCTCAGATGATATCCACTACTGTTAGCTCTGGTTCTGTAATTGGCGGTAGTGGACCGGCATCATTTTTCACTAGTCAAATGACTGCGTTTAAAATCTGGCTGCAGACAGCTGATGAAAGACGTCCTCCAGCTACACAACTTCCAATTTTACTTCAGGTTAGTGAGTGTGATCAAATGTAAGCTAGTTTTTTAATATTGTTTAGATGTTCGATAGATAGGATACCTAAGTATTGTTATTACTTATTCTACAGCCAGTATATGAACGTGCCCACACTTTCTTCTGAAAGTAGCAAACTGGAACTCTTACCTAAATAAATTCCATTTCATCATCATCCAACTTCCTGGTTATTGACTTACTGATAGACAAAATCAACGTAAAACCTCGCACACAAGTTCATCACCTCAAGTTGCCACACTTCACACTAGTATACATAGAATAAGTGGATAGAAAAGGAGTGATGTCAAAGTAGACAAAGTTATTTGAGAGAATAATGAATCTGAAGATGACGGTTATGGGGAAATATTCAAGCTTTAGAAGATGTCAATGAGTAGTCAATTTTCAGCCAGGTCACCAAGTGCCCTCAACCACTAATTCCTTTTATTTCGAAGACTCCAACTAGACAGTCTAAATCCTCCCACATGACTCAGACCAACAGTAACAGTAATTGAATATTTTAGTGATTACTATAATATTCTTCAGATGAAACTTGTCTTGATTTTCCGACGTGATTACTTGAAATTTAGTTTAAAGTTTACTAAACTGGATTGTTATAGACTGTTTGTTGATTTGCAGGTCCATTATATGGTAGCTTTAATTTGTTTGATGACTTTATAATAACATCTATTGATTAGTAGCAGTGGTGTCCAAGTGTAACTAGGTTTTTCTCGGTGAGCTAGTATTTTCATCATCTTCACACACTATTATAGCTACTTTGCCTAATAGATAGCTTTGCAACACTCGAATACATGGATACTGATTTCCGATTTCTATGAGATCATTGTGATGTAGTTATACTCAAATGGTTTGTGTGAAATGTATTAGTCACTCCCCGTCCACATGGGGCTTGGAATTGCAGTGTGATAGCCTGAGTTGGCAAGCTTTGTATCAACAAACCATCTAGTCAGCTAACTTTCAATCAAGTAACCTAGGGTTTGAGTCTCGCATTACAGTTGAAGTTTCCATGATCAGTTAGCATAACCATCGCTCATACATTAGGTGTGGCTCATTGCCTTACCATTGCTTATTCTAACCTAGGACTCACATTTCTTAGTGATTTCAGCAATTTATCTGAAATTGTAATTCACATGTGGCATTCATGTTACGTCACAAATCTACTCCTGCTTCAGGCAATATGGTACACTGAGACAAATCTGTAAATCACTTAAACCATTTGCAGTTACGGACTGCATTTCGTATGCCACCTTAACCTTCTGTTCAATATTCTGTTCTACAAATATGCTATTAACCAAAAGTCTGTGATTTTTTCATAGTTGTGGGGTTCATGTATGTGAGTCTCCTGTAGGCTCTAACGATAATCATTTATTACCACTTGACCGTCTGAGATAGCCGCAGACTAGTATTTTTGCTGGTTGATGATGGAAGGGGAAATGAAAATTTAAACCGCGGTAGGATTTCGAACCAACAACCATCGGGTTTTGGTTGTATAGTGTTCTCTGAGCTGGGTTGTTTAATCGTGAAAAATATGGAACGCTTCACGATTAGCATGGCCCCTGCGCAAGGATGACACGCAAAATCGTGAAGCGTTCCATATTTTTCACTGTTAAACAACCCAGCTCAGAAAACACAATGCAACCAAGACCATCCACCTGAACTACAAATATTCTCCATTATTTCAACCACCGGGTTTCCTACTCGATGCTCTACCAACTGAACTACGAGGTCCGACTGCTGACCAGATTTTTATTTCACTTCAGTCACTAAGGTCTTTGCCCGACTACCATATGAATTCGTGACGCGTTACTACTGCTTGATCGTATTCACACTGGCTACCCAGTCAGGACTCATCACCAGCCATTATCACTACAAGTGTGCCAAACCACGGCTATCTCAGATAGTCAAATGAAAATCAATATGATGCTCCCTCTCTCTAATTCAGTTAGATTTGGATTGGGATGAGAAGTCCTGATTAGGCAGTCAGTGTGAACACGATCAAGTGGTAGTAACGCGCCATGAATTCACACGGTAGTCGGACAAAAGCCTTGATGATTGAAATGAAGTGAAAATCTAGTCAGTAGTGTTGGAACTCGTATCTCAGTTGGTAGATCATCGGTCTGGAAACCCAGTGATCGCTGGTTCGGATCCGGCCGGGGTCCAAATTTTCATTTCACCTTCAATCATTATCACGTAGTGTAACTATTTGTGGTCACTGTCGTGACGAGAAAAAAAATCCAACGATCACTGGGAGAATATTTTTTGACATCTTCTGACCTCATTTAGATTATTTGCGGTCCATTTAAGTGTTTGATTATATTTGTTTATCATTGAAATAATGTCAAATACGATCCCGCTGAATATTTCCAAGTACACATATGCAAGTCTGTGAGCTTCATACATGTTGACTTGAGTGTGTTCGCATTACATGTAAACAAGTTATAGTACATTCAGCAAAGCATAATTATATCACAGTTTGGGTTATTGACTGATATTCTGACAAGTCAGTAGTTGTTTCACCTTAGGTTAAGGATTCATCAGTAATGTTAGAATATGAATAGACGATTTAGTCTTTTTCCCGTGAAGTTTAAACCAGTTAAACTGATTCATCCTGACACTGACAGCAGCATATTTCAGAACATTTTTCAACTTGAGTGAGATGAAATACTCTATGCAAGATTCTGCTTCATTGTAGAAAACCATAAGAGGAATCCAAGTACACCTGTCCGTGCATAGTCTCGATCTAATTTCATTGTTAATTTAACAGCACGCTTTAGTCGAATACTGATTGCTTGATAAGACAGTTGATTCGGTTGAAAGCCTTCATTGACTGGGATATGTGTTAGTCACCGTCTGCCTCGTTGCAAAATGTTAGCTAAAGTAGGCTCAGGCTGCAAAAAGGCTTGGGGCTACCAAACTAAAGCATGGCATCAATGCATGAAATCCTTGATTGTTGGTTTGAGCCATGTACGGCGATGCAGACTAGTCGGATGGAGTCTGTGGAACAAGAGAAACCAGTGGTTGGAGACTGTGGGTGATATCGCTCAGAACCAATGTCCGTGGCGCAGATGCATACACACGTTGTCCTCACACTAACTACTATACTTAATCTTCGTCGGCAACGGTTATATATTATTCAACGGAAATAGTACGCACGCTTAACTGGCAGCTAACTTCGTACTCAAGAGCCACTGACTGCAACCTAGGGATGAATAGAGAGAAGACCGAAGTTGGGATGATGAGGGAGTTTATTACTCCGAGAATATGATGATAACCGATCTGTCCCTAAACAGGTGGATATGTGCACACACGTGAAGAATGACCTTGTCCCCAGTTTGAGACATTTGCATAGTAAGAGTAAAGATTAACCAATCAGAGAATTACATTACAATGTGGGTAGAAAAAGACTAGTAGTCATATGGTACGTAGTGGTGTGAAAATGCGAAGTTAGAAATGATCACATCAATAACAACAGCAAAACTAGGGCTACACAAAAACTGTATGAAACAAGTTCGTCTAGTTTGATCTCACTCCACCAGTTCTGTGTATACTACTAGTGTGAAGTGTAGCAAGTTGAGGTGATGCACCTGTATGCAAGGTTATAAATTGATTCGTCTGTCACTCATTTACCACCTTGATGTCTAGAGCTACATCTCTTCGATTCTGTTTTCTGATGTCTTGAGTAAAATTCAATCATCGTTTAATCAATGTTGAGCGAGGTCAGACGTAGGGTTACTAGGCAAGACATACAAGTCGATTGATGAGGTTGTCAACCTTAGTCGACTAAGAGATATCTCGGATATGTACTGTGGATGCTGATCCACCGCGTACCTCAACGTACAATGCTTGGAGAAGTTAGATTATGATGGAAAAGGGTTTAGAGTGTACAGGTCAAGACATGGCACCAGTCCATGAAGTCCCCAACTGTTGACTTAAGTCGTTTAGGGCGATGTAAGCTATCTAGTTGGTGGTTGTCTCTAGCTGATATGGTTGATAATCAGTCACAATGCCTCAGATGTATTCATTTATTAATATCTTCTACAGCTTGATTATTTGGACCAACCTTTTTGAATATTTTATTCTCTCACACAACGCTGATTACTTTGATTTCACTCTTTTTTCTATCCACCTGTTCTTTATGTCCTAGTGTGAACATTGGCAACTTGAAGTGATGCACTTGTGTGCAAAGGTTCTAAATTGATTTTATCAGTCAATCATGTCTATGTGTTCAATTTTTTGTTGTTGTTTAAAGCAACGTTCATTTTGTATTCTTTCCTGTTTCATCTCCATTTTCTATGGTTTTCTATTTTCATTTTTGTTATTTTCAATGTTGTAATAACTTGGAGCAATATACATTTGGGTATTAGGTCGTTTTTCTGTTTCACTTTATCAATAATGAAACTGTAAGATTTGAAATTTTGAAATGAATACGCTACGATTTTATTCGTATTTGTTTTTACTATCCTAACATTATGTAGCATTATCAATTAGGGAGAAGCTTTCTTCCCCAACTAACTAGGTCTATAAAGCAAGGTATCATTGACAGCCCTTCACACACACACACACACACACACACACACACACACACACACACACACACACACACACAGGAACAAGTCAGGACTGAGTATCGACATCTTCACCTGGTTAATGAATCACTTTGTTGATTAAATTTTTCAGTATTTAATTTTCTTACTTAATCAATCAATCTTTCTTTCTTTGTATGTTATATTGACAACTTTAGATATTATTAAGTCAAAGTCATCGAATTCGTGCAATGCAATTGTTAAGTGAATTTCTTGATTTAGGACCATGGGCTGTAACGCATTGTTTAACTGTTGGCATATTTCCCTACATAGTTCGATTGTTTCATTCACCAGTACCAGAGGTTAAACCATATCTGGTTTTTATTTGGGGTAAAATTATCGCCAGTGCACAGGTAAAAGGTGTCATTATTATTATTATTTTTATTCAGTTTTATATTTACTACTAATATTATTATCAAATTAATCCTTATATTAATGATGGATTGTGGCTGGCAGTAGAATCCAGGATGCGCACTTCGTCCTATTTGGAAGTCGTCAGCTGGATGCACCTGCTTCCCAGTGAGTGATGTTGTTCCCACCGGGACGCTGACTTGGGAGCGATCGCTTCAAACGCCAGTGCGTTATCCACTCCATCACCGAGCCAATGACGGTATCATATAAAAGTCCTTATACCAATCCTTATATTATTTTAATTTCATAGTTAGATTCTGTGTGCACTTTTTGTCATTGAGTTGAAAGTTTCCTAGTGGGAAGTGAATAATGATCCAACATGGAACCAACATTAGTTGATTAATCATGGGAGACTAGTGAAGATTGTATAAGAGACGAAACATGGGAGGTATCAGGTCTTCAGATGAAAATGTTACTACTTAACCACTTGGTTGATATAGTCTGATCATCAGTTAGTAAAAGAAAAGGCCTTGCTCAAAAAGAACTCGATAGAATATGAGCATTGAAAATGATGGGCTCAAAGATTATTTAACAAAATTACGCATATGTGTTGCAAAAGAATGCTTATCTCTACTTTGGTCTTAAGTCATGCTGAGTCATTGAATCTCATAAACTCCATCTAGAGAGTTATGGTAGGCTTCCAGACAAGGGGGCGAGGGGAGGAGAATCGAATCGTGTTGTCTTTTATTCCACCTGTTACATAATACTTAAATATTTCTTCTTCAAATCACAATTGATTGTACACGGGGCAGCTGTTTTTGTTGCTTTTATATGCATATATGACTAGAATCCTTGAGAAAATGAGATCAATCGGGGGTCAAAGATCATTGCTAACATTGTTGAAAGTGGATTACAATAGCCTGAATGTTCATTCTTTGATATTTACTGAAGCTTAAACATTTCTGCCAACTTTTACTCTTTTAACTCTCTTTCTTTCTTTCTCTTCGTATACACTTTTGTATACTTTTATATCATTCACTTTCTATCTACTTGTTCTTAACATACTATTGTGAAGTTTAGGCAATTTGAGATGATACACTTCTGTGCAAAGTTCTACTTTGATTTAGTCTACTTAACTGTATCTATCTTTGCTTTAGTTCAATAGTAGTAACCTATGCTTTAGAGCATTAAAATAATAAATAAATAAATAAATAAATAAATCGAAGTTTTCTTTTTTCAGAACAATTTCCTATCTTTATAATACTAATATTCAGTATTTCATCTTTCCTACTAATAAGTAAACAAATAAAGTTTCAATCGACTGTTTATGAATTGATCACGTGTACAATAGTAATTTGACAACAAAAAAACAAACCTTTTTATAATGAATCGATTAAATGATACATCACTTCATTGACTTTTCAATAGAACTTAATTGTTCTACTTGTGGTTTATTCACGATTTTATGTATATCTGTTTGCATGTAGTGAACACGCTGACATGTGATTCTGTCACATTGTTTCTCTTTTGTTTTTCTTTCTAAGTCCTATAATCTGATTTATTCACCTTCACATTACTTATCTTTACTTATTGTATATACTAATTTCTTTTTTTCGGCGATTCGATGATGGATTTGTCTAACTGTACATTCAATGTAAGTAGCTCCACAGGAGCAGTTGAACTAATAAATGTACATAGAAGAGGAGAAGTCAGTAGTCAATAGTAATGGATATCCAGAAACGTTTCTAGCTAAAAATATGGATACATCCAATATGAAAACCAGAATGTCTACAGTCTCCATGAAACCATTGTTCCTAAGACTATAATTTCTTTTTAATCTTGACTTATGCCTTCTGATAAGATATTTTGGAATTCGGTAGTTTATGGAAGGGGGGGGGTATCATTGATTTTTCAAGTTGTTATTCATCATGGGAACACTAGACAGCCGTTTTGTTCTCGGCCGGGACCTCTCAGCAGTGCGCACCTATGACCCCACTCCACCAGGGACCGAGCCCGGAACCTTCATGTCCGTGGCCACCACATTATGATTGAGCCACTGGATCGGAATCCAATAGTCCATATTTCCGACTTAGTCAGTTCACGACAAAAAGAACCACAAACACCTTAACTAAATTGATTTAGTGCTCATTAGTGACTAGCTTCGAGAGGTGATTCCTGAAGTTCCAATAAGAGGTCATGACCAGTGTGGCAAACCTGATGGCCGTGAGGACAGTTACTCAACGATAACATTGGGTGTGCTCTGCTGAGGAGTCTTATACTAGGACAAAACAGCTATCCAGTGCTACCAGGTTCCCGTGATGAAAATTATTTGATTACAAGTGATAATCAACACCTGATACGGATGGACAAGAAGTACTTATCATGTCCCAGTGGCCTAATGGACAACGCTTTGGAGTTTGAAGGGATTTGTACCGAGTTCAAGCGCGGATATATCCAGCTGATGAGCTTCAAATAGGACGAGACGCGTTTCCTGGATCCCAGTGCTAGCTAGCAAGCAGTTTACAACTTGAAAATAAATTCATTCTCGGGAAATCCCTGAACTGAATTCTACTATAACCATCATTTGACGGTTGCATTCTCATCACAGTTCTTCACCCATATCACCAATGAATTTCTGCTTCAAAATGTTGTAAACATATCAGCTGTATGAATCCATTGAAAATTCGTAGATATGCAACTTATGATTCAATAGAGGTTTCATAAAAACTATATTATCCTTTCAACTTAGTTATTGGTCTTGAAATTAGTAGTAGTAACATTTTTTCGTAAAAATACTGAAAGCGACTAACGATACGGTTAAACGTTTTCCTTCCTCACGTTGTCATTTTGATGCTTCTTTGTGTGGTTGCTAGAATCGGTCTGTGTTTCACTTGTATCCACTTCTATGTCTGTAAATGGTGCTTTTTCACTGTGGAATACATATGATAAGGCATCTGAGATTGTCTTACACGTCTCCTGCGCCTGAATGAATAGCTACAACATTGAATTACGACTAAATGAAGGGGAGGATAAGACAGACACATTTTTGTAACCATTTGTTCGACAGTTTCCAGTTCTTCAGCTTTTCACAACTCATAAGTTTATACAGATGATTAACATATGACCATTTAGGTTAGAAGAATAATGAGTGGCAAGTTCACAGTCCAGTTCAGTCCAGATTTTTAAATGTAGGTTTCATTTTCGCCTGCATATCTCTGCATAACGCCTCTTGTTGTCACACCTCGTATCAACACATCAAGGTAGATGTTTCTAAAATGAAAGACAGTAGAATAAGGAAGAGAGAAACCGAAGTGGCAAAAAATCATGGAAAGAACAAAAAAGAATGAAAAAGCAGTGACTTTTGGCATCACGATTAGAATTAAATTGATTTCCAGATGCATCTACGCCACAACTGTCGATCCTGAGCCATATCACCTAGACTATCCAACCACCGATTTCGGTTGTAGTCCCACCTACAGTTTGGATGATGCAAAGGATGAATTCGACCAGAAACTGTCAATTTTGCTGCAGAAACCAAAATGTCTGGATACAGTCATAATACCAGGTGACTTTAGCGCTCTAGTAGGGAAAGGGAGAGAGATAGATGAGGCATCAGCATTAAGTAATACTCGGCAATTATTTAGGCTGATTAAGGATACCGGAAAGTAGATGATGGTGAGTGGATAACCTCTCAGGAGACAGTTTAAACGTTTAGCATGACACTTTGAAGCAAAGTCTAACTGACCTACAGCAGCGCCTCAGTAACTCAGCATCCAACCCAAAATAAAATTAAATGGGGCTGGAGAATCGAATCTCCAACTCTCATCGAAGTCGAAAGGGCTATTTTGAACCTGACACGATGCAGAGCAGCACGACCTGACGGTTTGTCGTCTGAAGGGTTTAAGGATGGAGGTAGGAAATTGTTGATTAGAGTAACGGAAGTACTAGAGAGCATATAGGAATCGGAGGTAATCGCGTCAGACTGTTCTACTTCACTGAGGATCTCCCTTCATAAGGAAGTATAAATCTTTTCGTGTTAACCATAGGGGAATAAGTTTGAGTAACATGGTGTTAAAGATTTAGGTTTCATAATCACCCAACATCTAAGTGGAGCATGAGAACAGCAAACTCGAGAAAACTAGTCTGGTTTGAGATCTGGAAGATTGTGCATCGATCAGATTTTCATCTTCCTACAGATTCTGGAACCCAGATATACTTACCGGTCAATGGCCGACGTTTGTCACATTTCTTGAGCTGGAGTCAGCATTC
Organism: Heterobilharzia americana; assembly: GCA_944470555.2. Taxonomy (NCBI): domain Eukaryota; kingdom Metazoa; phylum Platyhelminthes; class Trematoda; order Strigeidida; family Schistosomatidae; genus Heterobilharzia; species Heterobilharzia americana. The sequence continues at coordinate 26,247,303 of OX104131.1, read as the reverse complement.
GACTCTTCCGACCATGAGATATTGTGGCAGTGTCTGATTGTAAAAGAAGTTCTCAAACAATTATTTAACATTAATCAAAACCCTCTACTTGAACTTATACAGTCATGTAAAAATTTATAGATAGTTTTCGTCTGGATTCAAGACAACTAGTGGTGTCCGTCATTAGTGCCCACTGTCACCACTCCTGTTTAACTTTGTCATAGACGAACTAGGTACATCTGACTACACAGGCACTTATGTACTCCCTGAAGAGCATCTAGGTGACTTGGGGTACTCAGACGATATTATCCTTTTAGATGAAGATATTGACAAAATACAGTCTTCTAAACGCCTTGCAGAGAAATCTGAGCATGTTTGGCATGCGTTTCGCTGCACCTGTCAAATGTAAGATGATGCGTCTGGACTGGTCTGCAGCTACTCCTAGTTTAATGATAGGTAGTGAAGTGGTGCAATGTGTTAACCATTTTACTTACTCAGGGATTCGCATCAGCTTTAGCGGGCTAGTTGCTGACGAAATCTCAGCTCGGATAAGGAAGGCTTGTTTGGCATTTGCCAATTGGCATCATTTGGGTCGTTGCCTGACGATATATATATATATATATATATATATATATATATATATATATATATATATATATTGCAGAGGGAAAGACTGGAGAATGAAGCCACCTCGAGTCATTTTGTGTTTACACTTAGGAGCTATTCGATTGACTCATTATCAGCCTAGTTTTTGCACTAATTAACAGGGACAGTTGTCGAAATTCAATTTATGGTTATTTTGCTTGTATCTTCTTGGCAGTAAGTGGTTGTTTATAATAATTAAGTAGCAGATTTGTGTAAATCAACTAATTTGCTGCATAAATTATGTTTAGCCCAGACTGTTTCCAATATGATGATTGAATTTCATACGGAAAAAAAGCTTAAATCCTTAACTGATCGGTTTAGTGGTGTTATTGGCTTCCTTAATTGACAAAGACATCAGATTTTACTTTTTTCTAACAAAACGTTTTTAGCTAAAAGGTTTGACATTAATAAACAACTGTAACTACTACCCTTTCACTTTTTTTAATTGTGTTTCATTTTTATTGCTGCCATCTTTTCCTGTAGACGGAATTCGGTCGAAATGATTCTGTTCGAGATTTTGGTTATAAGTACTTTATCACTTGTCTTGGTGATACTGAAAATCTTTCTGTAAGTTTAATAAGATGTTAGTTGATGTTTTTCTATAAACAGGTGTGATATTACAACTATTTTGTAGAACAATTGGTCTGCATTTTTACTTAGGTGTATAAAATCAGCCAGCTATCGATGTCATTCAAACTGAAAATAAACCACAATTAATCTGTTCAGATAAGAGGAAAAGGATTTTAACTGATAGATGAGAATTGGATCAGTTCCAAGGGACCTTGAATTTGACCTGATCCTTGTGGATGAGGGATAACTAATTACTTAGAGTTGTTGAATACAAGATGGTTAGTGTCCTTTAAACTGTTTGAGTATTTGAAGTCAAGAGAAACTAGTTTAATATTACAAGGCTTCACAGTTTCCCTAAAATTCACAAAGATAGAATATCATGAAGTTGGTATTCAAGCATAATACCAAAATGGTTCTTCTAACTACTAAAGCCATATGCAGCACATATGCATGCAGTTGCAGTTGAAAAGATGTTTTTGCGCTTACTGAGTCAACGATAAACGAAAGCGAAAACTTCCATTGATATTATATCAATGTTTGCGAACATCTTGTGATTGGAAGCAACCGTTGATTGTGTGTAAAGTGTTAGCGGTTAGTGATTTGTATTCATAACCTGTTGATAACTTACACTACACTATGCTATGAATGTTCAATTTTTGTTCCACAATGACCTTTTTGACGCACGCACGCACGGACGGACGGACAGATACAATAGAAACAGCTTCCCCACTATCACACTTGCTCATAGGCATTTATATACTCTCTGAAGGGCATCTAATTGACTCGGTGTACCCAGACGGTATTATCCTTTTAGGTAAAGATGTTGGCAAAATACAGTGTCTTTTAAACGCCTTGCAGAGAAATCTGAGCATGTTTGGCATACGTTTCATAATCTATTGATAGCTTACACTACACTATACCATGAATGTTCAGTTTTTGTTCCACGATAACCTTTCCGATGGATGAACGGAAGTACGGGCAGACAGATTAGCAACAGGTTACCCTCTGGAAATCGCACTTGCTCAATCTCTTTATGTCTAAGTTACAAAGTGACACACGTATATCTTCCATAGATTCATTTACTAATTACTGCAGACCTATTGAAAACGCTTTCATTTTTTGTAATGGTGATAACGTGGTCGCAAACTTCGGAAAAGCACACTAAGTTACAATTCTTTTAAATGACCTTGAGAGTTAACACCTGATTTCATCTTAGATTTCATTTTAACCATGTCTGATAATGGCTAAACTTTTATAAATATGCATCAGGGCACATTCTTCTTATCTATATTGCAAGCACGAGAATTGATCATATGTCATGCAGACAGAAGAAAAAGAGTATCCTCGGAAGTTACAATCAATCACAAACAACAAAAATGTGCGGAGAATTTGATCAGGAAAGAAGAAGTAGAACAAACTATGATTTTCGTTCATAGTATTCACAAGGCCTTATTTTTCTCAAGATCTTCATTTTATCGAACTATGTGGTTGTCACTGGCCATCTTTTAGACCATCAAAACGAGTTTGATGGAATTGCTGCTGGTTTCCATACATTAGCTAGCACCTCAATTAATCTAATCGACAATTACTTACCTCAATCCTTGAAAGCTTCTAGTGGTTAACGGTCACTTCCTACTGGATTGCCTCGTCTCATTTTTGAAGCAGCCTTCTCAGCTTGAGTTAGCCTTGGAGAACATTAATTTGTTAATTTTTCTATTATGAAGACATTGTAGTTAAAAATGGATCTTGATAAATCTTGCCCAGAGTTTCTCCGAAATTTAAAGCGATATCGCTTACTGACGAGTCTCAAGTAGGATAAAGCATGCATCCTGGATTCCACCGCTAGCTATTATTCATAGGAATTCTTTAAGTGTTAATCGGAAAGAGCCAATCGAGAAAGAATACAATTAAAACAAAAACTGACTTTGCTACTATAACTAACACATAGAAAATGGACTAGCTGTCGGAAGCTTGTTTCAACATGAAGTCAATCCAATGTGGAAGAAGAATGTAGTAACCTATCTAAAAAACTATTAATGTATACAAGGGATGTAAGACTAAGAGAAACAGCAATAACTCATAAAAGAGGATAAGAGAAATGTTAGTGTACTCCAGGCTTCAATAGGCAAGTACTAGAGGTTCATTAAGTAAGCAGTTTGAAAGCACTAGAAATAGTTAACCAAATAATTGTTTTATTCCTTAGCAGAAATTCACAACAATATGTATCTGTAAACCCACCTCATCTCTGTGTATATCTTTCGCTCACAAATTCACTCTTCAGAACTACTGTGAAGATTAAATATAAGATAGGTTATCTTCACAATTAAGCTTACCAAACGAGTGCAGAAGAAAGTGGAGATGGATTTGGCATACACTGAGAAAACCGTCTGAGGACTTTACGCGTCAAGTCAGGCCGTCTAGTGGAATCCAAAGGGGAAACGACGAGTTGGGCATCCAAGGCGAGAGTGATATGGAGGAAATGGTATGAGGAAGAAATGAAAGCTTGTGAACAGTCGTGGCGCCAGGTTTTGAAGACTGCAGATAAGAGAGTGAAATGGCGACGTGCTTCTGAAGCCCAAGAGAAAAATAATAATAATAATTACCAAACCAGTGATTCCGAGATTTTCCATTCGAATCACCAAACAGTCACCGATGTGTACCGTTGTATTTTTGCAGAGGTTGAAACCACTCTGTGCTAATTCACTGATTCAACAACTGACTGATATAGCCTTGTGTCAGTGTTACCTGTTCCCATCGTATTTACCATATTGCTATTTCAGGTTGGAGTTTATCATGAACCTATATCAGACTAGATAGCTGTTTCGTCCTCGGCTGGGACTCCTCAGGAGTGGGACCCCATGGCCCGACCAGGAATCGAACCTAGGACCTTCATGTTCCGTGGCCATCACATTACCATTGAACCACTGGGTCAAAATCCAGTGGTTCACATTTCCTACTTCTGTCAATTCACTATATAGCGTGGCCTATATCCAATGTCGTCTTTGAGTGACTGTCCTCATGTTCGACTTGGTTGATTCCACTGGTCACGACTTCTCATTAGGACTTTAGGAATCACCTCTCAAAGCTAATCACCAATGAGCGTTACAATAATTCTATCTTAAGGTTTGTGGAGATTTATTAGCTGATTTCAGGTTGGCATTCATCAATGGCTATGTGGTGACACGTAGTGGCCATGGAACATGAAGGTCCCGGGATCGATCCCTGGTGTGGTGAAGTCGTGAGTGCGCACTGCTAAGGTGTCCTGGCCGAGGAGGAAACAGCTGTCCAGTGTTTCCAGGTTTCCACAAACCCCAGGATAAAACATATTGCTATTTGTCGGTTCACTGGTGACATTCTCGTAACACAGCTAACTTTTCTCGTTTCAATTACATTACTATTATTATTATTATTGTTGAAAATCATAACGGATATATTCACAAAAGTTGAGTTGACAAGAGTTTGATACATTCATATATTCTGTTAACAAAATCCTACTATATTGAAGTTGCTTGGATTGATAGTTGATTGGTCAAACAGTGTGTGACATGACTGAACCTCATTCTACCCCACTTATCGACGTTAGATCTAGGTATCCAGGCAATATCATTAGATAAGTATGGCTCATTACCTACTGCATCTGTTTATTGAATGTGTATTTCAGCTTACACTACTGTTACTTGACAGTAACTTTGATTTTATTGCATTGAATTTCATTGAAGCTTATTGTTGTAATCCAATAATTTTATCTACTTTCTTATATGTGCTTTTGTTTACTTTTCTAATTTTTATGTTATCGTACTTTTGAAATTTGAAATTTTCTTTAGATCTAGAATATGCAGATGACATGACATAGTCCTGTTAGGTGAAGACGCTGACAAGATGCAGAGTCTTCTGAACACTTTGAGTGGGAATTTGAGAATGTTTGGGATGCGATTTTCACCACCCAAATGCAAATTTTTGCTCCAGGATTGGTCTTCAGCAGTGCCCCTATGTGGCTAACAATAGAGAGTGAAGTGGTTGAGTGTGTCAACCACTTGCTTCACCTACCTGGGAAATAGGATCAACCCTGGTGGGTTAGTTGCTGATGAGATTTCTGCACGGATACAAAAGGCTCGATTGGCTTTTACCAATTTGCGCCACCTATGGCGCCGCCGTGATATTCCTTTGTCTATTAAGGGTCGCGTGTACTGCACAACAGTCCGGTCTGTTCTACTCTATGGCTGTGAAACATGGCCATTGAAAGTGGAGGATACAAAAAGGCTTCAGGTGTTTGACCACCATTGCCTTCGTAGTATAGAACGTATTCCGTGGTGTCACCATGTGAGTAATGCAGAAGTTAGGTGTAGAGTTTTGGGGAGAAGAGGTAAGTCAGTTGACGAGTTGTGAACCTTCATCGACTGAGATGGCTGGTTGGGACACGTACTACGTATGCCTAGTCACCGATTGCCTCATCACACAATGTTGGCTGAGGTAGGTCCAGGCTGGAAAAAGGCCCGAGGTGGCCAGACTAGAACATGGCATCAGTGTATGAAGTCTCTGACTGTTAGTTTAAGCCATGTAGGACGATGCAGACTAGGTGGTTGGGGTCCACGGGACAAGAGGAACCAGTGGTTGGAGACCCTAGGTGATATGGCTCAGAACCGAAGTCAGTGGCGCAGATGTATACACACATTATCCTCATCTTAACAACACTATACCGAATCTCACTATTTTGTCACTCCTCTTTCCTTTCTTCTCGTACTTTATATTTCTTTTGACTGCATTCACTTATCTTCATCCTTCACCTCACTACCTTTTTACTTGATGTGCTGATATGAGGTGTGGCAAGTGGGACCGTTACGCAGTAATGCCTGGTCCTATGTTGATAATGATGATGATGATGATGACTTTTGAAATAAAAACTGATAAGTCAGAGTAGAAAATTGACACAGAATTGTGTTGATTCAGGTTACTACAGTAAACAGTTACTTGCAGAAAATGTGTGGATAGAAGACAAATGAGACGAAAGTTGAAAAAAAAAAGTATTTAAAGAGCGGGAGTAAACACAAAGACTGATGAAAGTATTCAAGACTTTGAAGGTGATAAAGAGTTCTTACATCTGTGCCTGATTTTGAACCATATCACCAGTAATCTCCTCCTATAGCTTTGTTGTTTTGTTTTTTTCACATGTCGTGGATTCAAGCCAAACAACGTGACTCATATCAATAGTTAGAGACTATATCCAGTCTCGATCTGATCATTCTTAGCTTTCTTCCAATCGAATCCTACTTTTGTGCACTATAACCCTATGTTTATTCAATAAATGCTGTTGTATGTCTATGATTTCAACATCTTTAACCAATAAGTTCTTATTCATTATTCTCACATGTCAAAGATATCTTTATGAAAAGCGAATTTTTATTGACTATCATCTTATTCATGAAAATAGATATACATCTGGATGTATAGTAAGTAATGACTCATGAATATATATCAGTCACTGACTAATATAAAAATCTAGATCCTGATGTTACCGACTCTATTTAACGGATTTTAGTCTAAAAACTTGTTTCAATGATCTCTTAAAATAACTATCCACTACTTCAGTCTGACTTCTTCGGTGGTATATCAACTCTCACTCAAATGATGATATAACGGTTTGTCGTACAAAGATTAGTGTATTTCACTTAAGACTTGTTTTCACTTGTTTTTTTCTATCTTGTAGAATTAACTATGAATTTAACCAGTTTTGCTTGTTACTTCTTTATACCTTTTTCGTTGTTATGCTTATGACTACTTCATTAGATGAATGACAAAATTTAGTTGATTTTAGTTATTGATGAAGATTTATGCTGATACTTCACTTATTGATTTTAAGAAAAAACAATAGTATGGGTTTCTGTGCTAGTGATCAAGATCAATATTACACTGAGTAGTAATTTGAGAATGTTTGGGATGCGTTTCTCTCCACCCAAATGCAAATTGCTACTCCAGGATTGGTCTTCAACTGTGCCACGGCTAACAATATAGAGTGAAGTTGTTGAGTGTGTCGATTATCAGGCAATATCGAAGCATCTGCATAGGAGGCCATGTGCCAACAGAGGTCGATTAGTTCGATTCAGGATAACAACCGGAAATTATAAGTATCAATAAATAACAATAACTGGTACCCGTTGCACTAGAACTGACTCTCGTGCTCCAGTACCCTAGTGAGTAGCGCTTTAGCCCTTGGGTCAATGGGTACTGGCTTTGAGTTTCAGTGGAGACCACATCACTCACTGGGTTGCAGGTATGCCTAGATGATGAATCTGAAATAGGATGAAACGTGTTCCCTGGACTTATCTGCTATCCATCACTATGTAAATTACAAGATATATGTAATTGTTTAAAACTCTGTTATTTGTAGGAGTTGTGTGATTCTTCAACGCAATAGGTGCAGAGGTCCCTTGCTGAGGTGCTATTTGTGCAGGTCATTGAGTGTTTAGTTGTTATATAATTAGGTTAGAACGAAGCAACAGATACAGTCAATCTAAGGTATGACATCTGTGCATGAATTTTCTGACTGTTGGTGTGAACCGTACATATAGGATTGTCTAGACATTCAAAATTATTGGCCAGAGACTGTCACTGACATGGCTCAAAATTGACTACAATGTCAAAGATAAGTACTTGGTATCTATCATATTAGAAATGTCGAGTAACTTTTTTTAAGACTCTGTTGTTTCTTGATTTCATATCATCCTTTTTTGTTTTACTGCCTTTCTTCTTTTCTTCATTTCCTCTTTCTGTACTATTGCGTAATATGGCTACGTCAAACTATTCCTTTCTCTTTATCTCTGAGCTTTATCTTATTGATCTAAGTTTTCTTTTCTCTTATGAATACTATGTTCAACAAGCAGTCAGGAAATTTGGGATTCTATTTCTATTCAGGCTGTGAGAATAGGTCAAGACAGCGCCCGTCCAATACTTTCCAGTTTGAAATAGGAATTTTTGTATGATTCTAAAACTTTGGGAAAGTGTTTTCCCTCATAGGATTTACTTAGTACTTTTTGATATACTTATGTTGGTATTCGTTTATCTTACAGTTGGTACTTCCTAGTTTAGCAGTTTCATCATCTGATATGCCTCTTTTAGTTGGTGCCACTGTTAGTCACTTGATGCTCCTGCTGTATATGTACGTAACCGAACATTTGTCATATATGAGGGTGGGTCGATCATCTTTTCACACTCCCACAGGTCCTGGGACAGAGGCATACTTATCGGTAGCCGACGCTTGCCATATTTCTTGACCTGAAGGTGGGATTTGACTCTATCAACCGTGTCTCACCTTGAAAAGAGTACGAGCAATTATATAACCCTAATCAAAGCCCTCCACTCGAACTCACATAGATATGTCATAGGTAATGGAGAGTTTTCATGTGAACTGACGACAACTAGTAGTGTACGACACGAATGCACATTGTCACCTTTCCTGTTCAACTTTGTTATACACGTACATAATTTTAATGACATCTGGGTTGACGGGCATGACCTACTCCCTGTAGGTCATCTGGCTGATTTGGAATACGCAGACGATATTACGGTGCTAGGTGAAGACGCTGATGTTATACAGGACCTTGTGAACGTGTTGAGCAGAAATCGGAGTATACTTGGCATGCTTTTGGCTGACAATTGTCAAATGTAAGATAATGATCTAGGACTGGTCTGCTGCAAGTAATCCTAATTTGACGATAGGGGGTGAAGTGGTGGATTGTGTCGGTCACATCAGCTCGAACGGGGTGGCTGCTGACGAAATCTCAACTTGGTATTTGCTAACCTGCGTCTTTGCATACGCCGACCTACGAAATATCCGAGTATCTATCAAGGAACAAGTAAACTGCGTTGCAGTCTATTCTATTCTGCTATACGCCTATGAGACGGTCGTTGAAAGCAGGAAAAATATGTAACGATTATAGAGTCTTGATCACAGGTGTCGTCGAAGCAGTGCTTGCGTTTGGTGGGATCACCGTGTGGGCAATGTTGAGGTCAGACGAAGAATACTAGGTAAGATAGGCAAGTCGGCTAGTGAGGTTGTAAACCCTGACCGACTGAGATGACTTGAACATGTATTGCGTATGCCGAGTCACCCTCTTATCCCGACGTGCCATGCTAGTGAAAGTTGGGTGAGGGTTCAGGGTGGTCGGACCAAAACTTGACTCCAGTCGATAAAGTCTCTAACTAGTGGTCTAAGTGATGTGGGGAGATGTCGACTGCCTGGTTGGGGTCCAAGAAAAGAAAGGAATGAATTGTTTGTGGACTCTTGGTGACATGGCTGGAAATTGATCACAGTGGCGCAGATGTATTGACTCTTTGACATCTAAAGTTTGAATAATTTCTCACACAACTCTATCTCCTTTAATATCACTTTTTCTATTCACTTTCCCTTTGTATACTGTTGTGGATTGTGGCAACTTCAGGTGATAGGTTTGTGTGCTTGGTTCTACCTTAAAGTTTTTCTGTATGTCTGTTATCTGCGTTTTTTTAACATTCACCTCAGTTATACCATTTTAATTGATTTATTAGATTTATCATATGGTGAAACAGTATTGTTTACTGAAATACGTTTCGGACATAATTTATTGTTTATTGTCCTATCAAGATAACTACACAACCTTGAGATATCCTTTGAATAATCACAATTTCCTCACCTCCTTTATGATATGGGTAGTAAGATTTTTTGTATGTCTAAGAGAGAGGCAGAAACATTCCTGTTATAGGTATTCGGTGTTGATTCGATAAACAAAGATTCCGTTGTCAATCTCACCCTCCACCCTCCTATGTTAGTTTTAAGGATTTTCACCCTGTCCTATCCTGTTGTATGGTTGTGTGCAATTGGATACATAGCTATGGCCGAACTGTTTTCTAGCTTCTCTATGCTACTAAGACCTACCAATTTTAACCTAGTTAGGTTTTTGTGCCTAATTGACCCTGGTCGACTACTTTGACCTATGTATTTTGACTTCACAATCGTTGCAAGGGATTTGTTAAGTTTATCTGCTTAGTTGGATCAATGGGGAGTTTTAAACTCTATAGCTTATTTCTAAGTGAGTTTGTAGATATAAATACCACTCTAATCTTAGCCAGCTTTATTCGCAATCCTACGTAATGTTTCTGAAGTGCCTTCCTTGTATGCCAATACTGAAGAGGTTTTGAATTCTCCCTTCATAGTATTCCCACTATTATTACTACCATTATTTATATTTTTCTTAATACTTCTAAGGAAAATAAGTTAATTGGGAAGGATAACTGTTGGTGAGTAAGGTGCCTAATATATCTGGTTTCTTGTCTTAGATCTTATGTTCTACTGGTAATTTTTCTGTTCCTCTCACTTAGACATTTTACCAAGCCAACTTTAACTGACAGGGTATGACGATTTGAATGTGAAGGCTTTCTGTAGACACTAGTAACCGAAAATCCATCTTGTCTTCGTTTTATTCTGCAATCTAAAAACGCTAATTCCCCTTTCTTATCCATTGTTGAATCGGAATTGGGGGACTACTTAATTTATATGTTTGCTTCGATTTTAACACTGTAAATGTGTCGTTTACATATCGAGACCTAAACTAAATGTCCCTACAGCCACCCGTTCCCATGTATTCATAGATATCTCAGCCACAATAGAGGATATTAGTGATCCCATGTCAACTCGTTTTGTTCGTTTGTATATTTTATTCTGATACCTAAAGATTATGGAGGTTACGTATATCTGTACTCTAGCATGATATCATCGTAGTGTAAGCTCATGGTGAAGGGAGAGACTAATAAGTGAATCTTTGTTTATCGAATCAACCCTAATACATGGAACAGGAATAACTCAGCACCTGTTCCGGATATATGGAAAATCTTACTACCCATATCACAAAGGAGGCGAGGAAATTAGGATTATATAAAGGATGTCTCAAAGTTGTGTAGTTATCTTGCTATGACTATGGACAATAAACGATGTCCGAGACGTATTCCAGTAAACAATACTGTTCCACTCTGATAAGTCAATTAAAATGGAATTACATTCTACCACATTGCACAGATTTTATTCTTATATTAAGATTGTTATATTTCACAGTAATATCGTAAAGCAAAGTGCTCTTTGATGTGCTTCACTTTAAGACCTTGATAGATACTTGGCTATGTCGTGGTTGTTTAGGGTTGAATGGATCTTTTTCTATCTCTTCTAAGATTTCGTCAGCCAACTGATTCACGGAGATTGAAGCAATTTGTCAGATATTGTGAAGTGGTCAGTGTACCTAAACACTTTATTCTCTACTGTCAAACAAGGTATTGATGAAAACAAATCCTAATTAGTTTCATTTCTTCTTCTAGTCTGCGACTCTTCCATCTAAGCATCTATTTTTCATCCGGGCAGGTTACGGAACCGTGCCATACTCCACTGCTTGAGGTTTGGTCCGAATGATAGTAGTGTTTGTCCTGACTCCATAAGTACAGCTTGTTTGCTGAGCATATATGCATATAGTTTTTACATCGCATTGCATTACTTGTTCACTTAACCTGAGTCTTCACTAATTCCTCCCCCTCCCTCCAAATTAAATTAGTCTGATTTTGCCCTATATGTACTCGGATCAACATACTGTAATTGTTATCAGCGACTCTTCATCATACATTACGCAACAGTTGACAAGTTAATCGTAGGTGTTGATTATTTTATTGAAGTTATAGTGTCATAAGTTTGTATAATATTGTATTCTCCAAGATAGTAGTTATAGTGTATTTGAGCACAATATTGGTTGTACTTATCTTTGAGCCATACTTATTGTTTGTCCATACCAAAGCAAGTGGAGGGGTGTTTTTTTCAACCAAATATACCTTCTCTTGAAAGTCAACTTTTCAAGTCACTTAACCATAGTAGGTAACCTATTTATGAATAAATTTGAAAAAAAGTGTCTTCATTCACTTACTAAAGCCAAACATTTGGCTGAGACATATTGATGACTTAATCGTAGTCTTTAAACGTGACTTATACCAGGCATTCTAAGATCAACTGAACTCTTGATCTCTCGGTATTAACTTCAGCTGAGAAGAAGTAATGAATAAGGGGAGGGGACTGGCTTTCCTTGGTTGTCTTATCAAGTGGAAAGAAAACCAACATTCAGGTCTAACCATTTTCAGGAAAGTAACGCATTCGAACAAATATTTAGATCTCAACCAATCACATCCAATTAGTGCGAATGTTTCTAGTCTTTTAAGGAGAGCACACAATCTTATAGCGGATGAGAATGAAAGAGTTAAACAATTAAAATATGTGAACAAGATACTTAAAATGAATAATTGTCTGGTAAAATTCACTAGCAAAATGGAAAATAACATTGAATTAGGTGGTAAAACTACTCCTAAATTATGGGCCTGAACGATAGTTATCCCTCATCGATTGTACAAATCGGATCAAAGTAGGAAAGTCATCAACAAATGCTATATTGGAGTGTTCATTTAAAGGACAAGAACCCTCTAGATTCACAGTCTAATTGTGTTTATAAAATAAAATGCTCAGACTGTGATGCAATATACATAGGAAAAGCTTCTCGTGAAATCAAAATTAAGGAAAAATGAACATCAACGAGCTTCCAGTCAACCCCATAGAAATCTAGTGGAATTGAAAAAAACTTGGAAACACTTCTGCCATATGTGTACATGCTATAATTTCAGGTGACAAGATCAATCTAGATAATATCGAGATTTTTTTTTTTGAGGGGGTTGTGGAGATTTGGAAATATTTCAAGTTGTTATTCATCGAAGACTGACATCAGTTGGAGGAACAAAGGAAACCTGGGAGCACTGGACAGCTGTTTCGTCCTAGTATGGGACTCCTCAGCAGTGCGCACCCACGACCCCACCAGCAGGGATCGAACCCGCGACCTTCAGGTTCCGCGACCAGCGCGTTACCATTGAGCCACTGGGTCAGAATCCAATGCTCCATATTTCCAACTTCTGTTAGCTCACGATATAGCGCAAACCGCCACCCAATGTCATCGTTGAGTATTTGTCCTCACGACCATCAGGCTTTGACTCCACCGGTCACGACTTTTCATTGGAACTTCGGGAATACTTCTCGAAGCTAGTCACCAACGAGCACTAGTTCAATTAAATTTTTTTTTTTTTTTGAGGGGGTTGTGGAGATTCGGAAATATAACAACTTGAAATATCGAGATTATTCAGAAAGGCTTTAGAAATTCTAAAGAATGTCTGATAGCAGAATCTCTTCACACTAAGTGGAATTACAATTAAAATCGGTCAAAAGCTTGTGAAAATAAAAGTTACGTAATAGCGAAAGGTGAGGTAAGTGGATAAACACAGCCTAGACAAATACAGTAAGTATACAAAAGGGGTAGGAAAAAAACAACAACTGAATGATAAAGTTACTAACTAAGTGTTCCCTGGCCAAGGGACAGATAAGGGATGTACAAATTACTTCTGGATACAAAGGTTAGGATTATTAGCTCGAATTCCCACAGCTTCTGTTATGTGTAAAAGACGAGTTTGAATACCTTTTGAAAGATGAGATGGTATGCGGTATATAATCGTTAAAGCAATTTTCTTATCCATTGAGTGACCACTATCAACTAGGTAAGATAAAACTGAGCTCCTGATGGATTTTATCTGTCTCTTTACTAACCATGAAGGTAGAGGCTCAGCAACAAGTTTGTTAAGTTGTCTAGTAGTACGCCGTATATAATTTTCTCAATGGGAATATGGAAGTAAAACGTAGTTTGACCTGATCTCAACCCATTCCTACATACTGACATAACCAATATACATCAAGGTGATAAGAACTATCAACACATGTGTACATATAAATCTCAATCTGTAATTCACACACACACACATTACATATGGATATTATCTTTATTCTTCAGTTTCGATAACACAGAGTCATTCATACGGAAGAACACTTGTCACGTTATCATGCATAAGCTTGAGGGATATTTTAAATTCCGGTTCAGTATAACTTTGATAAAGCTATTAGGAGCACTGAATAGAGCAATGTTAGTTGAAACAAATTTATTTTGTTTTACATTCTCATTTGGATGATACAAATATCAAAATAAGGAACATCACTTAATCATATCTTACTGAGAAGATAAAAAATGATCAATATAATGCAAGTGCATTATCAATTCTAGTGAGATATTTTTACTCAAATTCGCGATATACATAGTCATTGGTAAATACTCGCTAATGTGGATGAATTGACTGATCATTGAATGATGTGTTTGAAGTCTGTCGATAAATTTTACAAGCTAATCGTTAATTAAAACTAGTACGATACTACAATGCAATGTGTTTTAATATTGAGTATTTTGATCTGAAGAAAATCGTTCATATATCAGATAAATAGTGTGCTTATTTACTGATGTATCAGTAGAATAATGCCTGCTAACATAAGTGTTTCATAATTACTCAGATTTATATATCAACAACAAGCACCAATCACCATGAACGGGAGAAATCTATAGGAAGTAGTCTGTTTCACCTACCTGACCAGGCAACATCGTTTCAACTACAGGCGGAAGAGGCACAGATGAGCATATCAAAACCAGGATCAGAAAGACAGCAAGACAGACCTTCATCAGTCTGAAATCAGTGTGGAGATCAACTGCACTCCACTCAGCACAAAGCGTGGACATGATCCGAATTTTCAACACCAATGTCAGTCAAGTCAGTGCTTCTATGTAATGGTTGAGAGACTGCCTACACTGTTTCGATGCTGAAGTTCAGATGGCCAGAATAGTAAGAATGACCAACAAGGAACTCTGGTTGACTGGCTGGCTGGCAACGAACCAACCAACAACCTATCACTCAACAAATATGCTGAAGTGGAAAGCGGAGATGGATTGGATTAGGCATACACTGAGAAGGTGGACTGGGGACATCACGCGCTAGGCTAGACTCTCGAATGGAATGCAAAGGGGAAACGACGAGTTGGATGTCTGAGTCAAGTGTGACATGGAGGAGATGATGTGATGAAGGAATGAAAGCTTGTGGGCAGTTGTGGAGAGAGGTTTTGAAGACTGTAGAGAAGAGAGTGGAATGGAGACGTGTTACTGAAGCCGTATGTCCCACTAGGAACCCAAGGGAAAATAATAATAATAATATATCGATTGTTTATTATTCGTGTGGTTATAGTAGCAGTTTTTAAATACTTCATTCTGTCCATTTTCCTATTTTGATAGCCTCTCACTCGAACAATCACAGCTTTTGCATTGGCCAAAATGTTAGAAAAAGATCAATCTGGAGAGGTGAGTATATTATAGAGTTATCATTGAGATTACTCCGAAAGTCGTTGGTTCGAATCCCACTACGGCTTAGGTTTTCATTCCAACTTAAATCATCTCCAAGTATAAATAACATTGTTTGCTTTATCTACAGTTTCTTCTATTACAATAGTTAGAGCGGGCGTATTTTATCCTCCAAGATAGTCATAAGTACTATACAGTTCATCCGACTTTATTCCTTCTAAGCCCATTATTTGTTTTTCTTACCGCATTTGAGTAATTTATTTCCATTTTCAATCTATCTCCATTATTTCGTAGTAATGATGGCTTGTGGCTAGCAGTGGAATTCAGGATGCGCGTTTCATCCTGTTTGGGACTATTCAGCTGTATGTACCTGCACCCTAGTGAGTGGTGTTGATCCCACTGAGACTCAAACCCAGTACCCATCACTTCAAACGCTAGAGTGTTATCCACCAAACCACTAGGGTACGATGTCCACCTCTTGTGCAACGGATGTTAGTTGTTGTAATGATACTTGTAATTTCCCGTTGCTATGCAGGGTCGAATTGTTCGACCTCCGTTGGTTAATGGGTTCCTATATGGATTTCTTGATACTGCCGGATAATCATGATGTTATATTGATTTTGATGACTAGCAGAGGAATCCAAGACGTGCATTTCGTTCTATTTGAGACTCGTCAGCCAGATGTAGCTGTGGCTTAGTGGATAATACTTTCTCGTTTTTAAGCAAAGGGTGTTGGGTTCGAGCCTCTGTGGGAACAACATCACTTTGCACCGGGGTGCAGGTACATCCAACTGAAGAGCCTGAACTAGGATGAAATGCACATCCTGGCTTTCTCTGCTAGTCATCAAGATCATTATAACATCATGAATATCTGACATTAGGTTACTGAGTGCATTTCAATTCAGTTCAAATGTATGTAATTGAATAAGATCCAGTAGGATATACAGATGAAACTTCTGTTGGTTGTATCTGTACGTCAAACACAAATATTGTTAACAAACTGAAAGAAATACATTTACGTTAATTTTCTCTTATTCTTACTAATTTCTAAGAGAATTTCAGTCTGAGATAACATATTTCGTTGAGGAATCGTATTCATAATGAAATGGTGATATGAACATACATATTATCTGCTAAATATATAAACAGGAATGCAACCACAGCTCTAATCAATTGAATCTCATTTTCATGACTTCAATAATTGTCACCTCACCTCATCTCAATATCATTATTACTAGTATTGTGAAATTCTACTAGTAGATTACACTAATAATAATCTATAGAAATAGGCTTATCATCGTTTATATATATATATATATATATATATATATATATATATATATTTCTTTATTCTCTTGTAATCTTTACAAGTTGTGGTGTATTAATTAAGCTTTACTGTATGTATTTATTTTCACTTTCTTGGTTAGCCTGATCCATTTTTTCAAGATGTTTATTTGAAACAGAATTTTCTGCCAATTGTATTAACCCAACTGTTTGATAATACACCTATTCATGATCAAGAAATGCACATACGTATGAGATTATGGCTTATTCTTGCTTTAGCTAAAGTGAGTTGTAAAAAAAATATAATCGTCATCGTTTAATATTTGTTTCAATATTGTTTATATATATAATTATTTATCCCTTGACTTCCTAGTGGAACATAGGGCTTCAGTAGCACCTCACCATTCCACCATGTTCTCTGCAATCTTTTCAACCTGGCTCCACGACAGCCCAAAAGCTCTCATTTCTACCTCACACCATCTCCTCCATGTCACCCTCAGCTGGGACGCCCAACTCGTTGTTTCCCATCTGGGTTCCACTTGAGGGTCTGGTGAGTGATGTCCCCAATTGGTCTTGTTAGTGCATGCCTAATCTAACTCCACTTCCTTCTGCATATTTGTTGAGTGATAGGTTGTTGGTTGGTTCATTGCCAGAGTTCCTTGTTGCTTACTCTTATTATTCTGGCCATCTGATCTTCAGTAACGAGCCAGTGTAGGCAGCTGTTGATGAATGTCTGTAGTTTGTTGGATGTGCTTTTTGTGACCCGCCAAGTCTCTGAACCATCACACAGAAGCACTGACTTGACTGACGTTGGTGTTGAAAATCCTGATCTTGTTCACGCTTTATGCAGAGTGCAGAAGATCTCCCCACTGGTTTCAGGTTAATGAAGGCTTGTCTTGCTGTCTTTCGGATCCTGGCTGGCTTTGACATCCTCGTCTGTGCCACCATCGCCTGTAGTTGAAACAGTGCTGCCTAGATTGGTGAAAGAGTCTACTTTCTTTAAGTTTTTCTTGATGATGGTGATTGGAGCTTGTTGTTGGTGGTGGCGGTGGTGGCTTCAGTTGGGTATCATCATCACCTCTGCTTTCTCTACGTTCACTTTAAGTTCCGTTTTCACTGTCCTGCCCCTTTTATCAACTTGTTAGTTTTTGCCACAAGACATTAGACGCAAGTCATCGGCGAAATCCAAATTTTCTGGGGACTTTTTCCTGGTCCAGCGTATCCCCCTCTTCTCGCTCCTCACAGTTTGTTGCGTGATCCAGTTCATCACTATCAGGAATACCATGAGTGATAGTAGGCCGCCTTGTCTTACTCTTGTCCATATATATATATATATATATATATATATATATATATATATATATATATATCCAGTTTATGACAGTTTAGAATGAATCATCACATTGCTATGCTAGTTTATCCGAATAGGCTGGTTGCTGACGTTGTCAACTCGGATATTGTAGGCTTGTCTGGCACTCGTCAACTTGTGTCATCTATGGCCCTTATGAGTATACTGCATTGGAGCCCCTTCTGTCCTGTTGTATGGCTTTGAGATATGGTCGTTTAAAGTAGAAGACATGAAGCGATTACACGGTTTTGATCATAGATATCTTCATAGTATAGCTCTTGTTTCGTGGAATCACTGTGTGAGCATTATTGATGTCGGACGAAGGATACTAGGAAAGATAGTCAAGGCGATTGATGAGGTTATGAATCCTAGTCATCTGAAGTGATATGGACATGTACCACTCATACTGATCCACCGCCCACCTCGAGGTTCAATTCCAGCAGGTGTTGGATTAGGTTGGAAGAGGGTTCAGAGTAGCCAGACCAACTCATGGCACCAATTAGTGAAGTCCATGCCTGTTGATCTGAGTCATATGCGGAGATGTAGACTGTCTGGCAGTGGTCCCTGCGACCGAAAAAATCAGTGATTGAGGACTCTTAGTGACATGGCTGGAAATCAGTCTCAATAGTGCAGATGTATTCACCCCTTGACATCTAAAGCTTGAATATTTCCACTGACCATCCTCCTCAAATTATTCACTGTCACACACAACTCTGTCTACTTTGATGTCAGTCTTTTCTACCTATTTGTTCTGTATACATTATTGTGAGTTGTGGCAACTTGATGTGATTCATTGTGTACGAGGTTTCACGTTGTTTTTGTCAGTCAGTAGTCCGAATCCATTTGATATAAATATCACATTTTTAGAAAAAACTTTCTATGGTCTGGCTAAAGTTGTCTTATTCCAGTGATTTTTGAGAAAGAAAACACTGATTGATAAAATTATTGCCGTTGGCGTACTCACCTTACTTCATACTTGACATTATTTGATTTATACAGAACACGTTGCGATAGTTCGAAAGCGGTGAATTACAGTGCAGTCGAATCGAAAATGCACTCAGCACTTTTATGCACATTCGTGCTGTAAGCAAGGAGTTACACGTATTGTGCAATGGCTGCCCAAACCTCAGTAGTTGAAGTGGTGTTCTGACCCGTGACGCATATTTTAAAAGTCATCTCCCTAAACCAATACGCCACAACTCTATCATCATCACTATCAACATAGAACCAGGCATTACTGCGTAACGGTCCGAGTTGCCGCACCACATATCACCACATCAAGAAGAAAGGTAGTGAAATGAAAGATGAAGATAAGAGAATGCAGTCAAAAGAAATATAAAGTACGAGAAGAAAGAAGGGAAGAATGACAAAATGGTGAGAATCGGTATAGTGTTAAGATTGAGGATAATGTGTATGTACATCGGCGCCATTGACATCGGTTCTGAGCCATATCTCTTAGAGTCTCCAACCACTGGTTCCTCCTGTCCCGCCAACTCCAACCGGCTAGTGTGTATTGCCCCACACGGCTGAAACCAACAGTCAGAGACTTGATACATTGGTGCCATGTTTTAGTCTGGCCACCTCGGGCCTTTTTCCAGCCTAGGCCTACTTCGACCAACAACTAATATGTGACGAGGCAGCCCGGTGACTAGACATACGTAACACGTGTCGGAGCCAACCATCTCAGTCGATGAAGGTTCACAACCTCGTCAACCTTCCCACCTCTACTCTCTAAAACTCTACACCTGACTTCTGCGTTACTCACGATGTGACACCATGGAATACGGCCTATACTACGAAGGAAACTGTGGTCAAACACCTGAAGCCTACTCATGTCTTCCACCTTCAACGGCCATGTTTCACAGCCATAGAGTAGAACAGAGTGGATTGCTGTGCAGGTGCAGTACACGCGACCCTTAATAGACAATCGAATATCATGGCGGGGCCACAGGTGGTGTAAGCATAAAGCAGTGAAATAGTTCGAGGGATATTTTCTCTTTAGAAACAGTGTATTGTGTTAGGCTTCGTTCCGAGAAAATATCTCTCCTGGTAGAAAACAACCTTACCATTGTATTTCCATTCTATGTGAGAAAGGTTTCTTAATGATGGATAGTGTCTAACATTGGAATTCAGGACGCATGTTTCGTCCTATTTGGGACTCGTCAACTGGGTGTACCTACCTCCCAGCTGACAAGTCTCAAGTAGGACGGAACAGGAGTCTTAGATTGCACTGCTATACACTATCTATCAATTATACATATTTAAAACACAGGCAATGTCGAGGCATCCGCGCAGGAGCCGGTACACTAATAGGGATTGGTCTATTCGATTCAATCAATGATAGAATAGTACAAACAACCACACGAGAAAGGGTTACGTTGACAATATTATTTTGGATTCACTGTTTGATGAAAGTCTCAGTTGTGGTAACAAGAGTTTCAATATTTTGAAGCTAAGCATTTTGTTCTAAGACACAGGAACCGGAACCTATTCCATGCATCAATACTGTTTAATGGCTGGCGTTTTCAATCAATAGATTCTCGTTAGTCTGCCATTTGAACTACCTCAAGTAATCCAGGTGTGTGTGAAGCTTACTCTAAGCTATCTTGATTGTGTCAGAGTTGTATCGAGTTCCAAGCTAAGCCTACCTCCTCTTGGGTTTTTGTTATTCTATTGCATTAGATAATATTATTATATAACTCATTGTTTTCTTTGTAGTTGTGGTGTAAAAATGATGAAGCTCGATGGTTCGGTATACGACATAATTTACCTGAAGTTCTACTCGCCTATCTAAATGATATTTCACCAGAGGTAAGTAATTTCTACTGTCTAGGATTTCAATTGAAATAATATTTTTAAATACAAATAGTAATATTCCTGGGTTTACTTTTTCAAGTAACTAAGGTAATCAATACAGTTTTAACGTTACCTTATGTGCTGATATACCTGGGATATATAAGAACAGTGGCTGTTTTCGATATAATACTTTTTTATTCCACTGAAGTATTCCAGGAAGTATAAGATGGTGACTCGTAAGTTCTTCGTGACCTTCAGGCATATCAGTTGATTCATTCTAATTGGTTCGGTAGAGAGCCACTGTCCAATAGGATTACTCTAATGACACAATAATAGGTCAAAATTTGAGGTTCAAAAACTTACGATCATTGATTTTGAAATGTTGATTTCTTTATTTCCTTTCATTAATCTAATGCATTCGATAGTCGGTTTTGGGTAAGACAAGGCTAAAGTTGAACGTAATCAAAGTTAATCATGTACCGCAGTACTTAAGGAAAACTTTAAATTCATCAAAGCACCTCAAAAACTGCCTTCAAAATGTTGTCGAGATCGATCACAATGGTACAGAGATGCTTCGTATTTGCATTATATCTTCATATGATGACGTAAGATTATGGCAAGTTGGACTGTTGTGCACAGTGTAATGTCTGATGACATATTAAAACTGACTGATGCACCAGTCTTTTAGTCGAATGAAATTATGTAATATTTTTTCTGTTGAAATGAAGACATGATTTCAAACTAATCATTACATAGATCCATAATTTCTAGTAAATTTCCAACGGCACTAAGACATGTAGAAGATAAAAAGCGATTATACGGTTTTGATCACTGGTGTCTTCGTAGGATTGCTTGCGTATGGCGGAATTACCAAGAGAGCAATTTCGAAGTTAGGCGAAGGGTAATAGGCAAGATAGCCAAGTCGACTGATAAAGCTTTGAATCTTAGTCTACTAAGATGGCTTGGACATGTATTGTGCATGCCGAGTCACCACCTTTCTCGAAATGCCATGCTAAGTGAAGCTGGATTAGGTTAGAGGGCGGATTCAAGTTGACCAGACCATAATGTGGCACCAGTCCATGAATTCCGTTAATGTTGGTCTGAGCCGTGTTAGGGAGAGTTAGACTACATGTTTGGGGTCCCTAAGACTATAGGCATCAATGGTTGTGGACTCCTAATGACACAGTTGAATATGGAGCAGATGTATTCACTCGTTGACGTCATCTTACATTCGAACATTCGCACTAACTTTGTTTTCGAATTATTTACTGTCTCATGCAGCTTAGTCCAATTGGATATCACTCTTTTTCTATTATTATTTTCCCTTGGGTTCCTAGTGGGACATACGGCTTCAGTAACACGTCTCCATTCCACTCTCTTCTCTACAGTCTTCAAAACCTCTCTCCACAACTGCCCACAAGCTTTCATTTCTTCATCACATCATCTCCTCCATGTCACACTTGACCCAGACATCCAACTCGTCGTTTCCCCTTTGCATTCCATTCGAGAGTCTAGCCTAGCGCGTGATGTCCCCAGTCCACCTTCTCAGTGTATGCCCAATCCAATCCATCTCCGCTTTCCACTTCAGCATATTTGTTGAGTGATAGGTTGTTGGTTGGTTCGTTGCCAGCCTGCCAGCTAGCCAGTCAACCAGAGTTCCTTGTTGGTCATTCTTACTATTCTGGCCATCTGAACTTCAGTATCGAAACAGTGTAAGCAGCAGCTGTTGATGTGATGAATGTCTGTAGTTTGTTGGAAGTGCTTTTCGTGACACGCCAAGTCTCTCAAGCATTACATAGAAGCAGTGACTTGACATTAGTGTTGAAAATTCGGATCATGTCCACGCTTTATGCTGAGTGGAGTGCAGAAGATCTTCACACTGATTTCAGACTAATGAAGGTCTGTCTTGCTGTCTTTCCGATCCTGGTTCTGACATCCTCGTCTGTGCCTCTTCCGCCTGCAGTTGAAACGATACTGCCTGGTCAGGTAGGTGAAACAGACTACTTCCTATAGATTTCTCCCGTTAATGCTGACTGGTGCTTGTTGTTGTTGTCGTTGAGTACCTTCATCACTTCTCCTCTTCTTCTCTACCTTCACCTGAAGGAAGTCTCATCTTCCCTGTCCCGCCTCTTCTGTCAACTTGTTGGTTTTTGCCTGTAGATCTTCCAGTTTGTGCAACATTAGACACAAGTTATTGGTGAAATGTGAATCTTCTAGTATCTTTCATTGGTCCAGCCAGCTTGTGCTCCTCTTCTCGTTCCTCACGGTTTCTTGCATGATCCAGTCCACCACAACACAATCAGGAAGATTATAGTTGGCAGTAGGCGGCAACCTTGTCTTGTTTTACTCCTGTCTGTTTTCAGCTAATGGAGTTACTGAACTTCCAATTATGAATGACTCGGTATGTGGCGTCATCATATAGCCAGCTGTTGAATGCTGTTGATAAATGTTAGTGGCATTAAAACCGTAGTGTTGAAGCAGTTGCTTTGCAAACTATTTCTCAGTCGATGATGTCAAAGGTCTTTTCAAAGTCGATGAAGTTTAGGTAGAGAGTTGGACTCTTTCTCTATCCCTTTTCCATTGTATACTACTGTGAATTGCGGCAACTTAATGTGCTGCACATGTGTGCTTGACTCTACGCTGATTTTGTCTATCTATCCTTATAAATTCTCGCAGTTTTTTTCAATCGTGATCTGTTTTACAAGCACTTGTTAGGTCGGTTTATGTCTACTGATTACATTCATGCTTCGTTATTCTTCAAAGTCGTTGCATGCATTCAACTAGAAAATAATATCCTGCAACTTTATGTTGACTATCGTTATAAAACGTGGATGTTTTTCAGAAGTTGCTTTCAATGTGGACAGTTTTTACGTTGAGTTTTTGAACTTGTCAGAGATGTTGAATTCAAACAAAATTCTGAAATGTGCATACGACTGTTGTGACCGAGTGGAATTACGGGCGCGTGTATAGTGATACTGAGACTCAATAGACACCAACCGAATACTATTACGACTGACCTCCTTAAGTACCTTCTTCTTCACTGAGCAACGAAAATCAACCTGCGACTGGAAGAACAACAACAACTTTATTAGACAAATACATGCTATATATATTTTTAAAAAACCCTCAGAAAATGAAGCCGTAAATAAATCAATCCGATTGGTTGTATGACTTCGAATTTGTCCAATCAGGTTATCATATCAGTACATGCATAAATCATGATCTGTAAACAATTTCTCTATTGACTACCTCTTTGTCGCTACCTATCAACGACTAGAATATAAAGGCGGAAAAATTGCAAGTAAAAGTGTAGTGAACACTAATTGAAAGTCTTAGTTGTATTGTGTTCTTTGAGCTGGGTTATTTAGTCGTGAAGCTTTCATCGTCTTTCTGGACAAAATCATCAGCACTAACTTCAGAGAACACAATACAACCAAGACCGTCTACTTGGGCTACAAATATTCTCCATTACTGATTGAAAGTCGATGAGGGTCTCTAAGCGCTTATATTTATCAGTAGTATAAAGCACGACATTCAGAAACATGAGAAGTAATAGTAGTCAACTGGCAAAGATTAAGAGAGCAAAAAGACATTTCGAGTACGAAGACAGAGGACGCTAAGACGTCGAAAATGAGGATGTATTCAGAGGTTCAATATTTCTACTATTGTAGTTTTCCAATAAAATAACCTCTGTTATTCCATTCGACTCTTCTTCAATAGCATACTTGTTTTATGCTAAATTACAGAGAAAATGGAGGAATTAGTGTGACTTGGAGCTGTTTAAAATCATATTGCCTAAAGTCGTATAGCCACCGGTTTCACACGATACAGTTAAACATTCTTCTCAAACTGTTAGGTTGAGTTACTATGGATAAGTGACATATCTTGATGTTGATCATCGTAAGACTACTTGTCTTCTAACCAGCATATCGTTTTATGGGGGTCAATGAATATGTACTGAATACCTAACTTTCTTTTCTGGTAAGATCCTATTATAATATTGCTTAAGAGGAGGCAATTTAATTACTCGACTTAGATTAAAGGCTCGATTACTGCTTCTTAAGAAAGTAAGAAATAAACTTGAAATCGTCTCACTTTCTCTGTCATTTATAGATATACACTATTCTTTTTTACCTTAGCGGTTGGCGTACAGTTATACTATTTAACTATGTGTAAACCTGCTTTCGAATTTCTTTCTTCTAGAATAAAACTGAAAAGATTAGTTTTATACCATTACTGTTGGAAATTTTTGAAACAGGATAAAACAGTTATCTAGGATAGTGTAGTTTCGAACACTTACAAGTATGTAGTGAATATCAACAATAAGAATAGAATTCCATATTGTATTGTGTTGCGTCATTCCTACTACACATGTCTTGGGTGTTAGTTGATTCGGTGAACAACGATTCAGTAATCAATCCCCCTTTCTCTCTACCTAATTGTATTGAACTTAAATAAAGTCGTTTTATCCTAGCCACCGGATTGTTTGGTTGTGTTGCCATAGTCGAGTTTTTCCTAGATTGTTGACTCGATCAGGGTGTCATTTTATAATTAACTAAATGCCTATGTTCCACTAATCGAACTGACTCCGACCGACTAGTTTTACGAATGTACTTGACCTCACAATCATTACATAAAATTTGTTAGATTAGATTATTTTGCTCAATTAGTTCCATCGGACCCTTGGTCTAAGTGATAGTCACTAACTAGTCAGTGCAAGGACGTAAACAAGAAACTGAAGCACATAAATGAAGCGTTAATTATTAATAATTGGCCTCTGCAGTTTATTAAGAAATTCTTACGAATACACTAATGTTGATCTTGACATGGTAACACTACAAGCATTATCTCTGGGTCCTAAGTTTTGTGACAGTCATATTACACCTAAATAGAATAGACGCTCAAGTTCAGTTTGAAAACTTATACTCACAGACAAAAAACGTATCACCTTCTTCAAGTGAGGAGGTAGAAAGATATAAGTCTACCCTGGTTGACTGTTGCTACAAATTTATGAATAGTAAGCAGAATGCTAGAGGCATCTTGACTGGAAAACATAGAGAAGCCTTACGTAAACTCCAAATGAATGAGAACCTACTGATCACTAAGCCCGATAAAGGCTCAGGGGTGGTTATTATGAACAAAGTGGAATATTTGGATAAAATGAACAGCCTTCTTAGTGATCACAGTAAATTTCAGAAACTATCAACCAATACGGACATGACGGAGAAGACTGAGAGGCAATTATCTGAAACCTTAAAGAAGGTGAAACAGCAAGGTTTCATTTCACAAATTGTGTATGAGACACTCAGACCTGCTGGCACAGTAACACCGAGGTTGTATGGTTTACCAAAAGTGCATAAGAATGGATAACCACTCCGACCAATTCTTGACATGTCAAACTCTCCATATCATGTGACAGCGAAATGGCTAGTACAATTCTTGAAACCATTCCATAAGGAGGTTGTGAAGCACAGCGTCAAAGATACTTTTCACTTTATTGATAAGATAAGAGATTTGAATGTGAATAATAAGTCTATGATATCCTTAGATATATCATCCCTATTCACATATGTCCCGCTGATGGAGACGGTGGACTTCATATGTAGCGAACTGGAAAAGAGAAACATAGAAATTGGAATTACGGCATCCACCTTGAAAGAGCTTCTCTTACGATGTACGATGAATGTACACTTTCTCTTCAATAAGGAATTCTATGGACAGTCAGACAGTGTCGTTATGGAGTCACTACTATGCCCAGTCTTGACGAATTTCTTTTTATCGAAATTAGAAAATGGCCCTCTGGAAAGTACCGTAAGCGGGTTAGAATTTTACTGGCGTTATGTAGATATTACATTCTTGATTGTGAACAACGAGAACGATGCAATGTAAAACAAGCAACAAGTGTGAAAAAAGCAGGATTTAATGAATTCATAAATCTCAGTAGTACTCGTCAGTTGGATACTCTACATACTTGATTATATATAACATTAAGCAATGGAAAAGAGCATACATACATACATATACAACGATGCAGTGATTATACTGGATAAATTCAATAGCGTTCATCCAGCGATAACCTTCACCATTGAGACAGAAAGTGACGACTGCATCACCTTCTCAGATGTCCTATTGACAAGGAAGGTGGATAGAAATATAAAAAGAAGTGTATCTCGGAAACCAACGTCAACAGGTCCATACATCCACTTGTTGAGTTTCGTCCCCTTGCAATATAAACAAAATCTGGTTAAATGTTTGGTCCATCAGGCTAGACTCATCTGTTCAGATAATACTTTTGATGATGAGCTTCACATTATCTATGATCTACTCAGTAGTAATGGATATCCAGAAACGTTCCTGGCTAAAAATATGGACACATCCAATATGAAGACCAGAATACCTACAGTCTCCAAGAAACCATTGTTCCTAAGACTACAATTTCGAGGTGACATCATCAACGAAATTGTAAGACAATGCTTAAGAAATACCACAAGAAGATCATTTAATGCCGCAAAGTTATGCTGTGTATTCTACAGTCAGCCGATGATGACCACATGACTCAAAAACAGACTGCATGACTTCGCCTCTTCTATGTGCATTTACCAGTTCAATTGCTTCTGTGGAGCTAGTTACATTGGACGTACATTTAGGAAAGTTTTTCGTCGAATCACCGAGCATCATCCTTCATGGCTAAGTAAGGGGCAAACCAGATCGATACTCTCTCATCTGATTGATACCGGCCACCGAGTTAATATTCATAATGCCTTTAAAGTTATTTATCACAATCCCTTTAACGTCACCCATGCTCTACGAGTTCGTCTTTTATATACAACAGAAGCCATAGGAATCCACCTAAACAAGTCACGTCTATGTGTTCAGAAGAAATTCGTACAGCCTCTTTCTTTGCGTTGGCCATCTGTATAGCTCATTTATTACAACAAGACTCTTCATTTCATCCACCACACAATATTTTAATAGCTCCATTATTATTATTATTATTATTATTATTATTATTATTATTATTATTATTATTATTATTATTATTATTATTATTATTACAGATTTAGCCATCTTCTTCTCTCCCTACTGTCTCTAATTACCGTCAACAATTTACCACTTAACGTAACAGTTCATTTTCTCTCTTTAGTTACTACTATACCTGTTTAAAATTTCACGAACACATAAGAAACGAAATAATAACAGTAACGCGAGTAGAAAGGAGTTCACAGCCTCCACTGTATTATCCAATAACGAAGAGACATCAGGAACCTGACTTAGGATCCTCAACCAAGCGAGATTTAAAGTGACATTTAAATCTATCACTGAAAAATCCGATAGGACGATATGAACAAAATAATCTAATATATCAAATTTTATGTAATGACTTTGAGGTCTAGCACGTAGGTCAAACTAGTCGGACCGGGTCAGCTAGATTAGCTGAACATAGGAATATAACCCAATATAGAATGATACAACCCATAGAGTCAATAATTTAGGAAAAACTCGACTATTTCAATGCATGCATTAACACGTAACCACACAATCGCCTGGATAGGGTAAAACCACCGTACTTACGTCCAGTATAATTAAGTGGAGACAGAGAGAGAGACTGATTACTGAATCTTTGCTCATCGAATCAATCAACACCTAACACATGTAATAGAAATAACGCAACACCTATACTAGAGATATGGAAAATTTTACTGCCAATACAACAAATAATATGAAGTGACCGGATCATTAAAATCAAATCTTGAAAGTGGTGTAATTACACTCATATGATTATGAGGGATAATTTATGCTCGAGACTTCGTCATCACGAGACAGCAACCAATTTCATGTTACCTAACAGTTAACGAGATCCATATGCACTGGTCAGAGGCGTGGATCTCCAAAGCATAGATGTGCTGGCTGACTATCAGGATTCTGCCCCCTGCGCTGAGATCAGTGCCCCAATTATGGGTAAGGGAATCCAGCTCCCTTATTCTGGTAGTCACTGTTGCTGAAATCCCAAGATAGGTGGTGGGGTTTACATTGTGAAGGTGTGGTATTCGGTCCGAAATGCCAGGCATCGCTCACTGTAGCGGAAAAGTATTTCTCAGGTAGCCTGAGAGAAACCTTCCAAAGAGGAGTACTGCATCGCTTTCTGCAAGATTATGGATAATCAGTGAGACATATCCCACGCACCCCTGCTTACGAGAAGGTGAGCAAGGTCAGTGTGCCGATTACCCGGTGAATATGGATACATTGAAGACTAACAGTTGAGAGTGAGGGATTCACTGGTTAGTTTTGAGGAAACGTTAACAGAATACTCTTTTAGGAGTGTTTGTTTTCATGTATTGAGTTACTAAAAATGTTTTTTGCGCAGTGAGGGTACGTTTTCCCTGGGTTAAGGGATGATAACATCCGAGCTGATGAGTTCCGACCTAGAATTGGGAGCTGAGCTAGAAATCGGAGTAAAACCCTCTCTTAAATACCGTCGAGTTGCTTATCGTGAATAACAAGCTTATAGAGTTTGAGTGGTTATTACAATGAAGTTTGTAACCATCTACATCATCTACCGCATGTCAGTTCACTTTCTATATGTATGTAATACCGTGAATTAATTTGTATCACTGACGTAATTGAAATTCATTTATTTCAAATTTCAATTAGGTTAGAGCCGCTACAGTTTATGCTCTTGGGAATCTTATAGAGAATCAAACTACAGATGCATCAAAACAGGATCATGCTGATCAGGTGAGTAGTAGACAATGGATAAAAGAGAATATATGTGCATCTGCTACAAGTTGGTTAATGATATCATTGTTTTTAAAATGCTGGATAACTGGTTGTGTTGTTCAGTTGAAATTGTGAATATTTGTTACCATTATTTCTGTGCACAATTAGTTTCCTTTATAACCTTTTGCAGAGCAAGAACAATAAATTTTGTTGCATGGAAGAAAAGACGTTTAGCGAAGAGTCACTCATGCTATACAATCGCGTATAAATACTCTATTCCCATAGTAACAGAAAAAGGAATGTTTTACGAAGTATTTTGAATGAATTTCAGATTTACTCGGTTGTGACTATCAGAGAGCTCTAGGACGCGTTTTTCGTCCTACTTGGGACTTGTCAGCTGAATTTACCTGCCCCTCAGTGAGTGATGTCGTTCCCGCGGGGACTCGAACCTCATCGCTCTAAACGCGAAGCGTTGTCCACTGGACCACTGAGGTACGATAGCCACCTCTTGTACAATCGGCATTAGTTGCTACTATTTGTTGATATAGTTGTGATTCTACGTTGTTATACTGGATTAGAGCGTTCGACCTCTGTTGGCATATGGGCTCCTATGCGGATGCATGCATATTGTCTGAATATTTATTGTCGTGCCTCAGTGGCCAAGTGAATAACACTGGCGTTCAAAGCGATGGGTACCAGGTTCGAGTCTCCGTGGGAACAACATCACCCACTGGGCTTCAGGTACGTCTGGCTGACAAGTCCCGAATAGTGCGAAACGCGTGTCCTCTGCTAGCCACAACCAAGTAAATTACTATAATAAATATCTAGACAATATCGAGTCATCCGCATAGGAGCCCATATGTGAATAGGGGTCGAACACTTCTATACAGTTTAACAATGGAAAACTACAAGTATATCAACAAGTTCACAATTTACTTATAAATCAGGTCGGAGAAAAATTACCTGAAGTTTGATATAGTCATGAGAAGAAGACTTACCAGGACCGAAGTAATACTTGTTTACTAAGTTAAATGACGTAATATGGTGAATGTAAACAGAATGAATGTGTGCACATGTGAATGAGTGTGAACGTGTGAGAAAAGTACTATGAATAAAGAATGCAGTCTTTTTGTAAGTGTATTCAATTTAGTTATGACTAGTACGGATTTACTGCCCAAGTTGTTTCGATAATTGGGTCTTCTTTTCTGTTGAGTGTATTAGGATTCAGTATATTGGGTCCTTTATCAATCTAATTCAACAACTATATGAAGACGCCAAATGCCAAGTGATCTACAACGGGAAGCTCAGTGATGCTTTTGAAGTGAAGACAGGAGTAAAACAAGGCTGTCTACTATCACCCATGATATTCCTGGTTGTAGTGGAGTGGAGTGGATCATGCAACAAACCGTGGGGAGCGAGAAGAGGGGGATACGCTGGACCGGTTTCAACTACAGGTGGCGGTACAGACGAGGACTTCAAAACCAACCAGGATCGGAAAAGCATGACAGGTGTTCATTAACCTGAAACCAGTATGGAGATCTTCTGCACTCAGCATAAAGCGTGAACATGATCCGGATTTTCAACACACGTCAAGTCAGTGGTTCTATGTGATGGTTGAGAGACATGGGGCGTTACGAAAGGTATTTCCAACAAACTACAGACATTCATCAACAGCTGCTGCCTACACTGGCTCGTTACTGAAGATCAGATGACCAGGATAGTAGAAATAAGCAACAAGGAACGCATGCCAGCCAAACATACTCAGATTTCTGCACAACGCACCCAGAAGACCCTGCATTATATCA
This sequence comes from Heterobilharzia americana, assembly GCA_944470555.2. Lineage (NCBI taxonomy): Eukaryota > Metazoa > Platyhelminthes > Trematoda > Strigeidida > Schistosomatidae > Heterobilharzia > Heterobilharzia americana. The sequence goes on along the minus strand of OX104131.1, from coordinate 26,215,891 downwards.
GTATTTTCGCGTAGCAGGATATTTCCGCTTGCCTACTCCAAGTCCACCAGATGACCTCCAGGGAGTAGGTCAATCCCTATGATGTCAAATGTACCTAAGGTTATGCCCATTAGTACGTCTATGAGGAATGGTGACAGTGGGCATCTGTGGCGTACACCGCTATCAATTCGCATGAAAACTGTGCATAAACTTTGACATGGCTATATGAGTTGGAGTAAAGAGCTTCGATAGGCATGATATACTTACTCAGTACTCCTTTTACGGTCAGACACCGCCACATCATATTTGTCGATAGAGTGAAGTGCCGCCTTTAGGTCAGGAAATATGTCAAATGTTAGTTATTGGCGGGGATCTATTTCTATGTTGCAGAACCTGTCAGAGGGTGAAGATTTGATCGATGCACCCTCGTTCAGGTCTAGAACAGAATCCACAATGTGGATGTTTCGACCTGTTTGCTACTCGTTAACTAAATGTACACTTTCGCTCATGGCAACCGATTTCAGAACTATCCTTGTTAGTGTTGTTGCTTGTAACGGTCCCAGGTTCAAGTCCTAACGGGAGAGCATCACTCACTCAAGTGAAGGTATATCCAGCTGACGAATCCCAAATAGGATGAAACGCATGTTTAAGATTCCACTGCTAGCCACTATTCATCATTAATATCCTTTTTAATGTAATTTATTTTGATTCAATTAGATTAGTCATGAAATCGGTGGTCAACTAGTGAAAATATCATCTCGTGATGCAAGTCCATTGGTTCGTTGTATGTTGGTTGAAGCATTTCGTGGATTAGTGAAACAATTTGAATCACAATTATGTGCTATCGGTATTCAATATATACAAGAGATTAAAGTTAGGCAATCACAACAACCAATTGGTCCAAAATTATCAGTGCTTTCAGCTTCACCTTGTCCTATTAAAAGACCTATGCGTCATAGTACAATTAGTAAGTGTAGACGTTTTCATTACTTTTGTTAGTATCATAGACAAAGCCTTATCTAACATCATACATTATTTTAGCGTTACTGTTGAATTTTATTTACCCTCCTTTAATCTGATGCTCAGAGTTGAAGATTGATAAAGCCTTCTATGCATCTGTCTTAAATGTGTCTATATTACTTGTTTGTTTGTGGATCTTATCAACAAGTGGTTGTCTTCTTAAATATTGGGCTACCAGGAATTTTTTTCGACGAAATTTATTTTATCAAATCTATACGTTTGCTTTTGTTTTAATCTTTTAAAAATGTCAAGTACTCCTCCCGCGCACTTTTAAAAAAGGTTTCAAACTGCTGTTTTTCATGCTAACAATAAAGCAACGAATAAACGATACACTGGTAAGAGATGAGCTTATAAATGCAAAGAAATACAGTATGTTACTATTCTTTGGGTAACTATGTCAAATTGCAGATTTTGGTGCTGGCTGAATAAACTCTACCATCACCAAAATTACACTCGATTTATTATTCATTCACCAGTCTAAGCAGAGCGCTGATGTAATACCAGGTGCTTGTTTCACACCATATCTTTTATTACTGTTATTATTAACATTGTTCAAATCCAATGAATATACTGAATTATTACATGCTGAGAATTCCATACTGACTGTACTACAAGTCTTATTTGGAATAAAGCTATTATTCGTGTTATTGTGTTATATTTCTTCGAAGATGTTAGCTCAGATCTTTCAAAATTAATGTCAAAATTTCAGCAAAGCTAGAATAACAAATCTTGCAGTTTATACAATTAATTAATTGTATTTCGTCGCTAATTTTTCAACTACTTACGGGTTATAAAGTCACAATCCAACTCCTATAATGTTGTTATCAACAAGATGATAGTCTATTGATGAAAAGACTCTGCAAGAATTGATATAGTTTAAGGGAGTTCAAATAAAATAATTAGTCGTTAAAGTAGTAGTATTCATCACTGACTGACATCAATTGGAGAACCAGTGAAAACCTAAGGGGACCAACCAGTCGAAATGTGAAGTGGATACCAACTGGATATTTTGAATGTTAGTCACGCTATATAACGAATTGAATTCATGTTTAATGTCGCACAAACTCGAAGATTTACAGGCAAAAGCCAACAAGTTGACCGAAGAGCCAGAGAATACGAAACTTCACTTGAACATAGAGAAGACGGAGGTGATGGAGATAACCAGCCAACAACAAACGCCAATCATCATCAATCGGAGAAACATGAAAGAAGTAGTCTGTTTCATCTACCTGACCAGGCAACATCGTTTCAACTACAGGCGGAAGAGGCACAGATGAGCATATCAAAACCAGGATCAGAAAGACAGCAAGACAAGCCTTCATTAGTCTGAAATCAGTGTGAAGATCTACTGCACTCCACTGAGCACAAAGCGTGGACATGATCCGAATTTTCAACACCAATGTCAGTCAAGTCAGTGTTTCTATGTGATGGTTGAGAGACTTGGCGAGTCACGAAAAGCATTTCCAACAAACTACAGATATACATCACATCAACAACTGCCGCCTACACTCACTCCATACTGAAGATGGAGATCAGATGACGAGAATAGAATAATAAGAATAAGCAACAAGGAAGTCTGGGAAACGAACCAACCAGGAGCCTGTTACCCAACAAAAACGCAGTAAATGAAAATTGAGATGGATTGGATTGGGCATACACTGAGAAGGCGGACTGGGTACATCGCGCGCTAGGCTAGACTCTCGAATGGAATGCAAAGGGGGAACGACGAGTTGGGTGTCTGAGTCAAGTGTGACATGGAGGAGATGGTGTGAGGAAGAAATGAATGCTTGCTTGTGGGCAGTTGTGGAGAGAGGTTTTGAAGAGTGCAATGGAGGCGATCTGTTGAAGCCTTATGTTCCACTAGCTACCCAAAGGAAAAAATGAAACAGATTATTGAAGGCTGGAGGCTAACAATTTAGTGTCTTTGGATAAACCTTCTGATACCAATCGCTTCTATGAATCTTAGTAAATTAGTTTTTTTTTGTATTTATGATAGACATTGACTGGCAGTGGAATCCAGGACTCACATTTCGTCTTATTTGAGACTAACCAACTGAATGTATCTGGACCCCAATGACTGATGTTGTTCCGACTCATCTCTGCAAATACCAGAGCGTTGTCCACGAGTCACGATTGAGACTTGGCGCGACGGGTTTAATTTATGTGACGTTATTCATATTATCCCATCATTGATCGAACCTAATCGATCAGTCTCTATTGGCCTATAGGATGCTGTACGGATGCCTCCATATTGCATGTGTTTCACTTTTATGGAGTCGCACAAGAAGTGGCTATCGCGATTCTGTGGACTAGTGGATAACGCCCCTGCATTCTAAGTGATTGGTCCTGAGTTCAAGTCCTAGCGTGAGCAATACCATTCACTGGGAGTCAGGTAAATCCGCCTAACGAGTCCCAAATACAATGAAGCGCGTGTCCTGGATTCTACTACTAGCTACAATCCATCATTAATATTGTTCTATTTATTGATTGTTTGAAAAGCATTATAAATGTAGACGTTATGTTATGTGTCCATCAAATAATTAGTAGCGGGATTTTCGAGGGTATTCGTCTTCTCCAAGCTTAACCTCTTTGAAATCTGTTCAACTCTGTTCCTTCTAACTCTCTTTCTTTTTCCGATTTACGTTCTCCTGCATATGATTTGATAAATAGAGGCAACATGAAGCAGAAACCTGTAAACTTCAAATTTTTGTGATGGTGGTCACTTTGTTTTGAATACGGAGGCTACTTTAGCTATTGGGAAGGTGATTTTTATTGCTGTTCTTACTGCCCTGCTAATTCTTCACATCCGCCTGCAAAGTTTGACGGAGAAACAGAAGCTTCTTGTTTGGATTATCAACTTCACATTTTCCCGCTGTTATCTATAAATGTCTTAGGGTAATCATTTTCTTTCATACATCTCTCGATGAAGTGAATTACTTCAGTGAGTTTCTCTGCTGAACAAAGTTTTCTAGCTCGATACAGTAAAGTTTTCACTAGCCGTCGCCTACTACTCATAGGACAGAAACTGTTAAAATGGAGATACTATCCACTCCATGTTTGTTTGTTTTTTATAGACAGATATCTGAAATGATCTGTCTCTTCCTCAAAGCTCCAAGACCGAAAAATGAAATTCATTGTTTGTCCCATATTCCATGGTAAACTTTATATCTATATATGCCTTGTTAAATATTGTTTGCAGTTTTTGTGGCATAACTCATGTCATTACATAAAACAGACATGTTGTCAACATACCTGTTATGCATCGTAGTTTGACTAATGGCCAGATCCCAAAGGACTTCCCATCATCATTCTGTCTATTTCGTGGTATAATTTGTTATTAAATTGAAATTATACACTCAGTACACACAAGCAGTAACTTCTTGAGTTCCGTCTGGCACATACATATTTCATCTAAGTGCTGACAGACGATATCGACTTTTTCCTCTAGCGGTACGTTGGCAAACAATGCTGATATATCATTATTGTAATTTGTCCTTTGGGTTCCCGGTGGAACATACGGCTTCAGTAGCACGTCTCCATTCCACTGTGTCCTCTGCAGTCTTCAAAATCTGGCGCCACAATTGCCCACAAGCTTTCGTTTATTCCTCACACCATCTCCTCCATGTCACTCTCGACTCAGATCCTCAACTCGTCGTTCCCACTTGGCTTCCACACGAGTACCTTGCGCGTGATGTCCCCAAATAATCTTCTCAGTGTATGCCCAATCCAATCCAAACCAATTCATCTCAACTCTCTTTTACTGCATTTTTGTTGGGTAATAGGCTCTTGGTTGGTTCGTTTCCCAGAGTTCCTTGTTGCTTATTCTTATTATTTTATTCTGGTCATCTGATCTCCATCTTCAGTATGGAGTGAGCGTAGGCGGCAGCTGTTGATGTGATGCATATGTGTAGTTTGTTGGAAATGCTTTCGTGATGCCTCAAATCTCTGAACCATATATCACAAGATACCATAAATTTATCTTTGCGTAAACTCAAATGTATCTTTCAGGTTATAAGTTGTTAATTTCAATAGAATGGAATCTAATCGAACTTACTTCACGTTAGTTTTGATAACACTGACTCACTTGATGACATTTGAGTTCAGCCGCTCTATAACATAAATTCACAGAAATTATATAATGTAAACGATTGAATTCGCCATGCAATGTAACGGTCATACTGTGTTAGATTGTAGGTGCACACTGCTATGAGATTGTGGGCTAAAATAAATTGGCTGTTTAATATACTAAGGTTTTGTTTCGCTATCAAAGAACTGTGGCTTACTGGTTTAGGGAGATGACTTTCAACCAATGGATCAAGTGTTCGAATCCTGCTCATCATTTATTGCATGAGTTTGCATAAAGGTTGTTGCTTACTTTTCAATTTCGATTAATTTTTTTTTTTTGATTTAACTATCTAGACTGTCTATATTGTTTATTCCTTTTCTACAGGTTTAATCACACCTACTAGTGGAAGTACAGGAGGTCTTAATGTTTCTCGTCAACTGGAATCGAATTCATCATCTTATATTTATTCAAATAGTAATGGTCTACCTCTAACAAGACCAACAGGTCGAGAAGATCATCAGTTAGTTGTCAAGTCTCAAAGTTATTATAGGACTCATGTAAACTTGCAACAACAACAACAACAACAAGCTTCTCCGATCTTACGAAAATCATTCAACAATTCTGCTTCAGTATTTTTTACTGGTTTGTTATAATTTATTTATTAATATGGTTTAAAACAAAATAATATTTAATTTATTGGTTTGTCAATCACAAAACAATTTGATTACCAATCAATTCTAGTTTTTTTTCTGTCTGGGTCATATGGCATTTATACAACCTATCGTAAATTGAATATACTTCCTGCTAAACACCAAAGGTGATATTTTCAAGTTGCCCTCTTTTAAAATTAATAATAAATGGAGTCTCTATGTAAAACAGTTTTGGGCTACTGTACGGATGCCTTGTCTCAATTTTGCATTAATGATGAATGGTGGCTAGCAAGACAGTTAGATGTACCTGTCTCCCAGTGGGTGACGTTTCTACTAAGACTCAAACTCAGGGTCGATCCCAAGCAAGTAATACAAGTAAGAACATAAAAAAATGTATCCGTAGCAAAAGAAGTAACTATCGTGGCTTTCGACTTAGGGGATAATAATACTCTGGTTTTGCAAGCGATTTGTCATGGGTTAGAGGCAGTTTCAAAATCTGACAACTAATTTGACTTTTCCCTCGATCATCTTGTGAAATACGACAATATAAACCCGCGATCCTGTGTTTTAATGATCACCTTCTGTCTATATATTGGTCCGTTTATATGTTCATCACAAATAAATAATATCTATGACCTAGAGTTCAATCACAAGGAAATACTTAACAACTTTTCGTTCTATCAGGTAGGTTTCCACAGAATAATATCGATTTGACAGGTACTCAATTTCTGTGCATCCCTTTTTAACAGCTTCCATTGAGGTGAATTTCTTTAGAAGCTTTAGTGAAAAGTGACCTGTAGAGTCAATTAAGTTTGATGCCAGGATAAATAATTGGCATTGGTTCATGGTAGCATTATATCTCAAATTCAAAGTACTTGGCGAGTAGGAACCATGCTATTCTAACCTAATTAATGTCAATCAGTGATGAAAATTCTTTTGAGATCAGTCAATCAATCCCTATAAACTATCAATTCAACTTTTGTTTTTGGCTACTTCTTTATGTTGGGTGGTGATTGAAGGTGAAATGAAAATTTCGACCGCGGACAGATTCGAATTAGCGACCACGGGGATTCCGACCCGATGCTCTATCAACTGACCTACGAGGTCCGACTGCTGACCAGATTTTTAGTCCACTTCACTTATATTTATGTGTTCCCTTTGTTCGTTTTTGTTAATAGGTAGTGGAAATACGCCCAGTACAAATATTTACGTTCAGTTTTGGTTGACTTTGGTTCAATTGGCACAAGATCCTTATCCAGAAATCTCTCGATTAGCTACAATTATAATTCAATATTTATATGCAAAGGTATACACACTATTTTTCTTTGTTTTACTACTATGCAATTGTGAATCGTTTCTAGTCAACTAGTGAAGAAATTTGTCTCTGTTAATCAGTTATATTCACTGGTGACTCCAAAATATAAATTTTTGTTTTTAAATAATCAACCTAGAAGAAGATTTTTAACAGGACTGGTTAACTAGTTCACTAATTACTAGCCGGTCCTAAGTCCGTATAAACAAGTAAGGTTTGACATAGCGCTAGCAGCCCTACCCCTTAAAACCAGTCCAACCGCTAAAGAAACTTCAAAGAACAAAGAACAAACTTATTCCTCGCTGGAAACACGGAGACGAAATGATGCCAGTTGGTGAAAGCCTTCGGGAGATCAGTCGGCCGATGTGTCTTCCCTTCTCTCGATGGGAGGGAAAGTATGCATTGGGACATGGAATGTCCGCACCATGTATGAACCTATCAAGGCTGCCCACATTGCCAAAGAGATGAAAAGGTATTGCATAGAAGTGGTTGGAATCTGCGAAAGTAGATGGAATGGAAGTAGACTCTCCAAACTGTCAACTGGAGAGTCAATAATCTACCCTAATATTGTCACCCAGACAACAACGACGAGTACACTGAGTTATGGAGTGGTTATCATGATGTCCCCGAGAGCATCGAAGGCTCTCTCTCATGCAGTGGGAACCAATCTCCTCCTGCATGATCAGGATGATGACAGCAAGGTTCAACTCAAAAGGAAGGAAGGAAGTAAAGTCACAATCATACAATGCTACGCTATGCACCTACAAATAGTGGAGATGAGGAGAAGAAGGAGGAATTCTACAGGCGACTACAATCAGTAATGGATAAGATGCCACCTGAGATGGCGATATCAAAATTGGAGTGGGTGGGGTGACATGAATGCCAAACTGGGAGTGGACAACACAGGAAGAGAACTCATGATGGGTCGAGAGGCACTGGGTGAAATGATGAATGAGAATGTAGAAGTGTTTGGAGGTTTGTGCTCATTCATCGGTTTGGTGACTGGAGGCGAGACAGTGTGTACAAACACGAGGATATTTCCAAGGCAGCGACATGGATTTGATTTGACCAGATGTACACACTACAGTGAAAATGAAATGGATTTCATCTGAATGTGAAGAGAGTGGAGATGCAGCATAGTGGAGAGAAGATGAAGAAGTGGAGCAGATGTAGGTTGAGACCACTGACTATCTAGTGGAAGGAACCTGCCTTCCAAATCAAGTTGAAGGCCTTAAAAGAAGTTGGTGATGATAGACCACATTTGAAGTTGCGCACTTAGAACAGGAAGTGAAGGATGAAACTTCAAAGGGTATCTTCATATGAGTGATGCGGACAAACTGGGAGTCATTGAGCAAGATCCGTGAAGAAACCTGCATGGGAGAAGACTGGAAGTGTTTGAAAGGTGTGTGGAAAGAAACCTGGATAACCGTATTAGGAAGGACGAAGAAGCAAGATGAGATAAGTTATGTATCTCGATGGACACATGGAAGCTGATAGAGGAGGGTGGTGATGGTGAAGCAGAGGATAAACGAGTGCAAGGATGAACGACGAAAAGAGGGACTGAGTATAACGTATAAAACACTGAAGAAAGAAGTGAAGAGTAGTGTTTGGAAAGACAAAAGACACTTCTACGAAACACTTTCATGTGAAGCAGAACAGGCTGCAGGTAGTGGAGACTTGACAACATTGTATCAAATAACCAGTTTACTATCTGTTATGAAAGAGATCAATACAGATGCAACCAAAAAAAGTTGATGGAGGGAATTTAATTACGAGAGAAGAGAAACAAGGGAAACTATAGACTGACCACTTCAAGAAGCTCATGAATCGACCACCACCTGCACTTCATCCAGAAATACCACCGTCAGCCACACAACTACCAGTGAACACAATCCCTTTGACGAAAGTCGAAGTGCTGAACGCCATAAGGCTACTAAAGTGCAGTAAAGCAGCCTGACGAGATGGAATCCTGCCAGAAGAGCTGAGAACAGATGCATAGGCAATAGCGGACATGCTCACACCGCTATTGCAGAAGGTCTGAAAGGAAGGGAAGGTACCTGTCAGTTGATTGGAAGAAGTGCTACGTTGACAAACTCCCTGAGAAGGGTGGGCGCCCTAAGGGTTTACAGGGACTGGGGAGGAATCATTCCCCTGCCCAAATATTAAGCCTCATCATCCTAGAGAGACAGAAGAATGCTCTGCATTCAATGCTACGACCTAAACCGACTGGCTTCGCGAAGAAGAAATCATGTGGGGATCAAATTGCAACGCGACACTACGCATCATCATGGAAGAGAGTATAGAGAGGCAGTCAACTCTTTACGTAAACTTCATCGATTTTGACATCGTCGACTGAGAACTAGTTTGCCAAGCTGCTGCTTCAACACTACGGTCTTCGTGCCACTAACATTTATCAACAGCATTCAACAGCTGGCTATATGATGACGCTACATGCAGAGTGATTCATAATGGAAAGCTGAGTAACTGCTTTGAAGTTTGGTTCAAGGGAGTAGGAAGTAGTCTGTTTCACCTACCTGACCAGGCAGCATAGTTTCAACTATAGGCGGAAGAGGCACAGACGAGGATGTCAGAATCAGGATCGGAAAGACAGCAAGACAGACCTTCATTAGTCTGAAATCAGTGTGAAGATCTACTGCACTCCACTGAGCACAAAGCGTGAACATGATCCGAATTTTCAACACTAATGTCAGTCAAGTCAGTGCTTCTATGTAATGGTTGAGAGACTTGGCGTGTCACGAGAGGGATTTCCAACAAACTACAGATATACATCACATCAACAGCTGCCGCCTACGCTCACTCCATACTGAAGATGGAGGTCAGATGACCAGAATAGAATAATAAGAATAAGCAACAAGGAACTCTGGTTGACTGGCTGGCTGGCTGGCTGGCTGGCTGTCAACGATCCAACCAACAACCTGTCGCTCAACAAATATGCAGTAAAAGAGAGTTGAGATGAATTGGATTGGATTGGGCATATACTGAGAAGACTATTTGGGGACATCACGCGCAAGGCACTCGTGTGGAAGCCAAGTGGGAAACGACCAGTTGGGTGTCCTAGCTGAGGGTGGAATGGAGGAGATGATGTGAAGAAGAAATGAAAGCTTGTGGGCAGTGGTGGAGCCAGATTCCAAAGACGGCAGAGAAGAGAGTAGAATAGAGACGTGCAATGAAGCCTCATGTTCTACTAAAATCCCAAGGGACAAATAATAATGATGTAATGCTGAGGCTACGTTAGTCAGGTGATAGTGATTTGCGTTTTGTTGCGTCTGATTAAGTTCTGCTGTAAGGGTGCAATATTTAATACCCTTCGCCTGCTGATATTATGGTATTGATGTCTTCTTGAGTGTCTAGAAGAGAAATTTAATTGGTAATAGTGGTTCTCGACTGGAAATCTTTAGGGGACATCTGCTTGACTCCTCTCATATACGTCTTTCTTTGAAGTTTTGGATTAAGATTCGATTGTGTTGCTTCATATTTGGAAATCCCATGCCGTCGTCGCTAGAAAATTACAGGATAGAGAAGTATGTGATGTTTTGGGCGACAATATTTTCTAACTCATCCATTCCACATAGAAACTTCGACTCAGCTACCTTGTGTATATTCATGCAGTAGGCAATAAGCCACACGTATTGTGTGTTGGCTAATGAGACCTTTTTAGCTGAGGTTGGGTTCGAACACGTAATCCATTTGTTAGAAATGAAGTGGCTAAACCAGTGAACCACATCTCTGCTTCAGGCAAGCTTGGCTCAGTATTGACTTCTGGTTATTCTTGAGGAAAAACTTTAGCACCATCACACCTCACCCACCCAAGAGAAAAACTTCATAATCCAATCTTAGCTTAATTTTTTAGACCATTATGGCAACTGTTTTTTTGTCTTACCACTATCCAAAAGACCCTTCAGGCATAGTATGTCTTCAAGGATTAATCGTTCTAGTCATTACAGCTCGTTAGATCATCGCTATATACAAGTTCAACTACCACGTCATAGCAGAAGCTGTCCGTCAGGTACTTGATCATTGAATTTATTATCAGTTGGTATTTTTTCGATAGGAAGGTTGATAGATTTTAGATCTCATAGTCTAACCACCTGATAAAGGGTGGTCCTACACTTAACTATGCTTGACTATGCTGTCTATCAGAATTATTCTCTTTAATAAACTTTACTGATTTAAATCTTCATATTAAGTTTCTCTCTCGATTTTTCCCACTTTTTTATCTTCCCTCATCTGCAGATTCGCGAAAAGGTATGTCATTTTTTTTACCGCGTATACATTTGATATCAATATTTTAGATATTGTGATTTTGGTAGTTTCGTAGCGTGAGTTTTACAGTGTGAAAGTCGTAATATCAGCCTATATATCATTTTATCTCCTATTTTCTGAGTGAGTGAGTGAGTGAGTGAGTGAGTGAGTGAGTGAGTGAGTGAGTGAGTGAGTGAGTGAGTGAGTGAGTGAGTGAGTGAGTGAGTGAGTGAGTGAGTGAGTGAGTGAGTGAGTGAGTGAGTGAGTGAGTGAGTGAGTGAGTGAGTGAGTGAGTGAGTGAGTGAGTGAGTGAGTGAGTGAGTGAGTGAGTGAGTGAGTGAGTGAGTGAGTGAGTGAGTGAGTGAGTGAGTGAGTGAGTGAGTGAGTGAGTGAGTGAGTGAGTGAGTGAGTGAGTGAGTGAGTGAGCGTAATCAGTCTCTAATTCTGTGTTGGAATTCCTCACTACCAGTCCGATTTAGCCATGTGGTAAATTGATTCTTGTAGTGAATCCTTCATTTCTTTCTTTTTTTCTTTGACATTTGAACATCCCAGAAGGCCAGTTTGAAGTGTAGAAGTACTCAGCGAATGAACATTAATAAAAGTCTCTGCAATTTTATTTACATTAACCGTTTCACTGCCTACAAGGAAATATTATCCATGGGTCGTTCATAGACCCCGAACTGACTGATAATTGGCTGCAAAAACTTTCTTTGAACCTTGATTTATTCTTTCATTATTATTATTATCATTATTCGTCCCTTGGGTTCCTAGTGGAACATACAGCTTCATTAGCACATAGCCATTTCACTATATCCTCTGCCGTCTTTGGAATCTGGCTCCACCACTGCCCACAAGCTTTCATTTCTTCTTCACATCATCTCCTCCATTCCACCCTCAGCTAGGACACCCAACTGGTCGTTTCCCACTTGGCTTCCACACGAGTGCCTTGCGCGTGATGTCCCCAAATAGTCTTCTCAGTGTATGCCCAATCCAATCCAATTCATCTCAACTCTCTTTTACTGCATATTTGTTGAGCGACAGGTTGTTGGTTGGATCGTTGACAGCCAGCCAGCCAGCCAGCCAGCCAGTCAACCAGAGTTCCTTGTTGCTTATTCTTATTATTCTATTCTGGTCATCTGACCTCCATCTTCAGTATGGAGTGAGCGTAGGCGGCAGCTGTTGATGTGATGCATATCTGTAGTTTGTTCGAAATCCCTCTCGTGACACGCCAAGTCTCTCAACCATTACATAGAAGCACTGACTTGACTGACATTAGTGTTGAAAATTCGGATCATGTTCACGCTTTGTGCTCAGTGGAGTGCAGTAGATCTTCACACTGATTTCAGACTAATGAAGGTCTGTCTTGCTGTCTTTCCGATCCTGATTCTGACATCCTCGTCTGTGCCTCTTCCGCCTATAGTTGAAACTATGCTGCCTGGTCAGGTAGGTGAAAGAGACTACTTCCTATAGGTTTCTCCCGTTAATGCTGACTGGTGCTTGTTGTTGTCGTTGTCGTTGGGTATCTTCATCACCTCTGTCTTCTCTACCCTCACCTGAAGGAAATCTCGTCTTCTCTGCCTCGCCTCTTCTGCCAACTTGTTGGTTTTTGCCTGTAGATCTTCCAGTTTGTGCAACATTAGACACAAGTTATTGGCGAAATTTAAATCTTTAGTATCTTTCATTGGTCCAGCTAGCTTGTACCCCTCTTCTCGCTCGTCACGGTTTCTTGCATGATCCAGTCCACCACAGCACAATCAGGAAGATTATAGTTGGTAGTAGGCGGCAACGTTGTCTTGTTTTACTCCTGTCTGTTTTCAGCTAATGGAGTTACTGAACTTCCAATTATGAATGACTCGGTATGTGGCGTCATCATATAGCCAGCTGTTGAATGCTGTTGATAAATGTTAGTGGCATTAAAACCGTAGTGTTGAAGCAGTTGCTTGCAAACTATTTCTCGGTTGACGATGTCAAAGGTCTTTTCAAAATTGATGAAGTTGAGTTAAAAATGTTTGTAACTACGCGTAATCCTACCAATGAAGAATCGGAAGGATCTTCTTGTATATACTAATCTCTGCACTGTTTTTTTTGATGCTTCAATATAGCTAAGTAGCAGATTATTAGAATGTAGAGTATGCCCATTATTTGAGTACACGTCGTCCAACAAACTCTTACTTGAAGCAACACACTTATAACACTGTCAGTTTTGTAGAGAAATTGTTGATGTGATCTGAGATTTGTGGATCAGAGGAATGTATATATTCAGTCATTACAATGCATCAAGAGTAACTCTATGATTGTTTTTTAATAACTATAACTTGTCAATATTTTCGGTACTATTCTTATTATTTATGAAGGCGGAATACCAAACTATTTGTAATCCACCCAATGTGGTTGGCGGTGATTCTTCATCCACGCTTGATACTGCTTCTACAATTGTTCCACTACCTGATGTTTATGCATCCAATTACATATGACTGGTGATATATCTCTTTGTACCCCGGTGAATCCTTCTATCCAAAAGGCTAATGGACCAGATTATGTAATTACTGGAAATATGTTGACTGAAAGTCGGGAGATAAGCCAACCTTCTACAGCACAGAGCCGTTCGGAAAGGTATTTTTTTTTCTATGACATTCGAATTTGTTGACCTGGGGGTTTTGTGGCAGTGTTTGTCTAAGAAAGGAGTACCTAGCGATTATGTATATTTAAGCTCACACATCCATGTAGGAGCTTATGCAGAGTTTTCATCTTAATTGACAACAACCAGTGATCTCAGCTGTTATCGTTCGCTTAAATTCCTTCTAGATGCGTCAATGGACATAACCTTAGGTACGTCTGACTTCATAGGGGCGGATCCACTCCTTAGATGGCATCTGGTTGACTTGGAGTAGTCAGATGACATTTTTCTGCCAGATGAAGACGTTGACAAAGTACAGGGCCTTCTGAATGCCTTAAACAGAAATTGATCTATGTTTCACATGCGTTTTTTATGTGTCGTCAAATATCAGATGATACTCCAGGACCGATCTGCAGTTGCTCTTAGTTCATGGTTAGGAAATCGAGTGACTGAATCCGTTGACCACTTCACTCACTTGAAGGAGTTGTATCAGCACGAGTGACCTGGTTGCTGACAAAATTGCAGCTTGGACAGAGAAAGCTCGTCAACTTGCGTTATCTGTGGCGCCCACTAGCAAGATTTTGGCCTACCCATTAAGGGACGATTATACTGCACTGCAGTCCGTTCCTTCCTGTTATGCGGTTGTGAGGCATAATCGTTGAGAGTAGATGAGATGAAGCGATTTCTGGTTTTCGAACACAGGTTTCTTTGTAGCATCGCTCATTTATGTTGGAATCATCAATTGAGTGAGTAATGGTGAGTTTAGGTGAAGAGTACCAGATAACTTTTAGTTTCATACAGGATAAATTACTCATAAATTGTTTTTAAATCGCCCAAGTTGATGAATTTAAGTTGAAATAAATGGAACACCTTTCATCGCTTATCTAATTTCTTTTGTCTAACTGCTACACTGCACATTATGTAGTCCACCACACACCGACAACGCTATGAAAGCTATCATAACTGGATACCTACAGCTTTTTTCAAGTTCTCTGTCTTTAATGTTCGTATTTGAGAGCAGTATATTGAGACGGAAGGAGCGTAGAATTTCGGTTCATTGGTTTCAACAGTTGACTTTCAATCAGTTGGTCACAGGTTTTAACATCCTCCACCTCTCTTGGTTTGAATAGCCAAATATATCATTAGCCCCCACACAGTAGGTATTACTCATTGCCTATTGCACAAATATTTATTAGGTTGCTGAGTGTATTTAGATTTTTTCGATTGATCAACCATTGTCCAATGCATTCGACCGATGAAAAGCTTTCAAATATTTTACCAGTACCATGGCCAATGTAGGATTGGCAAATATTAACTGAGTCTTTTGTATTTTTCCCAACAACTCGTCATCAAGTAGGTAATTAAGGTAGTCGTTGGGCTCAGCGACAAAAACAACAGATGGGGGTGATATGGGAATGTTACCTTTGAAGAAGCAATGTATATTTGAAAGCTGGAAACAGGCATTCTTAAGCTGTTACTCAGTCTTCATAAGACCTGAATCTCGTCAACATCTTAACTCTGTAGAACTGTCTTTGGTGTATTGTCAGTTAGACAACAATGTTGATCTGTGGGAAGTAAAAAGGACACGATAAAGAGACCGTGATTAGTATATGTCCATGATAATTTGAAATATAGTAATGAAGTGACTGGAACCCCCACCGTTGGACTCTTATTATGATTTTCAATAAGTGTGAAAAATTTTTTTATTTAAACAAATTGTTTCTTCTCCCCCACAGGATTAACACTAAAGAATCAAGTCCAAAGTCTACAACACCGACAGCTCAACATCATTGCTTCAGACAGCAGGAACAGCTGGTCCTAATTCACTTATTCATTCTGCTCAGTTCCCAGGTCGAAGACATCGACAAACTGATCAACGTCTACGTGTATCTGTTACAAATCCTCCCAATCTTCCTAATACAATATCTGCTAAGAACTCTGTATGTTGGTCTTTGTTTTTGTTGACTTATGATTTACATTACATCTGGAAAACTACATTTACATTTGTTTTCTAAAGTGTATGATACTGTTCATTGGACAAGAGGGAATTTTTCGAAGTTGAGTTTGAATTCACTGTTAACCACATATCGTCTTGTGACTGTTTTTTAAACCTTAAATAAGACAATGCTGAACATACTGGAGACTGTCATTATGCACCAAGTTGTATATTCCATTGATTACTCTCAATGAAAATATTTCTTCACAAGTAGGCGAATAGCTTGGATACAGAGGATCACTTTGTATAAAGTAAAATCTTTTTCCTACTGGAAGAAATGGTAGACATTGAATACGTCTGTTTGCTTGAATCATTTCACTAAATATCTGCAATCCTATAAATGCTTTCATATATATAACTCATATTATTAGTGATTGACTACTGTTAAATTATATGTTCCGATTTGTCGACTATATCGTACCACAATCGGTACTACACTTTATAATATATGCTGTTCAACTTTCATGGCATATATTTCTAGTCATTGTGATTGATTCACTCCTCATGCAAGTCGATTGACCTACCTTTCTTGTTAACGTGTCTATGCCTATCCTTGATATTGCTCACTCTATGACTTTACTAAATATGTTAAGTGATAAGAAGACCTTGATTATTAATAGCCTATCACCTGTTGATGGTGGTATCCACTTTCATTGATTGCTTCATACAACTGTAGCATAGCAAATTGAATAACTATACCT
Source organism: Heterobilharzia americana (assembly GCA_944470555.2). Taxonomy (NCBI): domain Eukaryota; kingdom Metazoa; phylum Platyhelminthes; class Trematoda; order Strigeidida; family Schistosomatidae; genus Heterobilharzia; species Heterobilharzia americana. Next base: position 26,199,287 of record OX104131.1, on the reverse strand, counting down.
ACATATATACCCATTTTACAGGCAGTTGCATATTTCATCTCCACCATAACACAGTGCAACTTAGTGAAGATGCTAAACCAGCTTTTCGTTAATTGATGCTGACATTTTGTGCGATTAATGCAACCTATAATTTTAAAGATTATGTGTCTCTTATAAAGATAAAGCAAAAGTTTCATAGGATCTTTAATATAATTGTAAAACTTTAGCATTCTGGTAGAATGTAATTCCATACTAGAATTGCTTATTTGATTTATAACACACAGTGATACATTACTATTTACTCAATGACGTTTCGAGTATAGGTGTTGCGTTATTTCTATTACACATGTGTTGGGTGTTGATTCGATGATCAAAGGTTCAGTAATCATTCTCTCTCTCTCTCTCTCTCTCTCTCTACCTACCTACCTACCTACCTACCTACCTAATTATATTGGACTTAAATACAGAGGCATTATCCTACCCAGCCTATTGTGTTGTTGTATGTTAATGCATACATTGCAATAGCCGAGTACTTTTCTCGATTATTGACTCTATTGGGGTTTATTATTCAATAACTAGCTAAATTCCTATGTTCAGCTAATCTAACTGATCCCGACGGGCTAGTTTGACCTATGTACTTGACCTCACAGTCATTACATTAGATTACCTCATGGGTAAAACTCGCCGGTCGGGGTCAATTGGAATAGCGGAACATAAAATTTAGCTTAATATAGAATGATAGACCCAAATAAGATCAATAATCTAGAAAGAAATCACACAATAGGCTGAGTGGGATAAAACCACTGTACTCAAGTCCAATAAAATTAGGTAGGTAGGTAGGTAGTAGGTAGGTAGGTAGGTAGGTAGGTAGGTAGGTAGGTAGGTAGGTAGGTAGGTAGAGAGAGAGAGAGAGAGAGAGAGAGAGAGAGAGAGGGAATGATTACTGAATCTTTGATTATCGAATCAACACCCAACACATGTGTAATAGAAGTGACGCAACACCTATACCAGAGATATGGTAAATTTTACTACTAATAAAAACAAAAAATGTAAGGTGGATGTAGGAATTACAAAAATCAGATGTTGAAAGTTGTGTGACTACACTGCTATGATTTTGAGCAGTGATAACTTATACTCGGCACGTCATCGTCGAATGAAAAAATCCTTTACCACTATGTGTTATGCATCAGATAAACAAATCTAATACGGAATTCAGAGCATCCTGTTTTCACAGTTACTTTTTTTTAGTGAAGTTCATTTGATACCTAGTCAACCAAGACATCACCTAAATTGGTTGATATTAATCGAAACTTCACAGTAGTAAAACAAAGCTGTCTACTATCATGGGTGACCATGATATTCCTGATTGTGGTCGACGGGACTGGATCATTCAGCAAACAACTGTGAGGAGCGAGAAGAGGGGGGTACGCTGGACCGGGGAAAAGATTCTAAAAGATTTGGATTTCGCCGATGACTTATGTCTAATGTCACATAAACTTGAAGATCTACAGGCGAAAACTAACAAGTTGACAGAAGAGGCGAGTCAGCGAAGACGGGATTTCAAGTGAATGTAGAGAAGACAGAGGTGATTAAGATACCCAACCAACAACAACAAGCTCCAGTCACCGTCAACGGGAGAAACCTCAAGAATGTAGTCTCCTTCACCTATCTATCTATGCAGCACTGTTTCAACTACAGGTGGCGGTACAGACGAATCGGAAAAGCAAGATAGGCGTTCATCAACCTGAAACCAGTGTGGAGATCTTCTGCACTCAGCATAAGGCGTGAACATGATCCGGATTTTCAATACTAATGTCAGCCAAATCAGTGCTTCTGCATAGTTCAGAGACTTGGGGCGTTGCGAAAGGCGTTCCCAACAAACTACAGACATGCATCACATCAACAGCTGCCTACGCTGGCTCCATACTGAAGCTCAGATGGCCAGAATAGAATAATAAGAATAAGCAACAAGGAACTCTGGCTGGCTGGCTGACAACGAACCAACCAAGAAGCTATCACCCAACAAATATGGGGTAGAAGGAAGTGGAGATGGATTGGGCGCACACTGAGAATGTGGACTGGGGACATCACATGCCAGACCCTCAAGTGGAACCTAGTTGGAAAACGGTGAGCTGGGTGTCTGAGTCAAGAGTGACATGGAGGAGATTGTGTGAGGAAGAACTGAGAGCTTGTGGGCAGTCGTGGACCCAGATTCAAAAGATTGCAGAGAACATAGTGGAATGGAGACGTGCTACTGAAGCCCTATGTTCCACTAGGAACCCAAAGGACAAATAATAATAATCGAAACTTCCCTTAACCTGGTGCCTCTTGGTTTTATCTTGGTCGGGTTTCAGGTTTCCTTCTCACTTCACTCACTAATTTATGGGCTTAACAATCTACAAGCTAAATAGTGTAATTACCGAAGACAATATTCTTCAGTTCATTGAAACACATTCATGAAATTGTATCATTGGATTTCATCAACATTTTGCATCAGATATAATCCTATTGATGGTTAATGAGTCGAAGTAAATTTTTGCCTTTCAGTCTTGTTGTTTTTGCCATTTGATTGATTTATGGAAAATGTAGTTATCCGTCACGAAATGATACAAACAGACAAAATCAATGTAGAACCTCGCACATAAATGCATCGACTGAAATTGCCCCACTTCATACAAATATTAAGGAACCATTGCACAGATCAATGTTCACTGTTTCTCTCTCCATCGTGTAAACATGATTGTCTATAGGAGATATGGCTGCATATGAATTTAGTAGGTATTACATTTTTCAGTCGATAACACAACTTACTTGAATTTGAATGTAGTTTTTTAACTTATCAAGTGATGTTCAGTGTGAAGATCACTATGCGCCTGTTGCTTCCGAGTATTGTGACTCTCAATATTTAGATTGGCTAATGGTAATGGTAATTGTGCTTCTAATTATTGATAGTCAAGAGTTTTCAAAGGAGCATATAAACTATTAGACTTCTCCATCTAATCACCTACATATACCCGGCGTTGACTGACCTTTGAAGAAGCCTCAATAGAGAATGGTAATTCTATACTTCATGTTACCTAGAGTATATGAATGATTGATTTTGTGTTTCTGTTATTGATTTTCTAGTGTAAATAGTATGATTCTGTGATAAGCATAAATTGTTTCTTTTATGTGTGTGTGTGTGTTTATTGTTACTTTTTCTAACTCTAGGGAATTTCATCGTCTCCCAATACATTTGTTAAAAGCAATGGTGTTTTAACTAGTACTAGTAGTGGTATTAATAATAACACTGCTCCATCTTCCTGTTCACTGGATACTGTACGTACACAATTCTTCGCATGGTCGTGTCGTTGGTTTACTCGCCCACTTTTATCCACCTATGGACAGTTAAATGATGATACAAAACTGAAAAATCATGAATTATCCAAGTCATCTGGTAAATATAGTATATTTCTTTATATATATATATATATATATATATATATATATATATATATATATATATATATGCGGAACTATATGGCCTGAGTAGCTTAGTGGTAGTGTCTCTGACTTGCAACATTGAATAACACGGCTTCGAACCTCGAGGTTGTAGGTACACCTTGCTAAGGAGTATCAACAAACAGGAAACCTAGGTCTATGGCTTCGTTTTTACTTACATACTACGCTAAAATTATTTTTTGGACTCGAACTCATATTTACCGATTCCGTTAGAAGAGTTGCTGTTTTCTGACTTATTCATGCCGATCATATAAACTCTTGTTATCCATTTAGTGTGAGTAAACTTCGACTGGAGAAATATAATTGTATTATGCTTACAAAAATCTATGCTAGAATATGAATTCATAGTGGAGGTCACTAGTTTCATCGCTGTCCGTATTCAAATTTTCTCTGTTCATAACATTACACTATATACTGTCCAATAATTTATTGAAGTGTATACCGTAGGTGAGTAACAACAATAGTCCTCGAAGTAGAGTAGTAGTATTATTAATATGAATTCATCCAGTGTTTTAAAGGGGATATCTAATCAGTTGTTGACAGCGAAAAACCTTTTGTAGTCAAGACAACTATGTAGCAACTGTTTTATATGTTTTAAAAAGATATTGCATAGTTGAAGCTCATCGATAGTGTGAATGAAATCATCAGAATAGGTATTCACGAAACTATCTATCTATCTGTACGAAGTTTTGATAAATATTTTAAAGGTGGAACAAAACTGAAAATCAAATAGCGTAATCAATGTCATTGGTTACATAACAAATATAAAAATATTAAACAATTTTATCGGTAACTTAGATAGATAAAACCAATAGAAATGAGTTATTTGAAGAAAAGTGTTAAAGAGAAGAGATAATTCAGCGAAGAAAATTTTCTTTTTCGACGATATCATTTTCTGTACAATCGTATTTGTATTTATATGTATATCATAAACATATAAACAGTCTATTATAAAACAATAGGATATAATTACATCATTAACCTAGTGGTAAAAACAACCCAGAATCAAGAACAATAATAATAATAAACGAAGACAGTAGAAATCTCAAGGAAGGTGAGGAGTTTGGCAAGGTGAAAATTGTTGGTAGATAAAGGAAACGCAAATATTGAGTGTCCACTTGTTAGATTGATGTAAAAAAGGTGAAGAATGAGACAAGGGTGATAATAATAAGCTAATTAATTATAATGAAATCGAAAAAATGAAAGTGTTAAGACTATGGTAAGATGTGAGATTGAACAGCAGAGATCCTCAAGAATCGGTTGTCAAGATCACTGAAGAAGACATTATTCTCTGCAAAATTGCAGATCAGCTTCTCTAGTCAACAACTCATTGCGGAGTGTGTTAAGGACAAGTTGCCACTTAGGGCCACCTCGATGTGTGTCTACAACTTTACTTGCTCCTGTGGAGCTAGTTATATAGGCCGCACAACGCGCACACTTTCCAAACGTATCTCAGAGCACTATCCTGCATGGTTATCGAGGGGAGAATGTAAATCAATTAACAGTTCAATTCTTGAACATTTGGTCAACTCTGAACATAAAGCTAGACCAGAATCCTGCTTCAGTGTCATTTATCTTGTCAGATGGAATAGTTCAAAAGGAGCACGCCTTCGACAGTTGTGCACAGAGGAGGCACTGGCAATTCATCAATTCAAGCCTGATGTCTGCGTGCAAAAGAAGTATGTTCAATCTCTCATCTTACCATGGTCTTAACACTTTCATTTTTTTTCGATTTCATTATAATTAATTAGCTTATTATTATCACCTTCATTATCACCCTTGTCTCATTCTTCACCCCTTCTTTACATCTATCTAATCTATCAAGTGGACTCTCAATATTCGCGTTTCTTATCTACCAGCAGTTTTCACCTTGTCTAACTCCTTGCCTTCTTCGATATTTCTACTGTCTTAGTTTACTACGCAACTACTTTGCATTCTTGATTCGGGGTTGTTTTTACCACTAGGTTAATGATGTAATTATACCCTATTGTTTTATAATAGACTGTTTATATGTTTATGATATACATATAAATACAAATACGATTGTACAGAAAATGATATCGTCGAAAAGAAAATTTTCTTCGCTGAATTATCTCTTCTGTATGACTCAATGGGCATGATTCGTAGTCAAAAGTGTTAAACTCTGAGAGGAAAACTACTGGAGTGAAAAAGGGTTATGAGTAGTTACTTGTTTCTGGATGTATACTAGTATTAGATTTCCAATCGCCTTAAAGCCGACCTCTTTACTATCATTTGCGCTCAGTAACTTCACTTTCAGTTTACTTTTTAATTAGTTGATTGAAGGCAATCGGCAGGAAGCCCTGGACCTAGGTTTCGTGCTTTTTGGCACTCATCATCAAGGCGTATCTGCAACCTCGATGGAACTGATGCCCTACCTAGGATTCGAACCGGCGTCACCCAGTGTAGTAGTCAGCGACTTTACCACTGAGCTATTCGGGTCGCGAATGACCTCCTGTAGGACTGGGTGACGCGGGTTCGAATCTCGGGCGGGATATCAGTTCCATCGAGGTTGCAGATACGCCCTGCTGACGAGTTCCATAAAGCACGAAACCTGGGTCCAAGGCTTCCTGCTCATTGCCTCCAACCACCTAACATCTACTAATGTGCACCGCAATGCTGAGCTTCCTAGCTTGGTTGCCACATTGCAAATATGATCGATAGAATTCGGTCTGCAATCAGGACTAGACAACATGGAATCGGTTGCACTCCCGTGACTAACCAATACTTTTTAATTATTTTGAAGTACGTTAGGATCTTGAGACCAGATTGAGTATCAAGTAAGTGATAGATTTAGACACTGTATTTGACATTCTAACGCATTTCAACTAAGATACTATCTAATTTATTTGTATATACTTTACGTTTGCATATGCTTGTGGGAAGCAGTAAAGATTCAGTTAGTGGTAATATGAGAAAACATAACACGTTCATCGCCTAAATTGTTTCATACTGAAGTCTCATCACCATTATAAGCCAAGAAGTAGAAAGATAGCTTTTTCCTTAAACTTCATTCCACTTTGTATTTGTATATGCTTATCAATGGATTTAGTTGTTGCGGCGGTGTTTTTCATCTGTCCCTTCAAGCGATACCCACTATAAAACTCTAGTTTCGAAGAATTTGTATGAAGTGCTCACCTTCAATTATTCTTGTGATTTGATTCAAAGGCGTCTTGATGCGCTATCGGCTGTATGATGTTTACCGATGATTACTGAAAAGAAGTTATTCAGGCTTCCCGCAAGCAAACACTTTGTTAAAACAGTTTTTGAATGAGTCGCTTAACCACTTAGCTCAGGATATTTGGGTTTTTTGTCACATTAGTAAGACTATACCTTCTCTATAAGGGTCCATGTATACTACCAAGCCAGGATGCTCGTTTCGTCCTATTTGTGACTCGTCAGCTGGATGTACCTACACCCTAGTGTGTGATGTTCCCCTTAGGACTCGAACCCACTACCCATCACTTCAAACACCCAAGCGTTATCCACTTGGCTACTGAGACACGATAGTCACCTCTTGTACAACGCGTATCAGTTGGTCTTTGATACCTGTAAATTCTTGTTGCTATACAGAGTCGAATCGCTCGACCTCTGTTTGTAGATGGACTTCTATCCGAATGCCTAGATACTATTGGATGTTCCTGATGTATTCATGTTGTGACTAACATTGAGATCTGGGACGCGTTTTTCGTATATGTTTACTTTATATATCATTGTGTTTAATTTTGTTGTTTTACTACTACTCACCATATATTAACTATCGGTACTCTTTTGTATCCCTTTTCAGGTATGGATCATGAATTAGTTTCATTGGGAACAATCTCTGTTGATCCAGATGCAGTTGCTTATACAGATCGTGTGAATCGATTAAGAAAACAACGAAAACTCTCTCATCTAGGTCGGATACAATGGGAACTTGTTGCCGGTGAAATCTCTTGTGCTAATACACCGATGACAAATGCCAGAAGTGTTTCCAGTGATCATGGTGCTCATAATAATATGACCAGAAGTCGTATTAGCCTACGTAGTAGTGACAGCGGTGGCAGTACTACAACTAATTCCCTCAGTAGTGGTTATCTTCATCCGATTGCCTATTATAACTATAATGTTAGTAGCAATACTACTGTTAGTAATACTGTCAGTAGTATACCAACACATGTGAAATTTCATCCATATCAACCACATTTAGTTGTTGTTGATTCGAAGAAGGGTGTTGCAATACATTCATCAAAGAATTTAGATCATTTACATTCTATCCATACACCTGTTTCATCGAATTCCCTATTTCCGGAGTTGTCATTATCATCGTCATCATGTGTTGATGGGTAAGTGCAAAATATTTATTTAGTCATTTCATTGACTTCTTGGTTGTTTATGCAGTAAGCCATTCACTGGTGGCTGTATTGGATTCCTTAGTCAAATGCTGTAGAATTTTATACTTAAATTCCAGTCAATTATGCTCTGTGTTATAAATGAATATGATCGTCAAATTGAATAGGAACATTTTAAGTAACAAGGTTTTAATTTTCGAGTAACTCTCTGTTAATCGTAAAGTCAGTCTAGTTGATCTAGGATTCCTGAAATACTCACATTACTGTATTTTGTTGCTTGTATTACCTCATCATTGATTGGATCAAATTGATCGGTCTCTATTAGCATATGGGATCTGCATAGATGCATCGATATTTTGATTGGTCACTGGAGGGTAACCAACTTCACGTTGTCTAGTCCTATGTGTTGACTGAATTCTACCAATCATTACGCAATGCGGCCACCAAACTAGGCAGCTCAGCATGGCGATGCACTTTGATAGATGTTAGTTGGATGGAAGCAATCGGTAAGAAGCCTTGGGCCTAGGTTTCGTGCTTTGTGGCACTCGTCAGCAAAGCGTATCTGCAACCCTGACGGAGCTGATGTCGTGCCTGATATTCGAACTCGCGCCACCCAGTGTTGTGGTCAGCGACGTCACCACTGAGCTATTCAGGCAGCAACTGATTGCCTGTAGGACTGAAGAGAAGAAGGTCGGTCCTGCCTGAATAGCTCAGTGGTAACGTCGCCGACTGCAGCTCAGGGTGGCGTGGGTTCGAACCTCAGGGAGGACATCAGCTCCGTCAGGGTCGTAGACACGCCTCGCTGATGATTGCAACAAGCACGAAACCTGAACCCAGGGCTTTATTCCAACTGCTGCCATCCAACTAACATCTGTGTTTCGATATTGCCTTTCATTTCAGGTTATAGTGATGATAGATTGTAACTAGGATGCTCGTTTCGTCCAGTTTTGGACTCGTTAGCTGGACGCACCTGCCTTTTAGTAGATGATGTTGTTCCTATTTGGGCTTGAAATCAGGACCGATTGCTTCAGGCGTCAGAGCGTTATCCACTGGGTCGCCGATTCACGATAGCTACTTCTTGTGCGACGGGTATAGTTTTATGTTGTCACTTGTAGTATCCCATCATTAATTGGACAGATTCCAATCAGAAGGCATTATTTATCCAAGTAACTAAGTATTGAATCGAAATCGCTGTTCTACTGAAATGCCACTTTAATCCCAGCTTATTGAGAATTCTTCGTAATACTTGTGAGGTGCCTTCCTTGTATGATAACATAGTGATGGCTTTGAATTCTCTCTCAACCCTATCACCATTAGTAATGGAATTATTGTCAATAACACCTGTATTACTACTACCACTACTAATATTTTTGTTTCGATTTCTTATGAATTTATTTGTAAACTTTGGTGGATAATTGTTGAGACGTAGAGTATTGTTGATGTGTCTAATTTCTTGTCGTATATTTTCTGATCTACTAGTAGTAAGCTTTTTCACCCTATCACTAAGGCAGTTAACTAAGCCTACTTTAATTGAAATGAGGTGGGTGTTAAGTTCAATAGATAAAACAGCTGCAGATGACGTAAGAACACAGTGTGCTCTAACACTAACAAAAGAAAATGAAATCTAATTTACGCTAATTAGAAAGAGAAGCTCTCAAGAACCTTCGAAATGATAACAATGTAGTAATTGTCAGATTGGATAAAGGCAACTCAACAAGTTTGACTACATCTACAAAGTGAATGAGCATATAGAAACAGGTCCATATGAGTAAATTAAGAAATCAGTGAATACTATTATGAAGAAAGTTAAGAAAGTGACAGGGGATCTGATACACCGGATAAATCCGTTTCTAGGTGAGTCAAAGTGGTTTAATTTAATGCCGAAAACTAATAATCCCAGTAGAATGTATGGTACTACTTAGATTCATAAGCCAGGTGATCCCATCAGGCCTATAGTAGGTTTTAGAAACACTCTGACTTACGAGTTATCTAAATATTTAGCAATGGTGTTAGGCCCAATAAGAAATCACTCAAAATCTCGACTTACCAACTCTTATGACTTAAAGCACAGATTAAACGATATACACTTAGATGACAATGAAAAAAAATGGTTAGTTTTGACATAACTAGCCTTTACACAAATATACCGATCGACCTGGCTCTCGAGGCACTTAGGAATGAGCTTAAGGATGACAAAAAACTTACGTATCGAACTAAGGTGCCGATCAAGGAAATCATGCTAGGAGTACAATTGCGCCTAACATCTACAGTTTTTTAAGTTTCAAAATAAAAATATATAAACAAACTGAAGGTGTTGCTATGGCATCACCAATATCCTCTATCGTTACAGACATATTTATGGATAATTGGGAATAGATGACCCTTCAAACATTCAGTCCTACTTCAAAGATATGGTTCGGATATGTAGATGATACATTTACAGTACTGAAATCGGAATACATCAATAGGTTCTTGGCATATATAAATTCAGTAGTAGATGCAATCCAATTTATCCGTGACTTAGAAAGTGATGAAGGTGAGCTAACAATGTTGTTGACTAATTCTAAGCAGCTATTATTAAACAAAGTCCTCTACAGTAACGTGTTACTTAATGCATAGGTTCATATCATTTTCATTGGTAAACTTATGACAAGAATTACCTAGAATTGAAAATTATTCTTAATCGTACAGTTTTATTTTTGCTAAGCTGTTTAGTGAAACCATTATCAACATAGGACCAGGCATTACTGCGTAACGGTCCGAGTTGCCACACCTCATATCAGCACATCAAGTAAAAAGGTAGTGAGGTGAAGGATGAAGATAAGTGAATGCAGTCAAAAGAAATATAAAGTACGAGAAGAAAGGAAAGAGGAGTGACAAAATAGTGAGATTCGGTATAGTGTTGTTAAGATGAGGATAATGTGTGTATACATCTGCGCCACTGACTTCGGTTCTGAGCCATATCACCTAGGGTCTCCAACCACTGGTTCCTCTTGTCCCGTGGACCCCAACCACCTAGTCTGCATCGTCCTACATGGCTTAAACCAACAGTCAGAGACTTCATACATTGGTGCCATGTTTTAGTCTGGCCACCTCGGGCCTTTTTCCAGCCTGACCTACCTCAGCCAACATTGTGTGACGAGGCAATCGGTGACTAGGCATACGTAGTACGTGTCCCAACCAGCCATCTCAGTCGATGAAGGTTCACAACCTCGTCAACTGACTTACCTCTTCTCCCCAAAACTCTACACCTAACTTCTGCATTACTCACATGGTGACACCACGGAATACGTCCTATACTACGAAGGCAACGGTGGTCAAACACCTGAAGCCTTTTATATCTTCCACTTTCAATGGCCATGTTTCACAGCCATAGAGTAGAACAGAGTGGACTGCTGTGCAGGTGCAGTACACGTGACCCTTAATAGACAAACGAATATCACGGCGGCGCCATAGGTGGCGCAAATTGGCAAAAGCCAATCGAGCCTTTTGTATCCGTGCAGAAATCTCATCGGCAACTAACCAATGCACCAGGGTTGATCCTACTTCCCAGGTAAGTGAAGTGGTCAACACACTCAACCACTTCACTCTCTATTGTTAGCCGTGGTACCGCTGAAGACCAGTCCTGGAGCAAAAATTTGCATTTGGGTGGTGAAAATCGCATCCCAAACATTCTCAAATTCCCACTCAAAGTGTTCAGAAGACTCTGCATCTTGTCAGCGTCTTCACCTAACAGGACTATGTCATCTGCATATTCTAGATCTAAAGAAAATTCACCTGTGATTGGGTCAACGTCTGTGTAATTAGGTGACGAGAGGGAAACCTCCATAAGAATATCTATGATAAAATTAAATAAGAATGGAGATAGTGGGCATCCTTGACGGACACCACTTGATGAGTATAGCTCCTGGACAACTCACCATAGGCTCTAACACACCCACAAGTGTTCGAGTAGAGAGCTTTCAATAAGGTGATGTACTTACTAGGCACGCCTTTCAGTGACAGACATTGCCATAAGTGAAATGTGGTTAAGAAATTTGAAGTGGACATACAGAACCTATTTACTTGTCAGTGTTCAATTTCCAATCGGTTTGCTTTAATCGAGTTCAAAACTCTGTCAAAGGATATGATCACATTTCTTTTTCATGATGAACTGTGACTTAACACTTTCAGTTGATCAATTCATCTAGAGGTCAGTTTTACTTATCAAGGCAATAGAAAGTTATAGGGTTGATCCAAAAAAGTTAGACATTTACTGTTGAATAGTTTCTAAAAATGGCGATATTGATTGTTACATTGGCTGTGATATATTAGAACTTTAAATAAAATTCACCTTGAAGAATGGTTAAATTTTTTTATTATATGATGGGAACACAATGGGAAGCTCAGTGATGCTTTTGAAGTGAAGATAGGAACGAGTGAAACAAGATTGCCTACTATTCCCCATGATATTCCTGATTGTGGTCGACGGGACTGGATCAAGCAGCAAACAGCGGGGAGCTGTGAGAAGAAGGGGATACGCTGGCTGTACCGGTGAAAAGAACCTAGAAGATCTGGATTTCGCCGATGATGACTTGTGCCTGATGTCACACAAACTTGAAGATCTACAGGCGAAAAATAACAAGTTGACAGAAGAGGCGAGGCAGCGAAGACGGGACTTCAAGTGAATATAGAGAAGACAGAAGTGATGAAGATACCGCACCAACAACTCCAACAACAACAACAACAAACTCCAGTCACCATCAACGGGAGAAACATAAAGGAAGTAGCCTCTTCCACCTATCTAGGATACACTGTTTCAACTACAGGCGACACGGGCACAGACGAGGACGTCAAAGCCAGCCAGGATCAGAAAAGCAAGACAAGCATTCATTAACCTGAAACCAGTGTGGAGATCTACTCCACTCCACTCAGCATGTGGAACAACATCCGGATTTCCAACACCAACGTCAAATCAGTGCTTCTGTATGGCTCAAGGACTTGGCGCGCTACGAAAGGGATTTCCAACAAACTACAGACATTCATCAACAACTGCCTACGCTAGTTCGATACTGAAGCTCAGATGGCAGAATAACCAGAATAAGCAACAGGGAACTCCGACAACGAACCAACCAAGAAGCTATCGCTGAACGAATATGCACTGGAAGGAAGTGGAGATGGATTGGGCATACACTGAGAAGGCCGACTGGGGACATTACACGTCAGGCCAGGCACTCGAGTGGAACCCCGATGGGAAGCGACGAGTTGGGCGTCTGAGGTGAGGGTGACATGGAGGAGATGGTGCGAGGAGGAAATGAGAGGTTGTGGGCAGTCGTGTAGCCAGGTTGAAAAGATTGTCGAGAAGAGAGTGGAATGGAGACGTGCTAGTGAAGCCCTATGTTCCATTAGGAACCCAAGGGACTAATAATAATGATGGGAACTAAACTGTGGTTGTATGCTTGTCAGTTGGTAAATAGTAAACATTACTATGTGTTCTAGTTCTAAATACGAATGAAATCCAATCAAGCAAGTTTTTTTTAGTACAATTAATCAATATACTGATTTGATTGTATGATGTTATCCGATATTCCTTGTCTGAAGTTTTGTACAAAAGCTTCGTGTGTGTTGTCACTCATTAATAATTCGTATAAGAGACTTCGATCAAATGAGCATTTTCTTAGAGTTTTTATCCCGTTCAACTCTTTATTATAATCAAAGACGTTACTATTAAATCTGTTGGACAAATAGCAGGTTCCGTGACTGTGACGTATGAAGTAATAGGTTCTGGCTTCAAGTCTCAATGGGAACGACATTGCTCACTGAAACGAGGTACATTTAGCTGATGAATTTTGAGTCGGACGAAAACATGCATTCCAAATTCCACTTCTGGTCGCTGCTAAGCAAACTTCATCTCAATGACAATTTCTTTCTGTGTTTCAAATGACAATATTCTTACTTCCATGCTATTCTTTAGTCATAGATAAGGGTTAGTGCGAATATTAAAGCTTTAGAATTCAAGGAGTGAATATATTTGCGCTATTTCCAACCATGTCACCAAGAGTCCTCAACGGCTGATTCCGATCGTCTCGGCAACCACAGCTAGATGGCCTACATCTCCCAACATGGCTTAGTCACGGACTTCATAAACCGATACCCATGTCTTAGTCTTGCCACTGTGAACCCTCTTCCAAACTAATCCAACTTCTAACATGGTACATAGAGGTAGTTGATGGCTTGGCATGCGCAGTTCATGTGTAAACCATCTCAGTCGACTAAGGTTTACAACCTCATCAGTTGATTTGCCTGTGCTGCCTATCACCCTTCTCCTGACTTCAACATTGCTCACAGTTATTCCACCAAACGTGATAAATGCTACGAAGACATTCGTGGTCAAAACCTAGTAATCACTTCATGTCTTCTACTTTTAACGGCCGCCTCAGCCGTATTACAGGACACAACGAACTGCAGCGGAGTATACACGTACTTTGATAGATAGATAGTCGGATATCTTACCGGTGCAATAGGTGACTCAAGTCAACAAATGCCAAAAGGGTCTTCTGTATCTGAGCTAACATTTAGTGAACAATCAGCCCGTTCGAGCTGATTCATCCTCTTAAGTAAGTGAAATGGTCAACATATTCTACCACTTCACTTCTTATCAATAAACTGAGAGTATTTGCAGCAAACAAGTCCTGAAGCATCATCTTACACTTGGTAGGTGCCAGCAAAACCCAAGCCGAACATACTCAACTTTCTTTTCAACGGGTTCAGAAGACCCTGGATTCTGTCAATGTCTTCTCTCAGCACCACAATATCGTTTGCATACCTTGAGTGAACCAGATGACCTTCAGATAGTTGGTCAATCCCTGTGTAGTTAAACGTACCTAATGTTATTTTCATTAGTACGTCTATAACTAAGTTGAGTATAATTAATGCCTACACTTGAATCACTTCGGTTTATGACAGTTTTAAAACCGAAAGAAAAGTTGTAGCAAATGGAAAGATGTGATAAAATGCAAAACTAGGCTGATTAGTGTGTTCAATGTTTAAAGCGAGAAATATAGCGAGTTCCAACTGTCCCATTTAGATAGTCTTTCTTTTCAGTCATGTTCCATAATATCTCCTGTCTTTTATCTGTACGGATCCTGTAGAACCTTGTAAACCAGAAAGTTCACAACCACCCCTTTGCACTTCCAAACTGTTGATGGTCTTATGTCACTATTTAATTTATCTTATGATCACACTGAAACTTTATTCAGAGTATTCTTGTACACCAGCAAGTGTCATAAATCAAATTAAAAATTAATAATGTATCCTTTGTTCAGTTGTTCACTGCACTTCAACATCAGCAGCATCGACTTATTTTTACAATCTTTATTACCCTTACCCTGTATCATCAGGTACCCACGTGTTGCTTGTGTTACCGATGTGGAGTTTATCAATGCGGCTGAAGAGCAAAGTTTACTTTTAACAGCTTCAGACGATGGATATATACGTGTATGGCGTAACTATACGCATAATCTTGGACAGGATCCAGAAATACTTACTGCTTGGTAAGTTTTTCTTTTCAAATTGAACCGAATCTAATATACATTCACTTGTATTTGTTAACAATTGGTCAAATAATAGTTTCGTCTACTACATACCTGACTAGTATTTGTTGAATACATCCTCCAACAAAGTATCATTCCACAGGATAACTTGATTTGAAAATTCTTGTTAGCTTAATATGTGTTTAATGATATATCACATTTTTTTAGTATTAAGTTAGCTGTATCTTGAACTCTCTGCTAGGGAATTCATTAGAGTGAAACTTCTCTGGTGTACAGTACTTTCGAACCTAAGACGTCTAAATCCAGTGGTAAACATTTTCACCTTCAATTAAAATAACTGTTTTCGTATAAATCATTTAGTATAAAAGTAAGTAGTTCTCTGTTTATAGAAGACTGACTTCTAATGAGATAAATTTCCTGAAGTTATCATGAAAAGTTATGAAACCATCAAATGAGTTAATTAATAATAGTCAGAAAGCTTATCAGCTAATTACGTTCATTGATGAATGGTCTATATTGTGACTCGCTTGAATTTGATGGGAAGTGATGACTGTTAGAATGAGAGGGGAAAAAAATGTTATGAAAATATGTTCTCAATAATGCTGTTTAACTGTTATGTAAATTTGTATACATTAAATTTATAAGCTACTCTCACCGAATCACCTGATTGGTCAGTTGGGATACTTAAACTACTGAACTACAACACCATCTCCTGAATATTGGTACTTTGTTCCCTAAGGACTTCTGATGACAATGCATTCTTTGATATCGAAATGTTTACTGACAAAGATTTTTATTTATGGAAAAAATATTCGCTTACAGTTTGTTTCTTTCCTTTTTTCATTTATATAAAGGATCGGTATTACAGATTTATATCAAACTGATTATCCAATTGGTGTTGTTGTACATTGGAATCAACAAGCGAATCAATTGTCTGTCTCAGGTGATACCCGAACAATTCGTATATGGGATTGTAATTGTGAATCAAGATTGAGAGATTTAAATACTGGTGCAGACACCTCTGTAACATGTCTTACACAGAGTGAAGATAATAATTTACTTGCAGCTGGGTTCAATGATGGAGGTATACGTGTCTGGGATTTACGTTTACCATCTGTTCATAATAATGATAAGTAAGCAGTAGATTACTTTGCTATTTGGAATGTCATTCTTATTGCTGATCCTTACTTATCTATGATAATATTTCATAGTGGTTACTTCAGTAATGAGGTCGATATCATCATAAACTGGGACATTATCTATTGTGTTACCTCTGTACAACGTAGATCCTCTAATCCTACTTCTAATTCTTTTTGAGGTTTCAGCTTTGAAGGGAACAATATTTTGTATTTATCTTTGATACGGAATGACAACTCCCCATGCTGTTGAATATTTGTGTAATATACTGATTTCGACTAGACACGATTACATCGTTTATTTTTGTATTATTATCATTATTTGTTCCTTGGGTTCCTAAAGGAACATAGGGCTTCAGTAACACGTCTCCAATGCGCTCTGTTATCTGAAATCTTTTGAAACTAGCTCTACGATAGCCCACAAGCTCTCATTTCCTCCTCGCACGACCTCCTCCATGTCACCCTCACTTCAGACGCCCAACTGGTCGCTTCCTATCTGGGTTCCACTCGCGTGATGTCCCCAGTCGGCCTTCTCAGTGCATGCCTAATCTATCTCCACTTCCTTCTGTATATTTGTTGAGTGATAGGTTCTTGGTTGTTTCGTTGCCGGAGTTCCTTGTTGCTTATTCTTTCTGGCCATCTGATCTTCAGTATCGAACTAGCGTAGGCAGCTGTCGATGAATGTCTGCAGTTTGTTGGAAATCCCTTTCGTAGCGCACCAAGTCCCTGAGCCATACAGAAGCACTGATTTGACGTTGGTGTTGAAAATCCGGATGTTGTTCCACATGCTGAGTGGAGTGGAGTGGAGTAGATCTCCACACTGGTTTCAGGCTTATGAATGCCTGTCTTGTCTTTCCGATTCTGACTTTGACATCCTCGTCTGTGTCTATGCTGCCTGTAGTTGAAACAGTGCTTCCTAGATAGGTGAAGGAGATTACTTCCTTTATGTTTCTCCCGTTAATGGTGTTGTGGTACTCGTAATTTCCCGTTACACAAGAGGTGGCTATCGTGCCCCAGTGGATTAGTGGATAGCACTTTGGTGTTTGAAGCGTTGGATACCGAGTTCGAGTCTCAATGGGGACAACACCACTCACTGCGGTGCAGGTACATCCAGCTGACGAGACCCAAATAGGACAAGACGCGCATCCTGGATTCCTCTGCCGGTCACCAACATGAATATAAGTCGTTTATTTATTGTAATGTTTTTAGTGGTGTCCGATACTCACGCTTCTGTTAAATCCGTTTTTGTTCATCGGTTGTATAAGAGGTAACTAAAATTGTTACATTTTCGTATGCCAACGGTTATACATTTTCGGAACGAATAAAATACTCAGGCTTAACTGACAGCTAACTTAGTACGCAAGACCCACTGAATGTGACCCCGGGAAAAATAGAGAGAAGACCGAAGCTGGATGATGGGAGAGTTCATTTCTCCGAGACTATGATAATCGATCAATCCCAAAACACGTGAATATGTACACACATAATAAACGGCCTTGTCCCCAATTTAAGACATTGGCATATTAAGAGTAAAGAATAACCAATCAGCGAATTACATTACAATGTGGGCAGAAAAACAGACTAGTAGTCATACCGTAAAAAATGGTATGGGAATGACACGTTAAAATGATCAGATCAACGACAATGTTTTATACAAAACTGGTGGCATCACAACAGAAATGTAAGCTGATAAAATATGTTCACAATGACCATGAGCAATAATGGGTGGCGAAGGCCTAAGGAGATGGGAAAAGCGCACTGATTAATATCAGCAGAGTTAATTTTAACTTCTCGATAAAAATGGGGCAAAAAAGTGAGTGTTTAGTGAGACTATAACGCAGAAGTATGAGTCTAAGATTTACTGACAGAGGAGATAACAAGGCAAAACACTTCAAGGAACATTTCAACTGACCTCCATCTACTAATCCGTTGTCTTTTATCTAGTCGGATGCTGAATGGAACATTGACATCGATGCTTCAACTCTTTTAGAAGTTGAAGAGGTTGTAGATAATCTGAAGCGAGGAAGGGTAGCATGGCCAGATGGGCTAGTACCGAAGGATCAGAAATTTACTCATGATAACCACAGGGGAATATAATATCCAATATTCGGGATTCGATGATTATTAAATGTCTTTATGAAGCTAGTGAATAGCAAACCTGAGAAAACCTTGCAAATTGAGTAGTTAGGGAATGCATGTAACTGTGTAACAACTCAAAATGATACAGACAGACTAGAGTTTCGGGAAATGGTGAGCAGTAGAATGAAATAAAAACGAAGCGAAAGGTAAAAATGACAAAAAAGAACAGTAAAATCTTTATGGGAATAGAGTAACAGCAATATAAAAATTAGGATGTCAATGTTCCAGCTCATATTTTGGGGCATTGGTTAAGTATGAATTTAGTGCGGTTTCGAGTTATTCGTTGAGGTTATTGTCTTATTGTAGTCTGTTAGAGAGGGCTCAGATACAATATCAATGAGTTCTTCTGACCTCAATACTGATTGATGTAGATTCAGATATGTGAAAGGGGCATCAGTCCCATGGATTATGCAGGTAAACCTTACTGATGAGTACCAAGGAATACAAAAACTAGGTATAGATCTTGTTGATTTCTATCAGCCATAAAAGATCGATATAGAGTCTTCTATTTTAGTGACCATATTGCAAACTAGGTCCATAGAAGATGGTCACTTCTAGGATCTACATATAACCTGATGTTGTTTACACTTTCCAGTTACCGGTTTATATGATCTTGATAATTACCTATCAGTGTCTTAGTCCCTGTTATTCTTGTTTCCTTCTTTTAATTCCTTTTTTGTTTTTACAAACCAGTCTTGTCTTCAATAGTCAGGCAGATTCAGATCGAATATATAAGGTGATTTTCTCACCTCTGAATCGATTATATGCTGTTGGTGCTATGGGTGGGATTGGAGCATGGCAGTTATCTTCACCAACTGGTAGTGGTAGCACTTGCAATACTTCTACTTCTGGTACCTGTATTAATAATGGTCGTAACAGTTTTTCACATCATCCACGTAGATGTATATCAACAGCGGTTAGATCATCATTAAGTTCTACCAATGGTATTCATAATGACAATGCTAGTAGTAGTAGTAGTAGTAGTACAACTCGACGATTTCGACGACTTCCTTGTCCACCACGTTTATCTCTACCAATGAATTCATCAGTTAATTGCGCTGATTTACTTGTAAGTTTTATATTGTTGTTAATAATGATTTACTTACTTATTTATTGGTTTAATTTGGAGGTTTGTTAAGATTTATGTATTGATTTCAGGTTGGTATTTACCATAGACTGACATCAGTTGGAGAACTAGAGAACTGTTTCGTTGTAGTATGGAACTCGTGAGCAGTATGCAACCACGACTCCACCGGGTATCGAACCCTGGACATTCAGTGGTCTGTTTCTTACTTCTGTCAGTTCATGGTATAGTGCAACCTCGATTATAAATTATATGTTGTATTTAGACGCTAGTGACACTCTGTTTCAATAGTTAAAACTACACGCATTGTTTTTCAACTTCATTTTTATGAGACAGGTGCCTAGATCAGATCCTAAACATAACTCTATTCAAGTTGTTGATATGTATTTTAAATGGTACTATTAATGGTGCAGATTCAATCTGCATGAAATTGGGAAATGAATTGGTTAATTACTTTCCAATGACAAGTAACTAACGCCATTTTGTTTAGTCTTTTCAGCTGACCATCCTCTCTTGATCAAGTTTACTGTAAGGTCACCTGTCTAAGGAACTCACCATCTCAGTGTAAATGGTTTATGTCAATCATCAGGGAACTATACACCTAGATGGGATGTATTTATTCACGAAGTTCTATCAATTCTTATGAGTTAGTGTCTGATAAGAACCTGATTTTTGTCAATCTACACCATCTCTACCATTTTAATCAATTTACTAGATGCATCAGACAATCGAATGGTTTTATTTACTGGATTACGTTTCGGATACAATTTATTGTGCATAGTCACATCAAGTTGACTATACACATGGTTTATAAAGTTCTAATTCTCTTGCCTTCTTTTGAACTATACAAACCATGTCTCAAAGTTGTAGATCTATCTTGATTTGACTATCAATAATACATACAGGTAGAATCAATGTAGAACTTCGCACATAAGTTCATCGGTTCAAGTTATCACACTTCACAGAAGTATATAAAGAACAAATGGATAGTAAAAGGATGATATCAAGGTAGAAAAAGTTGTTTCAGAGAATAAATAATCTAAAGACAAAAGAATGGATACATCTGCACCATTGTGACTGACTTCCAACCATGTCACCTAGAGTCCTCAATCACTGATTTTTTTTCCGCCCTATGAACCGCACCCAGATAGTCAACACCTAGTCTACACGAAGGAGTAACCTCCTTCACTTATCTAGGAAGCACTGTTTCAACTACAGGCGGGACGGACGAGGACGTCAAAGTCAGAATCGGAAAAGCAAGACAGGCGTTCATTAGCCTGAAACCAGTGTGGAGATCTTCTGCACTCAGCATGCGGAACAAGACACGGATTTTCAACACCAACGTCAAGTCAGTGCTCTTGTATGGTTCAGAGACTTGGCGCGTCACGAAAGGGATTTCCAATAAACTACAGACATTCATCAACAACTGCTTACGCTCGCTACTGAAGATCAGATGGCCAGAATAACGAGAATAAGCAACAAGGAACTCTGGGAACGAACCAACCAAGAACCTATCACGCAACAAATATGCAGGAGGAAGTGGAGATGGATTGGGCATGCACTGAGAAGGCCGACTGAGGACATCACGCGTCAGGCCAGTTGCTCGAGTGGAATCCCCATGGGAAGCGACGAGTTGGACGTCCGAGGGTGACATGGAAGAGGTCGTGCGAGGAGGAAATGAGAGCTTGTGGACTGTCGTGGGACCAGGTTCAAAAGATCTCAGAGAACAGAGGTCACTGGAGGCGTGCTAGTGAAGCCCTATGTTCCACTAGGAACCCAAGGGACTAATAATAATAATAATAGTCTACACGACTCAGACTAACATCAAAAGTCTTCATCGACTGATGTCATGTCTTGATCTGACCTCTCTAAATCTTCTTCAAACGTTATCCACTTCCACTAGCATCACACGTTGAGATAGGTGGGGGGATCGGCATGCACAACACATGCCAAAGCCACCTCAATAATTCAGTTGCTTATAGCGAATAAATTGTGTCCAAACTGAAATCTAGTTCATAAAACTACTTCACTATATGGTACACCTAACAAATCAACTAAAATGGAATTGCATTTTAGCACACTGCCCAAGTTTTACTCTTATATCTACACCATCTCTTGCTGCGATGAGATATCCAATTGTCTGTAGTAGTGTACTCTATAAACGTCCTCTGTATAGCAATCCATTTGTGTATAATATTTATCCCTTAAGTTCATAGACATGAAAAAGGGTACAGTTTTTTCGATTATGATTTTCTTCAAATCATTGTTTTCCTTCCATGAGAAAACATTGTAAACAGTGCTTAGATTAGATGTAAAGTAAGTCAGTGGATGATATTGCGAACCTACAGAAACTGAACTAAATGAACACACTTTTTGTGTATTCTCAACCACCAATAATTTAGATAAGTAATATTCACTAATAATTGTTTCTTTATGTTGGAAGGACGTTGAAGATGGTCAGAAGCACTGCATTAATCCTTGAAGTTTTATTGACTCTTTCTCTGAAGAAATTAGAAAAATTTTGGCTTCTTTTTTTAAGCTGTTCTTAAAAAGATGGCCATCAAGTAACAGATGATATCACAATTTACTCGATTTTTCTACAGAGTGAATGTTAGAAACTTTATTGTTTCCTTATTAGTCAGTCGGTTTAGATGGTCGAGTATATTATAATATGTATTAAATAGTTTATTTCTACATATTATGAACTACGATTGTTCATTAGGAAACCTCCTTTAATGATACCCAACCAACACCACCACCACCAACAACAACAAGCTCCAATCACCATGAACGGGAGAAACTTAAAGGAAGTAGCCTCTTTCACCTATCTAGGCAGCACTGTTTCAACTACAGGCGGCACAGACGAGGATGTTAAAGTCAGAATCGGAAAAGCAAAATAGGTGTTCATTAGCCTGAAACCAGTGTGGAGATCTTCTGCACTCGGCATAAAGCGTGAACAAGATCCGGATTTTCAACACCAACACCAACGTCAGTCAAGTCAGTGCTTCTGTGTGATGGTTGAAAGACTTGTCGCGTTGCGAAAAGCATTCCCAACAAACTATGATATCCATCAACAACTGCTTACGCTCATTACTAAAGATCAGATGGCCAGAAAGAATAAGCAACAAGGAGCTCTTAGAACCAACCAACCAAGAAGCTATCGCTGAATGAATATGCAGAATGAAGTGGAAGATGGATTGGGCATACACTGAGAAGGCCGACTGGGGACATCACGCATCAGGCCAGGCACTCGAGTGGAACCCAGATGGGAAGTGACGAGTTGGGCGTCTGAGGTGAGGATGACATAGAGGAGATGGTGCGAGGAGGAAATGAGAGGTTGTGGGCAGTCGTGTAGCCAGGTTGAAAAGATTGTCGAGAAGAGAGTGGAATGGAGACGTGCTAGTGAAGCCCTATGTTCCATTAGGAACCCAAGGGACTCATAAATAATTAATAGCATCTTAATAGGAGCCTTAACAAGTAGTGATTTAACATTAATCAGCCTCTTTAGAGACTCTCTGGCAAAGTGATTATCAATCTTTGCTGTGATGGATCATATTATCACTGAACTTAGTGTTGTTACACTTTGGCAGCTGGATTGGTACTTCTTGGATGTTGTCTATAATGGTTCTCTTGATTAATTATGATGTAATAGTTGTATTGATTTCTGCTGAAATACTATGTCCTCAAAGAACACATCCAATGAGATAAAAACAACAGCTATCTGGTGTTTCTTAGTTTTCTATGATTTTCCATCTGTAAAGATCACCTTGAAGTTAGAAACTGTAGAAACTACTCAGTCATATATTTGCTCATTACTTAATTGTCTGATTTCATTTGGAACCAGTAATGTGATAGTCCTCCTCTCTTTCTCTACCTTTCTTTGATATTTTAAATCAGGTCAATCTATCATCTCCGCATGCACATCTTACATTAGCTGGTATTCGAGGTCAGTCAAGCATTTCCCTGCATCGTATTCAAGATGGAAGTTTACACTCTTCAATCAAACATTATGGTCACCTGAGTCGAGAACAATTTGGCACACCTACATGTTGTGCATTTCATCCAAATGAGGCATGTTTCTTTATTATTTTTTAATAAAAATTAACTTTTATTTGTAGTCACCTTCATGTTCATTCGTTAGGATGTGAGAGTATATCGTCTGTACTTATATGCAATAAGTATACAACTGACATTCTAATCCATAATCAGAAACTCTTAAGCATCAAATGTGGGAATATCTCCAAATTCATATTTGAGGTGTACCGTGGTGAAATCGATTTTCACATGACTAATTTTCTCTAGACTATCATTAAAGCTGTTTGCTTGAAATCTGGCTGAATATACCGTCAAGAGGAAGATACTATCAACTTCATGATATTGCTTACTTAATCATGGACGTATAGTTGTTCAAACTAACTCATCAACTTTGATATCATTGATGGAAAGTGGTTAGAAGTGGAACCCTGAACACACGTTCTGATTATACTATTACCCGTCGCACAAGAAGTGATTACCATAACTCAGTGGCTTAGTGGATAACGCTCTGGCGTTTGAAGCGGTCGGTCATGGGCTCGAATCTTAGTGGGAACAACATTACTCATCGAAAGGCACGCACACCTAACTGATGAGCTCTAAATAGGATAGAGTGCAGGACCCCATATGCCAATAGCACCCGATCAATTCGGTCCAATCAACCACGGTGATACACAGTCTATAACATCAAGGACTAACTCAAAGTAGTTTTCATCAAAGGTCGAGACCTACTGAAGAACGGCTGAAGAATAGAGGGCACTTGACGAGTATCTCATCTTGGTCTGAAGCTACTCAGCATCGCACAACCACACCTCAATGAGATATTGCAATAGCTGTTCATCGTACCGAGGTTTTCAGTGATTCTTCAACTGATCTCAGTAAATTATAAGAGAAATTTCCTTTACGATGACATTAGCTTCATAAATAAAGCTGTTCAGCCATATTTATATTTATATGTGCAGCTAATCCCATTGCTTGTACAAAGTATACTCTTTCTAAACACATTTCATAGCATTATCATGCTTGGTTGTCAAGCCGTCAGTACACGTCAACAAGCAGTTCTCTACTTTAAAATTTGGTTACTTCTAGTCACACAGCTCCACTAGAGTCATCTTTTACGATTGTCTGAAAAGCTAAATCACAAAGTTTGAACAGAGCGCGATTCCACACTTTATGTACATCCGAGGTATTGGTGATCCACTAAATCAAGCCTGATCTTTGTAGACAGTCTGTAGTTGTGCCGTCATCTTAACCTATGAAGGATGATGCTCGGCGATTGGACGACGGACTTGCCTAACTATATGTCCAATGTAACTAGCTTCACAGGAGCGGTTGAACTGGTAAATGCACATAGGAAGAGGCTAAGTCAGCTAGTCTGTCTTTGATTCACGTAATCATCATCGGCTGAATACACAACATAACTTTGCTGCGTTAAGTGATCGTCTTACAGCATTACTTAGGTGCTGCGTCACAATTCCGCTGATGATGTCACCTCTAAATTGCAGTCTTAGAAACAACAGTCTCTTGGAGTACTGTTGATACTCTAGTTTTCATATTGGATGTGTCCATATTTTAGGTAGAAACTTCTCCGAATATCCATCACTACTGACTAGATCATGGATAATTTTAAGTTCTTCATTGAAAGATCATTTTTACGGCGAAGTTATGTTGTATATTTTACAGTCAGTCAATGATGACCACATGACTCAAAAATAGACTAGTTGACTTCGCCTCTTCTATGTGCATTTACCAGTTCAATTGCTTCTGTGGAGCTAGTTACATTGTACGTACATTTAGGCAAGTTTTCGTCGAATCACCGAGGATCATCCTTCATGGCTAAGTAAAAGGGCAAACCAGATTGATACGAAGCTTAATACTCTCTCATCTAATTGACACTGGTCACCGAGTCAATATTCATAATGCCTTTAAAGTTATTTATCATACTCCTTCTAATCCCTTTTTTATTAATTATATATATATATATATATATATATATTACATTTTCATTAGAAAGAAATTGTAACCTTTTATCATAACTGATGTAATCGTTTAGACATATCATAAATAGTGTTAACATGGGTCAAAGGTCAAAATCAGTTACTAATCGAAACATATTGATTTGTGATTCAGAGGACAAAAAGTAGCATAATGGTAGGTGATAGCAAGGCGACTTTACGTAACAAAAGCATGCATCATTAGATTAATGAATGCCACTGAGAAGTGCTTGTTTTCTTCCCCACTAAGATGAAGTAAAGGGAGAGGAATATTACAAAGAAGAGCGCGATAAACCTTAACTGTAATAAAAGAAGTATGTGGATAGATTTGATTGGAAAGTATTCAACAAAAATCAAAGATCGAACCCGCGACCTTCAGATTCCGCGGCCAGCGCGTTACCATTGAGCCACTGGGTCAGAATCCAATGGTCCATATTTCCGACTTCCGTTAGCTGACGATATAGCGCAACCGCCACCCAATGTAATCGTTGAGTAACTGTCCTCACGACCATCAGGCTTTGACTCCACCGGTCACGACTTCTCACTGGAACTTCGGGAATACTTCTCGAAGCTAGTCACCAATGAGCACCAGTTCAATTGAATTTTGAGGGAGTTGTGGAGATTCGGAAATATTTCAAGTTGTTATTCATTGTAGACTGACATCAGTTGGAGGAGCAAAGGAAACCTGGGAGCACTGGACAGCTGTTTCGTCCTAGTATGGGACTCCTCAGCGCGTTACCATTGAGCCACCGGATCAGAATACAGTGCTCCATATTTCCAACTTCTGCTAGCTCACGATATAGCGAAAGCGCTGGCCGCGAAACCTGAAGGTCGCGGGTTCGATCCCTGGTGAGATCGTGGGTGCGCACTGCTGAGTCCCATACTAGGACGAAACGGCTGTCCAGTGCTCCCAGGTTTCCTTTGCTCCTCCATCTGATGTCAGTCTACGATGAATAACAACTTGAAATATTTCCAAATCTCCACAACTCCCTCAAAATTCAAAAATCAAAGAGTTGTGAAACACTAATGCCATGGTAGCAAAACTCTTAATGTACGACATAGTTCAGAATATGCTTTGTGAACCAGTTAGTGACTTTTATTGTTTTAACAAAATGTAGTCGAAATCGTTTCAAACAGCTTAGTCTCATCTTGTGTATGAAACATTGAATACGTCATGTACAGATAATGTGAAGAAGTCCTCTAAACAACTTTGTGCAGTTAAGCAACGAACCATACCTACTGTATAAGAGTTACAGATTCTGTCTGGCTTCTTAAACCTCGATAAGATGGAGTTGGGTTCAATCTCATGACTAATTTGTTAAAAGCTATGTGAATTGATTCTGTTTTTGATAACCATGCTGGTAAATATTCATGAATACATCTTGACAGTGTCTTGATGATATGGTCTATGTACTTAACTTTACAGAAGCAAGTTCATTTTATATGTATACATAAATGTTCTCGATAACGCTACCTTATCTTTAAGGTTTTGATGAACAAGCTATTAGTAATTATCTCAATATTATCATTTCTTTTCACTTGTCAACTGGACACTTGAATTTTTAGGTACTTCATATCTAGAAGCAATCTACATCTTGTTAAATTCTCTGCTTTTCATTCATCATCTTACAGGTTCTTAATTAGTCGCTTCCGTATGTGTACATGTATATTTTTGTTCTATCCTTTTATTGTTATGTTATGTTACCTATTCTATAATAGACTGTTGTCTGTTTTCATTGATATAAATACAACTTGATAATTTGAGTAAATAATATTTTCGAGAAGAGAATTCATTTCTTTTCTCTACTGTCTTCTTTATAGTCCACAAGGTCTTCTTCATTATTTGATGCTTGTTATTGATGAATCAAAATACAATCAACAACCTTGTGCACACATTCATGTAGTAGACAATGAGTCACACTTTTTGATACTAACTGCCTGTCTAAACGTCATTAGGTGGAACGGGGCTCACACCCATCACCTATTGGTTAAAAATCATCTCCCTAAACTAGTGAGCTAATACTCCACTTGTTGATGAATATTATTATTATTATTATTGTTCCCTTGGGTTGCTGGTGAAACATACGGCTTCAGTAGCACGCCTCCATTCCACTCTCTTCTCTGCACTCTTCAAAGCCTAGCGCCACGACTACCCACAAGCTTTCATTTCTTCCTCACACCATCTCCTCCATATCACCCTCAGCTGAGACGCCCAACTCGTCGTTTCCCCTTCGGGTTCCACTCCAGGCTCTGGCCTGTCATATGATGTCCACAAATGGTATTTTCAGTGTGTGCCCAATCCAATCCATCTCCACTTTCTGCTTCAGTATATTTGTTGGTTGGTTCGTTCCCGGAGTTCCTTGTTGCATATTCTTATTATTCTGGCCATCTGATCTTCAGTAACGAGCCAGTGTAGGCGGCAGCGGTTGATGAATATCTGTAGTTTGTTGGAAGTGCCAAGTCTCTCAACCATTACATAAAAGCATTGACTTGACATTGATGTTAAAAATTCGGATCATGTTCACACTTTGTGCTGAGTGGAGTAGATCTCCACACTGATTTCAGATTAGTGAAAACCTGTCTTGCTGTCTTTCCTATCCTGGCTGGTTTTGACATCCTCTTCTGTGCCACCACCGCCTGTAGTTGAAACGATGCTTCCTGATCACGTAGGTGAAAGAGGCTACTTCCTTTAGGTTTCTCCCGTTCATAGTGATTGGTGCCTCTTGTTGTTGGTCGGATGCATTCATCACCTCCGTTTTCTCTACATTCACTTGATGAATACTCCATAGTAATCAATAAATCTACACCGATGCCTGTTGATATCAACTGAATTGCTCTCATTTTGGTAATGATTTCATAGTCTAAAAACTTATCCTTTCAATTATGAATCTTTATAGTTTGAAACATTAAAATCGGTCACATTGATTGTGTGATATAGATATTTATCGAAACCAGCCCATTTGATCTCATAGGAGACTATACTAGACGATTACAACGAAGAAACCGTTTTTTTTCTTTTTGACGAAATTATTCTCTTAGCTTTACATACGTGAATATGTAGATGTATGCGCTTGAAGATGAAGATACGCTTGGTAACACTATACAACTTGACTGATAAGCAGAAAATAAAAATGTATCTTCAGTTCTGTAACAGAACACTTCATAAACTCATTACATTTTACTCCTTTTGATAGATTCTTTAAAATCTAGCATAAAATGTTACTAATTTTATTCGAAAGGAGTAATGCTAAGACATTTACAGTTATAGTTGAAGCATTAGCAAATGAAGAGTATGTATAACTTCATATTGTTTGTCATGATTATCGTAGAGGATTGATCATTCCACATGATACAACTATTCTTAGTTCATTGAAAATTTTCATTTTTATATTTAGAAGAAAAAGACTAATTGAACGAAGAAATATATTCCTTTTCAATTAGAATAATGTGAAACAAATTGCATAGTAACTGATAAAGTGGAATAGTCAGTCAAACAATAAATAGTTACGTAATAATAAGAAAGTACATGAGTAATGTATTTTTAAGATGAATGGGGTTTTTTTATATTTATTTAGAAGTAGTATTCATCATCGACTGACATCGGTTGGGGAACCATTGAAAATCAAAAATACATTACTGCATAGGGCTCATTAGTAGCATGCTTTCGGATGGATATCACAAAGCTCTAATGAGAAACCGTTGCTTATGAGGTCAACCAGTCGGAAGTGAAGTGGATGCTAACTGGAAGACCTTCGGTGATAGTCGCGTTATGTCGTGAATTGACAGAAGTTGGAAATTGGGAACCACTGGAAACTGATTCAGTGGCTGAATGGTTGAGGGTTTCGCCGTGAAACCTGAAGCTCCTGAATTCGGTCCCTAGCCGGGTCGTGGATGCACACTGCTGAGGAGTCCCATACTAGGACGAAACAGGTGTCCAGTGCCCCTAGATTTTCAATAGTTCCCCAACTGGTTTCAGTCCATGATAAATACTGCTTCTAAAGTGTTGATATAACAATTGAAGGAAAAGGCGTATAAAATATTACTAAAAGTTACATCATATTGACGGTCACGGCAATGAAAGCGGTTGAACTAACAAACCCTAACCTTTATATTTAAAAGACATTTTATCCCTGTTCGCCCTATACACATTGGAGGGATCGTATTTGTCAACAGTTTTTTGCTTGTAAACTTTCCAAACTATAATTAGATGCGATCTGACTCCATTTTCTAACAAATACCAAGTTATTCACTTTGATGTGGTTGAGCTGGGGTAGGACGTGGGTTCTAATAATAAGTGAGACGAGTAATACGACTGCTCTTCCCCACATCCGTTTCTCCACCGAACCGTAAAATCATAAGACTAAAGACGGGCCTGGCACTGACTTAAGGAAGACAATTTTATTTGACAAGAAACTTGGTATTTATAAACAGTTGCTACTCAAAATGAAGCCATTAGATCATCAACCAGATGGACATAGATCAAGGTCGGAAACGAAAGTATTTCTACTCCAACGGTGAATGATCCTGGACGAATTCCATTTTTTGTCACTGCCACCACCACCACCACCACCTTCAGCCACACAACTACCAGTGAACACAATCCCTTCGATGAAAGTCGAAGTGCTGAACGCCATAAGGCTACTAAAGTGCAGTAAAGCAGCCTGACCAGATGGAGTCCTGCCAGAAGCACTGAGAACAGATGCATAGGCAATAGCGGACATGCTGACACCGCTATTGCAGAAGGTCTGAAAGGAAGGGAAGGTACCTGCCAGTTGATTGGAAGAAGTGCTACCTTGACAAACTCCCTGAGAAGGGTGGGCGCCCTAAGGGTTTACAGGGACTGGGGAGGAATCATGCCGCTACCCAAATATTAAGCCCCATCATCCTAGAGAGACTGAACAATGCTCTGCATTCAATGCTACGACCTAAACCGGCTGGCTTCGCGAAGAACAAATCAATGTGGGGATCAAATTGCAACGCGACAACACTACGCATCATCATAGAAGAGAGTATAGAATAGCAGTCAACTCTTTACCTAAACTTCATCGATTTTGACATCGTCGACTGAGAACTAGTTTGGCATGCAGCTGCTTCAACAGTACGGTCTTCGTGCCACTAACATTTATCAACAGCATTCAACAGCTGGCTATATGACGACGCCACATGCAGAGTGATTCATAATGGAAAGCTGAGTAACTGCTTTGAAGTTTGGTTCAAGGAAGTAGGAAGTAGTCTGTTTCACCTACCTGACCAGGCAGCATAGTTTCAACTACAGGCGGAAGAGGCACAGACGAGGATGTCAGAACCAGGATCGGAAAGACAGCAAGACAGACCTTCATTCGTCTGAAATCAGTGTGAAGATCTACTGCACTCCACTGAGCACAAAGCGTGACATGATCCGAATTCTCAACACTAATGTCAAGTCAGTGCTTCTATGTGATGGTTGAGAGACTTGGTGTGTCACGAAAAGCATTTCGAACAAACTACAGATATGCATCACATCAACAACTGCCGCCTACGCTCACTCCATACTGAAGATGGAGGTCAGATGACGAGAATAGAATAATAAGAATAAGCAACAAGGAACTCTGGTTCACTGGCTGGCTGGCTGGCTGTCAACGATCCAACCAACAACCTGTCGCTCAACAAATATGCAGTAAAAGAGAGTTGAGATGAATTGGTTTGGATTGGATTGGGCATACACTGAGAAGATCATTTGGGGACATCACGCGCAAGGCACTCGTGTGGAAGCCAAGTGGGGAACGATGAGTTGTGTGTCCTAGCTGAGGGTGAAATGGAGGAGATGGTGTGAGGAATAAGCGAAAGCTTCTGAGCAGTCATGGAGCCAGATTCCAAAGACTATAGAGAACAGAGTGAAGTGGAGACGTGCTGCTGAAGCCGTAGATTCCACTAGGAACTCAAAGGAGAAATAATCAGGAGAATCGGGTATCCTAGTGGACAATTACTGAAGATTTTACGTTGATATCCATCGTGGAATGGCATTAGTTTAAGAACCATTGGGGATCTGGGTACACTAGATGTCTACTTCGTCGTATTATAGGACTTTTCGTCAGTACCTACCCATGACTTCATTAGGCATCGAACCCGAAACCTTCTATTTTCGCGCACAACATGAGGTCGTGAACGATGGAGAAACCAAGTTGGATGTGGGGACATTTATTCAACGAAATCGTTGGGTAGAGGTCACTTTATTGTGTACTGACAGAAGTAGGAAATGTGGACCATTATGTGCCGCCGACCGAGTGGTGACGTGCTGATCGCAGAACCCAGAAGTCTTGGGTCCGATCCTTGGTGGTGTTGATTCATGGGTGCTCACTGATGTGGAGTGGCATACTTGTAAGAAACAGCCGCCGCCCAATTCTCCTAGATTTCTTCAAGTGATTACCCAACTGATGTCAGTTCTTGATGAATATCAACCTGAATCCGATAAATAAATCCACACAAACCTCCAAATGAAACTATTTAGAGCTTAAGATGATAGACGATAAGAATATTATCACTTTATAGAATGCAGGAACATTCTCACATGGGACCTATTGATTTATCCATTTAACTTTCAGTCGACCAGTCTTCAGATAAAATTCCACTCCATTTGCCAATGTTTTGCTAGTTAATTACCTACTGCAGCTATCCCCTACAATATGTGTAGTTCCATAGCCTACAACATGATTATTTTGGTTTTCTCAAGTTATACTGTCTTAAATGTTTTCCAACATGATACTTTGACATTTGGGGCGACGAGTTCACAGTTCAAGTCTCAGTAGGACCAATTTATCCATTGGATGGCTGATGCATTCAGCCGAGGAGTCAAAAATAGGACGGAACACGCGCAGTTTTGCATTTTACTCCTAGACATTATCCATCATTACTATCAATATTATCGAGTTGTTTTGGTAGAGGTTTCTTATGGTTTAGAGTTAGAATAACCAATTCATCAACCATTATTATCTTTCAATTTATATTAGAAATGTTAAAAGGATTTATTTGAATTTAACGCTAATTCTCTATCACTTTTTTCGACTACCTTATCTTTTAGCCATTAATTGCCGCTGGTTTTGATGACAGAACACTCCTCTTATTGAATGTCCAGAATAAATCAACCAGTAAATGATGATGATAATAATAATAATAAAGATCAACAGTCAGTTCTTATGTGTTGATTGCTTCATTTTTCTTTCTCTGCTACCCTAATTTTGTACATTATTTGAATGATTTTCATCAGATGGCGTTGTTACTGCCATTGTATCCCTGTGCATCCTATTTCACGCCTATATTTCTATCGATTTTTGACTATCTCATGCCAGTGTATGTATGTATCTTTGTGTGTGTGTATATATGCACGTGCGTTTATGTCAAGGGATTTTGCACAACGGTATTCATGATCAGGAGAATAAATTGATTAATTTTCTTAAATTTTTCTTGTGTTTATTGGAAAATGTATCATTAGTCATTTCAATAGGACCCGTAAAATTTTATGTGACATCTGGATTAGTTATCATCTAATGATCAGTCTGAAAGGGAGGATTAGTTATCACTCGAATATCTTGATAATGAAGTCTCTGACTTCAGCACTGACTAGTACTGATTCAAAACCTCAAGGCATTATACACTTCCATGAGGTAGAAGGTATGAAACATAGATCAAGGCTATATTTCTAATGATATAAATAACTGTGAACCAAACGCTACGATTTTTTTTGGCCAGCTATTCTGGATGGACCGGTGATAGTTTGGATGGGAACAGGCTTTACTTTATCTGGTCGAGAATATTTGTAACTCCGGTGGATGGTCTTGGTTGTATTGTGTTCTCTGAACTGGGTTGTTTAATCGTGGAACTTTCATCGTCTTTCTAGACGACATCATCAACACTAACTTCAGTATGAAGTAAGCTGTCAATATCTTTCCGTGAGTGATTAAGTAGCTTGCCCTGATGAACTCATATAGAAAATACTCATGGAGAAACGAAGAAAATCACTTGGTGTCTATTCTAAAGAAGAATGACTGGCTAGCCGCGAAGATGCCTATCCTGTACCATACATCTTCAACTAGAAAGTCATCGACAGAAATCAATAAACCCATCATCCCACCGTACATCAAATATATATATATATATATATATATATATATATATATATATATATATGAGAAATCACGACAAGATTACTGAGACCACTTGCAACTGGTGTGGCTCATAAATAAATACATTCCCTCAAAACACTATTATGCGGACGAAAATATGCAACAACTAAAGAAGACAAACCGAATATCATTTACAAAATCATCTGCAATAACTGTAGTCAACACTACATTGGACAAAGTGGTCGCCCTCTTCATCTTCTACTACATGAACACCAATTGGCCATTAAACGTCACACAAGACATTTCATCACTCATTTCAATACATGTGGATAATAACTCTATGGACATGAATTGAATTTTGACAATGTAGAAATCTTGGACAGAGGAAAAAGAATATGATCAGGGAGTTTCTTGAAGCTTGGCATTCAGGTCAGTCAGTCAGTCAGCAACCAATGGATAGATAGATAGATAGATAGGTGAATAGACATAGACCCAATTTACTAACTAATGAGAGAAATGATGAAAGACAGGAAGGTCAGGTTGAACAGAGGAAGAGCTAACAGGAAAATCTATACAGTCAATGACACAGCAGTCAAGTGAAACAACCAATCATGAAGCGATTCGTCATGACAAGCTACTAAATCACTCACGGAGAGATGTTGACAGGTCAGTTCATACTGAAGTTAGTGTTGAAGAGGTCGTCTAGAAAGACGATGAAAGCTTCATGATTAAACAATCCAGCTCAGTGAAAATACAATCATGACTTTATGTAATAGACTTGGTGGTGTCCAACTACAAGTCAGTGATATACACGCTACCGTTATTATCAGATCGTTTTTACTATCTGTGGTTTGGCAGACTGGTATTGATACTGGGCACTGATTGAGAGTGAAATGAAAAATTGCCTGACGAAGGGATTCGGACCAGCGACCATCGGGTTTCATGTCCGGTGCTCTACTATCTGGGCTACGTGATGGAACTGCTGAGTAAATTTTTATTTCACTTCAGTCATCAAGAGTTTTACCAAAATGCCATGTGAATATGTTATGCTTTACTTATCGCTTGACCGTACCCATACGGGGTCGGAATCCCGCTGCAGCGGAAATTTTCATTTCACCCTCAATTATCATCATTCAAATTCAGATCATTGTTTTCTAAACATTTTTGTTTCCAGACAATTTGACATGAAATAATTGAGTCATTTTCACAAATTTCTTTAAATTGTAAAGTAGTAATGTTTGTATAACTCTGATCTATTGATTTGGTTCTAATTTAATTTGGATGAGACTTTGATTTCCTAGTAAAAATGAGAGCTCAAATTGTGGACTATTAGAGAACTTCTAGTTAACATCTTTTTATTTTGAAATAGTGATGATAAGATCAGTTTAGAAGAGATTGTTACCTATAACCGATGACAGGTACACATAGAATGTTAATGGTTAAATTAGACTACAATTTAAATTGTTAACGATTATTCTATCGTAAAGAACAGCTTTACAATTGAATCACCATCATGCTTAAGTTTCTTTAATGCTAAAATCTTTTTTTCATTTGTTGTTTTAATACATTAAGAAATCATCTTATAAGAAGAATTCACTATCAGATCTACTATGAACTTTATTTTTTTCAGTCAGGTTAAAATTATTGCACTTTCATATTGACTCTCAGCAAGAAATGTCTCATAAAAATTCTCATTTTTATTGATAAAACTGGTGTAACTCCATAATGTGAAAAAAATACCATTAAAGCAAGTCAACATTATCGAAGGCAAACCTATTGAAAATCTTATAAGTTTTCTAAACAATATCAGACAGTATCAGATTCATTTAAGAATCTTACTCATTTCAATTTCATTAAAATTTTAAAATAAAAATATACAGATTACTATTGAATACAAACCAATTTCATATTGCTTATACACCAGTCAAACCAGGTAGTCAGGTTTCATATCAACTATTCTACAAAAATATTTTGTTGACAATAATGTGAGATGTGAAGACAGGATAGTGAAAGTTGAAACTTGTCTTCATACGTTCTCTCTAGCATAATTTTCTCATTTTGAAGTATTTTTCCCAAGACTATTTTGGTGCAAAGTATTTATGATGACTTTTCATATTCATTAGACAAAAAGTATTCGGTAAATTGATGTTGAAGATATATACACTTCAAGGAATAAATCATAGGTGAATATTTTTCGTTGATCTATCTGCTAAGTTAGGGCTCGTTTAATACAGGAGTAAAACTTGGACACTGTATATTATATTATTATTTTTTCCCTTGGGTTCCTAGTGGAATCTACAGCTTCAGTAGCACGTCTCCAGTGCACTCTGTTCTCTGCAATCTTTTCAATCTGACTCCACGACAGCTCAGAAGCTCTCATTTCTTCTTCACACTATCTCCTCTATGTCACCCTCAGCTGGGATGCCCAACTCGTCGTTTCCCATTTGAATTCCACTCGAGGGCCTGGCGCGTGATGTGGTATATATTAATTCCATTTTAGTCTGTTTATTAGAACTGTCACATAATAAAATAGTATTTTTAATGGATTACCTTTCAAACACAATTCATCTTCCATATTCAGATTAGGAAACTCCCCAACTTTGAGAAATGGTTTATATAATAGAATTTTCCATATATCTAGCACAGACGCAGAATCATTTCTATTCCATGTATTTGGTGTTGATTCGATGAATAAGGATTTGGTTATCAATCTCTCCCTCCACCTAACTAGCTTTCTTTTTGATGCTGTTGCTCTATCCCACCCTAGATTGTGGTTGCGTACAGAGCTATAGCCGAGCTTTCCTCTAAACTTCTTATCTTATTAGGATCATAGCATAGGGTTTCAGTAGCATGCCTCCATTACACTCTTTTCTCTGTAATCTCTTCAACCTGGCTCCACGACTGCCCACAACCTCTCATTTCTTCCTCACACGATTTCCTCCATGTCACCCTCAGCTAGGACGCCCAACTCGTCGTTTCCCAACTGGGTTCCACTCGATGGCTTGGCCTGTCACGTGATATCCGCAAATGGTCTTCTCAGTGTATGCCCAATCCATCTCCACTTTCTTCCAGTGCATATTTGTTGGTTGGTTCGTTGCCGGAGTCCCTTGTTGCTTATTCTTTCTTACCATCTGATCTTCAGTATCGAGCCAGCGTAGGCAGTTGTTGGTGAATGTCTGCAGTTTGTTGGAAATCCCTTTTGTAACGCATCGGGTCTCTGAATTTCCAAACCACTACTACCCCAAATAATCGAAGTGAGAACTAAAGTGTAACACATGTGAAATTGGGACTATCTAAAGGTTATCTGAAACTTGTGATAACTATGGACAATAAATTATGTCTGGAACGTAATCCAGTAGACTATTTTGTTTTAATGTGCGATAAATCTAATAAATCAATAAAAATGGCCGTTTTAGACAATCTGGTCATCATCGTGTTTCACTTTTATTCACATATCTTCAGTATATCTAGCTGATTGTTTTTCCAAAAGTTGTATACAGCCACTTTACTTCGAATTCATTTAGATGATCGTTGTATTTGATCCGGTGTTGTTAACAGAGTGCTCAATGATATACTAGTCATTATGTTAGTTGGAACTTAAGACATTTTTAACAAATTTCCTGTTAGAAAGTGACCTAAATGGAAATCAACATTTTAAGTTGTCAACCGCTAAACACGAAGATTCTGTTTCATGTACCTGTGTTGTTAAGACAAATCTTATTGGGCAATTTTGTCGTACAGTTGATCAATCAAAATAAGTTATTCAACTTTTAACCTAGTCGTCTTATATACTGATGAAAACTGTTGTTTGTAAATGATGTATTTCTGTCCAATAAGGTGACTTGCTTACAGTCACAAGCCAGTTTTTTCTTCTGATATTCTTGTAGCTCAGTCGCTATTCGTATGCATTGCGTAAGTATCGTTCGCATATTTATTACTATTTTACTTCGTCAGTTGATTTCCTTGTTTATTTGTCCCGTCTACTATGAAGACAGTACAGAACATAGTCAACTGCATATACAAAATAAGCTATCCAATTAACAAGTCCATTGTAAAGGCCTAACAGTTTATTGACCAAATTCACAGTACCACTAATTGGTTGAAGTTATAAAATAAGAACAACTGAGTCGATCGGTACTCATTGACTGAGCTGTCCTGAGTTCGACATCATTTCGAATAGATGCTGATGTCTACTGAGAAGTCTAGAAACGAATATTCTAGAATTCTTTGATTTTTTCTTAGTCCTTCTCCAATTTTTATCAACATCTTTTCATCTCGAGACACATGAATTAATCTCACTTGCTAAGTGTGGACTAGAGAGTTTTAAAGCTACTCTTTTTAGGAGTATCAATTTAAGAATGATAAGCGTCCTTTGAATAGCCTACTCACTTAGAAACACTGAGAGGCTATTCAAAAACTCAAGAAAGATGATAATTTGATAATAATCAAACCTGATAAGATATTTAGCACTGTTATGATGAATAAATGTGACTACATAGATAAGATGAATCTTATTCTCAATAACCGAACAAACTCTCAGAAGTTAGTAAACTGTAAAGATTGTACAGAAGCAACACATAGCGTCAACTAACGGAGACTCTGAGGAGAATGGTGGAACAGAATCTGATCGCTTAGTCCATATTCGAAACATTACCACCTACAGACACATATATACGTAGACTATATAGCTTAGCAAAGGTTCACAAGCCTGGAATTCCACTACATTCAATTCTAGATACAGTGATCTCTCAGTTCCACTCAACAGCAAAATGGTGAGTACGAGCGCTACAGCGTGAATTGGTGAGATTCAATGTAAAAGATGTCCCAACCAACAACAGCATCAACAACAAGCACCAATCACCATTAACCGGAGAAATCTTAAAAAAGTAGTCTCTTTCACCTACCTAGGCATCATCGTTTCAACTACAGGCGGCGGCGGCACAGACGAGGATGTCAGAACCAGGATCGGAAAGACAGGCTTTCACTACTCTGAAATCAGTGTGAAGATCTACTGCACTCCACTGAGCACAAAGAACAAGATCCGGATTTTCAACACCAATGCCAGTCAAGTCAGTGCTTCTATGTGATGGTTGAGAGACTTGGCGTGTCACGAGAGGGATTTCCAACAAACTACAGACATGCATCACATCAACAGCTGTTGCCTACACTGTTTCGATGCTGAAGTTCAGATGGCCAGAATAGTAAGAATGACCAACAAGGAACTCTGACTGGCTGGCAGGCTGGCAACGAACCAACCAACAACCTATCACTCAACAAATATACTGAAGTGGAAAGTGGAGATGGATTGGATTAGGCATACACTGAGAAGGTGGACTGGGGACATCACGCGCAAAGGGGAAACGACGAGTTGGATGTCTGAGTCAAGTGTGACATGGAGATGATTTGACGAAGAAATGAAAGCTTGTGGGCAGTTGTGGAGAGAGGTTTTGAAGACTGTAGAGAAGAGAGTGGAATGGAGGCGTGCTACTTAAGTCGTATATTCCACTAGGAACCCAAGGGAAAAATAATAATGATGTAAAAGATGTATTCAGCTTCATAGAACATGTCAAAAATATGAATTTTAAAGGTGAGAGTATGATTTCATTGGATATTACATTATTTTTTTTAATGTTCCGCTTATAGAAATAGTCAACTATATTCGCGATGAATTAACAGAAAGTCTTAGGAATTCTACATGAAAGAGTTAAGTAGTTGCTGATAAAATGCACTATGAATGTTCGCTTTGTATTTTAATAACGAATTCGATAGACAAGTAGATGGGGCTGCAATGGGCTCTTTTCTGGGTCCTATGCTAGTGGATATCCTTTTGCCAAACTTGATAACCACCCACTTAGGGATATACTTGATAAACCATGCTATTATTGATGATATGTAGGTAATACGTTCATCATTTGTAATAATGACTACAATAAAGATGATCTTTTGAATACTTTCAATAATGTTCACCTATGAGGTTCACCTGTGAGGAAGAACAGAGGAATAGTATTTTTTCCCTAGATGTTCTCTTCACCAAGTAAGCGGATAGATATATTGAGAGAAGTATTTTTCGAAAAAACAAATGGACGGGTTAATATATCCACTTTTGTAGCTTTACATCAATTGAATGTAATATAAACTTAGTCAAATCACTGAGTCACAGAATAAGAAACAGTTGTTCTGATGACTTTATTGAAGAAGAAATGAACTAGGTGAAGATAACACTGTAGCAAAATGGTTATCCGTTAAATTTCATAAATAAATACATGTTAAAACCCAGAGAAAAGATAAAGGAAGATAATGTTGCTAATATACTTTTATATTTTAAGCTAAGCTCCAAATTACGCATACCATAGGTGGTATCAACACAATAAAACCTGACCCATATGTTCAAAAGAAATATGTACATCCACTTTATTTGCCTTTCTCCATTTTCCTATCACACATTTCAATTTCCCACCTCTTTCTTCTATACTGTAATTAAACTTGATAAACAATCATTTTCTTATGTTATTAGTTTTACACCCTTCTTTATTCATATCACAACCGGTAGTCATTTTCAAATGTGATGTTACATCACATTTGTAATTCGTTATTCACCCTTACATTCACCTTTAGTATACACACACACACACACACACACATTGATGCCCCAGTAAATGTATACAAATCAATCATCACCCCTAGATCTCATCTCCTTATTTCGTTATTATTTCGTCCATTCTGATTTCATTAAGCAGATAACACAACAGACTGATTACCGTGCACACTAGCTGATGACTGAAGGTGAAATGAAAATTTGGACCACGACCAGATTCGAACCAGAAACCACTAGATTTCCGGCTTGATGTTCTACCAACTCAGCTACGAGAACCTAACTCAGAAGTGCGAATTTTCATTTCATCTTCAAACATCACCACGCAGTATCAATACTAATCTGCCAAACTACGACTATCTCAGATAATCACATGATTACCATTCCATTCACTGACTCTTTCAATAATGCAATAATCGTGAGCTAACAGAAGTTGGAAATATGGAGCATTGGATTCTGACCCGGTAGCTCAGTGGTAACGTGCTGACCGCGGGACTTGGAGGTCACGGGTTCGATCCCTGCTGGTGGGGTCGTGGGTGCGCACTGCTGAGGAGTCCCATACTAGGACGAAACAGCTGTCCAGTGCTCCCAGGTTCCCTTTGTTCCTCCAACTGATGTCAGTCTTCGATGAATAACAACTTGCAATAATTGTACATCATGTATTACTTCGGCTATTGTGTTTCACTTATTCTCATAGATTTATAACTACAAATCCTAAAGAATAAACTATTAAAAACAATTGTTCGCTCTAATTATCCCTCTTTTGAATAATTTATTGACTAGTCAGGAGATTTTATGTTGTCTGTTGTGAAGAACGTGAGTCAATCGAAGTAGTACACTTTGGTCAGTAACTAATCGCCTCATGAGTAAAATATTTATTTCTACGATCACCTTATACAGCCAAGCTCAAAAATGTGATGAGCGCTGATGGATGAGACTAGTTGAAGTTGTTGAGATCTTCAGGGTTGATGAGTCATTATGATCGGAGGAAGGGAATAACGTAATGTAGGATTGTGGTAATTGAGCAACATACCAAGCCTACATTATGTATAAAGTTTGAGCACTATGCTAAGCAGTTTGTGGGAGTCAGTAAGACCTTCTCGATGAATATTTCACGTTTGATCTACTCGAGTGGACTGAAGTCTTGTGACTCACCCTGACAGAGGGAATTATTACCACTGGTATACTAGATTATCCTTGAATGATACTTTCTTCAACCTTCATAACTATTCCTATGTAATGCCGCGCAGCGGATGATAGACAACACCGGTAGCATTATGAATGAATATATTCAGTGGTAGATGAATAAATTTATTGATACATAGTTGTTCAATGTGATTTGGAGCTGAGGACAGTTACTAGACGACTGTAGTATATAAAGTTTTAGCAATACCATGAACTGACAGAAGTAGATGTGAAACGCTTGACTTTTGTCTAATGACTCAGTAGTATTTTGCTGTCTACGAAACCTGAAGTTTGCAGTTTCGATCCCTAGTGGTGTCGTGATAGCGTACTCCTACAAAACTGCATCATAGGACGAATCAGCTATCTCGTGCTCCCAGATTCCCATTTGTTCTCGAACTGACGTCGGTCCGTAATGATTCAGAAATAGCAGCTAGTTTCAGTTTGATTTACACTATTTTTATGTTGAAGCTTGGTTTAAATAAGTATTCATCTATATGACTTGTTTCCAAGTGATTTTTAGGCAGCTCATCAAAACCTGAACGTTGTTAGTGTTTGCAAGTCATCCGGTCTGTATCGTTCACTTTACTATACAAGAGTAGCAGCAGTAACATGTATAAGTGTGGTTGTATTAGATACGAGCATTTAGCCTGACCAAATTAACGCTGTCGAAATGTTTCAGCAGTGTTAAATCTAAACGTCTGTCAACAATTTCCGGCATAATTTCAGTTCCCATATCAGACTGTCTGATTGATTTTAAAGGCCATTCAAGCAACGACTGGACTAGTCGATGAGGTTTGTTAGGAAGTCAGATTTCTATAAAATAAAGAAGTGTTATTGGTTATTTCAGATGTTGTCAGAGTAACCTTTAGCGTCAGCCGGTTGTTTCTTTTCTGTTCCTTTCTGCATTCTTCGTTTATGTAGTCAGTAACCCTGATACACACGAAATGGTTTCCAGCACAAGATGATCTTTCACTGTTAATCGAATGGCTTATGTCCCCCTTTCAGTAATGACTTCCATTCCAAATGAACTGCTCACTTATCCTGACTTTGAAGATTTTACAGGCGTCAATATTTGTCACTTCCTGTTATTCAGTTGACAAGGCACTGATTAGCTGACTAGAGAGTGGTAAGTTTGAATTCTGAAGTGATTGAATGTGGTTTTCTTTCCAGTTTCAGTCATTCACCTTGAGAGGAAATATTCTGAACTCTATGTCAAGGTCAACTTGGATGACCTCAGCTTTGTGATTAAAATTGAAATGCACTCAGCAATGATGTGTACATTCATGCAGTAGGCAATGAGTCACACCTATTGCCTGAGTGTTAGTGATACCCACTGTATAGTATTGATGGGTAGTGGCTAGCAGTGGAATCCAGGATGAGAATTTCGTCCTATTTGGGACTCATCAGCTAGATGTAACTGCCTCCTGAGCATCTTGGATTCCCCTGCTAGCCACTATCCATCACAGGAGCCCATATGCCAATACAGACTGATCAATTCGGTCCAATTAACGACGGTATAATAAGAGCAATAACACTAAATTTCATTATTGTTTCACTCTTACATTCCAAGAATTCATTTCTATAACGCAAAGATTTTGTACTAAATAAAACTTATTATCTAAAAAGTATTATGAAAGTGAAATTTGGTTGAATTACGTCATCAAAGTTCCCTCTTTGTTTAATGCTTCAATAAACATACTTAAATGGGAAAAGAATTTAAAGGCAAACCTAGTAACTACCTAAATAACCAATTACGTTTCACCTGGAAAGTTGCTTTTTTCATAGACTAAAGAATATAACTGTTTGGTTATTTCAGTCGTTGTTAGAGTGGCCCTTAAAGTCACTTTAAACGTGAATATCATTGACTTTTGAATAAGCTGTATGCTAGAAAGTTCAATCTCTCTCTCTCTCTTTGAATTATTGATTATGTTAGTAAGACATCATTCACCTATGTTGACACAAATAACTGAATGTAAATTCTGAAGAGGGTTTACCAGTCAGTATTCAAGTACATTGATTGGTTACTGCAAAAGCAACCAATTTCATGTTGCCGAGTCGAGAGTGCTGACTGAATACTAACAACCATCTTGCTCAGTGGTAGCGACACTGAGTAACGCAGCTTCGAATATCACAGTGGAAATTAGCACTCTCGAGATTGAAGATGCACCTTGCTAACGAGTGCCAGCGAATATAAAACCTAAATCCAAGGTTTCCTGCTGACTGCCTCCAGCCAACTAAGTACTCAAGTTGCTAATGAAGTCTACTCTGATAAATTTGAGGTTAAATACTCATATCTTAGTGTCTAGTAAACATAATGGTGAATTTAACTCCTCCTACATTAATATATATATATATATATATATATATATATATATATATATATATATATATATATATTTCTCCAGGAAATTCGGAACTAAAGCGAACAAGCGGTTCGCCAATAATAAACCAAACGCTCAAGTTACACATATTATTCAAAACACACGATTTGTCTGAAATACAGTTCTACATAAATGACAAATAATGACGAATAAACTAGAAACCTCGAATCGTGAGGTATCTCTGAGTTTATCGCCATCAAAACACCTTACACTGAGTTCGTCAATGATCAAAGCAGCAGGGCTGTATCCAAAGTAATCCTGCGTATGATCCCACGATGTAGTAAAGACATAAGTTAAACAGATGTTCCAAGTAGAATAGAATATCAGGGAACAACGAATGGAATCCTAACACCATCAAGAACGAGGAAAGCTACTCATAGAATGTAGGGATATTAAGTGATGAATAAAATACGATTCAATATGATTGCGAACATTATAGGAAAACATGATCACACTACTCAATAATATTAAGTAGTATACATCTAAAGATATAAAAAGAAATACACATGGGTAATATTATGCAGTTTTGAGTATTGTGAAAATTGTTTTGACTAAATGTTGCAAATACTCTTTTCTGAAGGAGTCAGACAAGCTAAATTTATCAGTTTATTAAATAAATCAACAGTTTTTTAGCCATCTTGAATCACTTCGATACACCTATGAAAAGGTTTCACCTTCCCTGCCAGAAAGCAATAAAACAGTCTAAACAGATGCTATGAAACTCTAAGTCTCTTGTACTGATTAATACATAGAAAGTGTTAATTACCTTTAAAAAAAAATCATCATTGTCTTTTAGTGAATACAATTAAGAATGTAGATGTAGGTTGTTGAAAATCCAACTACTGAGAAATAACACTATTTAATAGCAAGCCAAAATTACTCTACATAATATGAACAGGAAATTCAGTATGGATAAGC
Source organism: Heterobilharzia americana (assembly GCA_944470555.2). Classification (NCBI taxonomy): domain Eukaryota; kingdom Metazoa; phylum Platyhelminthes; class Trematoda; order Strigeidida; family Schistosomatidae; genus Heterobilharzia; species Heterobilharzia americana. The sequence goes on along the minus strand of OX104131.1, from coordinate 26,154,366 downwards.
ATTTATTTCAACGAACTAACTTATATGAAGAAAACAAGTTTACATTTTGCATTTTATCGGTATTGATATTGTCGTCGGTATCATCATCGGTGTCTTTTTATTTTTCTCCAGTGAAAATATCTCTTCTTTTTCTATCAGATTTATACAAACGATATTGTTGATAATCTTCTTGAGCTTTCTTACGTAAACTACCTACTGAAATTGACAATTCTGGTTTACACCATAAAGGTAAATTAACTGGTTCCAATTTATTATTTCCTTTTCCCCATATATTACCATGATTTATACATGTACACTTGCAGTTGATTGGTTTGTTTAAAGTTGTAAACGGCTGAAGAAGATTTCGTCTACCATTATTATGTATTGGACATGTATTTAAATTGTACTTGCTGAAATGAACACATTCATTTGCTTTCACTTCTTGATTGGATTCAATTTGATCATACTTGTGGAAATGTTGTAGCTGTAATCGAGTCAATGGTAAATGAAGTTGTTTTAAGCGTTCACATTCAAATATATACCATAGATTTATTGATTTCACAGGTTGTGTAGAATGTGTCATTAGTCAATAAAATAACTGAAATATGTATGAAAAATAGATATAGGCAGTAAATAGTCAGAATATGTTACAGATTGTTATCACGTTCAACTGCTTTCTACTACTAAGAATTTAAATCATAATGATATTACAGCACTTGTCTAAATGACCTTGAAATTATTGACCCAATCAAATTGTGAGAAAAATAAGCATATATAATTGCGCTGATAAAATCATTTGATTCCTTTATCGAAGTAAAAAAAGAAACGGTAATTATTATAATAGAAGAAATGAATAAATAAATAAAACAATTGAAAATAAAAAAATTAATTTCATTAAAAGTACAAGCGTAAATAAATACATATGTATATTATTTGATCACATGGAAAAGAAATGGCTACTAAACACTCATTCTGCATGCAATTATCTATTTTATGGTTAATACTTATGACTAGTGAAATGTCAGTGAGATGGAAGATGATATATATATATATATATATATATATATATATATATATATATATGATTATTGTTACTTTCTACTGTTATTCTTACAAGTTTGTCCTTTTACAGTTTTAATATGTGATAAACATTTATTAGAAATAGTATTCATCATGGACTGACATCATTTGGGGAACCATTGAAAGTCTGATAGCACTGGACAGCTGAGGAGTCCCATACTAGGATGAAACAGCTGTCCAGTGCTCCCAGATTTTCAATAGTTCAACTGATGTCAGTTCATGATGAATACTACTTCTAAATTAAAAATCCCCATTCGTCTCAAAGTATATACTAGATAACGTTTGAGTTAATTTTAGAGGGGAAATAAGAACGCTATGACTTGTTAAATGAGATCTACACATTAGCTTAAATGATTTCTGACTACTGATATTGTACAATAATCTATTTTGTTTTATTCAGTCACATAATTCCATTGAACACTGAACACTGATCATGTTAAATACATATGTTTAAAAATATTTGGTAGTGAATGATCAAACCCCTTGACAAAAGAATTCGAGTCTCTTTTCTGACCTTCAACAAGTAAGTGGAAAAATATGGAATGTATATTAATTGTGTAGCATAAGAATCATTCTCCTAGTTATCTTTTTCTCATTCCGAGATAGAATTGCCTTATGAGGATCTTTGAATGAGATGCCAGATATCATGTTAGAAATCATTTCACCGAAGATTTACGATTTGAAACAGAATGGAACCATTAAATTCATATTCTGCTTAGTCAGTCTGTAATAGGATCTACAAGTGATTATGTAACTGATAGGTGCAAACACAAATTTATTTTGTTAACGAAATATAGCCATTATTCAGAAAGTGTAAATTTTTGGTGGAAATGTTTTTCGTTCAAGTCTAGTCGTGCACAAACCCAAGATGACATGATTTTAACGCAAGTAGAAGCTATACTTCCATCAAGTGATGGAGTGACAGTTATCGTACAGTGTTAACTACTTTTTCGGATTTTAAAATAACATAAATTATTTTACGAAAATGAAAATATTAGGCGGAATAAAGGGTTAACAAATTTAGAAAATCGGTAATTCAATGTAGAACAGAATGTGTATTTAGACCGACAAAGAAAGAGTGGTAATTTGTGAATAACAGGTAAATAAAAACTCAACATCATCATCACCATCATCAGCATAGAACCATGTATTACTGCACACCGGTTCAAGTTGCCACACATTATATCAGCACAACAAGTAACATAGCGGGAAGGTGAAAGATGAAGAAAGAGAGGAAAATCAACGAAAAACAGTAAAAAGTAGTAAATTATGGGGTATACATCATCAAAAGTATCCTACTACTGATTTCTGCAGTCCAACAGTCAAGGACTTCATGCAGTGATACCAAGTTTTAGTCTGACCACCCCGAGCCTTTTTCCAGCCAACATTACGTGAGGAGGTAGACAGTGACTAGGCATGTGTAACATGTCACAACCACCCGTGTCAGTGGTGCATAATCTTATTGCCTGACTTTTCTGGTCTGCTTAAAACTCTACACCTGGCCTCTTCGTTACTCATGTGGCGATACCAGGACACACGTCTGATACTACAAAGGCAACAGTGGTCAAACACCTGGAAGCCTTTCATCTCCACCACCTTTAATGGCCATGTTTCACAACCACAAAGAACAGAGCAAACTACAGTACAGTATACTCAACTCCTAATGGATAATCATATACTGAGGTGGCACCACAGACGACGTTATTTGGCTAGATCAAACTGATATATCTTTGTGTTCAATATATATATATATATTTCAAAGCCAGGATCGGAAAAGCACGACAGGCTTTCATCAATCTGAAATCATTGTGGAGGTCTACTGCACTTTACTCAGCATAAAGTGTGAACAAGATCAGGATTTTCAACACCAATTTGAAGTGATTGCTGCTATTTGGTTCTGAAACTTGACGCATCGTGAAAAGGATTTCCAACAAACTACAGACATTCATCAACAGCTGCCTACGCTGGCTCCATACTGAAGATCAGATGGTCAGAAAGGATAAGCAACAAGGAACTCTGGCTGGGCAACGAACCAATCAAGAACCTATCACCCAACAAATATGCACTGGAAGAAAGTGGAGATGGATTGGGAATACACCGAGAAGGCCACCCAGGGACGTCACGTGCTAGGCCAGGTTGTCGAGTGGAATGCAAAGGGGAAACGAGGAGTTGGGAGTCTAAGGCGAGGGTGACATGGAGAAGATCGTGTGGGGAAGAAATAAAAGCTTCTGGGCAGTCGTGGTGCCAGGTTCAAAAGACTGAAGAGAGTGCAATAGAGGCGTGTTACTGAAGCCCTATGTTCCATTAGCAACCCAAGGGGAAAATTATGTATATATATGAGTGGACTCTTGAACAGTAACCTTTGACTTCATCGTTGATGAACTCTCGGTTCTTTGAAAACAGAAAAGATGCGGCGAAAATGACAAAGGTTTATTATCCAGTCGAATATGTCAAAAATTAATGGTTTATCTATATTTGTTGATCACCTTGGAAAGTTCTGCACTTTTCTAGAGAGCATTTTGACTAATCTGAGTCTTGTATATACGATCACTTGGCCTTGTTCGGACGTTCGACATGCCATGATTGGTTGTGAAGGCTTTTAAGGTATATCCAGACCTCTTTGGGGAATCTAGAGGATGTTGTTGCATTCCATAACACCAATTAACCAAATAAACCGAAATTATCAATAAAAAAATCTATGTGGTTACCACAAACACTGAATTTAAATCAGACGACATATAAAGTTATCACTAAACAACCTAAGTCAAACAGTCATAACTGAAAGTATTTGTTTGTCGATACAAATTAAAACAAGAAACTGAAGTGACTGAGTGGAAGAATAAGAAATATGCGAACGATACTAATATAATGAGACACTTGGGCTGGGTACAAATAATGACTGCTCTCCCTCACTACCTTATACTTCAATGATCCCTGAAAATACTAGAAGACAGGGTTGGCTAGCGACCGTAAACAAGACACGTTTCACAGGTACTCGTTGTCCTAAATCTTACCTCATAAGCACAAGTGGATTACTGCTTACCGTCCGCAAGGCGTTCTTTTGGAACTAAATAACACCAACGTTGTCGAAATCATACATTATACACTGAAACTCCACAAGTTGTCCCGGGAAATCCTAGTGCGTTGTGCAATACTCAGTCTTATGCTACGTAGTGGTGACTGTATTCAAGAGTGCATTCAGAAGCCGCTGTACCATCGTAACAATAAATCTGAACTGAGTGATTATATTACCTTAACTTCCATATTCTGCAACCTAACTCCCGTCGCATGTTCACTCATTAAAAGGAATATGCAAATCAAAGCTTTTACTGACAGTTATTCTGAAGAATGCATTGTAAGGGACATCATGGAGTTATTACTTGTTTCCCTAGACCCTATATGGTATAACTGTAGGTTTCACATGGAGTGCAATTTAAGTACTGTATACAAACAAATATCCTTCTAGATATAGTTCACGTTTCACTCCGTTAGCTGATACAGAAGAACGAGCAGCAAAATTTGTCACTGCAGAACTACATTCCACAATCAATTGCATCCCTCCTCTCATTGAGCTGCTCATGGAATCCATATCCAAGAAGTTTTTTTCTCTAGTGCCATCCATATGACGATAACCCCTGGCAGGAAGGTAATGCACCTGAAAATTATAGGGACTTTCATTAAAATGGATAATTTGCATTTTTAACTTCCACAGTTGTGCACATTTCACTTTCACATCTCAGATAAAGATAAACTACAGCACAAGTGAATTTCTAATTGGTGACAGGAACAGAACGGAAAAAATCTTTTCTAAGGGTCATTTCATATGCTATTTGAACGATTTCTTTCATCCTCTTAAATATGATTATTTTCTTTTTGCAGAATTTAAAACAAGTGACTAAAGTGATCGAGTGAGATAATAAGAAGTATGCGAACGTTACTAACACAGTGAGACATAAGACAAGGTTGGTCTGTGACTGTAAGCAAGCCACTTTATTCAATACAAAAATATATAGTTTACAAAAAACACTTTTCATGAGCATATAAAATTACTAGGTCAGAAATTAAGTAACTTATTTTGATTGGTCGACAGTAGGACAAAACTGTTCAATAGAGTTTTTCTTGACCACACAGAGGCATGAAATCAGAAATGAAATACAAAACCTTCTCGGTTAGCTACTGAAAACTTAAAATGTTGATTTCCATTTGGGCTGTTTCCTATCAGAGATGAGTGAAAAAAGTAGAATTTCATAAATTCATAAATTTTGGTAGAACTTGTCAGCTCAACATTCAATATATATGACTATGTACACCACTAGGCAATTCAAGAGAACATACATATACATACAACGTAGACTTAGACATCGATTTAGGTGTAATAATATAGAAATGAACAATTTTTTACAAGTCAGGTGATAGGAATGAATGTTCAAATTGAATAGACGACTAATGATAAATTGAAGTTGGATAGCAGTACAGTCTAAGAAATCACATGAACGTCGGTTAAGAAAATAATGATAATCATATTAATGTTGACACTAGAGTGAAAACTAAAACAATAGAAGGTAGATTATATCATTCTGAAGACAGGACTTAATAGTCACCTAAAATGACGTCATAAGAAAGTCAGGTGTATATAATCATGAATAGTTTTACCAATAAAAAAGATTAATAGCACAATTATTTTATCATACCGACGGAGTAGGAATTGAAAGCTCTCTGGGCTCTCTTTTCGTTGACTTGATTTTAACAAGTCTGGAAAGTGATAGCTTGAAGTGGATCATAAAGTAGATGAGGTTATACCAATATCATATGAATAAGATCTTTATTACATATAAAAGAGAAAAGGAGACAGAAGTGTTACTAATTAGCTTTATTTTACGTCATTCAGGTATCCCTTTTTAGAGTATACTTCAACATTTGATTCTGTCTTAAGACCTCCCTAGCTGGACAAGTTACATGGGAGTCATAGTGAGTCTTGAATAATCAGCTGCCTATTTTCCTATTTCTCTGAAGGGAAACAACATGCTATTCACAGAAAGAAACGCCCAATTTTATTGCTTACTGTCACAGATGTTCCCCAAGGAGCTGTCTTTCACTCTATCCTCTTCTCTTTCTTTCTGCATCACTTACCCATTCCAGCTAGTATCAATTTTTTTCAAATATGCTAATAACCTGATGGTTTCCATACCTATCTCCTCTTCAGTAGATTGTTCCCAACTGAATGATTTTCTATGTGATGTTATACAATGGTTCTCCGTGAATGGTCTTATGCTTAATTCTTCGAAATGTCAGACTATAAACTTTAGTTTTAGATGTGAACATAATCTATGTAGACTGCTTAATTCTCTCGATTCCAGTTCTATTGATAGTTGTGCATTAGAGAATGTTACAAGTGTGATTTTTATCTCGGTGTGTTTTTCTTTAGACCCTTCCTGGTCCTCTCATAGCTTACTGATTTCCAAATAAATTTTTCACCCAACTTAAGATATAAGGAAGTTAAGAGTATCTGGTGTGACTCAGCCTCTCCTGTTGTATTTTATTAAGTCCTGCATTTTACCTGTTCTACTCTATTGTTCTAGTTTATTCTTTCTCGGGTTGCTGATAAAAGACTATGCTGTATTGTGTAGAACTTTGAAGATTGTCAGCATAGTTAGTGATATGCCTCTTAACCTTTAAGTTAAAACTGTTGTGGCTAAACATATTAACTCATGTAAACTGCTGGCAGAAGTTATTATATCAGATGACTAGCATCCTCTTCACTCAAAGCTTTCTAGGTGTTGGTCATCTGGAAAGACAAGCAGCAAATACATGAGACTTTATAGACTTACAACAAATTACAATAACTCTACAATACCATATTCAGCTCGTCGACTACATGATGAAGAAAGCATTACAGATGAACTAACTAATCAATTTCTATTTTCAAAAGCATTTGTCTAAGTGATGCTATATGATATGCTGAAAACTTTGTAAACTATTCCCGAAATACCTTTCAGAATAAAGTCATTACTATGATTATCCAAGTGTGAATTTCTCCTTTGAGCCCAACGAAACTAATATAATCAGATTCTTAGATGTTTCATTAGTGAATAAAACTGATGAATCTATCTAAAGGTTCATCTATAGAAAACCTTCATGAATAGGACAGTACCTTCATTTTAAGACTTTTGTCCTTATCCAACAAAAAATTAATGTAGTCAAAGTACTGTTTAATACAGCCAAGAAAATATGTTTTGACAGTACAACAGATTACGAAATACTTTGATAAATATGCTAATAAGGAACGCGTACTCAAAAGGCTTTATCAACAAGCAAGACAATATACTCAACAGTACAGAGAAAGCCAGTGTATATCATATTACTACTTAAAGGTGATGAAGTACTAGAGGTAGCTAGGTGAAGACTGGAGGAGTTCATCAGACTGACCTATTATTCTGTCAAGCACATGTTCTTCAGCACCACCAAACAGAGATTCGAACAATCAAAGAAAGACCGTGCTACAATCTTCGACACATCTAAATACAGATATCACTTCAAATATCTGTACGGAAGCAAATATTTAGGTTGAACAGAGTGGTCTTCGCCTACCCGAATGGTTGAGCATTCACATAAATGTCTGAAGCGTACAGAAAAGAAAATACAAAAAGGCTTGATAATGAAACACTTCATGAACTTTGGGCATGATATTGATACCTGTGAGTCGTTTAACTTTATCACTAGACAACAGATAAAGAAGTTGCTTCCAATTTCAAAAGCTTATGCAATTCAAGTTATCAAACCAAACTTCTGTGTTCAGAAGGGAATAGCAATCAACTTGAATCTACCATTATACCAATCGCAATATTGTCTAATCAGAATTACTCTTCCCTTGTTGCAGTTTGCCTTCAATTATTACTCCTAGACTATAAATCTGATTTCTGTTTTAAATCTCTTTCTTTTATATAACCATAAGTCATTTTGAAAGTGAGTTACTGAACATCCAGGTCTTTGAGGGGCCACACAGAAGAGTTCCCGCTCCTTGCTTTAAGGTGTTGACTTTTAACCAATGGATCACGGACTCAAAATCCACTCCATCTGCCAAGGTTTGGAAAACCAGGTAGTATCATTAGTCGTTACGCAACACGAGTGGCTCATTGGCTACTTCAAGAATGTGCATAAGGTTACTCAGTGAATTTCGACAAAAGAGTAAGTGTCATCGTTTTGATCACCAAGATATTTATTATTACTACCATTATTATTATTCCCTTGGGTTCCTAGTGGAATCTACGGTTTCAGTAGCACGTCTTCATTCCACTCTCTTCTCTGCAGTCTTCAAAACCTGACACCACGACTTCTCATAAGCTTTTATTTCTTCCTCACATGATCTCCTCCATGTCACCCTCACTTTGGACTTCCAACTCGTCGTTTCCCCTTTGGATTCCACTGGAGGGCCTGGCCTGATGCGTGATGTCCCCAATCGGCCTTCTTAATCATCAAGATATATATTGTGCTTTTTGTTTAGTTATTGATTATCGAAATTCGATAACCCCTTTGTTTGCAGACTGTCTATAACCTTGTAAAATAATATAATATAAAGTAATTTTCTATTCTGTTATTCAGGGGGATATAGCTTTATCGCAAAGTATTTTTGTTAGTCGATTAGAGGCGTTCTGCAGGAAGCCCTGGACCTAAGTTTTGTGCTTGTTAGCTCTCATCAACAAGGCGTATTTACAACGTAGACGTAAATGATGTCCAGCTTGTAATTCGACACCGTGTTACCTACTGTTGTTGTCAGTGACTTAACCACTAAGCTATTCGGGCCATAATTAACTTCTTGTGGTGGCCACATTGCAAATATGATTGATAGGATTCGGTCTGCACTCAGGACTAGACAACATGAAATTGCTTGCACTCCCGTGACTAATCAATGCAAAGTATGCTGGTTAAAAATTGACTTTATCCTCGAGTTCTACAACGCAAATTCATCCGATCTATGCGATCTGTAAGGGATAACTATTGTTTAGGAATAGTTTTACGACCTAATTTAATGTTATTTTCTATTTTGTTAATGAATTTTACCGGATAATTATTCATTTTAAGTATCTTGTTCACATATTTCGAATTCTTAACTCTTTCATTCTCATCCGCTATTAGATTGTGTGCTCTCCTTAGAAAACTGAATGCAACAGAAACCTTCGCATTAATTGGATGTGATGAATTGAAATCCGTTACTTTCTTGAAAATGGTTATATCTAAATGTTCATTTTTTTTCCACTTAACAAGATAATCAAGGAAAGGTAACCCTCATTTATCTGTTTCTTTTTCTGAGCTGAACTTCATTCTAGGTGATCTAAAGTTCAATTGATCTTAGAATGCGAAGCAAAAGTCACGTTTTAAAATTGAGAATAAGCCATCAGCGTATCTCAGTCAAATTTTTTTGGCATTAATAAATGAATGAAGACACTCCCTTCAAATTTATTCATAAATTAGTTGCTTACTATGGATGAAACACGTGAACCCATAGCGATACCATTAGATTGTCTGTATAGTTTTCCTTTATCCTGCAGTTCAGACAACGAAGAATCATTCATACAGAAGAACACTTGTCAAGTTATCATATATAACTTTAGGTATTGTAAATTCTGGTGATTAACTTGGAAGTTCAAGGTGAAGATTTGAATATGTGCGAAAAGTAGCATGAATGAGACATTTTATTTAGTTTGTTTTAAATGCTCATTCATACTAATTTTTGTACATATTCACATCTTCACCATTAAACTCATAGAAGTGATAATTGATAAAAAAAATGACACTTATTACCGCATTACCATTATATGTGAACAATACAATGTGATTTGTCACTGTTTACAATTTAAACATCCAATAATTCTCTAAAGAAGCAGCTTATATATGGTGGCAAAATATGAAAAACTTTATTTTGATAATTAAGATTTCCTTTCAATTGTATAAATTGTTCAATGTCGAATGGTTATTATTCAACTCTATATTTTGGATAATGTAATTAGAAGACGTAGATTATCTGAAAAATATGATGTATTAGCGCTATACATCATTTCGAACAATCTGATCACACATTTACTTGTTGGGTCATTTTACATGAAAACTGGAAATGATGAAAGGATAAATATGACATAAAGGAATTCAATAATAAAAAAAGATAATGAGAGGGAAAAAAAAGATAAGATTTGAAGACAATCTTGGTAATACGATAAAATAAGCATTACCAAGGTAGGCTTAATGTAAGGACAAACTGTTTTTGTACACACAATGGGGGGTTAAATTTATTTATGGCTAGCGCCTCAACAAACTTAAGTATACGCCCCTGACAGTTTCTGTACAAAATTGTAAAGGCTGTTTTGATATCAATTCTGTGACTGTTATCAATGATATGTTTCGCAATGGATGATGATGGTTGTCTGCCATCTGCGCTTATCAATGTTTGTGAATCTAGCTGCTTTCATAGCCACTTTGGAACATGTTCCCTTACCCTCAGGTTCATATCACGATTCGTTCTCCCTATGTATGTTTTTCCACATACACATGTAAATTTATAAACGCAATGGGATGTGACACAATCGTTTATACAGCGTTGAGGTCTAGGTTGCAACAAGTATTTGGTCATCTCAACTACGATAAGCTTAGCTGCATAGTACGTTTTGCTAACAGAAGACCTTAACCTTCGTCTTAATATTATGCTATTAGATTCTCCTCTGTATGGTAACGTGATGTAAACGCATTTCTTCGAAACAGAGTATAGATTAAGTTGGAATCCTGGATGATTTTCGCAGCGGTTTATGAACTTCAATGGATATCTATTTCCCACTAATGTTTCCGTTAGTATTTTGATACCATCATCCATTGAGTCTTCCATACAAATACGCTGGATCCTTTTAAATAGGCAAGTTACCAAACGTCGCTTGTATTGGGTTGGACAAAAGCTATGGAAACGTAAATACTAACCTGTCTAAGTAGGTTTCCTGTAGATCAACCGTTTAATTGAACCATCATTTCTACGACTTAGGAGTATACCCAAGAATGGCAGGCGGTTTTCTTTCTCTTCTTCACATGTTAGGCTTATATTGTTTTGAACGATGTTAAGTCTTTCTAACAAACATGTGGCATCTTCATGCTTATCACATATCACGATTATGTCATCAATATATGTCTTATAGAGAGTAACTTTATTGATGAGATCCCCGATCAAGCCTTCAATGTGTGACATGTAAATATCAGATAGCAAATGGTCCTAAGGGACTTCCCATAGCCACACTATCTATTTGTCGAAAATGTTCACCTTCAAATGTGAAATGAACTTTATCAGTACACAATAATAACAGCTCTGTAAAACACGTTGAAGCGACAGGGAAAGAAGAATTGCTGGAAGATACATGGCCACAAAGAATGTCAATGGTTTTAATTAGGGGTACATTGGTAAATAAGGAGTTGACATCAAATGGATACAATCTCTTATCTTTGATATTAATATCACTGACATAATCAACAGGTTCAAAAGTATCTTTTGAAGAAAACTTAAAACATAATTCATTTCGAATAGGAATTAGAGTTTTTACTAACCATTTCGCCACTTTATGTGTAGGTAAATGGAAAATGGAGAGTATAGGACGTAAAGGATTATCTGTTTTATGAATTTTAGGCAATCCATACAGATTAGGTAGCTCAGACCCCATTGGTTTGAGGGAAGCAAATTCTTCCTTGTTGATAACATTGATATTCAGGAGTTTTACCAGACTAGGTGTCACTTTGCATTCTAATTTTCTAAAGTCATCTGACAGAACATCAGCCATAAATTTAACTTTCATCGCTTCACCAATATATTCATGATCTCTGATGTGAATTACATTTTACAGTCTTAATGAGTAATCATCTTCTAGCACTGATCTGAGTTACATAATAATTTGAAATATTCTCCTGAGATTACTGCAATCAAACAAGTAGTGTACTTGGTAATCAAATTGATTCAAATGAAGTCAAAACCAAGGCATGAGGAAGTGAAAAATTGTTTGTAGCCAATAAGATATTACTTTGTTTTTTATATTTTCACACTATATTTATGTGGTTCACAACTGTCACTTTAGATGAATATTTTTAGCCTACAATGTTATGACAATATACCTCATGGAATCACTACATGTATAACCGATCTGCATAAGTCATATATCATCTTATTGTTATGAGTTTAAATATTACCATTTACTGATGAATACATCTTTCTGATGAGGACTAACAAACCCGAAAACTTCACCTACAATTACCAATAAACTGTTGTTTACTGTCTCATATCAAAATACAATTCATTATGATGAGTTGTTTAACCTGCTGGAATTTCTCAAACAAAATCAACTATACTAGACGGAAACTTAGGATCAAATAAATTGATATTGGTTACCATTAATTATTTACATATTGTACTATCTAATTGATCATGAATGGATTAGTCATAAACGCAATTTGATCAGATTCTCAAGAGCTAATGTACCAGTCATTTTAAAATCGATTCATATTGGGTTGGTTTCCGTTTGAAGGCTCTTAGTAGTTCCATTCAGCATATCGACTGAGAGACAAATAGATAGCTATAATTCCTTTAAGGTTGTTCATATATCTTGCTGGGGAGTGCTGGTAAGGAGAAAACTGCCACCTAAGACTTCCTTAAGAGAGGTCTCGAACGAGGACGATAAAATTACCCGGTGCTTTCAATTTTTTATCGTGCATAAGTCAATAAATTTTTAAGTGCTTATTAACTTTAAAAATTACAATATTTTCATGTGTATCAGAAGGAATCTGTAGGATATCATATACTAAAGTATTCACACTTGCTACTGAAGAACATCATGCTAATCCGAAACTTCTGTCTAGTTTCACTGCCAGTCGAGCTATGGCTCATTGGTTTAGGTACTTGTTTTCCAATCAATGGGTCATACGTTTGAAGCATACACCATGTATCAAAATCTGAGCAGTTACTTAGAAACATTAACCCCCATACATTAGGTGTAGTTCATTGCCTACTTCACAAATGTGAACGTAGATGCTGAGTTCAGTTTTTTCTCTATCATAGTGAAAGCTACCGCTAACACATAAAAAGGGTCTATATGTTATTTCTTTGCAGAAAAAACAATAAATCTCATCTACAAGCGGTGTCATTTTGAGCAGGTGTCTCATTCACTACTGTGTACCTGATATATATTCTGAAGTAACTGAGTACCACTAAGTCAGCTGAAGTAGGTTTCTCAAAAATGATGAAACTAAAATCATCATTCCATTACCAAATGCAGAAAACTGGAGATATGCGACCCCAAGAATACTACAGTTATTAGATACTCAGTTCTTGCAGCACTCAAAATCAAAGTTGTTAATAGGTAATAACATCAGAAAATATGGCATCATAACGAGTTCCTCAGCACTATGAGCTATCTATGACTCTTTTAGAACCAAAGTATTAAACATTCCAAAAATGAAAAATATTTGATAGTATAAAGTGGACATTTAATCCCAAGTTGGATGGAGTTACTCAGTCAAACAAGCTAACTTAGTAAAAGAAGATAAATTCGAAATGTAATCATCATTGCCATCAGAGATCTTTCTACAGTAAAAAATGTTGGAATGACTTGAACGATGGACTGTACAAAACATCAGTTAAACCGCTGCATACAAATTGTATTATCAGTAAAACAAATATGAATTTACGGTATAATTTATACTTCTACCAGATATAAGATATCATGAAATGTATCAACTTATTATAACACGTGAATGTGACCTAGACAATTCGTTTTAAAGCTTTAAAATCAGAAAATCGATTAACATTAGGTTCAAGGTCATATCGGTCTAATGGCGGAAAATTCACTTTTTTAACGATCACCTTATTTTGGCATTATCAGAAAGAATTTTTTTAATATATTCATTATTCTATGCATATTTAGATAACCAAAAGTTTCCTGTTGAATGTGAATCAAGCCTTTGATGAAGATATCCATAATGATCTTTGCATAACTCTTGTTCTTCACGACATCCAACTGAAAAATATGTTTGTGGCAAAGTACCATGTGTTGCATAAAGTGAATTTCTGTTACATCCATAAGTACCACCTTGATGTTTAGCACAACATGTTTCACAGTAGTTTTGTGAATAGACATCAGAGATTTCGCCAGGTTGTTTAATAAGCTTTTGTAGACGATATCTATGAAAGTTTGGTAATGTATAACGAAACTCTGGTTTATCGGGCTTAAAACTCCAGTTTGTACGTGTACATGGATGCAACAGTTTTAAGTTTCTCTCCAGTGGTATTCTATAAGTTATTTCACCGACTTCTTTGCGTTTGCCGAATTTAACATAATTCTCATATGGACTATATAAACCATTACCACCAGTTATGATTGGCCTATGCGCTAATCTGCAGTGCACATCTGATATGAATGGAAAATTTGGTGGGCGTGATATTGGATAACGATATGATGATAATGTTTTATCTCCCTGATTACTCATTTATTTCTTTTCAAATAGATGAATTATAACTAAGTGGAATTCGTTTAAATGTGAAGTAAAAGTATATAGTTGTTGCTAATAGAAACCACATAGTCAAACAATTATTTTGATTGGTCAATATCTGTGCTATTCTGATTGGTTAGATGTAGGACAATTATTGCTTAATACGATTATTGCATAGTTTTTACGTCATCAATAAGTTCTTGAAGAAAAAAACAAACTAAATTATTCAGAAATAATAATTAGACCTGTAAAACACAAATTAAAATACAATTAGGAAACTTTCAAAAAAGTAAGTTTGTAAGCTATATGATAAACACAAAAGAAGAATTCGAGTACTATGGTACGGTATCACCTTATTGTAGTTTTTCTTTTAACAAGTATCACTCAGTGAAACAGTATTATTATGTCATTATGTTCTGCTTGACTTTATTGGCAATTTTTGGCTCATATGAAGTAGTGACTTCATAAGAACTCGGTCTGTTCCACTTCATAGCTGCATGAAGTGGCCATTAAAACTGAAGGAAATGAGCAGAATTCAGATGTTTTACAACCTTAGCTTTCCTAGTAGTTCCTGTGTCATCGAAATATCACATTATTCATGCAGAAATCAGGTATGGAGTTCTAGGTAAAAGACGTAAGTCTGTTGATAAGCTTTTCGGTCCTCAATGACTCACATAGCTGGGATATGTTGTACAGACGCCTAGTCAACCATCATTTTCCCTGTCACAGAATATTCGTCCAAGTAGATTTAGGTTGGAAAAATGTTATAGGTCATTAGAATAGAACATATCATCAGACTGTAAAGTCTCTGACTGTTGGTCTGAGTCATATAGGAAAATCTAGACATTTTGGTTGGAGTCCAGGTGACAAATGAAATCGGTGGTTGTAGACGCTAAGTGCTATGGTTGAGTGTTGTAGATGCATCTACACACTTTCTGCTTGTTCATTATCATTATACCACATTTTGTTATTGTTCTACCCCTTCTCTTCTCTCCTTGTAACTTTCTACCATTTCTAGCCATATTTCCCCTCCTATATGTTAAAATAAGACGTTCAAAATGTAAAGAATATGAGACGAAACCGCTTTGTATTTTCACAACAATCATCTTGCAGTCGACTTGATATGAAATATATTGACTATATTTTCAATCTTATTATATGTATGTATGTATCAATCACCATCTGTATTCATCTTTGAGACTATTAGTGGAATCTAGGGTGTGCGTTTCTTCCTACTTTGGACTTGTCAGACAGATTTACCTGAACTCCCACTGCGACTGGAACCCAGTAACCATCACTTTCAGACACCAGTGTTATTCTTTAAACCACAAGGGCATGACAACCACCACTTATGCAATGGATATCATTTTTTTCTCCTGGTAATTTCCCGCTCCTATACAAGGTCGGATTGCTCGACTACTGTCTGCAAATGAGATCCTATTCGAATACCTCAGTACTGTTGCATATTCACGATATTTTATTCATCTCAGAGACTAGCAGTGGAATCCATAACCCATATTTCGTCCTATTTGCTATTCATTGGCTGAATCTATTTGTAATCCATTGAGTGATGTTGTTTCCACTGAGACTCAACGTCTGTCAAATTCACTTAAAGACAATTCCTAAAAGGTAAACATTTGGACAGTTGATGCAGGATTGAGTCTTTAGGATTTGTCCTGGTGCGAACTTGACAGACACTAAGACCAAGCACTGATTATTCGGACTTGTTATATACCCACGAATACGAGACCAAGGAAGAACACGATAGCGTAGTCGGATGGAATAGTATATTTGGATGGTTATGCCAAAATACCGATGCGTTCCAACTAACTGGCTAGAGAGTCGAATACGAGCAATGCAACGTAACACGACAGCGTGCCAAATGGCGAGGATGCTTGACCGGGTGCCTTCAGCTTAGCGAGTCCAGTTAAACTATCAAGGTCAGCATCAATGTCGAAAGTCGTCAAACCCTAGGCTATTGATTTTGGGGAAGTGTATGACGCTACAGATCACTCCCCCTCTAGTGGGTTCGTGAGGACCCTAAGACGATACCAGCCGGAAGTAAAAACCCAGTGGTTTCTCCACTGGTAAAACTCTTCCGATGGGCTGACTGCGTGAGGTGGCCCCTGGTTGTCTGAACCTTATTCTAGGGTGTCGTGGCGATTAAATAAATAAAATACAATAAATGAAATTGTACGTCGGTCGCGGTCATCTGTTCCTTTCGACGTTCCGTCCAGTGCTCGTTGCACCTGGAATATAAATAAAAGTCTTTAATACCACGAAAACGTTGCGTAAAAATGAAAATTATTTATATATAAACATATCGAAAAATAAAAATTTACGCTTATCTTCGCCGTTTTTTTTTAAATTTTCATTACATGGTAATAAAAATTGATATAAAAAGGCAAAGTGTACGAGGGTTTGTATTGATGTATCGGGTAGCAGTCCGGAGTTGTTTTGGCGTTGAGCCTTCGGTAATCACCGGTTGGACGCCAGTCGTTGCTATCCTTTTTGGGAACCATGTGCAATGGCGATGCCCAAGGATTGTTTGACGGTCTGATAATGCCCAGGTCGAGCATGTGGTCGAATTCATTTTTCGCCGTTTGGAGCTTATCGGGGGCTAGACGGCGCGCTTTGGATGCCACAGGTGGACCTGTGGTTGTGACGTGATGCATAACATTGCTGGTTATGCACGGAAGAGTGTGCTTCGGTTGCTGTAACTCTGGATATTTCTCCAGAACTGCCTGGTAGGACGCGTCGTCTGATTGTTTAGTCCTAACGATGGCTAAACTCGGACCTACATAGGTGGTGCCGCCAATAGATAACTTTGTGCTGTTATCTATCAGTCGTCGACGGCGAGCATCTACGAGTAGATCGTAATGGTTTAGCAAATCTATGCCAATGATGGGCATAGAGACGTCTGCCAGGAGGAAGATCCAGTGGATAGGTTTGCGTAAACCTAAGTTGAGGTAGGCATACCGTCTCCCGAATGTCGCGATTGCCTTGCCGTTGGCTGCTTGAAGATTGAAGGATGGGTCAAGATGACGCTCCTTTGTCGTTGCTGGAAGAATGCTAACTTCTGCGCCGGTGTCGACGAGGTAGCGGACTTTCGTTTTAACGTCGGTGACGTAGAGCAAACGGCTTTTTCCGCCGGCTACGGTTGCCGTGAGCACGTGCCGGCGTGACCGTTTCCCGAGTTTGGGTCCTTCTTAAAACGGCATGGTTTACGACATTTTCTGGCTTCATCCCCGTAAGTGTTATGAAACCAGCACCATTCAGGGTTTTCCACCCTGTTGGGTTTCGTTTTAGGGCTACCACGCGACTTGCTGCGATGCGCCAAGGTGCGTTTCCGTGAAGTGCTACGTGATCTAGGACTTCGAGATCGTAGCAACCGTTTCACAGAGTTGCACAACTTGGTCACCTCCGAATCCTGGCGCTCTGTTTTGTCGCAGATAGAATATACGTTGGAGACGGGTCTGCTGGATATCTCCAGTATTTTATCTGCTGAGGCTGCCAGGTCGTCGAGTGGGACTGACTGCAGTGTCACCAACACGGTTTGCACCGGTTGTGGTAGTTTCGAGAGAAATAGTTCTCGGAAGAAACCATCGTCAAATGTTCGTGCACCGATTACTTCTCGCATGCGTGCGAGGACTTCAGTAGCTGAGTGGCTGCCTAGCTCGATGTTACGAAGCAATTCGTCTAGACGTTGGCGATCTGTGAGATCGCTTTTCTTCAAGAGTGCGGCCTTTAGAAGTGCATAAGGGTCACTTACTTCAGGATTAAACATGTTTGCTGTAACATACCTGTTTAATTCTCGCGGTAGTGAACGTATGACAGCAAGAAATCGAGATTGAGGATCTGAGACACCCTGTTCTCGAAAATCTGCCTCGGCATACAGAAACCATGTTTCTGCATTGTCTGGCCAATATGGCACGAGTTGGATCGTGTTCGTAGTCGGCTTAATACGAATAAGCTTGGGAGTGTGGTCGGACATGAGAAAGTGTAGTAAATGGATATATAAATGTTATCGAAATGAAAACAATAAACAAATATAAAATGGAACAGGCTCACCAATTCAATACTTGTTATTGGTCGGGATATGTGATCACGTCGGGCTCACCAATTTAGGATTTGTCCTGGTGCGAACTTGACAGACGCAAAGACCAATCACTAATTATTCGAACTTGTTATATACCCACGAATACGAGACCAAGGAAGAACACGATAGCGTAGTCGGATGGAATAGTATATTTGGATGGTTATGCCAAAATACCGATGCGTTCCAACTAACTGGCTAGAGAGTCGAATACGAGCAATGCAACGTAACACGACAGCGTGCCAAATGGCGAGGATGCTTGACCGGGTGCCTTCAGCTTAGCGAGTCCAGTTAAACTATCAGGGTCAGCATCAATGTCGAAAGTCGTCAAACCCTGTGCTATTGATTTTGGGGAAGTGTGTGACGCTACAAGTCAATTATTCCCCGGACACAACTGATTTTATCACCAGTCAATAACAGATACTTGATTTTCAATGCTCATTAAAATCTAGATTGGTATATTAGGGTTCATCATGTGATTTGATAATCATTGAAAAGCATATTTGTTATAGAAGTATTGAACTGCTCCGCTGTATCTAACTTAAAATGAATCCCCACCACTTAAGAATTCAACAAAGTATAGAATCAAGGGGATTTTATTCTTTTCATTGTAAGCATAATATAAAGATATGTACGTGATATTTATTAGGCAAAAAGATGTGTTGAGGAAACTATATTTGAGGACCAACTGAAGCTTTCTGCTGTCAGTCCTAATACATAGTCACCGTTACACTCTGATGTTACTGCTTGTATTATCTCTTCGTTGAAACAGATACATGCAGCTGACAAGTCTCAAATGAGACGAAACGCGAGTCCTGGATTCCACTGCTAGCCATTATCCATTATTCCTATATAGTTAAAACACAGGCAATATCGAGAAATCAGCACAGGAACCCATATGCCAACAGAGACCGATCAGTTCGGTCCATTGAACAACGAGATAATACAAGCAACAACATTAAAACTATACCCGTCCAACAAAAGATGGCTATCGTGGCTCGTTGGTCTAGCGGATAACGCTTCGACTTTTGATACGATCTGTTCCAAGTTCAGGTCTCAGTGGGAACAACACTCAACTGGGAGGCGGATACATTCAGATGATGAGTCCTTAATAGGATGAAATATACCTTCTGGATTCCACTACTAGCTACTAAACATCATTAATAACCTTTAAACAATATTTTAGTGAAGACACAGCTTTTTTCTTTACAGCGAGTACTTTCTCTGGAGGATAGTTTGTTTTTACAGCGAAAGTTTCTGCAGCACCTATCATAATTGCTGAAGTGAATTTATGCACCTATTTCATCTCCCAGTTTATAAATGTATACTTTACAGGTGGTTAAAAACAGTCACGAAATGTTTGCACTAGGCAGGAAGTGAGCTATAGAAATGAAGATACCTTTAATTCCATGTTTGCCTGTGAAGTACTTGTCTTCTGACAGTGATATCATTTCAGCTTGTTATTAAAATACCTGCAGAAAACAAGCAGTTGTTCAGTAGATCTTCAAACTAAGTCAGGATTTAATGCCACATTATGCGCCTTCTTTCTTTATATGGCGCAGCCAAACGAGATTTGAATTCTCTTTTAGGCATTCTGCAAGTACCCTTTGTGTTATCAATCTTTTTCTGGTCAGTCCTCATAAACTTATATTCATCTTGGTGACTAACAGCGGGATCCGGAACACATGTTTTGCACTTACCAGTTGGATGTACCTACACCCCAGTGAGTGATATTGTTCCCACTGAGACTCGAAATGAGTACCCGTCACTTCGAACGCTGAAGCAGTATTCACTAGACCACTTTTCATTGTGTTCTCAAGGATAGTTATGGAGTATTAGTGTCTCTTCGATGTGTTTCAGTTCCTTATTTAGATTTTCTGACTTACTAGTCAAACTCCTAGCTCGAGTACTTAGACATTTTATCAAACCTACCTTGACAGATATATGATGAGATGTGATGAAATCCAAGTATCTATTCGAATATGTCGGTTTCCCATAAACACTGGTATCTAAATTTCCATTTTCTCATCTCTTCTCTTAATTTTTCGATCCAGCATAGGTGATTCTCCTTTTTCATTTTCTAGTTTACAAGTGAATTGGGTTACATTCGCTGTCTAGTTCATGTTTGCTAAAATAACTGCGGATATGTTGTGATTTCAATACAGTAAATTTGTCATCCAAATATCGCTACCATATTCTTACGGTAACTTGTAATGTCCCTAACGTCATCTCTTCCCAACTGTCCACAGACACCAGTAATGATAGATAGTGGCCTGCAGTGGAATTAAGGACTCACATTCCTTCCACATTGGAACTCGTCAGCTGGTTGCATCTGCCTCCCAGCAAGTGTTGTCTCTACCGGGACACGAACTCAGAACTAATCGTTCCAAACTCCAAAGTGTTATCCACTATACCACAGAGTCACGATAGCCACTTCTTGTGCGACGAGTATCATCATCATCATTATCAATAAAGGACCAGGCATTACTGCGTAACGGTCATAGTTGCCACGCCTCATATCAGCACATCAAGTTCCCAGCCATATCACCTAGGGTCTCCAACCACTGGTTCCTCTTGTCCCACGGACCCCAACCACCTAGTCTGCATCGTCCTACATGGCTTAAACCAACAGTCAGAGACTTCATACATTGGTGCCATGTTTTAGTCTGGCCACCTCGGGCCTTTTTCCAGCCTAGGCCCACCTCAGCCAACATTGTGTGACGAGGCAATCGGTGACTAGGCATACGTAGTACGTGTCCCAACCATCTCAGTCGATGAAGGTTCACAACCTCGTCGACTGACTTACCTCTTCTCCCTAAAACTCTACACCTAACTTCTGCATTACTCACATGGTGACACCACGGAATACGTCCTATACTACGAAGGCAACGGTGGTCAAACACATGAAGCCTTCTCATGTCTTCCACTTTCAATGGCCATGTTTCACAGCCATACAGTAGAACAGAGCGGACTGCTGTGCAGTACACGCGACCCTTAATAGACAAACGAATATCACGGCGGCGCCATAGGTGGCGCAAATTGGCAAAAGCCAATCGAGCCTTTTGTATCCGTGCAGAAATCTCATCGGCAACTAACCCACCGGGTTGATCCTACTTCCCAGGTAAGTGAAGTGGTCAACACACTCAACCACTTCACTCTCTATTGTTAACCGCGGTACCGCTGAAGACCAGTCCTGGAGCAAAAATTTGCATTTGGGTGGTGAAAATCGCATCCCAAACATTCTCAAATTCCCACTCAAAGTGTTCAGAAGACTCTGCATCTTGTCAGCGTCTTCACCTAACAGGACTATGTCATCTGCATATTCTAGATCTAAGGAAAATTCACCTGTGATCCGGTCAACGTCTTTGTAATTAGGTGACGAGAGGGAAACCTCCATAAGAATATCTATGATAAAATTAAATAAGAATGGGGATAGTGGGCATCCTTGACGGACACCACTTGATGAGTATAGCTCCCTGGACAACTCACCATAGGCTCTAACATGCCCACAAGTGTTCGAGTAGAGAGCTTTCAATAAGGTGATGTACTTACTAGGCACGCCTTTCAGTGACAGACATTGCCATAAGACTTCTCGATCAACGGAGTCAAATGCCGCCTTCAGGTCGAGAAATACAGCTATTGTCGGGCGTCTGTAAGCATGCCTATGTTCCAGGACCTGGCGCAGTGTGAATATTTGGTCGATACATCCACGGCCAGGTCTAAAGCCTGCCTGGTTTTCTCGGGCTTGCTGTTCCCGAGCTCCACTCAGGCGTCGGAGAATTATAGAACTTAGGATCTTAGACACTATGTTTGTCAGGCTGATTCCTCTGTGGTTATCACAAGAGGACTTCTCGCCTTTCTTGAAGACTGGGATGATCAGTGACTTAGACCAGTCGGAGGGGATCGTATTTGATTCCCATATACTGGCTAACACTTCCGTTAGCCTGACTAAGAGAACTCTACCACCATTCTTGTATACCTCAGCAGGTAGTCCGTCTGGTCCTGCTGCCCTTCCCCGTTTCAGGCTACCTACCGCTTTCTCAACTTCTTCTAGTGTTGGGGGACCTGTCTCTATGTCCCATTCAGGGTCCGACTGGATAGCGGGCAGCGCAATGGTGGCTGGAGGCCAGTTAAACTGTTCCTCAAAGTGTTCTGCCCATCGTCCCAGTCGCCTTCCCTGCGAGTGAATCGCATATCCGTCCTTCTCCGCTATAACCTCACTAACTGTTGTTGACCATTTCCCCCCAGTCTCCTTAATAAGTCTAAATAACTGTCTACTGTTACCGATCGCCGCTGCCTTTTCCATCTCTTTAGCCTTTGCTGCCCACCACTGTTCACGATCGTTGCGCAGACTTTTCGTCAGTTATTTTTAAGTTGCGCTCGCTCTTCATTGTACTCAGAGCCTGCAGGGATGCATTCACGTGCATCCATTAGTTTGGAAGAAGCTGCTGATATCCACTGGCTCTTTTTAGCCATTATCTTGGAGTCGGCTACAGTCTCCAGTGCTGCTTTTACAGTAGACTGAAGATGGCACCAAGCTTCTTCTGGATGAGTGACAGTCTTTTGTTCCGATAACTGCCTAGCCAACTTCTCACTGAACACGGCTTTGGTGTTTTCGTTGTCCAGCAGAACTCGTAGTGGTTTTGTTGCCAAATTTTTTCTACGTCCATTGAGACGCAGGCATATACGTGCTCGGACCAACGCATGATCGCTGTCCAAACACGTACTCCAGAAGGAGCGGCAGTCTTCCACCGATCCTCTCCAGCGATGACTAATAGCAATGTGGTCTATCTGTGTCCATCGCTGAGTCGAGCTCGGTGGACGCCAGGTCAGACAGTGCCTTTCTTTATGTCTGAAATTTGTGCTGGCTAAAAATAGGCGGTTATCTGAGCATAGTTGTAATAGGCGATCACCGTTATCTGTACGTTCAGCTGGGATTCCGAAAGTGCCACCTAAGTGCCTTTCTGCCTCACTCAGTCTACCCACCTGTGCGTTGAGGTCACCTGCAACAACCACTACGTCCGAACGTTTGGCTTTCGAGAGGAGGTTAGACAGTTTATGGTAGAACTCGTCCTTCACTTCATCCGAACTACAGTCAGTGGGTGCGTAAGCAGAGATTACAAAGAGACAACGGCGAGTCTCACTATTCCTTTTAGTTCTCACTGTGCCGTTCAGCCTCATAGCGCAGAGGCGACTATCAACTGGGATCCAGTCTAGTAGTGAGTTTTCTGCCCTGGTGCTTAATGCTATACCTACACCTGCAAGACCACGAGAGCTAGCTATCGAATCTCCAGAAACTCGAAGGGTGAATTTTGCAGATTCACCAGATTGGTCAGGAGAGGTCAGGTGAATAACCACACTTGGGTCCTGTATGCGTGTCTCACAAACACAGCACACATCCATGCCCGAGTTGCTAGAGTCTTTGCCAACGAAGCCTGTTGGCCAATTTGACGGAGGGTGCGGACATTGAAGGCTCCAATATGTAATTTGGAGCGTGGTTTAAGGAGACCAGGGATGCTGTTCTGTGGACTCAGATCGTTGTCGAAGGCTGCAGAGGTAGGAGAAATTGAAGGGGCCTGTCACACGAAGCCTTCTGAGTATGATTATTTTGAAATTTTGTATTTTTGGGGCCGGATGATCGAAAGGAAACGACAAGTGAACCAACACCGCCGGCCAGGCAGACCTTGGGGCATGGTGGAGTGTTATTTTTGGGGCCGGCCTTTTCTAACCCCCCCTCCACTAAGAGGGCAGCATCAGCATGGCACTGCTGGTCATCCAAGGGAAACACCTTACTGCTGTCACACCCCATCTAGTAGCAGCAGTACGACTTCGCCCTCAGACCTCCATCATAGTGTAGCAATTTACACTATAACGGTAACTGCTTTTCGTCTAACCACTATCCAACAGACCTTTCTGGTATGGTAGGACCTCGAGGGAACAAGCGTTCCACCAGCATAGCTCGTTGGGTCATTGTGATATGCAAGCCCGACCACCACATCAAGGTAGCAGCTATCGGTCGCGACGAGTATAGTCTTAGTATTATTGCTTGTATTGTACCGTTGTTGATATAGATCTGTCTTTTACAATCGAGAATATTGGAGATCCCATCACTACTTTTTCTGTTTGTTTGCCATGTTTTACTCTAACATTGAGATTTGATGATTTGTAGAAATTTATCATTAGTTAAGTAATATACATTATTCGGACGTTTAGATTTCCCAATGAGTGAAAAATGAAGTAGATTTATTGTTTTACTAACACTTCACTCTGTATATATAACAGCTTTATCAGAGTAATGAGTAAACAGAAGTGGTAACATCCAAGGTTATATGTAGTAACTCGATCGAAATTCCTCTGCATTGTAAATTAATTGAAAAAAATAACAATTATGTGTATTGAAGGCATGAGATAAAATGCCTTTAAAAGGTACAATTTTAACAAGATGTGAATTCATTGTAGGTTCAGTTTTTCAAATACGAACCATATACAGAAGTTTGTCCATTTACTAAGCCTACAATGAACTTATGTGGTTTTTTAAGTGTGATAGGCAAGAGAATCGTAAACTGAAGTTGGCATGTCCATATGTGGTTACAGATATCATCGCATGTGTCTTGGTTATATCAGTTTGTGTGGGGCGGGGTAAAACTAGGCCAAAGTATTGTCCATTAACAAAAACTAATACCTGTTGCACATGCCACAGTGAATGAGTTTTTGGTGTTTTTGGAGCGACAGGCGCTGGGTCCGAGTCTTGGAGAGAGCAACATTACTCATCGGAGTTCAAGTACATCCACCTGACAAGTCCAAGATGGAACGAAACGCATCTGTCTACTTCCGTCACCTGTGGCGCCGACTGGCGACATACTTGACCATCTATTTACCAAAGGACTAGTATACTACAATGCATTCCGTTCTGTCTTGTGATAAGGTTGTGAGACATGGCCATTGAAAGAAGAAGCATGAAGCGATTTCGGAGTTTTGACCACAAATGTCTTCGTATCATTTCTGCAGTTTGTTGGAATCATCGTGTGAGCAATGCTGAAGCCATGCGAAGGGTACTAGGCAAGAAGAGAAAGTTCGCTGATGAGGTTGTTAACCTTAGCCAACTGAGGTGGGTTGGACATGCATTGCGCATGCCGAGCCACTGCCTGCCTCGTCACTCCATAGTGAGGGAAGTGGATTACGTTGAAAGAAGTTTCAAAGTGTTGAAGCGAAGAAGTGGTATCATTAGATGAAGTCCCTGAATGTCTGTGTGAATCGTGTGAGGAGGCATGGCCTACCTGGTTTGGTTACCGAGATGAAAGGAACGAGTGGTTAGTGACTCTTGATGAAATGGCTGAAAATTGGTCACAGTGAAAAAGATGTGCTCACTCATTAACGTTTTCTGCAGCTTCAATATTCCCACTAACCTACACCTTCAAATTGTT
Source organism: Heterobilharzia americana (assembly GCA_944470555.2). Taxonomy (NCBI): domain Eukaryota; kingdom Metazoa; phylum Platyhelminthes; class Trematoda; order Strigeidida; family Schistosomatidae; genus Heterobilharzia; species Heterobilharzia americana. The sequence continues at coordinate 26,128,284 of OX104131.1, read as the reverse complement.
TATTCTGCCAAACAACTTTTTATACTCTGATATAATCCTTTTTCCATCCACCTGTTCTTTTCATAGTACTGTTAAGTGGGGTACATGAGGTGGTGCACTTGTGTGCGAGGTTCTACTCTGATTTTGTCAGTACACTACAACGGTAACTACATTTTGTCCTAGCATTATCCGAAAAACCTTTCTGGCATCGTAGAACCATGAAGGAACAAGCATCCCACCAGCATAGCTCTTTGGGTCATTAGTATTCACAAGCCCGACCACCATGTCAGGGTAGCATCTAACGATTGGAAAACAAGCATAAAATAAGCAGTGATATGTGTTGGCTTGTGTCAAATGTTAATTAGTGACGAAATAGAATGTGGGCACCAATATAAAAAGCCGGAAGTTGACACCAAGTTTCCATTCAAGTTGGTTTGAAGCAATAGCTGAAGTACATCTTTAGTAAGCACATTTTAGGACTTGACCTGGACACAGTTCGATATCCCTATTTATTTCATGTGATTACATGAAAATGGAACTTGACAATTTTAAAGGAGTGAAGTTTGTCCTCAGTATTTACCTTGATAAGTTTTGACCCATGAAGGTCCTCTCAAAGGTCAGCGTCACAGCTTGTCCTAAGAAAATGATGAATAAATAAATCAATAAACCTTTGTATTCTCATATCACTAATTTAACACGAAGAGACCAGTTTTAAGGCTTCATCAAACTGATAACGGTCAAGAAAAAGACAACTTTTGAGCGGTCCTTCACGGTAGAGGGGACAGACCAGTGGGCATGATCATAACACTAAAAGTGTCCACAAGATATGAAACCATCAGGGAAATATCACTTTTCGGTACATAAATAGTGTTAATTAATCAGATCATTTTCATTCATTTTTCGTACTACCCATAGTTGGCTTCAAGAACCAGCAGAATTCAATGTTTGCATTACAGATAGCCAGTATGTTTGACCCGCTTGTAAAGCTCAGTGTCTCGCCAGATAAGCGTCTGTTTTAGCATAAATTCTCATATTTTAGCCTCAATGACCAACGATAACTCACGTTTACTATTTGGAGAAACAGTAAGTATCCACATAATCCTATAACCCCGGCAAATATATAAATTCAGGCACTTCCTCCTCTTAAGGCGTTACATTTTGCAGCAACATAGATGTATTTCATTGGAAACAGCTGTTGGGGTGCAGAAAACTAGGCGTTAGACGAACTGAAGTCTAAATGTCAATGGTTTTTGCGCAGAATTGAAGTAATAACATGCAATTAGTCATCATCTCACTGCAACTTTGCCAGCGCAAACAGGAAGTTGTGAGAACTTTGCGGAGGTCCTACACTGCACAGAAAAACAGTTTTTTCGAAACAGACGGATGATTTGACCACTTTGGAGGATTTTTCACTCCACCACTATGAATGAGTTGATTGCACAAGCAGGTCGCTACAACTGATTCAGCGGAGAAGCTAAAAGTCTCCGGTAAAGGCTTAATAATAGCACCCTACGAATGCAGAAACTTAGGAGTGAGTTGAGAGGCCCGAAATGTTGCCGCAAGCCAGCGTTGTTGTCCAGTCAGTGAGACAGACATTAGAGTTTCCCTCTGTTATATAATGGGCATGCTACTGGGACCCAACTTTAGCATGCGGTATTCATGGTCGTCCATGTAAGACAGGCTATCACTTAAAAAACGTCGATATCTATGCCTGTCATAATTACGTCTCTGTTTTTATTCCACCACCTACCAACACGTCCTTCACAAAAACTCAAAGGCATGGCAGCGACGATAAAGGAGCGATGGCGTAAAAGACTAAGTCACTTCGAGGGACTGTTTCAAGGCAGTCGTTACGGACTGAAGCAGTGAGAGAAAAGGCCAAGTAGAGGAAAATTACTAAGCAGATTGTTTGTTGATTCCTGAACATGCAGGTATAAACCATTTTTACAGGCAATAACAAGTTTGTATGTAAAATACACACTGCTCTTGGGCAACCAATTTTAATTACTGGAATGTTTGTATTGCACGTTAATAAAATGTAAGGTGTGTGGGGTTCCTGAATTGGTTGAAAGCGAGAAAGTAGTGCCAGTAATCTCACGGTGGGAAGAAAGCACCCGTTTACTCAGTCCCCCGGGGAGCGTCATCGAAACGGAATATAGGAAACCAAAACTTGGTGTATGTTTGGCACTTCTTTCGTAATCAATTTTTTTGGTACTTCTTTTGACGCTTTCAGGGAAAATCTTTGGGTGCGCTTCCATGCTTTTAACAACTTAAGGGGGGTGGGTAATTTGTCTGTTTTCGGAAATTTGGTGCGCTTCCTCATCTGCTCCACAATTAAGTTCTGGCTGGGGGGTATATCCACTGTTTATTGATTTCCAGTGGTGGATTCACACGATATGAACTACTGGAAAATCTGTCACGTAGCATTGTCACACGTAAGTTGCCTTCAGAGTCAGCGGTAGATTCATCTGTTGGATTGACTTGCCTGCCTAGGTTTTAGCCGCCATTATAACTGTCGAGGGAACTCAATGTATTCGCTGTAGGGGAGGTTCCATATGCAACTAATTGGAGGAAGTTGGTTAACAGGTGAGCCGTGGTTTTCTAGTCATAACTCACTGTGACTCCTAGGTCATTGTGGGTCAGTACCGGCGCAGATGAGTCCCGTCAATATCGTAGGTGCCGCTGTGTGTGTGTGTGCCTCAAGTGAATGCTCACACATTTACCTGCACTGATAGGCACCAGCCACTTTTCTGACCAGGTAAACAGGCTGTTCAGGTCTGCCCGAAGAGCACGAATATCCTCATCATTTCTAATTTCCCGCCAGATTTATACATCATCAGCGCAGAGAACCACAGGAGAGTTCATGACGTTTGGCAGCTCATCTACGTATAATAGAAACAGCGGAGGGTACAGGACTGTACCTTGAGGCACTCCACTGTCCACCTACTTCCAAGTAGAGAGTTGAGAATTGATCCTCACTCCGTCCCCTACCAACAATGAAACCCTCTTATCCATGTGAGCAGGCTGCCAGTGATTTTAAAACTTTCCAGTTTCCCCGGGTAACCTGGAATCGGGTATCTTGCCGAAAGCCTCACTAAAGTTAGTGAAAATGACATCTGCAGGAATCCTATCATCTTTAGACCTAACCCAGCTTTCTCTGACAGTAAGAAGGTTCGTCAGGCAAGAGAAATTTCTACGAAAACCAGACTGTGAACGAGATGATAGTGTTGCCCTCTAGGTGAGCCGTGATGGCTTTCTTGATTACTCTTCTTAGGATTTTCCCAACAGTACTAATAAAATTTGTCCGTCTGTGGTTTTATGGGAGCTGCCTAGAACCTGCCTTGTGGATAGGTGTTACTATGGCATACTTCCAGTCATAGGGGTGTGTGCCTTCGCTAAGAGACAGTCTGAATACAGCAGTCAATGGGCCGGCTATATAGAGTGCAAGCTCTCTGAGAAGCCTTGGGTGCACCCCATCCGGTCCCGCTGATTTTCCCACGTCGAGATTACCTTATATCAGAAACTCATCACGGCAATCGATATCTACAGAGTTTATTCCGTTGGATCTCAATGCTTCTACCGCTAAATAAACGCTCAAAGAAGATTCGTGTGTGAAGACCTCAACAAAATATGCAGCCACGGCTCCTGCTTTTTCCCTATCGTCCCCAATCAAACGGTCAGTTTCAGCTCCTTTGATTAGGGTGGTATACCATGACACATCTTATTTCTGTAGTTCATGTAAGAAAATAACCTCTTCAGGCGTTGCAATGCAGTGTGAGCAAGACGTATTTCAAAGCATATTCGAGATCTGCGGACAGCAGCCACACATTTATTTCGGGCTTCCATGTAATGCTTCACCACTTCGGGTTTACCGAGGTGGGTGGCAAGGCTCCAACACTTTTTCTTACGTCGTAGCAGGGTTCGGATTTCGTGGTTTAAGCACGGGGGACGGTGTTTTCGTCCCCTCGGGACAGTCCACAGAACGGAAGGTTGGGTCTCTCGCACATATAACTGTCTGAAGGAGCACCACACACCTTCAACCGAGGCCTCTGGATTGACTGTCCAGTCCTTCGAAGAGGCTGTCAGGTTAATAGTTTCCATATTTGCTTTCCATATGTTAGGTCTGGCTGGGACATCGGCCTGGTACAAGATGTCTGCTGTGAATCTGAAGATGATCACAGCGTGATTGCTTTTGCCAAGAGGTGCTAGGTGTCGGATGAAGGATACATCATCTGTATGTATGAATACTAAGTCTAGAACCGATGGAGCACGCTGATATTCATACCTGGTTGGTGTCCAAATGTGCTGTTTTAGAGCTAGGTAAACTGATCTTTCCACTAACCTTTTGTTGTCAGTCTGCCCAAGTCAACTGATGGTCCATTGAAGTCTCCCACAACTAGACATCGGTATTTATCTGTCCAGAGGGTCAGCCTATTCAGGAGGAAGTCTCCTGCCTCACATCCAGGGCTCCGATGTATTACGACTACGTTAACACCCTGTTCCTCGCACTTTACTAGGCAGTGCAGCACTTCACGTGTCCCACTTTCGTGTAAGACTGTTTCTACAGCTTTTACAGTCAAGGTATTCCTAACCTGTCGCTTCGAAAAGGGACGAATTCTCATAAGTGTGTGTCACAGCCACTGATCCCAGAAAGGAATCAAGTTCCTGAGATAGCAGTGGTGTCAGAACTTACGTCGCCTATCACAACACTAAGCCCAATCCTTTTGTTTTAAAGACTACGTGGGTTTGTGTAGAAGACAACGAAACTATTTAAATGAGCTTCCGTTCTATCCACAGAGACTCCGGCATCATTGGTTCCCGAAACCTCACCACACGAAAACCCACCACTTTCAGATCTTGCCCTTCAGCTGCTAATCTGGGTTTTAGTTCTGCTTCCGATCCTCATTTTTCGATTCCTTCGCCAAGAGCCAGATCCTTTCGCGCGAATGCTCTGAATTTTTGAAGTCTGAGTATTCTTCAGAATCTGATCTCCCTCGCCTGCTGACTCGAACACGACTTTAAGTAACCAAACATTGTTTCCGGGGATGACTGTCCCCTGTTTGCCTACTCTATATATCTCGGATAAGGTGGCTGCTGGCATGTTTTCTGGTAAAATCTGGCTTATCAAACTTTGCGTCCTGCCAGGGTCACGATCGGAATGTTTACGTGGCTCTGGGCCTTAACTTTCTTCCACTCTGCGGGAGATTACTGACCTGTCTAGGATCTCTACCTTTTTCTTGCTCTGTGCAGCGATGATAGCTAGTTCGATGACCGTTTGCCATTTTCCACGCTTGGATATGCAAGGTTCTCAAAAGCCTAGTCCGGTGAGCTTGACGCTGAGAGCCCTGGAACGAACTTGCACCCCGTACCGTTTAGTTTTCGTCAATGATCGGGTTGCCGAACTGCTTATGACCAGCGGACAGCATGGTTCCGCCGTTGGCACTGAGGGTTTTTCACTCCTGTTTCTTCCGTCTGAGGTGGACCTAGTCTTACTGTCAGCAGTTTTCAGACTAGGTCTGCCAGCTCTGGGGATGCGAAAACCAGAAGTTACTCGCTTCACCCTACTTGGTGTAGTTTTTACTGAGTCACTGTCAGCAAACCTAATAGGTTGTCTACGCATCCGACTTACAGCCTGTCATGGGACGTTCTTACAATTTTACACAGCAATCTGTGTTTTTTCTTCTGCCAGAGCGCGAATATCCAAGCAGCCTAACGTGCAAAGCCAGACACTTCCTGCGTTTCTGTACCCCTGCGAGGCTTGTACAGTTATCGTGGAACCAGCTTTTATATTCGCTGCACTGCTCATAAGAGGCCAATGCAGAGTGGCACCCGGCCCTATCGCAAGTATTTTACGACACTTGGGGCTCACTTTGCTGCAAAAACTACAGAAATTCACCCAGTAAAAGTTCCTGTCTCACCTTGATCGAATGATATTCCGATCAGCGCTAAAATGCAACAGCCTTTGATTTGTAAACACAAAAAATGCCAAGAACCCAGCTGAACCTGAAAAGCCACTCCCCCTTTCGAACAGCACGCGTCGTTCCACCGACGATGTTATTGACTACCGGATCGTGGTGTCCATCCAGAGTCATGGGCATAGGCCTGGTCATAGGTGAACACACTATCTAGTATACCGACCAGAACATAAGCGTGGCGGTGGCTGTCCCACCTATTTGTGCAGCCAAGCTGCGGCAGATGATGCTGAAGGCATGTAAAATGCGACGCACGACTCACAGCGGGTCACTGCACGTGGCACTAAATACGAAATGCTCGCAGATTGTGCACATTCAGGATCATGCTCAACAGCGGAAAAGGATACTCTTCCGGGCCTTCTCATACAGCGCGGACTTTAAACTGATTGCTGGGGGCTTCAGTCGTAGCGAAGTCAGCTGAGTGGCTGGTTGTTGTCCACAGCCCTTCAATCAGATATTCACTGTGATAGATGTCTTCGTATGGAAACAATACACCCACGCGCCCGCTCATGGACACATGTCGAACCTCATATTTTCTCATGACATCACACCAGTGACTACTCATGTTAGGATGAATTTTCCAGTAGTAATCGCTGAATGGTGTTCTATTATCTACCAATCCCAGCACTCGAAACGTGTGGCGAACAAGCCTCACGGAATATTGAATGTAGCGGCTGCAATGATGCAGACCGAAAACTGCTAACATAGCTGCCTAGGCTCCCCCCTTGAGATGGCCATTTTGTTAACGGCTCGCTGATAACCACGCTGACTCTTTTCCACGGGAGTTTTGTGTCGTGTCCGGGCACCGGTTCTCCCGTGAAAACGGTGAAACTACAAAATAGCTGCTCAGAATACATCCCGCCAGTATACCACAAAAAGCACAGGCGACTGTCGGGCCTGTGCCACCCCAGTGAGGACCCATCCTAGTTGCACTCAACGTATGAAACATTCGAAACACCAGAAAGCCTACATGTTAGACCGATCTAAATGGGGGAGCAGAGGCCTTTAGAACTAGCTCGAAGATTTATAGTATAACATCACCTCTTAAAAACCGTCTTCAACCGAAAATAGGTATGAAGTGTTTGCTCTGCAATGAGATAGGCTACGACAACACAGCCCGGATTTGAAAACTACCCGGTGACTGGTTTGCAACTTTTAGTATGGCACCGAGCACCACTACCAAAAGCGTACCAATGTACAGTAGCCACTCTGCAGCTGTCGTGTTTGCAAGCAAAAACGTAGCTGAAGCCATTAAAAGACCCAGGCTGACAGTAGCCTTGTGGAACATAGGTAAGGCATCCCCTGAATCTGCTTAAGCTGTTCACTGTACCGTTGGAAACTGACACATCCTACTGAATGGAAAATTACGTCCATAATTCCACGCCGTGAATATGGAAACAAGGCCAGTGTTAGCATTCACAGGCCCACGACTGAAAACCGGGTCCTTTCGCGAATTATGGAAAAGATTATGAAAGGCAGCATGTCTGAATACTTACTTTGGTAGGGTTTCTGCAACAAAACCTCAGCATGGCTCATGAAAAATGGGCCATGCGTCACATGTCATTTTGACTTCTTTGACCTCATTGTTGATGGTCATGAGGCCCAGGAAATGGTCATTGTCGTGTACTCCGACGTACCGAAGGCATTCGACATTGTTTTGCTTGGTATACTCTTTTAGAGGCTTAATGCAGTTGGTGTTCGAAATCCCCTGTTAGGCTGGTCGAAATCATGTCCAGGTGATCACACACAAATAACTGAAATTAACTCAGCTTTATCCACTCCTAGACAAGTGGCAAGTGGAGTTGGGCGGGGTGGCGTTCTGGGGTCACTTTTGCCTATTATCTACATGAGCATTGTTTGCAGTCTGTCTGTCACGCGTGAAGTTTTTTATAAGCCGTTCGCTCTTGCCCTGGCCACGAGTTAAATGATGTTATGACCGCGATTCGACGTGATGGACATCTGAACGCTTTTGACGCTACCTCACATCCACCATCTCCTCAACTTCAAGAGCGACAATCCAGCAGCACACGAAGCCAGTCTTATGAAAGCATTTTTACGAAGAGAGAAGTCACATTGTGTTACAGCAACCTTACGGATGAGAGGGGACATCTATTCTACTGCTGTTCTCCTAGAGGGCGGTTGCCCACACAACTTCATCATAAGATGTTCATATCATTTCTCGCCAACCTCGAAAGCCTACTGACTGTCCTACCCTTCATGAAGACTGGCGATACAATCATGGCCACGTTACTGAATCTTTTTAGAATTACTGCATCTCACAACTCCACGAGATCCCTTCACCCTGTCTAATGCCATCCGAAAGTCAAAACAACAAAGGAAGACAAACTAAACAATATCTTGAACGTACACCGCAGAAACTGTGACAAACGCTACATCGGGCACGGTGGTCACATTTTTGCGATCCATCTATATGAACGTTAGCTAGCAGTGAAGTGTCATGATATATAGTTGCTCAAGTAAACGTGTGTCGATAACTGTGGACACCAACTTGACTGGGAAAATGTGATATCTTCGGGTGGTAGAATGCAAAGGAGTCAACAAAAGTTTTAGAATCTTGACATTCAGGTCGGTCGGCAGTTGAGAGATGCTGGCATTACCCCGTCTATCAACCAATGAGGAAAAAAGGAGGGTCACAGCTCAGGTAATCGGGACAAACAAACGATATAAATGTAGAGACAGTGACAAGTTCTCGGCAGAAACTACCAACGACACGCAAGGCCAATGGGTCCATCACGGCTACCGAAAGGGCCTCAAGGTCAGGACACCTGGCTTTCTGTAGAGGCTCTTCAGGCGCCTCTAAGACAAATGGAACCAGCGCCTGACCGGTAGATCCGTACCAAACCCGAGTCTTTCTCTTAGGTTGCGCTGGAAATGTATGCAGGTGCCACAGATAGAATAGAATACTTTCTGTGAGTCTGAGGCGCCAGGCCGTCATCATTCATCCACTCTGCAAGCAGTCCGAGATGCACTTAGTTCTACCTTGAATGTCGCAGCTCTACAAAACCTAGCATTGTTAGCGTGAAGTGAAATCGAAGGGCTGTGACTCAATAGGAGTTCGTTCACAGGGAGAATGAACGGCAGCGAACCCAGAGTTGGTTTTTGTATTACACCCGATGGTGGTACCCTCCAAGTTAATAAAAGCGCACTGACTTTGATTTGGAGTTCCCTGCCGTCTAAATATTATTGCGGTCAGGTTATTGTCTGACTGCTGATCCTCAGTATTGCTATTTTGCGGTTGACAATGGCGTGTCAGACCGTTCCGAAGGTCAGGGAGAGCACATGAACAGGGACTTAAAGACCCAGGCACGCGGCCTAGCTGTCACCGTCTACCAGAATGTTTGAGGCACGGAACCTGCCCCTTCGGAAACCGTTCTGAGCATCATTTTGTGCTCTCTTTTTCCCTAAGCACTCTATGTGGCGGTCATCTACAAGGTCCCTGACTACTTTCGGCAACACTGGTAGAAGTGCCGTAGGTCGGTGACATTTTAGATTCTGGTTGTCTCCTTTTCTGAAGATAACAGATAAAATAACAGGTTTCCACTCTCATGGAAGTACGTGTCTGTCCGGGGATTTGGAAATAAATTGCAGGGCAGACCATACAGGGCTTTATTAACATAGACATTCGAATGTTTTCACGTTCTGGTGATTTTTGTGAGCGGGACTTCCGGGTTTCCGAGGTCCATAGTATATGTCGATTCTATTCCATGCGACTCTTCAACATTGGATAACGCTAGGGGTTGCTTAGGCAATTAGCGATTTCAGTTGGATGGCAGAACGCTGGCATCCTAAGTTTAGTGAAGTTATCTTTGTTCGGGTCCTTCACAAGGTATCCTTCCTGGAGGCGATTTTTCTCTCGACCATTAACCGATATAGATTCTTTGAGTCCACCTTGAGGGTAATAAAGGCTTGCCAGGAACGATCCCGTGTCCCTTTTCTGGTCGGCGTTATGTTGCGCCGACTCCTTAGAGCCATGTGTGCACCTCGATTTGATTCCTTTCTAGAGATCATCCAGTCATGCCATACCCTCGTCTTGGCTTACGGGCATTCACTGCCTCTTTCAGCCATGCTGTTTACTTCTTCAGTGCTACTGTGACCACTACGATATTTCTGAAAAAAGCAGTCCTAATGATTTTCCTCATGAGTCCCTTGTGCTGGTCTTTCCATGAGGCACTCCACCCCTGGGTCTATGGCGCTGTCAACACGCATCAATCGATTTCCTTGCTGTAGCACAGACAAGGGCGAGATCCTTCCCGTGATGGTTGTTTACTGAATACTGGATCAAGCACTACCATATCGTGATTGCAGCTGCCAATATGGGTTTGAACCTGAATGTTTTCTGCCACCAGATGGTCGCTAGTAAGGGGATAGTTCAGTCTGCATTTATCTCCTCTCAACCCCTACGAGTGTCGTCACCGACATTTTCATGTATTCAAGACTTTTTGACAGCACTGGGTGAGTTTCGGTCGAACGCCTGGCTTGAGGTCATCCTGTCCCATCCAGGGCTGAGAGTTCGGGTACTAAAATCAGTCGCTTTGACGACTTCGTAAAAGCCTATAATCGCCACCGCGACTACTGCTTGTAGCAGCTGTTGACTCTGCCCCACGTTGCTGGTAATGGTTTTATAGACTCCCCTTACCAGGAAATTACTTCGTCCGATCTCGAAGTAGCACTAGATGGGTTGTGGGAACCCCATCATTACGGTATCAATAGCTCATTCATTTGTGAACTGGCCACCCATTAACATCACCCCTCCGCCTCGTTCCTTGGCTGCAGCAGTCGATCGAGACAGTTATCCGTTTAGAAAGTGATAGTAGTTACCAAATGAGGACCGTTTGTTCCGCAGGCAATCCCGTTTGCAAAACTGTTTGTTCTGAAAACGAAGTTTTCGACTGCCTAGGCGTATACATGATAATTTCGAGGAGATTGGAGACGGGGCCAACGACGTCAGTGCTCAGGAAGAGTGAGCACCGTAGTCATATCTAGATAATGTTGACATGACTATGGAAAACAAACTGTGTCCGAAACATGGTCAAGCAAATAGTTCTGGTCCATTGTGTGACATATCTAATAAATCATCTAAAATGGAATTACACTCACATTAAATTTGAAAGACTTCTGAGTCCATAGAAGGTGTAAAACGTAACAAAAAAGCGGAACCTCAAACCTAGAAGCAAGATTTTAAGAGCGAAAACTTCTATCTACCCACACTATTAATGTAATATGTTGGTTTTGCAATTGAACATTGAAACACCAACGTTGTTTTAATCTTGGAAAACATTGAAACTCACCATGTAAACAGAAGGAAACAAAATCAAATTATATGTCGAAGCAGTCTACTAACCGAAGTAAGACAGAAAAGAGTAAAGGGAACGCCAATGTTATTCATATCGCACAAGATGTGATTCCAGGAAAACTTTCAGAGCAAGAATGGTTTGCAGAAACTTTCAGACCTTAGTTTTAGGAATTTACTGCTTGAAGATGACTTATCCGAGAAGATATGTTATGAAGTAGTTACAGAAATCGTTGAGAATACTCTTGATGCTGCTTTTAAAGCTTATTTGAAAAGTCAACTGATACCATTCACAGTACACCAAGCGTCACTTGCTCTCCTGCAGCTCGTTGATGTAAATGATACTCTGTACTCATTAATATGTAGTTGGAATTTATGTGTTGTGATCTGGGCGAACCACATATTACCACTAGTGCTGAGTGGGCTGAGGATGAAGGTATTCTTCTGGCTTTATGACTGATTTTTTCAGTCGCTAGTTCAAGTAAAATAGATTCCTGGGCTCAGGGAGCAATTTCCAAGACTTTTCATGCAAAACTCTTAGATAGAGTAATAAGCCCAACGAAGCATGATGAAGCTAAATTATGTGACTCTAAGATTATTAAAAGGTGGGTGTTTTATTTTGAATGCTGTAGTCTCATTTCTGCAAAATCGTACATTAGTCTTTCTAGCGCAGGTACCTAGTAGTTTTTGTTTTCTGATACCTATATATATATATATATATATATATATATATATATATATATATCGACCGCGAGTAACAAGAGTTAACCTCCAAAGTGAAGTAATAGGTTAGCAGACACAATTCAAAAAGACACATAGAAGCCCAGTGCATCACCTCAACGTTGCTCACTGAACAGTAACATGGGATCAATAAATCAGTAAAAATAGAGGCATTATAAAAAATGACGGAGCTAAAAGATTAGATCATACATACATGTCACAAGATATGAGAAACACGGGAGGATGCCGAAACTAAACATACCTTTACAAATGTAATCGATTCTTAGTCGTATCACTTAAGATCTTCAAACACAGTTGGCATTTGAGTCTCTATTTCTACAACAGTCACAATACGCCTACTTATTCCATGTCCTCATTAATTACAATTGCGATTAAAACTAGGAGCAAGCGGTAACGAATTTACTGATCACTAGCTTTATACACAAATTTGTCTTAAAAATTCATGATGTTTATATAACATCAATAGTGGTGGTAGAAATGTCTAATAAGGTAATTAGAATAATCTAATTATTAGCATTGGGAATTCATTTGGAATAAACCTAAATATATATGAGCACGATTTTGAGCAGTAAGACAATTTTGGTTGTCACTGAGTAACTCTCCTGAGAAAAATTACATTTTTACAAAGTGACATACTTATCAGCACATCTATAAGGCCTACTCTGCGCAGCTAATGTTATCTGTCACTGAGTTCACAAGGCTGTGTACTATCCCCCCTTGGCTACTTTAAGTTCTTCCCAGTATACTATAACCTCAGCCAGTTTAGTACGCTGAAGTGAACAGTGGCGGGATATGCGTAGCTTATGACAATTATTTTACTTGGTACAGGCTTATCAGGTCATTGAATGACTTATTTCTCCTATTAGAAATTCGTCCCTAATGGTAAGGTCAGTGTTTCTACCATAGGTATCATCAGTCTGTAACACTACCGCAGAAATGCCTAATATTATCTTTATCCCAGTTCAGTGAGCTTTTGCGTTGACGCCTTTTGTCAACAAAATTACGTCATACATTATACACAGTTAGCGAATACGCCAAGAACTACTACCTAACATCTAGTTAGCATTTACCATCCAATCTTAAAAGTAACAAAATATAAGTATCTTCATCAACACTGATAAAAGTGCCATGAGATTTCAAAACCTCTTGAATTTCTACTCAGTTAAAAAGATTGTTTATCTCTGTAGAAAGCTCAGTCATTTTTAAAATGTTTCGTATATTTTGTCGAACTTCTCAAGTTGCTTCTTTTTCATCCAAAGACTCTTGCAACAGGATGTAATTCGATTTACATTTTTAAAGGGCGGCTATAAAGCTACTTAAATTGGTATTGTAGTGAACAGTTGAGTAATAAGAGGTAACCAAAAGGTGTTTCTTCAATTGGTTATACTGTTTGTAAACCATCATTAGCGTGTATCACCTTTAGTCTTGAAAATGTATTGGCTATATGGAAGTTTTTCACTCACTGTGCATTTATAAACGTTAGCACCAAGCTCATCTCCAACTTTAAGGTCTAACTGAATGCAGTAATCAAGTTCCTCAACTTGTGAGTCACATTATGCAAGTAACTAACAGAAACTAGTGAAGACTGATGGTAACAGCAGTTAAAACTACACAAAGACGACTGGTCTTGAAAAGGTTCTCTACTGAAAGTAATATGCTGTCTTAAAACCTCAATGGTGACGGCTGTTGCCTTAGAATGAGTGATGTGAACTCAATCGTCCCACATACCATTTATCCTCACAACATCGAAGAGGTTTCTGCTGTTGGGTTTCAGAGAGGATAAAACCTAGCTGGAAGGCTTTTTAGTGACTTCTTCCTATTATATAACAAGTGCAGTCGGGCAGCATACCATCCGATATTAGATAGGATAATAAGTAAACAGGAGAGATAAGTACTGGAATTCGCCCTAAAAATTAAAGTGTAATCACACTTTAAAAGACGAAAAAGTGACTAAATGCTATGAAGTTTCGTTACATGCATTGGTATGGTTTCCTGACTTTTCTATTCGTATGATGAAAAGATTTTCGTTGTAAAAGATTCAACTAACTTCTTATCTTCTAACCGGCGATGAATCGGACGTTTATTGTTAAGAACAGTGTTGAGAAATGAATACTTATTTAGGTAATGAAATGCACTATGACTGTAGTAACATATATTCTTAGTAAGATAAATCAAATTGAACCACTAATACATTTCTATTGGAAACGTCAGTCATCAAAATTAGTAGCCTGGTTCAAGGGTTAAAAGATGTGAGAAAATGGGCTCTCTTAGAGACCGAATACTGGGTACATGACACGAAAGTAGCCTAGAATATGGTCAGCATATATGCAGCACCTCCAAATATTTAGCAATTACTAGACAGAGAATTCGTTGTGTTACGACCACCTTTAGGTATAGGTTCCCTATTAATTTAACCTTAGGTATACCTGTAGGATGGGTCTTACGTCTCAAGGTAATCACGCGCTATTAACTCTCTATGTTAAAAATCTGTTTTAACTTAATTTCTTTATTTTAGAAAGGATATCATCAATGATGGTAAGAATAAAGATGATAGTGGTATGAAAGTAGATCAACGAAGTATTGAGTCAATTGCTAAACACGATAAACCTCAGAAAAAGGTTTTAAACAAAGGTAAGTTAATTTTCACCTGTCAATACATGTACACAAACTATTATTATTATTGTTTTTTCCTTGGTTTTCTAGTGGAACATAAGGCTTCAGTAGCACGCCTCCATTCCACCCTGTTCACTGTAGTCTTTCGAACCTCGCTCCACAACTACCCACAAGCTTTCATTTCTTCCTCACATGATCTCCTCCATGTCACCCTCGGACACCTAACTCGTCGTTTCCACTTTGGATTCCACTCGAGTGCCTTGCCTGATGCGTAATGTCCTCAATTGGCCTTCTCAGTATATTCTCAATCCATCTCCACTTTCTTCTACTGGATATTTGTTGAGCGATAGGTTCTTGGTTGGTTCGTTGCCCGACCAGAATTCCTTGTTGCTTATTATTATTATTCTGGCCATCTGTTGTTCAGCAACTAGCGTAGGCATCTGTTGATGGATCACTGTAGTTTGTTGGAAATGCTTTTCGTAACGCACCAAGTCTCTCAATCATCACATAGAAGCACTGACTTGATATTCATGTGGAAAGTCCTGATCTTGTTCACGCTTTATACTCAATCGGGTGCAGTAGATCTCCACACTGATTTCACATTAATTAACGCCTGTTTCGCTTTTCCGATCCCGGTTTTGACATCCTCATCTGTGCCGCCAACATCGCCGTCACCTGTAGTTGAAACGATACTGCCGTGCTCTGCCTAGGTAAGTGGGTAGGTAGGTGAGTGACAACTTCATTGAGATTTATCCCCTTCTTGTTGACTTCTATCTGTCGCGATTGATGTTGTTGGTCGAAAACCTTCATCACCTCCCTCTTCTCTACATTCACTTGAAGTACCGTCTTCGCTGCCTCGCATCGCCTCTTCTGTTTATTTGTTAGTTTTCGCCTGTAGATCTTCGAGTTTGTGCAACAAGACATAAGACATAAATCATCATCAGCGAAATCCAAATCTCCTTCTGGGGTCTTGTTGTCCGTCCAACCAGCGTATGCCCCTCTTCTCGCTCCTCACTGTTTTTCCTCCATGGTCCAGTTCAGTCGACCACAATCAGGAAGATCATCGGTGACAGTAGGCAGTCTTGGCTTACTTCTGTCTGTTTTCACTTCAAATGCATCACTGAGCCTCCCACTGTGAATCACTTGGCATGTGCCATCATTCAGCATATAGCTGTTGAATAAGGTTGATAAAGGTTTCTGGTACTCCATAGTGTTTAGGCAGCTGCCTGACAAATTACTTCTCGGTCGACACTGCCGAAGGTCCTTTCAAAATCGATGGGGTTCAGGTAGAGAGTTGACTGCTATTCTATTCTCTTTTCTATGATGATGTGAAGTGTTTCATTCCATTTCATCCACACATGATTTGTTCTTCCTGAAGCCAGCCAGCCTGTCAGCCAGTCTGTTCAGGTCGTAATTTTAAATCCAGCGCATCCTTTAGTCTCTCCAGGATGATGCGATTTAATATTTTGCTTGCTTGTGGTAGGTAGGAGCATGATTCCATGCCAGTTCTTACAAACACTTAGGTCTCCCTTCTTTGGGAGGTTGACAAGGTAGCCCTTCTTCCAATCAGTTGGCAGGCACATTTCCTACATTCCAAACCTTCTGTAGTAGTGGTGTGAGCATGTCGGCTGCTGTTGTCTCTGCGTGTCTGTTTTCTGTGCTTCTGGTTGAATTCCATCTGGTCCTGCTGCATTGCTGGATTTCAGCAGTTTTATGGCATTCAGGACTTCGACTTTTGTCGGAGGGCCTGTGTTCACTGGTATTTCTGCCGTTGCTGGTGGTATTTTTGGACGAGTTGCAGGTGGTGGTCGACTGAAGAGTTTTTTGAAGTGGTCAGCCCATTGTTTCCTGTGCTTCTCCTCTTTGATAACTAACTTTCCTTTACTACCTCTCATTGGTTTCGTCTGAGTTGATCTCATCCCACATAGTAACCCGGTTATTTGATATAATGTTGTCAGGTCTCTCCTACCTGCGTGCTGTTCTGCTTGACTTGCCAATGTGTTGCAGAAGTGTATATGGTCTTCGCATGCACTCTTCTTCACTTCTTTGTCCAGTGTAGTGTTTTATACGTTGTACTCAGTTCTTCTTTTTGTTGTGCATCCTTGCACTGGTTCATTTTCTGCTTCACTATCTTTCTTTCCCTGCTCTATCAGCTTCCATGTGTCCGTCGAGATCCATTCCTTGTGTTGTTTCCTCTTCCTTCCTAACACGGTTATGTGGTTTCTTTCCACATACCTTTCAAAGAGTTTCAGTGTTCATCCACACAGATTTCTTTAGGGATGTTGCTCGGTATTTCACATTTTGCTCTGATGGCTGACGTGAAGATGTCCTTTGTAGTTTCGTCCTTCAGTTCAATTTCTATTTTGGGTGTTGAACTTGGAGGCTTTCAACATGCTTTTCAAAGTAGGTCCTTTGCACTAGATAGTGAGTGGTGTGAACCTACATCTGCTCCTCTTCTTGATGTGATTTTGTGTCCAGTAGGCTGCGTCTCCACTCTATTCAGATTGAGATGAAGTCGATCTGATTTTCAGTGTGGTGTGTCTATCTGGTGAAGTCCATTTCGCTTTGTGAATATCCTTGTGTTTGTGTACACTGCTTCCAATCACCGAATCTTTGAATGCGCAGAAATCTGCAAACAGTTCTCCATTCTCATTCATTTCACCAAGTGTTTCTCGACCATTGATTGGCTCTCTTCCTGTGTTGTCTGCTCCGAGTGTGACATTCATCTCACCAACTGGAATCTTGTCCAGTACTGATTGCAGCCGTCCATAGAATTCCTCCTTCTTCTCTTCATCTGCATTATTTGTTGGCGCGTAGCATTAAATGATTGTAACTTTCCTTCCTTGTGAGTTGAATCTTGCTGTCATGATCCTGATCACGGAGGAGATTGGTTCCCACTGCATGAAAGAGAGCCTTCGATGTCGTTGGGGATATCATGATAGTCACTCTCTCCGTGTGCTCGTGGTCGTCGTCTGGGTGATAATATCGGAGTAGATTATTGACTCTCTAGTTGATAGTTTGAAGAGTCCACTTTCATCCCATTTGTTTTCGCAGATTCCTAGCACTTCTGTGTCATACTTTCTCATCTCTTTTGCAATCTGGGCAGTCTTGGTAGGTTCATACATGGTGTGGACATTTCATGTCCCCACGTTTACTTTCGCTTTCATCGAGAGAAGACACATCGGCCAATTGGCTTGCCGAAGGCTTTCACCAACCAGCGTCATTTCGTCTCTTCGATTCCAGTGAGGAATAAGTTTTATTTTTATTTTTTATATTTTGTTTGTGCTTTGAAGTTTCTTCATCGGTTGGATTGGTTTTCCGGGGTAGAGTTGCTAGCCCTACGCCCAACCTTCCATGTTTACCCGGGCTTAGGACGGGCTAGTAACTAGTGAACTAGTTAACCAGACAAGGTTACATGTACACACACAAGTTACCTTTATTGATTAGTGACAGTTTTATTTCTTCTTAATTTAAATGTATTCAGTAGATGTTTTCTTACTTTTGTAAATTGATCAAAATTTTGCTAAGATTGTGACTCATACTTAAATGTGTTACATTTAAGTATACTATGGCCAGCATGGATTCATACTTTCGTTAAGTACGAGTACTTGATAAGAAACCTAGGTCCCTAATTTCATGTCCATTGGTACTTGTCACTAGCAGTTATGTTCATTTTTTCAGAAATTCATAAACTCTCTGAAAAATTTAAATATGTATTATTTAGCGATAAGTCGGTGCTTCTATATGGATCAGAAACTTGGTGCGTTACGAAAGGGATTTCCAACAAACTACAGACATTCATCAACAACAGTCTACGCTGGCTCGATACTCAAGATCAGATGGCCAGAAAGAATAAGGAACAAGGAACTCTGGCAACGAACCAACCAAGAACCTATTGCTCAACAAATATGCAGAAGGAAGTGGAGATGGATTGGGTATACACTAAGAAGGCCGACTGGGGACATCACGCCTCAGGCCAGGCCCTCGAGTATAACCCAGATGAGGAAAGATGAGTTAGGCGTCTAAGGGTGACATGGAGGGGATGGTGTGAGGAAGAAATGAGAGCTTCTGGGCTGTCTTGAAGCCAAGCTGAAAAGATGGCAGAGAAGAGAGTGGAATGGAGACGTGCTGTTGAAGCTCTATGTTCCACTAGGAACCCAAAAGACAAATAATAATCATTATTATTTAGCGATATGGTTAGAACTGTTGGAAATTCAGATAAAATATACATTTAACACCCGCTTGGTATAACAAGTCTGGAGGTGGAAACTAGATAACTCGAAATTAGTCAACTCTTTAGTGATGAATCAGTTTGATAAATCGTCACCAATATTTTCCACTATTAATAATCTAATATCGTTTAACCAATCAATAGTCAGTGTACAGTTTTGTAATGTTTAACTCCTGCTAACCAAGTAATATAGACTAATTCACCAAAAAGAGAAAATAAACTTAAGAAATTTTTAAGGATTATTAATCAGACTATCTTGGGTTGTTATTCATTGGTAGGAGGTTTCATTTATATAACAGTACTGAATATATCTGAAAGAATAGTTAAAATATGTACATAGTGGAATGGATAACCTTCGAACTAACTGTCAGGTATCCTGTTGTATGCCGTTCAGCCATTCAGCACCTTGAGGAATGAAGCAAGTGCAAAAATAGTAACTTTGGTGGTTAATAGTCCGCATATCATGAGTTGTAAGACTTGACGAAAGTCTCCCACCCTCAACTGCATAACTCGATTACTCCTCCCTATGTATGTGTGACCACACACACATGTAAATTGGTAAACACAATGGGATGTGACGTAATCACTGATGCAGTGTTTAAGTTTTTGGTGAAGCATGTTTTTGTTTTGTTTTCTCCACAATGGTAAGATTCACCGCGTAATACGTTTTCTTAATGGCTGATGTCAGCCTACATCTCAAAATGATACTATTTAGTTCCCCTCTGTATGGTAGAGTAATATAGACACTTTCATAAGAACCATGTATAGAGTTGGCTTTGGTGCTACTTGACCTCTAAAACGGTTTGTAAACTTCGTCGGATATGCATTTTCCATAAGTGCTTTGCTCAGTAATTTGATGTCTTCATCCATCGCATCTAGTATACTTATACCATAGATCCTGTTAAACAGGCATTTTACTAAACCTCGCTTGTATTGGATTGGACAAAAACTGTGGAAATTCAAGTATTGTCCTGTCCATGTAGGCTTTCTGTAAACTGACCGTCTTAATGAACCATCTTCTCGTCGACTGAGAAGTATATCTAGGAATGGCAGTTGATTATTATTCTCTTTCTCAAAAGTCAGGCTGATGTGAGTTTGTACGGCGTCAAGTCTATCTAGTAGACAAGCCATATCCTCATGCGTCTCACAAATCACTATGATGTCATCAACATATCTCTTGTAAAGATGAACTTTAGCGATGAGATCACCAGCCAGATTCTCAATATATGACGTATAAATATCAGCCAGTAGTGGTCCTAATGGATTACCCATAACTACACCGTCAACTTATCGAAAGCGTTCACCTTCAAACATAAAGTGGACTTTGTCGGAACACAACAATAATAACTCCTTCAGAAAGGTTGGAATAATAGGAAATGGGAGGTTTTTCGAGGATATATAGTCAGGGAGAATGCTAATAGTCTTGGACAATGGCACGTTAGTGAACAAGGAATTTACATCGAAAGAGTATATAATCTTGTTTTTTATATTCATGTTACTAAGACAGTCAACAATTTGAAAAGAATCTTTCTATGAAAACCTACAGAATTCGTTTCGAACTGGATTTAACATTTTTACCAACCATTTCACCAGTTTATGTGTTGGGGAACGACACATAGACAATATAGGGCGTAGAGGATGATTAACTTTGTGAATCATAGGTAATCCATATAAATTTGGAAATTCGGATCCCATAGGTTTCAATGAATTAAATTCCTCTTTGCTAATGACATTCATATTCAAAAGTTTTACTGAGTGGTTACTTTTGCTTCCAATTTTCTAATATCTTCTGATGGGACATCGGCTATGAATTTGCTTTCATTGCTGAGGATGGATAGCATTTTATTTTTATAGTCAGACTTATTCATCACAACGATACCTGATCCCTTATCGGGTTTAAGAATGATGATATCCGATGTGTTCTATACTTCTCTCAAAGATTTGAAGTGCTGTGAACTCAAAATGCTTCTTTGTCTTGTTTCTGAACTATGAAATTGGTGAGCAATATCAACTAATTTAGTCTTTAACCAACTTTGGTTATCTGAAGATGTAGGGACAAGGGGGCCGAATTGGTCATAGAGATTTTCAAACTGAGCATCAATATCCAATGCTATTTTACACTTTAGGTTAAATAGTTCATTTAACCGATGGAGAGATAGAGAGATTGATTACTGAATCTTTGTTCATCGAATCAACATGCAACACCTATACCATAGACATGGAAGATTTTACTACCTATAAAAACAAAGAATGTGAGGTGGATGACAGAACTATGAAAATCAGATGCTGAAAGTAGTGTGATTACACTGATATGATTATGAGCAGAGATAATTTATGCTCGAGACTTTGTCATCAAGTAAATAATACTAGATCACTTACTGTGTATTATAAATCAAATAAATAAATCTAATATAGAATTACAATTGATTTGTCATAGGTTTAGGAACCCAGATATAAAGTTTGCAGTTCTGTAAATTGCGTTGACTATTAACAAGTGACTTCATGGATGTTCTCAATGTTTAACTGTCTTTCGTCTTTTTCAATGCATACTCTTATTCCATTCAACATCTTATGAGATGCATCAAATATGTGAAATCAAAGGGCTCCAGAATAAAATATAATCTTCATTTGGACACACACAGATACATACCGGTAGCTACACACGGTTTCCAATATCCTTACTTTTCAGTAATGTTTTAAGAACCTGTACCAACTGAAGAGCTACGACAAATCAGGACGTAATTGGCTGTTTTTTCAACCTAGTTCGAGTCTGTCTGCTTGACATATGTTTGACGTATGTCAGATACAAGATGATACTTCAGGTTTGGTCTGCAACTACTCCCAGTCGAATGATAAACAGTGAAGTGGTGGAATGTGTCGACTACTTTAGTCACTTTGGGAGTTACATCAGCGTGAATGGGGTGGTTGGTGACGAAATCTCATCTCGGATACAGGAGGCCCGTTTGGCATTCACCAACCTGTGCCATCTCTGTCACCAACTATCTATCAAAGAATGACCATACTGCACTGTAATGCGTTCTGTCTAGTTATACGGGTGTGAGGCATGGCTGATGAAAGTATAAGACATGAAATGGTCACACGGTTTTGATCATAGATGTTTTCGTAGCGTTGCATGTGTTGGGTAGAACCACTGTGTGACAGAAGCTGAGGTCAGATGAGAGGTAGTAGGAAAGATAGGCAAGTCTATTGGTGAGCTTGTGAACCTTCATCACCTACCTCGAAGTACAATGCTGAGGCAAGTTGGATTAGGTTGAAAGAGGGTTCACGGTGGCTAATATCAAAACCTGATACCAGTCGATGAAGCCTGTGATTGTTGATTTGAGCCGTGTGAGGAGATGTGAAGTGCCTAGTCTGGGTCGCCGAGATGACAGGAATGAGGGGTTGAGAACTCTTGGTGACATACCCGGAAATTCGTCGCAATGGCTTAGATTTACTTCTTGACATCTTCTAAAGATTGGACATTGTCACTAGACTCTGTCTTCAAACTGCTTATTATCTCACACTATCTGCTTTGATATCACTCCCTTTTCATCCACCTGTTCTTTGTATACTACTGTAAAGTGTTGTAACGTGAGATTATGCACTTGTTTGCCAGGTTTTACGTTGATTTCGTTTGTCTGTCTGTTTGTTAGTATTCATTGTTTCCTGTAGATAATCAGTCGAACAAGTACTTCAAGATCTTTTAACTGCCAGGTAATTATTGGATTACTAGATCCTACTCTGACAGTTTATGTTTAACAGATTCAATCGACTTGTTATCAGACAAAAATATCCTTTATCATCATCAGTGAATATTACTCCTCATTCTTGGCTCCTTTAATTATAAAAATCATGGCTGCTTGATAAAATATCTTGGGATTTAACCCTACGAATAGAATTACAAGTGAGCAGTTTGATGGTAATTACTGACAGATAAAAATTTATCTCTAGTATTCAGTGATGTAGGTATTGTACAGTATGATCCGCCTTTACCACTTTATGAAAGCCTATCATACACATACTGCATGCAGTAGGAGCTCATAACTTAGTCATCCTTGTTATAAACAGGCAACAAAGTACCTAAGTTGATAGAGGAAAAAAAGTTGTAGTGCTCCCTAACTTTCATTGGTTCTCTCGTTGATTTTAGTTGGAAACAGAGGCCATTTTCAAGTCAATCACCTACCCCAAAAACTACTTTTTTCCTCCCTAAGAATATGCATGAGAAACTATGGTTTATGGAAACAACTATATCGGAAGTGAATGAATGTTTCTGGAGATGAATGACAAAAGTTGACTGATACAATTGAATTTGGCAAAATATTCACTACTCTAATCAGATTCACTGACTGAACCATAGTGAAGTTGCCATCAGGCCTATGTTTTCAGTGTGATGCTGTATAAAGCTGTGAATATACACTGCCTATAAGTTTCAGCGAATGAAAAAACTTTTGTTTTATTATTATTATTTGTCCACAACAGCCCACAAGCACTCATTTCCTCCTCACACGATCTCCTCAATGTCACCCGTGTCTCGGACGCCCAACTCGTCACTTCCTATCGGGGTTCCACTCGAGCACCTGGCCTGGTGCGTAATGCCCCCCAGTCGGTCTTCTCAGTGTATGTCCAATCCAATCTATCTCCACTTCCTCCCAGTGCATATTTGTTGAGCGATAGGTTCTTGGTTGGTTCGTTCCTAGAGTTCCTTGTTCCTTATTCTTTATTGCAATCTGATCTTCAGTATCGAGCCAGCGTAGACTGTTGTTGATGAATGTCTGTAGTTTGTTGGAAATCCCTTTCGTAACGCGCCAAGTCTCTGAACCATCACATAGAAGCACTGACTTGACTGATGTTGGTGTTGAAAATCCGAATCTTGTTCCATATGCTGAATGGAGTGCAGAAGATCTGCACACTGGTTTCAGGCTAATGAATGCGTGTCTTGCTTTTCCGATTCTGACTTTAAAATTCTCGTCTGTGCCGCCTGTAGTTGAAACAGTGCTTCCTAGATAGGTGAAGGATGTTACTTCCTTAAGTTTCTCCCGTTGATGGAGATTGGAGTTTGTTCTTGTTGGTGGTGGTGGCGTTGGTTGGGTATCTTCTTCACCTCTATCTTGTTTATATACACTCGAAGTCCCATCTTCGCTGCCTCTGTTCTATGATGATGCGAAGCGTCTAAATTTGGTCCGCACATGATTTGTTCTTCCTGAAGCCAGCCAGCCTGTCAGCCAGTCTGTTCAGGTCGTAATTTTAAATCCAGCGCATCCTTTAGTCTCTCCAGGATGATGCGATTTAATATTTTGCTTGCTTGTGGTAGGTAGGAGCATGATTCCATGCCAGTTCTTACAAACACTTAGGTCTCCCTTCTTTGGGAGGTTGACAAGGTTGCCTTCTTCCAGTCAATCGGCAGGCACATTTCCTTCCTTCCAAACCTTCTGTAGTAGTGGTGTGAGCATGTCCGCTGCTGTTGTCTCTGCGTGTCTGTTTTCTGTGCTTCTGGTTGAATTCCATCTGGTCCTGCTGCATTGCTGGATTTCAGCAGTTTTATGGCATTCAGGACTTCGACTTTTGTCGGAGGGCCTGTGTTCACTGGTATTTCTGCCGTTGCTGGTGGTATTTTTGGACGAGTTGCAGGTGGTGGTCGACTGAAGAGTTTTTTGAAGTGGTCAGCCCATTGTTTCCTGTGCTTCTCCTCTTTGATAACTAACTTTCCTTTACTACCTCTCATTGGTTTCGTCTGAGTTGATCTCATCCCACATAGTAACCCGGTTATTTGATATAATGTTGTCAGGTCTATCCTACCTGCATGCTGTTCTGCTTGACTTGCCAATGTGTTGCAGAAGTGTATATGGTCTTTGCATGCACTCTTCTTCACTTCTTTGTCCAGTGTAGTGTTTTATACGTTGTACTCAGTTCTTCTTTTTGTTGTGCATCTTGCACTGGTTCATTTTCTGCTTCACTATCTTTCTCTCCCTGCTCTATCAGCTTCCATGTGTCCGTCGAGATCCATTCCTTGTGTTGTTTCCTCTTCCTTCCCAACATGGTTATGTGGTTTCTTTCCACATCTCTGTCAAAGACTTCTAGTGTTTTAAGAACTTCCTAGCTTTCGTCACTTCATTAAAAATAAATACTCTTCATACTAAGTTATTCTCATTGAAATTGTCACAAAAATCTACATTCAAATTAGAGATTTATGAGGATTTATTTTATTGGTCTCAAGTTAATATTGATCACGAACTGACATCAGTTGGAGAACTACAAATTACCTGACAGCACTGGACAACTATTTCGTTGCAATGTGGGACCTATGACCCCGTCAGAGGTCGAACCCGGGACACTCAGGTTCTTCAGCTAACACGTTATCCTTGAGCCACTGAGTTGCGACTCAATGGTAGCGCGATCTCAATCTAATGCCGTTGCTGAATAAATGAGTGTGTCTTCACGTACGACTTAGTTTCGCCCTACCAGTCAAAACTCATTAGAACTTCGGGAATCTCATCTGGAAGAAAGTCACTAGTGAAAACCGACAGAAGTAGGAAAATAGAACCATGGCATTCCAGTCCAGTGGCTCAAGTGTAACATTCTAACCCCGGGACCTAAGGTTCCCGAGGGTAGAACTAAATTTTAGTGACGGCCAATCACGTTCAAGTATACCCCGTCCAATCAGAATAGAGGATATGAGGGACACCGTAGTTATTAGGGTAAATGGTACTTTATTTACAATTAATAAATCTCTTTTACTTGAGAAATAAAGATATCTAGATTTTAAATAGGTTTACCCTCTTTAAAACCACACCATTGTCTTCATTATCATTAATCCATATGAAACAATATGAGTTAAATGATATTTGGGAAATTTTCCCTCGTCAACCTGTTAAAGGTGTAAACAACTTTCGAATACAACTCCACATATTATCAAAGTTGTATACACTCCAGCTGTCCGATCAACGAAGTACTTCTTGTGAACAGTAGCTTGATCGGAATAACCTATTTCAGATAGAGGTATTTATGACTTTAATGCATTTCTGTGTATTATAGTACCCAGTGCCACACATTTTTCTAAAACTGTTAGGAAGGAGTTTTCTGATCTATCCTTTATCCCTTAAAAATGTCCTGTCTTCATATTTCGGTTTTATATACCATGAATTTGTGGTTTTGAGGGAGTTGTGGGGATTCGGAAATACTTCAAGTTGTTATTCATTGTAAACTGACATCAGTGAGCTAACAGAAGTTGGAAATATAGACCATTGGATTCTGATCCAGTGGCTCAATGGCAATGTGCTGGCCACGGAACCTGAAGGTTGTGGGTGCGCGCTGCTGAGTCCCATACTAGGACGAAACAGCTGTCCAGTGCTCCCAGGTTTCCTTTGTTCGTCCAGCTGGTGTTAGTCTACGATGAATAACAACTTGGAATCTGTGGTTTGTCAAGACACACGTGTGTATACATACATTGCGCAAGTTATAACTCACCTGATCCTGTTCATGTCATGTTTCTAGGTTATATATGAGTTTCCGAACAAAATTTTCATCTATTTCAACTACATAGCATACCCTACCACATCTTATCCACAACCTGCAATGCAATTTTCGACATAATTCCTCAAAGGTTTATCCATCATCAACAGCACAGTAAACAGAGTTAATGAATGCCTTTACTAAATCATCTCCAACTGGTTGTCATGAAGGTTTTTTGTCACTAAGTTTTAGTTTTATCATCCCATGTTCGATCTCTGTTGGGATCATGGGTGCAAACTGCTAAAGAGTTCGATACTGGAGCGAAAAAGATGTCTAGCCCTTTCAGGTTTTCAAAAGTTCTCTAAATGATCTCAGCCCCTGGTGAGTGCTAAATTGAAAAAAAGACATTTGTCGTAAACTGTGATTTAACTTCCTATGATACTGAAGTACCGAGAAAGTAGCAGGACCAGATGAAATTCTACCAGAAGCACAGAAAACAAACGCAGAGACAACAGCAGCGGACATGCTCACACCACTACTACAGAAAGTTTGGAAGGAAGGAAGGAAGGAAAGGTACCTGCCGATTGACTGGAAGAAGAGCAACCTTGTCAATCTCCCAAAGAAGGGAGACCTAAGTGTTTGTAAGAACTGGCATGGAATCATGCTCCTACCTACCACAAGCAAGCAAAATACTAAATCGCATCATCCTGGAGAGACTAAAAGATGTACTAGATTCAAAATTACGACCTGACAGGCTGGCTGACAGGCTGGCTGGCTTCAGGAAGAACAAATCATGTGTGGATGAAATGGGAATGAAACACTTCACATCATCATAGAAAAGAGAATAGAATAGCAGTCAACTCTCTACCTGAACCCCATCGATTTTGAAAGGACCTTCGGCAGTGTCGACCGAGAAGTAATTTGTCAGGCAGCTGCCTAAACACTATGGAGTACCAGAAACCTTTATCAACCTTATTCAACAGCTATATGCTGAATGATGGCGCACGCCAAGTGATTCACAGTGGGAGGCTCAGTGATGCATTTGAAGTGAAAACAGACAGAAGTAAGCCAAGACTGCCTACTGTCACCGATGATCTTCCTGATTGTGGTCGACTGAACTGGATCATGGAGGAAAAACAGTGAGGAGAGTGAAGAGGGGCATACGCTTGTTGGACGGACAACAAGACCCCAGAAGGAGATTTGGATTTCGCCGGTGACTTGTGTCTAATATCACATAAACTCGAAGATCTACAGGTAAAATCCAACAAGTTGATAGAAGAGGTGAGGCAGCGAAGACGGGACTTCGATTGAATGTAGAGAAGAGGGAGGTGATGAAGATACCCAACCAACAACATCAATCGCGACAGATAGAAGTCAGCAAGGAGGGGATAAATCTCAATGAAGTTGTCGCTCACCTACCTACCTACCTACCTACCTACCTACCTACCTACCTACCTACCTACCTACCTACCTACCTACCTACCTACCTACCTACCTACCTACCTACCTACCTACCTACCTACCTACCTACCTACCTACCTACCTACCTACCTACCTACCTACCTACCTACCTACCTACCTACCTACCTACCTGCCTACCTACCTACCTACCTACCTACCTACCTACCTACCTACCTACCTACCTACCTACCTACCTACCTACCTACCTACCTACCTACCTACCTACCCACCTACCTACCTACCTACCTACCTACCTACCTACTTACCTAGGCAGAGAAGGGCAGTATCGTTTCAACTACAGGTGGTGGCGGCACAGATGAGGATGTGAGAACCGGGATCGGAAAAGCAAAACAGGCGTTAATTAATGTGAAATCAGTGTGGAGATCTACTGCACCCGACTGAGTATAAAGCGTGAACAAGATCCGGATTTTTTGAGAGACTTGGTGCGTTACGAAAAGCATTTCAAACAAACTACAGTGATTGATCAAGAGATGCCTACGCTAGTTGCTGAACACCAGATGGCCAGAATAATAATAATAAGCAACAAGGAATTCTGGTCGGGCAACAAACCAACCAAGAACCCATTGCCCAACAAATATGCAGAAGAAAGTGGAGATAGATTGGATTGGACATACACTGAAAAGACAGTTTAGGGACATCACACGCAAGGCCAGGCCAGGCCCTCGAGTGGAACCCCGATAGGAATCGACGAGTTGTGTGTCCGAGGGTGACATGGAGGAGATCATATGAGGAAGAAATGAGTGCTTGTGGGTAGTTGTGGAGCCAGGTTCAAAAGACTGCAGAGAACAGGGTGGAATGGAGGCGTGCTATTGAGCCCCTTTGTTCTACTAGGAACCCAAGGGACAAATAATAATAATCAATAGTTTATCAAGTTTTTACGTCTTCATTGGAATTCTTTCCTAAGCTGAATAAACTATTGTGTTTTACTCTCTATTTTCCAATTTCTTCGGTCTAAATAAACAGTGATTTGAGGACATTTTAAAGTCACTTCAATTTCGTAGCTACACGTCATCCGCTGTTTCTGTGTTTTGTAGAATGATGCTTTTTTCCGGAAGAGATATGACACCGAAATCGATAAAGTTCTTCTAGTGAAAAACACTGCTGCTTATCGGACAAATTACTTGTGTTTGTCATTATTTTATATTGTTTACCTCTCCCCTTGAATCCATTAAATATTCTCCTCCAGTTTGATATCAGAAGTATTATACTCTCACTTGATTAAAACATTATCGGATATCGGCTTTTTAAACAAATAGGTAGATGGTTTCTTTTTCCATAAGATGCATTTTTGAATCGTTGTCGAAATAGACGACATCATCAGCCCAAACTTCAGAAAGAAATGAACAATAATGTTTTCTCCGCAACCAATCAAAATAAAGATGGAGACAACGTTAAAACCTTGACAGAAACAACCAATCATACACAAGGTCATCAGGGTGAGCTACTAAGTAAGTTGCAGAGGAAACTTTGTAGTTTACTTCTTCCTGAAGTTTGTGCTGACGATATCGTCTAGAATGACAATGAAAGCTCCACGATTAAGCACTCTAGCTCCGGGAACACAAGACCATCAACATTATCCTCCTGAGCTAGAAATATTCTCTATCATCTCAGGTTTAATTTACTAACTAAAAATTCTGAGGCAAATTATTAGTTCGGGATTAGATGACTATATATGCCAGTGTAGATAATAAAGCCATTTACTGACTGATATCTGTTTGTCTGTATGATGCACATCGCACACAGGCAGACAGAAAAAATCAACGTAGAACCTCGCAAATGAGTGCATTGGTTCACGTTGTCATACTCCACGGAAGTACACAAAGAACAGATGAATAGAAAATGAGTGATACCAAAGTAGATAAAGTTGTGTGAGAGAATAAATAACCTGAAAATAAAGGTTAGTGGAAATACCCAAGCTTTAGAAGATGGCAAGTAGTGGATACATCTGGTCTACAGTGACGAAGTTCCAGGTATGTCACCAAGAGTCCTCAACTACTCATCCCTATAATCTCGGTTATCCTAAACAGGCGGTCCAAATCTCCTCACACAGCTCAAACCAACAATCACAGGCTTCATCGACTGGTACCAGGTGTTGGTGGGGCCATCCTGAACCCTCTTTCAACTTAATCCAACTTCCCCCAGTATTGTACTTCAAGGCAGATGGTGACTTGGTATGCGCAGTACAGGTTCAAGCCATTTCAGTTGATGAAGGTTTACAACCATGAATAAACCTTGGGGTACTGTTTTTTGTCACAGTACAGAACTGTTCAACAGTGATCAGCTTCTTATCGAACGACGAACAAAATCAATGATTTCCCAAATAATTTTCATGGATTCAATTTACGTATAACATGAAAGGTAGATTTTAGAGCTTTATTATCTCCTGTAACATTTTTACCCATTATTACTCTTGTTGGTATTTTATTCTAGATTATAATCGTAAACCGATTGAACAGAGAACTTTTACCTCACGTCGTATTAAATCATCCATAGATGATCCTCAGTTGATATCTTGTAAAACAGAAGTTCTTAGTGAGGCTGAAGATATTTCTTCAAAGAATAAATTTATAGTGGATAAGCAAGCGGGTAATACAATTAGCAAGAAAAGAACTAAACCAATAGTGAAACAAATATCAGAAGCTATGGTAAGTGGAATAACATTTAAAAATCTTTATACATTATATGGTTTTCATCAGCTGACCATTCGTCTTACCCTTTAATTGATTCTTTTCCATGAACTAGAGGATTTAGATATCTTATCCAGTATAATGAATATAATCGTCAAATGATGAATTCAGCATGACAAATTGTCATTAATGTAGAGTTAATATTATTATTTGTCCCTTGGGTTCCTAATGGAACATAGGGATTCAGTAGCACATCTACATTCCACTCTCTTCTCTGAAATCTTTTGAACCTGGCTCCACAACAGCCCACAAGCACTCATTTCCTCCTCGCACGATCTCCTCAGTGTCACCCGTGTCTCGGACGCCCAACTCGTCGCTTCCTATCGGGGTTCCACTCGAGCACCTGGCCTGGTGCGTAATGCCCCCCAGTCGGTCTTCTCAATGTATGTCCAATCCATCTCCACTTCCTTCCAGTGCATATTTGTTGAGCGATAGGTTCTTGGTTGGTTCGTTCCTAGAGTTCCTTGTTCCTTATTCTTTATTGCAATCTGATCTTCAGTATCGAGCCAGCGTAGACTGTTGTTGATGAATGTCTGTAGTTTGTTGGAAATCCCTTTCGTAACGCGCCAAGTCTCTGAACCATCACATAGAAGCACTGACTTGACTGATGTTGGTGTTGAAAATCCGAATCTTGTTCCATATGCTGAATGGAGTGCAGAAGATCTGCACACTGGTTTCAGGCTAATGAATGCGTGTCTTGCTTTTCCGATTCTGACTTTAAAATTCTCGTCTGTGCCGCCTGTAGTTGAAACTGAATCTCCCTCTTTAATGACCGTATTGCAAACCAATCGGTAGAATTCAATTAGTATTTGAAACCAGACAATGTGAAACACATGAATGTCTTGAGTTCGATCCCCGGCGGGGTCGTGGGTTCATGCTACTAAGGAGTTCAATGCTGACATGAAGCAGTTGTCCAGTGTTCTCAACGGGTTCTCTACAGGATGTCACTCCGTGATGAATACTACTCTAAAATAAAAATTTCCTCAAACTACACCCCTTACAGATGTCTGTTTTTGTATACTGAAACTGAACAACATGAAAATATTGAATGTCAGTTATTCCATCGGTCATATCACACTATCATGACAGGAAACAGTAGGCAGTTTTTATCAAATATAGTTGAAATTCATCTATGATGTGTTTGGGCAGTTTTAAATAGATCAAACAATTTCGTGTAGACAGTTTACTGATGAGCTTGGATGTCTAACATAAATCAGATAATTAGTAAACTATACCATTGATGAACACGTTGTTATTAGTTGAATAATGACCTTGAACCATGGAGGGCTGAATGACTGTTTCAGCTTTGTCTAAAATTATGTTATGTAGCATACTGTCGAATCCTGACAAAATAACTCTAATGAATCTCAGGGACTGGAAAAGTTAGCATTCCTAAATCATAGCCTATTCATGACATAGTACAGCTGTCCTCTAATAACACTGCATTATATCTTCACCTTAAACTTAGCTAAAGTCTTAGTAACACAGCTAAAAGCAAACGAATACCCAATTCACTTTATCTGCATCTGTATGTATCAATTCATATAAACTTGTGGAAGTAAGTACATAAGAAGGATTGAAAAAATGGCGTCTACTTGATTTTGAGAAATCTTTGACCTCCAACAAAATCACAAGTCCTGAATACCATAAAACTGCTGAAATCCAGCAATGCAGCAGGACCAGATGGAATTCTACCAGAAGCACAGAAAACAAACGCAGAGATAACAGCAGAGGACATGCTCACACCACTACTACAGAAAGTTTGGAAGGAAGGAAGGAAGGAAAGGTACCTGCCGATTGACTGGAAGAAGAGCAACCTTGTCAATCTCCCAAAGAAGGGAGACCTAAGTGTTTGTAAGAACTGGCATGGAATCATGCTCCTACCTACCACAAGCAAGCAAAATACTAAATCGCATCATCCTGGAGAGACTAAAAGATGTACTGGGTTCAAAATTACGACCTGAACAGACTGGCTGATAGGCTGGCTGGCTTCAGGAAGAACAAGTCGTGTGGATCAAATTGCAATGAAACACTTTACGTCATCATAGCAGAGAGAATAGAATAGCAGTCAACTCTCTACCTGAACCCCATCGATTTTGAAAGGACCTTCGGCAGTGTCGACCGAGAAGTAATTTGTCAGGCAGCTGCCTAAACACTATGGAGTACCAGAAACCTTTATCAACCTTATTCAACAGCTATATGCTGAATGATGGCGCACGCCAAGTGATTCACAGTGGGAGGCTCAGTGATGCATTTGAAGTGAAAACAGACAGAAGTAAGCCAAGACTGCCTACTGTCACCGATGATCTTCCTGATTGTGGTCGACTGAACTGGATCATGGAGGAAAAACAGTGAGGAGAGTGAAGAGGGGCATACGCTTGTTGGACGGACAACAAGACCCCAGAAGGAGATTTGGATTTCGCCGGTGACTTGTGTCTAATATCACATAAACTCGAAGATCTACAGGTAAAATCCAACAAGTTGATAGAAGAGGTGAGGCAGCGAAGACGGGACTTCGATTGAATGTAGAGAAGAGGGAGGTGATGAAGATACCCAACCAACAACATCAATCGCGACAGATAGAAGTCAGCAAGGAGGGGATAAATCTCAATGAAGTTGTCGCTCACCTACCTACCTACCTACCTACCTACCTACCTACCTACCTACCTACCTACCTACCTACCTACCTACCTACCTACCTACCTACCTACCTACCTACCTACCTACCTACCTACCTACCTACCTACCTACCTACCTACCTACCTACCTACCTACCTACCTACCTGCCTACCTACCTACCTACCTACCTACCTACCTACCTACCTACCTACCTACCTACCTACCTACCTACCTACCTACCTACCTACCTACCTACCTACCTACCTACCTACCTACCTACCTACCTACCTACCTACCTACCTACCTACCTACCTACCTACCTACCTACCTACCTACCTACCTACCTACCTACCTACCTACCTACCTACCTACCTACCTACCTACCTACCTACCTACCTACCTACCTACCTACCTACCTACCTACCTACCTACCTACCTACCTACCTACCTACCTACCTACCTACCTACCTACCTACCTACCTACCTACCTACCCACCTACCTACCTACCTACCTACCTACCTACTTACCTAGGCAGAGCAGGGCAGTATCGTTTCAACTACAGGTGGTGGCGGCACAGATGAGGATGTGAGAACCGGGATCGGAAAAGCAAAACAGGCGTTAATTAATGTGAAATCAGTGTGGAGATCTACTGCACCCGACTGAGTATAAAACGTGAACAAGATCCTGATTTTCAACACCATTGTAAGTCAAGTCAGTGCTTCTATGTGATGGTTGAGAGACTTGGTACGTTACGAAAAGCATTTTAAAAAAACTGGAGACATTCATCAACGTCTGCCGTGGCTGGCTCGATGTTGAAGCTCAGATGGCCAGAAAGAATAAGGAACGAGGAATTCTGGTCGGGCAACGAACCAACCAAGAACCCATTGCCCAACAAATATGCAGAATGAAGGGGAGATGGATTGAGCATGTACTAAGATGACCATTCGGGGACATCACGCCACAGGCACTTGAGTGGAACCCAAATGGGAAACTGCGATTGAGGCGTCTGATTCGAGGGTGACGTGAAGGAGATGGTGTGAGGAAGGGATGAGAGCTTCTGGGCAGTTGTGATGCCAGGTTTAAAAGACTACAGAGAACAGGGTGGAATGGAGGCGTGCTACTTAAGCCCTATGTTCCACTGGGAACATAGGAACTTACTACCTTA
This sequence comes from Heterobilharzia americana, assembly GCA_944470555.2. Taxonomy (NCBI): domain Eukaryota; kingdom Metazoa; phylum Platyhelminthes; class Trematoda; order Strigeidida; family Schistosomatidae; genus Heterobilharzia; species Heterobilharzia americana. Next base: position 26,094,034 of record OX104131.1, on the reverse strand, counting down.
CTGTTGATTCTGGATTTGGCATGTTCATTTATTTCTAGTTATTTAAAGTATATTATATCATTACTATTATTAATAATTCATTTCAATTATAGGTTGTTTCCAGCTGATAAAATGTCATAAAATGAAATGAACTCGTTTTATTCTACAAATGTTTCAGTCTCTCCCTCATCAAAATTTGTCAAGGGAACAAAATGTATAACATTAATGATTGTGATTGTTTAATATTGTCTACCACAGCACGAATTTTAAGCATCTTACGTCAACTAACATGTTATATTGTGAGTTACATGTAGGTCATATAGCTTCATCAATTCACTTTTTTGTTTTGGGCCTGATGAACACACTTCATTGATCAGCAGATTAGTAATGAAAGCTTTTTCTCATACCATTATGAAAAAGAGCAGTCCCTTTTTCATAGAATAATGTTTCATCCCCATCAAATTGATGTCAACATGATTTATTCAGCTTTCGGGTACATTGAAGACATTTGAACCATCTGCTATACCAGCCGACATTCCCACTCTAATCAACTATTATGCCTTATTGACTACATTTATTACTCTTTGGTGAGGTGATATTGTTTAAATGACTCATCTACCTTATTGGTGGTAGCTATCTTCCAGGATGGCTTTTCACAACTTTATATTTAAACAACTGACACTGAACTCATGGCAAACTCTTTGATTTCTAGGCACTTATACAGTATTCAGGTAGAGAGTAGTTAAAACGTTTTTTCCTTTTTAGTGCTGAGATTTGTAGCATGGTCAATGTACAGAGCCTAATTCAGTCTACTTGGTTGGCTCCATATTTAGTTATGTAGCGTTTCAGTTTTACAGAAGGGAGTGCTACACGCTGAAATTCGGAGACATTATCTCCCGGAAGAGGGTATACTCCTCTAAAAACTGAAACACGTAAATGAAACTTACACTTAGTTAATATACCGGGTAAATCGTATATTTCAAGCCTTCACTTATTGAGACCTTACCTACAACTGTTGACAGTTAACTCTAGCAGGTTAATTCCTGTAGTCTACCTTAGGTAACTTACCGCTTTATCGTATCTAGAGGTGTAAATTTTTGCTAGATTCAGACAGTGTCTTATTCTGAACAAAATTATTCGGCGTGCCTTCTATTTCTCGCTGGGAGTGAGTCTTTTGTTACTGTCATCTTATGTGAAACATTAATAATTCACTCTTTCAGATTTTGTGTTTTTAAATACGAAGATGGTTTGCTCATAATCTGTCACCACTATTCCAAATATCCCTTAAATTTGTTTACTGTCAAATCACGCAAATGTTTGTATGATATCTCAAACTACTTACAGCTTGTTAGTAGCTAAACATTGTATCAACAATTTCATTTTATTTCATTGTTAAAATTCCATTTTCTTAAATCCCTGTAAAACAAGTATAGCTTCTGAGCAAGCGAACGAGTGGATCTGGAAAACTTATTTTCGACGATGAAGGCAATTTAATCAGTGTACCCAAGTTACATCCAGTTAATAATAAGCATTGTGAGTCAACAACAGCTGTTGGCGGGTATTTAGAGGTAAATGGTAGTAATCCTCTTGGAAATAAAATCCCAGTTCAATGGCGTTTTTTAACCAATTCACTTGACAGCACAACTCATCATCGATTTGAATTGACTAGTACCACTAAAAAATTCAGAACAGCTAGATCATCAATGTCTACTGTAAGTTGACTAGTATGTGTATGCCATTTATTCAAATGGATATTAATCATAATGAAAAGCTTTTGTGATTTTATACAATGCCTATTAAGCACGTTTTTCAAATATTTGAAATAAAACTTGTTAAAAATTAGGATCATTGAGTAGCGCCAAATAGTCTATTAAGGAATGGGTCCTTCACTGTTCACATCCATTAAAAATTGTCCGAATGTGAAAAGTTGTTAAAACATCAGTTCTCTCCGATTTGGTAAAATATCCCGTTGATGATTTAAGATTTGAGTGACAATTTCGGTAAATATGGGATTCTTCTGCTTTCATATTAGACTTATTCATTTGATTTATAACACACAGTGTTCTAGTATTATTTACTTGATGATGATGTTAACTAGTTCACTAGTTACTAATTGGTCCTAAGCCCGGGTAAAGAGGGAAGGTTGGGTTTAGGGCTAGCAACCCTACCCCGTAAAACAAGTCCAACCGCTAAAGAAACTTCAAAGCATAGACAAAATATAAAAAATAAACACAAAATTATTCCTCACTGGAATCGGAGAGACGAAATGACGCCAGTTGGTGAAAGCCTTCGCGAAGCCAATTGGTGGATGTGTCTTCACTTCTCTCGATGAAAGTGAAAGTGAGGATGGGGACGTGGAATGCCCGCAATATGTTTGAACCTACCAAGGCAGCCCAGATTGCAAACGAAATGAGAAGGTATCGCATTGAAGTGCTAGGAATTTGCGAACTCTGGGAACGAACCAACCAAGAACCCATTGCTCAACAAATATTCAGAAGGAAGTGGAGATAGATTGGATTGGACATACACTGAGAAGACCGACTGGGGAGCATTACGCACCAGACCAAGCCCTCGAGTGGAACCCCGATAGGAAGTGACGAGTTGGGCGTCTGAGACACGGGTGGCATTGAGAAGATCGTGCGAGGAGGAAATGAGTGCTTGTGGGCTGTTGTGGAGCCAGGTTTAAAAGATTTCAGAGAAGAGAGTGGAATGGAGACGTGCTACTGAATCCCTATGTTCCATTAAGAACCGAAGGGACAAATAATAAAGTAATAATAATAATAATGTGTGAAAAAGGCAGGATTTTATGAATTCATAAATTTTCAGTAGAAAACTTTATCAACAAGCACGCAAAATGGGTAGGGAGCAGAACAACGGCTCTAACAGTGTCACCTTGCCATTCGAAGGTGACGAGGTGTTAAAGGTAGTTTGACGAAGTCTGGAGAAGTCTATCTACGTAGCTAAACTCGTTCTTCTCAGCACCACTAAAAGGGTACTGCAGCAATCAGAGAAAGACATGACTCCGATCCTTGACACATCTAAATGCGTATATCAATTCCATTGTACCTGTGGAAGCAAATACATTGGTCGTACGGAGAGGCGTCTGTCCACCCGAATGGTTGAGCACATACCTGAATGGTTGAAGCATGCCGAAAAGAATACCCCGAGGAGCTCGATAACGAAGCACCTAATGGACTATGGACATGATATTGATACCTATAAGTCCTTTAAAGTTATCAGTAGACAGCAAAATAAGAAGTTGCTTGGATATGTAGAAGCCTGCACGATTCGAGTTGTCAAAGCAAACCTTTGCATTCAGAAGGAAATGGTAGTCAGCTTGAATCTGCCATGGTAATAATTACAACATTGTCTAATCATATTTAATCTCTCTTCTTTGCTCTTCACTCTTAATTACCACCCATCTGATATTTTGTTTTCCTTTCCTGATTTGTTTCTTCTAATTAACCTTATTCCTAACACCACTGTTATCATTGTTATTCATCTGAATATACATCTGGTCTTCTTATTGTCTGCATAATTACTATGAACTATCTAGGGTTTTAGATTCAATGAACAAAGATTCAGTAATCAATCTCTCCATCTAATTATGTTGAAGTTGAGTATAGTGGTTTTTCCCACTCATCCTATTGTGTGGTTATGTGTTAATGCATGCATTGCAATAGCCGAGTACTTTTTCTAGATTATTGATTCTATTGGAGTTTGTCATTCTACATTTCGCTAAATTCCTATGTTCCGTTATTCTAACTGACCCCAACCGGATAGTTTGACCTATGTACTTGACCTCACAGTCATTACATGGAATGTGATAGATTAGATTATTTTGTTCAGCTGGTTTTATTGGCTGCTTAAGCCAGCTGACAAAGCTTATCTCTGCTGAGTGAGTTTTCTAGGTTTAAATACCACTCTAATTCCAGCTTTGTTGAGGATCCTACGTAAGGTTTCTAATGTACCTTCCTTATAGGGTAACACAATGGAGGGTGTGAACTCCTTTCTGCTTGTGTTTTCGTTATTATTCGTACTCCTGTTACTGTGATTTTTTCGTTTCTTAGGTGTTCGTACTAATTTCTTAATAAACTGTGGAGGATGATTATCAACTATTAGGACTTCTTTTATGTGTTTCAATTCCTTGTTTAGGTCCTTGCACTGACTAGTCAATTTTCTAGCTCTATCATTGAGGCATCTGACAAAGCCTGCCTTAACTGACTGATATTGGATGAAATGACTTGAAGTAGTCTAGATACCTGTTGGAATGTGTCGATTTCCTGTGGACAGTATTATCCAAACCACCGTCTGTCCTTCGTTTCATCCTGCAATCCAACATAGGCAATTCTCTTTGTTCATTTTCTATTTCATAAGTGAATTGGATTGAGGAATAATTTATGCTCGAAACATTGTCATCAAGTAAATCATACGTGCCATCTATTCACCTCGATTGTTCTCATGCACTTCTGTGCAACTCAAATAAGGCTTGTATTCATCTGTTTTGGAATGGTGCATGAAATTCAATGATTGAGTTATTTTAACATAGTTTATCATTTTGTTCGATTAACGCTTAGACAGTGAATAAAATGTATAGTTTTTGAGTAAAAGTGTGAGAAATTCAACATAACAAAAGGCATATATTGTGTCGACAAGTGAAAGCGTCTTTCTAGACAACATTATCAGCACTTGCCTTAGTATGAAGTGAGCTGTCAATATCTCTCCTTGAGTGACTTAGTAGCTTGCCCTGACGAACTGGTTTGTGACTGGTTGTTTCCTATGACTGTTGTGTCACTGACTGCATAGATTTTCTTGTTGGTTGTTCCTCTGCCTAACTTCTGACCTTTCTACCGTTTATTAACCAATGAGAAACCGCCAACAGGAAAATCTATACAATTAGTGACACAACAGTCAAACGAAACAACCAGTCACAAACCACTTCGTCAAGGCAAGCTAATAAATCAGTGACGGTGACTGCTCACTTCATACTGTAGCCAGTGCTGATGATATCGTCTAGAAAGACGATGAAAGCTCCACAAATAAACAACCCAACTCAGAGAACGCAATACAATCAAGACCATCCACCTGAGCTACAAACATTCCCCACCATTTCAAGATCACTACAGTCCACTTCAGTGACAGGCTTACACTGCATTCATGAAACATCATATCAAATAAGTTGATAAAGGATTTTACATAAATTGGGTCATAACACCAAGTTTTCGAAAGAATCAGAAAGGTATGTTTCTTGTAGACAGGCGATAGTTTAGTCAAACGGATTGACTAAAAGGTGAAGTTGTAACTACACAAAAAAATACCATCAAATGAAGTAAGTGTAGTAACTTGACGATTAAGAACAACTGTATAAAGTTGTGACTTATATAGGCGATATTGCTTCCCAGGGAACTGGTTACCGAGTAGTGACTTCCGTTGATTTTTGTTGCGAATCGAAAAGTTGATTTTACAGAGACATTACAGTGAACTGAGTTTAATGTTGACTGATTGTGCATCAGTCCAATAGAAAATTTTTGATACAAATTTCTTAGTGTGATTATTACTTGCCATTAGAATAATTACCGATTAACTTGAATCATTCATTTAGTGACTGATGTCTGATCTCATTATTTGATGCAAAACCAAATAAAATAGCCATGGTTTGGCAGTCTAGTTCTCATGATACAGTTTGATTCATTGAAAACGAAGAAGTACCTCAATGTAGGGGTCGAACCAGCAACCTTCGGGTCACCAACCTAGTGGTCTACCAGTCGAGCTACCAGGTCCAACCACTGAACAGGTCTTGGTTTCACCTCAGCCATATGTCATCTACGATCACATTAACTACCTAGCTAGATCTTATCTCAATCGTAACCCACTTAAATTATAGAGGAAGGAATAGTGGATTACATATATTGGTAAGACCCTTTTCGATAGCTAGTAGGCTGGTATCAAGATGCATTTATGATATTTCATTTTTGTTTACCTAAAATCGTTTGTTTTCTCCTCCGCTTTAGAAAACAAATAAAACAAGATCAAGAAATCGTAGTTTCGATTCAACAGAACAAACAATCTCACCTGATTTGATACGCCTACAAAGAATTAAGAATGCCTGTGGAAATGTGACGAATACAATCGATCTTGTTGACCTAGTGTCAGGTGTCACAATATCGGATGGAGAACACCTAAAGATTGGTCGATCAACGGTAACTTTCGCTATTCTACTAGTATATATATATATATTGAAACAGTCAGTCGATTACAAGATCAATGTCTAATTTTCTAGAACATCGTGTCAGAAATTCTGAAACTGTTGACTTGAATACTACCACAAATCAGTTTTATCCCATTCTCAATCTATATCAGTTTGCATTAGGACAAGACTGTAAAACTATTGCTACTTCAGATAAACCCTGTTGTCTAATACTTCTCTCTCTATTCACTGGTGATTTACTCAGCCGTCGATAAAAATGCATTTTGTCAGAAACCATACCCAGTTAAAAGATTGTGAAAACACTACAAACTAATTTTATCCTGACTTAGGATATTTTGACAAAACGCTTCTGAAACCATAAACAGTGTTGAGCTGAGAACTTGAAATTTTTCCAGTCTGCACTTTTAACAACTTCGAGCAATCAACAATGCAACACTGACATCATCCATTTTTATCGATTAATATTCATTCACTTCCTAATCTTGAATAACAGATAACGATTTCCTATAGAAAATCTCAGAACTTCCTCTACAAGCTAATCAAAATATTGTATGCTATAGGTAAAGCAAAGTGATGAAATTAAATACCCAGATTAGTCATAGAAATGTAAGATATATTCCAGGAGACAAACAAATTGAAAAATCAGAACAGATTCTCTCAAAGGAGTACATAACTCCAAGTCACTATACTTCACAACAGTATGCAAAAAACAACTAAAGAGAGAAATAATGATATTAGAGTAGACAGAAATATATGAAAGAAGAGAGAATAAATGAATGTAATTTGAGAATGAGGAACAGTGGATACATTTGGGCCACTGTGACCGGTTCGTAGCCATATTACTCAGTTATGCATCTTTTTAAGGACTTAATTCGCATAGTGTACATTGAATATTGAGACTCACTCAACAATCTTGTGCACGTCCATGCAGTAGATAATGAGTCACACCAACTGGTGTGTGCATAAATGATACCACTTGGTTGCCAAAAACGGATTAAAGTTTGAACCTCCAAACCACTGCTTGAAAGTCAATTGTCTAAATCAATGAGCCACATTTCTGTAGCCTTTATCTTCCTATATGGCTCAATCCTATGCTTAAAGACTCTATGGATTATTGCTGCATCTTGATGTGAGCACCTTAAGCCTTTTTTGGAACCAATTCTACCTTGACTGCAATCAAACATCATGTTGGTTGATGGTTTGGTTTGGCCAAAACATGTCCAAATCACCTCATTTGGTGGAATTTCGAAGCCTTATCAACTAGCTAACCTTCCTTGTCTAGTTTAAGCCTAGCACCATTCACATGTCAACAACACTTCAAAGACACCTGTATTCTCTTCATATCTCCTAATTTCACAGACTGTCTTACCGATGTATAATGGAACAGAGCGGATTTCCTGAAGTAGTATAGACCTTGTATCATGGTGCCATAACATCAGTAATGTAGAAGTCAGGTGCAGATTCTTAAGCAGAATCTAAAAGGTAGTTGATGAGGCTATAGATTTTAACTGACTCAGATGGCTGTGACGTGTGATACGCATGCCTAGTCACCGTTTTCCGAGTCGCACAATGTTAGCTGAAGTAGGTTTAAGTTGCGATAAGGTAAAAGAGGCTGTTAGAATAAAATATGGCATGAGTTCGTCAAGTCTCTGACTGTTTTTCGTCTGAGTCACATAAGGGAATGTAGACCTTCTAGTTGGGATTCACATGGTAGCTGAAATCAGTGACTGGTGACTATAGGTTATATACCTCAGAATCGATGTCAGTAGCAAAGGTGTATCCATACATCAATCACTACACAAAAATTCATCATTGTTTCACCCTTCATTGTTCTCTTCTGATGACTTTCTACTACTTATGATTAGATACTTCCTATCTATCTTACCTAGTGATGTCTTATGCAGTATTATGCAGTATGGAAACATCATGAGCCAGGTTCGGAGTTAATGTTGAACGACTGAAAATAGATGAAAATTGATCTCATTACCTCAAGTGTACTCGGATAGCATTATCCTCGATATTTTGAACATTTTCATCAAGGATGCATGTTTCGTCCTGTTTGGGACTACTCAGATTGATGTACCTACCTCTCAGCGAGTGATATTGTTCCCATTAAGGTCAACAAAGATTCACAAGCTGTAACATCAAAGATTTACTATACCCGTGACCTACTGAATAACATTCTGCTGATGAGTCCCAAATAGGACGAAACGCACGTTCTGGGATTCCACTGATGGTTAATATATATCATTAATAAGTGAAATGACACTGAAAACTACTCAAAGTGAAGGTAATTATAGTAACAATAATCGGGGAAACTACTTAAGGGTTGATAAAATGTTATCGCCACGGTAAAAAACACTAATTATACGTATTTCTTTCATACACAAAGATCAGGCTTTAGCTGATGAATAGCTAAGGCCTAAACTGCATTTCCAACTCCTTAAAATTATTAAATTACTGATAAAAATGTTGACATAAACTGACTACTAAAATATATTGAGTAGTAGGTTGTTGATCAGTGGTCATCATTATTATATAAATACTAATTTTTGTGACTAAGATGTAAATTGGTTATAGTTAGATAGACGTTATATACAAAAATTTTAATTTGTAATTAGTTCATATAAAAAAGGAATCAACAGTGAAGAATGATTGAATAGGTGACATTCAATCCGAGTGAGATATATCGGTTACTTTTTAAGGGGACTGGTTTTCAGCTTTCAATGTTTCCTATTTTATAACTATAGTTAAACTGAAATGATGACAATCTTAACATCAGAAAAAAGAAGTCTAATCAATAATTTGTATCTTCTATTATGCATTCACACAATTTCCCAAGATAACGTTTATAATTCAGACAGGAGTTCTATGCCTAAAAACATAACTTCGTTATGCAATGAAAAAAAGTGACCGTTTCATTAAACTATTGTATAGTGCTGTAATTAGTTGTTAGTAGTATTTCAGTGAATTAGTGATAAAGTTGCTTTTCACCAATCAATTTACAAAAGAGCAGACTTGTTCAGTGTTCAATGTTTACAAGATAATGTTGTATGGTGTTTCTTAAGATATTCGATTGACAGTTTTTGCGGCAATGATGGCTGAGATAGAAATCTACACCTGGTTTGATTGAAACAGTGAACTCTATTGCTTCAATTTACCTATACTTTTCAAAATCATAAAGACAGGAAATAGACAAATGTTTTGAAAGGTATTGTCAAGAGAAAAGAAGAAGACACTATTGAGTGGAAAAGGAGATGATAAACATAAGATGTTCAAGTATAAGAGAGGAATATAAAGTAGAAATACAGACATCTACAACATCACAACTGATATCTGGACATATTTAAGCCGATAGACACACAGTGAATCATAGTAGACTTTCGTACTACAGTGTAACTTAGGACTCATAACTATTTACTCTAAAAATATCTAAGAAGTCATTCAGATCGTGTACACTCTCCCACGTGGTACATACTAGTGACAGCCGATGATCTTATGAACTAGTGTAATATCTGTTGTGACCAAGTGATGGAGTTGCACGCGTGGGTATAATGATACTGAGACTCAGTAGACAGTTCAACCGAATACCTTTACGACTGACCTCCCTCAATACCTTCTGCTTCACTGAGCCGCGGAGAAAATCAGAAGATGACCTGTGACTGCAAGAACAGCGACAACTTTTATTAGACAAATACATGACATATATGTATTTACAAAACTCTCAGAAAGTGCAGCCATAAATGAACCAATAAGATTTCTTGTATCAGGTCGGATTTCTCCAATCAGGTTCTCATGTCAGTGCATGCATAAATCATGACCCGAACATGATCTGATCATGACTTGAAAACAACTCCCCTATTGGCTGCCTTTTGTCACTACATTTCAATATCCTAATATGTGATCACCTTTAACACTAATTATCCTGACTGCCTTAGATGATGAGAGACTGGCTCACATTTCTTACTTGCTTACTCAACAGTTAAGTCACATATGATCAGTGTGTCAAAGATACAAGTTATGAGAAGCACATAGTCTTCTCAAGGTTTCCATCAACTGAAGTCATATATCATAGTCATAGATTAAAATGAAGAAAGCTATTGTACAGCAAAGTCAGTAGTTGAGAATTACTGTATCTAGATCAAGTCTCCTGAAGAGAACATGATTCAGCATTATTTATTACAATAGACTCTGACTGCAAACTCCAGTGTGTTATACTCCTAGTCATCATTTTCGTATAGCGTTCACAATCTACTCTCTACCTATCTGTCATGGGATGTAAAAAGAGTCTTTATAAGGAGATGAAACCAAAAAGAGGACAAAAAAAAGTCTACCATCTCTACTCTGAAGACTGTTAGATCTTGTGATGATCAAGTTATTGTTAACTTCATCTGGATACCTGAAGGTTATAAACACTGTGTTCTTTAGACTCATGGATAAACACTAATCAGAGGTTGAAAACTAGACTAAATCAACTCTCTATTAATATTGAATTTTGATCAATTCTCTTGTCAACCTGACAATGAAATCTAACTTCAACTAATTTTCTAAACAATATCTATCAGACTAATTTATTTCTCAATATTTCATTGTTTATAATCATATTTATTCTAATCTTTTGCCATCCTATTTATCAATCAATTGTAGAATGAACAATTCTCTTCTATTCTAAATACTAATTGGGATGATCTTGAAGAGATTCCACCTGTTAAAGTCAAATGAAAGAATTATATCATTTTTGCTTCAAATTGTATATAAGCAATGAATAATCAAGAATGACTGCTATTTCATTATTTTCTGAGTATTTCACCGTTTTTTTTTCATCTTTGCTACAGAAAGAAACCAATTTTATTGAACATTGAACTTCATCTCTTTTTGTCTATAAGTGAGATTGTAATGCGAATAATGTATGAATAATATCATAGTCTTATTTCTTTTGATAGCTTTGTTAACCTCAGTAGCCTAGTGCATAATGCTCTGGTTGTTGAAGCACTGGGTTTGTATCTCGTCCTATTTCGAAGTCATCAGCTAGATTTACTTGCAAGATTAAGGCTTTATTCGAGTTTGTTAGTCTGGAACCCTAAGGCATATAACTTATACTTAAAATGGATCTGAATAGAATTAAATTAATCTTTCTCCTCTTCTCAAAGAGAGATGACACTTTCGTTTTTTTCGGTTCGTACCCGAACTGTTACATCCTTCAATGCGCAATCCTATCTTTGAACTGGAATGGAAATATGTGAAACGCATTATTATTATTTTTATTATCATTATTATTTCTTCCTTGGGTTCCTAGCGGAATATAGGGATTCAGTTGCACCTCTCCATTCCACTCTCTTCTCTGCTACTTTATCAACCCGGCTCCATGACAGCCCAAAAGCTCTCATTTCCTCCTCGCACGACCTCCTCCATGTCACCTCGGACACACAACTCGTCGATTCCCATCTGGGTTCCACTCGAGTGACTGGCCTGACGCGTGATGTCCCAGTCGACCTTCTCAGGGTGTGTCCAATCCATCTCCACTTCCTTCCAGTGCATATTTGTTGAGCGATAGGTTCTTGCTTGGTTCGTTGCAGCCAGTCACAGTTCCTTGTTGCTTATTATTTCTGGCCATCTGAGCTTCAGTATCGAGCCAGACCAGCGTAGGCAGTTGTTGATGAATGTCTGTAGTTTGTTGGAAATGCTTTTGGTGACGCGTCGCCAAGTCTCTCAACCATCACATAGAAGCACTGACTTGACTGATGTTGGTGTTGAAAATTCTGATCTTGTTCACGCTTTCTACTGAGTGGGGTGCAGAAGATCTCCACACTGGTTTCAGGTTAATGAATGCCTGTCTTGCTTTTCCGATTCTGGCTTTGATATCGAAACGCATCATTATGAGATATAAAATGAATTCAAACTAGTAGCAGTTTATTAGATGATGCCAAAAAATGTTTCAATGTGGAACGAATAAAGATGCGGTCCATGCGAGAAAAACGCTACAATATATAAAATAGATTACTCCTTACATTTATTGATCTTTTAAAATGTTATCGGTGAATAATGGCAAGTGGTTCCTTGCCCCAGTTATCCATGATTAACAGTTGGGACAGAAGTTGACAAGGAGCAACACGTTCATTACCCGGTAAGGCAGTCGACAATACCAGATTAAAAATCTATGATGTTTATAGTGTTTTTCAAAGCCCTTATGAGATAAGACAGTCACTAGGGTGATTTAAAGTAATCTATTTTGTAGGAAATAGGTTTGGTATATGAATATTATAGTTGGGTAAATCTGCTTATAAACAGAAAGTAATATAACAAACAATTAAGCAATACTACTTATCATGCATTAGGTTTCTTGGGCATATAATCATATTCCACAACAATTTATCAACAGTAAATGAGTAGTAAAGTAGTTAACAGTGAAAATTTCAGACAAATTCGACGGAAACATCTCTTTTCTTCAAGCATATTCCTACACCTAATTGTAATCTCAGTAGATTTGCAGAAAGTATCTTTAAAACACTTCATTTCTACTTGAATAACAAGGAGAAGATGAGAGTCATTTCAAAATCTTTAAAAGTGTACAGTTATTTATCAGGTAGGTTGTGGATTGATTCCAATAATTAGTTGCTTGGTATAGTTGTAGTAGACGTTGCTGATAAGAATGGATATAAGTAGTATATGATGAGAGGGTGGTAGGAATCATAGGGAATAAGCAACAATGGATAAGGATTCTGCCAAGAGCAACGCAGGATAATGCAGGCATATTACAGTGGATGCTTTTGATAAGAATGTATGAAGAGCAAATCAATAGAGAAATAGAAGAGTAAACGAAGCACATTTTGCAAATGACGGGTTTAGCGCAAGATGTACCATATGTGACGAGTACCGTTCCGTCGTCCCTATCTTCTGTTAAATCATAGTTAAGTGGTTAGTTCTCGTAGTTAGTATAAGTCCGATCAGATTTATGAACTATGAATTATGAAGGATCACCAGTGAATTAGGTTTTAATGCATATGTGGTAGGACTTCGCATCATGAAACAGCTATCATTTATCTCACCTTCTTAGCTCTACCAGTCAATCCTTGAATCCGTTTAACATAGATGTACACAAAACACTTGTGTACCATGAACAAATTTGTATTAACGGCCTTTCTATCACTTACTTGGTATTCCGTCAAATGTAAGTAGGATGATGGAGATGGTGACAGCAGAACACACACAGATATAAGAAAGCGATTAATTCAAGCTTATGGAGAAAGTCAAAACATGTTCTAAAATAGTTTATATTGATAAGATGTCATGATTACATTTGCTAAACAACTACCGACAACACTAGTTTTACCCTAACTAACACTTACATAACCCCTAAAATAGCAAAAACCCTTCGTCAACTTTAAGTTTCATCACTAGGAATTACCGGAACCACAGACTTGTCGATAACATGAAAGTAGTTTACACTCGGCTAGTGTTAAATATGTACATACCTTTGAAGCCACTGGTGAACTTCTGGATAATACTTTTCTCAACTAACTATGATGTCAAAAAACATCTAAACTTCTGACCTGAAATATCCATTATGAATCCTGTCGACAGTAACTACTTGACCATTGTATACACGACTCAGATAAATTTTCAAACTTGTCTTACAAGTTTGTATATTCAACCGAATTCCTTAGAGATAACAAAGTTTTGTCAATAGAATTACTTTTGAGGTTGGTAAGTACCAGTGTACGATAACTTGTAGCATCTAGAAGTAACTCAGTAGTATATTGTGCTCTGATTAGCTTAGGTGTAAAGTCTCTGACTTTGAAAATGAGTGTTATAGGTTGTTTTTGGGGAGTATTAGCTTGTTAAATGGAAGCGATAGGCAGGAAGCCATATACGACTTAGATTTCGTACTTGTTAATACTTGTCAGCAAAGCGTATCTTGTAGTGTCTCTGATTATAGCACGAGTTGAAACAAATTTGAATCTCACAGGTGACATCATCACCTTCAAGTTTTGCAGATACGCCTCAATGACGAGTACCAATAAGTCTGAAACCTGGGTTCCTGATTTCCTATACACTAACCCCAAGTAAATAACAGTGTCAAATGATTGACAAAATTCGGTCACTATCCAGTAATCGATCGAAGTATAAGATTATTTTAAGGCTATAGATACTCCTTACTGAAGTGCTCTGGCAATTATCAAACACAAATTGGATAGAATCTTCTTCTAACTTCCAAAAACTACTTTCAGTTTGTTTCAAAAACGTGATGACAATAAGTGGACATGTGTATGCATAGCTACTGAACCTCACGGAAATTCATTAGTGTGCTTATTTCTTGATATTTTACATCAATTTGAAGTAGTGTGATCAACAAAAATGGAGTTGAACTCTACTTAAGCCCTGGTCTAATTTGGAAATCTGAAAACTGATAGAAAATCGATCTGAAATATTTATAGGATAGATGTATAAATACATTCGAATAATAGCCGAGTTTTCAGTTCATTAATTAATATAGTTAGATAGTGATTGGTTGCTTTAGTAACCGCCTGATGATAATATAGTCTTCACTTTTTTATATTTATCTACTTTTTGCAACATTCACACTATAGTAACAATTACCATGGTAAATAAATCTGGTGTATTAGATATTGATTTACATGTATGTAAACTGGAACAGTTACTCTCTTATTCTTTGTCATGTATACTCAAAAGTTGAAAATAATCAGGGAATAGGGTGTACTCAAATCCTGACAAAACAATACTATCATCTTGTTCAATGATTTTATAGGTTGTTTTCACTTTAGAGATGTGTTACTGATGCGACGACAAACCAATACTAATAAATAACAGATGATCACCTAAACAGAATTTATTAGAGGCTAAAAAACCGATGGGTATTTTTTACGTGAAATGAGGTAGAGTACGCCAAAATATAAGTTTTCCATATGTTTGGTTATAGAGATAGGCTGCACATCAATGCCAGTGATGATAAACAATGACCACTATAGCAGAACCTTAAAGAGTCTTAGTTCTCCCTGAGATATGAAGTTATTTGCATCTTCATCTTAGATGAACTGCTGTATAGAATTCACTCAGTAGTACACTATTAGAGATTATGATACTGGTTAACATCCTGTGGCTGCTTTTTAGTGTGTGTGTGTGTGTGTGTGTGTATAGCACTTCCTCGTTAGAATTCTGGTTTCAATGGGTGGCCTGTTATGCATTCATATGTCACTTGTGTATCCCATACATCATCTCTTCAGTCTGAAGTCATTTTGAGGATTTTCTGCATTGATAAAACAGATCTGAAAAGTAGTTCTTTCCTCCGATGAAAAGATATTTAGTATCTACCCATTATCAGAAAGTTATATAAATTTATACTTTCAACGGATTTCACATCTCTTTACTGTAGTCCATCTATCAAAGTTATTATGTTTTATTATACGAAATAATGACAGAATTGTAGATGACACTTAGGGTCTTCACTATCGCTGAAACCTTCAGCAATACAATTATTATTATTATTTTTGTTCCTTGGGTTCCTAATGGAACATAGGGCTTCACTAGCACATCTCCATTCCACTCTCTTCTCTGAAATCTTTTCAACCTGGCTCCACGACAGCCCAAAAGCTCTCATTTCCTCCTCGCACGACCTCCTCCATGTCACCCTCACCTCAGACGCCCAACTCCTCGCTACCCATGGGGATTCCACTCGAGCAACTGGCCTGGCGCGTGATGTCCCCAGTCGACCTTCTCAGTGTGTGTCCAACCCATCTCCACTTCCTTCCAGTGCATATTTGTTGAGCGATAGGTTCTTGCTTGGTTCGTTGCAGCCAGTCACAGTTCCTTGTTGCTTATTATTTCTGGCCATCTGAGCTTCAGTAACGAGCCAGACCAGCGTAGGCAGTTGTTGAGGAATGTCTGTAGTTAGCTGGAAATGCTTTTGGTGACGCGTCGCCAAGTCTC
Organism: Heterobilharzia americana; assembly: GCA_944470555.2. Classification (NCBI taxonomy): domain Eukaryota; kingdom Metazoa; phylum Platyhelminthes; class Trematoda; order Strigeidida; family Schistosomatidae; genus Heterobilharzia; species Heterobilharzia americana. Next base: position 26,077,902 of record OX104131.1, on the reverse strand, counting down.
TCAACCATCACATAGAAGCACTGACTTGACTGATGTTGGTGTTGAAAATCCTGATCTTGTTCACGCTTTCTACTGAGTGGGATGCAGAAGATCTCCACACTGGTTTCAGGTTAATGAATGCCTGTCTTGCTTTTCCGATCCTAACTTTGACATCCTCGTCTACGCCGCCGCCTATAGTTGAAACGGTGCTGCCTAGATTGGTGAAGAAGGCTATTTCCTTTAAGTTTCATTAATAATATTATTGAAATGCAATAATTATTTCTCTTGAAGATGTTTTACAGGGAAAGAATCCTGAGAATTCTATACTGCACAACATACGTTGTTTAGAATAAGGCTAGTATTATTATTATTATTATTCAGTTATAAATGGGTAGTTTATGGTTTCACAAACTGACTTAATTTCAGAACTGTTTGTTTTTCAAATCTTGCTTAATGGATTAATGGTGATTCACATGATACAAATTCTATGATTCTCTGTTTCGATGTCAAAATAAGTTGTGAACAAGCTGATCAAAATAGCTAAATTCATGAGTAAAATAAGTGAAAGTGTGATGAACATTTGATTAACTACCAGATTCGAAACACTAGCCTCAGAAATGTTACTACAGACACTCATCTATGACATATTATAAACGATATCAAGTTGGAAAATAATAAGAATAGAAATGAGAATAATCGAAACTATTGAATTCTGATCAAGTATATGCATTCTAACATGTTCATAGAGTGACATAAAGGTTTTCAGATCTAATTGTCTATAGAGTACAAGTGATCCATTCATTATCGAGGAATACATATACTAGGATAGAATTGATATTCTACGATTTATCATTTTCATCAACATTTTAAATAGTTTCACTTTCAAGTTGTTATTCATCGTAGACTGACATCAGTTGGAGGAACAAAGGAAACCTGGGAGCACTGGACAGCTGTTTCGTCCTAGTATGGGACTCCTCAGCAGTGCTCACCCACGACCCCACCAGCAGGGATCGAACTCACGACCTTCAGGAACTGCGGCCAGCGCGTTACCATTGAGCCACTGGGTCAGGACCCAATGCTCCATATTTCCAACTTCTGTTAGCTCACGATTCTGACCCAGTGGCTCAATGGTAACGCGCTGGCCGCGGGACCTGAGGGTCGCGGGTTCGATCCCTGCTGGTGGGGTCATGGGTGCGCACTGCTGAGGAGTCCCATACTAGGACGAAACAGCTGTCCAGTGCTCCCAGGTTTCCTTTGTTCCTCCAACTGATGTCAGTCTACTATGAATAACAACTTGAAATACTTCCAAATCTCCACAACTCCCTCAAAATTTAGTTTCACTTTGTAATAAATACCTATCTTTAGAATAATTCTATTATAATATGGTTTTAAACACTTTTATTATAATTAACCAATAGATGATGAAGAAAATCATGTCAAACTTATAAATATTTTAGTTGTATCATTTCTCAGATATCCTATATCTACACCAAATATAACATATAACCATTCTAATTTATCGAAATGCTTCACTTACGACAACTATCTTCTGTTAGAGTTATTTAAACAACTTTCGTCCAAATTCACCGTTAATCTAATCGGAAAGTTGTACTATTTCTATTTCGATATTGAAAAAAAACTTCATTTTAACTAGCTTCTTATTAAAACTTCTACATCTAGTTAAAAACAATTCATGATGTTATACGATTTATAATTCCAAGATATTAAAACGGAACCATTGATGATGTAATGATTAGAAATTAAAGACTTTTTCTTTACAATCTTTTATCTTCAAAAAAATGTAGGAAGAATTTCAGTGATATGAATTAGCTGATCAGTGTAACAGTTAACTTGAGATAATCATGATTAAGTATCAGCCAATCATATTCTAGAAGAAATCGATTATTATCATTGTCACTCATATGCTAAATTGTTTCATTCCAGAACAGTTGGGAGTTAAACTAATTTTCACTATTCACTCAACTATATATTGATTGTTTGGAAGGTCGACAACTTCAAAATGCAGGTTATTCATTATAGTTTCAAGAAAATAACATCTTATCAACGGGGTCATCTGTAAAATATCGGCCACGGATCAGCTAACCTACCTTTTCTGAAATTCTTTGGGTTCCAATATGTTATAAGAATGGTTCTACATGCATTACGAAAGTTGCTTACTTCAGAAACCTCCATGACTCCCAGGCGGTATCAAAAGGCATTACATACAGAATGAAAATAAAAGCCTAGTATATAAACATGCACAAGGTTAAGTTACATCAAGCATTAATTAGTCTGTTTGTAAACATATCGCCAATACACATCCACCGGTTATGGCGCAGAAATCGATTACATATTGACTACTGAAATGCTAAATTCCATTCTCGATATACAAATACATCCAACAATGAAATTATACAATGATCTCTCGGCTGATTCAAAGTCTCAGTCAACAACATTTTCTCAAAAGCTTACATAACCTACGATCTTTTGACAACACCATTTCTGAGGTTCAAAGCCTTGTCAACTCAATCTCCTCTTCCCAATACAACTTTGCACCTGACTTCCACATTGATGAACTACACGCAACATAACACATCGCCTATACTACAAAGGCAACCATAGTCAAGCACATACAGCTTTCTCATCTCATTCAACTCTTACTATCACCACTTTCCACACCCATATGATAGAATAACATGAATCCCGTACAGTTCACTTAGACCTAATCACCAATTGCATGTCACGGTAGACTCATAAATCATGCAACTTGGTCAAAACCAAATCAAACCCTTTGCATCCATACAAAGTCTTCATCGACCGCTCACCAAACACAGATCATCTCACTACACAGTAAGTGAGTGAAGTAGACAACATTATCGGTCATTTTACTTCCTATTGTTAGACGAGCATCAAAAACACCAATCCCACAGCAACCATTCACACTCACATGTTAAAAAACACATCTCAAACATTCTCAAGTCCACCGGAAAACTCTACATACTATCAACATCCTCACTCAGTACAACTACGTCCACCACATAATCTTCTAAGCCAAAGTCAATCAAGGTAAACCCAGACAATTTCAATTACGAACTAAATTCACCACCATTGGATCTAAACCATTCTAGTTCACTAATGAAGAGAGTTTTGACTAGCCTCCAGATAAAAATAGCTACACTGTGATGGAAAGTTTCCCCACCAACAAAACACAGGCACTCACAGAAAACACAATCAAGAAAGGCAGTCTCCAACAGCAATTTATTATTACAAATTCTTTGTCATTTTGTCCTTCTCTAAACTGTGATATACTCACATTGAGAAGGTAACCACAAAAGCATATCTTCACCACGCTACACCATGTCTATCTGTCTATCTGTGTGTGTGTGTGCGTGTGTTTGTGTCCACACGCAGTGAACCACAGGCAAAATATCACAAGTAACTAAAATCAAAACAACATAAAATTATTGAACAGTAAAGCAAAAAGAGAAGAGTCAAAGTCAACCATCAACAGTGAGTGGATTATAACCTCTTCCTTTCATTCGCCTAGATCACAATACACCCGCCTTTCTCTTGAAATGGATTATCCTTCTTGCTTGCAAAACCAGACACTAAACAGTCTTTATCTCTGTTCTGTTCCATATATATAATCATTTCTTGTACACATTCGGAGACTGGTCGACGATTTAAATTCGCCTCCTGACGAAGTTGTTCAACTAGTTTGCGTTGTTGACTTAGAGTAGACATACTGGTAGGAACAATGCAAAGACCTGTAAACAGAAAAAGGAAAGAGATGCGTCAGCATGAGAGGAGAGATTTTGTCGATGATATAGTAGTGTTGCTTCAAATGAGTTTATTAATCGTCACAGAGTTCGTGGGGCTTACTGAAGACTGCCCAAACTTTCAGATGGTTCCTTACTTCATTTCTTTCCAATTTGAAATTTTTGACGATACGACTCCTCCCTGCTCTTCAGATAGCTTAAAAATCAACATTGAGTTTTTAAGATGAAAACATGTTTAGATCACTGGGACGTTTGTTAAAAGTGTAAAATAAGCGTATTCAAATCTTATTTGATTATATCAGGATTCAGATTTTCAGATATTCAGGCTATCGTGGATCATATTACAAGTTAGATGGACATCGCATATCTAACTTGCACAATATTTGAATCTGGTAGATTAACGCAACAAACCTCGTAACTTGGGAGACCCTATAAGGATAGTCATAGTGTGATTCTATTAAAAGTCCATAGAAACCGTTAACAACTAAGTATTAGGAGGTTGAAATTTGATAATCAGAAAAACTGTCATTTAGTTTCATTAGCTGTTAACAAACGTGAATTAATAAAAGTAGGAAAATGTCAACCATTAGATTTCCAACCCACTGGTTCAACGGCACCGTGCTCAACGCAATACCTTAAGGTCCCGGGTTAGATCACTGGTGCCACCATGGTCTCACACTACAGAAGAAGTCTCATACTTAAGAGAAACAGCTGTCCACTGCTACCACCTTTCTAATTCGTTAGTCTAACGAGCTGATAGCATCTGCAGTAGTAAAGTGACGCAATAAGTTCCACACCTCTACACAAATCACAGTCAGAATTAATTACTCTGCATATCACATAACTTTCAAGGCTCCGAAATCTCATTCCCTGCTCATCACTTAAACTCTGAAACTGAATTCAATGTACATGTTGACTACCAGTTGACCCCTTCGAATTACCTGCAATCCATTCGTTACTGCATTGTAGACAATTAGACAAACACAAACTACAAACTACACTCATGCTCAACGTATCCCACACAACTTTCATTGTAAAAACACGGGTAACTACATTCATTGATGATTAACAATCACTGAAGGGGAAATCATAGACACTCGATCACAACTAATATATCACGGATAATGATACTCACTTACTACTCACACTTCGCCAATCCAAAGTAGGCTCATGTGATCTCCACCTACACCACCATTCCCCACAATACAATAATTAAATCACTCAACTACACTCACACAATCAGCACCACAAAGGAATAGTCACGCAATTCTAGTCAACAATTCACTCTTCTCTATATACTACACAAACAAATGAAAATATTCACTTGCCAAAAGCTCACCCAACACTCAAATCAATCAATACACCTACCCACCTACCTACCTACTTACCTACCTTATCATTTATCATAGTATCTCCTCTTCGATCAAAAATCAACCCATTCTCATCACTGAAACATGGTATTCTCTCAACACATTGCATATCATGAAACACTGATCAAGTGTGTCATAAAAAACCAATGACTAGTTGAAATCTTCATGTCACTATGGTTAGAAACATTATCATATGATCAACCATTCAAGTATAATTTATTCATAAGAAATTTAACATGAATACTATTAAAGGCTGTAACAATCAATCACTTACTCACTCACTCACCTAATCAATCCTTTTAAAACACTTTAGAAGACAACTGGATTGTGCAGTGTTGTGTGTCCAATGAACAGTTGGAGACTTCAAACTCCACTCGCGTCAAGATTGATACTTACACCTGGTGAAATAAATAATTCACTCCGTTTTTGATTAACTTTTGGGATAAGCTTTGCTCCAGCTAATATGGTGGATGTAAATATAGGGAAACAAAATGTTCAACCAATCATGCACATCCAATAAACTGTCAAGTTAATTTTCATTGGTTACTTTGATCATTTTACTATGAATGATCAATACTAAAGGACATATTCTGATGACCTTGAGGTGTTTGTTAATCTTTTTGCTGCTTTCATTTTGTCTCAGACACGAACAATTGATTTTGCTGAATTCATTTCATTCGTTGTGTGATTTACGAAAATAAATTTTTAATTTGCATACATATTTCTCTCCCGCTAAACTTGGAAATGTTTCCATCTATTCTGCTCCCATTAAGTCAAGGTCATCGAAATATTTCAGTCCACACCTCATCTTATTAAAATATTTTAACATATTGATTTCTTGTTGTTATTCATCAAATAAATCCTCACAAAACCTCCCATTAATCAAAATTACTTTTAATTCCGGTATGGAAAGTGGGATGAATGGCGTGTGGTTGCAGACTGACAAGATACTTCACTATTTTGTTTCTGTGTAAACAGGATAGAACTGTATTTGAATTTTCAACACACAATCGGATGATTTAATCCATCTTTGGAAATACAAGCCCTTCTACAGGCATCCAATGAAGATACTTAACCACATTAACGGGTTGCACTTACTTGAACCCTTCTAGAACTTTCATTGAAATGAAAGGGATTCGATTTTGCAGAATGTTACGAATTTGTTGACTACTTCCTCTCTTCAGCTGCCTACAAGTCAAATAACAGGGATAAATATTCCCTAGCTATGGGATTTTGAATGTGCGTTTCGCCCTATTTAGCACTTGTCAGCTGTGTGTATCCGCACCATAGGTTTACATCATAAATATGTTCAAATGAAGTTGATTGGTCATGCTGTAGTGGACGTTGCTAATAAGAATGGATATAAGTAGTATATATTAAGAGGGCGGAAGAAATCATAGGGAATTACCAACAATGGGAGAGGATTCTGCCGGGAGAAACGCAAGAGACAACGCGGACTTATTAAGAGCAACTCAAGAGAGAAACAGAAAAGAAAATGAAACGCATTTTGCAGGTGACTGTCTTAGTGCAAGGTGTACCATATTTAACGACTACTGTACCACGTGTTAGTAATGAGTCTTTCTTTCTTCGTCTCTGTCTTCTCATAACCTTCATACACCAGGCCATCTGCAGAGAAGCTGCAAGCCAACGGAGAACGATCCATTCAATTCATGCAGACGGGAAGTAACTTTTCCAGCTGACAAACTTTTAAAAAGTCAATGAATACAACCACACTTCAAAATTAAGAAAGGAGGTGTTCATCTACAGCTGAAAAATTATCCTTTGAAGCACATATCTGATACGGAAAACGAACCTGACTGAAACGATTGTTAAAAATAGTTTTACAGAGGATCGGAACGACACTTTTTTGACATTGAAGATGTGATGTGGTGGGCTGTGGGAATGGAAGGTCACGTGTGGGTTAAACTCAATAAGTTGGAATCAGGACTCAGAATTGAAAAAGATGTGTGCCGACAGACAATCTCCACAAATCGTATAACTAACACTGTTGAGAGTTAACCACAACCTTCTTTCTACTACAAAGATCACTTCTTCACCTCTGTATTATTGTGGTATCTATGGCTTATCATCATCATCATTATCAACATAAGACCAGGCATTACTGCGTAACGGTCCGAGTTGCCACACCTCATATCAGCACATCAAGTAAAAGGTAGTGAGGTGAAGGATGAAGATAAGTGAATGCAGTCAAAAGAAATATAAAGTACGAAAAGAAAAGAAAGAGGAGTGACAAAATGGTGAGATTCGGTATAGTGTTGTTAAGATGAGGATAATGTGTGTATACATCTGCGCCACTGACTTCGGTTCTGAGCCATATCACCTAGGGTCTCCAACCACTGGTTCCTCTTGTCCCGTGGACCCCAACCACCTAGTCTGCATCGTCCTACATGGCTTAAACCAACAGTCAGAGACTTCATACAATGATGCCATGTTTTAGTCTGGCCACCTCGGGCCTTTTTCCAGCCTGGACCCACCTCAGCCAACATTGTGTGACGAGGCAATCGTGACTAGGCATACGTAGTACGTGTCCCAACCAGCCATCTCAGTCGATGAAGGTTCACAACCTCGTCGACTGACTTATCTCTTCTCCCCAAAACTCTACACCTAACTTCTGCATTACTCATGTGGTGACACCACGGAATACGTCCTATACTACGAAGGCAACGGTGGTCAAACACCTGAAGCCTTTTTATATCCTCCACTTTCAATAGCCATGTCTATGGCTTACAATATAGGTGAATCATATTGTTCACTGGTTATCCTCAACACGCTTATGAATTTCTGTTTTTACTGGTTAATAGACAGCAATCAAAATGAAAACCTTGCCAACTTTGTTCCCTTCTGGTTACTGAACCAATACTGTACACGGTGCATGTGGATAATACTTTTGATTGTATGTACCAGTATATGTCATACAATAAAATTTTATTGAAATGCCTAAAGCTACTGAAATCAGTGGGAATTTATGATGTAAGAGAAAATGTATGACATGGATACCGTGCTGAATTCATATCTTGCTCTGCGTTAAAGTTGAACATGCCAGAAATGTATTGATGTGAAATTAATTTTTTTGTGAATAGTACCTTAACTTCCATAATGCTTAGTTGGAGTTACATGCTAGCACTCTAAATCAAATGTAGAAGGTTAAGACCCATTCATACATTCAAGAAGTTTGTACTAATCAAGAGATGTCTTCGGTGAAATGATTATCTCAAACGATTCTTAAGAAAGTATGATAAAGAAGTGTGCTTCAAAAGTGGAGCATATGGACCGGAGGAAAGATTTATATTTCAGTAACTGGTACATGACAGAGGGCAAATCGCTAGTAAAGCTTAGAAGCAGAACTAAACAGCATATTTTTGATATAAAGGTTGGTACCGTCGAAACCTCTAAAACTACAATATGAATGACTGTCAAATGTGACCTGTAATGATATTCACCAATTTTCATGTATATATAGAAAGTGCTACATTGCAGAGATGGAAGAATATCACTTACTTGTGAAGCGCTGATGACGATGTACAGTATGACACTGAAACATTCACCAACTCGAATCCAATTCAAACAACAACTCACTCTGAACATCCACACTTTGAGCTACAAATATTCGCTACCATTTATAAAAAGATGTGTGTCTATGTGTACTGTTGGAGACAGTTAAAGGAAGCCAATATTAACAGAATATCTGAAAGGATGAACAACCCGATTATATCGCATTAACTGATCAGCTTTGAAGAATGAAGTTGTAATGATATTTAAAGTAATCTCCATTGAGATTCGCAAGTGACTTAGCAGTTAGGAGACTGATATTCATCATTATAGTTGGTGCAAGTCGTGCAAAGTAATTGTCCATTCACTCCTGCCTTCTGTATCCATCCCAACTCCGAATTAAAACTCGGTGAGTTTATCTTCTCTCCCCATCACTCAACGTGGTTAGATTATATAATTAATCTTTTTTCTTTAATATTCTTGTCTTTCAAGTTACCTCATTTAATCGTTTCAAGCATTTACATTTCTCGGATAAGTTTTGCGCTTTGATCGACAATTTCTCAGTTTTTAATGGATGCCTCATATTTCGGATTCGTAGTGTGCTGATACACACTGAAATAGTATTATTCCCTAAGCGTAAAAACTTGGTTAGATCAAAATTTGTAGATTCAAATCAGATAATGAACTTGAAGAAGAACTCGGTTACAGATATACATACAATTCCACACAACCATAAAATGAAACTGCCTTCGACAACGTCGACCGAGAAGTAATTTGGCAGCTGCTTCAACACTACGGTTTTAGTGCCACAAACTTCTATCAACCTCACTTGACAGCTACATGAAGACGCCATGTGCCAAGTGATCCACAATTGAAAGCTCAGTGATGCCTTTGAAGTGAAAACAGGCAGGAGTAAGACAAGGTCGCTTACTAACACTCATGATCTTCCTGATTGTGGTTGACTGGATCATGCAGGAAACCATGAGGAGCTGGAAGACGGGCATACGCTGGACCGGTGGAAAGAGCCTGGAAGATTTGGATTTCGCCGATGATGATTTATGTCGAATATCTTGTTGCACAAACTCGAAGATCTACAGGCGAAAACTAACAAGTTGACAGAAAAGGCAACGAAAATGGGACTTCAGGTGAATTCAAAGAAGACAGAGGTGATGAAGATACCCAACAAACAACAACAATAATAGACATCAATCACCATGAATGAGAGAAACCTAAAGGAAGTAGTCTCATTCACCTACACCTACATAGGCAGCATCGTTCCAACTACAGGCGGCACCGATGGGGATGTCAAAACCAGGATCGGAAAAGCAAGACAGACTTTCACAAATCTGAAATCAGTGTGGAGATCTACTGCACTCCACTCAGGACAGAGCGTGAACAAGATCCGGATTTCAACTCCAATGTCAAGTCAATGCTTCTATGTGATGGTTGAGAGACTTGGCGCGTCACAAAAAGCATTTCCAACAAACTAGACACATTCATCAACATCTGCCTTCGCTGGTCTGGCTCGATACTGAAGCTCAGATGGCCAGAAATAATAAGCAACAAGGAACTGTGACTGGCTGCAACGAACCAAGCAAGAACCTATCACTCAACGAATATGCACTGGAAGGAAGTGGAGATGGGTTGGACACACTGAGAAGGCCGACTGGGGACATCACGCGTCAGGCCAGGCACTCGAGTGGAACCCCGATGGGAGACGACGAGTTGGGCGTCCCAGCTGAGGGTGACATCGAGGAGATCATGTGAGGAAGAAATGAAAGGTTGCCGTCAGTGGTGGAGGCAGGTTGAAAAGACTGCAGAGAAGAGAGTGGAATGGAGACGTGCTACTGAAGCCCTACGTTCCACTAGGAACCCAATGGAAAAATAATATATTATTATTATAATTACATGTCGTTCCCTTGATTTCCACATAAAAACTGCTCAGTTTCTACTGACACTAGTGCATTAACAGCCGAGACATACAAAACGTCACTGAAGAAGAAAATATTTTACAATAGAGGTGAATGTTGTCTCTAGCGGAGGTCTGCATCAGCTTCAGGCTACCAAACATTTCCTGTGAATGTAGGCATCAAATTGCTTTCTTTCAGTTTGTCTCAGTCATTTAAATACGTCCTCTAAACGTATTATGTATTCTTGCACATTTTCAAAATATTTTTAACTAGCCGTTTCTCTAATTAATATTTAAACGAGAGAATATTGTCTTGTTAGATGGAAATTGGCTTTTGAATGATGAAAAAATACATCATATATTCTATTCCTTGGATACTTAGCTGAAATTCTAGATTCTTGAATGAGCCACCACCATCAAACTTACGCTAACTTTCATGGGTTTCTCAAAATACTCCCTTTAATTCTGTTATTATTAACATCACTTAGATGCAATAATCATTTTGTTTGAAAGTATTGTTACCTGATAAGAGTTCTACACTGTATCATACATATTATATGGCATTAAGTGACTATTATTACCGATGTTCATACTGTTCTTAAGTGACGGTATTGGAATCCAATAATTCATGATATCCTACGGAAGAGCTTTAACTCAAGTCATCCAAGCCTGACTTTCACGATTGAGCACAAAGAAAATAATATAAACAGTTTCTTAGATGTATCACCAATAAAAAGAATCGAGAGATTTATTTATATGAAGTTAAAATCCTATTAAATAGACCTAGAATAATATGTTCCAACAGCACAGTAGACTATGAAATAATGACTTTGAAAAACATACTGGCAAACAACGGGCATCCAGAAACCTTCATCAAGAATTACCCCACACCACCAGGAACTAATACAATCTCCTCATCAATACACAGAAGCCCACTGTATATCACCTTACTATTTAAAGGTGATGACGTCCGACAGGTAGTTAGGCGAAGACTGGAAAACTTCATCACATCATCTCTTATTCTTGAACAACAGCTAGTCAAAAATCATGGGAAAACTGAACTTGAAGCGAGCAGAGGAAATTTGGAAGGCATAACCTAACTGAAATGTAATGACTAACTTGATCTTGAAATCAGATGGGAAGTGATGAGGGGCATAATCTTGATTATTATTATTATTATTATTATTATTATTATTATTATTATTATTATTATTATTATTATTAGTCCCTTGGGTTCCTAATGGAACCCAAGGGATTCAGTAGCACGACTTCATTCCACTCTTTTCTCTGAAATCTTTTGAACCCGGCTCCACGACTGCCCACAAGCTCTCATTTCCTCCTCGCACCATCTCCTCCATGTCACCCTCGGCTCAGACGCCCAACTCGTCTCTTCCCATCTGGGTTCCACTCGAGGGCCTGAAGCGCGATGTCCCCAGTCGACCTTCTCAGTGCATGCCCAATCCATCTCCACTTCCTTCTGCATATTTGTTGAGAGATAGGTTCTTGGTTGGTTCGTTCTCAGAGCTCCTTGTTGCTTATTATTTCTGGCCATCTGATCTTCAGTAGCGAGCCAGCGTAGACAGCAGCTGTTCATGAATGTCTGTAGTTTGTTGGAAATCCCTTTCGTAACGCGCTAAGTCTCTCAACCATACAGAAGCACTGACTTGACTGATGTTGGTGTTAAAAATCCGGATCACGTTCCACATGCTGAGTGCAGAAGATCTCCACACTGGTTTCAGGCTAGTGAACGCCTGTCTTGCTTTTCCGATTCTGACTTTGACGTCCTCGTCTGTGCCGCCTGTAGTTGAAACAGTGCTTCCTGGATAGGTGAAGGATGTTACTTCCTTTAAGTTTCTCCCGTTGATGGAGATTGGAGTTTGTTGTTGGTGGTGGTGGTAGCGTAGTGGTATCTTCATCACCTCTGTCTTCTCTATATTCACTTGAAGTCCCGTCTTCGCTGCCCCACCTCTTCTGCCAACTTGTTAGTTTTCGCCTGTAGATCTTCAAGTTTGTGTGACATCAGGCACAAGTCATCGGCGAAATCCAAGTCTTCTAGGTTCTTTTCCGCAGTCCAGCCAGCGTATCCCCCTCTTCTCGCTGCCTACTGTTTGCTGCATGATCCAGTCCACCACAATAAGGAATATCATGGGGGATAGTAGGCAACCTTGTTTCACTCCTACTCCTGTCTTCACTTCAAAAGCATCACTGAGCTTCCCATTGTGAATTACTTGGCTGGTATGTGGCATCTTCACATAGTTTTTGAATGAGGCGGATAAAGGTTTGCGGTATTCCGTAGTAATGAAGCAGTTTCCAAATTACTTCTCGGTCGACGCTGTCAAAGGCCTTCTCAAAGTCGATGAAGTTGAGGTAGAGAGTTGACTGCCATTCTATACTCTGTTCTATGATGATGCGAAGCGTTGCAATTTGGTCTGCACATGATTTGTACTTCCTGAAGCCTGCCAGTTCCGGTCGTAGTTTTGAATCCAGTGCATCCTTTAGCCTCTTCCCCAGGATGATGCGGCTTAATATTTTGCTTGCATTGGGTGGACAGGAGGAGCGTGATTCCGCGCCAGTTCTTGCAAACACTGAGGTCTCCCTTCTTCGGGAGTTTGACAAGGTAACCCTTCTTCCAATCAACTGGCAGGTACCTTCTCTTCCTTCCACACCTTCTGCAATAGTGGTGTGGTGTGAGCATGTCCGCTGTTGTCTCTGCGTCTGTTCTCAGTGCTTCTGGCGGGATCCCATCTGGTCCTGCTGCTTTCCCGCATTTCAGTAGCTTTATGGCGTTCAGGACTTCCATTTTTGTTGGAGGATTTATGTTCACTTGTAGTTCAGCGGCTGGGCTGTAGGTGGTATTTCTGGATGAAGTGCAGCTGGTGGTCGATTCAAGAGCTTCTTGAAGTGGTCGGCCCATTGTTTCCTTTGTCTCTCTTCTTTCGTAATTAAATTTCCTTCTTCATCTTTTATTGGTTTCGTCTGCGTTGATCTCCTCTCAGATAGCAACCTGGTTATTTGATACAATGTTGTCAGGTCTCTCTTACCTGCAGCCTGTTCTGCTTCACTTGCCAGTGTTTCGTAGAAGTGTCTTTTGTCTTTGCGTGCACTCTTCTTCACTTCTTTATCCAGTGTTTTGTACATTGTACTCAGTTCCTCTTGTCGTTGAGCATCCTTGCACTGGTTTATCTTCTGCTTCACCATCCTCCTCTCCCTGCTCTATCAGCTTCCATTTATCCATTGAGATCCATTCCTTGTCTTCTTTCTTCTTCCTTCCTAATACTGTTGTGCAAGTTTCTTTCCACATAGCTTTCAAAGACTTCCAGTGTTCTTCCACACAGGTTTCTTCAGGGATGTTCCTCGATATCTCCCATTTTGTCTTGATGGCTGGCTGCCGTGAAGATCCCCTTTGTAGTTTCGTCCTTCAGTTTCCGAGTGTTGTACTTGAACTGTGGTCTGTCATCAGCTTCCTTGAAGGCTTTTAACTTGATTTGAAGGTTCCTTGCACTAGATAGTCGTCTGAACCTACATCTGCTCCTCTTCTTGACCTTGTGTCAAGTAGACTGCGTCTCCATTTTCTTGAGATTGAGATAAAGTCGATCTGATTTTTAGTGTAAGGTGTCCATCTGGTGAAATCCATGTCGCTCGCTCTATGGATATCCTTGTGCTTGGAAACACTGCATCACTGCAATCACCAAATCGTTGAATGCACAGAATTCTGCAAACAATTCTCCATTCTCCTTCATCACCTCACCGAGCGCTTCCCGACCCATGGTTAGTTCTCTTCCCGTGTTGTCCCCTCCCAGTTTGGCATTCATGTCACCCAGTAGAATTTCGATATTGCCAACTGAGGTCTTGTCCAGTGTTGATTGAAGTTGTCTGTAGAATTCCTCCTTCTTCTCTTGCTCTGCATTATTTGTAGGTGCATAACATTGTATGATTGTGACCTTTCTTCCTTTTGAGTTGAATCTTGCTGTCATGATCCTGGAGGAGATTGGTTCCCACTGCATGAGAGCCTTCGATGCTCTTGAGGACATCATGATAGCCACTCCCTCAGTGTGCTCGTGGTTGGCGTCTGGGTGACTGGAGTAGATTATTGATTCTCCAGTTGACAGTTTGGAGAGTCCACTCCCATTCCATCTGCTTTCGCAAATCCCAAGCACTTCGATGTGATGCCTACTCATCTCCTTTGCAATCTGGGCTGCCTTGCTGGGTTCAAACATCGTGCGGACATTCCATGTCCCCACGTTCACTTTCGCTTTCATCGAGAGAAGACACATCGTCCAATTGGCTTCCCGAAGGCTTTCACCAACTGGCGTCATTTCGCCTCTTCGATTCCAGTGAGGAATAATTTTGTTATTGTTTTTAATATATCGTTTGTGCTTTGAAGTTTCTTTAGCGGTTAGATTTGTTTTACGGGGTAGGGTTGCTAGCCCTATGCCCAACCTTCCCTGTATACCCGGGCTTAGGACCGGCTAGTAACTAGTGAACTAGTTAACCAGGCGAGGTTACATAATCTTGATAAAACATACCAATTTTATCTTCACGTAGAGGTAAGAAGGTCTACTCTTCATCACTTAAATCTATCATTCGCAAGCCCAAGCGGTATAACGCATCAGCCGAAAAACAGTGGAGTAATTGAACATGGAGATTCAGAAGTGCCTGAAATATTACTAAAAACAACAGTATTTCAGGAATATTAAAACAGAAACTGGAGTCTTATACCAGCTAAGCAAATATTGAGTTCATTCACAACTGTGCATGGGTTAGGTTTACATCCATATCTTGAGAAGAATTCACTAGCTATGTTTCATCACTAGAGGAAGGACATCATAAAGGCATAAAGGAGCTACAAGGAAGTATTCGGTCTACAGCATTTCCTTAGCTGGTTCGCCTAAATGCTCTATAATTGAAACTACTTCTAAACAAAAGGGTCAGGTAAACATGGTCATGGTATATCATATCAACTAGAATTCTTTATATCTACTCAGGCCATTCGCAGTTTAAGAGAGAAGGGTGAGAGAAGATAAATGGCGATCTATGCTGACCTTTGTGCAGTTACAATATGTAATAAGTAAAACTCTTTCTGAAGAAGCAAGAATATCTCCTTCATTTCAGGTTTTCAAAATGAGTTCAAACGTCAACTTAGAACCTCATTTTAGAGAAGTGCTGCATAAATAAAGATGATAAATCAAAGGGAAAATCGGTTCACTATTTGTGCAACATGATATTCGAACATAAAGTGGGATTTCGAGTATCCAGGAAGATGGGAGAGAATCCTTTGATCCAAGCAGGAGCGAAATCGATAGACAAGGATCAACACCCAAGAACTAGCGAGATTTGAAAATCTATGAGATTTATATACATTTATAGATAAAAACAAATGAAGCTATTTTCCCTTTTAATTTCTGTTTAAACAATAATTGGAGTTAAGGATTACAAAGACTAATATTTTTAGTTATACTTCCTACCGATATATGTGGTACCTACTAAGAGTGATGGTAAAGTTCTTCATTGTGCCCAACAAAACATAAGGAACACGTGCTCTCCGTGATTTCAGTATCTACCTCAGCAGCTTATTATCATATAGTCCTCACTGGAGACTTCGACACACCAGCAATTAACCCGGGATTGAAATGAAGTTGTAGACATAAATCTTCCGAAGAGAGACCTCAAGATACCTTTATGACAGTAGGACCAACAGTGAAAGTCTGGCAAAACATCCCATGGGGACCAGATACAAAAGGATAGCAACTTTAATACATTCTAACAGACCACGATCTTTTCATGGACGATATTTGTGTCCTATCACGTGTTAGTGAGATTTCCCTTGATAACCAAGATGAAACTGTAATTAGTTGAACCGGAAGCACTCAGTTGTTACAGAAAGGTGGACCACCAGCTCTTGAAGCACGAACATCTAAACGCACCGTGACCACAAGAATGGCACTCTATAACGACAGAAAAATACTGGTTATGTGTAAAGGACATTATCTAGAACACTGTCGATGAAAGTGTTCCAAGAGTAAGTAGATGACCGCCTCTCAAATATTCTTGAGTGACTCGCACAACCCAATGAGAAATAAAGGGGGGAAATAAGGCTTGGCATAAGTGGCGTAATGAAATGGGCTGTCTTAGCTACAAGAATTTACACAAGAAGTTACACACTTATGTAATGCAAGCTTTCTCAAGGACAGGTAAAAATACCGGAGTGATGTAACTAAACAGACAAGCTATAAACCAAAAAGCCTATACCGACTTATTTCACAACGAAAACCGACGAGTAAATGTCTAAAAACTTATCACAGGACCGAATGGAGAAGCTTTGAGTAGCACTGTGATAGCGGAACTGTTGAGTATCCAATATCCAATAAAAAGCTGTAACCGTAAAGATTTCGTGAATTCAAGTGATGGCGTAACCTTAAAAACTCAGGATAGGAGAATCTCCGGGTTGTGACGACATAAGACTGGTGGTCCTACGGAATTAAGTCGAAGTGCTGACCACATTCATATACAGTCTGTCCATGCACTCGTTGAAAGTAAGTCAACTCCCCGAAGAATGGACGCACACTATCCTTTCACCAATCTTCGGAGAAGACCGAATAAAACCATGCAATTACAGACCGATAGCGTTAGTTCCCATAATATCCAATGTACTGGAAAGCCTGGTTGAAGATGGTGCTTGCGACTACCTAAACGGAAACAACAGTGTTCATTTCACCTAACACTGCTTCATAACCCAGCGACAATAAGCCATAAACTTGATGACCGGTTGGAATGACTGAACCAATAGCTGGGACAACAAGTTCATGTTATGTCGTCTGCTTGGCAGGACCCACGTTCCGTTCCATTTGGGACTCGTCAGCTGGATGCAAGTACACCCTAGTGAGTGATGTTCTCCCCACTGGGACTCGAACTCAGTGCCCGTCGCTTCAAACGCTAAAGCCTTACTCACTAGACAACGACAGTCACATCTTGTGCGATGAGTATCAACTGTTGATTGAAGCTTTTAATCTGCCACTGCTATACTGGATCAAATTGCTGGATCTCTATTGGCAGATGAGTTTCTATGCGGATGCCTTAATGTCACCTGATTACTGACCATGTTGATATCTGCTTGCCAGCTAGCAGTGGAATCCACGACGCAAGTTTCATCCTGAGACTCTTCAGCTGAAAGTGCCTGACTCCCAGGGATATAAACTGACAGTTTCGCAGGAACCCCACTCACATACGCTATCTGAGGCAAAGACGAGAGTTAGATCTAGCTTCTTCTCACGCAGAGAGTGTGCGCTATGGGACCGTCTGTAGAAAGAAGTAGCCACAGCCACATCAGATGACTTCTTCAAATGAATGTCCGATAAGTACGAGAGCAGAAACGATTGGTTATGGCACAGAAATCGATTACATATTAACTACTGAAATGCTAAATTCCATTCTCGATATACAAATACATCCAACAATGAAATTATACAATGACCTCTCGGCTGATTCAAAGTCTCAGTCAACAACATTTTCTCCAAAGCTCTACATAACCTACGATCTTTTGACAACACCATTTCTGAGGTTCAAAGCCTTGTCAACTCAATCTCCTCTTCCCACTACAACTCTGCACCTGACTTCCACATTGATGAACTACACGCAACATAACACATCGCCTATACTACAAAGGCAACCATAGTCAAGCACATACAGCTTTCTCATCTCATTCAACTCTTACTATCACCACTTTCCACACCCATATGATAGAATAACATGAATCACCGTACAGTTCACTTAGACCTAATCACCAATTGCATGTCACTGTAGACTCATAAATCATGCAACTTGGTCAAAACCAAATCAAACCCTTTGCATCCATACAAAGTCTTCATCGACCGCTCACCAAACACAGATCATCTCACTACTCAGGTAAGTGAGTGAAGTAGACAACATTATCGGTCATTTTACTTCCTATTGTTAGACGAGGCATCAAAAAACACCAATCCCACAGCAACCATTCACACTCACATGTTAAAAAACACATCTCAAACATTCTCAAGTCCACCGGAAAACTCTACATACTATCAACATCCTCACTCAGTACAACTACGTCCACCACATAATCTTCTAAGCCAAAGTCAATCAAGGTAAACCCAGACAATTTCAATTACGAACTAAATTCACCACCATTGGATCTAAACCATTCTAGTTCACTAATGAAGAGAGTTTTGACTAGCCTCCAGATAAAAATAGCTACACTGTGATGGAAAGTTTTCCCACCAACAAAACACAGGCACTCACAGAAAACACAATCAAGAAAGGCAGTCTCCAACAGCAATTTATTATTACAAATTCTTTGTCATTTTGTCCTTCTCTAAACTGTGATATACTCACATTGAGAAGGTAACCACAAAAGCATATCTTCACCACGCTACACCATGTCTATCTGTCTATCTGTGTGTGTGCGTGTGTTTGTGTCCACACGCAGTGAACCACAGGCAAAATATCACAAGTAACTAAAATCAAAACAACATAAAATTATTGAACAGTAAAGCAAAAAGAGAAGAGTCAAAGTCAACCATCAACAGTGAGTGGATCATAACCTCTTCCTTTCATTCGCCTAGATCACAATACACCCGCCTTTCTCTTGAAATGGATTATCCTTCTTGCTTGCAAAACCAGACACTAAACAGTCTTTATCTCTGTTCTGTTCCATATATATAATCATTTCTTGTACACATTCGGAGACTGGTCGACGATTTAAATTCGCCTCCTGACGAAGTTGTTCAACTAGTTTGCGTTGTTGACTTAGAGTAGACATACTGGTAGGAACAATGCAAAGACCTGTAAACAGAAAAAGGAAAGAGATGCGTCAGCATGAGAAGAGTATGTCGAAGATGAGTTATATCATTTCGAATAAGGTCACTTATATTTATTCAAAGGATACATTAAAGTACTAGGATAAACATTTACGGTGATAGTCAACAGTTATCATAATTGTATTCAATATTTACTTGACAATGATTCAATGTTCAACGCAGAGGAATTCCACAGTTTAATTCACTTAATTGTAGTATGAAGATGGAGATGTAAATAATGCTGGAAATTGTAAACGCAGTAGCATTAAATAATATTCAATTAGGGTAAGATGATTGTTTAAACGAGAACAGATGTATATACATATCACACGGGTGTGATGTACGACAATGCATGAAGTGAAGCACAATCATTCAATCGACTAATTAAGTATAGATACGCGGTAAGTTCATGCGGTTCTAGTCTGTGTGCACATTCGACTGATGAAATTTAAATGGCTGTATGGCAGCAGCAAATATTGAGTCAATCACCCATCTTATAACTAGTGTAGAAGAGGGGGCAATATGGATTATTATATGTAGGTCAGTCTTACGAAAGCAGGTGTACAGAAAACCAGTTTTTTGGGATTATCTTTTAATTGTTTGAACAACACATATTCATGTTTGCGATCAAGGGTTAACTTCGTAATCCATCTACACCTCAATTTCGGAACTGTGTAGCCTATTATCTGACTCATATACCTTATCAACATGAATATTTTGTTCCCTTCCTTAATCATCTATAAACTATGTGATTCACCTAGACATTTCTGACAGCAGTTGGCTAATTTATTCAGCAACTCATCTGTTATATCAAAAGGATTTTCTCTGAATATCACTAGCTTTTACTTCAGGAACAATATCATTATGAACTGAATGACACAGACTCCAACAGTAAAGTTACTATCTTTATCACTGAATGATGCCGGTTAGAATATCAGATAGACAATAAAGTTACCCCACATACACGTTTGTTAATGAGTAGCAACAAGGGTAAAATGTAGGTAGAGCAGACACTCTCACTACTGAATAAGTGGTCAGTTTGACTAATCTGTAACTCATCATGTTTTTCAGTAATACGTTATTAATTTGTTTGTTCTTTTTACCACTGAATATTTACTGACTGAATACAACTTGAATCTATGCAATTGTATTTCCCTCACATTCAATGGAATATAAGTACAAAGATCCTACTGAAATTCTTTGGATGATTAGGTTGAGGTTTTTAAATGTAACCCTTCCATTTACTTCTATCTCTGATGCACAAATTTATGATATATAAGAGAAAAAAAAGATTACTGAATGGAATTGCATAAGTTATGCTATTTTACTTGTACTGAGGCGATCTTTCAAATGATTATTTGAACATTTTTATCATCCGTTACCCTTAACCATCTGTAATAGCTTTAAAGCTGTTCGGTGAAGGCATCTGCTTTTATCAATAGACTAGGGAACCAACTAATGATGGGGATGAAAGTAGTTAGTCAATTAGGTTACCGTTAAATGAATGTTTCTAGTCAAATATAAAGCTGTTACGTACATTTAGCGATAATTTTGAAAAACGGGGTATCAAATACACAGAAGCATAAATTTATTGACTATAATAAGTATTCCCATACACTTTTGGTTCAAAGTTGCTCTTCAATTACTGATTATTTTTCACCACAACACCACTACATTGATATTCCTATCGACAGAACTATTTAACGTCAGTGCTTCAAGCTCACAGCATACATACACACGCACAAGAAAATCTTGACGATGATTATTTCTGAAGTAGCTGATATGATTGAAGTTATACCTCATCCACATCTACAATAATGATGACCAGTAGCGTTTGAATATATATTCTTTGTCTCCAGCCTGTTGTACACTTACAGAAGAAGAACAGTAACCAATTAAAGTTGAATGACCACATCTTCATCACTTTCTGCTTTCATTTACATTTTCTGGGCTTTGTTTTTTTTTGTCTAGTACATTAATATTGATTGTACGTTTCTCTCTCCTCTCTCTGAATCAGCAGCTATGTTAATGATAATATGATGAAACCGGAACACAACAAACACGATGCAATAAAAAGCAGTTAGAACTAGTGTTCTGGATTTCCTTAAAACTGTTAGTCATAGGACCAAAGAAGAAGCTCTAAGTGAAATTAAGCTCAGTAACAGTGACCACATCGTCAGCTCAAGGAGATAAATTAAAAAAAAATACTGATCAGCAAACAGAACTCTCTTTCTCATCACAGTCATATAGCAGTTTATACATATCATGAATAACGCGAACAAAGGTGAAAGGTAAATGTGAATCGGAAGATAAAAATAGTATGATGTAAGACATGGTGAGTCAATCTTACAGACATAATTAATAGAGGTCAAGATTGTAATATCTTATCAGTTGATTTCGTATTACGACTTGCGTATTTATATAGATGAGGGAAGTAATTGTCGCCTTTAGTTACCATGTCATTCACTCATAAGTTAATAAATGATCCAGCTGATGTTTACATATCCAAGCTAAGTGCATACTAAGACTGGACATACAGATTCACTGGTTGAGAAAAACAATATCGTTAATAACGAAAGATAAATCAATCAACCAAAGCAAAATAAATCATAATGAAAAGTTAAGCGAATGAATAGAAAATCATTAACTGTTCACTACTGTATTAGGCCAGAAGATGTATCTAATTTATTTCATTTCCCTATAGATTTTCGATTAATCTGCCTAATGTTGAGTGAGTATTTCAAACATACTACAACTACAGTTCAATGCAATACTCATTGACTTCACAATCATAACTAGATCTCGCTACCCGAAGCTTTCTATTACAACATTCAGAACTATATGTCAAGATAGACAGTGGTATATTGTAATATGCCCTCTATTTAGAAACCTCATATTTATTGAACGAATGTTACTGGCTCCTTGCTAGCCTCCAAATTACCCTAAACGGACTGTGTTTTTTTACCCGAAGGTCAGAATATAATTATTCTACCTTGAATACAGTTTTGTAAACAAGCAACTGTAGTAATTCACTTCAACTTCCTACTGAATACCTGACCAGTATGCTTGCAATTCAGCGTTTTGTTTTGAATTACTTAAGATGAGAATCAGTTACTGGCTGATCATAGTGAATCGATCGTACCGAAACAGTAATGTCAATCAACTGCCAGTCTGATAGCGTACAATGTACTTGGATATAATCACATTAATATCCACCCCATATACTTAAGATACGGTCACATAACTTCCTTGTCTTAAACTCACTTTTTGTCAAGCATCAGCAGTAGTGTTCATTGCATAGTTCTATGACATGATCACAATGCTGTGCACGCATGCATGTCGAGCAGATTCTTTAAATTTACATTTACGACATCCTTATAAAAAGTTACGATAGTACAATGGTAAAATCAAAGAGTTTATGGAAATAAGCGATATAATGGACACTATTCAACTGGTCTGTAGCCTCGTAGAACACTGTCGAGTGACTCAATGTAAATCATTTGATAATTAACATTCAATTTATGATGACAAATATTTAACGATGGTATTCGGGGGGAAGCTGCACCTTACTGTGAATTAATAAAAATAGGGAAATGTCAACCATTAGATTTCGACCCAGTGGTTCAACGGCACCGTGCTCAACGCAATACCTTAAGGTCCCGGGTTAGATCACTGGTGCCACCATGGTCTCACACTACAGAAGAAGTCTCATACTTAAGAGAAACAGCTGTCCACTGCTACCACCTTTCTAATTCGTTAGTCTAAGGTGCTGATAGCATCTGCAGTAGTAAAGTGACGCAATAAGTTCCACACCTCTACACAAATCACAGTCAGAATTAATTACTCTGCATATCACATAACTTTCAAGGCTCTGAAATCTCACTGCTTGCTCATCACTTAAACTCTGAAACTGAATTCAATGTACATGTTGACTACCAGTTGACCCCTTCGAATTACCTGCAATCCATTCGTTACTGCATTGTAGACAATTAGACAAACACAAACTACAAACTACACTCATGCTCAACAGATCCCACACACAACTACATTCATTGATGATTAACAATCACTGAAGGGGAAATCATAGACACTCGATCACAACTAATATATCACGGATAATGATACTCACTTACTACTCACACTTCGCCAATCCAAAGTAGGCTCATGTGATCTCCACCTACACCACCATTCCCCACAATACAATAATTAAATCACTCAACTACACTCACACAATCAGCACCACAAAGGAATAGTCACGCAATTCTAGTCAACAATTCACTCTTCTCTATATACTACACAAACAAATGAAAATATTCACTTGCCAAAAGCTCACCGACAAATCAGATGTTCACCCAACACTCAAATCAATCAATACACCTACCCACCTACCTACCTACTTACCTACCTTATCATTTATCATAGTATCTCCTCTTCGATCAAAAATCAACCCATTCTCATCACTGAAACATGGTATTCTCTCAACACATTGCATATCATGAAACACTGATCAAGTGTGTCATAAAAAACCAATGACTAGTTGAAATCTTCATGTCACTATGGTTAGAAACATTATCATATGATCAACCATTCAAGTATAATTTATTCATAAGAAATTTAACATGAATACTATTAAAGGCTGTAACAATCAATCACTTACTCACTCACTCACCTAATCAATCCTTTTAAAACACTTTAGAAGACAACTGGATTGTGCAGTGTTGTGTGTCCAATGAACAGTTGGAGACTTCAAACTCCACTCGCGTCAAGATTGATACTTACACCTGGTGAAATAAATAATTCACTCCGTTTTTGATTAACTTTTGGGATAAGCTTTGCTCCAGCTAATATGGTGGATGTAAATATAGGGAAACAAAATGTTCAACCAATCATGCACATCCAATAAACTGTCAAGTTAATTTTCATTGGTTACTTTGATCATTTTACTATGAATGATCAATACTAAAGGACATATTCTGATGACCTTGAGGTGTTTGTTAATCTTTTTGCTGCTTTCATAGATATTGCTAATTTATTTCGTGTGTTTGACAAAAATTAACTTTTTATTGGCTTACCTGTTTTCCTTATGTTATGTTTCCTTATGTTATATATGGCATTTCTTCATCCACTCTATATCAAGTCAAGTTCATCAAAGCATGTTAGTCGAGACCTTACTTTCGTTTACTTTAGTAAAAACTGTAACCATGTGAATACGCGTTTAGAGGTGGAGTAGAATTTTTAAGTATGCAGTAAGAGAGCCATTTCAGCTCTAATTTCCATTGATTTTAGAGGGATTCACAGTAAGGATGGGTTAGAGTAGCATTTAAACCTGCAAACTTATTTAGAAATTAGGCTTAGATTCAATTAAGCAGAAGAATTTAGTTTAAGGAATCCCTTGCAACGATTGAGAAGTCAAATACATAGATTAAAAACTTAGCTAGGTCAAAATTGGTAAATCCTTGTAAGATAAGAGCTTTAGAAAAAAGCTCAGCCATAGCTATGCATGCAACTACGCATAACCAAACAATAGGATGACACAAGGTGGAAACCCTTAAAACTAACATTACAGGGTGGGATGGAGAGATTGATAACTGAATGTTTGTTTATCGAATCAACACTTAATACATGTAACAGGAATGAGTCAGCACCTGTTACGGATATATAGGAATTCCTACTAACCATATCACAAAGGAGGGTAGAAAACTAGAACTATATACACCATATCTCAAATTTATGGAGCTATTCTGATATTACTACGGACAGTAAATTGTGTCCGAAACGTAGTCCAGTAAATCATACTGTGCCTTCACTGTATGAAACGTCTAATAAATCAACTAAAATGGAAGCAGCTGAAACGGCGTTTAGTAGAACCAGGGAAACATGTTCCAACAGCACAGTAGACTATGAAATAATGACTTTCGAAAACATACTGGCGAACAACGGGCATACAGAAACCTTCGTCAAGAATTACCCCACACCACCAGGAACTAATACAATCTCTTCATCAATACACAGAAGCCCACTGTATATCACATTACTATTTAAAGGTGATGACGTCCAACAGGTAGTTAGGCGAAGACTGGGAAACTTCGTCACAAGGACTTGTTACGCCGCAAAGCTCATTCTTCACAGTACCACCAAAACGAGTATTCCAACAATCCAAGGGATACAGGAATTCCATCCTTCACACATCTAAATTCATATCAATTCAAATGTATCTGCGCTGGGAAACAAATAGATCTTACGTAGAGGTGTCTGTTTATCCGGATGGTTGAGCATGTACACAAGTTGATGAAGCATTCAGAAAGAAACACTCGAATGAGTCCCATAACACAACACCCAATTGACTATGACCATGATAGTGATACCTGTATACCCTTTACAATTATCACAGGATAGGAAAATAAGCTGTTTGCGATTGCAGAAACTTGTGAGATTCGAGTTGTCAAACCGAAACTCAATGTTCTGAAGGAAATGGTAGTCACCTTGAATCCACCACGGTAGGAATTGCAATGTTGTCGAATCATATCCACTCCTCCCTACTTCCTCTTTGCCCTCGATTACCACCCTTATCCTATACTTCTGGTTTTCCCTTCCTGATCTGCTTCGCTTAATTAACCTTATTCCTATTACCATTGTTATCACTACTTTTCATCTCATCACATACCTGGTTTTCTTAGGATACCCCTCTTAAGTGACTACTAACTAACATGTTCTATACAACATCATCTACCCTCAACTGATTCAGTTCTCCCCACAGTGTCAACATTATTATTACCATCATCATTATTTTCTCACCTAAAGTTTACATGCTTCTTTAGGCTGCATTATTATTTAAATTCATAACTCATTATATAATCTATCCTCCAGCAATTCAATGTGAACATGAACTATCAAATTTTGCATTACCACTTGACCATTTCTATGTTTCACTTTGAAGGTTGGTGGGGATTTCATTGACTTTATCACAAAATGACACCAGTTGGAGAACTATTTAAAACTTGGGAGCGTCGGACATTTATTTCATCCTTGTAAGGACTTCTCAGCAGTGAGCACACCCATAATTCTACCAGGGATCTAACCTACAGACGTTCAGGTTTCGCAGCCAACCAGCACGTTGCCGTTGAACACGACCTTCGTCCAATGCTGTCGTTGAGTACCTGTCCTTACGTATGAATTGGTTTGCCCCACCGGTCACGACATCTTGTTAGAAATTCGGGAACTTCATCTAGACGCAAGTTACTAATGAGCACTGGACAGTAATTCAATATGGAGATTCGTGGGGATTTCAATTTGATATTCTACACTGCTATACCTGAATTGATGTCTCAGTGTACGTCAAATATGTATGTATGTATGTATATCATCAAACAAGGGAATATGGATTTTTTGGTTAGTAGTCCTTCCCTAAGCACACTCACAAACTGGAATCATCGACTAATATTACTGAATGGATCTTTCGTGTCTACTCTATCGCTGACAAGCCCTTACTTGACATGTACCAACCACCTACCTTTAGTCTTCATAACACAGTTTTCCTGATACATTTTTCTATCAGTCACAAAGGAATTGGCCTTATTTCTTCTTATCGCATTTATGCCTCATTTCTTTGTTACTTCTGTCCTTTGGGCTGGTATTCCTGGATGAACGGAATTTAGTTACTTGGTCAATTTCCCTATTAGTAGTGTACGATTCTTCTCTCAATTGTACACTCTGTACTTTATAATCAGCAGCCATCGTTAGTCCCAACATTTGATTATATTTGTGAACCCGATAGTTTTCTCTTCAGAAGTGCGGTGGCTAAACAAGATTTTATTACTACCTAAATTTCAGCCTTGTTGTAATTCATAGTTTTGCCGTGGAAGAGACCTCAAAAAGTGGGGAGTTACACCTCTGAAATCTTGTGCATCATTTCATTCGAGCCTATTTGTAACTTCTTTTTTGTTGTTGACTAAACACACATGTTATATGACTTTCAAGAATACAGTCAATACCTTGATGTAGCTGAGAATTTTCACTTGGAGACAGAAATGAGACTATCTATCGATGACGACCTCATGCCTACTTTTAGCCTCATTCTTATTTCACTTCATTTCGAAGAGCTGGAAGGCATGTAAAGATATATAAACCTCAATGACGTGATATCTCACACAATCCAGATGAATTGAAAATTCTCATGTCTCATCTCATTACGAATTCCATTGAGAACTGATGTCAATTAGTAGACCTCCTACAATAAGATAGTACTAGAGATTTGTTTCAGTGCATTGTGGAACTCGTTCGAATTGTAAGCTCAGCATGAAAATAGGAGAATATTTGGATAGCCTTTTCGATAACCTCAGAGATAATCAATCCAAGTAGGAGCGAAAAGGGGAGTGCCGGAGTCCTTATCAGAGATGCGGAATGCCAATAAGAGATCACCCCTTTTAGTACACTAAAACAGCAGAAATAAATTTAGTCGATCTAATCTCGCTTCATAGGGTAAATCTGAAAGGTAATACGTAAGCCTATTACTCATTATTTGAACACGATCAAGTACATTTGCATCGCCTTTCTTAGATGTACTGGTTTTCCGAACGTAGTATTTTAAGTGACATCTTGTGTAAGTAGAAGTAGTATCCTGAACATATTATGGTCAAAACTTTTGAAAGCTCTGAGCATCGACCATAACACAGCTGCATTGAAGTGTATGGACCTTATCAGACTGCGGTATATGATGACACCAAAGTCTTTTAGACCAGAAGTAGTGGTGTACCGCCAACGGACTACCTGAAATAGTTACTATGATCAATGTGAATCGTTGTACTTCTACTTGAGTTGGTTTCCAGACACCAACGTTTGTGCCAACCTACCTGTTCATCCAAATCTACTTGAAGTGTATACCCACCAGCATCTCTTATGACTTTCCGGTCTTTTACATCATTGGTAAACAGGTTTCTACTAAGAAAAGGTCCCATTAACCACTCTTTGCCTCCTATAGTAGAGAAGTTCCCTAATCCAGGATTATAGTGCAGCATGAAACCCGAAAGAGGACAGCTTTCCCAGTGTTCTTACATGAGATACTATTTCAAAAGTTTTGCTGAAGTTTATTAACACGATGTCTTTGAGGAAGTTCGCTATCACAGGCTGTAGCTCATTCCTCTTTTGCGATGTAGAGATTTGTTAAACAAGAGTGTTCTCTCTAAAACCATGTCGCCGTGGTACCGAGACACCATTTAATTTAACGTAGTTAAGTACCTCATCACGAACTTTCTGAAAGATTTTTATGAATATACTGGTCATGGGGCAGTACTAACCGACAATTACTGACCTTTGAAACTGAGTCGATTATGGTAACCTACCAGTATCTAGGGAAGAGAATATAGAATAAGAACAGGCTGAAAAGATCAATGACTGGCTCAGTAACAATGTCCGCTAGCGAAGATAACAATCTAAAGTAAACACTATCATGACCCAGAGATTTCCCAGGCATAAGATTACTATATTTGATTGTTGCAAGAGCTATTTAACCAAACAAAGATCAAGTCGGATGAATATTATAGATTCATAAGTGAGATGCAAAGTGAAAACTAATCACAAAAGAGAATAGAAACCAATATAATTAACCGGATAGAATATAAAATCGCACAAATATGCAAAAATAACCTTCAAGATAAAGCGTGATCAAGCGTAACATCAAAACAAAAAAAGATAATATTGGGTTATCAAAAGTTATCGTAAGATACCATAAAGTTGCGAATCAGAAGAGAGAGATAGAGGTCGATGTATTGTTAGCAATTTACTAATTCCAAGGTGTCAACAAAAGTTGAACAAGTTTTTTTTGTACACATAATTCCAGTTTCTCCATGTATATGACAAGAGCTTCTGTAATATACAGAGAAGGCGAAAACGCACCACTTTGGCAAATTTCTGGTCGCCTTGTAGATGACCATGAATACTGAGTCAGTTAAGATTGTGATTAGTGTTAACATGGTGTTCAATTATTGCACTTCTAATGGATCCACGAGCACCTCTTTGCAGTCAGAAGGGGTAATATTCTCTCTAACCCGTTTGGAAAGAATGCGTACCAAACGACCTACAGGAACAGGTGGATTGATAAACACACAGGGAAGTGGTGAGATGCGGAGGCTTATTTTTCGGGTTATCAGGAAACTCTGGGCTAGTAGAGAATACTATCCTCAAAGTTGACGCGAAGGCTTTTTTCTAGAGAGTTTGAAATTCTTCCTTTCAAGATATCAGCATCAAAGTCACCTTTGAAGTCAAGATCCGTGTACAATATCTTCTTTGAAGCTAAAATGGGTATATTTCTTTGTGGTTTAGGTCTTATGCTTTTTTACACACAAATCATGCTGGATATCCATTTTCAGCCAGAATATTTTTGGGAAACGTTAGTTCTTCTAAGCTATTAGCACTGCAGATTCTCAGAACACAGTGGGGGTAAGGGACATGATAAGTTTTTTCGACTTATAGGTATTCAACTGTAAAAATGCGTCCCCTGACTGTTCAATACAGGCTTCCTGCAGATGCAACTTCTTAATATCCCATCATCTTGTCTAGTGAGTTCTACATTGGAAAATGCTATCTTTGATTTTTTTTCCTACTTCAAGTGTGAATTTAACTTAGAGGTGGTAATTTCTAAATACTTATAAAATATAGTTTAAATCATATTTATCATGGCAAATTATGATATCATCGATATACCTTTTTGTACACTCAAAAACTGTCAATTACTAGCTTCGGACAGTTTCTTTCAAACTGGACATAAAATAATCGACCAGCAACGGATCAAGAGGAGAACCCATAGCGATTCCATCTCCTGGACAGTAAATAACACCTTTGAAGGGAAACTGAACGTTGAAGAAACATTTAAGCAGTTCTTTTAGGTATGAACTAGATATTCCAATGCTCAAGATACCTTCATCTATGTATTAACTAATATAGACATTTGAACAACTGTACAATAACTTTCAGATTCTGCATCATCGATCAGATTGCCTATTTCCCTCTCCATTTTATCACGTATTGCTTTTATCTCAAAATTTCTAGATCCGTCTATTATCATCGGGTCTGGGGAATTACCCAGTCGTGTGTTAACACGTGGATTTTCTCCAGCCTTAAATAATATATTTTTTTACATTAAAACTCACTGGCTACAAAATAACTGACATCACCATAGATACTCAAACTCACCCCAGCTAGATTATATATATATATATATATATATACATTGCTGACGAATGGTAACGAGCACAGAGCCCGTTCAATTAGAGGGTATCCTGCCAATTGTCTCCAACCGCTGAACATCAGAGTGCACCGTGATGATGGATCTCCTGGCTTGATTTTCGAACTGAGGTACTAATCAATAAAATCAGGCTAACACATAGAACTAGACAAGTGAAGCCTAAATGCTTTATCAGCCAAGTCTCAGAGAAGTCCAGGACCTAGTTTAGAGATTAAAGTGTCCAGTTCTGGAATTCTATTCCCAACACTGTGGATAATAATGCAGACTGAGTCCAAAGTGCTCTATGAGTCCCACAACCCACCCACGTATTCCTTAGGAGCATTCGTTCCCAAGACCTCATAACAATAAAGTCCGTAATCTGAGATTTTCTCCATTCTCTTGTCGAGTCTTCAGTTCGGTGCCAGCCTGGTTGGATGAGGATGTACTACACAGTTTGGATATGTTGTCTTTCTTCTTTGTTACCTTTTTTCTCTAACCTAACTACCTTGAAGATACATACTCCACGAAACACTTCCCGTAGAATATGTCTCGTAGCTGATTCGACGAGCTTTAGATCACGTGTATGACGCTGAACATCGGAAACGACGAACTGAAGGATCTTTGTCCACTGACTCTTCAACATTCCAAACCATAGTAGACGTTGGTAGGACGTTATTAGATTTTATGTTGACGTCTTCGAAGCCTTCTCGATGGATTTCATAACTTTAGTAGTTGGGATGAGAACTTTAGAAGGCTTTTTCGAATTTCCTCTTAGGGAAAACCAAATCGGATTTGTTGTCTGTCTGTGTAGCGTCAGCATCGTTGACAGGGATAGAGACACAGTCTTACAGTAAGTTAGCGGGTATCAAGGCTGATGTAGCAGCCAATATGACTTTCCTCTTATGTCAGCTTCGCTTTGAAATTAGTGTCACGTTGTCAATCATTAAGTTGGTGTCATATGACACTGGCCTAAATGTCGGTGTCTTTCCTTGAGATAACACTCACTGTGACATTATATGACTCGTCATTTGGTCTGACAAGTATCTTCCTCATATGCGTGTTTTTTTCACCAACATTACTTCAACAGCTCCCTGAATAAGAGTTATCTCCAGATACAACATCACCGATATTAGATATTGAACATCCAACATCAACAGTGGGAGTAGAGGAAATTTTTAGCCTCTGAACTCTTGCTTCTACGTTACTACGATCAGTTATACTTCTTCAGTGACTGCAGAAGCCATTTTGATTTACCTGTTCATATATTTGGAGGTAGTTGTTGTCTGTTTGACGGTTTTTTTTCTACAAATTGTAGGCTGGTTTGTTTGGGTGAACAACGAAGCTGCTGATAAGATCAATAAAACACTAGCAGTTCCTGTCTTTATAAACACCTGTAACCAAGTATTTAGCACTGTTTTAAAAGTAGTGCGACGAATCAGGCAAATAGAAAATGAGGGAAGCCGACCCGAACTAACCGAAATGGTGAAACAAAGGTGAAACGAGACGAAGCACCAGCATTTTCCTCACCATTTCCAACTGTCTATATTATTTTCTCTTCGCTTCCCCTTTCCCAAAATGACAATTAAGCGGGTTCAAAGGGGGTAGGGGAGAACTAAAGGGAACATTGAAGGAATTATGCTGTCTTCAGTTTTCGCGAATGTAGCGCAGAAAACTGGGAAGTAAGAAGACAGCATAGGTGTATTTTACCTGGATCATTTCGAATGTAACGTCCACTATGGATTTCATAAACTGATTATAAGCGTCTCACTTTCAACATCATATTCTGAAGAAGGAAATAAAGTTTAAGTGAGTGACGGCTACTTTCAGGAGCGCCATTATTTCGTCTCTGTTTCTTACGATGCATGAGAACAGTTTCACAAGAAAAGCAGCCCGCAAGAAGAGCTTACCACATCACTCGTTTTACACTCAACCGTGCCTTAAAAGTACGTAGAGGATGGCGGTAAAACGGAGGCAAAACTCCTTTGGGTATGGCTTAGCCGTGAGGCTTCTTACGTGTTGTAGCTGAGGTATGTGCTGTTCGCTGACTAACAGGGAAATGACATATCAGTACGAAAGACAAAGCTAATAGGCTTACTGAAATACTTTCCCGAAACCTCAGGCGAATGCACGAGCAAGTGGCATGACTATATAATTTGCGCTGATGCACTTCCAGAGACCCTCACTTACTGGAGCCCATGAAGCCTCACGACTAACTACGAACACCTGAGAAATATCTGCATTACTTGAAGGGAAAGGTCGAGTGAAGTAGTACATGGGTCTTTGTAGGCTCGAGAACGAACTTCTTTTCCTCAACTCCAGTGAAGAATCCTGGATTGTGGTTAACCAGTGCGATATTGTCAGGTGCATACGATGCATACGTGACCCCCTAATGAACGATTATATCCTTCCTCTGACTAAATACAGTGGAATAACTGTAGAATCGACACGGAACCTTGGAGTTTTAAAGCTGATCTGGCACTTCTATCTTTCTGTAATCCGTTTCTTTATTTGAATTCCTGGGTAATTAGGTTCATTAATTAGCTTGTGTAAACTGTGCATGTGACTGGAAACGGAACTATGAGAAAAAATCTAGAGGACCACGGTGTGCGACCTCATCGCATAAGTGCAGTGAGCCAAGTAAACTGTACGTGTTTTCATTGCTGAACATTAGTTTGAAGTAGTTTACGAACTTCACAAGCATAGCTTTCATATAAACCGGGTAGGGTGACTCAGGAGATAAGCGGATACAGAAAGATCCATAAAGTGGTTATACAGAAACGATGGTCGATTTTTCAAATAAAGTGGGCATAAATACGATGGAAATAACCTGCACTCAGTGGCTTTACACTTCTTGACGCCAACAAACGATCGACACTCGTCGTGATTCAGTCAGTGTACGTCTATAAGAAGCCAGTAAGTGTGAACTAATAGCATGTATAACCTGATTTATGTCGTCCTATCAACTGCAGGCCAATAATTTACGAATAATTCTTAGGTACAGCAAGTGAATAAGGCGTAAGGAAAAAGCATTATTCAGTCCTACGATCAGCCTTTCGAAAGGTGATTCCCCTAGGTGGTGTAGACTATTCATCATTCGACGAAAATCGACGTCATTTCTAAGGTGACTGATATCCGTAAGAAAAACTATTCTGTGAGCACTATGCAAGCAGTACGCAACATACTTATTATAACCCTGTTTACAGTTGTGACCTGCTTAAAGAATGATCTCTGGTATGTCACAAACAATACCTTATAGCTTCACGAAGGTAACTACATTGCTACTGAACAAGCCAATACCCCACTGCACCATATTACTTGGCTTAACTATCGTATTCTGTGGGCATTAACAATATTTATAGGCTTAAATGGACCACAGTAAATGCAAACTAAAAATACCTGACCTACCTTAGGACTAATCATTCTGCATACGATTGGCCACAATTGGGTGCTTGAATTGGTTAACTGCGTTCCAACGATGTTAATGTGCAGCTACGAACTCCGGCATTACATATTCCTTCAGCTAAAACAAATTGTAGGTGGAGATGGAGACCCAGAAGTATGTAAACCGTTATTTCCATGACAGTCCTTGAATTTATTGGTGGAGTTATGCTATGCATTCCTCCAGTTCTAAACTGATCTCTTATCAGGATTTCACGCACAATGACTTTTCGAATAACACCTAAAGGTGTTTTCTTGGGTCCGTCCGCACTCAACGGTATTTCCTGGTCACGAATAATCGCATTCATCCGTAGCAACGACATTCATCTTATCAAGACTGTCAAAATCAGAATAATAACTGCCATTCAAGAGCACCACATTGTTTAATGACTGAAATCAAGTTTTTTTTAAATGACTAAGCTTCACTGATAGAACATTGAGGTGAAGTCTCTCCCGTTAACACGGAAGCGTTGATGAAACCTAGGTTTAGCAGAATAATAAAATGTTGCACACTAAGCTAACAAACATATTTCCAATCTGTAGGCATACTTCGTAATTCACCGACGCTATGTTAACCTATACATTTACAGTTGAGGAATAAGTTTAACTGAGAACAAGGTCAAAAGCGCAGGGAGCACACTGGTTGGCATATTCGACAAATTAAAAGTGTCTTCACTGTCCAATAACGTAACGCACATCAGAATGCGTTTTCACTAACGTCTCGAAATACTTAAATTATATTGGACTTGAGGGTTCCCTCAAGGATTTCTTTTCATGATTGCTGTCTCACTAGTTGAAAGGTAGGCCAATCACGTTCTCCGTGGTGCTGTAGCGTCACACAATTCCCCAAAATCTATAGCCTAGGGTTTGACGACTTTCGACATTGATGCTGACCTTGATAGTTTAACTGGACTCGCTAAGCTGAAGGCACTCGGTCAAGCATCCTAACCATTTGGCACGCTGTCGTGTTACGTTGCATTGCTCGTATTCGACTCTCTAGCCAGTTAGTTGGAACGCATCGGTATTTTGGCATAACCATCCAAATATACTATTCCATCCGACTACGCTATCGTGTTCTTCATTGGTCTCGTATTCGTGGGTATATAACAAGTCCGAATGATTAGTGATTGGTCTTTGCGTCTGTCAAGTTCGCACCAGGACAATTCCTAAAGTGCTCCAAAGTTCTGTCCAGTGCTCGTCGAACCTAGAACAATAATCAAAACTTATTGCTTCACCTTGGGAGCACCGAGGTGGGTGGAAAGATTTTAACACTTTTTCCAGCGTCTTGGCAAGCTTCGGACTTCGCAGACTGTTCACCGAAGACGGCGCTTCCATTCCTTCGCGATTGTCCGTGGAACGAGTGACTGAGTCTGTCCGGCAAATAACTGTTTGAACAGCACCATCCAGTCACACCTGGGGCTGCTGAGTTGATCACCCAGTCCTCAAACAGGCTGTCAATTAGATGGTTGTCATGTTCGCTCTCCATGCTGTGGGTCTAGCTGAGGCTAGGCGAACGATAGCTGCTGTGGATCTGTGGATAATCGTGACATTATCAGTTGTACAAAGAGGTGCAGGGTGATAGACGAAACTCACAGCATCTGTGTGTGAGAAATTTAAGTCTAGGACTTATGGAGCATGCTGATGATAGCATATGGTTGTTGCCCTAATGTGCTCTAATATGGCCGAGGAACTTGGTGTCTCCCCCGATCTGTGATCAACCGAATTGTGTAACGCTTTTGTTGTTAGCCTTTCTGAGTCAGCCGATGATGCATTCAAGCCTTCCATTACTATACATCTGCAATTACGTTCGCAGAGAGTCCGCATATTCAGGTAAAGTCTCCCGCCCCATATTCAGGGCTTTGGTTTTCCATGAATATCATCTTGTCCCTTGGAATCTAGTCGGCAGTGTACCATTTTAAGTGTCCCGCTTTTGCGTGCAACTGTTCCTATGCCTCTTGTAGTTAATTTATTCTCAATGTGAAGGATGACATTTTGACTTCTGCATGTTAAGCTACCGTTTCTAAAAGGAACGAATCCTTATAAATGGGATTCACTGTCACTGATCCCGAAAGCTAGTCAAGTCTTTGAGATGGCAGTGATGCTCATAACATTTCCCAACTCAGTCCGCTGATTTAGAAGACTGTGTGCATTTGTGTGCAGCGCCACAAAACACCCAAATGAGTTTACGTCCTATTAACAGGGGCTCCAGCATCGTTTGTTGCTGAAGTGTCACTGCAGGGAGTCCAGCCGCCTTTGCGTTCCTCGCCCCTACTGTAAACCTGGATTCCCGTTCCTCTTCTGCCTCTCGTTTTCTGAGTCAAGAAACAAATCCTTAAGCGCAAGCACTCGAGGACCCTGAAGCCTATGGGCAATCTTCAGAATCTGATCTCTGTCCTATGTCTATGTGGACATGACTTAAGGTAGCCGAAACCCGTTTCAGGCAAGGACCGGCTCTTTTTTGCCCACTCTGTACATCCCGAGTAAGGTGACCCTCGCCACTTTCTTCGTTTCCTAACTATGAACCTAATCAAGGCCACATTCGACACGGCCACGTGGTTGTGAGCCCCTGCTTTCTTCCATCCCACGAAAGATTACAAACATTTCAGGAAGCTTTGCTTTATCTTTGCCCAGTGGAGTGCTATTGGTTGGTTCTGTGACCGAAACTGACCTTTAACTATGTCCCATAATCTCGGTTACTCACCATTTTGTACGGTCCAGTTGAAAGGGCTAGTTGAGGCCTAGCTCAATGACGGTGAAATTTGCAATGTCCGAAAATGTCTTCATCTCCTGATGTTTCCCCATCGTCACTAATTGGGTCTCGGACCGAATGGGATATGTTGTCTGCATAGTCCTTCATTTGGCACTGGAAGCGCTTCACCAGTCTATTTCATCGGATGCTGACCTAGCCCCACGGACAATAGTTTTGAGACTAGGTCTGGTAGCTCCAAGGATCAGAGAGCCCGAGGTCACTCGTGTCGCACTGCTTTGAGCAGTGGCTTCCACGTGCCATCAACAAACCCTGCAGTCCGTCTGCGCGCTTGGCTCTCAGCCTGTCGTTGGGCCTTCCTAAAGTTCTGTGCAGCGACCTGTGCTTCAGCTGTACCATTGTCACTGCCACGGTTACCAACTTTTTTTGGATGTCGGCTTCTTCGTAATAATGTCTAGAAGTGCTTCAGTTTTTCAACAAGCCTGACACCACCTGAGGAGCACCCCAGACAGAGCCTGAATTATCATACTTTTCATATGCTTGGGTCGTGAGGCCTGTCAAACTATTCTGGCACCAACCCTTACATTCGAAACGCTGAACACCAAAAGCCACTATGAAGTGGCATACCGGCCTGTGACTAGCACATTCGCGGCACTTTTGGTTGACCACCTCTAGGGGGCTAGAGACAGACTTCATGAAGGCAGGTGGCACACCAGTCGCAGGAAAAAAGCTGGCAAGAAAACTTTCCAAAATACATCAAAAACTGCCTGCACCGGGAAGGAGCACCAACCTCACACTAGGTGGCTAATAGTCTTAGACTCACTCGAAAAATTTTCTGGCTCACTTTAAACGAAGATTATTTCGATCAGAGCAAAAGCATTATAAGCTCGAATATGCGGAAACAAAGGACTCCAAAAACCTAATTCAATGTCTTTCCCACTTCGACTTACCTGGCTTCAGATACACAGTGTGTGCTTTCAACGACGGCACTTAGATTCTGCTCACGGAATATTTGTACTAAACTGGAAGAAGGCCGAGCTGTGTCGAATACTTTCCTGTCCGTGCAAGCATTCATTAGACAGACCGTTTTCCGGATCCACCGTGATTAGCACGCTTTAGAAGGACAAACAGTCATCTTCCCTTTCCATATATGTCTAATATCAAGTATCTTTCTCAAGCTTTTGGGCCTATTGGAACGGTCCTGGGTCTTTCGTGTGTTTCGATCTGGTACACCTCCCTACCTGCCTGCTGTGGCTTTGGTGTACTTGACAGGTGGTTGTGTTAGGTAAATTTGTAGGGGGTAGTGTGATTAGTCCTGGAGCTGTAGTGACGATGGGTTCCTCAAACGTCCAGCCACCAGACAATTATTTGAACTGCTTGCGAAAGAGGATGGGAAGAATCAGAAAATGACCAGCGAAAATGAGGGATGGTGAATGGAAAAAACAAGTTGAAGAGAGACAGAACGAGAACATGGGGAAACTCAGGTAGATTCAGGGAAGACGGGAAAGAGCACTGTGGTAAGGAGAACCCCTAATAAGTGCCCTGAAATCACAGAGTTGGATGAAGGGAAAGAAGGAGGTCGGATTTTAGGAGGAATAATTAAGAAGGAAACGGTGATGACGTTCGTGGAGGTATGGTAGCCGGAGGTGGAACGTCTATTAGGGAAGTAAAAAGATGAGCCAAGTGCATACTACTAGCGGTAGCATGAGAGAGTTGGTACGGGGGTGACCAAGAAGGGATGTCGTGGGATCAGTTGACCGTTTTGACCTGTCCGTATCCCAGCAAAAAGACGGCAGACCGTGTGCCACTTCGTAGTCATACAAACCCCTTCTTGAGGCTGCTGATAGACGAAGCTGCAGCGGTTTCAGCAAGTAATGCTTTCTAGTGACTCTAAACTCGAGGAGAGAAAAATCATGAATCCACACGGCTTTGTGTTCCTTGATGGCCAACTCGGGGATCGCAACATCGGCCGTCCGGTAGAACTTCACTGGCCATATGACTTGCAGTATCCAGTATCTCGTAGGCTGTTATCAAGACCCTACATAACTTCCGGTGACTAAGAAAGTTAACAATAAAGGCTTTGTCCCGAAAGGAGTTTCAGGAAGGGTGTACAAAAGTTTCAGCGCCGAGTGGACAGAGGTAGTTGTTAGTTGGACGGAGGCAATCGACAAGAAGCCCCGGACCTAGGCTTTGTGCCTCCGTCAGCAAGGCGTTCCCCCAACCTCTACGAAACTGACGTCCCACCTGAGACTCAGACCCACTTTAGGTTGTAGATACACCTTGCTGGCGTGTGCTCCAAGCATGAAACCTAAGAC
Organism: Heterobilharzia americana; assembly: GCA_944470555.2. Taxonomy (NCBI): domain Eukaryota; kingdom Metazoa; phylum Platyhelminthes; class Trematoda; order Strigeidida; family Schistosomatidae; genus Heterobilharzia; species Heterobilharzia americana. The sequence goes on along the minus strand of OX104131.1, from coordinate 26,038,846 downwards.
CACGGCTTCCCGCGAGTTGTCTCCATCTAACCGACGTCCATCATATTGCACCATCATGTTGAGTCGACTACCCTGGCGACCACATTGCAAAGTGGTCGATAGACTTCGATCAGCAGATACGACTGGGCAACTTGAGACTGGTTTTTTTTCAGCAACTCATCAGCGTGAACACAAATGGTGTATGTGCACATATAACAAAAGGAAAAAGTATAAACATACATATTAGATGGGAATATTTAATCCATTCACAGCCTTCTTGAAGACACAGTTAGCTTAAATAAATAGTTGCACTGACAACAGCAGGCTGTTTAACCTTGAATTAGTTTGCTTTCAAAAGCACAAGTTGACTGGTTAGTTCATTTCTGACACTCTTCCTCGCACACGATACCAGCCAAGTACGGTACTGTGGAGCTTACACGCTTTCAGTACGTGCCTAAGGTCATGTATACTTGCTCCCTGCCCATCCTGACGACCGACACGTACAGAAGTTTGAGTTGAGAGGGTGCAAGTCATCAGATACATAAACGAGTTAATACGCCCGTTCACAGATGTCTTAACCAGAATAATTGGAGGTAAACCACTAGTTCTGTCGACTATCTTCAACACACTATAGCACAACCTTTTTTCAGCAACCCCGGGAAAAATAAAAGTGGACAGTATGGGAGAATAGGGAGGATGCAGGAGTTTACGAAACACAAGAGCAGAGGCCGAGCTATGCCACTTACTATCAGCTTCCCAATACAAAGGGTTAGTTGGAAGATTCTTTTGTAAATTGTTAAGATATGGGAGGACCAGGAAAAGTTCGAAGAAAACCACACCTCGAGGTAAATCATACTTCTAAATTCGCCCAATTCACAGGCATCAACAGAATAGGAATCATGAGAACTAGGCAGTTTACGCAGGTTATGCTCACATCTGAAACCGAAGTACATTGTCTGACAGTTTGAAGAATAAGGTGCAAAGCCATTCACGGTGGATCATTATCTGGGAGTGGGCGGGAAATTGTTCAATTGGGAACAATCTAATGAAGAAGGAACAGTTATGGAAACTCCCAGGTCCTCAGTATATCTGATGGAATTAGCATTACCTGATCGTGCTAAGTATTGCAAAAAGAAAGGGAGAAAATCGAGGGGGCAAACAACATCTTGGGGACACCAGCACCCATAAACAGTCAGGGAAGCAGGAGTGCAGCCAACCAGTTATCGAGGACTGTCTCGGCCAGCTTGTACAGTGAAAGAAGTATAGGGATAGAGTCGAATAGTGAAGTGCAGTCTAAAGAAGCAAACTTCACAAACTTGGTAGTTCTGTTAAGATTATAAGCGATATTGTGATTTAAAACAGTGATAGCATCCAGAGTGCTTCTCTTGCCCATGTATGCAGTTCAGTTAGGATTTCCAAAAACCTTCAATGAAGGTTCAAGCACAGGCATTATTAGCTTCTCCATTATTCTCAAAAACGGAGAAGGAACCTAAGTCAGACGGAGTTGCATGCATGCGCCCGGAATCACCGACTTAGGTACGGAGATTATCTTAATATCTTCTCAGGCAACCGGAATGGTCTTTCTGTAAACGATCTACCAAACCTGTTTGTCGATGGATGCAATGATACGCAAGCGAATTTCGTGAGTGCAAAGCTCGACATACCACCCGAACCTAAAGTGTTCAAATGGTTCAGGGATCTGAGGCATTTGAAAACATCTTTCTCAGAGGGTTTTTGACAACACTCCCGGCTGAACATATGTTAACAAAGTTGGATGGTCCAGGTAAGTTGGCATATACCCATTTGTTCAAAGTGCAAACGTCGACATGTGCTTCTTTTATGAGGTGTTTACCGCCAGCAAGGTTTTGGCATGACAAAAATCTCTGGTTATATAACAGAGCCAGACGTTTAATTTTCAGCCTAATTAAAGCGTTCAATCGACGAGCACTTGCTTTGTCACTTATTTTATACATTCTTTTATTTTCTCTCCTTAGTTTCTTGAGCTGAGGAGAAGATATACGATAGTAGCCAAGAAAAAGCTTTTCACTAGATCAGTGGATATCCAGGAAGAACTTGAGGTAGTATGTCACACCTTCAGTGGTGTCGTTCAAAACGTCGCTGTCAAATATGTTCTAGTCTAGGTCAGTGTCGCATGCTGACGTGTTGTGAAGTTAACAGGATCTTGATGGACAAGAATTTCGAGAAAGCTCTGGTCACAAGGGTTGAAATCACGACATATTATCGACAGGGGGCCGCAAAGTGTAGGGGTTGCGAGGTCCACTAGTATATCAGGGAACCTAGATAATTCGGAGTAGCTCCAACCAGGTGTCACATAAATATTTTTGGTATGAATAAAGCGATACTCATTCGAGTGTCTTGGGTGGCTTTTAACAGCGGTCCAATCTATGTAATCATCTAAGAATTCGAAGCATATGTAACTGAGAACGCACCACCGGACACTAATGAAGGCAGTGTAGAGGTGTGTGTTACGATTCCGTAGCGTTTGACCGACCCTAATTGACTTGATGTGCTCTAGTACCCACTTAGCCAGTACCTTACCTAAAGTGTGGGCACTGATAATGAAACGCAAATCGAAAGAACTGGTCTCAGGAATGTATTCCAAGAAGTAATATATTTATTTGGAACAAGTGTTATAGTAATGAATGGGAGAAAAGTTTAGTTAACTTATCTGACCAGTGTGGCTGGACTAGGGACTCTGAGTACGTGGGTGCTAACCAGCACAAGGGGAGCTCAAATGGCACCGAGGCCTGCTCCGATGCATGCTCGTTGAAACAAAACTTGAAACACCCAAAGCATCGGGAGGCGAGCTGGCAGTTTACTTAGTTAATTTAATCTATTTATTTTAGCCCCAGTCGTATTTTGGTGCCAGGAGGGTGCAGTACAGTAGTTACTCCACTTCCAATTTTTCGGTACAGCTACATCCATCCTGGAGGAAAATTTTGTGACTATTTCGAGAAATCAACTTGCTACCATAAAGTTCATATAACCAGGCTTTTGCTGTATAACGACTCCAATATTACGGCACATATCGGAGGATATAAGAGATTGTAAGTAATCCACTTTTCCTTGCAGTGACCTGTAGGTCATGCTTATAATTTCAGGCAATCATTTGAGATGAGGTCATTCGCCTCAAAGCACATCATCATCTGCCGTGGTGCTTTCTCCTCATCTTATTTTATACTGGCATCGCAGATAGCCGTAATTATTCTAAAAATGTGGGCGAATATATAGTGCAATCAGAGAAAACAATAGAATGATCAAAACGAACAAACGTGTAGAAAAGTTTGGTGCACTGTTGTAGCGGCCAGAATCCAATAATCTTGGCCTGAACGCGGGAAATAGCTAGGCGGTGCCAACTGACGTGAATCTGACTAGTTCCTGCGTTCTACTGTATAGCTTCCTAACTTCCGCGAGTGACGCACAGTCAAAGGTTGGATCGAAATATCAAAACACGGTTTGTAGTAATTCAATAGTAGATTCGTAACAAAATCTGTGGTACTATCAAAGCAACAATAAGTTATGTCAAATTACAAAAATACCTCAACAGTGCCGTTGGGTAACTATACAGTCCAAAACGTTCTCGGGTACAAATACGTACTACACGGTAAAAACTGGTTAAAAAATACAACTGTTAAATACCTGTCGGTCAATAGGAATATTCCCGGCAAAAGGGATCAAAACTCTGCCTACAGGAATCAAATCAACAAACAAACGTTCCCAGTAGACAGTCAAAAGACAAACAGTCAAATCACTGCACAACCGTAAGTTGAACCAAAACAAAATGTCGTGCGCAGTAAAACAACATCACCTTATCAACAGTCCAGCGTCACATAATAGGAAAGTGAAACACTCATAATAAGTCTCAAACATACAAAGGCAAATACCGAGTGTAAAGTCAAATAAGACAGTTAAACAAGCAAATAACATTACACCGGCGAGGGTCAAAGGTACACCATCCACAACGAGGGTAAAAATGTTAAAATAAATGTCAATACAATCAAATAAGGGTGATCGGGAGGGATTTTCAGATCATTTTTCCTTTACACCGGCCACCAAAATCCCTCCAGACACGCAAAACACCTCTGTGTATTCAGCCGTGGCTCTATCTACCTAGCTGTCTGCATACTCTATCTTTCTTCTACTCCCTCAAGAAGACAAAGCTTTCTTATATCTCTTCTCACGGTACCTTCCTTCATACGCACCATCACAGTTCTTACTAAATCGTCTTCGTCCTTCTCGCATGTTTCGATCACTCCCAAAGGCCAGGAACCACGTGGTGTTTTTTCAGAGGCCACAATCACCACATCTCCCTCCTTGAAATTTCTTTTCCTTCCCAACCACTTCTGACGAGTTTGCAAGCATGGTAGATACTCTTTCATCCATCGGCGCCAAAATACGTCAGCTAAGTAATTAACTTGTTTCCATCCTTTCTGCACGCGACAGACCGGTAAAGGGGCCATCATCTGCTGACCCAGTGCAGCTTTCAATCGTCGGCACTCTATGCACTTTCTTATCACCCGTTTGACCGCACTGATCCCCTTAATTATCCAATAGTTTCTTCGTAGAGTGGCCAGGACTTGCGAAGTACCAGTATGTCCTTCTATAATATGATAATGCCTTATGATCAGCTCAGTCACGAAGTGATGTCTGGGGAGGATAACCGGATGCTTAAAAGTAAGTGGATAGTCGGAATAGTTCAACCTCCCACCGACGCAGACCAATCCATCCACAAGTATAGGTGACAACCTTTGCAATTCACCTTCTTCAGTCTCACAACTACCCTTTTCTCGGAGTTCCTTTATTAATTCTCCATATACCTCCTGTTGTACCATACATAATACTTTATGTCTAGCAGCTTCCAGTTCATCGGCTGTTAGATAGCCAACATTCAGTGACACACCTTGGCGACGCGAATACATAACGGATATGTAGACCACATATCTCTTAAGCCATGCCACAGCTTTAATCAGCCTCACCCAGTCCGAATGATACGCCAAAATCGGATCAGCAGTGAGCTCAGTAACGTTTGTGTTTGTTCGGACCGACCTCTTCAATTCGACATTTTTCGGTGGTTCCTTCCAGCAGAGGTCTGTGGTACTTGAAAACTGTCGGGTTCCCAGAAAAGAGGGGCCCTGAATCCAAGACGCTAATTCACACGCTTTTCGTATGCCTCTTGATGTCCAATCTGCGGGATTCTCTTCAGATTTAACGTACCCCCACTGATTTGGGGATGAATACTGGTGAATAATGGCTAGACGGTTGGCCACAAACGTACTATACCGACTCTCTGTATTTCTAATATAGTACAAAACAATCATAGAATCTGTCCAAAAATAAGTCTTGTCAAAGCTATTTGGGAGGTTCTTCCTCAAAATTTCACTCATTCGTGCACTCAATACTGCCGCAGCTAACTCTAATCTCGGCACTGTCACCGTTTTCAGAGGGGCAACCCGGGATTTGCTATAAAGCAGTATGCTGTAGGGTGGCGTGTTTTTTGGAACGTTCCACGAATAAGCCACCGCTCCATAACCAGATTCAGAGGCATCGCAAAATAAGTGCAACTCAATCTTACTCATCTCACTCTTATCCTCCTTCTTGATACTTCTGGGTACGGAGATTTGCCCAAGATTCTTCATGAACCTCATCCAATCCATCCATAGGGATAGGTCATTGGAACTCAGGGGTGTATCCCAACCAGCATGAGATTTGCAAAGATTCTGCAATAGCTGCTTGGCCGGAAGACAAACTGGGGCGATGAGGCCTAGTGGGTCAAAAAGAGCTGAGACGGTGGATAGTAGTCCTCTCTTCGTGAAGGGTTTTTCGACGGGTTCAAATCGGAACTTAAAAACATCATGCATGGTGTCCCATTCCAAACCTAGGGCCCTGTGGATTGAGCCTTGACTAACACGTAAGTCGACTGAGTTCTCTGTGTGGCTCAGACCAGGAAGAACTACTCTCACTGCCTCTGAATTAGTCACCCACTTCTTCAATTTAAAGCCACCACGTAACAACAACTCAGTGGACTGTTTTACGAACGTTTTTGCCTCACCTGGGCTTGCAAAGGACACTAGGCAATCATCAACATAAAAGTTATGCTTCACTGCTTCCACCACATAGCTATCATAATCGTTGGCATACGTCTCGGCAGTCTTGGCCATTGCAAAATACGCACAAAACGGTGAGGACACTGCACCGAATGGGTGTGACGTCATTTGATATTCAATAGGTTCCTTCGAGAAATCACCCTGAGGCCACCATAGGAACCGCAGAGCACCTCGGTCAAACTCTGGGACTTTCACCTGCATAAACATTTCTTCCACATCGGACGTCAGGGCAATCAGTTCTTTGCGAAAACGCAATAATATTCCAACCAAGTTCGCTGTCGTGTCTGGTCCCTGATACAGGAAGTCATTTAAAGAAGTTCCGGACAGTTTGGCAGCGCAGTCCAGCACAACTCTTACCTTCCCCGGTTTCTTGGGGTTAAATACGGCATGATGCGGCAAATACCATCGTGGGCGGTAGCTAGGATTAAGCTGGGGCTCAGGAGCTACTGCTGCATATCCCTTTCTGATGGTCTCTTCCATGGCGCTAGTGTAGCTTTCGCGAAGGCTTTCAGAGGATATTAGTCTGCGTTTCAAACTCTCCAAACGTCGCCTGGCTACTTCGCATCCACCGTATACTCTCTTGGACTCCATTTTCCAGGGCAAGGGGACAACGAAATGTCCATTATCCCAATAAGTACCTCGCTGCACTATGTTTACAGCGGCTAGGTCATCGAGAGATAACGACTTATCTCCCGAGTACAAATCGCTGAACTCATAATCGTAAATTTTCTTCCATTGATCGACTAATAGATCTGACCGAGACATACAATTCACAACCCTCTCCCTGTGCTCACGAAAGCTTGTCGGACCGAACACGACCCAGCCCAACAATGATCTCACAGCATATGGGCTCTTTCTGCCCCCTAACTTCTGATCTAGAACCCAGTGAGCCTCAGGTACATCGCAACCGATGAGCAGCAATACCTCCCCGTCTTCCACCTCTGTCCAGGGTACGTCAGTCAGATGCGGCCACCTTTTAATACTTTCTCGCATCGACCCTTTAGGTCTCCGTACTGGGAGATCTCTTGCCACAACTGCTCGATCTATAAGTATGCATTCGTTTCCGTCTAGTGAATAAACTTCGAAAGGCTTGCTGACTGAGTCCGCCAATCTACTTCCACTAACAGTTTTGATGATAGTCTTTGTGCCGTCAGTCGACAATCCTAGAAGTTGCAAAACATTTTCGTGATCAAAGTTGTATCAGAGCCATTGTCCAAGATAGCATAACCGTAAACCTCTTTATTACCGTGCTTTACACGTACCGGGAGTAGGCCCAAACACACGCTTTCTCTGAGAGACTCGGTGCATCCACAACTACCTTTCTCCGGTTGTTCGCCTACGGCGTGGTGGGTCTTCTTGTGTAACAGAGGGTGATGGTATGCTTTACAACCTTCTACACTGCACACCCTGTGAATTTTACATTCTACGGACCTGTGGCCCCTTTTAAGACATGAAAAACAACAACCTGTTTCTTTAGCCTTCGACCATCTCTCATCCACCGGTAACGACAGAAATGTGGTACATTTTGTGACTACATGGTTCCCTCCACAAAATATACATGAAGGTTTCAGGACTCCCCCAACGGGTACTAGCTGCTGCGTGGAACATGCTATTTTACTATCTGGTCGTCGACTGCTTGTTGCCAGCTGTCCAAACCTACTTAGCAAAATGCTCGCACGTGCTGACACAAACTGCGTTAACTCTGCGAAGGTAGGTTCTCGTTCGGTTTCAGTTAGCTTTTCGACAGTCTCCGCCCATTTCATCTGTAACACACGGGGCAATTTCTTTACTATACCTTCTAAAGTTCTCAAGGAGTTAAGGTCCGCAGTATAGTCCATTTGCTCTAGGGCTATAGCGCAGTTTTCCATTTTTATAGCTAACCTCGACATTGCCTCAGCATCGTTTTGTTCTATGTTCGAGCATTCCATCAGATCCTGTAGTAAGGCCCGGCTGACTTCATGAGTCCTTCCAAACAAACGTTGAGTATATCCCGAGCCCTACGATAACCAGCAGATGGTGGTAACATAATGCATTCCTCTATAGCCTCCCTGGCCTTACCTTTACAGTAATGTAACAAGTATAACAGCCTCTGTCCATCATCATCAACCTTAGAGACAACGTAGAGCTCAAACTGCCTCATAAACTTCCAATATTTGGCTGGATGTCCGTCAAAGCTGCTTAATTCTACTTTCGGTAACTCATGGCCAACACTGACACAAGGCAACGTAGCGGCAACCCCTTTGTTTTCTGCGCTGCTCGCCTGGCTAGTCGTTTCACGATCAGAACTGCTATGAGGGTCAATGCCAAGACAAACTGATTTGTGACACTTTATATCATCATCCAAGGAAAAGGTATCACCTAAACCCCCATTCACATCTAAGTTGAGTTCTTTATGCAGACGCAACCTTTCCTGTCTTTGTTTAGCCTTGAATTCACGAAGTTCCAACTCTTGCCTTTCATCCAACTGTCGTACCTTCAACTGAGCAGAGGTCCTACAAGGACTAGTCTTACTATAGTCAATAACTGTACCATTATCAGAGCCACGGCATGAAATAACATCAAGAGGGACTTGCTTGGTATCTGAGGTCGGATCCATGGACATGTCACCTTCCCCGTCCGGAATTGACTCAAGGAACACCTTGCGATTGCCAGGTACAGCAGTGACGGGTTGTTGAGTACTGTAGCGGCCAGAATCCAATAATCTTGGCCTGAACGCGGGAAATAGCTAGGCGGTGCCAACTGACGTGAATCTGACTAGTTCCTGCGTTCTACTGTATAGCTTCCTAACTTCCGCGAGTGACGCACAGTCAAAGGTTGGATCGAAATATCAAAACACGGTTTGTAGTAATTCAATAGTAGATTCGTAACAAAATCTGTGGTACTATCAAAGCAACAATAAGTTATGTCAAATTACAAAAATACCTCAACAGTGCCGTTGGGTAACTATACAGTCCAAAACGTTCTCGGGTACAAATACGTACTACACGGTAAAAACTGGTTAAAAAATACAACTGTTAAATACCTGTCGGTCAATAGGAATATTCCCGGCAAAAGGGATCAAAACTCTGCCTACAGGAATCAAATCAACAAACAAACGTTCCCAGTAGACAGTCAAAAGACAAACAGTCAAATCACTGCACAACCGTAAGTTGAACCAAAACAAAATGTCGTGCGCAGTAAAACAACATCACCTTATCAACAGTCCAGCGTCACATAATAGGAAAGTGAAACACTCATAATAAGTCTCAAACATACAAAGGCAAATACCGAGTGTAAAGTCAAATAAGACAGTTAAACAAGCAAATAACATTACACCGGCGAGGGTCAAAGGTACACCATCCATAACGAGGGTAAAAATGTTAAAATAAATGTCAATACAATCAAATAAGGGTGATCGGGAGGGATTTTCAGATCATTTTTCCGTTACAACTATGTCAGATGGAAAATCAGGTAACCCAGATATTCAAGTAGGCCGCTAGATGTATGACAAAAGTGAGGCCGTCTTCTCATTATCTCAGCTGTCCAACCGGTTAGCCTTCACGGGAACATGCTTGTTTTGAAACTCAATGCATGAAAGAACTGGTTTATGGCATTTCATATCATCATCTAAGAGGGGAGCTCCACTCAGATTCTTTTCCATATCTAACAAGCTTGATTCCATTTGCAAACGTAGCCTTTCTCCTTTTGTCTGTCTTTCAACTCACGAAGTTCAGACTCCTGACTTTTCCTCAATTAAGGTGGATTTCATTCAGCTAAGTTCGTTCTGAAGCCAGCCTCATCATGGTAAATAAGTGGAGCCATGACATTCGCAAGTGGCCCTAAGCCATGACATGAAATTACATCGAAAGGGGTTTGCCACGTATCCGGAGTTAAATCAGTTGACAAGCCGCCTTCATTGTCCAGAGGTGATTCTGAGACCGATATCTTGCGCTTGTCAGGCATACCAGAACGGGTTCGCTGAGTACCGTAAGGGCTAAAACCCAAGTACTTCGGTGTAAACGCAGGAAACAATCCAATGGATACAAGCTGACGCGATCAAGACAAGTTGCTGTGTTCAACCGTACAGTTCCCGAAACTTCCTTGAGTCGTGCACGGTCAAAGATTATGTTTTGACAATATCAAAACATGATTTGACATGATAAACGTATAATAGGTTTGTGGCATATCCGTGGCGCCATTAAACAATAAGAGGTTATATCAAAGCTGCGAAAGTACCCCAATAAGGCCACTGGGCAACTACGCAGTCCAAAAATTTCTCCGGAGCCGAATACGTACTATACAGCAAAAAACTGGCTGGCCGAAACCAATTTCTACATATGTGAGAGTCAATAGGAATATTCCCAGCAACAAGTGGAAAAACCAATCAGACTTCTCCGTTTTATGAAAATCTGTCTTTCCGTCGGAAATTAAGGGACCTAGTTGGTTACTTCGATCGTTGCCACGGTGATCTTCAAAGTCGCTTGTTACAGTCCCCACTATACCACTAACACTAAGTGCATATATCTTCGCTCACTTCAGACTGCACTCATGCTTTTACCTGACACCACGGCGTGCGAAAATCGCTGTATGAAAGGCATTTTAGAGTTGTTAATAAACCAGAAAACGTTATTACGGTCGAACACTCCGGGAGACCAAAAATTTTGGCATTGACAGAATGAAGCCAGCGTTCGTGGAACCAGACATCATGAATCCCAGGCCTGAATCCACAATGAAGCGACCTAAAACACTGAAAACAGCCGTCAGGGATGAAACGGCGGCATCAGAATAGCCCACAGCTAGTAATGGTGACAAAAGCTAGAGGTTTTGATGGAGATCTTATTGACCACAACCTTATGTTCAGACCATTTGCCTTTAATAAAACCGATTCCCTAGCAGTGACATTACTGTTTTGCTCATTAGCTTACTGGTTACACACTCAGTTACACTTCTACAATTGTGCCAGGTGTTTCCAAATACATTATCACATGGTTATAAGGACCTCCGAATCCTCTCTTATTGCCAAACAAGTGATTTCCAACAACATTCCGGGTATAACGATCTTGACAATAGTTATTTTGGAATTCGGACTGTCACGTAGTTCACCGCCGTTTACGTGCTCATCTAATCAGTTTGGATCCTGATAACAAATGTTCTCACTCTCCTCCCTGTGCTCTAAACATCTTCAGAATAACTGCACCTTTATCCGATGACGCATTACTGTACAAAACGCACATTTTCCTTCCTATGTCTGTGTTACGTAGAGGAGCTTATGTATCACGCGTCATATTCTATTTGTAGGCATATTTAACATTCACCTTGAAGTTTAAAGTTTCTTTGATTGTACTGATACAGAACAATCTGCCTACTTGCTACTGGTTTTGAATTTGTCGATTTGTTTTTGAACACGATCTTTGTACATACTTCGCGATATCTCCTGCTATTTCCACTATCCGATGCAGGTGGATCAGCACTGTCTAGGATAATCAGAAAAGCGATAGTACTTCGGGGACCTTATAAGAGTTGGAGTCAGAAATCAGGGTACGACAAAGTTTGTGCTGATATTGTCTCGAATGACGATAAAAGCTTCATGATTAAACCACCCAGCTCAGATAACACAACACTGTCAAACACAAAGCCATTCACTTCAACGCACTTTCCCATCCAACTTGATGCTTTTATCTCCTCTTATTTGATGAAAACATCCCAATAGGCTCAAAAAATTTTCGAATGTGAGTTATTATATAATGAGGTCAGAGAACATAACAAAATAACTAGAACAAGCAAAAGCGTAGGAAATTTCATGTAACATGTGAGATGGAAAACTTACTGGTTTAGACATTTGAACAGGCCACCATCCAGGCTGTCAGTAATGGTTCAGATGGTTGTTGACGGAATAGAAGAAGCTTTAGCTTAACTGGCTTCCACGTCTACAATCCATGGATCACTACTCCTTTTGGTTGTTAACCTGTTGTACAAGCAAAGAAAGGTGAAAAAGTGACAATTAAAATGTGAACATTCACTTAGTTCTGTGCAGATCCCAGACACACATCAAGTGGGTATCCAGTCGGCTTTTAAAAGATTCAGACGAAGTAGCCTGGATCACAACCTTAGGAAGAGAGTTCCAGGGCTTAACAACTCTTAGGGAGCAGAAGCTGTGCCTGACATCCAGCTGGCTATATTCCAGGCTTAGTTTATGTGCATGTCCTCTAAGATTAGCGTTGCGGGTAAGATTTAATAAGTGTTGCGGTGGGTGGCCAGGCGTGCTCAGAATGTTGTGGGTCATTATAAAGTCTCCTCCTAGCCTCTGGATGCGTTCTAAGCTCAGTTTGTCCTTCTAGAGGTAAGGGATGGTCCCAAACTCCAGGTGAGGACATATGAAGCTGTGGGAAATTTGGTGGAAGCATCTACGATCGAATTGCACGAAAATTTGTCTAGGAGTTACTAACGCCAAGTTCCCACGAAGTGCGTTTCTGTCACAGTCGGCATAGGATTTTAAGTCCTGGGGACCAACCCACCCAAATCCTTTTCCGTCAGTGACGCTTCAAGTTCCATGCCGTTGAGGCTATATACAGGAGATGCATCATGTTTTACGTGTATTACCTTGCATTTCTCAGGATTAAATTCAAGCCCATTGTTGACTGCCCAACTGTGAAGTCGATTTAAGTCTTGCTGTGGAGAAACACTTTCTTCACTTTTGATTTCCCTCCAGAGTTTCACGTCATCGGCGAAAAGGAGGATTTCGGAAGAGACCTGTTGAGGCAAATCGTTTGTGTGTATTAGAAAAAGAAGAGGCCCTAGTACTGAACCCTGGGGAACACCACTAGGACATTCTGTTTCTTTAGACACAGAGAAACTCACCCGAACTCTAAATAAACGGCCCCGTAGATATGAAGACAACCAGTCAGTAGGTGGAGGTCGAATCCCAACCAATTTTAGTTTATCGATAAGGCAGTCGTGGTTAACACGATCAAACGCCTTAGCAAAGTCTAGCTAGATAACGTCAGTTTGTCCTCGACGGTCAACAATGGTAGCCCATCTAACTACTGCAGTGAGCAAGTTGGTAATGCAGGAGTACCCCCTTCGAAATCCATGTTTTTGGGGTGTAAAGAAACTTATCTTTGTGAGGTAACTCCTCAGTCCATCGCATATCAACGATTCCATTACTTTGGAAGGAATGGACAGAAGTGTCACCGGTCTGTATTTCTTTGGATTGCTTCGTTGGCCCCCTTTGAAGATTGGCGTTGTGTGGCCCAGCTTCCAGGAGTCAGGTACCATCCCCTGACTCAGAGAACTCTTTAATAACTCACTTAAGGGCTCGGATAAGGTTGAGGCTCCCTCTCGCAGTACCACCGGATGGATTTTATCTCGTCCAGGAGGGGTGTCTCTGGTGAGCAGTAGCAGTTTGCGCTTAGGTCGACCATTGAGAGTCACACTTCGTTAGTCGGATATTTGTAAGCTCCTGAGTAGGTGGACGATGACAAAAAGATTTGCAGATACTGGTCGGCCAAGAGCTCAGCCGCTTCAGTGTCGCCATTAGTCAGTCCGTCCGCATCTAGTAGTTGAGTGACCCCCGCTTTGGCCTGCCGTAATGGAGCAGCGTGGGGGAAGAGACTCCTCGGGTTAGACACAAACATGTTTGTGAGCCTGACTTGATGCCGCTGCCGATCTGCTCTCAAAGCCTTCGTACGCATGTTTCTCGTCTGTTCGAATTGTCTGTAGGTACACTCGGTGACAATCCTTTTGTGTTCGGCCCAGTCATGTTTCTTTAACTTAAGTAGTTTGCGAATGTGGTTTCTTATTACCTTAAGTAACTTGAGGCGCTTCGGTCCCGAAAGTGGAACAGATTGACTGATAGCATGCATGATCGTGTCGAGTATGAATTTCCAAGGATGTTCATATCTTGCCATGCATGGCTAACTTCTCAATCTGTCTGTTCCAGTGCGGTTAGACGAGCCGGGGTGTTGAGTCGTCTGAAGTTCCAACGACATTCACTGAAAGGTCTGGTTAGATTTGTTTCGCAAGCAAATTGGAAGCCGATGACAACGTGGTCATTACCGCCCTAAGGAAGTAGGATCGCTAAGCTGCCTTCATTTGTGAAGACGCAATCTAAGCGAGATGGGGTTTGAGCCTCCCTAACTCGCGTTAACGTTCTCACATTTTCCGTAAGCCCCAGCCCCTCAATCAAGTGGAGGAATCTAGCTTCAACGGAATCATCGCTCCCGCTAAACGTGTGATCTGCAAAGTTGACCTTTAGCAGGTTAAAATCTCCTAAAATCAGTACGTTTGTGTGCAGCAGTTTAAGGGAGCAACTGATTTCCTCCAGCATCTGGTTGTCATATTATGAATCGGTAAACGGTTTTCTGTAGGTGACTCCCACCAAGTACTTTGTAGTTTTGGACAGCTTTATGGTGCACCAGACGGACTCTTCGAGGCATCCCAGTTCTTGGATATGGATTTGGTGGGCTGAGAGAGAGAGGAGCTGACGTAAAGTGCCACCCTACCCCTCCTACCAGCCTTCCCGTCACTGCGAAACAGCATGATATTAGCGATTGCCAGTTCCTGGTTTGACATATCAGGCGAAGCCCATGTCTCAGCGTCACCTATCAAGTGAGCCAAAGTGTCCCTACTTAGGTCCTGCGGCTCGTCAAGTTTGTTCAGTAGGGTTTATGCATTAGTGTAGATGCAGTTTATGCTCTGTACTTGGAATGCAATGCCTGCACCCTCTCTATTTTCCAGTTGACTGGCTGGATACTCAGGCGTGGGGGCTGGGAATGTGCCTAACTGCTGACTACTAGTGTAGTGTTCCCCGCCCCTTCCCCGTTTTTGCACCTAGACAGTCCTCCAGAGATACAACTAGTTCCAGCTTTTTCCGTTTTCGTCGCGGCTTTTCGTGCTGCGACCTATCAGGCCGCATGCGGACTGCAAGTGGCAGGCGGTTTCTGTTCCCTCAGAAAGCCTCCATTGTGAATGCTGCCATTTTAGAGGTCGGAAAGACCACTTTGATCAGCCTTGGTCTGGGGTCATCATCTTTTTTGGGCATGCGTGAGACGCTTTGATTGATTACTTCCTTCAAGTTCATAGTATTCTTGAGTAACTCCAGCCCGCAAGAATCGTAGTGAATATCCTCGGTGCCTGGGTTCTCTGGTATGCCTTGCACTATTAGGTTTCTTCCTCTGAAGCAGGCTTCACGACTGTCGCCCGACAGATTCTTTAGAGCTTTTCTCCCAGAATGTCCGGCAGTATCCTGACTTCCGCTTCAGCTTTTAGAACTTGAGATGCCAGGAGTACATCCTCAACATCCTCCGGACTGGAGAATGTGAGTCTCAAAAGACGGGGTTCGCCTTTAGTTATTGGATCGGGACTGTGAGAGAGCCTAGTTGCAGCTACTGGTTTTACGTGGTCCAGCTTCAGTTTTCTGAATACGTTCTCCCAAAGAACCCTATCATTCTTGTCCTGAAGGCTATATGGGAGTTCAGGGCTGGCTGTCAGATTCATGACGATCAAGGAATCATTCCGGACATCGGTATGTCTTGTCAACTGCTGACGCTCGGTCGTTTTTTGTTGAGCTTTCATCTCATCTCCAGATTTGCCCCTCTTCGTGGGCAACACGTTTGCTTGTCTGACAAGCTGGTTAGTGACTCGCATAGTCTGATGTCCATCCCACTTTCCTGAGAACCCATGTTTAGCCTCCCTGATTTCCAGATTACCCAACTTGGGTTTGTTCCCTGAGTTTCTCACCTTCCCAGACCCGATGGGTTTGACTGAAGTTGAAACTCGCTCGTTATTATTTCGTACAATGGTTACCCAATCTCCATCTTGACCATCCTTGTTTGGTATAACCGTTTCATTTTGCGCCTCATCTGTCGATGACAAAATCCGAGTGAAGGACTGTGGGACAGTTTATGTTATTCCACTACTGAGGTGCATCATGTCCTCCGTCAAACCAGACCCTTGCTCTTGTCGAGTGACTTGAGCACTTTTTCCGCCAGACGATTTTCTAGCCCCATAACACTCGTGCCTAGGCACTGCTTTTGAGTTTCCCACCTTCCCCTTTTTGTGATCTACTTTCTGTCTGCTTTTTAATTCCGATAACATGCGGATGATGTTATCAAGAACATTATCAAGTGCAGATCTATACAGGCGACAATGCCACTTGCGGCCGGGCTTACTGAGTTTGGTGCATTCAGTTTGCGTTAGGTCAGTGCAAGCCCTATGGAACCATCCGTCGCACGTGTCACACTGCATACCCGCCTGAAAAGGTTGACAACAGCCCTGCCTCTTGCACATCTGTTTAGCCACCATTTTCGTTGAAAGTATGAACAGGGTATACATATTTTAAAAAACAACTGGAAATATAAATTCTGGAGAAGCTTGAAAAGAGTAGGAACCTAAACGTAATCAGATTATACCGAAACTGGGACAGAGGCAAAGTCTTGTTATCCCATTATGATCAAAATTACACGCAAAGAAGGGTAAACGTATCGAACTGGAAGCTCGAGAGAATACTCTTACTGAAAACCGGAACTATTGTTTCTTAGACACAACAAAAAATAAACTGCTAAATCACGGTTAGATTATACTTCCTTTCAAAAGCAGTGCGTAAAACAAGCCAAGGCTCAAGGTTGAGGACCTACACCTATGGAAACTGTGTTGAATATGATGAATATGTTTTTCTGTTCTTCATTCAATCAAATTAGATTTAAATTGGAGTAAATTATTATAAATATATTTGTAATGAATATGTTTCAAAACAAATAATCTCAATGACTGGTATAACCATAGGTAGTAATTTATCCCGAACTACGACCCACTGGGTATAAATTTTCATTACAGAGTTATCCTGTATGAGCATGTGTCCGACCACTGCTCGAATATTACTCATTTATCTACAGCACTATACGGGTTACAGATAAACTGAAAGTTAAAAGAGTGTAGAAGTATTCTGCGATGAGAATACTCAACAAGAACAACGACGTAAAATATACCTTTAGATGCAACATCCTAGTACTTGAGACTGTGGAAATGAACTTGTAGGGATGCGTGTTACAATTCCGTAACGTTTGATCAACCCTACTTAATTTGATGTGCTCTAGTACCTGCTTAACCAGTACTTTACCTAACGTGTAAGTACTGGTAACAAAACACAAATCAAAAGAACTGATACGCAATGTATTTAAAGGAGCTATGTATTTAAGGTAAATGTTATAATAATGAATGAGGGAAAAGTTTAATCAACTTATCTGGCTTGTAAGGCTGAACTAGGGACTCGGAGTACGTGCGTGGTGATCAGCACAATGGAGCGCAAAAATGGCGTCCAAGCCTGCTCGGATGCATGCTCGTTAAAACAAAACTTAAAACACCCTAAGCATCCGGAGGCAAGCTAGAGATTTATTTAGTTAATTTAATTTAAACTATTTATTTTAGCCCTAGTTATATTTTGGTGCCAGGAAGGTGCACTACAGGTTATCCCCCTCCTAGAAGGTTGTTGGGATACCGGCAACCTTCGATCCTAGGAGGCGACTGCGAGGCGGACACGCAACACCTTTCCATATTGGTGATGGAGTAGGTGACGTGTGGGTCTCCGAAGCTAGTGCAACTATGCACACCTACGAGGTAAGATAACTTTGCGTCTAGACGCAACCCTTCTCGCAGTGGTGGAAGGTGACCCAAAGCCTCCGTCTACTTTTCCCTATTGCTTCTTAATCTACCGGGGAGTGTACAGGGGGAAATTGGTACAAAGAGAACCGAAGAACGATCCAAGTAGCATCGTCAGCGGCCAATTGTATCCAATTTTCAACGCATTTTCTAGGTTCTGCAAGAAGAAAGAAATGGGACATTAGAGTGCTAAGAAAAGGAAAACCAAACAATTCGAAGTGGGAGTAGTACAGAAAAAAAAATAATAACCAACCAAAAAAAATTTTCGGAATTTAAATTGTATTTTTGGTTTTTCTTTTTTTTTGAAAAAAAAACTGTTTGCAAAGTAGTAAACATGACTTTTGAAAACTTTAGGTATGAAAACGCATTGAAAGTGTATGCCACGACAAAGTAGTTGAAACTCCGAATTCACCAAGTGTGAAGTTGCTCTGGGGCTAATTAACGAACTCGGCGTATCGCTTGGGCCAATGTACACGCCTCCCAGCACGTGTAGAGGTTACTGGATCAGTGTTACTAGACGTGGCTCTTTTAGAAGGTTCAGGATACGCGCGACTAAACGAGTCTGTTAGGGAGTCCGGCGGCAAGGGTCTGGGTGTGCCTGTGGAGGTGTCGCACAATATTGACACTTCACTGTTCAGGAGCGGTAACGCTGTATCTTCAGAGAGGATGAGTGTTGAAGTTTTCCAATCTCCTCGTCTGAATCCTGAAGTTCGGCAATCTTCCGTAAGTCGACTGCTCGAGGCAAAGTAGTGGTGCAAACGCGAGACAGTGCGTCCGCGACAGGGTTATTCACACCAGAAATATGACGGATGTCCGACGTGAATTGCGAAATATAATCTAGGTGACGTAATTCACGCGGTGAATATCTGTCAGTAGTGGTGTGTAAGGCATACGTCAGAGGTTTATGGTCGGTAAAGATGATGAAGTCACGACCTTCCACAAAATGACGAAAATGTTTCACTGAGGCATATATGGCGAGCAGTTCCCTGCCGAAAGTGCTGTACCGCATTTCGCAGGTGGATAACTTCCGGAGAAGAATGCAACTGGGATCCAAGTGTGATCCGAAAGTTGTTGCAACACAGCTCCAATGGCCGTGTTAGAGGCGTCAACCGCAATGCTAAGAGGTAGGTTTACGTCTTGATGCACCAGCATCGTGGCGTCTGCTATTGCGGTTTTGATCTTGCGAAATGCTTCTAGTGCCTCAGGAGTCAAGCTGAAAGTTTTACATTTACTTTTCAGCAGGTCGGTCAGTGCAGTCAAAATGTGTGCACATTGGGGAACGAAGCGACGATAATAGCTCACCATACCCAGAAACACACGCAGAGCTTTAAGTGACGCTGGGACTGGGAAGTCTTGGATCGCCTGTACCTTTTCAGGTAGTGGGCGAATGCCTTGCTCGTCGATAACGTGTCCCAAAAATTTTAGTGAACGAACGCCAATTGGCATTTGGCCAGGTTGACTGTCATCGAATGCTCTGACAGTCTGGCGAAAACCTGTTTCAAGTGGTTAAAATGGGTGTCTTCGTCTGGACTAGCGATTAGTATATCGTCTAGGTAGGCATAGGCGAAATCGAGTCCACGTAAAACATCGTGAATAAAACGTTGGAAGGTTTGTGCTGCATTGCGAAGACCAAAAGGCATACGGAGGAACTCAAAAAGACCAAACGGTGTAATGACGGCTGTCTTGGGAACATCATCAGGATGAACCGGGATCTGATGATATGCACGCGTCAAGTCAAGCTTACTGAAGATAACCGAGCCTTTTAAAGATGCAGTCAAGTCGTGAATGTGAGGGACTGGGTAACGATCTGGAATCGTTTTAGCGTTGAGCCTTCGGTAGTCACCACAAGGCCTCCAGTCCATGCCATTGTTCTTGGGTACCACATGCAAGGGTGAAGACCATGGACTGTTGGATGGTCTGATTATTCCCATTTCAAGCATGTGTTCGAACTCGGCTTTTACAGCACGCAGTTTCTCCGGGGATAATCGCCTTGGTTTCGCAAATACTGGCGGGCCAGTCGTCGTTATGTGATGAGAAACGTTCGAAGTCACACAAGGGACACAACGACTTGGCTTAAAGACATCCGGAAAGGACTGAATGATAGACGCGTAGGGACTAGAAGCGTCCGTCGTGCAGTACACGGGACTGAGGGGCGGCGTCTTTGTGACTATACCGGAAACAGAGAGTGTTGTGGTAGAATCTATCAACTTATGCTTGCCAGCATCTACCAGCAGCTGATAGTGCTGCAAGAGATCCATACCAATAATGCCGGTGGTCACATCTGCCACTATGAAAACCCAACGAAAGGGACGACGCAATCCAAGGTTGAGATCGAGGAATCTCCGACCATAGGTTGTGATGGGCGAACCGTTGGCGGCACGAAGTTGCAGAGACATTGGCCGCAGACGCTCTTCCTTCGTAGGTGGGATGACGCTAGCTTCTGCCCCAGTGTCAACTAGGAAGCGTATCCCAGAATGTCGATCAGTGACGAAGAAGAGGCGACATGGAAGTGGCTCGCCAGCGACGTTAGTCGCCGTCACGTGCTGGCTCACACGTTTCCCGCCTGGTTAGCCTCGAAGGTGCAAGGTCGAGTGCACTTTTTGGCATTGGCACCATAACGTTTATGGTACCAGCACAACCTGGGTTGGGATTGTCGCGATTTGGAACGTCTGCTACGGTACGGGAGGCAGACCTGTTGCGCGAGCGAGACGTGCGACCTTTGTAAGAACTACCAGACCGCATTTCGTTCCTGATGCTGCACAACTCTTCATACAATTTTGAGATGTGAGTTATAACATCGAAACTTGTTGGCTCAACAGCCGAGGGAGGGTTTTTGAACGAATCCGTGGCAGTAGACAGTGCAGCTGAGATACTAGTGTTGGGTTTCGTAGCATCCACAGCTCTGTCAGCCGCTTCCGCCAACTCTATTAAGGGACACTTATGGAAGGGTGCGAGGATCCCTTGAACCGACTGTGGTAACCTCTGTAACCACAGTTGCTTGAGAAATGCTTCATCAATGTTGAAGTCAGCAATCAGCTGCTTCATCTGACGAAGCAGTTGCGTCGGCTTGCGATCACCCAGATGCACATCCCTGAAAAGTTCTTGCACTTTCTGCTGGTCAGTAAGTGCAACACGTTTGATGAGGGCGGTTTTGAGGCGATCGTAAAGATTCGGTGCTGGGTCATCTAGCACATCTGAGACGTCTTCAATCACATTTTCCGGTAAGCTGACGATGACTAAGTTGGACTTAGTTTCTTGTGATTGAATGTGTCTCAAGGCAAACTGAGCTTCCACATGGGAGAACCATGCAGATGGTCTGTGGGCCCAGAAGGTGGGAAGCTGGAGGGTTACGGCCATCTGCGCAGTCGAGTCGTTATCCGCCATTGATCAGGGAATTAACGAGGCACGATAGTGATAATAAAAAAATTACAATGCAAAAATAACCAATGAGGAGTGCAATAATATAAAAAAAAACGCTAGACGTGCCAAAAACAAAATAGGCCAGACAAATCAACGCAAGAGAACAAAGGTACTAGACAAAGTAAGAAGTGATACTCGGGCTCACCAATTTTGTAGGGATGCGTGTTACAATTCCGTAACGTTTGATCAACCCTACTTAATTTGATGTGCTCTAGTACCTGCTTAACCAGTACTTTACCTAACGTGTAAGTACTGGTAACAAAACACAAATCAAAAGAACTGATACGCAATGTATTTAAAGGAGCTATGTATTTAAGGTAAATGTTATAATAATGAATGAGGGAAAAGTTTAATCAACTTATCTGGCTTGTAAGGCTGAACTAGGGACTCGGAGTACGTGCGTGGTGATCAGCACAATGGAGCGCAAAAATGGCGTCCAAGCCTGCTCGGATGCATGCTCGTTAAAACAAAACTTAAAACACCCTAAGCATCCGGAGGCAAGCTAGAGATTTATTTAGTTAATTTAATTTAAACTATTTATTTTAGCCCTAGTTATATTTTGGTGCCAGGAAGGTGCACTACAAACTCTTAGACTGAACTTGATATTGTTTTATAAGCTTCTAAATAGACTAACTTATAGTAAATGAGCGGACATTCAGTTCATAAATAAAACTCCTTATGGGTAAAGAAACACAATCACAACAGTAGAAATTGAACATTTCAAAACGGTTACTAAACAGAATCACTTTTTGATAAAATATGCCCAGATATGGAACAGTTTACCAAGAGAACCACGTGAATCAAAAGTGTTTGGCTGTTTATGAGATAGCTTATCTCCACATTACACGACTATGCTATAAAAAGTACCACCACCAATGCTGCTTCTAAAATTACAGACACAATAGGACTTTTTAATATATAAACAATTTCCAACCACAAAGGTACAGAAGATATACCTTTTCTTGTTGTTTTTTCTCTTACCAAACCTTCAGATAGTAACAATATGAAGATATCACTAATTTATGAAAATGAACCTTGATGAAAACGTACTGAATTACCTGGGAATCTGAATATTGAACAAACAAAGAACTTAACTAAAAACTTCGAAACCGACATCATCTAAATAGCCTTCAATGATGACACCTGGACTCAAATGAGAAATTGATGTTACCAGTTCTCAAGAATCCATTGTTTCTCAAAAGAATGAAGCTATCTAATAAGTAGGAATTACCGATACCATTCATTCATTTGACTGTATCACCATATAAACACGGTCACAATGGAAGCGAAAATCTGGACAAACGAATAAATTCAGGAGATCAACTCACCTATTAACTCTAAAGGTAACATATTCACAACAGTGCTACGCAATAGATTTCTGTAGTACTTCATCTAACATCTACCTTCTGGATAATGCTACATACTGTAACGTGAATTATACGTGTAAAACCACAATGCCACTGGTTTGCAGTTCTTCACGTTCAAGTAAACTTTAGTGACAGGTAACCTTGAGTTATTCATTACGTCCGTCTACAATCTTACTGACGCTGCATAAACGTTTGATGAATTGCGACGAAGAGTACATTGGCAGTAACTTGCAGACAGTTGGATTGCTTGCAAAAAATGTGAATTGTGAATGTGGTTTTGCAATGGTTTAGGATCTAACAGTAAGAAAAGAGATGGATGCGCTACTTGCCACAACAAGAAATCCTTGACAGCAGGATCATTTTTCAAAGGACCTCATCAAACTACAACAAACTATGATTTCACTACTACATTGGGTTGTTGGATAATCTATGAATTGTGAATAAAGTACCATTTTTCCTGATAACTATTTTACCCTTCATATTCTCGATTGTGATTGGTCAGTGCATACTTGAAGGTGATTGGCCGTCACCGAAGCTTACTTGAACTGTTCTTCAAATGCTTATTTCTATGCTCCACTATATCTCATTCTAATGGTTTAAATCTATATTTCTGTGAACGGTAACCCTCGAAGATTTGGAAATGTTTGGACATAGGTGTTCACCTGGATTACATGGTTATATGAAAACTTACAGGTTTCAGAGACTGTCAATGTGGCTTCTTATGATCTCTCTCTGTGGTAAAATGGACGTTTATGTGCAGTAAGTAAGATGGCACTATGAAGTTGAGTCAAACATGTCGACTACTTGTAAAATCAACTTGGAGTACTCCGCGATCTTGATGACTGAAAACGATCTGAATTTTAACACTCTACATAGGCTGAAAAGTGATATTTTCTTCTTCGTTTCATGATTAACAGATTGTTTTGATGTTATGATGGGGTTTATTGATCTTCCTTCTGCCTGTACTATTCAGGATAGTTAAGGTCTTGTAGATTTTTCAACAAATATCAATATTTCGAGTTGTTATTCATTGTGGACTGACATCAGTTGGAGGAACAAAAGAAACCTGGAAGCACTGGACAGCTGTTACCTCCTAGTATGTGACTCCTCAACAGTGCGCACCCACGACTCCACCGGGGACCGAACCCAGTGGCTCAATGGTAACGTGCTGGACACAGAACCAGAAGGTCGCAGGTCCGATTCCTGGCGGGGTCGTGGGTGTGCACTGCTGAGGAGTCCCATAGTGGGGCAAAACAGCTGTTCAGTGCTCCCAGGTTTCCTTTGTTCCTCCAACTGATGTCAGTCTATGATGAATAACAACTTGAAATATTTCCAAATCTCCACAACTCCCTCATAAATATCAATATGATGATGACTGTAAACTTGCCTTTCTCATGTTAAATAAGTACTACTAATATGAGAATAAAAAAATATTTAATAATTAGAATATCATCGACATATCTTAGGTATAAATGAGCTTTTCAGTTAAATCCTAATTTCTCAAAATCCAGCATAAATTTGTCCGTATAAACAATGGTTTCCATAAGAACACCGTCAGTCTGATGAAAATGTTTACTGTCAAATGTGAATTACGTGCTACATACACATAAAAGTAGTACCTTTCATAAGTGGAGCGACTTTGAAGGCCACCATAGTAACGATCGAAGTAACCAATCCGGTTTCTTCATTTCGGCTGGATGAGCAGATTTTCATAAAATAGAGAGGTCGAACTGATTATTTCAGTTGTTGCTAGGGTGGTGATCAAGAAGTGACTTTAAGGGCGACTTTAAAAGCCACCCTAACAGCTGATGAAACAACCAGTCACGTTTCTCTGTTTTATGAAAAATGGTCTTCCCAGCCAAAAAACGGCAACCTGCTTGGTTATTTTTTCAGTTGTAAGGGCAGCCTCCAAAGTCGCCCTACAGGGTCATTCCATAAGTGATGCTGAGAAATAGGTTATGGGAAATCATGTACACAAGTATAAATATGAGAAATATCAATTATCTTAGTCAAAGAGGCATTCGTGTGTGCAGAGTTTACGTCGAAAGGACACAAATCTATCTCTGAAGATATACTTCAAAAATTGTTTTTAAATTGGATCCAGTAATTCCACTGGTCATTAGGCCATCGTTTATGTCGGTAATCTACATGTTGACGTTATCGGTCAAGTAGATTGTTCTATTTATGTACTTTAGGCGATTCAGTTAGTTTCAGTGAGTCAAGTTTTTCATTACTAATAATACTCATACAGTGAAGTCTCAGTAGATTAGTGGTCATTGTTTCCTGCAACAACTGTACATCTTCTGAAGATCAATCTATGATTAATTTGTTTTCATTTTTAAGAATAGATGGAATTCTATGTTGACAATCACTTTTATCCATGATCAAAACACCTACTTTTTGTCAGGCTTAAAGATGAAAATATAAGGGTCATCTTGTAGCTTTTTAATTGGCTAAAAAAATGTTGAAGAGTTAGAATCCTGTTCTGCTTCTAATGGCTATTGTAAAACTGGGGAGCAGTATCCACGTTATTAACTTTCAGTCGAGCTTTGTCGGCGGCTGAAATTTCAACAAGTGTTTTCAATCAAGCGTATGAATTTTTAAACTATACTTAAACAGCTAAATCGGATAATTGCATGCAAAGTATACTAAACTGTAGGCTCAAGGAATAAGACTTCCGAAATGGTGGAGAATATTTGTAGCTGTGGTGAATGGTCTTGGTTGTATTGTATTCTCTGAACTAGGTTGTTTAGTTGTGAAGCTTTCATCGTCTTCCTAGACAGCGACATCATCAGCATTACCTTCAGTATGAAGTTGATGGAAGAGGCGAGGCAGCGAAAACGGGACTTCCTTCAGGTGAACATAGAAAAGACAGAAGTGATACAGATACCCAACCATCACCACCACCAGCAACAACAACAACAACAAACACCAATCACCATCAACGTGAAAGGTTTGAACGAAATCGTCTCTTTCACCCACCCACATAGGTAGTGTCGTTTCAACTACAGGTGTTGGCACAGATGAGGATGTCAAACCTAGATAGGAAAGACACCAAGACAGACCTTCATTAACCTGAAATCATTGTGGAGATCTACCATATTGTACTGCATTCCACTCAGCATAAATAATGAACAACATCCGGATTTTCAACACGAATATCAGTGCTTATATGTGATGGTTGAGAAACTTGGCACCACATTACCAATACCATTTCAAACAAACTACTACAGACATTCATCAACACCTACCTACGCTGACTTGATACTGAAGCTCAGATGGCCAGAATGATAAGAATAAGCAACAAGGAAGTCACTCTGGCCTGACAACCAACCAACCAACCAACCAACCAACCAAGCAACCAAGAACCCATCCTTCAACAAATATGCAGAATAGAGTGTAGATGGGTTGGATTGGATTGGATTGGACATACACTGAGAAGACCGTTTTGGGACATCCCGCATCAAAGCAGGCCAGGCCATGCCATGCCATCGAGTGGAACTCGCATGGGAAATGATGAGTTGTGCGTCCCGGATGAGGGTGATATGGAGGAGATTGTGTGATGAAGAAATGAAAGGTTATGGGCAGTGTTGGAGTCAGGTTGAGGATACTGGAGAGGAGAGAGTGAAATGGGGATGTGCTACTGAAGTGCTATGTTCCACTAGGAACCTAAGGGACAAATAATAGCAGCAATAGCAATAATAATAATGAATAAACCTTTAAATTGTTCTTTCTTAGAGGAAACTATGGTGGAATTCATAGCTGAGTCTGATGTCATCTTCACTGAAGATTGTGGTTAGTCCAAAAACAATACTAGTTTGAAACATACAGCGAGTAAAATTCTCAGAGGTGTTTAATCTTGTCACATTGTAAGATGTAGTCCTATTTCTTTAGCATTTTTTTAGGCTAGTTCCTTGAAAATAGTGGAAGGCACTTATTTTAATAGAGCAGTTCATATTCAAGGACAATAATAACACACACGAAACGTATTTAGGTGTATGTTAAGTTAATACTAACACCTTAGATTAGCCAAACGGAAATACAACTATTGAAAACACGAAACGACGAAGGTTACATCATCCCCTTCTGTCTGGAGGACGGGTCTCCAGAGGCAGTCCCCGATTGAATCCTGAATCTGACCAATTGTCTCCCAACCAAGTAGACAGTAAGGGCTGAATTGCATGGGTCCCACCTTCTAGCCATAGTAGGAGGAGGACTGACATTATCTGAGTGACGAGTAAGAAGTATTGTTGGCGTTAGCCGAATAACCTACGCCATGAATTCTATGCCATCCCAGCGAAGAAGGCACTGATATATACCAGGGACTCTAGAGCCTTCTCCGTTAGTAGGAGTGCATGGCTTGTTGTGTACACCGTTTTCATGCACTTGGGCTTAATTAAAAGCCGTCCGTATGGTCGTCGACGTTTGATCGACCTAGGAAACTGCAGAAGACCTAGAAAATTAAAATAAATAAGTAGAAATATCATTACAGTTTATCAACTATCCTCTTAAAGTACAAGCAGGACACACTGCTATCAGTCTGATTTTTAACAGTGATCCTGAAAGTTTCAATTACATAAAAAAGCCATTTTCTTGAATATCAAATTCTGTGAAAACCTAGTTTTACAACAGTAAGTTGAAAGTCTCTTTAAAGCATGGAAATACACTTGAGTCAAATGCTGAAGTAATTTCCAACTTCCTCCATCTGATTCTTATATGATAGTGTTATTACTAATGACCGTCAGTCACGCAGTAATAATTTTTACTGCATAGTGAAAATCAAATCGTTGTATCTAGCTGAGCTCAATTATAAGCAGATTTTTTCTAAGCTAAAAATTGACTACCCTAAATTGGACCGATGCCAGGTTAGTTTGTATACTTATTACTCGTATAGCACAGACATTAGCCAGTGTTATTGGTGAGTATTCTTACTCGTCGCTTTATGAGATCACAACATACAGTCTGGGCTTTGGGAAACCCATTTTTTTCTGACCATTAAATTTCAGCCAAGTGATTGAGTAATGGTGTGATCACTGTAAGCTCTGCTTTTCCTGGTTCCGATGGGAAGTCGAAGGTTTTTACAACTCCTAAGCCATACGACTATGAAAAAGCGTCAGAAAACCATACTTGACTTCTCATAAATTAAGTTAAGCAGTATAAAAATAAAAACGGATCGTAGCAGGATCATTGGTTCATCCGCTGTCTGTCGTTTGTACAATGAATCTGCCTTTGACATAATTTTTTATATAAATGGTACAGTAAGGTGGCGGGCCGAACTGCTGTCAGGTAGTCAAATAAGCTTAACATACGTCAGACGAAGTGAATACAGAAAGATTCAACAGCTGGGAACTGTTTGATGGCAAAAGCAATGAATTATAGTTCACAAACAGGTTAATCATTTCAAATAGTTTCCGAAAAGTGGCATTATGCCAACAGTAGAAGAAGTGACAGGCAACTGAGAATTTGAAGACTTACTCATTTTTAAGTCTCCAATCCTTCAGCATGTCTTTAAAGATTCAGCCATGAACTTTTCTATCTATTCATCCAATATACGCACCTGTACACACAAATGCGAGATGGCTGAAGTAAATGAGGTAATGGAAAAATAAGAATAATCTACTTTATCTCACTGAAGAAACCAGTTTGATCAGTAAAAAGCTATTGGCCTAGTGGTTTCAACCGGGTAATAAAATCCTTATTTTTTGCTTATTTATTTTCATTCTGATTATCTGAGATACCCATAGTTTGGTAGACTAGTATTGATACCGGGTGATGATTGAATCTGAAGTGAAAATTTGGACCATGGCGGGATTCGAACCAGTGACCAGTAGGTTACCGGCCCGGTGCTGTACCAGCTGAGTTACGAGACCCGACTGCCGACCAGATTTTGATTTCACTTCAATCATTGAGAGTTTTGCCCAACTACCGTGTCAGTACGTGATATCTTACTGTTGCTTTATTGTACTCACCCTAACTGCCCTGTCCAATCACGACTTCTCATCCAAATCCAAATCTAACAGAATTAGGGAAAGAGAGAGTCATAGTGATTATCATTTTGACTGTCTGAGATAGCTGTAGTAGTTTGGCAGACTAGTGTTTTAATGGGTGATGACCGAATGTGAAGATAAAATATGGGCCATAGTGGGATTCGAACCAGCGATCATTTATTTATTTATTTATTCCGAACACTGTTCTGCATGGCCGTTTGAAGGAGAGTCCAAAGCGATTGACTACTGGATGTTGAAGCATCCAGTTGACTGTGGTTATTCCAGCAAAAGGTTCTCTCACAGTCATTTATAAATTCAAATCAAATATATTGAAGGGAGTGTATAAGTGCCATGGGAATACAGTAATTGGCAATTCATCAGTTCTAGCCTGATTTCTGCGTTCAAAAGAGGTACGTCTAATCTCTAATTTTACCTTGGGCACAATCTCTTTAAGACTTCATCTATTTATTTGTCTATTTACTTATTCTACTTTATTTGTCAACATTATTATTTTCACCGCCTTTCCTTACTCTTCAATGGTTAGTTTCAGTTGGATTCTCCTATTTCTCCTACTTACTTATTCTATTTCTTCACAGGTAACCATCTTGTAATTGAATTTGGGGATTTGTGGGGTTTTAGAGATTTTTTAAGTTGGTATTCATCATGGACTGACATCAATTGGAGGAACATTGGAAACCTGGGAGCAGCAGCATGCGACTCTTCAGAGGTGGTGCTGTCTTGGGCTGACAGAATTTGGAAACATGAAGGAGTGGATTCTGACCCAGTGGCTCAGTGGTAACGTGCTGGCGATGGAACCTGAAGTTTCCGGGTTCGATCCCTGGCGGGGTCGTGGGTGCGCACAGTTGAAGAGTCCCATAATGGGACGAAACAGCTGTCTAGTGCTCCCAGGTTTCCGTTGTCCCTCCAACTGGTGTTAGTCCATGATGAATACCAGCTTGAGAAAATATCTTGTAATTACCTTATACTGGCCGGTTAGACATTATATTGTAACTCTCGTAACAATTTTTCATGACCTTGTCCTAACTCATTGGTCAATACTAGATACATATTTCCGTTGTAACTATAAATGAGAATGTACAGCCTTTGAAAACTACTCATCGAAAAGAATATTTTCTTCACTAAATTGTCATTTCCTACTTTGTAACTGTTCATATATATTTCAGTGGTATACTTCTTATGAATATTTAACGCGTCGAGTGAGATGAGAAGAGCGTGTATTTGGTTAACTGCCAATGGATTTGAACAATATCGTTAAACATCAATCAGTGACCACATTTACTGGTGCTGAATTTAGTTATACCACAACTGAACCTCATTCAACTTACTTCCATCATATTTAACACAGTTTTGAAAGAGACAATGACTAAACATTCATATCATGTCCTAAAAACAATAAGCCATCTCATTACATGTGTTATTATCATATTATTACTGGTCCCTTGGGTTCCTAGTGGAACATAGCACTTCAGTAGCACATAGCCACTTTACTCTCTTCTCTGCACTCTTCTGAACCTGCCTCCATTACTGCCCATAGCCTTTCATTTCTTTATCACACAATCTCCTCCATGTCACCCTCACCTGGGACGCCCAACTCGTCATTTCCCATGCGAGTTCCACTCGATGGCCTGGCCTGGCGTGTATGTCCAATCAAATCCACCTCTATTTTCCTGTGCATATTTGTTGGGTGATGGGTTCTTAGTTCATTGGTTACCTGCCAGCCAGCCAGAGTGGATTCCTTGTTGCTTATTCTCATTATTCTGTCCTTCTTATCTGATCTTCAGTATGGAGTGAGCGTAGACGGCTGCTGTTGATCACGTATGTCTGTAGTTTGTTGGAAATGCTTCTCAATCTAACCGCTAAAGAAACTTCAAAGCACAGACGAAATATGATGTATTACTTACAGACAACTATAAGTTAACCTGGAAGTTATTTATCGCGCATACTGAATGTTTTTTCACTGACTAAGTTTCCGGGTATTATGTCAGTACGACGTAATTAAATCCATGGAAGAGTTCAATCAATGTTCAGTAACATGAAACTTCACTCTTTAACATAACTCACTTAAATGATAAGGTGTTGCAAGTTGAAGTCATTCAGTAAGCATCATTGTGGGACCTCGTGGTAATGCTAAACGGTCAAAGTTTCCACACCTTTTATCAGCACACCAAGTAACACGTCACCAATGAAAAATGTAAAGAAGAAAAGAAGTCATCGAAAGCGGCAGAAAATCTTGAAAAAATCAGAAAGAATAGGATAGTAATGAAATTCGGTATTACAATTAGTACTAAGTTACTATGTGGATTCATCTGTCTCGTTGAGGTTGAATTCCGAATCATATTCCTTTGAATCTTCAAGTACCTTCTTCGATGGTAACGGAGATCCTAGATGTGAAATCTACCTTTCACCACACAGCTTAAACTAGCAATGAGACACTTTATGAACTGACGGCCGTAGTAGGTCCAGGCTGGGAAAGGCCCGAGGTGGCCAGACTAAAACATGGCATCAATGTATGAAGTCTTTGACTGTTGGTTTTAGCCATGAGGGGCGATGCGGACTAGGTGGTTGGGTCCGCGGGACAAGAGGAACCAATGGTTGGAGACTGTAGGTGATATGGCTGAAAACCGATGTCAGTGGCACAGATGTATACATATATTATCCTCATCTTAACGACTCTGTACCGAATCTCACCATTTTCTCATTCTTCCTTTCTCTCTTTTCGTACTTTATATTTCTTTTGACTGAATTTTCTAATCTTCATCTTTCACCCCACTACCTTTCTACTTGGTGTACTGATATGAGGTGTGGCAGGATGTTGGACCGTTACGCAGTAGTGCCTGGTCCTATGTTGACACTGATGATCAGGATCATGAACTGATGCCATATTTTATTTTGGCTGCCTCTGATCTACTATAGGTAGGCTAGTAGACCATGAAGACTGAAGGTCTCTGATTTTAAACAAGTGTCCTAACTCTTAAATTCAAAATATTGCGTATTCACTATTTTCTTAAAACGAATTTTTACATCTGTTATACGGACTTTGAAGAGATTCAGCTTCAAAGCGAAAGAGACAACCGCACGTTAGGAAACAATCACACTAGTGCTCGAACTGCTAAGAACTATCCTTTAAATAAAGAATCTCTGTATTTTTAACCAATCATATTACAGTGGAAGGGTGTTACATCAACTTCTGATTGGTTGCAGGATTTCATTGTCGCCACAGCCAATCCGTAAACCCTTCGACTTCGACCTCAAAGAATGAAGGCAATTAATTTAGATAATAAGATAATCCCTTCGTTTTTTCGACTAACCTACTTTACACCATATAGTGGAAGAAAATTAAATTGCACGTAAAAAACTTCGAAAGTGAAAGTTTTCTTCAAATAATTTCTTGTATTGCGTGGTGTAAAGTAGGTCAGTCAGATGATTGTAAATACTTTGTTTATCTCACACATTAATATTGTACATCCGTACTTTTCACACAAAAATGCAAAACTGTTATAATTTTATTCGCCTACACTCAAGGTCAAAAGGCAAAATGTCACGTGATACAGTAAAGAAAATCAATAGAATCTTTTATAAATGTCTTTCCACTAACTTCTTATTGTGTATAGTCAGTGATTTTATTGATTTATAATTAAAACGAAAGGAGGCAAGGAAATGGCGATACCAACTTTGAAGGTGAATCTATTTGGATATTTCTAGTAAATAGAATAAAAATTCGATGAATGTTTTTTAAAGTTTCGTGATAATCACTAGAAATAGACATTATTCCATTCAGCCACTGGGTCGGTTTCCAGTGGTTCACAATTTCCAACTTCTGTCAACTCACGACATAGCGCAACTGTCAACCAGTCGGAAGTGAAGTGAATGCTAACTGAAGACCTTGGGTGACAGTAGCCCTATGTCGTGAATTGATAGAAGTTGGAAATTGTGAACCACTGGAAACCTATCCAGTGGATGAATGGTTAACGAGTTCGCCGTGAAACCTGAAGGTCCTGAGTTCGACCCCTAGCCGGGTCGTGGGTGCGTACTGCTGACGAGTCCCATACTAGGACGAAACAGCTGTCCAGTACTCCCAGATTTTCAGTGGTTCCACAACTGATGTCAGTCCATGATGAATACTACTTCTAAATTAAAAATCCCCATTCATCTCAAAAAGACTTTATTCCAATTTGTAATTGAACATCACAATCATGTTGACCTAATTCAGTCAACTCACACAGGAGAAGTTTGTATATATATATATTGATTGAAATTTTTTGCGAAGTATCTTATGATGAGTAAATGACGTTAGAGTTTGAAGGGATTAGTTGAAGTGTGATATCCCTGTGCCTAAATTAATACTAAAATATTCAGCAATACGAGAGTAAATGTTACAGGATACAGTACGGTGTCAACATTTACCTCCATGGAAAGCGTATTGAATGACTTTCATCAGTAGCATACAAGTCCTATTGTGTCATAAACAAGAAAGAAAACTATTCAGAGAAGAAAATTTCCCTTTTCGATGATAATATTTACTAAGGTTATATTCGTAAGTATTGGAAATAGATTATTATCATTACTATTAGTCCCTTGGGTTCCTAATGGAACATAGGGCTTCACTAGCACGTCTCCATTCCACTCTCTTCTCTGCAAACTTTTGAACCTGGCTCCACGACTGCCCACAAGCTCTGATTTCCTCCTCGCACCATCTCCTCCATATCACCCTCGGACGTCCAACTCGTCTCTTCCCATCCGGGTTCCACTCCAGGGCCTGAAGCGTGATGTCCCCAGTCGACCTTCTCAGTGCATGCTCAGTCTAATCCATCTCCACTTCCTCCTGCATATTTGTTGAGAGATAGGTTCTTGGTTGGTTCGTTCCCAGAGTTCCTTGTTGCTTATTCTTTCTGGCCATCTGATCTTCAGCAGCGAGCGTAAGCAGTTGTTGATGAATGTCTGTAGTTTATTGGAAATGCCTTTCGTGACGCGCCAAGTCTCTCAACCATCATACAGAAGCACTGACTTGACGTTGGTGTTTAAAAACCGTATCTTGTTCCACATGCTGAGTGCAGAAGATCTCCACACTGGTTTCAGGCTAATGAATGCCTGTCTTGCTTTTCCGATCCTGGCTGGCTCTGACATCCTCGTCTGTGCCTATGCTGCCTGTAGTTGAAATAATGCTTCCTAGATAGGTGAAGGATGTTACTTCCTTTAAGTCTCTCCCATTCATGGTGACTTGAGTTTGTTGTTATTGGTGCGGTATTTTCATCACCTCTGTCTTCTCTATATTCACTTGAAGTCCCGTCTTCGCTGCCCTGCCTCTTCTGCCAACTTGTTAGTTTTCGCCTGTAGATCTTCAAGTTTGTGTGACATCAGACACAAGTCAACATTGGCGAAATCCAGATCTTCTAGGTTCTTTTCCGCAGTCCAGCGTATCCCCCTCTTCTCTCTTCCCACTGTTTGCTGCAACTGGAAATAGATAAAAGTCTTTTATTCACATCAATAGGGGAGCATTAGTACTTTAAAAACTTTGGGGATACATTGGTTCCAGGAAGAACTGTGTATACAGAAGAAGTACGTTCAAATGTCTACTTATATCATAGTCTTCTAATTAACATGATTTCATTCGGTCTTGAGCATTATACTAGTCCCTTGACTCTATTGATTCTGAATAGACTACATAGGTATTTTGTCAATATTCATGACAAATATACTCCACTAAGAAATTCAACTTAATAAAATAGTAAAGATGTGCATGAGCGTTCAACTAGATTAATCTAAACAGCATCAGTTTATGCAGAAAGAAAATAACATTGAGAATGAACTTATTCAAGAAAGCTCAGATTATTATTATTTGTCCCTTAGGTTCCTAGTGGAACATAGCACTTCAGTAGCACATCCCCATTTCACTCTCTCCTCTCCAGTATCCTCAACCTGACTCCAACACTGCCCATAACCTTTCGTTTCTTCATCACACAATCTCCTCCATATCACCCTCATCCGGGACGCACAACTCATCATTTCCCATGCGAGTTCCACTCGATGGCATGGCATGGCCTGGCCTGCTTTGATGCGGGATGTCCCAAAACGGTCTTCTCAGTGTATGTCCAATCTAATCCAATCCAATCCATCTACACTTTATTCTGCATATTTGTTGAAGGATGGGTTCTTGGTTGCTTGGTTGGTTGGTTGGTTGGTTGGTTGGTTGTCAGGCCAGAGTGACTTCCTTGTTGCTTATTCTTATCATTCTGGCCATCTGAGCTTCAGTATCAAGTCAGCGTAGGTAGGTGTTGATGAATGTCTGTAGTAGTTTGTTTGAAATGGTATTGGTAATGTGGTGCCAAGTTTCTCAACCATCACATATAAGCACTGATATTCGTGTTGAAAATCCGGATGTTGTTCATTATTTATGCTGAGTGGAATGCAGTACAATACGATAGATCTCCACAATGATTTCAGGTTAATGAAGGTCTGACTTGGTGTCTTTCCTATCTAGGTTTGACATCCTCATCTGTGCCTGTATCTGTTTAAGGGATGCAAAACTATATTGAATACTGTGTGATGTGTAATTTATACTCAGATTTTAACAAAAAGTCATATCCATAAAACTTAATCAGCGAATAGAAGGATTTTCATAAGCGATAGAGTAATGACTAAAATGGAGACGATTCTTCACCTTCATTTACTTACACACATCTAGTTAACGAATAACAATAAAGTAAAAAGGTCCCCTTTCTTTGCAATAAGTACCTGTGACCAATCAGTAAACAGTTCGTTAAAGTTTCAGTATCACAACAGAATGTAACCAACCAATCAGCGAGTGGTTTACTTCAGTCAAGAAAACAGCCTGAACACAGGTGGCCCATAGTAGGATACAAATTCCCGTCGAAAGATAAATCTCATTGTGTCTCAAGTCACATTAGGAATGATAACCAGTATGTCATCAAAATTTCTGTCGCCAACAACATCCGCGTTTCCGATCTGACGGTCTACTAAATGAGCTCTAGTTTCTCCAAAACTGCTTACTTGAATATCCTATTCGTTGTTGAAGTGCTTGTCAATGTAAAAGAGACTAGGTCACTTCATAATAGACGAGGTGGTTGATTTATGCATGTGTATGTGTACACCTGACAAACTTACTTTACCAGATGACCTTATAATTACGGAAAACACCATAGTGATAAATCGTCGATCTGGTTGGCACGACATGTGTCCGGTGCTCCATGTATCTTCCTCAAGATTTAATATAGATTGGGCTAAAAGCTGTGGAGATTAGATACTTCACTCGCCTCCTTATTGAACAAGTGAATGGGGTTGGTATGTCTGTATTGAAGACTTCAAATCTAATACAGTTACATACTGAGACTGGTACAGTTTAGATGACAAATGGAACTTCTCTTCTTAGCAGCAAAGTGCTTACCTCGACTACAGGTTGGAGAACAAGTTCACTACACAATTGTTCTCTGTCTCATCATATACAACTTTG
This sequence comes from Heterobilharzia americana, assembly GCA_944470555.2. Lineage (NCBI taxonomy): Eukaryota > Metazoa > Platyhelminthes > Trematoda > Strigeidida > Schistosomatidae > Heterobilharzia > Heterobilharzia americana. The sequence continues at coordinate 26,002,845 of OX104131.1, read as the reverse complement.
GAATTTTAAGGCTATAAACTACAGTTGTATTCGCGGACTGGTGGTGGGTGGTTAAACTACCATTTGAGCATATTGATCTTGAGTTGGGAGTATTTGGATAAGAAGGCAAACCAGTTGATCAGGTGGTTTAAACATGTGTTCAGGATCTCAACACACCACCCATTTCAACATACAATATTAAACAAAGTATAGTGAAACCACAAGATGGAAACAACCCTAACCCTAACTCATAAACAACTGGTATGAGTTGCCTTGATGTCTGGGACCTTGAGATAGTAGGAATCAAACGCAAATGGATCATAATGGTGCAGGTATATACAACTTCAAAATTCTGGCATTGTTATTACCTCCATTTATTTCCTTCCTTTCCTCACGAACACTTTGTCTAGTCTACTGAAATTCACCTTTTCCGATGACAGATGAATAAATCTACACAAACCAACAGATAGAATTAATCTAGCACTCACTGTTGACTGACTAGCTTCGAGAGGTGATTTTTAAAGTCCCAATGAGGACAGTTACTTACTCAACGACGACATTAGGTGATGGTCACGCTGTATCGTGAACTGGTGGAAGTTGGAAATATCCACCACTGGATTCCGACCCAGTGGATTCACGGTAACGTGCTGGCGTGGGAATCTGAAGGTTGTGGGTGTGCAATGCTGGAGAGTCACATATTAGGACAAAACACCTGTCCAGCCTCCCCCTCCCCCTCCCCACCACCAGGTTTGCAGTGTTCCTCCAACTGATGTCAGTCCATGATGAATTCCAAGATAAAATAATAGATGAGGTTAACAACTGAGGATGAGATGATAAATACATAGTGTTCTCTGTGCTTTAAGGTTTGTTCTTGAAGGTTTCATCACCATGTTAGTCATTCAGGTCATGGTGTAATAAAGCACAGTAGTTCAATTCGTTCCCACTTTGTCTTTGCATGCCACGGTGAAGTGTGGCAACTTGAACTGATCTACTTCAGAAATGGGAATTCATTTCTTGACAGCAAGTTACTGATTAAATTTGAGATGACGGAGAGGAGTTGGCTTACAGAGATGGTTATAGGTTTCTCACCTACTGGTGCTCATCACCAGTGTAGAACCACACACATAATTTGGTGTATTCCTGAAATGGTGGAGAATATTTGTAGCTCAGTTGGATGGTCTTCGTTGTATTGTGTTTTCTGAACTAGGTTGTTTAGTTGTGAAGCTTTCATCGTCCTTCTAGACGATATCATCAACACTAACTTCAGTATGAATTGAGATGTCAATATCTCTCCATGAAGGTTTAGTAGCTTGCTCTGATGATGTGGTCTGTGATTGACTGTTTCCTTCGATTGTTGTGTCATTGATTGTAAAGATTTTCCTGTTGGCTGTTCCTCTGCCTGACCTCCAACCTTTCTGTCGTCTATCATTTTTTTTCTGATTGGTTGATAGATTGGGTCTATGTCTATACATCTCTGCATTGATTGCTGACTGACTGGCTGACCTGAATGACAAGCTTGTAGGAATTCTCTGATCATATTCTTTGTCTTTCCTCTCTCCCTCCAAAATTTCTACATTGTCGAAATTGAATTCATGTGCATAGTTGTTATCCACATACATTGAAATGAGTGATGAAATGTCGTGACGTACTCCTTTAGGATGAAGATTCACACCATAAACTGTCTCCATCACAGATGTTATCACTCATGCTACTGTTGATGCACATTATAAGACTGTCCTCTTTAACAATAAATATACCGCATATAGCCAGTCAAGTAGTAAGTCCTTTTCGAATTGTTATCTGAAATGAAAATGATTTCCAGCATACTGTGAGAACATTCCAACAGTCAATCACTGGGGTTCAGATACGTCAAGCTGACGAGTCCTAAATAGAACGAAAAGTGTCACCAAGATGATTATAACCCCATTTTAGAGTGTTTATTTACTGGATGACGTTTCGGACATAATTTGTTGTCCATATTCATATCAGGTAACTGCACAACTTTGAGACAAGGGTAGTAGTATTTTCCATGTATCTGGGATAGGTGCAGAATCATTCTCACTGTGTGTGTATGTGTTTCGATAATCAAAGATTCGGTTCTCTACCTCTTCCACAACCCAACTGAGTTAGTTCTGAATACGGTAGCTGTATCCCACCACTGAGTGGCGTTTTCACCAACAAACTAGCTTTGAAATAAGCTACCTAGGTTACAAAATCTTATCGATCCAATCAGGTGTAGTGATTTAGTTGATCGAATACCCTACAATGATTGCGATCTATTTGAATACATGCATCAAAGTAGTCGACTAGGATCGATTAGAATAACAGACAGCTCTAAAGCTTAGCTACATCAAGATAAGTAGGTGCTGGTAAGATAAGAGATTTAGAGAAAAGCTCGACTATAGCTATTCTCATAACTGCAGACAATGACACATTGGGGTGGGATAAACTTACCGTATTGACAACCAACTTAATTGGGTGTGGGGACAGACTGATAACCTCATTTAACTACAGACAATAAATTGTGTCCAAGACGTTATCCAGTAAATTCTACTGTTTCACTGTGTGATATTTCTAATGAACAGACTAAGATGAAGTAGATAGTCATGGTGACCAGGTTTTCAACTTTTCGTCAACTGACACCACTTCATGAGGAAGGTTAGTTTAACATCTATGCATATCTACAAACCCTCACATGCATTGTCAAACACATTTATTGAATTTCTGACCTTCGAACTTCCAACCTCTTCCCATCATCCCCACACGCCCCACCTCCTCCCCTCTTCAGCACACCATCAAACATAAGAGTTCAAAAACCTTCTTTACATATTCATATTTCACTTTATCTGACCAAATATACCCATTTATTATGAATATTATGAATATACAATTTTAGAATTGTCAAATGTTTTTCGTCTTTCCACAACTTCAACATTCTACATTGATTTCTAATCCCATTTCATTATCATCATCATCATCATCCACATTCAAATGCTTTGAATAATTACGTAATAGTACGAAAAATTAGTTGTTGTTGTTGTTGTTAGTTGGTGAAAGCCTTCGGGAAGCCAATTGGCCGATGTGTCTTCTCTCGATGAAAGCGAAAGTAAGCGTGGGGACATGGAATGTCCGCACGATGTTTGAACCCAGTAAGGCAGCCCAGATTGCAAGGGAGATGAGAAGGTATAACATCGAAGTGCTTGGGATTTGCGAAAGCAGATGGAATGGGAGTGGACTCTCCAAACTGTCAACTGGAGAATCAATAATCTACTCCGGTCACCCAGACGCCAACCACGAGCACACTGAGGGAGTGGCTATCATGATGTCCTCAAGAGCATCGAAGGCTGTCATGCAGTGGGAACCAATCTCCTCCTCCAGGATCATGACAGCAAGATTCAACTCAAAAGGAAGAAAGGTCACAATCATACAATGTTATGCACCTACAAATAATGCAGAGCAAGAGAAAAAGGAGGAATTCTACAGACAACTTCAATCAACACTGGACAAGACGTCAGTTGGCAATATCAAAATTCTACTGGGCGACATGAATGCCAAACTGGGAGGGAACAACACGGGAAGAGAACTAACCATGGGTCGAGAGGCGCTAGGTGAAATGAATGAGAATGGAGAATTGTTTGCAGAATTCTGCGCATTCAACGATTTGGTGATTGGAGGCAGTGTGTTCAGGCACAAAGATATCCACAAAGCGACATGGATTTCACCAGATACCAGGACACACTAAAAATCAAATCGACTTTATCTCAATCTCAAGAAAATGGAGACGCAGTCTACTTGACACAAGGTCAAGAAGAGGAGCAGATGTAGGTTCAGACCACTACCTAGTGCAAGGAACCTTCAAAATCAAGTTAAAAGCCTTCAAGGAAGCTGGTGATAGACCTCAACTCAAGTACAACACTCGGAAACTGAAGGATGAAACTACAAAGGAGATCTTCAAGGCAGCCATCAAGACAAAATGGGAGACATCGAGCAACATCCCTGAAGAAACCTGTGTGGAAGAACACTGGAAGTCTTTGAAAGGTATGTGGAAAGAAACCTGCACAACAGTATTAGGAAGGAAGAAGAAAGAAGACAAGGAATGGGATCTCAATGGATAAATGGAAGCTGATAGAGCAGGGAGAGGAGGATGGTGAAGCAGAAGATAAACCAGTGCAAGGATGCTCAACGACAAGAGGAACTGAGCACAATGTATAAAACACTGGATAAAGAAGTGAAGAAGAGTGCACGCAAAGACAAAAGACACTTCTACGATACACTGGCAAGTGAAGCAGAACAGGCTGCAGGTAAGAGAGACCTGACGACATTGTATCAAATAACCAGGTTGCTATCAGGGAATAGACCAACACAGATGAAACCAATAAAAGATGAAGAAGGAAATTTAATTACAAAAGAAGAGAAACAGAGGAAACGATGGGCCGACCACTTCAAGAAGCTCTTGAATCGACCACCACCACCATCACCTGCACTTCGTCCAGAAATACCACCTGCAGCCGCTGAACTACAAGTGAACATTAATCCCCCAACGAAAATGGAAGTCCTGAACGCCATAAAGCTACTGAAATGCGGGAAAGCAGCAGGACCAGATGGAATACCGCCAGAAGCACTGAGAACAGATGCAGAGACAACAGCGGCCATGCTCACACCACTATTGCAGAAGGTGTGGAAGGAAGAGAAGGTACCTGCCGATTGGAAGAAGGGTTACCTTGTCAAACTGCCGAAGAAGGGAGACCTCAGTGCTTGCAAGAACTGGCGCGGAATCACTCTCCTGTCCACCCAAGCAAGCAAAATATTAAGCCACATCATCCTGGAGAGGCTAAGGGATGCACTGGATTCAAAACTGCGACCGGAACAGGCAGGCTGGATTCAGGAAGTACAAATCATGTGCTGACCAAATTGCAACGCTTCGTATCATCATAGAACAGAGCATAGAATGGCAATCAGCTCTCTACCTCAACTTCATCGACTTTGCGAAGGCCTTTGATAGCGTCGACCGAGAAGTAATTTGGAAACTGCTTCAATACTACGGAGTACCGCAAACCTTTATCCGCCTCATTCAACAGCTATATGAAGATGCCACATGCCAAGTAATCCACAATGGGAAGCTCAGTGATGCCTTTGAAGTGAAGACAGGAGTGAAACAAGGTTGCTTACTATCCCCCATGATATTCTTGATTGTGGTGGACTGGATCATGCAGCAAACAGTAGGCAGCGAGAAGAGTGGGATACACTGGACGACGGAAAAGAACCTAGAAGACTTGGATTTCGCCGATGACTTATGCCTAATGTCACATAAACTTGAAGATCTGCAGGCAAAAACTAACAAGTTGATAGAAGAGGCAGCTAAGACGGGACTTCAGGTGAATATAGAGAAGACAGAAGTGATGAAGATACCGCACCACCACCATCAACAACAACAACAAACTCCAATCACCGTCAACGGGAGAAACTTAAAGGAAGTAACATCCTTCACTTATCTAGGAAGCACTGTCTCAACTACAGGCGGGACGGACGAGGACGTCAAAGTCAGAATCGGAAAAGCAAGACAGGCGTTCATTAGCCTGAAACCAGTGTGGAGATCTTCTGCACTCAGCATGCGGAACAAGATACGGATTTTCAACACCAACGTCAAGTCAGTGCTCTTGTATGGCTCAGAGACTTGGCGCGTCACGAAAGGTATTTCCAATAAACTACAGACATTCATCAACAACTGCTTACGCTGGCTCGTTACTGAAGCTCAGATGGCCAGAAAAAATAAGCAACAAGGAACTCTGGGAACGAACCAACCAAGAACCTATCTCTCAACAAATATGCAGGAGGAAGTGGAGATGGATTAGACCATGCACTGAGAAGGCCGACGGAGGACATCACGCGTCAGGCCCTCAAGTGGAATCCCCATGGGAAGCGACGAGTTGGACGTCCGAGGGTGACATGGAGGAGATCGTGCGAGCAGGAAATGAGAGCTTCTGGGCTGTCGTGGGACCAGGTTCAAAAGATCTCAGAGAACAGAGGTCACTGGAGGCGTGCTACTGAAGCCCTATGTTCCACTAGGAACCCAAGGGACTAATAATAATAATAATAATAGTTGTGCATTTGTGTATTGATGAACAATACGCAAAGATGTGTGTACGTGTGTGTGGATCTATTGATCAGTCTGTCAACATATTCATTCACATTTACATTAGTCTGTTCGATAAAGCACACAGTGACACAATAATGTTTACTAGGTCACATTTCGAGGTTAATTTATAGTGATCATATCACAATTCAGAATGACTCTGAAGGCCACCTCAACGGTGACTGAAATAACCAGTTCCACTTCTCTACCTCATGAAAATCTGTCTCTCCAGCTGAAATATGAAAACCTAATTGGTCATTTAAATCATTGCCAGTAACTACCTCCTCAAATAATCAATCATATTCCTACATTTTGAAAATAACTACCTTCCACGTCGAAATACTGAAAGCTGATTGGCTATTTCAGTAATTGTTAGCGTACCCTTCAAATAGTTAGACTGCTTTCAATTCTTCGTTTTCATTAGTAGTACGATATTCTATGTAACTGTAATCAGAGTGGAACCATTCCGATCAGGCGCGTTACACTCTGGTTGATTAAGTGGTCAGTTTCTTCATACACTCATTTAAACTGGTCCCTAGGAATGTCACTCTGTCCCACGTAGAACACTAACCTCAATAGGATCAATCAATCTACCTAATATATTTTGCTGACCTAACTCATGCCGATCGGCTAGTATTAGTATAACCCATTCACTTGATCTCATAGTCATTGCCTATTTGGATGAATACAATTGTTGAGTCGACAAAGTTTGTCCCTCAGCCTTATTGAGAATCCAACCTACGGATTCCTATTTCACCCGCCTTCTATGACGACACTACAATAGACGTCTTATATTCATTCACAGTTATGTTGCAATCACTGTTGACGTCACTACTTTTCACATTTTATACATCCTTATGTGTATTTCTGAATAATAAATAAACTGAACTGAACTGATCTGATCTGAACTGACCTGAACCAAACGGAAGAGGAAGCAGTCCCGCTCTGATTGAAAGTTCATATCCCTAAGAGGTGGAACAACAGAATGGATATCGAGACACAGTTCGAGAACAGTTGTCTGAATTCAAATCCAACTCCTTGACATTAATAGTCAATATATGATTTCACCACTTCCAAAATCCAAATTCTGATCTACGAATAACCAGACAGTGTTGAATAATGAAGACATCGTGATTCTCCAATTGGATGAAGGCAACAGTGTTGTTATAACGAACATAGACAAATACGTGAACAAGATGATGTCAATCCTCCATGATTCATCGAGATTTCCAATTGATCACAAGAAGAAGGACTTCATAGAGTCATCAGAAAGACGGATGACTAGGAAGTTGAAACAACTGTTGAACAGAGAGTCAACCAACATAACAATTTACAGTGAATTGAAACCTCATGGATATTGCATAGCCAGCCTATCGAAAGTGAACTAAACTAATGTTCCGATGAAACCAATGCTACCAATGGTCAACTCACTGTTTCACAAGCTTCTCTGATAGTTGGCAAAACATTTAGAATCCGTTTGTACAGACAGAAGTTGTATTTGGCAGTCTGAAAGAAACCTTTGAGTTTGCTCAAATCGTCAACGATCTTAATATCTCTCAGGAATTCATGATTCTTCTTTATCTATCTTACTTAATGACAAACATACTAATGGGATAGATAGTAGAAACCACTTATCAGTATCCGGAACTGCTCCCGCTTCCAAAATGTGAAGATAAGCAGCTTGTGTTGATGTGTAGGAAAAATGTTCGACTTGATAGTTGTTAGTTGAATGGAGGCAATCGGTGGGAAGCCGCGGACCTGGGTTTCGTGCTTGTTGGCACTCGTCAGCAGAGCATATCTGCAACCTAGACGGAACTGACATCCCGCTTGAAATTCAAACCCATGTCACCTAGTGTTTCAGTCGGTGACGTTACCACTGAGGTATTCGGGCTGTGACTGACCTCTGTAGGACTGGATGAAATACAATGACTGGTCACTAGTGGGTAAACAACTTCATATTGTCTAGTCCTAAGTGCTGATTGAATTCCGTCGGTCATTTTCCAATGTGGCCACCAGACTAGGCAGCTCAGCATCGTCATGCACTGACGTCCTTTACCATCAAATCGATGTGGTCGTCATAGGTAGCCATCCAGGCCTGACCCTCGTTGATATCTTCATCGGGAGTCTAGAACAGACAAAACTGGAATATTTTTCTAGTTGGTATTCATCGTGGACTGATGTCAGTTGAAGGAATGTTGGAAAACCAGGAACACTGGACAGCTGTTTCGTCATAGTATAGGACTGCTTAGCAGTGCGCATCCACTACCACACCAGAGGTCGAATCTGTAATCTTCAGGTTTTGTCACCAACACGTTAAAATTGAGCCACTGCGTTGCAATCCAGTGGTCCATATTTCCAACTTCTAACAGTTCACGACATAGTGCAGCCACCACCCAATTTCATCGTTGATTATTTGTCCTCACGGCCACCACGTTTGCCCCACTGGTCACGACTTCTCACTGGAACTTCTGGAATCACCTCTCGAACCTAGTCACCAATGAGCACTTGTTCAATTGGCCACGTAACCTGAAGGTCACGAGTTCCATCACTGGCACAGTCACTGATGCACACTACCGAATAGTCCCATACGAGGAAGAAACACCTGTCCAATACTCCCGGGTTTACCAGTCTTACTCCAATTGATGTCAGTCCACGATGAATACCAACATGAAAAATCCTCCAATCCCCACACACCCTCAAACTCAATAAAACTGAAATGTGCAATCAACCAAACAGTATTCTGTGTCAGTTACGTTGACGATATATTTGTTGTATCCAATAATGGTAAACATACCTCAGATTTATTGGATTTTTTTTCTAATCAGTTGCACCTCAGTATACTATTCACTATGGAAACTGAACATGACAAATTCTACTCTCTAGAAATTTGTCTACAGTGTCATACAAATGGATAGATAGATAGATAGATAGATTCATTTAGAAAGACACATAGAATGAACTTTATGAGAACTTCAACAATTTTTATCCATTCAATTACAAAAAGTGTTTAGTAAGAACACTTTACAACCGTACACGTAAACTGTGCTGTGAAGATGAAAAAGTTGAGGAAGAAGTGACATTTGTCAAAAACTGTCTAGACGAAAAATGGTTACCTACAAAATTTCATTGACAAGTAGGGTAAGACAAAAGAGAACAGAATTAAGTGGAGTATAGTTGACAAGAAGCTCATCCATCTACACCTTGCCTTCATAGGGGAGGAATTCACATTATGTATAAGTCATTGACTGAATGCTGCAAGTTAGTCTCCCTGTGTGTGTGTGTGTGTGTGTGGGTGTGTGTGTGTGTTAGACTAAATGCTTATTGAGAGAGTGCAAAGTGAAGAAGTTCCCGATTCTGGTCACCTCCAACTGTATATACCCACTCACACTTATGTGTCAAAGCAGCTACATCGGAGGACTACACAGAAGGCTTCCTGTTTGTATCTCATAAGATCAAATAGCTGACGTAAAGAGGAGGACGCCATTTCAGGGGCTTCATACAATCCATCCATCCATCCATACATACATACATACATTCATTCATTCATTCATTCATTCATTCATTCATTCATTGATTCATTCATTCATTCATTCATTCATTGATTCATTCATTCATTCATTCATTCATTCATTCATTCATTCATTCATTCATTCATTCATTCATTCATTCATTCATTCATTCATTCATTCATTCATTCATTCATTCATTCATTCATTCATTCATTCATTCATTCATTCATTCATTCATTCATTCATTCATTCATTCATTCATTCATTCATTCATTCATTCATTCATTCATTCATTCATTCATTCATTCATTCATTCATTCATTCATTCATTCATTCATTCATTCATTCATTCATTCATTCATTCATTCATTCATTCATTCATTCATTCATTCATTCATTCATTCATTCATTCATTCATTCATTCATTCATTCATTCATTCATTCATTCATTCATTCATTCATTCATTCATTCATTCATTCATTCATTCATTCATTCATTCATTCATTCATTCATTCATTCATTCATTCATTCATTCATTCATTCATTCATTCATTCATTCATTCATTCATTCATTCATTCATTCATTCATTCATTCATTCATTCATTCATTCATTCATTCATTCATTCATTCATTCATTCATTCATTCATTCATTCATTCATTCATTCATTCATTCATTCATTCATTCATTCATTCATTCATTCATTCATTCATTCATTCATTCATTCATTCATTCATTCATTCATTCATTCATTCATTCATTCATTCATTCATTCATTCATTCATTCATTCATTCATTCATTCATTCATTCATTCATTCATTCATTCATTCATTCATTCATTCATTCATTCATTCATTCATTCATTCATTCATTCATTCATTCATTCATTCATTCATTCATTCATTCATTCATTCATTCATTCATTCATTCATTCATTCATTCATTCATTCATTCATTCATTCATTCATTCATTCATTCATTCATTCATTCATTCATTCATTCATTCATTCATTCATTCATTCATTCATTCATTCATTCATTCATTCATTCATTCATTCATTCATTCATTCATTCATTCATTCATTCATTCATTCATTCATTCATTCATTCATTCATTCATTCATTCATTCATTCATTCATTCATTCATTCATTCATTCATTCATTCATTCATTCATTCATTCATTCATTCATTCATTCATTCATTCATTCATTCATTCATTCATTCATTCATTCATACCTACACACTTCAGGTTGCAATCTTTTATTTGCAATTACCTGAATAAAGTGCCATATCTTGCTTGGTTCCCCTCATTTGTTCATCACTTCAACGGTCATCATGAGTCGACTTTACTTCCAGTGTCAAGTAAATACTTAACCATTATGTTGTTTCTTCAGGATATGTTGAGAAATATGGATAAGAATCCTCGTCTCTGTTGTTCCCATGTTTATGGTCTGGCACATACCTGTGAATTGGTTGATACAGTTTGAGGTGACAAGAGTTAAGAACTTGTCTACTTTGGAATATCTCAATGAGCATTTAATCTGATACACACAGACTATCTCAATGTGTGTGTGGATAGGTGCTTGATAATTTTAATCTCCTAAATTCGTAACTAAAACATTTCATGACATCATCACCCTATATTCTTTCACCTTATTCTTCTGTGCATTTCAAAACCTACTCTCACTTCTATTCATCTTATTACTCAGCATAGTGAAAATCTGTTAACCCTTTATTACCCTTAGTGGACGGTGATTCTAGAATCACATTGTTTACAACCTCCTCCTATTTTTCTCTATCCTCTCTCGAATATTCATCCCATCACCTTTGGATAGTCTTGACAATTTCATCAATGTCAGTCAACCTAAATCTTTGTCTTATTGCTCATCATAAACATATTCTATAGGTTATAAAACGGCTGAGGAGTATCGACGAAATACATATGTGCTTATTTTGCTACTATTTTTCTTTTTTCTGCGTAAAATTCAAATCACCTGTTCATCATGGGGAATGAAAGAATATCTAGATACCACTCAAAATAGTTCACTTAAAAATCATGTCCATCTACAGAGTTCTGTACTTTTATTTACAGTTATCTGATGGATGAAAACGGCATGGTAGACATTTTCACATTATTCAGATACCTTGATTTCATAGTTCATTTGTTTTCATTTTAATTGATTGATGCAATATACTGGAATTTTATTGGTCAATATCAAATCAATGTAGTACATGGATAATTTTAACAGCTGATTATCTTTGACGATGTATATATATCAAGACCTAAGTTACATACAACTTAATAATCTATCAGAGTCTGTTGAACATTCATTGTTTTGTATAGTTTTAGTGTTTCCGACAGCTCTCAACATAACTATCAGTCTTAGACTATTCACAATGAGATTTTAATCAAGCGTAATGTATTTAATATTGTTTAGAAATAGATTGTAATTTTAATGGGACCAATCATCGATTAGAACGCTAACTACGTCGAAAATCAATATTTCAGTTAGACCAAACTGTAAATCAGAGGATGAATTATACGTGCGTATGTGTGTGTGCGCTTATAATTCATAACAAAAATACACCGATTATGATTATGCATAAGTACGCATAAAATTAAATTGAAAGTAACCATAAATTTAAATTAAAAATGTGTTCTACTGTATAATACACATCACTTATAGTAAAGATGGATAGTGGCTAGCAGTGGAATCCTGAATGCCTATTTCGTTCTATTTGGGACTCATCAGCTGGATGTATCTGCCTCTCAGCGAGTGACATTGTTCCCACCGGACAAAATAGGACGAAATGCGCATCATGGATTCCACTGCTAGCCACTAACCATTTTTGCTATAACTAGAACACAGGCAATATCTAGGCATCCGTACAGGATCCCATATACCAAAAGAGACCGATTAATTCGGTCCAATCAACGATAGTTTAATACAACCAATGACGAATCGCTTAGTTTAGAGATATGATTTGAATCGATAGTGGAATAACAATGATTTTATCATACAAGTTGAGATTATCGATTGCCTAATTTTAAATGACCTGCTTTACTTATTACCATTTACTGTATACAGCAGGTGAAGAATATTTATGAAATAAAATGATGAAACGATTTTATTTCACAAACCTCGTTCTTCTTGTTTTGTCCAAATCGATCAAGGGATCTAAATGTATGAAATTATTATCAATTACTTTCAGATATATCTGATTCATTTAGTCTCAGGAGTAGGGAGTCGTGTAATAGTCAGTTGTGGATGCTTGTTTCGTACTTACTAGTACTCATCAACATACCACATCTGGAGCCGAAAAAATCTGAACCTTCGTGAAATACGTCGGGTTGATTTGCTTAGCTATACAGGAAGATGTGTAAACGCATAAAGAGACAGTAATTTCCCTAGATTAATAACGTCCTACGAACTGTTTCAAAAACTGCTAACAAATAATAAGGTCATTCAGACTGATTAAATCTTTCTATTCTGAATAACTTTACCTACGTGACAGATCATAGCGTCAACTAATGTGTCAGCTAAAGAAAAAAAACAGTTTTGATAGTTAAGAGTGGAATACACATGGTTACAGAAGTTCAGATACTTGGTAGCCTTATGAAAGTTTGTTTGGCTTACCGGATTAAGTCTGTGGTATAGTTTCAAAAGTATAGATACAAGATGCTTTTAATGATACTTCTGCTACCAACGAAAAGCTGTTCTTAAGCTACATTCTAATGACCTAAGAATATTTTTGAGGGAGTTGTAGGGATTTGAAAATATTTCAAGATGTTATTCATCATAGACTGACATCAGTTGAAGGAACAAAGCAAACCTGGGTGCACTGAACAGCTGTTTTGTCCTTGTGTGAGACTCCTCAACAGTCAGCACCCACTACCCCTCCGGGGGTCGAACCAGCGAACTTCAGGTTCCGTGTCCAGCACGTTACCATCGAGCGACAGGGCGAAGCCTGGTGGTTGTGAGGACAGTTACTCAACGATGACATTGGGTGGCGGTTGCGCTATATCGTGAGCTAACACAAGTTGGAGACATGGACCATCGGATCCTGACCCGGTGGCCTAATACTAACGTGCTGGCCGCAGAACCTGAAGGTCACGGGTTCAATCCCTGGTGGGGTGGAGTCGTGGGTGTGCACTACTGAGGAGTCCCATAGTAAGACGTAACAGCTATCCAGTGCTCCCAGGTTTCCTTTGTTCCTCCAACTGATGTCAGTCTACGATGAATAACAAATTGACCTAAGAATAATTTGACTGAATTAAATTTTCCGCTTTTGTCATTAGTCATTGGTATATAGTATTTGAACTTCTGTAACCACCTGTATTCTGTGCTTTCACTTGTCAACACAATAAATGCCTTTTATTATTTTTCACTCTTTTACTCAAAAACTATACATTCTATTAACTGTCTAAGCGTTAATCGAACAAAATGATAAACTATGTTAAAATAACTCAATCATTGAATTTCATGCACCATTCCAAAACAGACAAATACAAGCCTTATTTGAGTTGCACAGAAGTGCATGAGAACAATCGAGGTGAATAGATGGCACGTATGATTTACTTGATGACAATGTTTCGAGCATAAATTATTGCTCAATCAAATTCACTTATGAAATAGAAAATGAACAAAGAGAATTGCTTATGTTGGATGACTAGACAGAACGTATTGCAGTGCAGTATGGTCATCGTTTGATAGATAGTTGGTGACAGAGATGGCACAGGTTGGTGAATGCCAAACGGGCCTTCTGTATCCAATATGAGATTTCGTCACCAACCACCCCATTCAGTCTGATGTAACTCCCAAAGCGACTAAAGTGGTCGACACATTCCACCACTTCACTGTTTATCATTCGACTGGGAGTAGTTTCAGACCAAACCTGGAGTATCATCTTGTATCTGACATACGTCAAACATATATCAAGCAACAGACTCGAACTAGGTTGAAAAAACAGCCAATTGTGTCCTGATTTGTCGTAGCTCTTCAGTTGTTACAGGTTCTTAAAACATTACTGAAAAGTAAGGATATTGGAAACTGTGTGTAGCTAGCGGTGTGTATCTGTGTATATGTGTCCAAATGAAGATTATATTTTGTTCTGGAGCCCTTTGATTTCACATATTTGATGCATCTCATAAGATGTTGAATGGAATAAGAGTATGCATTGAAAAAGACAAAGACAGTTAAACATTGAGAACATCCATGAAGTCACTTGTTAATAGTCAACGCAATTTACAGACTGCAAACTTTATATCTGGGTTCCTAAACCTATGACAAATCAATTGTAATTCTATATTAGATTTATTTATTTGATTTATAATACACAGTAAGTGATCGAGTATTATTTACTTGATGACAAAGTCTCGAGCATAAATTATCTCTGCTCATAATCATATCAACGTAATCACACTACTTTCGCCGTCTGATTTTCATAGTTCTGTCATCCACCTCACATTCTTTATTTTTATAGGTAGTAAAATCTTCCATATCTATGGTATAGGTGTTGCATGTTGATTCGATGAACAAAGATTCAGTAATCAATGTCTCTATCTCTCCACCTAATTATATTGGATTTGAGCACAATGGTTTTATCCTACTCAACCTATTGTGTAGTAATGCATACATCGCAATACAATAGCCGAGTATTTTTCTAGATTATTGATCTGATTTGGCTCTGTCATTCTTTATTCGCGTAGGGTTACAGGCTTTTTTCTGCAGCGTTAGATTGCAGGATAAAACAAAGGACAGATAATGGTTTGGATACTATTGTCTACAGGAAACCGACACATTCCAACAGGCACCTAGACTACTTCAAGTCATTCCATCCAATATCAGTCAGTTAAGGCAGGCTTTGTCAGATGCCTCAATGACAGAGCTAGAAAACTGACTAGTCAGTGCAAGGACCTAAACAAGGAATTGAAACACATAAAAGAAGCCCTAATAGTTGATAATTATCCTCCACAGTTTATTAAGAAATTAGTACGAACACCTAAGAAACGAAAAAATCACAGTAACAGGAGTACGAATAATAACGAAAACACAAGCAGAAAGGAGTTCACACCCTCCATTGTGTTACCCTATAAGGAAGGTACATCAGAAACCTTACGTAGGATCCTCAACAAAGCTGGAATTAGAGTGGTATTTAAACCTAGAAAACTCACTCAGCAGAGATAAGCTTTGTCAGCTGGCTTAAGCAGCCAATAAAACCAGCTTAGCAAAATAATCTAATCTATCACATTCCATGTAATGACTGTGAGGTCAAGTACATAGGTCAAACTAGCTGGTCGGGGTCAGTTAGAATAACGGAACATAGAAATCTAGCGAAATGCAGAATAACAGACTCCAATAGAATCAATAATCTAGAAAAAGTACTCGGCTATTGCAATGCATGCATTAACACATAACCACACAATAGGATGAGTGGGATAAAACCACTATACTCAAATTCAATATAATTAGATGGAAAGATTGATTACTGAATCTTTGTTCATTGAATCTAAAACCCTGCCAACACGTGTAGTAGAAATGACGCAACACATATATCAGAGATATGGTAAATTATGCTATCAATAAAAACAGCTAATATAACGTGACGTAACTATAAAAATCGTATGTCGAAAGTAGCGTGATTACACTGATATGATTATGAATACAGATAATTTCTACTCAAAACGTCATCATTCAGTAAATAATCCTGTATCACGGAGTGTTAGAAATCAAAACAATGAAAAGTTTCAAGGTCATTCTTCTCTAAAAGTTCACGTGACTAAATTAACTAACGAGATCATCAAGGCATTAATAACAATCCTGATACAGTTAATACGCCGCATGGACCTAGTAACTAGACAGGTAGAGTTCTTTTAATTAAGTAGTTTCAAGAGTTGAAAAGTTCGGAAACGCTGTCATTATGTTACATCTGTGTTTCACAAGTGAATTCCAAAACATCTTATGATATATTATCCACTAGGCCACTGGGACACAAGAACCGAATGGATAAAGTTTTAGCCTTTGAAGCAGTGGGTTCCCAGTTCGAGACTTGGTGCGAAGAACACCACTCACTGGAGTGCAGGTACATCCATATGATGAGTTTCAAGCAGGATGAAACATGTGTCCTGTATTCCATTCTTAATCACCAAGATGAATACAATATAAAAACATGCCAGTTTATTAGTGATACTTCATGTAGTCCCCATGAATTAAACCAACCCGTTTTGCATAGATCATAGTTTTTCTGACCAAACTCTGTATAGGTGGTGACAGGTGTATACTAATCATTAAACTCATCCACCTAATTAATAATTCACAGATTTCCAGTGAATGCCATTCGATTGGTACGATGATATGTCTGTGGATAACACAGTTAACCTTCTTGACCATCATGTATTGTCTGTGATAACTGACTATGCTCATTGAGGAACAACGACAGGATGTTTGTGAGATATGACAAGCTTGTTAGTAGGCGAAAGGAAAGACTGATGCTTATAAGAATGGAACATCTCAAGACTTGTACTTTTTATCATAGCAGTTAGTTTATTAAATGTAATGTCTCAGTATAAACGCCGGTTTCTGTATTATCATTGCTCATTACTCAACTCAGAATAGTAGTAAATTAGCTGACACAATGATTACTGAGTTCACAAAGTCATGGCTAATTTAACAACAGATGGGATTTGTACTGTTATAGAAGTCAAATTATGCTGAAGATTGATGAAAATCTTGATATTCAAAAGTCTATGAACTTTAACATCGACTTAAACAACAGTCTTCAATCAAAATATACATGACTAATTCAAAGATTGACACTATAAATGACTTTAAACACCCATCTGACTAAGAAAAATAACTATGATTGATAGATTTCGCTTAGGTATTATAACTCGTGAGGTATACTGACTACAGTAGACTAATCCAATAGTGAATAGCATAGAAATAACCTTCCTGAATTCATCAATGTATGCTATCGACTCGAGCTTGGTGATGAACATGAGTCTTCTCATGATTTTGGAAACACCAGCAGGTGTGACTTCTAAGTCAAGCAACGCTTCCTGTCAACCGACTGCCAACATCTAACCCCAATCATAACATCATAGACTTGACCGTAATAGACTTCGAGCAGTATCTACGACTTGGAATGTTGTCTGGGTTACCATTCAATGATTCGATTGAAGAAATGAGAAATATTTCTATCTGAAGATTTATGGATTGATTTAAGGTTGGATGGAAATGATTATGCAAGCAGTGGACAGTTGTTTCATCGTGAACTGGCAGAAGTAGGAAATGTAGACGATTGGATTCCGAGCCAGTGGTTCAATGCTAACGTGCTGGTCACTGAACCTGAAGGTCATGAGTTCGATCCCTCATGATGTGGAGTCATGAGTGCACACTGCCGTGGAGTCGTACACAAAGACGAAACAGCTATCCAGTACTCTCAGGTCTTCCAATGTTCCTCCAACCGATATCATCACTCCATGATGAATCCAAGCATGAAATACAAATATGTCTGTGTACCTGTTGAATAATTGCTCTCGATCACAGAAAATAAACTGTAAATATCATTCAGCATGGATCAAATAGTGGTAAGTAAAAGTGAGTGTTTGAAGCATCCGACTAGGATTTAGGTATAAACACACTGGTAAGTGATAGTCATGTGCCTGAAGCTGAAATATAAACTACAGATGAAATGAACTGGTGAGTATTTATTGATTTTTGAATAGTGTATGCATATACTCACGTCTTCTGTGAATTATTCGGGAGAATACAAGTGACTGGTAAGAGAGAGGTACACGAAATACTTACTCATCATTTGAGTGCGACAGGCACTGTTTGGTAGACTTGTATTAATACTTGATGATAGTTGAAGGTGAAATGAGAATTTGAGTTGCGATGGGATTCGAACCATCGGGTTTCCAGATATGTGCTGTCATACTTATGACTGTATGAACCACAGGATAACAGATCTTTTTCATATGTCTTGTTTCATTATGATTTATGGGGGTGAATGAAGTTTGAAGCAACAATAGTTATCAACTAATGACTATGAATTACGATCTGTATGGATTGTGAACTAAATTACGTTGATAGATACTGTTCAGAAGCTCGCAACACAGTCGTTCAATGTTACTGTACACATGAAGATACCGGGAGTACCTTCATCGCAATTGTAAAGTGTTAAACATTTACAACTGCTAAGAAACGTAAATTGAAATGAAGTGAATGATGAGTGAGTTCTGCTCATAGGGTTTTTCTCCCTCCACCTTATCTCCAACAACAGCAAGAAATGTAAGATGCATATACAAACCATTGCAGGGCATCAGAATGGTACAGTTTGATAGTGTAATGTCGGGTGAACTCGATTATTCACCAGAGAATATCACAGTATGCAAACCAAGACGAATTTATTCTCTTAGCTGTACACTCGTGAATATATAGTTGGAAAGGATAAAGCATTCCAGAGTGATCCCTGGTCAGAGGTCAATATACATCGCATCACAAAAGGAAGTTACGCAATGGGTAAATAGACAAAGTGATTGCAAAATAAAAGTAAAAGTAGTTTCTGTGATGATACTTGTAATTTCCCGTTGATATACAGGGCCCAATTGTTCAACCTCTGTAGGCAGATGCATTCCTATGTGAAGGCCTCGATACCGCTGGATATTCATGATGTTTTACTGATCTTGGTGGCTTGCAGAAGAATCCAGGACACGCGTATCGTCCTATTTGGGACTCATCAGTTGGATGTACCTGCACCCCAGTGAGTTGTGTTGTTTCTACCGAGGGTCGAACGCAGAGCACGACAGTCATCTCTTGCGCCATTGGCTTAGTGGATAACGCTCTGGAGTTTGAAGTGAACGGTACTGGGCTCGACCCTCAATGGGGATTCTCCTAGTTACCAGGACCAACATAGAAATAGTTACGTCATATGTGGGTTGTTTGTAGCGATCGACAATTTACGGTAACCATGGTAAAGAAAGAAGTTGTACATACTTCTTATGAAGGTGAAATGAGAATTTGAGCTGCGATGGGATTCGAACCATCGGGTTTACAGATGGGTGCTCTACCAATTGACCTACAATACCCAGCTGCCAACCGGATTTTTCATTCACTTTGTGCATGTAAAAATATGCTAGAAGGACAATTGAAGGGTTTATCTTGATCTGTCCAGCAGTAGTATCCTGATCATACAGAGGTAAAGATCAGAATTTGAAGCTCATAAATTCCTATCTTATTGGCCAATGAACAGTAATTTCTGGTGTAGCTTGTTACAGTCAGGATATCACTTTGCCTTCTAAAAGCCACTGTAGCTACCAATAAAACAACCAATTAGACTTCTCCACTTCATATTTTTTCGGTCGAAATAAAGAAACCTAATTGTCTTTTCAGTAGTTGCTCGGGTAGCGTTTAGAGTTTCTAACCGAGTACCGTATTTTAAATCTACTTTTTACACATAGTGACTGTTATTTTGCTTAGCGTGGTAAAGAAATGGTCATTGTTTAGACTCAATCAAATCACATGTGTGCAATCCATCCAATCCTTGGTAAGAATGACACAAATACTGAGATCCTGAAGTAAGATTCTACAGTAATTTCCTAAGTAAAACTAAGGTATTTATCTGCCTAAGAATGTAAATCATGAAACCTGTGAGATATATCTCCTGGCAGCATGAACCTGACTGTGATTTCATTTGCCCGCTGGAGCAGCTAGCTAAGACTCACTTTCTTAATACTGTTCCCCTCCCTTAGTTGGACTGGATCATTTCGGGTCATAAATTGACCAAATGATGGATTATTCTTTAGATCTCTTCAATTTGACTAGTGATTCATTAACAATAGGAGTGATAGATCGATAGCTATGCATGCCAGTTAGTAGTGGATATTACCCAGGCTTATTCCAGTAAGTTATGCAGAAAAATATCCCAGGGAACAAAAGATCACTCTCAGAAATGTCTTCCTGTCAGAATGATGAACTTTTATGACTGTCGAAATCTTAATTCACTTCTTCAGCACAGTCAGAAGATTAGGGTTAGGGAATTATACCATTTGGGCTACCAACATACTCAGCAAAATTGTGGTATATTAACCTACTACTCAATATATTTCAGTAGTCAGTTCTTATAAATTTTATAATTAGTTATTTAATAATTTTGAATAGTTGAAAATGGAGCGTAAGCCTTAGCTGTTCATCAACTAAAGCCTGATCTTTGTGTACAACAGAAGTATGTACACCCACTGTTTATACCATAGCCATAACATTTTCCCAAACCCCAGTATCCCCCCGTTGCTAAGTTATTTATTGTATCCTTCCGTTATCACTATTACTATTACTACGATTACCATCACTTTGAACAGTTTCCGGTGTTATTTCAGCTTATCGTCTTTATCTTTTCAGAAAAAATTTACTTCATTTTAACCAACTTATCTGATTCTATTATATAATGCTTCATTGATCTACTGTTTTCATCAATTTTACACTCCTTTCTCAATTATATACATCCTATGAAGTATCTTATATATTACATAGTTTACTTTGTTATCACTCATACTTTAATTGTGTTCATAATTGTGAGTAACTTTACCATTATCACTATGTTTGTTTACAGTTTTCCCGCTTTCACGCTGTCTGTCATCTGCTTATCTCGTTGATTTTACGAGTAAGTATGCGTTGGTGCTAGTCGGGAAGCGAGTGGCGAATATGGTAGTCTGTACATAGAGAGACATGTTGATTCCATGTCTGTATGTATTTGAGTGTGTTTTGTTGTTTAGTTAGCTCATATGTACTCAATACGGTTTGATGGCATTCGGATGAGCACGTACAGCCAAAGTAAGCACCCATCAGTTGGTGTACGATCATCTAACGAGGTGTGCAGGTGTGTCTATTGACAGACCAACGCAACGGACAGTGCACTTATGTCCACTGGAGCAGTGACCATGTACACAGCATCACCTTGTCGTTGGCCGATTGATGGGAAGCGACAAGGACAAGGCCTTGTCAAGACTCATACTCAATTCACTACATTCAAAGTTCAGAGTCCTAACCGCTTCACCACAGTCATAAGTACACCTATGATTATCACTGCCATTACTATATCTATTCATGTCTTGGTGGGAAGAACATTACTCACTAGGAGGCAGGTACACCCAGCTAATGAGTCCTAAACAGGATGAAACACACGTACAAGATTCTCTTGCTAGCCATATTGTTTAGTTTTCCCCAAGAAATATAATTTTTCAGATGTTATATATAAACGGATGTACAGTTTGAAAATAACTTCGTCGAAGAGAATTTCTTCGCTAAATATCTTGTTCTTAATTTTTATTATTATCTCATGCCTAAAATGATACGTGGGTTAGTAGATTACGAAGTTGCATCACTCCCACTCTCCTCAATCTCACCTAGTTAGCATTCTGTTGTCATTTTTGATATCATTTGAAGAATGAAATGCTCTAGACAGAGGTCTGATGTATGTGAACACCATTCGCGTCGCCCAAAGTGTACACTCATTTAGTAAATTTATAGTATGAGGTGTATGTGTCCGACTGTATTGATACAAGTCCTGTACTGCTCACAAGTATTCTCAAAGACTGTAATCCTCTGATTTTTCAAGCTGGTATTCATCATGGACTGACATCAGTTGAAGGAAAATTGGAAACCTGGAAGCAGTGGACAGCTGTTTCGTCCTGTTGTGGGGTTCCTCAACAGTGCGCATCCATCACCCCGCCAGGAGTCACTGAATCCCGACAAACCTCAGAATTCAATTAACCTAGTGTTCATTGGTGACTGGCTTCTGGAGGTGATTCCTAGAGTTGCAATGAGAAGTTGTGACTGGTAGGGAAAATCTGATGGTCGTAAGGACAAGTACTCAACGATGACATTGGATGATGGTAGCGCTATGTCTTGAACTGGATTCCGACTCCGTTGCTCAATGCTAATGTGCTGGTCATTGAACCTAAAGATCATAAGTTGGATCCCTGGTGATGCGGGGTCATGGGTGCGCACTGCTGAGGAGTCCCATACAAAGATGAAAAAGCCATCTGGTACTCCTAGTTTCTCAATGTTCCTTCAAATGATATCAGTACATGATGAACACCAACTTGAAAAGTCACTAAATCCCCACAAACCCCCAAATTCAATCCTATAATTTTCTATAATGGATGTGTCACTATATTAATCGTCGTTTTCCTAAGATATATAATTTTTCTTATCAATGAAATCATTCTCTCACCTGTACATCCATGAATATATGATAAAAATCATAGAACATTCCAGAGTAATTCCTGGTCAAAGGCAAATATAAAATGTATCATAGAGGAAAGTTATGTAATGGGGAAATAAACAAATTAACTACAAACTAAGAATAGTTACGTCATATATGGGTTATTTAGAGTGATTGATAAATTGTGATGGCCATGACAAAAAAGAAGAGGTTATACAGAACACTTAGTAAACTCAAGGAATTCGGCTCCTCTTTTTAAGCCCTTCAAAATTCTGTACAAGGTGCAACCAAGACACTCGAAAGGAGTGAGGCTAAGATATCTGTGGATAGCTGAAACATTGGCAATTCAAAAATTCAAACCACCATTATGAGTTCATAAGGAGTATGTACAACTTCTTTCTTTACCATGGCTACCGTGAATTGTCGATCGCTACAAACAACCCACATATGACGTAACTATTTCTATGTTGGTCTTGGTAACTAGGAGAGGAATCCAGGACGCAAGTTTCGCTCTATTTGGGACTCATCATCTGGATGTATCTGCACCTCATTGAGTGATATTGTCCCCATTGAGGGTCGAGCCCAGTACCGTTCACTTCAAACTCCAGAGCGTTATCCACTAAGCCAATGGCGCAAGAGATGACTGTCGTGCTCTGCGTTCGACCCTCGGTAGAAACAACACAACTCACTGGGGTGCAGGTACATCCAACTGATGAGTCCCAAATAGGACGATACGCGTGTCCTGGATTCTTCTGCAAGCCACCAAGATCAGTAAAACATCATGAATATCCAGCGGTATCGAGGCCTTCACATAGGAATGCATCTGCCTACAGAGGTTGAACAATTGGGCCCTGTATATCAACGGGAAATTACAAGTATCATCACAGAAACTACTTTTACTTTTATTTTGCAATCACTTTGTCTATTTACCCATTGCGTAACTTCCTTTTGTGATGCGATGTATATTGACCTCTGACCAGGGATCACTCTGGAATGCTTTATCCTTTCCAACTATATATTCACGAGTGTACAGCTAAGAGAATAAATTCGTCTTGGTTTGCATACTGTGATATTCTCTGGTGAATAATCGAGTTCACCCGACATTACACTATCAAACTGTACCATTCTGATGCCCTGCAATGGTTTGTATATGCATCTTACATTTCTTGCTGTTGTTGGAGATAAGGTGGAGGGAGAAAAACCCTATGAGCAGAACTCACTCATCATTCACTTCATTTCAATTTACGTTTCTTAGCAGTTGTAAATGTTTAACACTTTACAATTGCGATGAAGGTACTCCCGGTATCTTCATGTGTACAGTAACATTGAACGACTGTGTTGCGAGCTTCTGAACAGTATCTATCAACGTAATTTAGTTCACAATCCATACAGATCGTAATTCATAGTCATTAGTTGATAACTATTGTTGCTTCAAACTTCATTCACCCCATAAATCATAATGAAACAAGACATATGAAAAAGATCTGTTATCCTGTGGTTCATACAGTCATAAGTATGACAGCACATATCTGGAAACCCGATGGTTCGAATCCCATCGCAACTCAAATTCTCATTTCACCTTCAACTATCATCAAGTATTAATACAAGTCTACCAAACAGTGCCTGTCGCACTCAAATGATGAGTAAGTATTTCGTGTACCTCTCTCTTACCAGTCACTTGTATTCTCCCGAATAATTCACAGAAGACGTGAGTATATGCATACACTATTCAAAAATCAATAAATACTCACCAGTTCATTTCATCTGTAGTTTATATTTCAGCTTCAGGCACATGACTATCACTTACCAGTGTGTTTATACCTAAATCCTAGTCGGATGCTTCAAACACTCACTTTTACTTACCACTATTTGATCCATGCTGAATGATATTTACAGTTTATTTTCTGTGATCGAGAGCAATTATTCAACAGGTACACAGACATGTTTGTATTTCATGCTTGGATTCATCATGGAGTGATGATATCGGTTGGAGGAACATTGGAAGACCTGAGAGTACTGGATAGCTGTTTCGTCTTTGTGTACGACTCCACGGCAGTGTGCACTCATGACTCCACATCATGAGGGATCGAACTCATGACCTTCAGGTTCAGTGACCAGCACGTTAGCATTGAACCACTGGCTCGGAATCCAATCGTCTACATTTCCTACTTCTGCCAGTTCACGATGAAACAACTGTCCACTGCTTGCATAATCATTTCCATCCAACCTTAAATCAATCCATAAATCTTCAGATAGAAATATTTCTCATTTCTTCAATCGAATCATTGAATGGTAACCCAGACAACATTCCAAGTCGTAGATACTGCTCGAAGTCTATTACGGTCAAGTCTATGATGTTATGATTGGGGTTAGATGTTGGCAGTCGGTTGACAGGAAGCGTTGCTTGACTTAGAAGTCACACCTGCTGGTGTTTCCAAAATCATGAGAAGACTCATGTTCATCACCAAGCTCGAGTCGATAGCATACATTGATGAATTCAGGAAGGTTATTTCTATGCTATTCACTATTGGATTAGTCTACTGTAGTCAGTATACCTCACGAGTTATAATACCTAAGCGAAATCTATCAATCATAGTTATTTTTCTTAGTCAGATGGGTGTTTAAAGTCATTTATAGTGTCAATCTTTGAATTAGTCATGTATATTTTGATTGAAGACTGTTGTTTAAGTCGATGTTAAAGTTCATAGACTTTTGAATATCAAGATTTTCATCAATCTTCAGCATAATTTGACTTCTATAACAGTACAAATCCCATCTGTTGTTAAATTAGCCATGACTTTGTGAACTCAGTAATCATTGTGTCAGCTAATTTACTACTATTCTGAGTTGAGTAATGAGCAATGATAATACAGAAACCGGCGTTTATACTGAGACATTACATTTAATAAACTAACTGCTATGATAAAAAGTACAAGTCTTGAGATGTTCCATTCTTATAAGCATCAGTCTTTCCTTTCGCCTACTAACAAGCTTGTCATATCTCACAAACATCCTGTCGTTGTTCCTCAATGAGCATAGTCAGTTATCACAGACAATACATGATGGTCAAGAAGGTTAACTGTGTTATCCACAGACATATCATCGTACCAATCGAATGGCATTCACTGGAAATCTGTGAATTATTAATTAGGTGGATGAGTTTAATGATTAGTATACACCTGTCACCACCTATACAGAGTTTGGTCAGAAAAACTATGATCTATGCAAAACGGGTTGGTTTAATTCATGGGGACTACATGAAGTATCACTAATAAACTGGCATGTTTTTATATTGTATTCATCTTGGTGATTAAGAATGGAATACAGGACACATGTTTCATCCTGCTTGGAACTCATCATATGGATGTACCTGCACTCCAGTGAGTGGTGTTCTTCGCACCAAGTCTCGAACTGGGAACCCACTGCTTCAAAGGCTAAAACTTTATCCATTCGGTTCTTGTGTCCCAGTGGCCTAGTGGATAATATATCATAAGATGTTTTGGAATTCACTTGTGAAACACAGATGTAACATAATGACAGCGTTTCCGAACTTTTCAACTCTTGAAACTACTTAATTAAAAGAACTCTACCTGTCTAGTTACTAGGTCCATGCGGCGTATTAACTGTATCAGGATTGTTATTAATGCCTTGATGACCTTGTGAGTTCATTTAATCACGTGAAGTTTTAGAGAAGAATGACCTTGAAACTTTTTACTGTTCTATCCTATAGGACGGAATTATTTTGCTGACAAATGTTCATTATTTATTTGAAGACAGGTCATGCTGATTGTGTAGGAACGTAGTGAAGAGCAATTTTTAACTTTTTGCTTTTAAAAAATTGGTCTGTTATTTTAGTTATTCAGTTGAGTGATGCACTACCTTTAAATAATTGAATGTGGTTAAGCATCTTTGCGTAACATACTGTCGCATCGTAATAGAGTGAATGACTACTTTAACCACTAACTGTTCAAATGTAGTTGCAAACCAGTAGCCAATAATATTCGTTGTGTCAGCTGACCTTAAGATGATTGGTTATTTCGCATCAAATAGAAAAATCAATATGTTACAATGACATAACTGTTAATGACAGGAGTTGTGTAAATACTGTCTTTTAGCCTTGATTATTAATTCAATAGGTTGAAAATTGGGATTTGGGAGTAGGAGTTTGTATAAAATATTTTAGATGTAGTGAACTGACTGAATATGCCCACAGAAAGAGTAAGCTAATCGGATGCTCAAGAAAGACCACACATACATGAAATGTCAAAATTACAACTTCCTCTCCAACCCTCATTGTTATTCAACACCAATTATAGTGAAGTGCGCATACTGAGGTAGCAAACTTTATTCAAGCGATAGTAAAAGCTTGACCCTGTTTCCTTCCAATAAACTAATGTAGCTTAAAATGTATATCATGGAATGGGATATTATCTCCGTTCATCTCCACTTCTCAAAGCTTCCAAACCTTTGACCAAGGATCACTACACTCAAAAAGCGCAGCTGATGGAGTTTCAGACTTATCTGGTGAATATAAATTCGTTTTCAAATCGTCACATTATCACCATCTTTAAAAAGATATTCTTACAAATAGCCGTCATAACTGGTGGTATCTGGTGTTTACCACACCTTCCATTGGTTTTCATATTAGACCCCCAAAATGCTGTCTGTCTCACTTCCATATATGTGACTGGTCTCAAGTATAATCAGATCATAAACACATACCTTTTGCTCCGTATTGTAATATGTGTCATTCCGCTTCTCGATACGAAAGTAGAATGCAATTTTTATGAGTCAGAGATTAGCGCGCACACACACACACACTGATTGTGATAACTGGGAAACATCACCGAACTCACTTCAACAAACACATTCAAGCTTATTTACTAGACAGTAAGTTAAACCTGTTGTATAAAAGATGATGAAACTACCAGGCTGCCCAAACCTCCATTGGTGAAATGGGATTCAAACCTATGATTCAAAACTCCATGTATACTCACCGAACAAATAAACATTCACGTAAACATTCCAGCTGAAAAATTCAAATATTGAACACCATGTACAGTCGGCACTCTAGCCATCTTCACATATTCTCACAGAACATTGGAATATGAAGTTGACTACTTTCAAGTGTATATAAGTAGTAGAAACAATTAGTCATTTTAATTATACCACAAGGAGTAGCCTTCATTTTTGGGGACAGGCATCGGCCCATTGTCTATAAAACGACAAAACCAAGATTCCACTAATATTCAAACAGGTGGCCCCAAAATTCCGTCGTACATCTGACAGAATAAGTTTAGTAATTAACTGATAATCAGACTTGGATTTCCTAGTTGTTAATTTACCAACTATACTTGACCCATGTAGTCCAATGAAAAAAACATCGTTTTCTATTTTGTGTTTCAGAACCACTTAGATTAGCTGAAGACCTGACTTGAAAGATGATGGGATAAATTACGGATAACTATATGTCTCTCACTGACATTACAGTTGGGCACAACACTCGAAGACTCCTGTTAAGACCTAGTTGGCAGTTGACGGTAGCTCTGAGATCACTATTGATGGACAGTGGCTAACAGGAGATACCACGAAGCGCATTTCATCTCACTTGCTACTCGCTAGTTAGATGTACCTCTCTCTCAGCGAGCAATGATGTTTCCACCAGGAATCGAACCTAGGATGTAGCTCTCCAATCGCCAGAGCATAATACACCAGGCTGCTGAGTCATGATAGCCACTGCTTGTAGTATAGTCTTTGGTGTTATAGTTTGTGAATCTTCGTCACCGATTTAACCGAAATGACCAGTTATCACGACTCACTGACCCAGTGGATAACGCTGTGGTGTTTGGCGCAACTGGTCCCATGTTTGAGTCCTAGTCAGCACAACATCACTTGCTTGAAGATTGGTAAGTCTATCTGATGAGTCCAAAATAGGACGAAACACGAGTCTTAGTATCCATTTCAAGTCATTGTCCATCATTAATATCGAGTTTGAAAACACTAGCAACGTCGAAGTCTCCGGAAATGAACCCAAATGCCAATAGTGGCCAATCAATGACAAAGATTCGTGAGCTATTGTATCAAAGATTGCCTGAGATCATTAATTTGAATCTAACTGTGACTTGTGTCCGTTCAACCACATCACAGAACGGAAATAATCCCGTACCTTTCAGCTTTTCACGCACACAAAATGTCTTTATTCATGAGATGCCATTTTTTGACTGAACTGCTTATCATACGGAAAACATCACCAAAGTTGTTCCATTCATACTTCGTATAACCGAAATATCTTCATTGTTCAATGCTTTTCGGATACTGATCATTTGATTAACTAGTAGGAAGCACAAAGATGTTGCTCCAAAAAGACATTCACACGATGTATCCTTAAAATCTTTAGTTCATGTTGAAAGTAATTTAACCTTCCACTTCAAATGAAATTAGAGGGGAAAGAAACCAAAGATGAACTTAATTTGGAAGTTTTGGGGATTTATTGATCTCAAGTTGGTATTTATTGTGGACTGACATCAGCTGGAGGAAAATTGAAAACCTGGGAGAACTGGACAGCTGTTTCGTCCTCGTATGGGATTCCTCATCAGTGCACAATCATGATCCCACCAGGTATCAAACCCAGAATTCAGTGATAACGTACTAGCCATGGAACCTGCTAGTCATAGATGCGTACTACTGGGGAATCCCATACTAGGATGCTGCAGTTGTCTAGTGCTCCCTGGGTGTTCCTTAAACTCATGTCAGTCCATCATGAATACCAACGTGAAATCAAATATGAACTATTTAGTTGTGGGATATTGACTTTCCTAACGAGTGACCAGTTGTTGTTACTTGCTTTTGGAGAAATTGATGTCCGTACCACTGAATTATTCATTCAATGAAGGACTTAATTAGCAAAGAGATCTATTGGAAAATAATAAACTTGGTTTTTCTTCTCACTGTCTTTCTGGAAAAACCTGAAGATTGAAATTGTTATCGGTACACAGGACAGTATGATGCATACATCAGTGTTAGTCATACTGAAAAACAGAAGATAACTCGATGAGAGAATGTTTATTAAGAAAAATTGGAATGGTAGTGGTTACATATGGTACTCCTTGCACTAACGCAGCCATTTGCAAATGTCTTCCTTTCCTCTCCGTTCCTGTCTTAATTTGCTCTTGACCTGCTCTTCATACACTCTAATCAGCAGCATCCCCTGTAATACGTCTGTGTTGTCCCCTGTGTTGCTCTTGGCAGAAACGTTACCCATTGCCGGTAATTCCTTATAATTCCTGCCACCCTCTCGATATATTCTACTTATATCCGTTGTTATCAGCAACGCCCACTACAATGCTACTGCTGCTATTGAATACTTGTAGAAGCAACATGTCTTTTGTCGGCTGAGTAAATGTTTCATGATGTATATTAAGTTACGTTGTTGTGATCGACTATTTTCTAAAGGCTTTAATCAATTTCGTTTAGGAGTAAACCAGAAATCCGCCCTATTGATGAAAACCGAAACGTTACACATACACACATGTGACAAACGCAATTAGAAATCTCGTCGTAACCTTATGTGAAAAACTATCATAATTCCTTCTCTAGTATATACTTTTGCTTTCAAATAGAAATCAAATGACTGCACTTGAAAACTTATGTTATCATGAACTGTTTGTCTTCATACTACTACTGAACAACTTGAGTAGTTAAAAACCACTCTCCAGCCAACCAGATCAGAGTGACCTAAGCACCGGAAGACATTCTCGGTTGTTTGGAGTCGAGCTCATTAGCAGCGGACACGGATAAATTCATCTCATACAGCCAAGTTGGTTCAGATCACCCGAATCCAGCTGGCTGATTTGTAAGGACCGGTATGCCTAAAATAGGATGCTCAATTTCCAAATGATTTACAAACTGAACGGTCCACTTTGACATTCTTCACAGCTCAGCAGTTTTTCAACTGCCATCCAACAGTAGTGTCAATAGGGTTTCCACTGGAGACCACTTAGACAAGACCACAAGGTTTGATCTTTGACAGAAATGTAATAAACTAGCAAAGGACACGACTATGGAGCAAACTGAGTAGTTGAAAATCACTCAAATCGATCTGTACATCTTACCAGCCAGATCACATAGAGAACAACTAAAGAACTATAAGAATCTGAAGACAGTTGTTTCATCCTGGTGTTTGATAACCTGTAAATGGTTCTTCACTCAAATCTTGTCAATCTGCATTACAGACTGTCTTCACAGTTAACCTTTGAGTACTTTGAAAATTATCGACTAGACAATTAGAGGAAAAATTGATTAAGTAAAGAAATATATTGCTCTACAGTTAGACCTTCAGCGTTATCTCAACACTAATATACACACTTTTACGATTTAATTAAAATATCAATCAAGTGGTGGGAAAGAGGGGGAAATCGATTAACAATAATTAAGGAAGTAGTATTCATCATGGATTGACATCAGTTGGGGAACCATTGAGAATCTGGGAGTACTGGACAGCTGTTTTGTCCTAGTATGAGACTCCTCAGTAGTACGCACCCACGACCCGGCTAGGGGTCGAACTCAGGACCTTCAGGTTTCGCGGCGAACGAGATAACCATTCAGCCAGTGGGTCGGTTTCCAGTGGTTTACAATTTCCAACCTCTGTCAATCCTAGCCGGTCGTGGGTGCGTACTCCTGAGAAGTCCCATACTAGGACGAAACGGCTGTCCAGTGCTCCCAGATTTTCAATGGTTCACGGTGAATTATTTTAAATGCTTTATTAGTATCTACTTGATGTCCAGTGTCAACTAAGTGTGCAAGTATGGAGCTGTTTATTGTTCTAATCTGTCCCTGATTCAATCATGATATATCATCATTATTTGTCCCTTGCGCTCCTAGTGGATTACAGGACTTCTGTAGCACCTCCCCATTTCACTAGCTTCTCTGCACTCTTCTAAACCTGACTTCACCACTACCCACAATCTTTCATTCCTTCCTCACACAATCTCCCCCATGTCACACTCGGACACTCAACTCGTCGATTCCCATACAGCTTCTACTCCATGTCGTCGTCTGACCTGACGTTTGATGTCCCCAATCGGTCTTCTCAGTCTATGTCCAATCCAATCCAATCTAATCCAATCCAGTCCATCTCCACTGTTGTCTACATATTTGTTGGGTAATGGTTTATTGGTTGGTTGCCAGACAGCCAGAGTGGGTTCCCTGTTGCTTAGTCTTATCATTCTCGCCATCTGATCTTCATCTTCAGTATCGAGCAGGCGTAGGCGCAGTTATTCATCACGTATGTCTGTAGTTTGTTAGGAATGCCTTTCTCTCAACCATCACATTGAAGCACTGAATTACTTGACTGATATTAGTGTTGAAAATCAGGATGTTGTTCACGCTCTATGCTGAGTGGAGTGGAGTGGAGTGGAGTGGATTGGAGTGGAGTGGAGTGGAGTGGAGTGTAGTGTAGTGTAGTGTAGTGTAGTGTAGTGTAGTGTAGTGTAGTGTAGTGTAGTGTAGAAGAGTGGAGTGGAGTGGAGTGGATCTCCACACTGATTTCAGATTAATGAAGACTTGTCTTGGTGTCTTTCCTATCCTGTCTTTGATATCGTCATCTGTGCCTGTGCTGCCACCTATAGTTGAAACGATGCTGCCTTGCCTAGGTAGGTGCAGGTGAAAGAGACTACTTCCTTTAGACTTCTCCCGTTCATGGTGATTGACGTTTGTTGTTGCTGGTGGTGGTATTGGCTGGGTATCTTCACCACCTGTATCTTCTCTACGTTCACCTGAAGGAAGTTCCGTCTTCCCTGCCTCACCTCTTCTGTCAACTTGTTAGTTTTTGCCTGCAGATCTTCGAGTTTATCCCACAGGACATGAGACATAAATCGTCATCGGCGAAATTCAAATCTTGATGAATGGTACTCAGAAATCTGACAAAACAAATAGTTCTAGAGAAGCATTCAAACCGATAAATGCACATAGAAGTGGCAGAATTGTGGAGTTTTTCTTCATATCTTTCCCTTAGAATCAAGAGATTTTAGAAGATGGTACATAATTCAGCGGGTAGAACTACTTTTTACAAGGCTTTTTATGCATTGTTTAATGATCTCATTAGAATGCCACTATTGAATTCCAGTTTCAAGATGATTTGTTGCTTAAGAACTATTGATATTCTCGTAACAGTCACATGCTTATTCAAAAATTTTGCTGGATAGCCATTCCTCTTTTATTGTGAATTCACTTGTAGGATGAACGATACTGAGCTGACTGAGAACGGCATTCTTATCAGTCTCACTTTTGTGAACTATAAAGGTATCATCCATGTAACGAGAATATAATTATTAACGGCTAATAGTTTCGTTCAGATGACCATTCTCTAGTTTTGCCAGAAAAAAATTGCTAACAGTGGGTTAAGGAGTGATCCCATAGCTACATCATTAGACTACCTGCAGAGTTCATTGTTGAAAAGGAATTGTGCATTCATTGCACACTTCAGAAGTAGTTCTTTCATAATGGAGACTGAAATACTTGTTTTCATACTATGCTTGATAAGTTTATTGCAAATAAAGTCTACTGTTTCCATCAAAACAACGTTAGCAAAACATCAGACAAGGTCATGAATTTATCATCTACTTTCAGATTGCCAATCTTTTGAACGAATTCAAAGGTATCTCTTAAGCTGTGGTTTGCAACTTCTTTATGGAGAATTTTCTTGAATTGTAGTAGTAACCATTTTACAATTGTGTGATACGGTGAGTCTGATATGTTTAGAACTGGCAGAAGAGATGATAATCCGTTTTCATACATTATTGGTTAACTATAAAGTCTGAGCATAACAGTTCCAGCCTTTTAATGAAATAATAACCAAGTTCCTAAGTACTAGCAAATCTTCTGTAAATCGATATCATTAAGTTGTCAAAAGATACCGTGATGATAATTAGGACTAGTTGTGGAGAAAGAATGGATTTCCTCTGATAGCAGAGTATAATATTTGCACCACATCATGAATTGACTGAACTTGGAAAATTATGGAACAACTTTTTAGCTGAATCTTTTATCTAATCCAGAATTTACCACCTGTAGACTTGGTACTTCAAAATGTTTCTTCTATACTCTGAAGTCAGGAGAGTTATCTCTCATCTGACTTGTACTATTTCTTATTAGGGTTGAATATGTTACCATAATGGACTTTCAAACGGCCTTAGTACCAGCCACATACAAACATGGTTGCGTTGATCAAATGACATTCCTTTTTTTTTAGAAACCTTTCATCCGTAGGTATGTAATACACTTTTCTGAAATATTATTTATACTGTTGTGTTTTCCAATAAGCCTATTCACACATACAAGCACACAAGAATGTAGAATATACGGTCAGCTGATTTCTGTTCAATATGAAATCGATAATCATCATATGAATTTAAAAGCATTACATACATGCCTTGGTGAGAATTTTAAAAAATTGATGACTCATTAAGCAGACAGTCAACATTTTTAATCTGCTTCTGAATACTTATTCCAGCTGGTTGACCTTCACAAATACCTACGAATAAATAAATAAGTGAATGCAGTCACGTGACAAAGCAATGTCTCAGTGCGCTCCTTAATTCGATATATTATTATTATTATTATTACTATTATTATTACTGTTATTTGTCCCTTGGGTTCCTAAGGCAACATAGGGCTTCAGTAGCACGTCTCCAGTGCACTCTGTTCTGTGCTACTTTTTCAACCTGGCTCCACGACAGCCCAGAAGTTCTCATTTCTTCCTCGCACGGTCTCCTCCATGTCACCCTCGTATACCCAACTCGTCGTTTCCCATCTGGGTTCCACTCGAGGGCCTGATGCGTGATATCCCCAATCGGCCTTCTCAGTGTATGCCCAATCCAGAAAGAGTCAAACAACCAACTACCATTCCTGGATGTTTTAGTCAGTAGGAGAAATGCTGGAAAGCTGAAAACCTAAGCGTACAGGAAGCCAACACACACTGACCAAATCCTCAACTACAAAAGCAACAATCCAACAACATACAAAATCAGTTGCGTGCAGACTCTATTCAAAAGAGCGAGAACACACTGCAGCACAACAACTTCACGGAGAAACGAAGAATACTACTTGATGTTCACCATAAAGAAGAATGGCTACCCGCGAAACTTTATCAGAAGATGCCTATCCCGTGCATCACCAGCTACAAAGTCAACGAGAGAAATCAACAAACGCACCGTCCTACCATACATAAAAAATACAACAGAAATCACGACAAGATTACTGAGACCACTTGGAATTGGTGTGGCTCATAAACCAACAAATTCCCTCCAAATCCTATTATGCAGACCAAAGGATGCAACAACCAAAAAAGACAAACCGAATATCATTTACAAAATCAACTGTAGTCAGCACTACATTGGACAAAGCGGCCACTCTCTTCGCCTTCGTCTATACAAGCACCGATTGGCTATTAAACAACACGACATTTCATCACTCATTTCAATGTATGTGGATAACAACTATGCACATGAATTCAATTTCGACAATGTAGAAATTTTGGAGGGAGAGAGGAAAGACAAAGAAAATGATCAGAGAATTCCTACAAGCTTGTCATTCAGGTCAGCCAGTCAGTCAGCAATCAATGCAGAGATGTATAGACATAGACCCAATCTATCAACCAATCAGAAAAAAAAATGATAGACGACAGAAAGGTTGGAGGTCAGGCAGAGGAACAGCCAACAGGAAAATCTTTACAGTCAATGACACAACAATCGAAGGAAACAATCAATCACAGACCTCTTCGTCAAGGCAACCTACTAAATCCCTCATGGAGAGATATTGACATCTCAATTCATACTGAAGTTAGTGTTGATGATATCGTCTAGAAGGACGATGAAAGCTTCACGATTAAACAACCCAGTTCAGAGAACACAATACAACGAAGACCACCCAACTGAGCTACAAATATTCTCCATTATTCCATCTCCACTTCCTCCTGCATATTTGTTGAGCAATGGGTTCTTGGCTCGTTCGTTCTCAGATTTCCTTGTTGTTTATTCTTATTATTCTGGCAATCTAATATTCAGTAATGAGCCAGCATAGGCTGTTGTTGATGAATATCTGTAGTTTGTTGGAAATCTCTTTCGTAACGCGCCGACAAGTCTCTCAACCATCACATAGAAGCACTGACTTGACGTTGCTATTCAAAATCAGGATGTTGTTCACGCTTTATGCTGACTGGGGTGCAGAAGTTCTCCACACTGGTTAAAGGTTAACGAAGACCTGTCTTGGTGTCTTTCCGATCCTGCCTGACTTTGACGTCCTCGTCTGTGCCTGTGACGCCTGTAATTGAGACAGTGTTGTCTAGATAGGTGTAAGAGGCTACTTCCTTCAAGTTTCTCCCATTGACGGTGATTGGAACTCGTTGTTGTTGTTGTTGGTGGTGGTGGTCGTGGTGTTGGTTGGCTGTCTTAATCACCTCTGTCTTCTCTACGTTCACTTCAATTGAAGTCGCGTCTTCGCTGCCTCGCCTCACCTCGCCTCGCCTCTTCTGTCAACTTGTTAGTTTTCGCCTGTAGATCTTCCAGTTTATGTAACAAGACATTGCACATAAGTCATCGGCGAAATCTAAATCTTCTAGGATCCTTTCCCCGGTTCAGCGTATGCCCCTCTTCTCGCTCCTCACAGTTGTCTGCTGCATGATCCAGTCCAGTCGACCACAATCAGGAAGATCATAGATGATGGTAGGCAGTCTTGTCTTACTCCTTCCCATCTTCACTTCAGAGGCATCACTGAGCTTCCCATTGTGAACTACTTGGCATGTGGTCTCTTCATATAGTTGTTGAATGAGACTGATAAATGTTTGTGTATTCTGTAGTGTTGAAGCAGCTGCCTGACAAATTACTTGTCGGTCGACGCTGTCGAAGGCCGTTTCGAAGTCGATGAAGTTGAGGTAGAGTTGAGTTGACTGGCATTCTATACTCTGTTCTATGATGATGATGCGAAATGAAGCGTTGCAATTGGTCGGCACATGATTTGTACTTCCTGAAGGCAGCCAGCCAGCCAGCCAGCCTGTTCCGGTCGTAGTTTTGAATCCAGTACATCTCTTATTATTTTGCTTGGGTGGACATCAGCATGACTCCACACCAGTCCTTGCAATGACTTAGGTCTCCCTTCTTCAGGAGTTTGACAAGATGGCCCTTCTTCTAATGGCCAGGTATCTTCCCTTCCTTTCACACCTTCTGCAATAGTTGTGTGAGCATGTCTACTGGTGTCTCTGTGTCTTCCCTCAGTGCTTCAGGTGGGATTGCATCTGGTCCTGCTGCTTTCCTGCATTTCAGAAGCTTTATGGCATTCAAGACTTCGACTTTCGTTGGGGGGCTTGTGTCCACTGGTAGTTCTGTGGCTGGGCTGTAGGTGGTATTTCTGGACGAGTTGCAGGTGGTGGTGGTGGTGGAGATCGATTCAGGAGCTTTTTGAAGTGGTTATCCCATAGTTTCCTTTATTTCTCATCCTTGCTAATTAAATTTCCTTCATCATCTTTTATTGGTTTCATGTGTGTTGATCTCTTTCCAGACAGCAAGTAACCTGGTTATTTGATACATTGTTGTCATGTCTCTCCTACCTGTACTCATGTTTTGCTTCACTTGCCAGTGTTTCGTAGAGGTTTCTTTCGTCTTTGCATGCAGTCTTCTTCACTTCTTTGTCCAGTGTTTTATACACTGTACTCAGATCCTCTTCTCGTTGTGCATCCTTACACTGCACTGGTTTACCTTCCGCTTCACCATCCTCCTCTCCCTGCTCTATCAGTTTCCATGTGTCCGTCAAGATCCATTTCATTCCTTGTCTTCTTTCTTCTTCGTTCCTAATACGGTTATGCAGGTTTCTTTCCACATCTTTTTCAAAGACTTCCAGTGTTCATCCACACAGGTTTCTCCAGAGATGCTGCTCGATATCTCCATGTGGATACCCCTGTGCTTGAACACACTGCCTCACTGCAATCACCAAATCATTTAATGTACAGAATTCTACAAACAATTCTCCATTCTCGTTCATTTCGCCTGGCGCTTCTTGACCCATGGTTAGTTCTCTTCCTGTGTTGTCTGCTCCCAATTCGGCATTCATGTCATCCCACCCATTAGAATTTTGAGATCGCTAACTGAGGCCTTGTCCAGTGTTGATTGAAGTTGTCTGTAGAATTCCTCCTTCTTCTCTTCATCTGCATTATTTGTAGGTGCATAGCATTGTATGATTGTGACCTTCCTTCCTTCCTTTTGAGTTGAATCTTGCTGTCATGATCCTGGAGGAGATTGGTTCCCACTTCATGAGAGCCTTCGATGCTGTTGGGGACATCATGATAGTCACTCCCCCAGTGTGCTCGTAGTTGTCGTCTGGGTGACAATATCGGAGTAGATTATTGATTATCCAGTTGACAGTTTGGAGAGTCCACTTCCACTCCACCTGCTTTCGCAAATTCCTAGCACTTCAATGTGATACCTCTTCATCTCGTTTGCAATCTGGGCTGCCTTACTGGATTCAAACATTGTGCGGACATTCCATGTCCCCACGTTTACTTTCGCTTTCATCGAGAGAAGGCACATCGACCACTTGGCTTCCTGAAGCCTTTCACCAACTGGCGTCACTCCGCCTCTTCGATTCCAGCGAGGAATAATTTTGTTTTTATGTTTTGTATTTGTTTGTGCTTTGAAGTTTCATTAGCAGTTGGATTGGTTTTACGGTGTAGGGTTGCTAGCCCTATGCCCAACCTTCCTTCTTTACCCGGGCTTAGAAGCGGCTAGCAACTAGTAAACTAGTTAACCAGGCGAGGTTAATTTGATATATGAATCATGTAAATTGATGAGAATACGATTCAACACTTACTTTCCAAATGATTTCAAAAGTGGTTTTAGCTTCGATGTTGATTAAGGTCTGTTATTGGAGTTGAAAGTGAACTTGGATAACTAACCACCAATTGTCTTCAGATTGGTCAGCTGAAGTTCTATCAAACCTCTGTAAGAAACAACGAACTGGTTCAACTGAAATTGTGACCGGTTTGATTAGTGACTGGATCTGATAAATCAGTTCAGCAGTGACTACTGTTTCCCATCCACCTAGTGATTAAAAATTTCTTTTCTCAGTTCGAATTATCAACTCAGAGTACACCCGCTAACCAGTTCAATGGAACTAATTCAATATATTTCAAACAGTATTTATTAATACCCAACAAACAGCAGCAAGCAACAATCACCGTGAAAGGGAGAAATCTAAAGGAAGTAGTCTCTTTCACCTGCACCTACCTACGCAGCATCGTCTCAACTATAGGCGGCAGCACAGGCACAGATGACGATATCAAAGACAGGATAGGAAAGACACCAAGACAAGTCTTCATTAATCTGAAATCAGTGTAGAGATCTACCCCACTCCACTCCACTCCACTCCACTCCACTCCACTCCACTCCACTCCACTCCACTCCGCTCCACTCCACTCCACTCCACTCCAATCCACTCCACTCCACTCCACTCCACTCCACTCCACTCCACTCAGCATAGAGCGTGAACAACATCCTGATTTTCAACATTAATGTCAGTCAAGTAATTCAGTGCTTCAATGTGATGGTTGAGAGAAAGGCATTCCTAACAAACTACAGACATACGTGATGAATAACTGCCGCCTACGCCTGCTCGATACTGAAGATGAAGATCAGATGGCGAGAATGATAAGACTAAGCAACAGGGAACCCACTCTGGCTGTCTGGCTGTCTGCCTGGCTGACTGACTGGCAACCAACCAACCAACCAATAAATCATCACCCAACAAATATGTAGACGACAGTGGAGATGGACTGGATTGGATTAGATTGGATTGGATTGGACATAGACTGAGAAGACCGATTGGGGACATCAAACGTCAGGTCAGACGACGACATGGAGTAGAAGCTGTATGGGAATCGACGAGTTGAGTGTCCGAGTGTGACATGGGGGAGATTGTGTGAGGAAGGAATGAAAGATTGTGGGTAGTGGTGAAGTCAGGTTTAGAAGAGTGCAGAGAAGCTAGTGAAATGGGGAGGTGCTACAGAAGTCCTGTAATCCACTAGGAGCGCAAGGGACAAACAATAATAATAATTTATTGAAGTTATGGCGTCCTGGACTGGACATATCACACTTCTAACTATGAATACTATTAGGAATGAATTTAGGTAATCATTAGTGGGTTTGACTTGCTGATTTATGTGTCTTTCTACCTTTGTCTGCTGTTGAATGCCTGTCTAAATATCGATCACCTATCTATCTATCTTATCACGTGTGAATATCAAGAAAAACGTTGCACCTTGGGCACCGTAAACAGTGTAATCCCATGTTAGACTAGTTTATTTCTGAATAAATTTATGAACTTTATATAATTCTTCCCTTTCGCGAAGCAAGAAGAACAACTGTAACTATGCATGTATTTAGTCGATACTCCTCAGCCGTTTTATAACCTATAGAATATGTTTATGATGAGCAATATGTTATACAAGTTACTTTAATAAATCGACAAGGATATTTCGAATTGAGATGGAAGGTGACAAAGATTTAGGTTGACTGACATTGATGAAATTGTCATGTCTATCCAAAGGTGATGGGATGAATATTCGAGAGAGGATAGAGAAAAATAGGAGGAGGTTGTACACAATGTGATTCTAGAATCACCGTCCACTAAGCGTAATATAGGGTTAACAGATTTTCACTATGCTGAGTAATAAGATGAATAGAAGTGAGAGTAGATTTTGAAATACACAGAAGAATAAGGGGAAAGAATATAGGGTGATGATGTCATGAAATGTTTTAGTTACGAATTTAGGAGATTAAAACTACCAGAGACCTATCCACCCACACACTGAGATAGTCTGTATGTATCAGACTAAATGCTCGTTGAGATATTCCAAAGTAGACAAGTTCTTAACTCTTGTCACCTCAAACTGTATCAACCAATTCACAGGTATGTGCCAGACCATAAACATGGGAACAACAGAGACGAGGATTCTTATCCATATTTCTCAACACATCCTGAAGAAACAACACAATGGTTCAGTATTTACTTGATACTGGAAGTAAAGTCGACTCATGATGACCGTTGAAGTGATGAACAAATGAGGGGAACTTACCAAGATATGGCACTTTATCGAGGTAACTGCAATTAAAAGATTGCAACCTGAAGTGTGTATGTATGAATGAATGAATGAATGAATGAATGAATGAATGTATGTATGTATGTGTGTATGGATTGTATGAAGCTCCTGAAATAGCGTCTTCCTCTTTACGTCAGCTATTTGATCTTATGAGATACAAACAAGAAGCCTTTCTGTGTAGTCCTCCGATGTAGCTGCTTTGACACATAAGTGTGAGTGGGTATATACAGTTGGAGGTGACAGAATTGGGAACTTCTTCACTTTGCACTCTCTCAATAAGCATTTAGTCTAACACACACACACACACACACACACACACACACACACACACACACACACAGGGAGACTAACTTGCAGCATTTAGTCAATCACTTATATATATGGTGAATTCC
The DNA here is from genome assembly GCA_944470555.2 of Heterobilharzia americana. NCBI lineage: Eukaryota > Metazoa > Platyhelminthes > Trematoda > Strigeidida > Schistosomatidae > Heterobilharzia > Heterobilharzia americana. Next base: position 25,961,462 of record OX104131.1, on the reverse strand, counting down.
TCCCCTATGAAGGCAAGGTGTAGATGGATGAGCTTCTTGTCAACTATACTCCACTTAATTCTGTTCTCTTTTGTCTTACCC